>JAUPFR010000001.1:35873845-37138429 GCA_036925125.1 Oreortyx pictus
ACATCAACATTTGTACGTACAGAGAATGAGAAAATACATTTCATTTTGTACAAGTAAAGAAGTGCTTAACAGAAAATTAAAGCATAAAAAAAAAGGGGAAAAAGGACACAAATGCTACAATTAATTAGAAAAAAAATATCAGTTGCTGAAGTTGAAACAAAAAAAAAAATTATGGCATCTTAAAAAAAGGTCTAATTACTTTTTGCCTGGTTATCTTTATAGGCAACAGAATTAGCAGCCAAACTAGCTATTCCCAAGTTCTTTTTATGATTTCTTTTAGTAACATACATTGCTGCATTGACATTGTTGATATGGCTATATTTTTTCTGTTCCAGCCAAGCTCACAAGTAGGCTTGTGAAAATCAGCCTGACATATTCTGTAATGTCAAAACCAAAAGCATGACAAACTGTCACATCATTCAAATGATGTAGCATTCATTATAAATGTTGAACAGATCCTGAAGACTTGGATCAGATTATTGAGGAAATAATTTACCCAGTGAATAAGTCAAAATAATAATAATAATCTGGTGTTACAAGATGACACACAAGGAGTTAGGCTCTAAAAAGTCTCAGTTATTTAGTCTGGTAGTTATAAACAGGCCTTCAGTTAGTATTCAATATTCTCCACATTTCATTTCGCCAGGAAACACAGATATGGTGAAGTTATACTTGATAGCTTTCAATTTATTCATCTAGCATCAAATTCTACTAAAACTGCATATGATTAGCATATTAGTGCTTTACTTCTAGCAGATTAATTTTAGTAGGGATGACATCAGGTTATTCAGGATGATAAGTAATTGTAAATGCTGTTTCTACACTTGCATTTCTCTATTTGTCCCACTCAGATATTAATGAAAACACATTAATATGTATCATTAGTCACTAGGCATTGTAAACTCTTAAATATGTTTTACTGGGATCTGACATTATAAAGCTTGTTGTATGGGGAAACTTGTACAATAAATAATATAATGTACAGGAACTGGTTTAGAAGTTTAGTTTAAGGTTTGAGAAGATAGTTGAGCTTGTCTAGTGACACTTAAAAAAAATTTCTATTTTTCCTTCTGGTCTTATCTTCACAGTACATGAAGTACTACACAGTATGTCTAGTCTTTTAAAAAGCTATGGAGATAACTGAAAATCCATACCATTATGTTCCTGATGAACACTATAAACTATACATACATTATGGAATTTTTAAAACAGAAAGGAATTTGGGATAGGACACTGGGACTGACTCTGTGGATGGCTATTTTGTGAACACACAGTCTCAGTCAGTTTTCTTAAGACTAAAGATTTAAAGCAGTAGTATAAGGTACACAAACATTTGTAATTGTGATTTGCAGCACAAAATAATATCAGTCAATAAATCAATTTCATTAGGTGCTACTCTGCGTCTGGCTGGAGTGGAGTTAACTTTCCCCACAGCAGCCCATATAGTGTTGTGCTCAGCACTTGTAGCTAGAACAACACTGATATTACAGCAGTGTTTTGTCTATTGCCAAGCAGTGTTGGCTCAGCATCATCTCCTCTTTCCACACAAAATCAATAAGCTAGTGGTGGGCAGGAGATGTAGCAATTGCTGTCATGGAGAACTGCAGCTTCTCAAATACAGTACTGCAGCTGGAAATACAATATTGTGGAAAGGAAACTGACATGGGAATGACTGGAATTTCTGGCAGATAACTTCGTGACATAGACGATAAGGGAAACAACTAGGGAAGGTGCCTCACTTAATATATTGCTTGCTAACAAGGAACATGGGTGATGTGATGGTTGAGTGTTGCCTCAGGCACAACAATTGTAAGATGATACAATTTTCATTTCTAAGGAAACAAGGAGAACAGTCAGCAGAATGCTTCTTTGGGATTTCAGAGGGCAGATTTTAGTCTATTTAGGGACCTGTTTGACAGAGATCTTTGAAATAAAGGTCTGAAAGGTAATAGTGTCTGAGAAGGATAAGCATTCTTCAGGAGTGAAATCTAGAAGGCACAAAAGTAGGCTGTCTGTGTTCCAAAAAATGAGGCAGTGGGGAAAAAGATCATCCTGGCTTAATAGAGAGATTTTTCAGGAACTCAGGAAGAAAAAGAGACTTAATGGATTGGTAGAAGTCAAATACCCAGGAGGAATACAAAGATATTGTGAGGTTACGCAAGAAGAAAGTTAGAAAGATCAAACCTGAGAAAGATCTTGGCTAGTTCTGTAAAGAAAATAAAATCATTTTAATGAATTCACAAGGAAGGAGAATCTCAGTCCTTTATTGTGCATGAGGAGAACACTAATGAGAGCACTCTGGTTAACTGGGGAGGCCCTACATGACTTGAGGCTGGCAAAGATGATGCCTCTCTACGAGAAGGACAAGACGAAGAATCCAGGGAATTACAAACATGTTAGTCTGATCTCAGTCTTTCTTCAGTGAGAGATTGGTTAGGCACTGGAATTGTCTTCTAGGAGAGTGACAGAATCATTATATCTGCAAGTATTTGAGATATGTGGATGTGGTACTTGGAGAAATTTAGTAGTGGACTTGGCAATGTTAGTTGTCTGTTTAACTTGATGATGTCATGTATCTTTTCTAATCTAAATTAGTCTATCATTAGTCTATCATATAAAATAAATTCCCAAAAAGGGTGTTTGTGATTAAGAAAAATATCAAGCAAGCACAATTCACAAATTCAGAATAACATGCAACATTTTCCTGTAGAAAAGAATAGAGAAAATCACTGAATCATGGAATGTTTGAGGTTGGAAGGGTCATCTAGTCCAACCCCTCTGCTTAAGGGGAAACACCTATAATAGGTTGCCCTGGATTATGTTTGGACAGCTTTTGAATATCTCTAATGTCTCACTTACATAGTAGAAAAGAGTCTCCTGGTATTCAGAAGGAACTTCCTGTGTTTAAATTTGTTCCTATTGCCTTTTTTTTCTCTTACTGGGAAACACTATAGAACCTGTCTTTGCACCTTTCCTGTAGGCTTTTATATAAATTAATGAGCTCTTCTCTGAGACTTTCTAAGAAGAGCTGTTTTTCTGAATGTTGCTTCTCTTAGCCTTACTTCATGGGAGTGATGCTCCAGACCCTTAATCATCTTCTTATTCCTTAGTTGGACCCTCTCTAGCATGTACACCTCTCTGTTGTACTGAGGAGCCCAGAACTAGACACAGTAGCCCAGTTGTAATCTCATTAATGCAGAGTAGAATGAGAAAATCAACTCCCCCAAACTGCTGGTGATGCTTTGCGTAATGGAGCCAAGAACACTTACAGTGTTCTTACAGGCAAAGATCTATTGCTGACTCATGTTCAAGCCAATATCCACCATGACTCCTAGATCTTTTTCTTCCAAACTCCTTTGTAGTTGGTTTGTTCCATGTCATGGTTTTATAATTTTTGTTGTCAGTATTCCACATCGTGACAACATGCATGTCACTGGGAGTTAAAGAGTTAGTGCTCCAGATCCATGGACTGACAAATTTCCAGGTATGTGGCTATCAGAAGACAAGAAGAGGAACATACCCCAGAGGACTTTGCACTCCCGTTTTCTACTCAGAGGGAAAGATAACACTGCATGCAAGTCTCAAGACTTTCTCTTTTTTGCTTTAACTTGTAAAATGTGTTCTCTAGACAAATAATATGTTTATATTCTATCAGTGTCACTTATGGTCTCTATTGAAGCAAGTTAAAAAAAATCTGTACTTTGCTATAAATCTGCTGTTTAGATTTCTGGAAATGTGAATGAGAGCACTAGGAAAACTATGATACAGTTCAAGACTAGTATAGAAAAAACATTCTAATTGAATGTTTGTTCATATATATGAATAATGGCTGTGTCTAATAAGACTGCATGCTGTTGTAAAATCTCACTAAAGTTTTTTTAACCAATGGAAAGATAAAGCTATTGCAATGATGTTTTTCTCTGCACAGCTAAACTCTATCTTTAACATAATTGTATCTTCTTGTTTCATCGTCTTTCATTTGATGGAAGTAAAGGAAATACCTTCTACATTCCAGTTTCAGTGATTAAATGCAGCAATTTGTGAAATTTTTTCAACGAATTATGTTGGTTTTCAATGAATCACTAGCATAAAATTAAAGTCCTGAAGTCAGAATACTCAGTAGTATACTGTTGAAAGATTTTACTATGCAAAACAACATACACTGCCTGTAAATCTTTTCTTTCACCAAGGATTTTCAGAGCACAGTTCCTTATACTCTTCAATGGGAAAGATGGTTTAAAAGATCACTTCTCTAATACCATTTACTCATTCCTTTCCCAGCAATAGAATTTATCAATTCTTCAATGTGTCTGAGCGACTGCTTGTAATGCTGTGCTATAAACTGAATCACTGATCTGAATAACAAACCTTGAAGACTTTTTTTGATAACGGTATGTTTCAGTGATCTGTTTCATATCATGGCCTTACAAATGTTTTTAGTATCACAAAAGAGAGAGCAGTGAATGAGATCAAGCAGTGGATGGACAAGATGTGTACACATGCAAAGGGAGCAAGGACATCTTAAATTAGCTTCACGTCCAAAGAACTGCACTTTTAGCCTTCTGACTGCTCTCTTCTTTAATATTACTTGTATTTGCATCGTTCTTCTGTTCCTCATTCCAGGAGGGTATTAGGTGTTCAAAGCAAATATCTGGTATTTGAAGATTCAGTTTTCTTCAGCAATGAACAATTTCTCAGTTAGAATTTACCATTAAATTTCTTGTAAAAGCCCTGTATACAGTAAAACAAATATCTACATCCTCCTTCACAGAATAAAGTGCTAACGATCTCTTTCCCTTTCACAGATGGAGACAGAAACTAAGGCAGGCATAACAGTGGCAAAAGTATTCCCATATTCTCTATGCAGTCTGTCCTGCTAACAGTGAAATTAACAAATTTCTGCTTTACCTCAAAAGAAGTTGATTGCTGTCATACTGTAGATAGACTAAAATAGTAAATTGAATCAAGAAATCATGAGTAGTATCAGCAGTCTCCACCTTCATGCTAGATGTTGCGTTTTCTTGATAGAATTCCTGTTCCTCTTAACGAAAATTAAGAAAAAGATGCAAACTATCACAAGCATGAAAACCCAATAGACTCCTTAAAATCTTCTATCCAATCAGCAGTGCTTGCAGTTCAGTAGTGCTGCCGAGAGTTAACAGGAAAAATAGTTATACCGACACAGAACACATAAAAAGCAATTAAAGTCTGCACACACAAAGTCATTTATTTTGGGATATCACCTGGACTCAGCATAAGCACATTTTCAGCACTGCATCTTTTTTAAACAGTGTTTCTCATTCTGAGTATCAAGAAGTTTTACACCTGTTTTAGAATTAGTCAGCATTTTACTGTATGCTTTTTCGTGTCTGATCAGGAGATTTTCAATGTAGCTTGGCCTGTCAGAAAGACAGTTAATTGAAATCACCCATTTGCTCATTTAAGTAAATTCTGTCTGTCAGCGAAAACTAATTTCATTTCCTTGACTTCTTGGCAGCCTGACTACTTGACCATCTTGTAACCTGTCTGAGGCATAAAGATTTCTGTGCTTACTGTGTAGCTGCTTCTTAGCTATGCTGGTTTGAATCAGAACTCATAAAATTTCCAAATTCCTTGCATACTTCTAATTACAAGCAGTAAGTTCATTTCTCACAAAGTTTTCTAAATCAAAGATGCAATATTGAATATAAGATTGCCTTATCACTAGGTCTTTTTAAAGGCTCTCTCTCTCCTGGTCTAGAAATTAATTTCCATAAAATCTCTGAAATATACCATCCATCTTGACATACTTCTCACCTCCAAGTTAATTACACAATAATTAGACTGAAATAAAGCTATTTTCTACCTGAACATTTCCTCATATGATGGCTTTTGTAAGCATATTTCCTCTATTTCTTAACTTAGAAAAGGTTGATATCCTGTGTTGATATTTCTAAGCAAATCTCAGATAGAAACTAGAATTAAAGAAAACGCTTCATATACAAATCATGATATTTTCTTTTCTTACATGTCCAAAGTATTGGATATAGAAGAAAAATAATTGTCAAACTTTCTTTTTTGTATTTTTTTTCAAACAGTGAAGTTGTGATATGAAATATGTGATATGAAGTATCACAATAAAGTATGTGATATGAGTTGTGATATGAAATAGCTTAGTATAAAGTTGAATAGACAATATAAACCCATTTCTATTTAGGGTACTACAACAACAAAAAAAATATGCAGTTAAATGTTATGTTAACAGAAAAGTTTGCTATTACTGAAAAAAAAAGGATCAGATGAAACTGAGCAGTTTTACATTTTCTGCAGTAAAACAAAATCAAAAGGATGGTAAAATTCCTGTGAGGCCTGGAATTACATTTCTGGAACCTCATTCGAAGTAGGAAATTCTCCTTGAAAGAAACAGAATTTGACATTTTCTTTATGTGCACATCATTGTCCCTGGTAATACTGATTTCTTATCAGATAGGCTGTCAAAAGATCAATAGAATTAAAATCTTTCTAAAATAAGCCTGTTCTCACTGACAGCTAACTTGCATTTTTCCCCTTCCTTTTGGAAGTCGGTAAACAGAAACAAAGCCTGCAGCAATACAAAGAAAGCAAGCACATTAAAGAGAGATTAGCTTCAGGAGGCTATGACAGATGTAAAGTGCTTTGCACACATTGCTATGTGATGTTCAACATATGTTGTCAATTAAAAATTGCTTAAGAAATATTTAACAAGGCAAATCTAACACACTCCTAGTTTGTAAGAATATATTGAGCTTATGCATCAGTGCTCCTCATTTTATTTTTCGGTGCTGCTGTAAACTGAAGGAAACTTTATATAGCATGACTCTTAACTAGTATATATATTTAAAGTAGTATTCTAATTCCATGTATGAGAAAACAGCATGCATTTCATCTTTTAGTAAAAGGATGATTGGATAACTTAGCAAGCACAGTATCTATTGAACTAGTTAAAATCAGTTTTCTGAGGAATCATTTCCTACATTTGAAAGTAGAGGCACCTAACTGCATTCAAGATATTAGAGGCTTTTGCAAATTTTTTCCTAGACTTTAGTAATTCCAGTCACCAGGAAATCTTCCTAGGAATCACTGAGGAATGTGATACAAACTCCTATGTTGAATTTCTATTTTATCATTTCCCTTTATCTACTACTTTCATATATTTCCTTTTGTAAATGTATCTTTCTTTTCTTTCTTTTTCATTTTTTTTTTCCTAAAATGATATGATCATGTGCCTCACTCAACCCTCAAATAGCCACCAAACAAATTCTTCTTATTCTCCAAAGGATATATATTTTCATACAAAAATCTAACACAAATCTTCAATTTCAGTAAACAGCAAAATTATTATTAAATACTGATGCTACAAGATCTCTTCAAGAAATATGTTCTCCTCGTGCTAGTAAAATCCTTTCAGCATCATTGTTGCTTCTATTGTCATAAATGAGGATCCTTTTCTCTCTAAGAGCACCACAGGTTTGTGGTCCTCTATGGAATACACTGTTTATTACTTTGAAGTATATAGTAACTCCTGTGTGGATCAAGAGAGACTGAATGTGTTGAAGACAGGCTCACAGAGGTTTTTCAGTACATGGGCATCCTCACTGACTCTTGAAGATAATGTCACATGAATGAACTTCTCATTTAAAGTTTTTACTTCCACTTGTAATAGTGCTACAGATTTAAATCTTTTCTGATGGAGTCCTGTTTCCAATTACAAAAGGTTGGATTTGAAATAAAAAATGCAGCGTTTTATAAGAATCTTTGTAAATTTGAAACACTTTGTTCTTCCATACATCATCGGCTGATCAAATGTCAACTCCTACCTCCTTGTAAATATGATATAAAACTACTCAAGAGGTATTCAGAGAACTTGAACTATATATACTCTTTGAATGTGTTTTTAATTTTAATTTGCACTGAAGTGTTATGGTGATAGATGTTTAACTGTAAGCTGAACTAGTAAGAAAACTTCAAATGTATATGTAAATACTGCACTGTATTTTGATTGCTCTGAAAGTATTTTCGTGGAAACCACAACAGATACAAAAAGTACAATAATATTATTTGGTAGAGCAAATTCTCAACTACAAAACACTATTTTTCAACAGTAACCACACTGTTTTGCCAGCTCTGGACCTGTATGCTAAACTCCGAAAATCTACTCCAGAGGTGACCCACAGTTACTTTCATCACTGCTGAAACAGACCATCCACCACCTCACTGTTCCCACATCCACTGCGGGATCCATAAACACTCAGAAAGCATCAGAGTATTTCAGAAATTATTGACAAATAGGTGCATTTTTTTTCTGCATGAAGGAATTCAGTGACACACCTTTGTTTCATACACAATCCTGTGTCAAAAGACATTTTTTTCAGTCTCTTCTGCTCTATGCCACATGGCAGCAAAAAATAACAGAATATTGGAGGAAAGATTCAACCTCTTCTGCCATACCAACAAGAACCACATTTGATTTCAGGGATAAAGATAGTAAGATGGGAGGCATTATTTTTGGAGCAGCACTCACATGTTAATATTTGGGAGAACTATGGAATCAGAGAGATTTCTGCCTCAGTGAAAGAAATGAAAAGGCATCAATGAGGAAATAAGGCTGGTTGTCTACATGTAGTTGGAAATACTGAATAATTACCTTTGGTAATTATGACCTCTAAGGTCATCCAGTCCAAACATTCACATTTCACCAATATTTCTTACTAAAAGCTGTCCCTCAGTGCAGTATCTAAACATCTTCTACTTGCCTGCATTAGTTTTGCTCTTGCAGTCCAACATTTAGCTGGTAAATACCTATGTATATGTATTTAATTAGTTTGTCTTTTCAAAGCAAAGCTGATGTCACTAAGTTTTATACATACTCCTGCAAAAACTATGTGAACATTTTCTGACAAACATGTTAGTCATATCATAGAATGATAGAATGGCTTGGGTTGAAAAGGACCTTAAAGATCATCTAGTTTCAACCTCCCCTGCCATGGGCAGCGTTGTCAACTACTAGACCAGGCTGCCCAAAGCCACATCCATCCTTGCCTTGAATGCCACCAGGGATGGGACATCCACAGTCTCTCTGGGCAGCTTATTATATGGCTTTCCTATTTGTTGCATAAGCTTATTATATAAATATGTTAGGACTGTTTTGTGCCTGATCTGACTAGCTTGTGGGGAAAAATGTGTATATGCTTCATGGATATATATTCAGCTTTTTGGGTGGCATAGCAACTCTTGAGAACTAAAAATAACTGGAATAGATGTACTTCATTGTTTTCAGCTAATCAATCCTAATTAATAGTAGCTATGAAATTGAATCAAATATGCAGATATTTCTGAAAGTCAAGTCCTTCTGAGGTTTTTTCTCACTCTAGTAGAACAGTCTATGGTAATTTTTTCAGTAATAAAGAAGACATTAGATGAACAATAGCATTAGAATAATTTTAGATGTGTCACATGCAATCACTTTTATTTTATACCAGTTTTCTCCCTGAGATATCTATTTATGTCCTCTGTGTCTGCACCCATGTTTTCATGACCTCATCTTTCCTTTTTGAAAGTGCTGACTGGAAAAGTATGGAAAGTAACAATCTTTTTTAAAAAAATTGATTAACAAATACAACAAAAAACTTGCAAACTCCTTCCCACTTCTACCTTTGCATTTGCTTTGTGAAAACAGATAAGTGTTTTCTCTGTGGTGGTGAACTGTCAGAGGTATCCACATTGGTTTTGGTAGCATTATTTCCAATCTACGGTACAATATAGTCTTTAACAGCAGCTTTAGTGTACATGCACTTTTAATGTATGAATACGGTGTCTCTGTAGAGTTGATTTTGCACATCATTAACAAGACTTACCAAAACTAGGTTTCTCTTCTAAGCCTGCTAATGGAATAATCAAGTTGTACCAGTTATAGAATGGTTAATTGTATTGGACTTTGGATTGATAGCCTACGTACGTAAGAAGTTTCAGATGCTTTTGGATTTTGGATTTTTATTTGGACTACTTCTACAGAAACTGTATAAGTTATTTTTCTTTAAACGGGTTACAATGTGCATACTTATCTCTTGAAGATGTGCTTATCAAAAAGCAGTCTTGAGGATAGATGTATGGAGTGAACTGACAAAGTAGAAGATATATTTGTTTTCTTTCATTATGTGTGCAGCTTCTTGCATGTTGTTCTCACAGTAGAGGCTTTCATCCGAAACTATGCTGGTGGTGATGTTCTTTGAAAATTCATTATTCTATTGCAAAATCTAAATCACAGGACTATTTCATCTGCAAGTTTAGATATCTAAGGAATGAAAGTTTACAGCAGCAAAGATGTGTCTGAACTGGTATTGACAGCTGTGTTTGCACTGAAGAATTTTCTTATGCAAGATTTAGTGCTGTCAGAATAATCTATTTAAATCTAGGTGAAAAGAACATATTTTTTAACCTTTTGGAGAATTTTAACCCAAGTCTTCAACTTCACTTTACTTATATATTTTATGATAAGCTATAGAAAGGCATGAAAAATGTGCAGTGGTCCAGAATTCCAAAAATCAAACTCTAAGAAAACTATGCATATAGTTCCTATAGATGGAAGAATGAATCACAGAATGCAAGGAACTCAAATATCTAAAATGAAAAGATATATAAATGACAAAGATGGAAGTAGGGACTTAGACTTATTTATTTTAGTTAATATCCTTAGCAATGCTTCTTTTTCTTCTTTCACTGTCAGAATTCTTAAAAGAGGTCTCATTGTTTTTGTCTTTGCTGAGTTTTGTTGATTATTACATGTTCCAGCTTTCAAATTAGAAAATATATTGTTAATTAATTCGATGAAGTATTATCTATTCAACTAAATCCATTATTGCATAGTCCCTGAAAAAGAATATTCACAGTTGAGATTTAAGCAGCTCACCTTCATTTTCCAGAAATATTTGCTTGTTTGCAGCCCTAAATTATCTACAATACAGGCTAGCTGAAGTTTTATACTTCTGGAGGAAACCCCTGGAGGAAATGTGTTAAAAAAATGGAGAAGTAACTTTAAAGCTGAAAAGTAACTCTGAGACAGGACTTGATTACATGCAGTTATATAGAAAAAAATAATTTCAAGGCGAGGTACAACAGAACTACAGGGAAATCAATTAAATGTCTGCCCAAATACTGGAAATTGGTGCTCAAAACTTCTTGTAGAGTTATGAAGGGAGGTAATGGATAGGTAGCTTATTTTATCTGTGTCATCATATATTTTAAAGATCCATAGATGAAAAGTCTGTTAGAGTGTGATAAATAAATAAAATTAATTAATTAAAAAAATATAATGAAAATTTATATATTTTAGTTAATGAAAACTCTCTATGATTTCACATCCATTTTATATTTTAGTCTTATGTATTCTCATTGTCAAACATATGAATGTCCATATGGCTAATGTATAATTTTGCACATGGCAAAGAAGTTATCCATCAGATTCTTTGATTGTTCCAGTGTCCTTTTCTTGGGTTTGATAAATTCATCTTGATTGACATTTATCCATTAAGTGTATTACAGCAAATGCAACATTCTCATCTTGACCTATAGCACACTTCTACATTCTTTCACTGATATCTTCTGTACTGAGTCACACACAAATGATATGCCCTTTTTTTCACGGCCTTTCACAGACTGTGGTTTCCTTTTTCTCTCTCTTATGTTGTACTTAGGGAAAGAGTTATCTAGCATTATCTGTCTGAAAAAAATGGTACATACATATTCAAAGCAAATTATCTACGCCCTTCTCTTGCTGGTGTGGAGACATAAGCAACTAAGATAAGCATAACTAAGATATAAGATATAAAATATTAAGATAAGACATAAGCAATAAAGAGTTGAATTATACTTGAGAGTTCATGTAGAAAATCTAGCTTGGCATATATAGCAAAGCTTTACCTAGATGCCTAGCTTCAGACAGCTAATGATTAGTGAATTCAAACTTACTTCTAAATTTTAAGTTGATGGATATATGAATATTTTTACCTTTTCTTTAATGCAGAATTTAAGTCAATGGGAATTAGGTCCGTGATCAAACCTAGACAGATTACATTTAAAACTTACTATGATACAACAGAAAAAAAAAAGTGTTATAGAATAGGTATGTATATAAAGCAACAAAAGAAGGCAGAAAAAGAAGTTTTTTATGAATAATCCATCTTTAAGTGCCCTAGATCCCTTCAATGCACCCTTCCCCATAATTTACTTTTTTTCAGGAATTAATATTTTAATTCTACCAACCATTTCAATTGCAATGATAAGAAAGTCTCACCTTGCCCATTCAGTACAACAATAATAGTAATATTGTTTACAAATGAAGTTAGATTAGTAATGAAGTTTCATCAGAAACACTGACTCTTTACATATATAATCAGAATTTGGAAAAATATGAATTACTGCATTTCGTTTAAAACATAATGATTGATTACAGCTATACTCATGCTGAATATTTCATGTTGGCAGGTAATGAGGGAGAAACAGCATCTAATATCGCTGATTACAGATAATACAATGTAATGTAGTTTAACAAATGACATGTGCCGTTACAGATTTATAAGATTTTTAGACTAAGCCTAATCACTTTCTTTGTTACTGCTAGACTTAAGAAGATTTTTTTCTTATATTTTTAAATAAAATTAACTCCATCTGTCAGAGAACATTAACAATATACACTGACATTAGTAACTGTCTTCATGTTTTTTGTATGACATGTCATTAAAATATGAAATACTAATTTTTAAAAATGTTTCAAAGCTATGCATTGTCAAAGCTGTCTTAAAGATCAGTTAAGATTGTATTCCAGTAATATGTACCAATTTTGTACAATTAGCATTTTTGTAGAATATGACTTGGTATTCTGAATGACATGCCAAAAGAAAATCTGAGTAAATTGTTTTGATTTAAAATGAGAAGTACCTTTTTACATGAAAGAAACTATGATAGGACTGGATGAGAGAGGAAACCTAATATTTTGCTTCTTCATATTCTGTAAGCAGTGTTCTGCTGCTACCTGTCTTATGCTGTTGTTGATTTTCTTTTTTTTCCCTGTAAAATAAACACTGTCGTCCAGAGTAGTTTTAAAGTATTCTGCACAATCAGTGACTAACCTAATGGCTACTGATGGACCATGGTATGAAGTCTTCAAGCCCTTACAATGGACACACTACAGCTCTGTTGCTCCGTTTAGCCAGAATATGAACAGCAGGAAAACATACCACATAAAACTTCCATGGCAGCTACCACTTTGTATCTTTTATGACTTTTTTTTTTTTATATTGTTTTTCAGTAGCACGTAGACCAGAATATCAGCAATAGTGCTAGATTTAGCTGTCTTAGCAAAGTCTGAGGATACAGACTTATCACCACATTCTAATACCTCTCCCTGGTGAGTACGTGTTCTGAAGTGTGTCATTATGAACTGTTTTTCCACTCTTGCTTTGAAAATAATATCAATATTTTCTTTTTTAATCAACAAGAATGTATTTCCTTCACATTGTTTCATTGATATAAATAAGCTAAAGCAGTTTCTTATTTTTCAACTTTTTCTCTTTTAACAATCAACCATTTTAGAGATTAGAATTAACATGAATTACATTCAGTAATATACTTTGTCAGATTTTATTATCTGTGTTGTATAGCTATTTATTTATTGATTGTTGATTTAAAATTTCTGGAGATTTGGTTTCTTTACCTTTCTACAATTATATAGGAGATATTAAGTTCTTAGTGAGATGTTTCAAGAAACTGGAAGGCTGAAAGTAATATTATGTATGACATCCCTCATTAGTAGAAACCCAGTACTTATTCTACCCTGCTCTAAACCATGGGGATATACTGACAATACTGTTTTGAATCAGGAGGCAATTTTTATCTGAGAGGAAAGTTTCTGTTCTTTGTAATGTAAGAACGGGCTCAATTTCTTTGTTTATTCATAAACTTTACTTTTTATATCCACTATTATCTGTGAAAGTACCGTGGTGCTCTTCCCCCTGCTTGATTTTTGTTTTTAATATGTTTGGGTATCATTCCCACAAGGAAAGTCTATGTCGTGCTACCCGTGCAACCAATGGCATGGGTGAATAGCTCTCCAAAATCTTTTAAGTAGTTTAAATGCAAGTTACCGTACACTGGGGTTAGTGCTGGACTCCAGTTATAATAAAAAGAGCACTACATTTTCATCATCATGTAATTCTTTTAAAAGAAAATTGCAGCTCATGGAAGATATCCTGCACAGTGGCTAAAATTTCTGTTTTCTGATTTCTAGTTTCTTAGTTATCATCAACTGATTCATTTTAGTTGTCATAACAGAGAAGGGATTCTAGTGAAAGGAAATTCAAGAAGTCATATAGTATAAGTGAATTAGAGTAAATGCATGGCAACAAGAAGGAAGACAGAAGAAAGTATAAATTTGGGTACTACAGAGGTGTGTGATCTGAAGGAGGAAAAAGACTGAAGTCTAAAAGGCTATAATTCTGTAACTATTGGAATTTGCCATGAAGAAGAAATCTGCATTAGCAGGTCTGTATCATTTATCTACCAACATACCTCCAATAGGCATACATTCTAGGGTTATTTTATGTATCAAAAAATTGAAATATTGCTAATGTATTGAATTACAAAGACAATTGTTTATATTCTACTTTCATACATCCCATTAGTATTTATGAGTTACTTAATACAGACCAGTTTGTATGAAAGCACATATGAAAGTCCTTTCATACTAATTAAACTATAACTAGACATGTTTGTCAAAAATATTTATGTGACACAGATACTTTTAATCTATTTCTGTCATCCAGTAATGGTAAAGAACAGGACAATTTATTTTCATCTGGCATGGAACAAAAAATGTTAGTGTAGGAACAGAAGAGTATGACCCCAAATTGTCAGTCTCTCTAGTTCTGTTAATTTTCTGGAACTTTCCTCAAGTTTCTGGAATGCTAGCTCTTTTAAACTGAAAGGAGATGGAGGGAACAGAAAAACACAAACGTGGGACATATTATATGAATTTTAAATAAGTATGGTAAAGCAGATTAAGATAAAACACCCCATTCCTGGAGATGTCCAAGTTCAGGTTGGATAGGACACTGGCAGGTCTGGCGACCCTGCCTACATCAGAGGGGTAAGAACTAGATGATCTTCCAACCTGAGCCATCCTATGGTAATTGGTTTAGGAGAAAGATATTAATCTTAATGGCAGAATGTTAATACCAACACTAGTTTCCTTAATGGAAATTTAAAATATCAAAATATCCTTATAAACTGGATCTCTGTCTGGTATATTTACTTAATCTATATACAATGTGCACTGGAAAATTTAATCAGTGGCCTTATGACATTAACCTATCTAGTTTTGTTTATGAATGATGGTAGCATCATTTTGGATTGGCAATCTTCTTTTGCCTTTCCTATAAATGTAGCCATCTGGAAAGTTAGCATTAAAGTTCTGTTTCTATTTTCCTTCTCCCAGTTAAATAAGTGTTGTGTTACTATTAGGCAGAGTGACTAACTGCACATTCTATTTCAAGGGATTTTGTGTACCCAAGGAAAATATACTTGCGGAAAGAGAACATGATTTCACCTTACATAATATACCCTAATGGAGAACTACTACAATGTAGTTAAGAAGAGAAATGCATTTGGAATAGGTTTGCAGCTGTGCATGTGGAGTGGGAAAACATAATTCTACAGTAAACTTTCAGAGTTGAATACATCACAGAAGACTGTTAGTTTGCTCATTGAAAAAATTTCTTCCATTTTACACAAGCAGCCAATCATGCCTATTTTTAAAGAATGTTTGAGCAATTTTATTTCGAGTGCACAGATTCATTTTAATATATTTTCATGCTTTCAAACAGTATATTTAGAATCCTTCACTTGCTTCTTTAATACATTTCTGAAAGGTCTACTAAAAACTGACTTTAATTTCAAATAAAGAACTCGGAAATTGGATTTTTTTTTTAATTGCACTTATTAATCTAGGAGCACTAGTTGCTTTTGTTTAATATGTCAGAGCACTTTGCATTTACACAATCACCTCTACAATGAAATGGTTCTATTACAGGGAACACACAAAGCTTGCTTTATAAACCATTTTTGATTAATAGTGCATTTGTTTTCTTTTTTATTTGACCTAAAAGCTTTCCTCCTTCTTTGCTGTTTACACATAGATCCCACGCACCAGCTTCTCAAATTATGACTTTGAAGCTCCAATAGCTATGGACACTAAACTGCACTGGAAGTAAAATAGCAGGGATACCAAAAAAAGGAACAGAGGATCTCAAAGCTCTCAAGGAAGGTTAGGACAAAGCTTTCCGGTGACAAAGGTATTAAAGCAACATGACAAGGCAAAAAATATATATGTATATCTTCAGTGAGTTCTGACTTCATTTCATTCCTGTGATGTGGGAGTGTGTCATCTGCACAAAATAAAATGGAAGAAGCTGGATGTTAGCCAGACTGGCTTTTACAAGATTAATATCAAAACCACATATACATAGAACATCATTTTAACAGTGTCTACTTCCTTTCCTCCAAAAGTTAATCTATTGCTTCCTTCTGTTTGAAAAGTGTTTTTTGTGAAAGAAAAATAGTAGTTTCTTCAAATTTTATATTTCTACAATAACCCCAATAAGGGAGGATCCACTTTAAAATGAACAACTTCAGTGAAACTCCTTAACACAGTTAATGAAACAGACAGGGAGTAGGAACAAGAGGAAAACAAAGGAAGCAAATTTTAGCTTATTTTTGTCTTACTCAGCTCTAAGATGCAATGCTGCGTGTATTTTAAGTTACTTCATCCACAACATAACAAGAGACATAGCCACAGAGAAACTTTCTCTGAAAAGGTATGATTGCACAGTAGTGTTAGAGAGGCTAATCCTAATTACCAGCTATCTCTCCCTGAAGACTATGCTTAATGTCACCATTTAACCCTAGGATGGCATTTAGACCAAGATGATAACTTCCTAATCTTTTTTCTTCTTTTTTTCTTGCTCTCTCAGTCTCGCCAGTCCTATTCAATGGACCAACTGCAGCATTAATTTGAACAACTTGCTATCTTTTGATAAGATCTCTCTAGGATATCAAAAAAATTAAAGCCTTCATGACTACGCAATTAAAATTTGTAGAATTAATGATCTGCAAAATAGGAAAAGGTTTGCAGTAGGCAGACCAGATGATAAAGGTCAACAGGAGAAACTATTAAAATGATCATGATAAATGGTAACAGGTAAAGATTTTCATGCTGAAAAGTGTTTTTATTCAGAAAGCAGGAGCAGTCAGGAAAGAGCTTAGTTTATGATAGTTATACAGTTACATTTTAATGCGTTCTATTTTTATCAATATTTTTGTATTACTTGAATTTTCCTATAAAGTGCCACAAAAAACTATTAAGTACTCATAATAGAAATATAGACTATGGCTGTCTACCAAAAAAACACTAAATTAAAGAATAGACCATAAATTAAAAATGAATTTAGTCATTAACCTGAAATTTCATGAAACTAAATACATGACACCATCAGAAAGTGATAGATAATTTGTTTCTTGTCAAATGTTCATCTATCTACAATACAAGGAATTAAAACAAAAACAAATGTAAAAACAACAAGGAACAGTTTTCATGGAAGAACTATGAGAGAGAGCATTGGTCTCAGCATCCCAAAGAGACAGCCATGAGTAATAAGCACAGTGCAATTTTGACGTACTCATTAAACATGGAGAAGTGATTTATTTTAAGCAGAAATAATCCATATGCTTTTCCTGCATGAAGAGATGACCTCTGGGGCCTGTCAGCTACCACTTACTGGTACATTTAAAATGCAAATGCTAAACTCACAACATAGTCTATATTCTTTTTAAAGTTGAAGCAGACGCTTGAGCAAGTATGGGAGTCTTTAAAAATTCTGATTCAAATTTTAAATGAATTTACTGAGACTTTGTTCAGGTCATTTTTATTTGTACATGCTTTTTCCAAGTCCTAGAGAAAATAATGTTTGCAATCTGGACTGTCTATGAAAATAGCAGCTCTCTGAATTCAAGAGATAGTAACTTTTGATGTAGTAAATGATGAAGAATATCAGGACATGAATCCTTCTAGGAAAAGAATGAAATTTTATGACTTTTTAAATAAAAATTAAATCACTCAGCTCAGCAATCTCATATTGACTCTTTTCTAAGTGAATATCTTGAACAGTATTAATAACAAATATTAAATACTGATGAGAAAAAGGAATGCAACTTACTACTTAGAACTTAGGGCTTTTCAAAGGCTTGCATTAATACTATTTGCATATTATCTTCTCACTTCCTTTTCTGTTCCTCAATTTCTTCATCTCGTGAAAATGAAAACTGGTGATGTTCTTCCTGATAAGTTTTGAACACATATCTATGTAAGAGATTGGATTCTTATCATATGATGACATAAACACTGAATAGGTTAAAAGCCTACAGAATAAAATATTTTAACAAGCTCAGAGATAAGTTTTAAACAGAAGCAGAACCTGCTTGTTGTGGCTGTTGTCTTACTTATTAACTTATTATTGATCACCGTAGGTTTCAAGTGAAACTTTCACAAATTAAATATACTTATTGAAATATATTTAAATTAAATCTAAACTTTCAAAATTTAAATATAATTACCCCAAGATCCTAGTTTTCCTGGATTTTCAGAATAAATTAGGGAGTTCATTGTATTGTTTAGCTGCCCTTAATTCCAAGGGAAGATGAGTTTTAACTTTTTTTTGTTTGTAAATATATATTGAAATCCCTCTTTCTCCTTTCTCCAAGATGTAACACTGAAGTATTCCCATTTCTCCCTTGAAAGCAAATAAATGGAATTTTTATTCAGATACTTATTTGATTATCTTACAGCTGTTAGAAAATATAATAAACTGTGTTGCATAAGGTTTCAATCATAAAAACATGCCCAAATTTATTCATATGAAAAACTAAGTGAAACTTCATTTATCTACTTACCTGTTTTCAGGATCAGAGCTTAAGTTTGATATTGAAGGGTGAGGTTATTTGATACCCAGTTATCTCTATTTGCATTAAGAAAAGAAAAAAGAAAAAAAAAAAGAAAGAAAGGAAGGAAGGAAAAAAAAAGGAAGAGGTCTTTTCTAATAGATGTTATGTACCTGAAGCTTTTCTAAGTGTTCCTTTTTAAATCTGATAGAACATGGAATTTCCAAATCTAGACAATTTTAAAGTTCTTTGACTCATCTGCTTTTCCATACCATTTATAATTTTTGTTTTTTCCCTGAAGAACAGAGATTTAAATTCTTAAGAACACCTTGTTTTGAAACATTTTATAAACTGATATAGTAAAGATGAGCCATACTGCTTCTCCCATAGTCTCTTGCACAGCATCCAGAAAATGTAATTTTGAGTCACTGTGTTCCTATACATGCTCAACTGGATTTGAAAGAATTCACCTGATCACAACATATTTAAAAAATTAACTTGTGTTTTTGATTAATTTACATTCTATGACTAAAAACTCACTTTGTTGGAGTAGTATTATCAGGACTACACACCAAAGCAAGTACATTTTCTTCAAAAGCAGGAATTTCTTTTCTAGTCAGACATGAATAGCTTAGAGCTATTTTAGATAAATATCTGGATATTTTATCATTCTATAATAAAGTTATTGCTGCTTATAATAAATATTATGCATTATATATGTATTTCTGTATGTTCATTCATACATTTATATATAACTTATACAGGTCTTGGAGACCAATTGTTTGGTGGAAGACCATAAAACCAAGCACTTTTGAGATGTGTTAGAGGTTTAATCAGCACCTAGAGTGTGGCACAGTCATCTTGCATTGTAATGCCTGGGAACCTTTCAACCTCGAGTTTTAGTCAAAGGCTATCATCCCCAGAAGATGTAAGGTCATGGCTGGATCAAATTTTCCAATAGATTTAAGTTCTACATGCCTGAAAGTTTGGCATAGCTAACTGAATTTTAGAAATTCTGTGCTAGTCTCCCTGGAGTAATTGGATATGTGGGAGTTATGGGGTTATCCTAATATTTTGCTGCTAGGATATCAGTCTGTGCAGAAAATAAATCATAATTTCTGAGTCTTTCAGTGTTTTTAGGCTCTTACCTACTGAGTGGAGAAACTAGAAGTCCTGTCTGTCTTAGTTTTGTTGGGTTACACTATCCCTCCATGTGAATCTAAGCCATGAGAAGATTGTAAGAGCTGATCTAGCTGAAGAAAAATATTTTAATAGACCTGTATACTCTGAATTTGTCAACTAATACTGTCCAACTGAAAGGAATTAGTAGTTTTGAGAAACCATTACTTACTATTTCTTGTCAATATGAAGTTTTCCAAATAGGCAGCAAATAAGGGAAGAAGGTGAGACATGCTAATCAGAAAGGAAAAATTGTGTTTGCAAAAACCTGATTTGATTCAGGCCAAATTCTTTTGACAGGAAGAGTATATGAATATTACATATTTATTACTGAAACTAATTGAAAATATTAATTCAGTCCGAATTTACTTAGTAATTAAACCTTGTCTTACCTCCCCTATCCCTATGAGCATTACCCACTCCTGCCAGGGATACAGTATCATAAAATAAAATAATATGTTCTTGTTAAACTAAAGTTTGACGGTTCCCATTTCCCAGCATTTGGTGACAGTTTCAGGTTTCTCAAACTGTTCAATCATAAAAATCCAGAATGTATCATAAAGAAAAAATTTTACTGAATAATGTTAACTAAATCTAAATTTTGCCTGTTTCATCTGACAAAACAAATGTGTTGCAGAGGCTACTCATTAGCAAATTTTTTGCTGTTTTCATTTATCTGTTCAAATACTAAAACTGCAAATCCAAGATGTGACAGCTTTAAATAGGTTTGGTAGGTTGACTAAAGTAAACAGACAGTTTGAATATGTCTTTGATCTCTAAGGTTGATAATTTTGGTGACTTAGCTTTTTCCCATCATATATCTGGCCCTCTCATTATCAACTGTCAGTGGTTTGCAAACCAGTTTGGCCCAGTTCCATGACTAATGGGGTGGAGTGACCCACAGACCCACACCCCAGGAAAGGTGAAAGGGGAAACGATAGGGAGATGAGCCTAAAAACAAAAGCACAGCAGCGATTTGAGGAGTAAAGCTAATTTACTGAATATAATATTGTAATTCAAAATAACACAATATAATACAACATAATTTGAACTGAAGCTAATGAATCAACCAAAGTGAGAGAATGTCCAAAAACCAAAGGCCTTACTCTAATGCTGATGACAAGACAGATGGGGAACACACACACTACTGAGACGAGCAGAAAGGGAAGCATCTCATGACATGCAAACAGGTTTATCTTTCTCTTTGAACAGAAAATGGAAAAGTCCCATGGAGTAAGTAGTTCTTCTTCTCTTCTGAGAACCAGGTGTACCCAGAACTATTGATGGTACATATAACTGGAGCATTAACACTTTAATTCCCAGCACTCTACATCATGTTGTGATGTGGAGTACTGATAATAAAAATCATAAAGCCATGATGTCAACCCAATCCCATTTTGTTAATGAAACAAAATACAAGATAGGGCTTATTTGAGGACTATAGATGATAACCAGTCCTCGTTAAAGTAATGTAATTCTTAGATTTATGTAGATTAACATCTAAATTTGTATTCAGTTTCTTAATATTAAGCATACACATATAGCAATATTTATAGCTTGCAAGTGTAATACAAACCATAAAAATAGGGATTGATGCTATCACTGATATTATGGGGCCTAGTTAAATTCTAACAAGCATCATTAGAGGCCCTCTCTAGATGTTTTACGAAGAGTTTCACACACTGATATTATTTCATGCTTATTCATGATATATCCAACTTCCATTCCATAGACAGGAGACCCTTTGTATAAGAAGGAATAAATAAAACACTTTATTTTAAATACATTCTGGAATGAAAGGAGTTCATGGACATTTTTCTTAACTTTTTTTGTCTTATAGTCTGTTTCATCTAATCCACAATAAAGATGGTACAACAAATTTTGTAAAATAGTACTGAGTACAGAGACAACCAATTTCAATCTTAGTTGTTTGATTTGAGACAGAGATGAAGTACAAAGAAGTAACTATATCTTACAGTATAACTCAGTGGTATGCTCAGAAGATTTATGAAATAAAAGAGAGCTTCCAAAAATGCATAAATTGTATTTGATCATCATCAAACTTTCTAGGTTTAAAAACAAAGAAATTACTAAATTGAATAAGAAATGTCATGAAGGTCTTCTGTTGTGAATGTTTAGAAAATCTAATTAATTGAGAGCACATTATATTACTGTGTATTGCGCTTTATATGATACACATATCTTATAAACTACGGTGTTTATAATCATGACTTCAATCATCAAAATTAAATGAATTACAATATTACAAACAAAAAAATTGAGCTTTCTTCTTAACATTTATTACTAAACTGATCTGCTATTTTTTTTGTTTGTAAGGTGATTCTTCATGCTATCAAGTAGAAAATTATAAATAATGTTATAAAACTCTATAATTAATAAGATAAAAAGAAAGTAAATACAGACAGCAAATGCAAATCACTTGTGCCGAACACATTAAACATCTCTGCTGAACATATTGAATGCAGAAAACCTTATAGTAGCTCTTGAATGAATCATCTTTGGGAAAATTATTATATAAAAGTATAATAATAACGAATAATAAAGAAAACGCATTTGGCAATGGTAAACTGTTGGATAATCTTATGAAAACTTCACATTTGAAAGTTGTCACTGAGTGTGAGCATAATATACTAGCATTAATAGAGATAAGAGCCTCTTTGTTAAAAGAAGGAAGCATATTCACTTCTAGTAGAATTTCACAAAGAGTTTTAATACATTAAAACTAATCAGTTAATTACATTATAGCTGAGATTCTTATGTTTGTGATACAGAAATTTTGATAGTCTGCATGAAGACATCTGGACATGGAGCCAATCTTTTGAAATGTATAGAAGGTACTCATAATTCTATATACTTATACTCTAACACTTTGTGAATCAGTTTTGGCAAGGTTTAATAATATTACCAGTTTCACAGTAACAAAAAATATTTTTATCTCTTCAGAGTCCTGTTGATCACTGGACACATGTTATCAAATATGCGGAATCAAAGCATATGTTATTGATTACAATGAATGTAGTTTAAGAAGAATTTGATCGTTCATTTTTCTATAAAGAATAGAAATGTTTTCTTCTTACTCCCCATCTATTCATTATAGTTATCAGAAATTAACAACATATTTTAGCTGGTGTCATGCATTTACTAGTATTCAATATTTTACTCATCTTCCTTTAAGTATTTTTTTTAATTTTTATTACCTTTTTGAAAAAAAATAAAAATAATATCAATCAGTCTGTTGTTGATGTCTCCATTTTTTTCATTTGTCTTGCAGTTTGTTAAGAACCCAGCTGTACATAAACAAGTGTAACATCTTACCTTAAATGAAAATTAGTTCATTCCAAATTATGTTTCTTATTCATGGAAGTCCTACTGAGTTTCTTTACAATGTTGCTGACATATGGTTAACCCAAATATGTTTGGCTACTGCTGTTGATAATTAAACCAACTCTTACTACACCTTCTCCAAGGAACCCAGAGGTGCATTAAGGAATGCAGATGTTCTATCAAGTTTTCACTTACTTACTACTTTTCTTTAGTTGAAAATAATAATTTATATTGACTTAGTCTGCCCTCTTGTTCTAGAGAAATGACATCAACTCAGTGATATAAGTATTTCCTATTTTATGTTCTTTCTGACTTCGTATAATCAATAAATATAATGTAGCTTTGGCACAAATAAGCAGAGGAAGGATCACTGATGGTAGATGAAAAGAACATAACCCAATAGTTCAAATTTTTCTTTTTCTTCAGTTTTTATAGGAAGAATTAAAAACCTGCAAAGATGATCATAAAACCATCAAAACAACATGAGAACATGTAAAGAAAAGAAAAAGAAATCATTTAAAATGATATGCCTAGAGGATAAGAAAAAAATAATCTTTTATCAGAGATTATACAAAAGACAGTTGTATTTTAACATCAGAATTTTAATGAATTAACATGTTAGTTGGATAAAAACCAGTGCTCATAGTTGACAGAGTGAACATTTTTTCTAAACTATCCTTTAACATATCTAACATTTTTGGCATTATTAGAAGTATAATGTAGAAATGAAATCATTTATACTAAGTAAGGAAAACTGTTCTTATTATTTCCCAGCATGCAAACATCATCCACTGAAAAAAATACAGGACAAGCAGTATTTCAACCATCAACTTGAAAATAGAATTTCAGATATTCTTGGACATTTATTTGGCTTACAATTAAATGTGGGATGAAGTCTAATAGAAATGGACAGATAGAATACTTGGAACAGAATGCATGAAGAGAAAAAGCCCTACCTTAAATTAGCCTTATTATTATTTTTTTTTTTTTGTCATTTTTGTCTACCATTCATTGCAGTCACTGAATGTTTATTCTATGCAATCTTTAGAAATTTCACTCATATAATTTCTGACATAACAAAAATATACTGATGTATTTCTCAACAATATAATGATCATTCATGACCTTAGCAAGCAGAGCCTTGAAGGAATAGTAAGCAAATGGAAAAAAAATAGAATTATACTTTTCTCATGATACATATATATGCATATTTTTAGAAAAGCTCTGATTATCTATAAATTCAAACTTCATTTTCAGCTGTCTTCCATATGAAACTGTAGGATTAATTATATTTTAAAACCAAAGGATTTTAAGAAATCTTTAAGCTATTGTTTGTTTGTTTGATTTCTTTTTCACTTCTGATGTATGCATGCTGTTATGTTTTTCTTTCCATGATCTTTATTCAATAAATTGTATCATCATATTCAACAGTCTTTGGATCTACAATTTACAGCAGTGTCAATTGGGTGATGCTAAAATTGATTGGGCTTTTGCAATGTGAACCAATGGAAATGGAATTTGAATGAACAAGAAGATATGAACAATGAAAGAAAAGTTATGTAGATTAAAACTCAAACAAAATGAGGGTTTTATTTGATTTTGGATCATACAAATTGCTTTCTGAGAAGTGTCTAGAACATCAGGATCGTAAATAAGGTGATTTGGTCAGGTGAAATCAACTATATCATAGTTGCACACATTAAGTCAAGTGTAGTTTTATTCTTCTGTTTCATTAAGTCACTACTTCTCTCTTCAGGCACTGTCACTTGGCCTTGTCTTTTTTTACCATCGTTTCTACTGTTGTTCACTTGTACCTCATTCAAAACTGATTAAATAGTACAAAGGATGGGATACGATACCAGAAATAATTGTTTGTTAGATGCTGCTTGTATACATTAAACAGAGATCTTCAGTGAGTACTGGAATTAAAAACAAACAAAAAAGCAAAAGCAAAAAAAAACCAACAACATGAAAAACAACAACAAAAACAAAACAAATCAAACAAACAAACAAAAAAAGCATTAGTATGTCAAATAGATCTGTTTCCCCATTTATCCACACATTCTTTTTTCATATTGCCATCACTTCTATTTTGATTAGCCAACTATTACTTCACTGAGGCTGTTACTTGAGTGTCACCATCTGCACTAATTTGGATTCTGAAATTAGGGAAAAATTTCAGGTTACACATTGTCTTATTTTATTATTATTATTATTATTGTATTATTAAACCCTTTACTGTTTCATAAGTCAAATGAAAGCCTACATGAAAGGAAGGAATAATATCAAATGATGTATTTTCATACTTTCTATTTTAGTCAGGCAAAATGTTTGAGTTTATTCAAATATTTTCACTCTTACAAATACATTTTTTTGTCATTCCATACGGAGGATTTTTATTATTGTTGCTATTTTTACTTTATTTTAATCCTAACAACATTTTTAGCAATAAATTATTTGTTATAGATTTTTACCTTAGACATGAAACTGCAAACATCAGTAGAAATTACTCCTTTGTTCTTTCTTTCCATTCACCATCATATTCTGAAGGCAGCAGTCGAGAGATTTTTTGCTGTCCAGAAGGAATAAGAATGTATACTTCAATAGTAATATAATATTTCAAACTGTGAATGCTGCTTTTTTTCAATTTGACTACATTTGAATTAATTTGTAGACTATGTCCCCAGTGAGTACCTTAGCCTTCACTCTGACTTTACATGAAAATTTATTTTTTCCAATGATCTTTTTATCTTCAGTTTTTTATTTGGTTCACTTCTCCTTCAATTTAATTCAGCTAGTATTGAAGAGTTGCTATAGATGTCAATGCAAATGAAAATCTGTTTGTTGTTTTTTTCTCATTATTTCTAACCTGATCTTCATTGAGCAGAAGAGCCTAATTTTGTTTCCTTAGATGTAATTTGGGTACTCTAGGGTGTCTGAAATGGCACTGTACCCCTATTCACTTAGGCAACTGAATTTCTCCCCTTAATCTCCACTCACTGTTATCTAGACACCTACTGGGTCTGGATAGTACCTACTGGTACTGGGACAGAAGGTGTTAAATCGAGGATTGTTTCCTTTTGTTGTGGGCTTTCTACTGCAATCACTTTTCACCCAAAAAAACAGCAACAACAACAACAACAAAAACCTTCTATTTTTACATTCTTTTCTTTCAAGAGAGCACTTTCTAAAATTTTGGTGTAAATTTGTAGTTGAAAGAATTAGAACTAGACAAGCAAACTAAGCAAGCAAACTAAGCAAGCAAACTAAGCAAGCAAACAATCCATTACAAAAAAACTGACATGATGTGGGATGAATTACAGCATTCACATCAGTTCCCTAATTATATTGAGAGCCTTTGGGAAAATAAAAATGAGAGAAAAATCATTATACAATATATTATACATATATATATTATATAATGCAATGTACAATATCAATATAGTGATTCACATATATGTTTGACTACAGTTCTGAAAATTGTCTAGCTTTTTCTAGGTGAAAACCTATAGAAATCAGCAGGATTCAAACAGGCTTACAAATCTGTCCTCTTGTATCAATTTCCGTTGCATTACTGATCCCACATTCAACAGTGCGATTCTACTTATATTTCACTTAGGCAAGCATTTTACTCAAAAGTAGAACTTTAGCTTCACTGTGGTTTGTTATCCAAATGTGTCACTCAACCTCCAATAGACTTTTCCTTGTGGTAGGCATTTTACCCTTCTTCAATGCTTAGTTTCCTGTTTAAAACATAAACTTCAAATATTTAAATAATTACATGAAGGACTTTTTTTAGTAGAGCCACAGAGTTCCATAAAAGTTGTCACTTTAAGCCTAAAAATACCTGAATCTGTTACACTGCCTATGTGAGTTTTGTACTTGAAATGACCATCAGTGAAAAGTGCTCAGGTCTGCTCTATACATGAATATGAACCAATATAAAAATCAATATATATTTACTGAATTGAAACAAGTCACTTGATTAATATACCCTCTGTACCACTCCACTTTAAAGACTTCTTCTGGTTCTTAATGTAGAAAAAAAAAACGGTTTTTAAATCTTAAAAAAAAAAAAAAAAAAAAAAAAAAAAAACCACAATACTTTAAGGTTATTGCTATTTATATAGTTCCATTAAGAAGGAAATGAGTAGAAATGCTTTCAATTGAAATGCTAAAAAGAAGCAAAAAAAAAAAAAAGCCTTAATTTTCCGTGAAGAAAAAGTCATTTCTGCTTATATTAACTGTCTGTATGAAACATAATGTTTCACTTCAAGATTTATAAATATATATTTAATTTAATAAATCCGTATTTGCGTCTTACTAATCAGTATGGCTTTCAGAGATAGTGTCAACTGTCATGAATACTTGTTACTTCTTTGCATCTCTTCAAGAAAATCTTGTGTCTATGGTGCATAATATACTATTGACTGGAATTAATGTTACTAAGAATAATGAAAAACTACTTCCTTATGGATTGAAAAGTTGACAGACAGAAGGATAAAATGGTCAAAGATATATGGGCAATGAAATTTATTTCCTGGTTCTAAGCCAAAGTAATTTTATACTCCATCCATAGACTTCAAAGAGTTTCAGAAGAAGCCTTTGTTGAAGTCTGAAAAAATCTTTTCATACAAAACAAAATCTGTTTTCAAATCGTAATCCATAGCAAGCAATTCAAGCTTTCCATATTTTCATAGAATCATAAAATCATAAATAACCTGAATTGAAAGGGATCCATAAGGATCATTTAGTCCAACTCCTGTCTCCTTGAACTCTGTCAAGCTTGGTGCTATATGTACTTCCCTGGCAGCCTGTTACAGTGACTGACCACTCTCTCAAAGATAAACCTTTTCCTGATATCCAGTCTGAACTTCCCTGTCACGGCTTCATGCTGTTCCCAGAGATTCTTATTTATATACGCATTAGACATGCTTGTGTTTTAAGGTAAGTGAACTCGAAGTATTATTTTCATTCCTTATGATATGCCAAATTTCACCTATCATATTCATTTACCCAAATTTGTCTGCACCCAAATAGCATCTGTAGTCCATATGTATATTTTGCAAATTTGTTGCCTGAGAAAAAAATATCTGAGTCATGGAGAAGAAACAATAGACTTTTGGCTTACTTCCCTTCAGTCTGGGTTTATTATACAGGAAAGATGCAAATAGACTCAGTGAAATTCATAATGTTATTGAATTCATGTTTTCTGAAAACCTTCACATAACTGCTATTCTAGAAGTATACAGTTCACTTTTTAATGTGGAAAATAATGGAAAAAGTTATTGGTAAAATATATATTTAATAAATTGTATGATCAAAAATAAGGTTAAAATAAGGATAGATGTATCAGTAAAAGACAAATAATAGATCCGTAGGAATGGAAAATTAGTATTCTTAATTCAAATTACGTAGTCATTTAATAAACTAGAACCCATATCTCTTATCAGTCACACAACCATGATTTTTCAAAATGGATCTCCACTGTATCTCCAATTAGAAGTTGATGAATTCATTAAAGATTCATATTTCCAGCTGAGAAACAGAGGAGTAGTTGGGAAATGCTCCACATCTGTATTTTACATTGTGTGTGGTAGCACCATGAGTGAATTTTTTCTTCCTCTGAATACATATCTCCAGTTATTTGGCCCATTAAATATCTATGACAGATCTTTATATAATTTGTGATGCTAGCGTTCACTTTTTGTGATCCTATGGGAGTATTGTTTAGTAGGAGAAGCTTCCAATTGTAGGATTTTTCCTTTCTTATGACGGTCACTGGTAAATGTGGGGTCTATGTTTGTCAAGTTGGCTAAGGTTTCAAATCATGACATTTACCTCAGAACAAATCAAATTGCAGTGAAGCAGCTAAAAGGAAGACAATGATTGCAGAGTTATTGAGAGGCGCAATAATCCCTTCAGTTGTTCAAAATCTAACCATAGATATCTACACTTGGCTGGTAGTTGAAACACCATTACAATATAGAACATAGCAAGACAACATTTTATTGACCTCCTGAACTACTGTTGGTTTAATTAACGACCACTGGTACCCTACATATTATCAGCACATCCATATTTTGCCTGTAATTGTTCCTTGTCTTTCCAATTTTAATAATAAATTTATTTAAAAGTTATTTTTGTGCAAAATTAGGCACAAAGAAACAAGATACAACAAATAATGACCTGCACAGTTTTCTTTGTGATAGAAATAAGCTTCCTGCTGCTGGAAACTTAGAACACAGCTGCTGGCTTCAGAATACGCTGAATTAAACTTACCATTTGGATACACTGTGTTTAATTTGTTTACTGTAAAGATACACCAATATTTTTGTGTTATCAAAATGATAAATTACAAAGTGAATATTTGATAAATTGTGCTTATTTCTCTGGTTTATTTTCCAAATTCTCCTGATAATTGTAAGATTTCTAAACTCTCAACCAACATGGCATGTCTGCAGATAATATTACCAGAAAGACAATTGCACATTATCTGACAGATTTCCCACAGAAGTATGTGAGAAGACATCAAAAATATTAAATCTTTGAATATCATGTGGATTGTAGGCAATATTCTGAATGCTACCCTAGGAAGGACAAATGAATCTTTGCCAGCAACTAAAAAAGGTCGAGATATCACCACCATAACAGGCTTCTGTATTGGACTTTCTATAAATTCCAAATAATACAGTGATTCCTACTTAATAAGCTCCTAATTGATTGCATAATGAGTTTCCTTTTAGTGTCTGTTTTTTAAATAATGAGTATCTAATGATTTTGTTAGCTATAATAAGCAAATTAAACAAAATTAACTCTAGAATAATTATACTTGGAAAAATAAACTTTACATACATTTCCAGAACATAATCATCAAGACAGTAAATTACATGCTCAGTTTCTTAGTTACAGAGTCTGGAACTCAAATTTCATTTTGAATATTAATGACATTCACATTCTGATTCTCTTTATAATATCGAGCTTCCATGAATATAGCATCAGAAACCAAATGACTTTAAAAAGAATTGCTTACTGTCCTAAGTTTTAATCAGAAACTTATGGACAATTCCTTTATGAGAATGTATTATTTACTTTGATATATTTTTGAATGAATTTTATTTTACATTGTATTTATCTACCAACAAAATGTGGGTGACATTTACTCTGTCATTTTACAAAGGAAATTTTGCTTGACAGAGTGGTACAATCAGGTTTAGAGAAATAAGTGAGGGGAATAATGAGTGCCTCCTTGAACAATTGTGCTATAGGCAGTTTGTTCTGATTCTCCACAGCCAACTGATACAACTATATATGTTTCCTCAACAGTTTTCATTTGTTTTTTTTTTGTTTTTTGTTCTTTTTTGCTTTGTTTTGTTTTGTTTTTTCTCTTTGCAGGACAGTCTAGCATTTTATCATTAAGTCAGAATGGTATTTCTTTCCTTAAACTGTTCATCATCACTACATGTTGAAGTCAGCAATGGCACAGGGGTTTCCAGGAATTATACATCAGAAACACAACTGGAATCATAGAATCATAAAATTGTTCAAGTTGGAGAAGATCTCAAAGATCATAAAATCCAATTTAAACCTAAACACACAGTCCTTACAACCCTCTGCTAAATCATGTCCCTGAACATCACATTCAGACAGTTTTTAAACACATTCAGGGATGGTGACTCAACTACCTCCCTGGGGAGCTTATTCCAGTACTTAACAACCCTTTCTGTAAAGAAGATTTCCTGACATCTAACCTAAACCTCCCCTGGGGCAACTTGAATCCATTTCCCCTTGTCCTGACACATGCCACCAGTGAAAAGAGACCAACCCTGCTCTCCCTGTAAGCACCTTTCAGGTATTTGAAGAGAGCAATAAGGTCTCCCCTCAGCTTCCTCTTCCCCAGACTAAACAACCTCAGCTCCTTCACTTGCTCCTTGTAGGACAAATTATCCAAGCCCTTCACAAGCTGTATTGTCCTTCCAGCACCCCAGTATCCTTTCTGTACGGAGGTGCCCAAAACTGAACACAGTACTCAAGGTGGGGCCTCACCAGTGCAGAGTACAGGGGAAGGGTTACTTCCCTAGTGCTGCTCACCACACCATTCCTGATACAGGTCAGGATGCCATTGGCCCTCTTGGCTACTTGGGCACAGTGCTGGCTCGTATTCAGCTGTCTGTCCATCAGCACACCAAGGTTCCTTTCTGTTAGGCAGCTTTCCAGTCACTCCTCCCCATGCCTGTAGGGTTGCCTGGGATTGCTGTGACCAAAATGCAGGTCGTGACACTTGGCCCTACTGAGATTCATATGGTTTACCTTGTCTCATCAATCCAGTCTAGCCAGGTCCCTCTGTAGTGCCCTTCTCCCCTCAGGCAGATCAACACTCCCTCCCATCTTGGTGTCATCTGCAAACTTACAGAGGTTGCACTCAATCCCCTCATCAAGATTGTTAATAAAGATGTTAAGTAGAAGTGTTCCCAGTACAGAGCCCTGGGGACCCCCGCTTGTGACTGGACTTCAACTGGATTTTTGTTCATTGACCACAACAATTTGGGCCTGGGCCATGCAGCCAGTGCATGTGCACATCCAAACCATGGATAGCTATCTTGTCCGTGAGGATGTTGCAGGGGACAGTGTCAAAGGCTTTACTGAAGTCTAGGTAGACCACATCAACAGCCTTAAATTCTAAAAATTATAATGAAGATGATATTTAGACCTTTGTCTAAACAAGAAAATTAAGTAAGATCAGAACATGTCATCAAGAAAAGCAAATATCCATAGTGGTTATTTGCTATGCAACAGTTCCATCCCAATGCTTTAAGCACTGACCAAATATGGGTGGCAGCAGAAAGTGTTCACCTTAAGCTATATAGATGTGACGATTCTGAGTGGTAAGATGAGATGTTGTAGAAGAGAGTCTAGTCATACAGAGGTGAGCCATAGCATGCCAATATGACCCAGAATTATTGTACTTGCTCTACTATTTCATGTTAATTATAGGTTAGTCTTGAAGTCTCTAGTTCTGTGATGATTTATTGAAACAGATTCACCACTTTCATATCTTCCAGCTGCATACTTCTCCCTACCTTCTCACACCTATAAGTCAATGAAATGAAGATATACATAACTGACCTCTTGTACTTCCATGCTTTAAATAAGCTAATTTTTATGAATGTACTTTATCAGGTTCTTGGACCAGTGATTATCTGAATTCAGCAGTGTAGTGAGTGAGTATGTTAATTAATACACCACAATTACAGCATGGGATCTTTTTCCAAGGAAACCACAGAGGGAAAGCATTGACAAGCAATATAGAATCCATCCTGAAGCTAGTACTTCTACAAAAGCATATGCTTTTTCCTTGCCATCTGACTGAGTTGTGAGGAAACATAAGCAGCAATCATTTGTTTGGAATTTTCTTGATTGAAGAGAGCAATGCAATTTTCATCAAGTGATTAGCAAACAGACTTTGTAGATTTATTGGTAAAACGTCACTCAGGCCTAGAATGAACTAAGATAGTAACTGCAATATTAAAAATTTAAATGTGTGGAAGTAGTCTTTAATTACAGTATTATTAAACAAATATTACTAATACGTATGACTATTTATTTAATATTTATTTATTTGTGCTCTATCATATGAAAGAGTAGTATAATGCTTTATATAGCCTGTTCCCAAATAAATGACATCTGGTTTGATGAAATACCATCTCTGTTTATGGATAATATGCACAACATGTACTGAACATGTCATCCCTACAGAGAATTCTTAAGAGCTTTGTCAGAAAAATACACACTTCTTTATTTTAAAAAAGAGAGTTGGAGTGATTTAATAAAAATTAATATGGGCTTAGGTACTCATCTCAGGAGAGGAATGAAGATTATGAACTGTGTCAGAGAGACTCTCACCTGTTTTGTTTGGATTTATTTCATTATATAAACATACCATTGTATCATTGTGATAATACCATTGTACCAGGTGAAGGCAAGATACAACCCGGAGTCTCCTTGCTTCCTCTTATCTCCTGATTTGAACTTGCAAGGTGTGGAAGATGGAACAAAGGAACAAAGCTGAGATCCTGAAGCCAGAAGCTGTCACTTCAAAGGAGTAGGCTTGAATACTTTGGACTATAAGTAAAGGTTTGTACTGTTGTCTTTAATCATCAGCTGACCAACACAACCTCAGGTGGCCCTCCATTACTGAAGATCAGCACCTGACACCTAAACTTCACTGGACTGAGGAATGGTGAACCACTTTGCTTTGCTGCATCTGTCTCTCCCCATTTTCTATTTTTTCTTTTTATCTTCAATTATTCTTTTGCTTATTTATTCTTTGTAGTAGCTGTTGCCTAGCATTATCTTAACTGTAACTCTTATTAACTGTAATTAACAAATTAGCTAATTTTACCTTCATGCAGAATATTAGTTATTGTTAAGAAAGCTCTCAATAAATTGATGTGTATTGTTCCCCTAATTCTTGGATAACTCCATTGCTGTTGGGACCTCTGCTGACTAGGGGAGGCATGACTCAGGAGTTTAAAAAAATTCTTCTCCCTAGAAACCTTATGAGTAAGACAACACTGAATAGGAAGCTAGTTTAATCCAAGTGTTTTTTGTTTTTTTTTTTATGCCAACCTTATTCTACAATTACCAATCTCTTTCCTAAAAATGAATGCTGCTATTCACTGTTAGCATTTGTAAAATAAAAAAACAATACATATATAAATTATCTATTTTTCACAACTGAGATACATATTTCCAGTTGAAAACTATAGAATGATTTTGTACTCAATGGCTAAAATTGAGGTGTTTAATGAAACAAACAGACAAATAAGTAAACAAACATATAGGTACTAAAATTATGATTATATGTTTTCTCCTGAAATGTTGTATTCGAGTATCTCCAAAAGAATATGATCCAGAACCTCCTGGACAAACTTCTCTAGTGTTTGACTAGCTGCACAAAAAACATATATTATCTTACGTTTCATAGAATTCTCTGAATTTCACTTTGTGCCCATTACCTCTTGTCTTGTCAGTGGGCACCACTGAAATGACTGCATTTATCATCTTTGATTAGAACCATTAGGCATTTATAAACATTGATATAGATAGAAGAAATTGATGTGTAGAAAATTAACAGCAAAGTTTTGTTACCATTAACCAAGGTATTTTTCAGTGGCAGTGCTGGGGTAGTATTGGGATAACTCTCCAAGAATGCTCCACCAGTTGATCATTCATGAATAGGTTATATTTTCACATGTATTACATATTCATTATATTCCCAGCTTCATTATCCTATCTATCCAACAGACACAGCCTTTTATGGCCATTTTCAGTTTCATCTAGCATCCTTTGAACATCATGATTGTCTATCCTCAATCCATTGTTAGTCCTTGGGGAGGGGGTCATTTCCTTCCTCCCAACACTATTTTTGTCCCAAAGATGATATGGAATAGATTCATAGATTCATAGATTCATAGATACATTAGGTTGGAAAGGACCTACAAGATCATCTAGTCCAACCATCCTCCTACCACCATCCCTACCCACTAAGCTACTAAATCAAATCCCTTAGCACTTCATCTAAACACTTCTTGAACAGCACTAGGGATGGTGCCTCAACCACCTCCCTAGGCAGGCCTAGGAATGCAAGGACAATTGGAGAAGTTTCTATGCATACAGATAAGGAAGACAAAGGGGAATCTCTTGATGTTTTCCATCATATTTTAGGTGAATTCCTCCTGGTATGTGTGAATCCTGGCCCCCTTTTAGGTTGGTAAGTGGTAAGTACTCCACTAAACACGCAGTTTTTCAGTTGTTTCTTTTGCCTTATTAAAGCAGAACAGTCTTACAACGTCTCCTCATCTACAATGCTACATCACTATTATCATCCACAACATCTAAAGGCTACTGTAGTGTTTCAAGGAAATATTAACAGAATATTTTGTGTAATTACTTCTTCAAATCAGTAAAATATCTCTGAGATTAATCCAGACTGGACAGTTCTAGTTATCCCAGCTTTTCCTCATATGACAAATGCTTTAGTCTTTTAACAATAACATCTTTTTAATGTATATATTTAAATTATTTGTTATAGAATGTCTATGTTTTCCATGTTCTGAGAAACCCAAAACTGGACTCAGTATGTACCTCACCACAGCTGATCAGAGGGAAGTATCATCCCAGTTGACCTGCTGGCAATTTTCTTCCCAGTGCAAATCAAAAAATGTCTTTGCTACAAAGGAACATTGCTGGCTCACATTCACCTTGTCTGAAAAGACAGACAGGATCTTTCATGCAAAGATGCTTTCCAGTTGTTTGGCCCCAGCCAGTACTGGTGCATGGAGTTGTTCCTCCCCAGGTACAGGACTTTGCTTTCCCTTCTTTCAATATCATGAGATTCCTGTCAGCTCATTTCTTCATCTACTGAGAAATACAAGTATATTAGCCTCTTCTCATAGTATTGCCTATACATCTGCTAAAGTTGTCTGCTGTCATGAAGGTGTTTAATGGAAATATTAAAAAGCACAGGAGCCAGTACTGAATTCCGCCACTACTGGTGGCTGGGCTTCAACTGAACTTTGTGCTGCTGGTCACAGTCCTCTCCATACAGCAGTTCAGCAAAAGTTTAACCTACCTCATTTCCATTTATCTAGAACATACCTTACCAGTTTCTCTGTTAAGATATAATGGACGAGAGTGTCAAAAGCCCTATTGGAATCTAAGTAAAAAGCATCCACTAGTCTCTCATTGTCTATCAAGTCAGTTATCTCATTGTTAAAGGCAATCAGGTTAATCAGACATGACTTCCCCTTGATGAATCCAGGATGACCACTTCCAAACACCTTCTTGTCCTTCATGTGACTAGAATTGGTTACAGGACTGGCCTGTGGTTCCACTGATGCTTGTTGTCCCTCTTGAAGGAAGAAGTGGTGTTTACTTTCTTTCCATTTTCAGGAATTTCTTCTTAACTCTGTGACATTTCAGGAGTGGCTCAAAAGACAGTGGCAAGCTTCTTCTGAATTTATTGGTGTATACGCTGTGATTTCATGCATGACATGGGGAGAAGAAGGTGGAGAAGGCAACTCTGACTGCTTTCATCCTCCCATACCCTTTTTGGGAGGAAGCAAAAAAAACCAAAAATGTCTCGATTTAGATAAGGAGAGAGAATAAATTTACTACAAATGGTAAAAGAAAGTGACAGTGATATAAAAAGGGGTTACAGGTAATAAATCAGGCAAATGGATGAGAGAGGTGTTCCGATCATTCTACCCTAAGTGCTACTGGAAACAGGAAGAGAGACAGTTCACCCCTGGCATCCAAAATTAAGAGACCATATAGAGAATACTGTAGATACCTGGGAATTATAGTCTGACCCTTCTCAGTGTATCTTCCTCTTGGAGAGTTGGAACTCATGTGGGAATAGCTGAGACTGCTAGAATCACAGGATCTAGGAAGCTTAGTTCCACAGTGCACTGTGCTCCAGTACCCAACAGCCTGATACATGATGTCATGTTAAAGAATACCAAGAAAACCAAGACAGGATACTAACAATACTCAAGGACTTGTGTATCTACATTTAACCATGACACTCTTAGTGCAGATAAAATTGCTTAGCAGAGTAATCACATTTTTCAATCTTACATACAGTAGGCCATCTGAATTTATTCAGTAACTTGAGCTATTGTAAATTTTACATATGGTCTGTGCTTAAATCTAATGAATCCAAACCACACAGGAAAAAAAAAAAAAGATTTCTTAAATTGAAACAGAAAATGCCACTAACATTACAGGAAATTTTGAATGTGATTCTTACATCTTGAGGGATCTGTTTTGTGAGAGAAGTCGGATTGTTACAGTTGTGTACCTTTGTGCCTATTCTGATGGATTAAAGGGATTTCTAGATGACTGAGAGGTAATCCTATAAGACTCAATCATAAGTAACATTGTCCTGTAGGATTTCTGAAGGGCTAAAATATTCTACTATGAGACCTGTAATGCTTGCTTTAGAAGCTACATAGAAATATATGACTGACTCAGTAGATATTATGAGAACAAGTCAGAGGGTAAGTGAATTTATACTTGATATATGTGTGTTAATCTTTATAAAACCTGTGTTCCAGTACTTACTTAAAAAAAATACTTCCGGATTAAAAAGTACTGTCATGCATTTAACCCCTCAAACAACTTCATTGTTTTTTTGTTATGATGAAAGTTGTTTTTTTTTTCCCAAATATTCCCTGCAACATCATTTTACTCGTTAAGAACAGTTTGTGCGGGAAACATATTTATCTTCTAATCAAATGCAATCTTATCAAAGATTTATGAATTATCAAATTTTAATAAATATAAATATAATGAACTGTATGTTTATGTTTGGTTAGACATACATAGGATTACTGGGAAAGAGTTATCTGTATGTTGTTTTATATGAAGTGTAAAGTTTTAAGCAAGCAAGAAGGAAGATCCAGGGAACTACAGGCCAGTCACCTGGAAAAGGTGATGGAACAGTTTCTTCTGGATGCCATCTCCAGGCGATTGGAAGAGAAGAGGGTTAACAGGAGTAGTCAGCATGGGTTCACCAGGGGGAGGTTGTACCGCAGCAACCCAATAGCCTTCTATAATGTCATTAGTGGCTGGGTGGATGGGGAGAGAACAGTGGATGTAGTCTACCATGTCTTCAGCAAGGCATTTGACACTGTCTCCCACAGCATCCTTATAACAAAGTTGAGGAGGTGTGGAATAGTTGAGGTGGGTTGAGAACTGGCTGAGTGACAGAGATCAGAGAGTTGCAGATTTTGGTTGGAGGCCTGTACTTAGTGGTGCTCCTCAGGGTTCGGTTCTGGGTCCGAACCTGTACAACATCTCATCAATGACCTTGATGAGGGCGTAGCGTCCATTCTCAGCAAGTTTGGTGATGATACAAAGCTGGGAGGAATGGCTGATACACCAGAAGTCTGTTCTTCCATTCAGCAAAAAATAGACAGGCTGGAGAGTTGGGAGGAAAGGAACAAGATGAGGTTTAACAAGAGCAAGTGTAGAGTCTTGCACCTATGGAGGAAGAACCACATGTACCAGTTCTGGTTGAGGGATGACCTGCTGAAAAGGAGCTCTGAGGGGCGGGAACTGGGTGTCCTGGTGGATGACAGCTTGGTCACGGGCCAGCAGTGTGCCCTGGTGGCCAAGAAGACCAATGGCATTCTGGGGTGCATTAAAAAGAGCGTGGCCAGCAGATCGAGAGAGGTAATCCTTTCCCTCTACTATGATTTGCTGAAGCCTCACCTGGAGTATTGTGTCCAGTTCTGGGTTTCCTGGTACAAGAAAGACAGGGATCTCCTAAAAAAAGTCCAGTGACGGGCTACAGAGATGATAAAAAGCATGGAACACCTCTCTTATGAGGAAAGCTGACAGACCTGGGTCTGGTCAGCCTTGAAAAAAAAAAAAAATTAAAGGGGATCTGTTTCATGTCTATAAACATCTATGGTGCAGTATGCAAAGGGACAAGGCTGGACTCTTCTCAGCACTGTGTGGTAATAAGATGAGGGGAAATGATCACAAACTGAAACATGGATAGTTCTGCACAAATATGCATGAGAACTTCTTCACAGTGAGTGTGCTGGAGCACTGGCGCAGGCTGCCCAGGGAGTTTGTGGAGTCTCCTTCTCTGGAGATGTTCAAGACCTGCCTGCATGCCTATTTGTGTAACCTGATCTAGGCAGCCTGCTTTGGCAGCGATGTTGGACTAGACGGTCTCTAGTGATTTCTTCTAACTTCTATAATTCTATGATTCTGTGGGATTATTTGAATTAGTATCTTGGATTAAAGTGCCATCCTGATAACTCATAGTGATTTTTATACATACACATATACACATATTTATGTATGTATGTGTGTGCATGTGTATTTAACAACAGAACTACAATATAATACATAATAGATTGTATAACATAGAGCTGATGATTCTTAAAGGACATAATAATGAAATAATAATAAAATAATAAATACATTGTTTATTTTATTCATTTAAGGCATTTTCTCCAACACTGAGACTCCTGAAGTAATAAGATATTTGGGTTATATGCATAAACTGGTTTTATAATCAGTGGAGACATAGTCTGCTCATCTAAAAGAATCTAGAGATTTATTCTATACTAAGTGAGTTGAACTAGGCTTCAGAAGTTTATTGACTGTGATTACTATCTAGATATAAGAATCTAATGTGATTTGAAATATTCTAAAATAGCTAAGAATAAGAATATCTCGGTATACCTCCAGTGGTTCATCAAGTGCTTCTTTAGGCAACAATTACTTAAATTTCCTATGAGAGTTTTAAAATTTAGACTATTTGCAGATTCCTGAAGTGTATAATGATAATCAAAACAGGCATAATAATATAGACTATAGAATGTAGATATCTACTGCCTGAGGAATCTTCATAAAGCTGAAAATAGGATGCAGTTTTCATGGGCTGGCAACTGGAGGTCAGGGAATTTCAAACCATGTCAGTGCTGAATCAAGCCTTAAATTGGCCAAATTTAGGCTGGTAATCTTCATCTGAATTCTGGTGGATACAACAGGATGGTAAGATAAGTTAAAATGGAATTTTAATTTCATCTGCAGAAAATAATAATTTAGACTCTTCAAAACAGAATTTATATGAAACAATATTAGTAATTAATTAGCCCTTTTTATCTTTTTGTTACATACAGCAAATTATGCAATTTACTGAAAATGATATATAAGTTCATGTTTCAAGAGTTAGAATGAGATTATTTGCCAACAAGCAGTAACAAAGAATGTCATCCATGGTTTAGTTTTGGTCTAAGGCCTAGGGGTGTGTGCAAGAAACTGAGGGAGATATATCCAGGAGAATTGACACAAACTGACTAAAGGTATATTCTATACCACAAGATGATGTGCTTGGTTGTGACAGCTAGTGGAAAAAGGGAGCAAGATAGGATGTTTGAAGTCATGCATTTGTCTTCCCCAGTAACTATAATGTGTTACAAAGCCCTACTTTCTTGAAAATGTCTGAAAATCTGCCTTCCAGTGGGAATAAGTGAATGAATTCCTAATTTTTCTTTGCTTGTCCTCATAGCTATTAAACAGCTATTAAACTGTCTTTATCTCAGCTAACGGTTTTTCTCAGTTTTAAGCATCATCCTGCAGCAGGCAAGTGAGCAAAAAGGTGTGTAAGGCTAAACTCTCAACTAGTGCTAAACAACATCATGATATGATATAATAACTTGAAAAGGAATGAAAAATTTCCTGAAATTATCATGTGAATAGATGTCTTGCTCCAATTAATAGGAGGGAGAGGAGGTTCTTTTGATATATGTGTACCTGATAGCAAGATTAAGACACAGCAGGTCAAATGTTAGCCCGATCAGTTAATTACAAATCCTAGTTGCTTAAGAAGATGGGGAAGGGAAGATGGGGAATACAGAAATAATAGGAAATAAAAGCAAAAAGTTTTCATTGAAAGCAAGAGAGAGAGAGTCACCACTGGGATTCCAACATAGCTCATAGTTCAGACACTGATCTCCAGTAGCAATGGGTCGTGAGGTCTTTGGTGTTTTCAGTTGACGATGCCCTTTTTTTTGTTGTTTTTTTTTTTTAAGTCCAAAGTGGTCGAGTCAGCTCTTTTTGGAGAGACAGCTCCTGGCTTTTGAATCTCAGAAGAAACTCCTTTGTTTCCATCTTCCTGGCCTTGACAACAGAAAAGAGGGAGCAGAGAGATGCCAAATTGTATCTTGCTTTCAGAGGATACAATAGTATCATTCCCCAGACTCCCCACGCCAGATCTTCCACCAGTGAGCACTCCTGAGCGTTCCCTTCCGAAGTCAAACAGCTCTAAAGAACTGCTTTCAAATGTAAAACTTTCCACAAAGTGATGCCAGCCCACCACTAGCCTCGTAGCTAAGACAGTCTTATTGCAAAAAAAAAAAAAATCCTAAGAAAGCAAGCAAACTTTGATAAATGAGAACAAACAATTGTCATTCACAACAGAAAATGAAGAATTTAGAAAATACCTGAAATTATTACTTAGAAACATAGAATCATAGGATCATTAAGGTTAAAAAAGACCACTAAAATAATTTAATCTATCACCTCCATGCCCACTAAACCATGACCTTCAGCGCCACGTATAACCATCTACTGAAAACTTCCAGGGACAGTGAATTCACCACTTCCCTGGACAGACTGTTCTAATACCTCACCACCATTTCTGATAAGAAATTTTTCCTAATACCCAACCTGAACCTCCCCTGGCATAACTTAAAGCCAGTACCTCTTGATTAGTTGCTGGGAGGAGAGACCAAGACCACTTCTCTATAACCTCATTCCAGGTAGCTATACAGAGCGATAACATCTCCCTTGAGCATACCCGTCTTCAGAATCCCAGTTCCCTCAGATGCTCTTCATAAGACTTGTGCTCATGACACAGACCCTTCATTAGCTGCATTGCTCTTCTTTAGACATGCTCCAGGGATTCAATATCTTTTCTGTAGTCAGGCCAAAACTGAACACAGTACTCAAGGTACAGCCTCACCAGTGGTGCATACAGAGAGTTGATCACCGCCTTAGTTCTGCTAACTACACTATTTTTGATACAAGCCAGGATGTCACAGGCCTTCTTGTCCACTTGAGCATACTACTGGCTTTTGTTCAGACAGCTGTCAACTAACACCTCCAGATCCTTTTCCTGTGCACAGCTTTCCAGCTACTTGACCCCAAGCCTGTAGCACTGCAGGGGGGCTATAAGAAAGAAAGGGACAGATTTTTTAGCTTATCTGTTGTGATAGGACGCATAGAAATGTTTTTAATTAAAAGAGGTGAGATTTAGACTGAACATTAGGAAAACTGTTGTTGGTTTTTTTTTTTACACTAAGGGTGATGGGGCACTAGAAGAGATTGCCCAGAAACACAGTGGATGCCCCATTTCTAGAGACATTCAAGATCAAGCTGAACCAGGGCCTGAGCAACCTAATCTAACTGTATATGTCCCTGTTCATTGAAGGGGAGTTGGACAGGATGACCTTTAAGAGTCACTTCCAATTCAAATGTTTCTGTGGTTCTATGATGCATGGGGCAGCTGTGACCATAGTTCAGGACCTAGAATTTGGTCTCATTAAAACTCATACAGTTGGGCTCAGACCATTGATCTAATTTATCTAGATCCCTCTGAAGGGCCTTCTTACCCTTGGACAGATTGACACTTTCTCCCAGCTTGATGCCATGTATAAACTTAATGTGGGTGAACTCAATCCCTTCAACCAGATCATCAATAATGTTAAACAGAAGTAGAGATACATTTTTGACCTGAATCTTATAAAATTCAGCCTTTAACTTTTGCATAAGTCCAGTACTTCGCTACAGAAGTCCAAAAAATCCATAAATCCAACCCATAACCCCTATATAAAAGGAATAGGAAGTGTTCTTTTTATATACCCCTTCAGTGACATATGCAAATTTGTGCCTACATTCAGACAATTTTTTTTCACAACAGGCCTGTATGGTTGTCCTTACAGACTGTCAACTAATCATAGAATCATAGAATCACTCACGTTGGAAAAGACCTCAAAGATCATCAAGTCCAACCACAACCTAACCATGCAACCCTAACTTTAACAACCCTCTGCTAAATCATGTCCTTGAACATCACATTCAGACAGTTTTTAAACACATTCAGGGATGGTGACTCAACTACCTCCCTGGGGAGCTTATTCCAGTACTTAACAACCCTTTCTGTAAAGAAGATTTCTGACATCTAACCTAAACCTCCCCTGGGGCAACTTGAATCCATTTCCCCTTGTCCTGACACTTGCCACCAGTGAGAAGAGACCAACTCTGCTCTCCCTGTAAGCACCTTTCAGGTATTTGAAGAGAGCTAGATTTCTAGAGCTAGATTTGAAGACCTAGATCTCCCCTCAGCTTCCTCTTCCCCGGACTAAACAACCTCAGCTCCTTCACTTGCTCCTTGTAGGACATTTTGTCCAAGCCCTTCACAAGCTGTATTGTCCTTCTTTCTACTTGCTCCAGCACCCCAGTGTCCTTTCTGTACTGAGGTGCCCAAAACTGAACACAGTACTCAAGGTGGGGCCTCACCAGTGCAGAGTACAGGGGAAGGGTTACTTCCCTAGTGCTGCTCACCACACCATTCCTGATACAGGTCAGGATGCCATTGGCCCTCTTGGCTACTTGGGCACAGTGCTGGCTCGTATTCAGCTGTCTGTCCATCAGCACACCAAGGTTCCTTTCTGTTAGGCAGCTTTCCAGTCACTCCTCCCCATGCCTGTAGGGTTGCCTGGGATTGCTGTGACCAAAATGCAGGTCGTGACACTTGGCCCTACTGAGATTCATATGGTTTACCTTGTCTCATCAATCCAGTCTAGCCAGGTCCCTCTGTAGTGCCCTTCTCCCCTCAGGCAGATCAACACTCCCACCCATCTTGGTGTCATCTGCAAACTTACAGAGGTTGCACTCAATCCCCTCATCAAGATTGTTAATAAAGATGTTAAGTAGAAGTGGTTCCAGTACAGAGCCCTGGGGACCACCGCTTGTGACTGGACTTCAACTGGATTTTACTGTACTGACCACAACAATTTGGGCCTGGGCCAATGTTTGTTTCATTGCAGTGGCAAACATCTTACTTTGTTTTCTTGATATTCTGCTGGCATTTTCTTCCTTCAGACAGCATGAGCTCCACATTCTTATTCTCAAATTCTGTGTGATGTTTACCAATCTTACTGTGTTCTCATCAGGGAAAAATACTAGGAAGTGATTAATTGTCAAAGGAAACTCTGAGGAATAGGATAAATCACTGAATGCACACCAACACAGTCTCTAGTCACATATGATGAAACATACATCTGATAAAGCACATCTGCAGTTTCACCTAGGAACAGATAGCTCCACAGTCTGAATCTATAACTGTCTTACATTCTTTTTCACAGCATGTTTAATACATGCTATTAGCAGTTGCAAAATAAATGTGGAGAGACCCATGGTATGTTCCATTTCAGGAAAAGTTTCATCCACTGCAAAGGCTGATCCTTTCTCCCTTCCTTCCTTCCTCCCTTCCTACCTCAGCAGTACAGAGTACAGAGATGACTTCCCTGCTTCTGCTGGCACCACTATTTCTGATACAAGCCAGGATGCCATTGGCCTTCTTGGCCACCTTGGCATACTCTTAGTTCATGTCCAGCTGAGTGTCAACTGATACTCACAGATATATTTCTTCCACACAATCTTCCAACCACTCTGCCCCAAGCCTGCATCATTGCCTGGGGTTGTTGTGGTCAAAGTGCAGGACCCAGCACTTGCACTTGCTGAATTTCATCCCATTGGCCTCAGCCCTGCTATCCAGCTTTGGAGTTATGGTTAGGCATGGCCAAGAGTCATTATGAGAGCCCACATAATTCAATTAGATTAGCTGGACAGTGCACTAATTGTGAATATGCAATTGTGACTACACATAGTGAATGCAACCGGACTTGTCTTGCCAAACTGAGTATCACTCAGAATCTAAGCTCAGCTGCCCTCAGCTTCTCTGATATCTATCTGAGGACAAGCTGTAATGCAAAGGATTTTATTTTGTTCTAGATTATGTTTTCATTTCAAGCATCAGAAGAAAAATGTTGAAAAACTTTTCAACATAAAATGAAACTGCATTTTTTTTCTGATCAATTCCCCAGAATACTTAAGAATACAAAATGTAAACAGAGAAAAGAATAAACTAGTTAGCACCTTTGTCTATTTCTGGTTACCTTCTTTCTTGTTAATTTTCTCCATATACCTCTGCTCTGATGGTTTAAAAATTGTAAAAATGACGGTTGTCGCTGTAATATTTCCAGCTCTGTCAACAGCAGTTTTTCAGATTTCTCTGTGTTTTCCAGATTCTGATTAATGAGAGTAGGTTTTTTACAACTTCTGGAGATTCTTATGGTTCTCCAAGCCAAGATTGAATTTGATGCTATTAATAATATATTAATACTATTTATCATATTTTGAGTTTTTACTGAACCTGGGGTTGAGGACAGGACTAGTGGCTGCTTTTATTACTGAGGATCAAGTACCTTCTTTTTTTTTTTTTTTTATATTGTTTTCTTATTTCTATTATTGATATATTTATTTTTTAACATTTTAGAGTCCTCCTAACTTATACATCTTGATCTGATTCTGAATTCTCAACTCAGTTTTTCTTTGAATGATTTTTTCTAGCTGTTATTCCTTAACGGATTCTGATATATGCAAAAAATACTATGCAAAAATGTCATTGGTATCTTTTCTGTGCTATTGCAAAACTGTTTGAATTTTTGTGAAGAAAACAATTTTCCAAGCTTTCTTTGATAAAACAAATTAACCAATAACCATGCTCCATCAATCTCTACAACTCTTAAAGTACTATCACACCCTTTCTTAATTTTAAATGCCACTTTCAATTTTCTTACCTTATGGTGACAATCAAACTCAAGTAATAACTTGGTAACTGCTGAACTCAGAATGGCATTGGCAGCTGTTCCATATCTTTAACAAGGGAGTTCTTTTAAATTAGAAAAGTAACCTGAGACAAATATACTGGCATTTCCTTTTATTATTATTTTTCACAAAAATATAAAGTAAATAAAGAAATCATCTAAAAAAAAAAAAAAAAAAGAAGAAGAAGTTAGGAACCTAACTTTCTTCTTTTAGGAATAAAATGACCCATGAAGATAACATTCATGATCAAATAATTTTGAAATGCGCTTCTTTACTTTTCAAAGACTAAGTATTCATCCTGTAGAATTAAAAAAAAAAAAGAAACATAAAGGAAATTACGTTGTAGGAATCATACTTTATCTTAATGTTTTTTAGTTCCTTTTTAGAAATCTGTATAGTCATTCTTCATTAGTTGGAGAGGGTTTTCTCTGCAAAAAAAATTGATCTCCTCCTGAGGATTTTATCAGAATGCAGATATAGTTCCACATCTGGCCTCAGACTCACATGAGCAATTTTCTGTTACATCAACAGACAATTCTGAAGACAAAGACCTAGATCAGACTCGGAGCCAGGGCCCTTGACCCAAATACCTGACAATCTGCTTAAAGAACTGGAAATGAAGAATGAGAGACACAAGAATACATTGGAAAGCAGTGAAGCTTAAAGCACATGCTTGAGTTCGAATGGTTTAGTTTAAAGTGTGTTTTTTCATCATAAATCTTCTTTTTCCAACTGTTTAACACTATACTGTCATGGAGATTGATGTTTCAGCACCTTCTGGAAAAGTATATTACAGCATAAGTTCTTCTTAGGCATATTTTACTGGAAAGGTCTGATTTTAAGAGTCTTAAATTACGAAGCTGCTTAGAACTACAGAGTAATGTCCATGGGGTTACACAAATACAGAAAAGCATTCAAAATTCTGTGAAGAAATTACAGTGAAAAACATATAACAAACAGATAAACTGAGTTAAAAAAATTAAACAATAATAAAAAAAAGTCAAAATACAAAAAGATGAATACTGCACTGATGATTCATCAGCTGTAGGAAAGCCTTAGTATGTGAACTGGTGAATTGATGTTCTCTCTCTACATAGTATTTTCCTCTAAGTAGATATAATACTATTATATTTTGCCACGTTCAAATGCTCCTTTATAGACTTAAGTAAATATTTATTCTTGTTGCATGCGTACTAAATTTTTAAGTGGTTTATATGAAAGAATAATAATCCTAGATGATGAATTTGCAAATTATACTCAAATGTAAAAACTGCTAGCACTTTCATAACACAAATTATGGTCAGCCCATGTGGGAATAGTTAACAAAAATATTAATACCATCCTACTGAAATAAATGAGCTTTCCTACTGACTACATTGCTGCTAGGCTGTTATTTCACTAAGAGTATTTATTTATATGGTCGTTTAAGAAATATAGTGCCACTGTGAGGCAGCATTATTACTTTATCAGCATGACTTCTGTGATTTATAGTACACTTTGTCCTACTGCACGGAGTGTACATATGTCAGAGTGGAACCAGGAAAGCTCATAGTTTAAGAAAATTTTGACATTGCCAGAACAAACCTCTCCAATAATGATGTTCTAGCTCAGAATAGAACTAGAAAACTGTCAGCTATTACCTATGGATTGTAGATCTGAGGATTATATAGCCTGCTATAGTGGAATCCTTGTGTTCCTCTAAGGTAGCAGCAGAATCAGGAAAATCTCTTTCTGTGTCTTTGTTCTGGAAGAAATGACAATATTTCAGTGGTGTTTAGTAAATGAAGGACACATATATATGTGCATACAAACAAAAATAAGATCATATATATGTATTCAGATATGTAAAAATGTTTAAATCCTAAAAAAAGTTGCATATCTAGTGATATGTGTCATTTTGCTTAGGTAAGAAACAGTATTTTTCTTCTTCTAATAAATCATTGGAAGATATAATTTTTGCTTTTTTTTCTTTTTTCTTTTTTTTTTAGTTTGCAGTTTAGTGTATGTAACAATAGTTGTATTAAACCAACAGGATATGGTTATAACATTGATGCATGTTTCACAATGCATGTATTTGACAACAAAGATGGTATTACAACTACTGCCTTAATGTTGACATAATCTGACTTCTTGGAATTTAACCGTGCTATTTATCTTCTATTAATGTGCTTTTAGACTAGACTGAATTGCTGGACACTTTTCAAATGATTTCACATGTTAGTGATAAATATAAAGTCAGGGCATTCTGAATAGTGGATACTTGACTTCCATGATAAACAATATTTAAAGCTATCATAGTATAACACCGAAGGTCAGTACCTATGTATCTACAGAATTAATGGATAAGGGAAAACCGACAGTAGAGATTTCAGTGTTAGAGGAGCATGTTATATTTATTCTTTACAAAACTAATAATTAAATAAATACATGCTCTACTTTTTTTTTTTTTTTTAAAGACATGGTCATACATATGCTATGATACACTATGCACAACAACTTTGCTGATTATCACTGAGGAATATGCAGTTTCTCTTCTCAGGAAACATCAATGTCACAATCCATGTGTTCCATGTAAATTCTAGTATTGACAGTTCTGCCTTTTGCAACTAGGGCACTCTTCCACACTTACAAACTACAGAGTATGACATTTCTATACTCTAAAACAAACCACAGGAATTTCCTGCTACTCTTGAAAGATTTGTTCCAAAATAATCAGGTGTGAAAGAAGTCCTTCCAGGAAGATCTCTAATATTTGCGGAAAAGAAAAATTCCCTTTATCAGGATGAAGCCTACAGATGCAAAATAAGGGTCAATTTTAAAGCTTTATTCCTTCATCTGTAACCATTTGCAGAAAAGTCTAATTAATTTGACTAGGACCGTCAGTGTAAATCATTATCCACTAGAGGATATCAGAGATTTGAAGTCTGGATCTGCATTTTTAAGTAGTATCAATAAGCTTTGAGGCTATACACTTAAGATTTTCTTCATTTTACGCTTCTGTACAATCCAGTTTTCTGTATAAAGTCTGTAGCTAACTCTACTTGACAAACATTAATTGACAATGTTCTTTTTTATTCATAAGCATTTTCCCCACTTTTCATGCTAAAAAGGACTCAGATAAACTGCTGCTTTTGTTACTGTGAATTCCTCACACTCATGCACGCAGGAACACCTGCAAGAGCACAGTAAAAGAAAAAGTTTGAAGATAAAATACAGCCCTTCTCTTTTCAGCAAAGATAAAAATTGCATACAGAATTGTTTTATTTTTGAATATTTTTTTGAATCTGTTCATAAGGATACAAATATAAAAGCATTTTACCTTTAGGTGAGCAAAACATAAACACTTTAACACTGAACCAATTTAATTACAGTGAAAAGCCCCCAGTTTTCTCATGAACCATTCCTATACTGAGACTTCAAAAGATCATTTAGATTGCTCTCAGACTATGTAGCTGTGGTGATTTGACAACATGCAGTCAATAAAAGTAGGAATCCTTCTAACTTTTTTATTTCCTGTTCCTGTCTTTGCACTTTCTCCATATATGTGCTTTAATTTATTAAACCAGAAAAAAATATAGTCTTTTTATTTTTAAAAAACATTTTAAGATAATTTTTCTGCCAGATTAATGAGCTGAATCAGCTCACCATGAACTTGAACAAGAAAAAGGAAGCTAAATATAGCGAAAGAGAAGTAGCAGAGAGTATGGAACAAAGGAGGAAAAAAGGTGACCTTCCATTCTGGTGACCTTCCACTACATGGACTCAATTTTTTTTATCTATAGATACTTCTGAATAAGATAATGTAAAAAGTGGATACATGAGGTATTAGTGTAAAATGACTCATGTCTTATTTTATTCCTATATTAGGACTTACTGAACCCAGAAATTTCTTGAAATCGTATCAACACCAAGCACAACCAAATTACTGATTTAAAATACATGTTTACTTCTGTTCTCTAAGAAAAAATTTAAAAAACCAAGCTCACCACTTGTGAATGTTCTCAACCTACATGTAGAACCATTGACAACAACAGTCTGACTGTGACCATCCAATGTGACCATCCAACCATTTTATCCACCAAATAGTCCACCCTTCAAATCCATATCTCTTCAATTTAAAGGATGCAGTGCAGGACCTGTCATTAAACCACGTCATTTTAAAGGGTTGATTTGTGCCTCAATCTCAGTTATAATGACAATGTACTCCAATAATACGAGTAATTTCAATTTTATAAAGTAGGCAACATCCACTTAAGCTGACATAAATACTATGTACACCGTTAATATGCTTAAGCCAATATAACATTTAAAGAATTGAGCTTTTTAGGTAAGAATACAATAGCCAAAACTGTCGTATTAACTGAAGGCGTAGGTAATTTCTAATTTATTTGATGCTAAAATATTAACAGTCTTTCTTCATTTAGATTATAGACGAGGGGAAATGTCCATAAACTGGAGTATAGGAAGTTCTGCACCAATATGCAACAGAACTTCTTAATGGTGAGAACGGTGGAGTACTGGAATAGGCTGCCCAGGGAAGTTGTAGAGTCTCCTTCTCTGGAGATATTCAAGATCTGTCTGGATGCCTGCCTTTTCAACCTGATGCAGGGAGGCTGCTTTGGCAGGGGTTGGATTTTGATGATCTCTGGAGCTCCCTTCCAAACCCTACAGTTCTGTGATTCTGTGATTTTGTGAATATTTATGAAAATGTTTCTTTCACCAGATGCTACATGAGTCCTTGTAAAGCACAGGGTCTTTCTTTACTGTTACTTCTTGCTTCACGTAATATTAATTAATTAATTCAGTAAATATATTAAAACCATTTACTTCTGGAGGTAAACTTATTTTGATATTCCATTTTTCCTGTAAGCATTAATGAGAATATATAAAAAACTCACTCAGAAAACTTCAGTTTTCTGTTAATTTTGTATTATTTTTGAACAAATTCTGTTCTACTGTTTAAGTTCTAATATGTAATGCATTATTTGTTAATTAATTTACTAACGTTATGTCTTTGCAGGAAAATAACCATTTTTTTAAGCAGTGGGAAATTATGTGATATGAATCGTCTTTTTAGTCAGAAGCTGTCTTGTTCTTTCAGTCCTTTTAGTATGGGAATTTGTTGTGCTCAGGTGACAAGGTTTTGATGGTAGGGTGTTGGAAGGATGGCCTCTTCTAAAAGAGCTGAGAAACTGCTCCAGTTTAGATAATAACCAATTCTAGTTACTTCCAAAAGAGACCTATAGCTGGACCAGAGCTGAGTAAATGAGCGATGCTGATTGTACCTCTGTGAGAGCAGAATTAAGAATGGATGAAAAATATTGTATAAAATCTGGGAGAGGAGTGAGAAAATACAGAAGAGAATAACTCTGCATGTACCAGCCTCATTTAAAAAGGATAGGGAAGAGGTGCTCCAGGTGCCAGAGCAGAAATTCCCTGTAGCCCATGGAGGGACATGGTGAAGCAGTCTGTCTCACTGCAGCTCACGGGGCATCACTTAGAGTAGATTTCTACATGTAGCCATGGAGGAGTCTACAGTGCAGCAGATAGATATGGCCTGAAGCAGGCCACAACCAATGGAGAGTTTCTGCAGGAGCAGACCCGAGTCCAGAGTTGTAGCCAGGGAACCTATGTTGGAGTAGTCTTGTTAGTAGACTCTTGTTGGAGCAGAGCTTAAAGAACTGCAGTCTGTGGGTATCCCACATAGAATTAATCTGGAAAGGTAGGCACCCCATAGGAGGGACCTCATGCTAGGGAAAAGAAAGAGTGAAGATGAAAGAGACTGGTGATGAAGTGTAAAGAACTGACCACAGCCCTGATTCCTGGTTCCTTGCACCACTCAGGAGAAGGTAGAGGAGGATGGATGAGGTTAAAGGTGTTTTTAATTTTCTGCTCTACTTTGTTATCCAAAAGCAATGAATTACACAAATATCCCTTATGTTGAATCTGTTTTCCCACTGTGGTAATTGTTGAGTGATATGAGTTGGGATGGAATTTTTTACTTCATAGTGTCTGGTATAATGCTATGATTTGGTTTTAGAAGATAAACAATGTTGATAACACACTGATATTTCTTGTTTCTGAATTGCTCTGTACAGGATCAAGAATGTTCTACTTTACTCAACTTCTGGTAGTGTCAATTGTTTACGGGCTGATTTGGCCCGATTCCATGATGATTGGTGCGGGGTACCCACAGACCCACACCCCAAGAAAGGAGAAGGGGGAAAGGGAAAAGGGAGATGGGCCTAGAAAACAGCAGCAATGATCAGAGGAGGAAAGCTAATTTACTAAATAAGATATCGGAAAGCAAAATAACAAAATATAATACAATATAATTGGAATTAGAGCTAATAAATCAAATAAAATGAGCAAAAGAGGGTGTCCAATAAACCAAAGGCCTTAAGCTAAACACTGAAGGCGAGACGGCAGTGAGCACCCACTGCTGAGTCGATCTGAAAGGGTAGAGAGTGTCTTGAGACACACAAACAGTTTTTATCTTTCCCTCTGAGCAGAAAATGGAAAAATACAAAGCAACGCACAGTCCTCTGGGGAATGTAGCTCTTCTTCTCATGTGAGACAGGTATACCCAGAACTATCGATGATCCATGGAGCTGGAGCATTAACTCTTTAACTCTTAATGCACTACATGATGTTATGATTTGGAATACCAATACCAAAAATCATAAAACCATGACATACTGTCCTGTCATGGAGAAGCACAGAAAACTGGGAGGGAACAGAACCAGTTCAGCTGACATAAACTTTCTGTGTGACATCACGTGGAAGGAAAGTTGAAGAAAGGTGAGAGTGGGAGTTAGTCAGGCTTCTTTCTACTGGTCAGAAATTAGCCGAGCACTGGTCAGTGGGTAGTGAGCAATTTCTTGTGCATAACATGCAATGTGTCTACACATATATATAACTGTGATAACTATTATCCTTTTTTTTTTTTTCCCTCTTCCTTTTCTCTATCTTAGTAAATAGTTTTTATCTCAAACTGTGAGTTCTATTTCACAAAATATTTGTGCTTAATTCCTTTCCCTAATGGAAATACCTATGTTTATCACTGATAGTGTAATACTGAGTTTCAGTGAAAACAAACAAACATACAAACAAACTGTAAACTAATATATTATCCTGCACAAATAAGTAAATGCATTTTTCCAGAGTGTCAAAGAGAATAAATACTGATCTGTTGGATATATCGACTATCAATTCACACAGTAGAGATTATGAAATATTACTGATGTATATTACTGATGCTCATTCAATTAATTAATAGTAGGTATTACATTTTCACAAATTCCTCTTAAAAAAAAATAAATGCCTACCAATTACATAGAAGAGAATAAGTCTTTTCCAATAGTGTTACATTTTGAGGTGATAATGTAGTTTTAATTTCAAACTAATTATCAAACACAGTTACTTCATTCTATTAGAAGGTGTATATAAATTAATTTCACATTTTTTTTACATGTATAGAAGAAAACATAGCAACTAAGGTTACTATGAAGAATATTTATATCAACACGAAAATCCCCCCTATGATTAAAGTACTGAGTAACGTAATAGCAATCTGAATTAAAATTCTGAATTTAGACCACCTCTCATATTATACAGAATTGAACTTCATATGTCTACATATCTATCTCTGAGGGCTGCTCTGAAAGTAATACCTCCTATATAATTATTTTGCCCATGACAGCTGAGGCAGATAGTGGTGATATGGCAGTAGAGGGTGAACTTTCCCACCAATATTCTGTTACATTTTGTTGCCACATGAACAGATGGGAGCAGAAGGGAGTTAGAGTGGCCTCTTTTTGGCAGTGGTGACAGTGACATGAAAGATAAGTCTTGTTCTGGACAGCCATGTGGATTTTAACAAGTTGATAGGCAGGATTTGATCATAACTGGCAAAAATGCATAGCTAATAGTTAGGATTATGTTGAAAAACAATGATTTGTAATTGAGAATTTGCTCAATTAAATAATGTTTTTGTGCTCTTAGTATCTGTTTTAGTTTCCATGAAAATAAATAGGAGGCACTGCTTTTGGAGAGATCTAATTATGTATCTAAATGCCCATGTTTGTATGTGTGTATAATAATAATAAAATAAAATAGTATTGAAGTCTGTTGCCTTTGTAGAGTCCTGTTGCTTCTGTCACATCAAAACAAATCATTCTGTAAATCTTTATTTAATTATATAACAGTGTTGCATAATCACATTTAGAATCTGTCCTTCTAAAGCAAGCCATGCAATTTAATGCAGTCTTAATTTATCTATTCAGTATTTTGTCTCCTTCATTATCCCTGTTGCTGAAATAATGCGTTGATCCTTTTAGTATCATTGTGATTTTAGAATAAGAATGTTAGATGATTACTGAAAAATATCAGTGAGTTGCATGTATATACAAATTCATTAATATAGTATAACACAGATTAATATAACTTTTAAAAATAAGCTTACTGAAAAGTTTATCAGCATTATAATTATATTACAAAAATGTTTCCTTAATCTAGCTTTTGATCTATCATTTTACATTCTCAGTAGCAAATTTTTCTAATCTATTCTCATTATCTTAGTTATTTTTATATTGCTATAAGCATTTTCTTTGTAATTTAACATTATGAATTTAATTTCAATTATGAATTTTTCCATATAATATAGCTTTTACCCTAAATGAGAATAATTTTTCAGCTAGCAAAAATTCTTCTATGGTTTGTTTCACTAAATACCCATTTGTGCTCATATATAATTAAAATTTCATTCTAATATCTGCTTTGTACAAAACAAATTCATTTCATATTCAATAGATAAACATACATGTTGTGTGGTTTTTTGAATGGATCCTTCACTCCAAAGGAATGAAAGCCAAATATATATCTGTGTATGTAAATAACTTTGGGTGTGTACATACTAATAGACATTTTGAAATAGGTACCAAAACAACTACCTTTTCTAACATTATTCAAAATCTAGAACACTAAGAAATATTTCTTAATGATTTTTAAAATATTCCACTTTTCCTCTTCCACTTAAAATCCTGTGAATGGACACATATATATGTGCATACAGATAACTTTAGTAAAAGTTGTGTGAAAAGTAATGACTCAGTTTTCACTGAGAAGTGAAAAGACATGATCTTTAAAAGCATGTAATGTAAGATCTGTGAAGGTGCTGCTTAGCCTGTTGTCTGAAATAATGTTTACAAAAGTTGACTGGGAGATGAAGCTCCTTATGACATGGAAGGAAATTGTTTGAATGTAACCATGTGTTCACAACTGTCTTCTGCTTGCTCTTTACCTCTACTCATGTTGCGCAAGTAGCCATGAGGGAATCAGAATACTCATTCAATTAACCTTACACCTGAGGTGATATGGATGTTCTTTTACTAAATGACTGATCAACAATAAATAATTTTTGAAACACTGAGTTGTAAATACCCGCATGAGGCTGACATTTTTCCCAAGGAGTTATGTGTCTGAAGTTGAAACATTGAAATGAAGCTGGAAGTCATAGAAAGATTTAGTATTATAAAGTATTAACTTGATTTCAAACAAATCATGTTCACCACAAATATCACTTTAAAACAAACAACCTAAACCAAAACAAACAAACAAACAAGAAAGAGTTCCAAACAGTTTCAACAGGTGTTGGAAGAAAGCTTTTCAGTTTCTCCATTCTGATCATAGCAATTACTAACACCCAATTAAGCTCAGAGATTTCTTTACCTGCTACCATTTTGTACTGACTTACAGAAGAGGTTATTGAAGACTCTAATAACTGAATTTCCAACATTTGATTTAGCTGCATTATATATCATTTTACTGAACTGTCATGGAGGATCATGAATGTTTATTTTAAGTAGCTTTGAATTGGTGGATTGTTTGTCTCTGATAGACTTTGCTCATGAACATAGTAAAGATGTTCTTGGAGGCCATGTTATCTTGGCCTCACTCTAAAATTTGTAAAGGTCCCAAATTGAGGTTGATATATCTATACAAGTCTACTAGCTGGGACTTGTATGACAGTAATACTAATATTTCAGGAAATTCTGGAAATACTTGGAACTGAAGACACAAGTGCTCTGAGGCAACAGTGTACCTTTTCAGGGGAAGATGGTAAAGAAGCAGACCAAGAACTACAATTTAACACAGTCTCCTTTTTTAGAGACTTTACATAGATGTAGATAGATATAACAGTCTATTCTGCTCTACTCTGTAGTGTTGGTTAGGCTCAGGAAAATAGCTGGTTTATTTGCTAGATTCCCTCAGCCATTCTATTGAAGAAACTTCTCATCCTTCAAGTCTTTATGTATCTCCATTTATTCTGTCTGTATGAATTTATGTTTTGTATTTATGTTCTGCCTGGAGATGTTTCTGTTCTCAGGCTGTTTCCAGTAGGAATATTCTTGCTTCAGTTACCTAATTGTCTCAAAGCATATCTACTTGAAAATCATTAATAGAGTAAGTCTGTTAAGGGACATAAGTATTTCAAGGAAGGTTGGCGCATGTTCAGCATTGGCATCAAAATATTTCTAGAATACCGTACTTTTATAGCTTTATTAATGAAAGTATAGGTTCAGCAGATTCCCCAAAATGTCACTGAGATGTTATCCAGAAAAGCCCTTTCAGCTAAGTATTTGTTGTAACAAAAAAAAAGTGTTGGAAAAATGGTACAACTTAATATGTAATACAAAAAGATATGCAGTTGGTTTTTGAGACCTATAATTGTAGCCAGTGTAATACAGATTCCAAAATACCTTTTTTCTCAAAAAAAAAAACAACATTGTACTCAAAGAGCAACACTGTTAGTGATTACAGAAATCAATGAAAAGGAGAATACTTTAGAAATAGTTAATGCTATCAGAGAACAAATGCGTAGGGGAGAAACATGCAGCAAAGCAGAATCCCCTTTGAGTTTGCTGATGAGAGAATGTGTTGTATGTTCTGATTACATAACAAATTCAAATATGTGTCTAGGAATAAAAAGGGGAGGGGAATAAACAAGTGGAAACCATAAAGGCCTGACAGAATCTTCAACATAAAATAGAATGCTAAACAGAGTAGGATATGATAGAATGTCTCCACATCTTCTGTTGGTAGCATAAGAAGAGTGAAAGAAAAAAGTGCCATATGCACATGCACTTTATTCCAGAGAAGTTAGATTCTCTAGCCAGTCTATAAATGTTTAAGGTATGAAAACACTTGTTTAGAGAATCCAGACTGGCCTATGTGTCTGCATAACTACATACTGAAGAGCTAGCAGATTCACAAAGCCAAACATGCTGGCAGGAAATCGCATGATAAATAAGAGAAAGCAGAGAGGAGTGTCTCTGCCATACTTCTGTTCTAATGTTTTGTTCCTCTGTAGGACTGCCTCTTTCTTTGTAAGCCTGACTGTCCTTTCCAGTAAAAAATCACAAACAGATCTTTTAGAGAGTACCTAAGTGAATTTTTTCAAGTCCACATGTCTTGATGGGTTAGACCCACCATTGCTGAGGACACTGGTTTATCTCATTGCAAGTCCACTCAGTTACTTTGGAAGAGACATGGCCACTGGAAGCAGCTCCTAAAGACGGGAGAAGATCAAATATCACTACTATCTTTAAGGGCAAGAAAGGAAGACCAGGAGAACAAAAGGATAACTGTTATTACAGGCCCAGGAAAAGTGATGGAGAAAATTATCCTGGAGAGTGTTTCTAAATACATGGATAAAAATGTCATCAAACTAGTCAGCAGTTGCGAAAGAGAAATCATGCTCAATAAATCTGGTAAGTTTCTACAAAATAACCATGAAATTTGAAAATCATAGATTCTCCAGGTTAAAGAATTTCTAGAGATAAGGAATTATAAATGTGTAAGATGTTTGCTTGTCTAAATGTGAACTACTTTTCAGAATTCTAGTCTCCCATGCTCAAAGTAAAATGAAACCAACAAGAACATGTTTACTAGGATGATTAGATGAATCATTATTCAACTTTGTACCTTTTTAGTGGGATCATTCTTGTTCAACAAGAGACTTACTTTCTTTTACTTCCAAAAGATGAAAGTTGAGGGCAGATCTGACCAAAAGATAGATTTCAGTAGAACTGATTAGATAACTGGTACAAATGTAAATGAAGAAAAAGATTTGGAGGCCAGTAACAAAATGAACCCCAGATGGAAATATTAGGTAGAATCCTGTCTGACTTAATGATCTGGACAAAAAAATCTACTCAATTTGAAAATGATACAAATTTGAGGCAGTGGCTGATTCATCAGAGGGCTGTACCACCACCCTTGAAAGGCTGGAGAAATGGGCTGGCAAGGATATCATGAAGTTAAAAGGGTACAAGTGCAAAGTCCAGCTTCTGGGAAGAAACAAACACAAGGACCAGTAGTTGCCGGGAGTCACCCAGATGGAAAGCAGTTTTGAAGAAAAGGACCTAGGAGTTATGGTGGACAAGTTGAACATGAGTCAGCAATGTGACCTTGCCACAAAGAAGGCTAAGGTTATTTTTGATGCATTCAGTAAAGTAAAGGAGAGAAGGGACCTTTGGAGGTCATCCAGTCCTCCTCAAGCAGAGTAACCTAAAACAGATTTTCCAGGACCATATCCAGAGAGCTTTCATATTTCTTCACTAATGGAGTCCCCACAAGGTATTTTGTCTATTTTTTCCAGTGTTTAGTCAACCTCACAGAAAAAGTTTTCTGTATTCCAGTTTGTACCTATTGCCTCTTGTTCTGTCACTGAGCACAGCCAAAAAGAGTTTGACTTTCACCTAATCTTGTAGGTCCTTTCCAACCTAATGAATCTATGAATCTATGAATCTAATCCCATCATAGACATTAGTGAACTAACTCATGAGCCTTGTCTTCGTAACAGTCACAACTCTCAACTTTGACTCATGAGAGAGTTGCTCCACGATTTTCTTTATAGACACATATAGGACTCTTTCCTGAGAAAGAGACTCTGAGGACAGTTTGATAAACAGAAGGAAATATTTCCAGATGTGCTAGGAGAGTCTGTCAATTAATGAGATTATCTATCATCACAGTGTTTGTATTCCAGATAAAAATAACTTCAAAAGTGGTAACTTTTCTGAGCCTACTCATTTTTTTCTTTCATTCTGTCCTCTATAGAGCTTTCCATTTTTTCTATAACCTTATTAAGAAAAGGTTTGTATTTTTCTTTAACAATTGATTCATCAATTTACCTTTCACTTTTGACTCACTTTTCAATTTTGTCCCGAAGAAATAAAAATTGTTATTCAAACGTGCTGCTAGAATTTCTGAATCTTTTTTTTTTGTACTCATCTCTTTCTTTATACACATATTTAGTTCACAAAGTATTTTCATGTTGTTACACCATGCTAAACATTTTATTTTTACTGCTTTTTACTGCACTGTTCTCAAAAACTTAAACTGACTATGTACTTTCATATGTTTCTATGGCAATGACTGCAGGGAATAATATTATTTATATCACATATGGAAGAAGGAATTAGCAGTAGGTTTTGAAAACATCTCCTTATTCACTGTACTTAGACTTTTTGCATTATGAGATATGTGTTGATATACTGAGCCTGGCTGGCTGGAGTTTATTATTCTATAGCAGACCAAGTAGTGCCATGTTTCGATTTGTAACTAAAACAGCGTTGACAGCAGTGCTCTGGTGTTTTCTTTTTGTCACTCTGTCCTTGCAACATGCAGATGCAAGGTGCATGAGAAACTAAAGGAGATACAAGTTGGGACAGTTGACCCAAATTGTCCAACTATATAATCTATATCACAGGACATCATGCCTGGTAGTTAAATCCTGGGGAAAGAAGAAAGAAGCAGGGACATTTTTGATTGTTCCACTTGTTTTTTCAAGTAATCATTATATGTGTTAAAGTCATGGTTTCAGAATTAAAGCAGCTAAGAATCAAAAAACTGTATAATATAACCACTACCCTATGTATATGCTAAAAAGATATCTTTGGTAGAAGCAACAAAAAGAAGGATGAAATCCAGAGCTGGTGAAAGAAAAAAAAAAAAAGAAATAAAATAGAAAAACACATTCATATAAACTCAAACTTTTATAGAAAGAAAAAAAAATCACTCTATACTAAACGTTACACAAATATTCCAAGATATTTCAGTTGGCTTGCAAATTGAACAGGTTTTTTTTTTTTATCTTTTCTAATGAGTATTTTCTGACCTATTGCTTTATCTTTATTGAAACCCTTTTTTACATCTTGTAGGTGAAAATTGTTATTCAAAAAGGAAATATTCTAAGTGTCAGTTGTTTACTGCTTATGAATAAGGCCTTACCAAATTCAGGATTTAGAATGATGATAATTGAGAGTGGGTGTGTCATGGAAACTTTACCTTAGACCCATCTTGGATAATTAGGTCTAATTTTTCCAGACCTAATATTAGTGTTCAAGATAAAGTCATGCTATGCGTAGGTTGCCAGATTTAAGTTAGAAATGAAGATCTACCTTAGCATAAATTAACCAGAGTGGATTCTTGAAACATTAAAGCTATGGACTATAGGTAAAAATAAATTGCCCGGTGTATCTATTCCTAGTGTTAAAAAATAAATATTTGTTCTATGTTTTAAAATAGTTTTTGCCCTACTAAGAATTTTTCTTCAGCATGCATTACTAACAAGTGCCCCTAGGAGATCTGCTAGCTCTATTAAATGCAGAAGATATCCTTCCAAAAATAGTATGCAATCTACTATGTGATATGGGATTTAACTGATCTTTATTTAGATGCCTGTGTGAGATCTGGATATCAACACAACCACTTTAGTCACTGGAGAATTAGTCACTAACTTCAGTGGAGCCTAGAGAACTCTTCAGTTTACCCTAAAGCAGGCAATTTTGATTGATGTCTAGACTTCATCAGTTTTGTTGATAAGACCTCTATCAAATGTAGTTGGTATTTACCTTTCCACTATAAACACATGAAGTTAATGACACCTGAATCACACCTAAATTAATGTAACTTTTTGTTCTCAACTTGGTAAGATATTACTATGTAAATTAAATTAGTTATTTTAATGTAAGAAAGGGGGATGGGGAAGACAGTCTCTAATTCCATGGTACAGACTGTATCAATTGAATAGTAATAAGAAAAAAATTATATTCATTTAAACTGTGAAGAAATATTTTCTGGTTTATAGGCCTTAATACACATTCTGCTGCTTAAAGAGTTTTGCAATTGAGTTCCAAAGCTATTTGCTAAATATTTAAGATTAAAATTTAGAACTCTTGGTTTCAGGTAAATATAATTTTTTCCACATCAGCATGCCCTGTTGCTTTTGTCTTTAATGTCTCTGTTATCTTGTCTAGACATTCTGTCTATCGTTTGTATTTTTTTTTTGCAAATTCTGCTTTTTACTCTGGCTTTCTTCCTTTCTATCTTGCTTCCAACCTTGCACTCTCTGTCCTGTCTCCTGCTCATGTACGGTACTCTATTTTTTATCTGACCTCGCTTTTGCTCACCACATTCCATTTTTACTGTTTCAATCCAACAATTAGTCTTCCTGCTTATCACCTACGTTGTTGCAATAAGACGTTGACACTATGGTTTTACATACGTAATTCATATATTCCTTTCAGAAAATACTTTACAGAAAGGAAAGAACACAGAGTAAAGGAAAGAAGTATGAACAATGCACTGACTTATCTACAGGTCTTTATTCTTTCATGTATTGCACAGTCTAAGTGCTAGCTGTGATGTATTAAACACAGAGAAGAGATGCACGGTATTCCAATTTCTTGTGCCAGAAGAAAACTTGTTAACTTTCACTGACTATCAAGTGAGAAAAAAGATGTAACAAGAGACTACATTCATATAGTCATGTGGTGCTGCAAGATTCCAACTTTCATCCTAGTAAAACTTATAATACCTGATTTTGTCAGATGCTTGAGAATTAAATAGACGTGCATCTTCTATGCTCCTTAGCAATTAATTAGCTTTAAGAATAAAATTTCATAGCATTTTTAAGTCAAATATGTTGAATGTGTTCACTTTTTTTTTTTTAAAGAAAGTATAAATATTCATAGATAGGATTCTTCAAAAGTATATTATCCAAACTTGAAAACAAATTGTAAGAACAAATAGCATGTTTTGCTGATATGAGAGTAACTTGAAATTGGACTTCACTGTGAAAAGTTATGATCTGAATATTCTGCTCCTATAGTCAGTACTTGCTGTGGAATGTTGGATACAAAAGAAACAACGTGGAGTATTCATTAAGAGATTCTTCATGAAGTTTTGCTCTTCACAGATGGAGTTGGCATCCTGATTATAACGTTGGTGTGCATGGCTCTCTGGTTATATCTACATTTTCCAAAGAGAACTGGAAGATGAGGATGTTTTCCTACACATGTATATGTGTATATTAGCTGTTGCCATACATCTCTGAAAATATCAAGAATGAGATTAAAACTTTGACTATATTGTTTAGATATAGACAGAACACTGGCAGTGTCAAATAAAAATATGAAGTCCTTATTTAACATTGATATGAATATAATGTTTTTCATGAAGGACAGTGGGATAGTGTTGGAAAAGAGGCCAGAGCTCTGTCTATTACAGTAGTTGCCATGGAAGCCAGAAATGTAAGAGAAGTGATGAACCCCTGCTAATGTCAAAGATGGTAACAGAGATTTGGTAGTGTCAAATGGTTGCTATGGAACACTGATTCTATCAGAGATAAGGTTAAAGCTCCGGCTGTGTCAGAAGTGTGGATAGAGTTCTGAGTATCTCATTATTTGCCTCTGATATGTGGATATATTATAGATAGCCAGGAATGGACCCCTGACAGTTTCAAATTTGAACAAAGAACTGTGACTATGTCAATAGTTGACATAGAGCTACTATATAGTCATCATACAAAGTGAAAGTTTCATCATATCTGCTATTTATCTTGTATGTTAGATAGAATAGATTTATTCACATATATATATATATTTATATATTTTTATATATTTATGCATATATAATCTATCTCAATATATATTTGAGATAGAGTTAGATACCTTAGTATGTTCACAAGGATCTCTGGGATCACCACTGATATGTCAGAAATGCGAGTAAAGACATATCCCTAAAGAACACATGATAGGAGCTGCTTGTTTATTAAATGATTTTATACATAGAAAGGTCACATAATTAGGAGGATATTATGTTTTCTCTTGCGTGGGGCTAAATTGGCATGCTGAACACAGCAGATGTAAGAATGAATTTTTATACCTATGAAAAATTAAGCTTGTTTTTGTCTAAATCATGTATATTTACAAAGTTATGCTAGTACAAAAATCTAATTATATCAGTGGTCATTTATTGCTTGTTTTGTTGAATATGATAATACTTATATAAGAAAAACGGGAATATACTCCTATTTTTGTCAGATGTGCATTTGAGTATCCTTTCTCTGCTGGATTTCTTGTTTCCAGAGATCAGCAGGAAACTCTTAAAATGCATTTATTTTGTCCTGAAACTGCAATAAAATGCATAAATTGAAAAAGCCTTAATAGTTTATGATATTGTTCTACAAATCTCTGTACCGATAAATGTACTGGAAGTCCACATTATCAAATAAATAACATCAATGTCGTCATTAAATTTATTCAAGATTATGATCTAGTTAAGTTGGCAAAGGAGTTCTAGGAATTTTGTGTATAAAATAGCAACTGTGCAAAACAACTTTTGAGGAAGCTGGGTTATGAAAGCTTAGGCTACAGCAAATATGCCTTTATAAGGCAATGACTGTTTCTAAATAAATTAGAAATAAATATTTGGAGAGAAAGAAGAATCCAAAATATATCCTAACAGGCACAGTGTGTGAATCTTTTCACGCAAAAAAAATCCAAACAAATAAATAAATAAAATAGAGCAAGAGAGTTTTGTTAGTATTTCTTTTGTTTCTCATAAAATACAACCAACATGATCAAACAACCCAAAATACTCAAGGTGTACTTAACTGTTTGTTTGTTCCACAGAATTATTAAGATTGCTGTCTCATCACAACTAATCATGGTTGTAGTTAAAATTTATGGCAGAAGAAGAAAAGGACCTGGGGGTGTTGGTTGTTGCCCAGCTGAACATAAGCAGATAGTGTGCCCAGGTGGCCAAGAAGGCCACTGGACTGCATTAGAAATAGTGCGGCCAGCAGGAGCAGGGAGGTGATCATCCCCCTGTACTCAGCTCTAGTGCAGCCACATCTCAAGTACTGTGTTCTTGCGCACTACAAGAAAGACATTGAGGCCCTGGAACATGTTCAGAGAAGGGCAACAAAACTGGTGAGGGGTCCTCATCAGTCTACAACTTCCTCAAGGGAGGTTGTGGTGAGGGAGGGGTTGGCCACTTCTCCCAGATTACTAATGACAGGATGAGAGGCAATGGCCTCAAGTTGAGCCAGGGAAGATTTAGTTTGGATTTGAGGAAAAACTTCTTTGAAAGAGTGGTCAGACACTGGAATGGCCTGCCTATGGAAGTGGTGGTCACCATCCCTGGAGCTGCTCAAGAAGTGTCTAGACGAGGTGCTGAGGGATATGATTTAGTAGTGGGTAGGGATGGTGATAGGAGGATGGTTGGGTCTAGATGTTCTTGTAGGTCCTTTCCAACCTAGTGTTTCTACATATGTATGTTTCAATGTTTCTAAGTTGTAGTTATGTCTTCCTCAGTTGTGCCCAGTCAGTAATTTTGCCCAAGATGCTGTATATGAGATCATTATGATTCCTATTTCTGAAAAAAGCTTGTTTGCTTTACTCCCTTCCATTACAGAACTGACTGGAAGTCTAAGGAAAACAGTATTGAGATACAAATAGTCTAATTGACGCAAAGGTAATTTCTTGAGATAAAGAAAGGAGAGAAAGGTCGTGTTAAGTTTTTCTCTTCTTTTCTTGCAAGATTAATTTCTTGTTTTGTTTCTTGTTAAAGAAATTGATACAATGCATGTAATTAATTGAATTTTGAACTGTTGTGGTCAGATTAATGCCAGGTGACATTGCTTTGTCAGATCTATGCTAGATAACATTGTACTGTACAATGTGTACTCAGTGGGACAATTATTTAAATTGTAAAGAAAGCTGAATTAGTAGCACACTTTATAAAGTGTGTCTTTATAAAAGGCATACTTCGCACTTCATTAATTAATACTTTGAGGTTGTTTATATTTAGCCATCAGCTCCATCTGGGCCAGCAGCAAGATACCCCATGAAGGCACAGATAATGAGCTGTTATACTTCCACATAAATGTCTTGTGTTTTGTTACCAAAGTCTGTTTGAAAGCCTGTTCTGATTTTCAGACAGAAACAGTGTGATACAAAAGAGAAAATATGAGAACAAGTAAAATTTTCCCATCTTTTGATAATGAAGTGATGGAGTGAAGTTAAAGGGCATAGAGGAATTCTGAAATTCACTGTCACTGAAAATTCTCTGCAGAATATCTTCCTCAACAATTTTCCTTTTTGTGTGTATGTGTGTGTCTGAAACTAGCATTTTGAAATACGTGGTTTAAAGACTGATTAAAAGTCGAGATTAGATACATCCTTCTTCTCCCTCAGAATCAAAACCACCATCTGCTCTTGGACCTAAGATTTATGTTATGGTTCTCTATCAAAAATGATAACTATGGAGAAATTCCTTCTAAACTCATTAAAAAAAAATTCCAAAAGTTTTTTCATGATTCTTAAATACGTGAATGTGTTTTGCTTTTAATGTGGATTAATGAATCAACAGTATGGTGGAATATAATTTTTCAGGATACATAATTTTTGTTCCCTCAAGCTGTATTATAATATCCAAACTGAGGTCAAAGAACTTCCTTTCTGAATGACTGTGTATATAAAATACGTAAATGAAAACTGCTTACACTGGGCCGTTATGAACTCTATGCTCTTCCTTTTGTAACACTTATCTGAAATAAAGTTGCATACTATATTTAAGACTGTTCAACCTGTACATTCTATTAAGAAGATACTCATATGCGTTCGCAGTGACAACTTCTATTTATCAAGCAACCTGCATTTTTTTAACAAAGCTGCAATGGAAATTTAGAAGCCAATAGATAAAGAAGAAAAGCAGAGTTCTGATACTAGTTGGCAGGAGTTTGTCTTCTGACATTAGAAATTAAAGAACAAGGATACACAAAAGGAAAGCATGGCGTACCTGCTCAGAATACTTTTCACTGACAAAAGAAAACCAATAGTCATAAAATTAAGAGCTTTTTAGATCAATCAAAATAAATTATTTTCAGCTATAACCTCCTAAAAAAAAAAAAAACTTGATCAAAGAAAGACAAAAGAATTAATGGCAAGAGATAATCAATAGATATATTAATTAAATAGTCAGAGGCTAGGACAAGACAGATTGATTTATTGACTGCATATACCCGTTAAACCTCAAAGTTTGCATTGTCATTTAAAACTGTCTCTGTACTTATGAACCCTCAAGAATGATGTTTTGAAGGGTACTTTGTATCCAATGTGTTTTTATTTCTTTCTCCTGCTAAAGTTTTTCTTCAGATTATGTTTCAAATATCTTATTTTGAGCGGTAATTAATGACTCACTGAAGATCCATGACTAACACATGGAGTAGTCTTACCTTCTTAGTCTTTACATACCTAAGAATTCTGAAAATGTTTTTGAACTGTCTGCGGAACTTCACATAATTGATTTGATTATTAAAGCTTTCTTCTTTGTTTCTTTGGTACACTACTAGTATGTGTTTGACGACTTTTTTTTTTTCCTTTCTTTCTATTCACTTTACAATTTGGTAAAGACACAAAATGGCACTACATCTTGATTATTTTCAATTTTGTTGTCTATTGTTCATTATTTACTGTAAAAGGATTCCCTTCCTGTCTTTAGAAGGAAAGTGAAAATACAATTTTAAAATCTCCCAAATGCAGAAAGCATTAAGACTTCCATCTACCCCAAAGACTGAAATTTTCTGCTGGCTGACATCTGAGCAGATACAATGTGCAGACTCCTACACTTCCCTCTTTAGTGTAAAACTCAATTCTCAATTTTAATTTTTTCTTATTTGCCTGTGTGGACGTTCACATACATTAGAATAGGCAATTTATCTTATAAAATCACAGTTATCAGATTGAAATTACACAGCATACAGTGTTTTTTGGACCTCTTTTATCACTTCACTTTGTTATTTTTTTTAATTTTAATCTCATACAAAATAGTCAGTGAGATTATTTTTTTTACGAACAATATCTTTCTTGTGTACATAAATATATAATTAAGCAGTTCAGTATGTATTTTCAGTTTGCATGCAAAGCTCCCCTTTAACCAATTTAGACTTAAGCAGTTTGTGTTTTCAATAGCTAATAAGGTTTAAAAAAATTAAATTAATGTTTATGTATGTTTTTCTTCTCACACTCCATTGCGCTCACACTTCAGTGAATTTATATCAATTTCTGTTGTTCTCAAACAGTTTTTGAAAATCAAAACTGTTCCCAAAGAGATCCTACATAATAGCATGTAGATTTTAAATCCTAGTTAAATTTATGACGTTTGCTCTGTTAAATTAAAAAGGGTTATTAAAAAAAAAAGCAACATAAAATTAAAGAGCAAGTTGAATGAAGTGATTATTTATATATTTTTTTGCATTTCCTTCCTTTCAACATATGAAATATCTTATTCTATGACCCACTGAATTATTCATACTTTGAGGTGATCAGGCACACTTCCTTACTGCTGTGCAATAAACACAGTGAGTGAGTCTGTCCTTGACACATCTACTCTGTCTGCCTAAGGAGATTTGAAGATGTTTCCTTTCTTTCACAGATGGTACTGAGAAACACTTACCCTAGTGCTGAGAGCACTAGGGTAGAAAGCATTTTGCACTGGTAGTGACTGTTAGGTTAATTCATTCCATTACGTTAAAGCTGTTCCACTTTCATAACATATTAAACATTAACTGGGATAAAAACAAGCCATAAGTGCTCAACCTGGTGGTTAGGGTACTTACCTACTTGCTTCTGTGAACAACTCAAATGAAAAATTCCAAGAACACTCAGTCTGAGGTCTGCCAAGTTCAGCAATCTTTAGATAAGCATATAAATCTGGACATTCAGTTTGGTTCCTTCTGGCTCAGTGAGGATTTGATTTAATAAAACAATTAATTAATTAAAAAAAAATCCTGACAATTTCTCTAATATTCATTACTGAGTAACTCCTTTCATGTGCATGAATGTAAGGTAACTTTTTGATTCTTAACTAGAAATTGCCTTGCTTAATGAGAAAAAATCAGATCCCTGCAGCACAAAACAAAGCAGGAAAACCCTTGAGAATGAAGAACTATGCTTCGTCATACTTACATTAAAATCATTAGGTAACATTTTATGCATATGTTTAAATGTTTGTATATCATAGTTTTAAGTACTCAATTTTCCTGAAACAGATTCAATATTTTCTTCTAAGGCAATGAATTTCAGTAGTCACATAGACATTTTTCTGAAGAATTTTTTTTTACAGATGTTAAAAGTGAAAGTAATAGTCACTGTAGAAATACATTTTTGGCAGTGAAAATAAATGGTTTTTTATTTATGATATTGTGTATGACACAATTCTGCTCTTTGAAAAACAGTAAGATTTATTAGATCATTTTTCCACTGCTGACATTGGAACTCTGCATACCAACACATGGCAAAATCTGATAAATAAAACAAAAGCTCCACCAAGAGCATGATTTCAGCAGTATAAAAATTCAAAGCAGCCTGTAATATCAGATTGATAAATGCTCAATAACAGTTGGTCATACTATACTAATTTATAGATCAATTGACAAGAATATAGGTGAAGAGAACTGTGAATTGTAACAAAGATTGTAGCTGAGGATGAAAGAGCTTTTTAAAACAAATTAGGCTGTAAATACACAAATACACAAAAATAATATGAAGTAATGGTAAATAATAATTTATAACAAAGTTACAACCAGAGAATGGCCTGAAAATAGCCTGTTAAGTTGACCTGATTTATAAGTCTAGTACAGTCATGCAGCACCAAGATACCATACATGGCAATTTGTTTACAGAATGAGATCCAAAGATTAGGTAGATCATGATTTGCCACACTAGAAGAAACAGACCCTGTGATGAACGAGAAGGTGAACTTTAAATATAATATAATTTCCTTTCATTACCTTTTCATTAATACATTCAATATAAAATACTAACGAAAATGGATGAAGAATATAAATAAAATATCTACGATCAAAAACATTTTCATTATCTTCAAAATAACAATTTCTCTAAACATTCAAGGCCATATATAAATATATATATATATAGTATATAGTATATATACTGTATAGAGAATTTATATACTATATGGTCTTACTGACCTACTCAGAAAACAGAAGGTATCATCCTTATATCTAATTAATTTATCATAGGAAAAATAATTATTCTATTGTATTACTATATATTACACATAATACATACATTAAAAAGTGAAGAAATATTATGTGTTACTCAGCAGTACAGTTCACTTGAAGTGTAGCAAAGATCAACCAAGATGCGCACCAAGTCTACAAGAGATATTTTAATACACAATGTATGACAAAAATTTGTAGGCAGGTTTTGTAAGCGTATAGGTTCTAGTTCATGGCATATTTCAAGAAGTTTATCTGTTAACTAGTAATGAAAGCTTTGTTGAAGAAAAAAAAAAAAGCAAGCATTCTACATTGGAGTATTTTTCTAGCAGCCCAGATAAACAAGACAAACAAGAAAATTAAGCAATAAAACTGAAAAAAACTAAATTGGTCTGCTGGAGACACTATGTGGAAAATAAGTGGCATTTCATTCAGAAATGCTGTGGTAGTTTTATTGTTCTCTTCAGTAAAATCTACACTTCCAAAGATACCAGGGACATACGAGCCCTTCATTTATTCCTCTTTACCCCATAAAAGTATTTGTGAAAATTCAAGATAACATACCTACCGAAAGTCAGGAAAGAAATATTCACAATTCTTCTTTAGCATTTACTTGGTTTTAAGCTCTCCTATAGAGTTGCAAAAAAAAAAAAAAAAAAAAAAAATTGACATTTTCATTTGCTGAAGACAGGCTTCTCTGCTGTAATCAAGAGGAAATTTTAAGCAATATTGTAGAAAGCAAGAGTGACCCTTAAAGTGGTGAATTAACTACCTACTTAGCTATATCAGCTGTGATGTAGTGCTAACAAAACTAATATCTGTGGATGAGCTAACATGAAAATTAGTAAAGGAGCTAAGTTAATAAAATGTGATGCTGTCAGAGGACTGAATAAAACAATTAATTAATTAATAGATGTGATAGATATGAAGTGGAAAGGCAGAATTTGGACAGAACTGACAGTTGTGGCTGCCATTATCTTTTTTGATCTGATGCAATCTTTCTTCCTGATGAGAATAACATTCTCTGATATGGTCTTGTCAAGAATTGGGGCAGCATGCAAAAGCTCTTCTTATCATTTTTGGTCCTTTATTCAAATAAGCAAGTAAATAAGTAAACAAGTAAACAAACAAACAAATAAATAAACAGGCATTTGTTCTTTCCCATTATTTTATCAGGAATCTTGTAGGAATTTCCTGTGCCAAAAAGTCTGGGTAGGGTTTACTTTAAAAGAACACTGGTACTCTTCCCTTCAGGTCCTCTGAAAATAGAATTTATATGTAATAGACATATCTGATCTGAGTTAGCCAGCTCTTTCTGATGAAATGAATTGTGTTCTAGAGCAGCTTATTTCTTTCCGCTGAGTTGAGAAAGACTAACTCAGGTGCAGACTTATACAGCTTAGATCTGTCATTGGATGAATAGACATGTGCCCTTGACAGGCACGCTTTTCAAGGAGAAATGGATTCATTTTCTGGGCACATTTTTACTGGACACATATTTCTTGTTCTATTGGAAAATAAAGGGGTAACTGAAGTCCTTACTTCTTTCTGAATTCAATCATTTAGGAAAAGAACAGTGTTACTCAGGTAAATGGAATGCAGGGATCTCCAGTTGTAAGTACTCTGAAATATTCTAAAGCTGCTAAAAACAGAAAATGGAATTTATTATTTTTTATTTTTGGAATATATATTTTTGGAATATAATTTTTTATTAATGGAATTTATTATTATTTATGGCATTTATTTTGTAGCCAGATACTGTGTAAACAGAAGAAGAATTTAGGTTCTGAAAATGTACTTATAAACATGCTAAAAAAAAAGATATTCTTGTTAAACCAACAAAGAATTAGGGCGCTGTTTGCAAGATATAAAATGTCACAAAGATTGGAAGTAAAATGTGCTGCAAAGTAATTACACTTAAATTATTTGCAAACATCAGATTGCAATCACTTTAAAACTTTGTAGTCTGAGCTCGCTGAGGGCACTCTGATGCTTTAGGCACTCTTCAGCATCCAACTTTTTCAGCTGTCACTTTTTATATTTTAACTTTATTTCATTTATTTTTTTTTTCAACCAATTGTAGTATCTGTATTTCGATGGCATTTTGTTGTTGTAATTCTTGGGTTTCCCTTTCTTTTTATTTCTTCTTTTTTTGTCTGTTGCTCTGACAGAAAAGTCTTCCGTTAAATCCTTTCATTCTCTTTGTTCTCCATTTAACTTGTGTTTGAAAGAGTACTTTTTTATCCCAGTACTTCTGTTAAGCGAGATCTGTTTTACAGTCAGCATCTTAGTGTCCAAAAATTTCTACTTCCATTTCAACTATACCTTTCACTTGTTCTTTCTCTTGTCTTCTCTATTGATACTTCTGCTTTCATTCACAGCTCTCTGAATAGCCTATACCTTTAAGTCAGTTTGCATATATATATCACACCATTCAAATTTTCCATTCTGTAAACCATAAACAATAAGCTCCTCTTCTGCTTCTGCTTGAATACACACAGCCTGAACACTCACACAAGGATTTTTTTAAGTGCTAAGTGAATACAACTCTACAGAAGTGTTTTGTTTATGTTTGTTTTTGCAGCATGAAGGTAAGATATGCAGCTGCTGTCATCATCTTAAAGAATGGGAGCATGAATTCTGAATCAGAGACAGGTGAAACATTGATAGACAATAACTTTTGGAGAAAACTTTAGATGTTTTACTATGCAAAAAATAACTATTCAGTTTCCCAGTTACTTCACAGTGTCCTATGTTTTCTTTGACTATCTCATATGTTCACATCTCAGAAATCTCATCCTATGTGGACTGATTCATCTAACTGCCAGAGAAAAAAATTGTAATTTTGTCAATAAGCATTTGGACATGGGTGATATCGAAGAATTGAAAAGCTTCCAGGGTTTTTCTTGTCTTTGTTTAGTTCTGTAGTGTTGTTTTTTGGTTTTTTTCATTGTGTTTCTCTTCTCAGTATGCATATTTTTTTAATTTCATACATGAAGGTCCACAGTAGTGACTTAACTAGCACAGAATTTCTGATTATCATAACCAATGTCTTTATGCCTTTCTTCAGATGGAACTCCAAGGCTGAGCCTTTTCATACCTGATCTTATTGTTAAGCCAGACCACTTCTATCTGCCATTTATTCATGTTCTTCCCTTAATATGTTTTAAACTCCCTCTTTTGCTTTCTTCACTGTTGGTATCTTAGTCATCTTTCCTCTGTGTTGCTTTGTCTTTTCAGCTTTCTATTTATTCTTACTTCTTGCAGAATTAGGTGACATACTTATTGTCCTAATCAGTGTTAAACATCACATTTGCAAACTGTAAAGCTTTCCCTAAACAGAACGTTGCATACCTCAAAAAGCAGTGTTTTGGTTTTCACTTTTATCCATCAGGTTCCAGCCATGTCATTAATTTGAAAGCTCACCTGCCAGCTTCTTGTTTATCACTGAAAATTAGACAATCTTTGTCCAAACTGTAGTCAGTAAATGTTGTTGAGATCTCTACAGTCTCTATGTGGGTATACAAAGTGGCGACATGGAGCAAAATTCTGAGTCAGGCACTTGAATTTCTGAAGTGCTTCAGTGTGTATAAAAAATATCTTTTGATAGTTTCAAAATATTTCAAATTAGAGATTCTTCCGGAATGAACATGAGGAATTTGCAGCACAATCTGTTTATCATAGTTTAATTTACTTAAATATTAATTATTTTTACTTTCTATCTCATATTTACAGGTTTTCCTGACTGTAATAATTCTATTGAAAACATTTATTTAATCACTGAACATATTACAAGGAAAAACAAGGATAGCTTTTTTTCTTTCTGCAATTATTGGTCACACTTTAAATGTTGGGAAATAAATGAATATTTTGTGTTTATTTTGTTTAGTAGTTCCATGGCAACAGGAAATCTTTGGTAATAAATAGTTACAATTGAAATCTAACGTGACTTTCAACCTCAACTTCACCTCAATTTTATCAGAGATAAAAATTATTTGCAATTCTGTATCCTTAGTTCTGGAAATCACTGCTTAATTCTATAATATAGTTCAGGTTTTCTGACATTAAGGCATGATGTAAGCTGCTCTTTTCACTTAGCACTTTAAAGGAAAGTTTATTAATTTTGTTTTGTATATTTTGTTGTAATTTGGAAGTTTTACATTTTTTTAAAGATAATTTCATGTCCATCTTCTGAATTTTCAATACATTGCATGATTTCTTGTAAAATATACCCTCACATTATACAGATATGAATGATAACAATGTAGAGCAAAACTGCTGAGAATCTAACTTTTAATATTCATGACATCTTTAGTAATAATTATGGAGGCTCATATCGGAGGTCAACAAGCATGAGAAGAGACATTGGAAAAAATAACAAAGACACTATTAAATTTAAAAACTATGAAATATGTTACAAAAATCCTTCAGATGTCAACATTTTAAAAAGTTGGATGTAATATTCCTCTCTAGGAAAGTAAAAGCTATGCATTGAGGAATTTGGGACAGAAAGTTTAGTTAGAAATGTGCAGAATGGATTGCAAGCACTGAGACAGAACTTCCACTTGTGAGCACACACATAAAAAAAATAGATCTGTCATTTTTTATTCTTGAAAATACTTGATACAAATGTTCAGTTGTCTTAGATGAGATGATGGTGGACAAGAAGCTGGACATGAGCTGGCAGTGCGCACTTGCTGCCCTGAAGGCCAACTGTGTTCTGAGCTGCAATAAATAAGGGGTGGCCAGCAGGGAGAGGGAGGTGATTGTCCCCCTCTACTCAGCTCTTGTGAGGCCCCATCTGGAGTACTGCACCCAGGCCTGGGGGCCCAATACAAGAATGATGTGGAGCTCTTGGAGTGGGTCCAGAGGAGGACCACTAAGATGATTAGAGGGCTGGTGCACCTTTCCTATGAGGAAAGGTTGAGGGAATGGGGGTTTTTCAGCTTAAAGAAGAGAAGGATCTGGGGAGACCTCATTGCAGTCTTCCAGTACTTGAAGGGAGCTTATAAACAGGAGGGGGAACACCTGTTTATGAGGGTGGATAGTGATAGGACAAGGGGAATGGTTTTAAACTGAAACAGGGGAGGTTTAGATTAGAGATTAGGAGAAATTTTTTCACTCAGAGGATGGTGATGCACTGGAACAGGTTTCCCATGGAGGTTGAGGATGCCCCATCCCGGGAGGCATTCAAAGCCAGGCTGGATGTAGTGCTGAGCAACCTGTTCTAGTGGATGGTGGCCCTGCACATGGCAGGGGGTTTAAAACTATATGATCATTATGGTCCCTTTCAACCCAGGCCATTCTATGATTCTATGGTTCTATTTTTTTTTTTGTTTCCTTTTGTTTTTCCTCCTTGAAGTCCTACAAGTGTGCGTGACTAGTTCCTTGAGTTTAAAATATGTAATCTACATAAATTCATGTTTGTTTATTTGATAATTGAATCATGCACTTATTCAGTAAGAATAATACTGGGAACATCAAATGGAAAGACAGAAGTGTGTTAGCAGAAAGCACTTACAAATCAAACATCAATTTGTTGGGTGTTTGGCTTAATATTATTCTGTTACATTTAATTTAATTACACTTACTGCTTTTGATTCAGCAGAATCAATTATTCCCAGTTGTTCAGAAAATTAATTGGGAAGTTCATGTACGATCTGAAGCATCTATGTCTATTTCATCTTTGTGCCTATTTTAGTTACAGGTTATGGCATAATCTTTTTTTATGAGTTTTCATGCATTTCATATTTCTATAAAATAAACTGTAAACAGTAAAATATAATTATAAGATATTCTCCAAATTTTATTTATTTTGGCAATTTAAATGTGGAAACATTTTATATTGTACCAGGTTGTAAATGCTCGTTTGCTAACTCTCAATCCAATTATGATTGTAAGCCTATTTCTGACAACTTAGACCTTACTTTCTCCTATTTGGCCTATTTGAAATTATAATGATAAAAGCAAGGAAGTTAAGATAAGAACTGTTAGGCAATTGAAATTATAATTCTAGGGTATGTTGCTGAGTTGATGCTGATGCTGCAGGAGAACATCATGCAACAATTGTGTGCATGTATTGCTATATCAGTAAGAGTATAATTATAGTTGGTATTTTTTTTATAACAATTATACACATACATATATGTATCTATATGCATGACTCTTCAAAAGTCCAAAGAGCTATTTGTTTATAATGAACACATATTTCTATAGTGAATTTTCTAATTCAAACATTTCAGAATTTTCTAATTCAAACATTTTCAGATGCACATTTTGTACATTAATACAGATTTTGTCCTATAAAGTATTTTCTCAACTCCTGGTTGATCTTATGATGATACAAACTACATATTTTTCGTCTGTTTATTTCAAAAATTATTCACTTTTTTTTTTTCAAAATATGAAGAAGTTTGGGTATTTTCAATCACAGAACATAACAACAATAATTACTGTTGGTGATAATATTAGAAGTACAGCTAAATACACCTCGAAATTCCATTCTTTCATCCTTCTAGAGTAACTAGTGATCCGTATCTTCACAGTTTATTGTCATTAATGCAATTGCCCAAACTTCAGTCAGTTGAGGGTGAGTAGTTTGCGTAATCACTCTATATGTAATTCACTGCGGGAGTCCATGCAATGTCATCAGCATCAAATATTATATGAACAACAGGAATGGATATTATTGTTGTAAACATGATAAAACAAACAAAATTATCATCAAATATAACTCAATCAAAAGGGAACCTTTAAAAAACTTTCTACATTTTAGAAAGATTCTACTAGCTCTTGAAGACTAGTTGCAATGAATAAAAAACAATTATCAGTAAAGTTGTCTCTCAGTTCTATCAGCACAAATTTCAAACTAATTCAGCTTATGAAGAAGAATGTATTCTTTAGTAGTGACATATGTCCTATCTGCCCTCTGCAAAATGTCAGCTTTGATGCTCTCTGTCATGTCCTTTTCTTTCCTTCTCAAGCCTATGATTTTCTCATCTAATGATTTTCAGCAGGAGGCTTTACAAGAAAGAGAATCTGCCAAGTTCTCAGTGGAATAACTTCATGTTACTGACCTTTACACATTTACATCAGCGGCTTGTTCCTCTTTGTTGTCATTTAATGTAACAGTTGAGTGCTCAATAACTACATAGACAAGTGTTATAAGGAAAGCCAGCAGCTACTTTTCTTTTACTATAAGCAGTGAAAACTACTCCTGTGTGAATATTGATGGTACTGTGATAAAAAACACAGTAGGATAACTTTGTATAAGGACGGGCTTAGTAATGCATCAAGGTACAAACTGGTCACACACTGCACTTGAGCTGGAAATTCTGTACGGGGTCTTGACCAGCAAACAGAGCACTAGCACTGCTAATCTCCATTTAACATGTGGCTAGACCATGATTCTTCTGTAGCTCTCAGTATCTCAGAGACAGCTATGACTGGCTTCTGGGCTCCAGCCTGCTCTACAGAGAACTCCCACCCCTCCCAAATCCATCGTTGTCACGTTGTTTCTTCCTGTTCCTTTGAGAAGCTTGATTTCTGTGGCATTTGGATCAAGAGCTTCCTGAATTTGCTCAACTCGTTTGTCACTTAAGCTTTAGAGTTTGTGCACAATTTGAAAGCAAGCTCTTTCCTGATGAAGCCATTTCCCTCTTCAGTTTTGCACTGGCCTCTTTATGAAATTCAAAAATTCAAAGCCTAATCTATAATATAATTATTGATATATTCATTTCGCTGGAAAATGATAGAAGTGAATAATTTTTTAAAAAGTAAGCAAAAAAATATGGATGCTTGGTGAATATGCCATATTCTAGTTTATATTGAGTATATCTAATAAAATAAACTTAATTAAAACTAGGAGAATAACTCTTCCTCAGGAAATGCAACGCAGGAGAAAATGTAACTAACTTCCTAGATACTCAAACATGGCCATCAATAGCTATTACATTGTAAATAAGAGTCCTCTGCTGTCTTTGTCTTGTGCTGGTCAGTATTCCTAAATAATATTCATAAAAATCTTGGCAGTTACTATAGATCATCATTCCCAATGCATATTTGGATATTACTTGGTTCCAGCAGAGGAAATTTTTCCACAGGGATGATCACAAATCTCATGTTTTCTGCTCTCCCAAATTTCTATCCCCAGCATGTTCCGTGGCAGCATGTACTTTCAAGGCTACCTTCAGGTTGAAATCCACCCATTAGGTAAGCTGAGTCTCTTGGAGCCCCTTTCTTAGTCAAAGAACGTCCATCAAAACCATGAGCAGACAGCTGGCAATGGAGCTGTGCAAGAGCAATTGCTACTGCAGAAAAGATGACTGTTGTTGATTTGCTGAGACGCCAGGACAAGTTGGTGTGGGCGCTGATAGACATATACACAAGCAGATCCTATCATTGGTCAGGGATATGTAAATGTGTGAGAGTTTCATGACTGTTTCAAGATGGAGCCTAAAAGAGAAATTTGGGTGTGGGTGGTGGAGAAACTAAATACAGGCTGAACTTTTCCCCAGAAATATAGCATTCTTGACACAGTCTCAATATGTTTTGATGAGAAATTCACAGAAGTCCATGGTATATGTCCAGGTTTTATCAGTATTCTTTGCCATGGCATCATGTGGCAGGCTGTTTGATACTTAAGCATGGTGCTGGGTACATCACCTGCATGCTGTTCTTCTATTATATATTTCACATTTCCAGTTGTAGGAGATGTTGTCTTCCGATTATGGGCAAGGAGACAGTTCTATTTTCCAGGAGACCAGCTGGTGAAAGCCTTCCAATAAAGACTTAGATTGACTCATGGCTTTATGATTTTTGTGTCATGGTTATCTGATTTTAATATCAGTATTCTCCATCATAACATCATGTAAGGCGCTGGGAGTTATAGAGTTAATGCTCTAGTTCCATGGACTGCCAAATTTCCAGGTAGCTGGTTCTCAGAAGAGAATAACAACATATCCTAGAAAACTCTGCATTCCTGTTTTCTACTTGGAGGGAAAGATAAAACTACATGCAAGTCCCAAGACTTCCCTCTTGCTGCTTGTCTCAGCAGTGGGAGCTTCCTAGCTGTCTCACCTTCAACTTTAGCGTAAGGCGTTTAGTTTCAGATACTCTCTCATTTTCTTTATTAGCTTCAGTTCCAATTCTACTGTGTTATTTTGCATTCTGATACTTTATTTAGTAAATTAGTTTTCCTCTTCTGATAATTGCCGCTGTTTTGTTTTTAGACCCATCACCCTACCCTCTCCATTTTCCACCTTCCCCTTTCTCAGGGTGGGGACCCATGGGTCCCCCGCCCATGAAACTGGGCCAAACTGACCCAATAACCACTGACAAAGTGGATATACTAAATGACAATGCAGACAGAACATGTAGAAGAATCTGAATAGCAGACCCAAAGGCAAATACAAAATAATTTCCAATTTATAATCAATTGAATTTAGATGGTCTGATTTTTGATTTACAGCCCTTCAGAGTATGCTAATTTATGTTACTGCTCCATAGAAAACAGCTGTGACTGCCACTTTCTATGTTCTGATAAAGCACCCTTCCAAAGCCATGTAAAAATAGTCACAGAAAGCAACAGTCAGGAATGCGTATTTTGTACTTTACTGTGACATTTTGTGCATCATATTATAGCCTGCAACTCAGCAAGAAAAGGCAACCCTTTATTTGGAGGGAAAAATAAAAATCAATAAAGGAATATTCAAGTAACTAACACATAAAAGATAAGAGTTTTCTTTAATAAATTTGTTTGAAAAGCAAGGAAAAAAAATGGGAGAAAAGAATATATCATAATAATCATAGGATGGCTTAGGTTGGACTGAACCCAAAGAATTGTCAAGTTCCAACCCCTCTGCTACAAGCAGGGACAACAACCTCCAAATCTTGTAATAAACCAGGTTGCCCAGGGTCCCATCTGACTTGATTTTGAACACCTCCAGGGATGGGGGATAAGAAGCTTTTGCAATAGAAGGTTCCAAGTGGCATCAAATCACTGAGAGCTCCTATAGGCAGACAAGACTTCCTATCTGACTTGCCATCTCACACCTAACATTTACTGCAACTTCAAAACCATGGACTGCTCTTTCTCCATTAAAACATTACGGGATACCACTCTAGCAGGTGAGGGCACAATTCTACCTGTGTTTTGGATTCTCTTGGATGGAGGCTCACCTTTTCTTTCAGGGCCTTCAGATGCTTATAAATGTCTAGAAATTACAGATGAAACTGCTGCGATCGATCCCTTCTATCATGATCTATCAGGTTTAGTCCTGAAATTCCGGTGATTCTTTTTATCATGATCAAATGAGGGTATAGGAGTTTCTAAGTCTGATGTGAGCAATGTTTGTGACCTGTCTGACTCAGAAGATACAGACTACTCAGCAATATGAATCTTATGATTCCCATGGGTGATTTTAGGGTAGTTCATTCACAGCTTCCAAACTAATTTTATTATAAGGAAGCAGAAATATGTTCTTTCTTGAAAGTGAGGCTAGAAATGTCTGAGATTTTAGTTAACAATAGTTTAAACATTAATTTCTGATCCTCAATCTTCTATGTTAAAAGATGGTACACAACAAAAGAGAAACTGTGCAGGTTTCACCAATCTTCTTGTATTTTAAAATTCTTGCCTCATGTGTATATTCCTAACTAATACAATTTAAGAAATATTTAGTGAAGAACAAACAAACAAACAAACAAACAAATAAATAAATGCAGTAAAAGAAAATCATTAATTACCACAAGTTTTGATGTTAGGTTTGTTTGTTTTGTATCAGCACAAAAAATTCTTCATCTGGATTGAATTATAACAGACATTTGTCTCTTCTTTAGGTCTACTGATTTCACAGAAATTACAGTTCAAGAGAATATAAGAACTCTTATTCTGACTAATTATATATTGAAAGTATTTTATTAACTTCTAGAAAGCTAAGCAAACAGAAAACAAAAGAAGTTAGAGTGTATCATCAAGCCTTGCAGACCTGAGGGAATTGATCAGATGACGTGTTATATAATGCATACAAACATACTTCTACTAAATTAAATGTATAACACAGATACATACAATGGAGAAATGCTATTCTGCCAAAGCTTCACAAATCATAACAAGAAAGTGTCTTCTTCCTAATAGTCTATCTTGTAATACTTGCACAATGTGAAAAAGTCATGAGGCAGCAAAGTACCACTGACTCATTGTGAGCCATCTGCAGCTGTGGCTATTTGTCCTTTCAGAGAAAGGCAAAAGCGAATAAAACCCTCAGATTCTCTAATTGGATAACAATAAATTGTATTCCCTATTTTTTTCAGGTTATCAAATAAAATCTTTAGCAAGGGATTCTATTAGAAGAGTCAATTTGTTATTACATGATGCATATGTTTTTGAAGGTAATGTCACCAAAAATACATCTCTGGGTAATTAGGAGTCCACAGATTATACAGTAAAGAAGGACCACTATTTCTATAAATAGAGATATGCAAGTTAAATTCTTGATCAAAGTGAGATCATGAAAAATATTAACTACCTCATCCAATTTGACTTTAGCTGTCTATTAACAACAATTCAGTCATATCTTTGGATGTCCACTCCAAAATGTAATCAACTTCAGTCACAAAATTAGTGGCTTGAATCCCTAATTGTTCTTTCTAGGCCCTCATGGTCAAAAAACCTTCTGGAATTAATTCTTCATAGTTTACGTATTCAAATCTCACAATTTCTTCTGCAAAACTAGTATGTCTTACTACTTAAGCTTTTACAACAGCTGTATTTTTAGTATAGTGCATCTTCTGTCATTTACATATCAACTTTAAAATGGGATACAATTTCTCTTTCATTTAGAATAAAGAAATAACTCTTTCCTTCTTGTTTCATTTCCCTTAAGTATCTCAGTGTCCAGGTTGGTCTCAAACAAACTGATAAGGGACTTCCTGCAGCTGTTGGCTATCTACCCATTGCTTGTTTGCTTGAAAATAGCTCAACTGATATTTCTAAATAACAATAATAAATAAATATGTAAGTAAGTAAGTAAATTAGTAAATAAAGATTCCTTCTACAAAACCACAACTGACTCCTCTGCTGTAGAGAGAACACTATCTATAGGGTTCCCAAATTTCTGCCTTGTTGGTAACCCGTAGAAGTTTACAAGCTGTAACACTTTGTTTGTATTTGCTGATTTCAAGAAAGGCTTTTGTTCTTCGAGAGTCATCTGGATCACTAAAGACACATTGGCTTTGAAGCACGTTTATTACAATGCGCAGCCCTCTCTCATTTTTATTTCCTTTTCTATTGCATATAGCAGGATTTCACCTTTTTAATTAATTTCTTTAGTAACACATTCCTCGTGATTTGACAAAATTTTTTTTATTTGCTATTTACTCTTTGAATATCTGACTAAAGGATAAGCATACTAAACCCACACATACATACACACACACAAAAACAAATAAAAACAGCCAGGTGGAGGAATCCTAGTAACCTAGTCTGTGAATACAGAGTACATAGAATGTCTGCTCCTCAGATTACCACAAGAGAACCTACTGAGATTATTTGATGAAATAAACTTCCCTCATAATGCCATGCAAATGAAACGAGTACATAGCTAACTGTAATGCAGGAGAAAGGGAATTAGGGAGCAGAGCAGAGAAAATTTTTAGATTATGCAATCTTTTTATAGCCTATTTAAGGAAAATATGGGAAAAGGGAGCTCTCATGGTGAATTCTGATGAAGAAGTGCAAAAAAGTAGAGGGTAAAAAGGTATATAAGCACTGGTGGTAGGTGAGCAAGTACTGAATTTTAAGCTTACCTGACTGAGATGTCTGCTTCATTCTGTTTTGCTATTAATTCCTAACTATCTTAGTGAAATATAGAAATATGGAAATATCCTCTGTGTGAGTAAACTCTTTATCACGAGTCTGTGAATATGAGGACTAGTAAACTCTACAATGGACTATTTGGAAAGCCCAGTATGATAACTGAATATCAGCTGCTGCAGTGAGAAATCACAAGTCAGATGAACCCAGAAGTCTGAGTGCCATCAGCTGACAGAGAGTGAGATTTGTAGCCCACTCATAAGTAAACAGAGTTTGAAATCAGCTACTAAATTGAAACATTTTACTTCCAAGGGGATATGATGTGTTTATTCTATAATTACTCAATGCTGATATAACAAGGAAGTGAAATAGGACTGGGCTGCATTATTCATGTTTATGTGGATGTGAGGATAGGTGCTGCTGCTTATTGAGGAAAATTTGTTCAATATGGTTATTATATAGAACTAAGGCCTAGGAATTGCAGCATCTTACCTTCTTCCTTGCTGGAGGGGCCGCTCAGAGTCCATCAGACTCTGCTATGTTGGACCAGAAAGGAGATTCCTGTAGGCCTTGTCATTCCCTTGCATCAACCACTTTCAACATTTACAAAATTCTTTAAAGAATATTATTTTTTAATACTGAAAATTATTAAACAATACTGCATGCATAAAATAATCTATACATACAACTATTAACAGTACACAAACTGTTTTAAATGTCTGAATAATCAATATATACTATACCAAAACAGTTGTCATATCAGCCATCATCTAATTGGGAAGCTACCACAGAATCGCAGAATGAGAGAAGGAAGGGACAGATGGAAGGGACTTCTGGAAGATACTGTGGGAAACAACGTCTAAAGCCTAGCTGAAGTCATAGTACACTACATTCAGTGCTCTCCCCTCATCTACTCAGCCAGTTGTTATATCACAGAAAGCCACCAGGTTGGTCAAGCATGATTTCCTCTTGGTAAATCCATGCTGACTACTCCTGATAACCTTCATTTTTTCCACCTGATTGAAGATGATCTCCAGAATAAATTTCTCCATCACCTTATCAGGGACAAAAGTGAGGCTGACTGTCTTGTAGTTTCCCAGCTCCTCCTTTTTGTCTTTTTTTGAAGACAAGAGTGACACTGGCTTTTCTTCAGTCCTCAGACACCTCTCCTACTCTTCATGACCTTTCACAGACGATAGAGAGTAACTTGTCAGTCACTTCTGCCTTCTACCTCAGCACTTGTGGATGCATCCTCTCAGCACCCATGGATTTGTGTACATCAGGTCTGCCTAGATGACCTCTGATCAGATCCTCCTTGTCTAAGAAAAAGATTTCCTTTCTCCAGACTCACTCTTGCTTACAGGGTCTGGAATTTCTGAGGGAATTTTTGTTTATCTGACTTACATCTCTAGGCATAGTAATCTGTACTTGCAACAGCTCATTACTGCTACCTAATTGTAGAACCATAATCTTTTAGACAAATTTTCCAATTGATCGATTTAATTTTGAATTCTAACCCTTTACTTCAAACTAAACGCTAAGATTCCTGTCTTGTAAAATTATTGTAAACATCACAATTTTACATCTGGACTGTTATTGATTATACTAATTCCAGTTGGGCTATTTGGAGGAGAGAAAATACCTTTTTAGTGGAGTTTTAAATAATACACTATAGTTTCAATTAGACCTTGTATTCATACCTCAATTATTAAATTATATGCAATGTCAGAAGTAGTGTTACAGAAAACATTCATTACATAATACTTATTCCTTATCTGCGGAGCCTAAGTTCTGTTTTACCTCTAATATTCTTTTTTATTCTGCTTCTTGCACCAGAAAATAGTGTGTGAATAAATGAAATGATATCTTCTGCTGTATCTAGAGGAATATTTTTTAAAAAATACACTTCTCACTGAAAATGTATTCCCAGGAATATACATTATATTTGATTTTATGGTTAAAAATGAGGTTGTTTCAAATTTCTAATTATGTAGTACTTTTCGTTGTTTTTTTTTTTTTTTGCTTGAAGTGGATCCAGATTATGATCTCTTTTAGATATGCAATAAATAATTTGTAGATCAACTTATCTGAACCATAAATTTTTAAAGTGAATTACTACATCTTGTTGAAAATGGACATGAAAACACAATTTTTCTTCCTATATATTTTCTATGTGCATTTTTTTTCTAGCAATATCAGACGAAGCATTGCTTTTTACATGGTTTGGTTAGTAAACCAAAAGGAGTCACAGTAAAAGTTTGAATATTAATGTGTTCAATTTTTAACCAATATCATGTTTCACTACTTTTTATTATTTATTTATTTGCTATAGCAGCTTATGCCATCCTATACAGTTTTTCTCTCCAGTCTAAGACATATTCAAAGTCTGTTGACAGTAGGCTGTGTAGGAGAATACCTTATGTTGTGGAGACAGTCAACACTTTCATATGTATGCAAACATTTATCCTCAACCTCAGATAATGGACTTTTGTTTTTCTTAATGAGGGCTGCTCCAAGGTAATGCCTCCTATTTTATTTCGTTGTCTCACAATATCAGGGGCAGATGTTGCTGAAATGACAGCAGAGATTGAAGCTTAGCACCAATCTTGCATTTCATTGTATTGCCATATGACAGACAGCAGCAGAGGGGCAGACTGATTAAATGGTGTCTGAAGTGGAACTGCATATGATGCAAAGTTGTGCAATTGAACTCCTCCACGAGGAAAAAAATTGCACCTACTGACATTCATTGGTGCTTATTCATCTTTGATGGAGATCAAACCATGGATAAGTGCACAGTGAGGTGGTGGTCAGTGCATTTCAACAGTGGCAACAGTGACAGTGAATCACTTCCACTGATGCAGATTTTTACAAGCATAGCATACAGGTTCATGTTTATCTCTGGCAAAAATGCCTAGCTAATGGTCACAGACAAATGGCTGTGCTGAAAAAATAGAATTTTGTAGCTGAGGTTTTGCTCAATCAAATAGTGTTATTGTGTTCTTTGTATATGTTGTAGTTTCCAGTAAACTAAAAAGAAGGTGTTATTTACAGTGACCTACTTGTTTACTAGCACAGATGTAAACAGAACAAATTCATGAAAGTATTTTCTTCTGTTTCAATATTCGGATCATAAGAGACTTTCTGTTTAATTTCAAAAACAAAATCACAAAAACTCATACTTTAGTAGCTTGTAGTCCTCTTCTCTGCAATCCTGCCACTGGCATGTAGACAGCTACAATGTTTTCCAATATTAACAGGCATTGTTTATTTGTAGAGTTCTTTTGGACATGAAACAATACAGATGACAGTATCATGCTTCTAGTACTGTAAGGACCCATTTCTGCTTCCACTGAACTCACTGGTGAAATACAGTTTTTCTGCAGTAAGAGAGAAATCACATCGTAAGCTCAGAGGAAGCCAAAGAATACAAAAGGAGATATGGCAATCTCATTGGTCAGTAACATTGGTCAGTCTATCAGCATTCCTGGTTATCTGGAGAGGTCCCACAAGATTGGAGGCTTGCTGATGTGACTCCGATCTACAAGAAAGGCCATAAGGAAGATCTGGGGAACTACAGGCCTGTCAGCCTGACCTCGGTATCAGGGAAAGTTATGGAGCAGTTGATCATGAGGGAGATCACACAGCACATGCATGGCAATCAGGGGATCAGACCCAGCCAGCACGGGTTCACAAGGGGCAGGTCGTGCTTGTCCAACCTCATCTCCTTCTACGACTGAGTGACCAGACTGGTAGATGAGGGAAAGGCTGTTGATGTAGTCTACCTGGACTTCAGCAAAGCCTTTGACACGGTCTCCCACAGTATTCTCCTGGGGAAACTGGCAGCCCATGGTGTGGACAGGTTCACTCTTCTTTGGGTTGAGAATTGGCTAGAGGGCCATGCCCAGCAGGTAGTGGTGAATGGATTTAAGTCCAGCTGGCGTCCTGTTATGAGTGGTGTCCCCCAACGGTCGGTATTGGGGCCCATCTTGTTTAATATCTTTATTGATAACCTAGACAAGAGGATCGAGTGTACCCTCAGTAAGTTTGAGATGACACCAAGTTGGGAGGATGTGTCAATCTGCCTGAGGGTAGGGAGGCCCTTCGGAGGGATCTGGATAGGCTGAATAGCTGGGCTGAGGTCAGTGGGATGAGGATCAATAAGGCCAAGTGCCAGGTCCTGCACTTTGACCACAATAACCCCATGCAATGCTATAGGCTTGGGGCAGAATGGCTTGAGGAGTGTATAGAGGAAAAGGACCTGGGGGTGCTGGTTGATGCTAGACTCAACATGAGCCAGCAGTGTGCCCAGGTGACCAAGAAGGCCAATGGCATCCTGGCCCATATTAGAAATAGTGTAGCCAGCAGGAGCAGGGAGGTACTCAGCTCTGTACTCAGCTCTGGTGCGGCCGCACCTCAAGTACTGTGTTCAGTTTTGGGCCCCTCACTACAAGAAAGACATTGAGGCCCTGGAGTGTGTTCAGAGAAGAGCAACAAAACTGGTGAGGGGTCTGGAGCACAAGTCTTACGAGGAGAGGCTGAGGGAGCTGGGATTGTTTAGTCTGGAGAAAAGGAGGCTCAGAGGAGACCTCATTGCACCCTACCACTTCCTGAAGGGGGGCTGTGGTGAGGAGGGGGTCGACTCTTCTCCCAGGTAACTAATGACAGGACAAGAGAGAATGGCCACAAGTTGCGCCGGGGAAGATTTAGATTAGATTTGAGGAAAATTTTTTTCTCTGAGAGAGTGGTCAGGCACTGGAATGGCCTGCCTAGGGAGGTGGTTGAGGCACCATCCCTAGCACTGTTCAAGAAGCGTTTAGATGAGGTGCTAAGGGATTTGATTTAGTACCTTAGTGGGTAGGGATGGTGGTAGGAAGATGGTTGAACTAGATGATCTTGTAGGTCCTTTCCAACCTAATGAATCAATGAATCCATGACAGCTAAAACAGACTCACTATTAAGAACTTATTTTTAATTGAATTAATGTCAAGAGCAAAAGTACTGCAAGCATTTTCACGCAATTCATAGCAACAATGACTATGTAATTTTTACTAATATTTTAATATATATGTAATGTATGTATGTATACTTTTATATTTTTAAAATAATGTTTTCTGATGACTTTCTAACAGAAATAACTGTGCTGTGATTCAGTCTCTGGAATCTGAAATATCTGTATCTAAAATAGAAATATATTCCATATTATTCTCTAATAATCAATTGCTTTGATACTGTAACATATTAATAAAAAAAAAAGCATACTGTCTGACTCACGGAATCACAAAATCACAGAATCACAGAATTGTAGGGGCTGGAAAGGACCTCTAGCAATCATTGAATCCAACCCCCTGCCAAAGCAGCTCCCTAGTCCAGATTGCGCAGGTAGGCGTCTGGTCGGGTCTTGCACCTCTCCAGAGAAGGAGACTCCACCACTTTTCTGATGGACTCAGTTAACAGAAAAAAAAAATGTTGCAAAAATAAATCATAGTATTTGGATTACTATAGAATGATTTATTCCGCTCCTCCACTGTTTCATTCTCCTACTATTATACAGCCTATCTGCAGAAAGCCACAGGAAGAAGAGCCTTATTCTCACCTTAAATAGTTAACAGTATGATAAATAATGAGACTATTAGTGAAAAATAATTACATGTAAAAGATATTCTGAAGGTTATTGGTATCAGTAGGGGAAATACTTTCTTGCCCCAAACCAGGTGACCCAACCAAGGTACGTACTTACATGATTAAAAATCCGAAGTTGTTTGTGTTTTATGAAATCAGTACAAAATCAGTGGCTAGAAAATTCATTACACATGTTAAATGAAGATATGAAGATAAACCATTGAAGTCCTAGGAAAGCAAATATACTATCATGTAGGAAAACAGCATAGGAGTGCTGCTTTAGAACTAGTTTACTGCTGCTCCTAACAAAAATTTAGTTTCACAATTTTGCTTCAGGATTTAGGAATTATTTAAGAATTATTGCAAAAGCTTTTTGTTTCTTTGTTGGTATGTTTGTAGACACAGGATTTCTGAAGTATTTGGTATTTGAGTTTTTTTGGTTAACTTCAATCTTTCTCCACATGAGTTTGAAAGTTAAATAAACAATGTAAGATATTAAAATGAGCTACAACTCATATCTAACAGAAGTCTATAGATGGAAATTTTACCTTACAAAATATTCAGATAATCTAAATAACAAATTTGAACAGCTTATAATGTAATGGTGGACAATGTCTTCCCATTGAATTGAGGTAATTTTCCAAATAAAATTTAAGCTATTAATTGAGAACCTTCTCAACTGAATTGCAGCTGTAGGCGGTTAATATATGAAAAGGCATTAATCTAGTTCATGAAAAAGACTAAATTTGCTGGCTAAATTTATCTCTTGTGCATTTAAACAGACAAATTCTTTAGGCAATCAAGATATTTTTCCAAACATTTTGAGAATCTGTCCTGTATGTCTCTTAGCTTTTCACCAATTCAAGAATAACACATAGAAATAGACTTGCTCTAGCCAATAAGAGCACAGAGTAACTGAACAGCCATTGATGTTTACCTGTATAGATTTTTCCTTAGCTATGCGTTTCTCTGCACACTGGTTGGTTGACTTTATCTGATTTGCATAATCAGCGTACAGTTATTTCTCAATAGTTAAAGCTGTTCAAGCTGTTTACCGGCAACAAAGATGCAGCCTCAGCTTCTCTTTCTCTCCAACTGATTTAGAAAAAACTCTAAAATTTATATGAAAGAATAGAATAAAGTATTCCAAAACTCAAAGAAAATAGAGCTGTCAAGCAGTTGAAGGGAAAATTGTATTAAAGAAGTTGATTTACTGGATTATTCCTATTTCCATAAACATACCCCTCTCCACCCTAATCTTTATCTTGTGCAAGCAGGTCAACAAGATTCTTGTTCTCATAAGAATAGTTACATTTCTATGTATTTCTCCCTGGCCTCACTGGGACAACCCCATTCCAGCCCTTCTGTCTAGTAACATATGTAGTTATTCTGACAGAAGAGCTTTGCAGCAGAATGAAAACTAGAAGAAAGGGACTAAAAAATTGAAAGAGGAAAGTAGGGAGTGATTAGCAAAATGAAGATTTGGACACGTAGTAAAAAGTGTACAAGTGTAAGATGCCTCTAACTACAGTAAAATGTCATTTCACATCACTTATCTTTGAACACATTTTCATCAATATTTCTTTAAGTAACTTTCTGCTGTTTCCAACTTCAGTACTGCTCAGATACTCTTGTGTAATTTTTCTTGTTTAAATTTACACTGAGATTAGTTCATGAAATTTTGTGAAGTTTAAGGCTAGAATGGGTCTCTGTCTTCTTAGCACAGTTTATCTTCTATGAAATTATAATTTAATTTACCTAAGAAACCTGCATTTTCAAAAAATTTTGGCTATTAATAAAGCCTCTTATTTTTTACGAGAAAAAACTCTAACTTTTATTTTGTTTGGGCTCAGGGGGAAAGGGTACAAGGGGAGATCCAATATTGCTTGAACTGCAAATTTTTATTGTTCTCACAGTCCATGCAGAACAGTCAGAGAACCAAAGGCTGGCAAAATTTGATGAATTATTTATTGCAAACACATACAAAAACTGTCTAAAATTCGAATGCTAGTGTTCCTTCTTCCAAAGCAATTGGCAGATGAGAAGTCATTTTGGATTAAAAAATATCGTATCAGAATCTAAGTTTGGACAGAGATTATTTTTGCCACTTATCACAAATGTTTGCAATTCACCACATAAGAGAATGCAAATAAGTTCTTCCTGATTTAACTCCTCACTAGCATTACAGAAAATTTGTATTAAATTTCTTCGTTGATGCTGCCCTATGCCTTCTATGGTCCAGAGAACATATATTTGTTTCCTAAATTCAGTGGGGTTTAGACATTGATTACCTGGGCCTCTAGTCTATATTCTCATTTCTTATAGTATTTATAGCAGTAAGGCTTAAAAAATTTACTAATAAAATAGTTACTATTTCCGCGCTTCACTCATATATTTTAGTGATGGCTGCTGTTATGAGAATTTAGAGAAAATTGCTAGCTTACAAATATGCCTCAGATTTCCCCAGTTGCACCGTTTAATTTTTCTTTATTCTTTATCATTCTTCACAAATATTGAAGTGCATTTCTTAACAGAATAGTTCTCTAGAACATTCAGACATATGACTTACTCCATAAAGATTATTGTTCATCTTGTCCAGAAGTAGCATTTCATTTTTGAATATGCCAGTCTGTTTTATTTCCTCATAAGAGAATTTGCTGATTCTCTTAATCTGCTGCTTATTTAATCTTCATTCTTCCCATAGTTTATCTATTGTATTATTTTATTATTTTATCTATATTGTTACTATATTTTTCAATTACTTAATTAACAATTTAATCCTGCAGTACATTCTTAATCACCTTCATCTTCTGTCCAAGAAACTGTGCATAATAGAATCGTAGAATCACTGAGATTGGAAAAGACCACTAAGGTCATCTAGTCCAACCATCAAATAATAATAGATGTCATATCAAAATTCTTCAGTGAATTACTCAACTCTTGCTAATTCAAAGACATCTACTGCCATTGAACAGTCATAGAATATTCTGTGAAATTTCAACACTGCTACAGAATAATATTCCTACCATTTTTGTGTCAAATATACTAACTTTCTAAGACATCGTCAGTAGTATGTAACATGTTAAACTCCATTAGCAAGTATGTTTAGAAAAATTAATTCTGAGGTCTATACTAACTACTTTATTACTCTAGATGTATTTAGCTACTTTTACAAGAATACTTTCAATCTCAATTAAGTTTAATACAGATGATGTCCAGCAGTACATCTCACCCGGCTTCCAGCTGCTTTTTAAGAAATTATATTCCCCAGTCTCTGTCATGTTTGTTACCACGGTAAAGAAGCATTAGAAGTGTAGACAACTCAGAAATTAACATTTAGGTAGAGAAGCCCCACAGCGTGCCTAAAATCTGAATCTGAATTCCACCCTCAATATATTGAACAGAAAAACAGAAGATTTTCACTTTGATATCATCAGGGTCATATTATTACAGAATCACAGAATCACAGGGATTGGAAAACACCAAGTTCAACCCACTTCCAAAAGCTAGTTCTCTAGATTAGATTGTACAGGGAAGCATTCAGATGGGTTTTGAATGTCTCCAGGGAACGAGACTCCACATACTCTCTGAGTGGCTCGTTCCAGTATTCTATCCCCCTCAAAGTAAATACTTCTTTCTAGTGTTCTGATGGAACTTCCTGTGTTCCAGATTGTGCCATTGGCCCTTGTACTGTTATTGGGCACCACGGTAAGAGCCTGGACCCATCTACTTGAAAGTCCATCCAGATATTAACACATAGACATAGAACATGCTTTTTAGGAAAGACAGGATGGTGAAGTGGGATGGAAGAGTTGCTCTTGATGTGGGAGAGCACTTAGAGTGGATCAAACTTCACCTGGGGGAGAGTGATGTACCAGTGGAGAACTTGCGGGTGAGAATTAAGAGGCAGACTAGTGTGGGGAACATTGTTGTGGGTGTGTATTATAGGCCCCCTGATCAGGTGGAGGAAACTGATGAGGCTTTCTACAAGAAGCTGGAAGTAGCCTTGCATCAGGTGCTGGTTCTTATGGGGCACTTCAATTATCCAGATATTTGTTGTGAAAGCAACACGGACAGGCATGCACACTGCAGATGGTTCCTACAATGTGCCAAAGATAAACTTCTGATGCAAGTGGTGGAGGAGCTGACAAGGAGTGGGGTGTTACTTATTCTTACTAATAAGGATGGACTTGTTAGGGAAGTGAGGTGGTGCAAGAACCTCTATGCAACATCTGTGTATGCAAATTCATGGGCCCAAGTAGGATGCATCCACATGTTCTGAGGGAGTTGTCAGAGGTGATTGCTATCATCTTTGATAGGTCTTGGAGAGTGGCAGAGGTCCCTGAAGATTGTAGGATAGCCAATGTAACTCTCATCTTCAAAAAGGGCAAGAAGTAGGATCCAGGGAACTATAGGCCAGTCAGCCTCACCTCTGTCCTTGAAAAGGTGATGAAAAAGTTTGTTCTGGATGCTATCTACAAGTAATTGGAAGAGAAGAGTTATCAGGAGTATTCAGCATGGGTTCACCAGGGGGAGGTCGTGCTTGATCAACCTGGTAGCCTTCTATCCATCTGGGTGTCCTGGTGGATGACAGGCTGTCCATGGGTCAGCAGTGTGCCCTGGCAAATGGAATCCTGGTGTGCATTAAAAAGAGCATGTCGAGGAAGGTGATCCTCACCTCTCTTCTTGGTTCTTGAAGAGTTATTGTACATATATATATATTTATATATATAATAATTTATTTTTTACTTTTGTTTATTTGCTTTTAATTAATTATGAAATTACTGAAAAGTGCTACACATAGTTTGTAGATGAGGAATTGAGGAATAATACTATGCATTTTTTAATGAAATCGCTTTGTTGAAGTAAGTGGTTTTTTTCTTAACCACTGAATTTCTTCACACAAGTGTTCTTGTTTTGTTTTATTTTGGTTTGATTTTATGAGAAAACATATGCAACTAACTTGTAGGACAGACACATTGTCTGGCAATAACATCAAGTTAATTGCTATCATATTGGCTAATCTTTTGACTCAGGCTGCCACATGCATTCTTCCTGAATACTTCTTTGTGCAATGGCATCCATGAAGCAGAGGGAAGAAGAGTATGAACTTGCACTCATGCTGCTATGTTTTCAAGACACAGTCACAGGACAAGCCTCAGGTCAAGAAAAAGAAAACTGCTTCTACTGCATAACCCTTCAGGCACTGCTAATTAGCATTTCTTCCATTACCTTTAAAAGAAACATACCTTCCTATTTCATGTCCTACAGTCAACTATGTATAAGTCCATAGGAGTTAAGAACAGCTAAAACAGTGACATGAATCTATAGGATAGGTAGTAAGCAGACATCTTTTTGAAAAAAAATAATGTGAGTTATATGGTATTTGTTAAATGACAGGATGGATGCTACCTTGAATATAACAACTGCATGAAAAGTCATCACAGTTCAAACTCCTGGAAAGTTCTAACTCCCACTGAGTAATTTAGAAGGGTTGTCACAAGTATTAGCATTGCTGCTAGATTACATCATCTCATTATATGAGACTTGTGACTTAGATATCTATACTTACAGGTTGAACTTTGTAACCCACGTATTATATTATGCCTCGTTCTAATGAAACTTCCACCTAAAACAGCAGGATTCTCTGTGGAATGGGAAAGTAACTTTGATTCTGATGTATGTCTTCCATGTAGTCAGAAGTGAAAAGAAAAAAGAGCTGTTTCCTAATAGGCTGGACATTCTGATGTGGAAACCATTATGTGTCTAAGTGAACTAGATTTCAATCCTTGAAGTATTTGATTTCCACATCTTCTAAAATATTTTAATAGGAAAAAAATAGCACCAAGAAAAAATAAAGAAGCAGACATATAATTATGTACATCCGACTACACAATATTCAGTCTTAAAAAAATGAAATACTGTTTTTAAGTAAGATTTATTTATTTCTTTATTTTGTACTGGCATAACTAAATAAAGTAGAGAGAAAAAAAAAAAAAGGTGGGGGTGGTAGTGGTGGGGAATAAAATAATAAAATATCATAAAAGAAAACCATTTCTTTGCCTCCCTCACCAAACTTTTCCAGACCCTCTAAGAGAGAACATGGCAAAATTAAACTAAGCTACACAAAACTTGAATGTAAAAATGTATTCATACTAACCAAAACAGCAAAATCAAAATAACCATATTAACTATAATTATTATAATTAATAACTATATTAACCATATTCTATTATTCTTCTACAGAAGACTTGCCAGCGTGTTGTTTGAAAATTTGGCCATTTTCCTTAAAAAGTGTAACTGAATATTACTACTAAGAAAAAATGTAGAAAAATATAGCCAGAAAATGCATCAGTTAAGATGAAAAAAATAGGACAATATCACTTAATTTATATTTTTGCAAAAAGTGCTTATAAATAAGACAGAAACAGATTGAGAGAGGGAGAGAGGGACTATGTTGTGGTCCTCTGGCTGCAGGCACATATGCGGCTCCTTTGGTTTGTGCATATTATAGTCTGGTTCACACATAATCAATTCATTATTGTACATTTTTCTGGAAGGGAACTGGGGAGGTAGTTGTTCCTGTGCTAGTCCCAGAAAAGCACCAACTAGCTCTCACCAGATAACCGTAACATCTCTCACAGGCACTCTTGCAAGTGAACACATCTTCTCTGTATTTGGGTATTTGAGACATTAACTTAGTTCAGCCTCTTTTACTCTCTTTTCGTTTAATATGGTTAGCTTATATTTAACACTTTTCCTCTACTATCTTAATTTGATATAATTTCACTGTCCATCACCATCCACATTTTATAAACACAAAGCATAATTAAATATATTTTGCATCTTGTTGTCAGATATACTCTATGCATTCACTATCACCTCCAGTGATGTATGGTATTAATTGAACAGAAACATTTCCCATTTATGTTATGATAAAACAAGCTATCGGGTAAATATTATTTTTGAAAATTTTCTGCTCAACAATCATAATACATAATCAAAACAACAACAAAACAAAAAGCAAACAAATATCTGCATCTGAACTTATCTTAAAAAATCTATAACATTAAAATTAAACTCTCAAATGTTTGAACACAATTTTGAAATCTATCAGGAGAGTGATTCTAATATTCATTCCACAACATATATATTTTTTATCAAAATAGCGATGAAATTAAAAGATTAATATTTCTTGAAGAAATATTGAGGGAGCTGAGCTTGCTTAGCTTGGAGAAGAGAAGGCGTTGATGAGGACTTATTGCAGCCTTCCAGTAATTGAGGAGCTGGAGGGAGGCAGTCTTTATACATAGTGACAGGATAAAGGAGAATGTCTTTAAACTAAAAGAAGGGTGATTTAGGTTAGTTGTTAGGAGGAAATTATTTACTCTGAGGGTGGTGAGGCACTGAAACAGGTTTTTCAGAGAAATTGTGGATGCCCTATCACTGAAGACATTCAAAGCCAGGTTGGATGGAAACCTGGGCAGCCTACTCTAGCAGATGTCAACCCTGCCCACGGCAGGCAGATGGAACTACAGAATATTTACATTTCCTTTCAACCTAAGCATTTGATGATGCTACGATACCCTAAATAGATTAGAGAGAGCTTCATGGTCGTAGAATTAATAGAGATAAAATCTCCAGAGGGGAGGGGAGAAGGTATGGAGAGAAGAATTAAAAGAAGTTAAAATGTTAAAAAAGTAGTTTATATTTCTGGTGAACTATCTTCTGAAAGAGGGTTCAGGAGGGCATAGAAGTTATGCTTTTGCTGATTCTCAGTGACTTCAAGATAAAAACTTTAAAATACCTCTGATGATTGAAGCAGAGCTCTGAGGAGAGAGACCTGGGTGTCCTGATGGATGACAGGCTGGCCATGAGCCAGCAGTGTGCCCTGGTGACCAAGAAGGCCAATGGCATCCTGGGGTGCATTAAAAAGAGGGTGGCTGGCAGATCGAGAGAGGTTATCCTTCCCCTCTACTCTGCCCTTGGTGAGGCCTCACCTGGAGTACTGTGTCCAGTTCTGGGCTCCCCACTACAAGAAAGATAGGGATCTCCTTGAGAGAGTCCAGCGGAGGGCTACAGAGATGATAAAGGGTGTGGAACACCTCCCTTATGAGGAAAGGCTGAGAGACCTTGGTCTGTTCAGCCTTGAAAAGAAAAGGACTCAGAGGGGATCTGATTCATGTCTGTAAACATCTATGGTGCAGGAGGCAAAGGGACAAGGCTGGATTCTTTTCAGCAGTGTGTGGTGATAGGATGAGGGGAAATGGATATCTACATGTTTAAGAATGCCTGGAATGCAATCCAGCTATGCTTAGTCACTGCTCAAATACTTATTGTCTGAATGGCAACTGTTTGTCTAGCAGGTCATGCGAGAAGAGGGTTTTTTTAAATATTTATAACATATTAGTGTCTATATTTCTAAATATATAAAGTACCAATCCTACAATAGCATGCTAAAATTATTAGAAGTGAATAATCTCAGTGCAACTAATCATATTCAAAAAAAATATTCATTTTGCTGTAATAGAATAAATAAATTATAAATGTGTGTACAGTTTTTCTACTATACGAGTTAATAAATATATATGCAATAAATAAGTAAATGTTTCATAATGACATTTAGGTGAGGGTACTTAAAGTAGACTGAGTTCTACTAAGAGAAAGGCCACCTTGTTCCCTCCTTTTCATTCTCCTAAATCTGTATTTGAATGGAAATTGAAATAAATCTACACTTGGTATGTATGTAGCATCTCACTGCAATTGTTGCAATGGAAGGAACAGAAGTACTAGTTCTTTAGTGTATAAGCTTCTTCAGATCTAAATAATTCTAAGCAACTCCAAGAACAGTGAAAATGAGTTAACTTCTATGATAAAATGTATTTATCATCCTTGTGATGCAAAAAAGGTGTTTCAAAACAGAAATTCCTAAATCCCTGTCCAAGCAAATCTAAGTGAAGTGATAACTGCTTACCAAATCAGCAAATCTTAAACCAATGAAAATTTGAAGCAGACTGAAAAACATTTCTGGACAATTTTTATATAGCACACATTTATTTGAAATTAGGCTTAATCTGACAAAATTCAGTGAACTAACACGTAAAGCCACATCAGTTAGAATTTTGTTTCCTCGCTTTATCACGTTTACACAGTCAACAAATTAAAAAAAAAAACAACAGTGAAGGCAGAGAAAGTTCTCAGCTGTAATATGTGAATGACTGTTTCTTACTTCATGTATATAAAGGTAAAGGGACCAGTGCAACCAAGGAGTTGCTACAAAAGCATGGAAAAACAAAAAGCAAAAACACAACAAACAGGTAAAGAACTCCCAAAGAGAGATCATCAACAAGAGAACCTTCCTTAGTGGCAGTAAGCCCTTAAATGAGGTCTAAGAAGGGTAGAGCCTGGCTCCACCCCTTCTGTTCAGACATCAATTGCCTTCACCTGTGCACTCAGTGTTGACCAGGTCTTTCCCTCACGTGTCTGGTGGTTTAAGCTGTGACTCAGCAGTCTCCATACAGAGTATTTATGTATCTTTCAGTTTTATACCTTACATATATTTGTCATGAAATCAGAAACTAGAAGAAATTGAAGATGTAGAAAATATAATATAAAATATACTAATGAAATGATATTTGGAAACCACTGAGCCAAAATTAATTATCTTTTTGGTAAATAAATCAACATATAATCTCTTACATACAATGGCACCCTGATTTAGGAAAACATCTTTCTCAGGAAAAGGATTATTAATTTAACCTATAGAAGATAAACTTCTGTAATTTCCTTAATATATAAAGGTACTTACATATTTGTCCAGGTCCAAAAAAACAACCTAGATATCTTATTTTCTAATAATGATAAATAAATTTCTCATTTCTGTGGTCTGTCTTCAGGCTGCTTAAATCTGGTCTCATCTGATTTTCTGTTTTGAGGCAGGAAAGTGATAAGGAAGTAGCAGAATGCTGACATAAAAACGTAATTAGGAATATTTAAAATTTCTCAGATATTTTTATTGTTAGAATATAAATGTTTTATATATATATATATAAATATATATATAAATATATATATATATATATATATATATAATGCCAGATAAACTCTGACAACAAAATTTCAGAATTCACTCATTGGTAAATAAAAATATTAATAAATACTGCTTGTGTTGGAACAATCAGTGACCTTGAATGCCACAAGCAATTAATTATACTGGCAGGCCATAGAAGAGGTAGGAATCAATGATCCACAAGAATATTATTAGTATTTTAACAATAAGATTACATATGTGTATATTTTTATTTGTTTGTTTGTTTATTAACAGGTATGTGTTATTTATTGGATTTCAAGAATGATGGACAAGCCATTCACAGATCTTTCCTGCAACTACTACTGACTTAAAGGAGTACTGATTCATGGATGACCTTGGCTTAGTGTGTATATTTTTGACTGTTTTGTTCCTGAAACAAGTATAACCTTGGACTGTTTCAAAAGATATTGTCTGCCTGCATGAAAAACGTCTCCTAGTTTTCTACTAGAAAGTTACAGGATCTGAAAAGTATTCATTTCTTTTTTTACTTAGAATAGAAAATTTCTCTTATTTATATTCAATTTCTTAATTATTTATGAGTAAATAAAAGCCAACAGATGAAAATAAGCCTTTACAATGACAAAAAATAGGTTCTTTAAAGTAGACATATAATTTAATTCTGGTTTTCTGATTCAGAATCAGAAGATCATAGACTTATTATGGAAACTAAAATGAAAGGGGTCTGTGAAGGAAAGTTTTACTTAGATGCATGGAAATCAATTCTTGTCCTCTATTAGTCTGAGGTTTACTCCATCTGAATTTGAATTACAGAGGCACAAAGACACAGATTCAGTCAGCCCATCTTCATGCATTTAGTGTGGGATTCATTTGTCTTATCTTCAACTATTTACAACAGAGGCATGCATATTTCTCTTCCTGGATTCTCTTTATAGTGAAGAGAGAAAAATGGGCTTTAATCTGATGGGTTTAATCTGATAATGTAAAGTATCTGCTTTATGATAGAGTGAATTATCCCCTTAGAGATGCCTGTTTCCATCCTCTGATTATAACAATGGTCTGAATATCTAAATCAGATGTGGAGATCTGTACCACAGATGCAAATATTTGGTCAGATGAACTCACTTCCCGGGTGCTTCTTACAGGCAGTCTGTTCTCTTTAGTCCAGATAAATTTTAAACTCTCAGAAAATCTCCTGGCTTAGTTTCAACCCTGACCAGGAACCTTTTTTGCAGGTGTGGTTGGGTGTTAAATACAAAATAAGAATCATTTCTGACAAGCAATTTAATACAGGTGAATAGTTTTGGGAAGTAAAAGAGTTTAAAGCAGCTCATACACTTTACTTTAATGACTGAGTTTCAATGCCAAAGAGTAATCACAGTCATGTGCAATTTGAAGGATGTAGTCCCTAGAGCTGTGGTCTCTGTACCTGATAGCCACAAGCAGCAATTCTGAAAAAGTTATCTGGGCAGAAATCATATTTAACTCTCCCTATTGATCTAAATCTAAATATTTTAATTTCCCATATCCACAACCAGTGATGGCATATTTCATGATCATCAACAACAAAAAAATGTCATTCTCCACTTTGCTATTTTTAAATCCCATTACACAGTATCACTCTGTGTCTAGCAAAAGGCACCTAAGGAAAAATAGAATAAAATATAAAATGTCTTTCTTTTGGTATATTTTTCCTATCTCCAGCCACTGATATTTTATTGTTCATTAAAATTTTTTACCTATTTACAAGGTTAGTTAGGTTGTGTTGAAAGCTCTTCAAATCTCCTTAATCCAGTCAAGTTATCATTTACTCCAAGGATATTTTAGATAAGTTATAGAATCCAAACTGTGGGATCACTGTATCTTTACTAGAAATGCATTGATTGTACTAACAGTATTTAACACTGATGAACGGAGTAAGACACATTAGTCCAGCAAAGAACAATTGAAAACTAGGTCTAGAAACCTTGGGAAAATAGTCTCTGCACCATCATGGATATAAAGTAACATATGCGTATTTCAAATGAATGCAGAATACTGAAAATATCACAGGAGAAAGCACACTTCTTATGACCCAGACTACAAACCTCTCGCTATTTTCTGTTTATATCTACCCTGAATTTCAATCATATTATCATCTACCTGCTGAGTCTGGCAACATACCTAATTTCATGTTGTACCACCTGACTGCCTTTTCTCCAAAATATACTTTCCCAGTCTTATTTTCAATGACCTAGCAAAGGTTAGCCATAAATCTTTTTCTCAGCAAGGATGCTGATAGTTGAAGAGCTTGTCTAATAAGCAAGGCTGTATTTCTGAACTCATAACTAAAACAGCATGAACTATCATATCTTTCTGAGAAGTATTTAGATAAAGTTGTGTAAATCCAACAGGTTCGTTAATGAAGTTGCAGATATTTTTGTGTATTTGTATGCATTTGATGGAGTATTTGTTTTATTTGTGTTTGCTCAGTCATGTTTTGTTCCTGATGAATAATCATTCATATTACCTGGTGGTATTCTCTGCTTCAGTAAATTTTCTTTAAGTAAAATAGAACCAAATATCTCTTGTATGCAGGCTACTCTTATTTGAGAATAATGAAAATCAACTCAATTTCAGTGCCAAATATAACACAGTCTCTTCCATTTTATTATAAAAAAGGCAAGTCACTGTCTGAGATATAGTGCAATTCCTTTAATCTAAATAAGTAGAATTAATTTTCCTAAACATAGCTTAACTTTTAGCTGAACTGACAATTTCTATGATTCTATGATTTCACTTTATTGTAACTTACTGGAATAGAAATAAGGACAACTTTGTCCCAGTTGGAAATCTGCTTTTTAATTACACCAAATTAATTACAATTAATCTAAGTTTTATCTTTTCTTTGTTTGTCAGGAGACTGTTTTCGAAAGTATTGCTCCTGAAGAAAGAGAAGTGCAACTGTATCGAGCCTGAACCTGGTAACCTTATTTTGTGTAAATAAAAATGTGTGATTTTAACATAGCATTGGCTAACTTACATTAAATTAATCACTAAACATGAAGAATAAGTATACTTGTTCAATTTACTATCAGTGGGAGGGTATACAGCAGATACTCTTGTACATCTTGGTCTACAGTTTGGACTGTTCTCACAGTACAAAGGCATAATTTCTATTTAGAATCTTACAGTAGTATAAAGCCTTTTTGATCATCAGCAGTCATTCACATTATCTATTCTGTTCAGATATCAAAATAAAATTTTAAATAGTATTATGGATCAAAGTAAATTTGGATACATGAAAAAAAAACAACACTGTGGGAGTGAAATGATGTTGATTATTTTTTCCTTATCTTTTCAGGTTTTCTTTTTTGTAATACAACATAGAAGGCTCATTCACTAACTTTATTCACTTGCACTAACATTCTGAGTTAGTCACAAACAGAATGAATCAAAAAGAGGAACCAATGTTCCAAAAGACTTTGTGTTGTTTAAACAGACAAGACTCATTTCTGGGGCTACTCTGCTATACTGCAGTCTGAAAAGACTTCTGAAAATTCAGGAAAATTCTGGATTTTTTCTTAACCTGAGAGGTTCTGTTTTCCTCCTCCACTAACTTGACTCAGGAAGCTAGAGATGTCTGCCTGTCTTTCTGTGGTTAGTATTCATAGTCTCTCTTTCATGGCAACTGCTTTTGTACTAAGTGAAAATAGAATAAAATGCTTTAACATAATTGCCATTTTAGACAAGTTTGTTTTCCTTTTATGTTCAAAATTAAGATTGCTTTAAAGTGGTGTTTCTCCATATTCATCATGCTGAGGTGTTTCTATGGAGACAGAAGAAAGTAATAACTGAGTTCTAGGAGTTCAGCTTGGTGACTAAATCTAACACAATTCCACTAAGAGTGGAAAGAGAAGATCAATTTGAATCCTACCTGCAATGTGCAAGAAGTTTTTGCTCATCAATTATTTGAAAAGGATGGAGAAATACTTTAACTGTAAGGCTCTGGAGAATTAATCATCTATTAATTTTCACCCAATACCATCCAAAATACATTACTGCATATCAGATTTCTGTTTAGAATATAATTTAAAAAAATAGAATAAAAAAAATAGAAAGGAAAAAACATATATAGCTTGACATGTTGATGTGGCAAATGTCAAATGATTTTTTTTGAAGAAATCAATTATATAGTTATACGAAAACCAATGAGCAAAAACAACCTTCATTAGCACAATGCATTAAAAACTTCTGTATGCAATATCAATATCCCTCTAATTATACAGAAACATTTATCATTTTCAACATTCACATGAGATAATTCAAACCTTGTTTCAACTAAAATAAAATATATTTAAGAGATACAGGCTAGCTTTGGTCTTTGCAAATAAAACAGTGGACTTTATTTGTTTAAAGAGTATGCTCATTTAAATCTCTAAGATGATTAATAGTATGATACATTTAGTGGGGTAAGGATACTTATATCAAAACATATAGCTACAGTTTTGCTTTCTTTAAAAATTTAAGTGTTATTTCCTTGCTGATCCCAAATACACAAACACTATAATGATACAAATCTTCCATGGATTTCAGAGAGCTTCAGATGAACTTTTAACAAGTTCAGTTTCCAAAAGTGTTGTAGAAAATGCACCTGTAAAGACTTCACATTTCACGGCTTCTCACTTGTATGTATGATCTAATAAAATAAGATACACATCATCATTTATTAAATAATAATAAAAAACTAGGTATAAAACATCATTTTAATACACATTTCATTAAAATCTTTTATTTTTAATATTTCAATTACATTGTCACTCAAACTTAGAAAAAGCTATATTTTTCAAACTTATTTTGCACAAAATTTCTGTTTGTCAACTGCCTTCTTAGTAGTATGTAATATACATGAACATATGTAGCTATGTTGTATAAAAAACAGCTCAGTCCGTACTGATTGGCAGAAGAAGTACAATGCAAATATGCATGAGCCCATCTGCGTATCCTGTGAATGGATTAGACAAGTGTATAATTACATTTTTTATTTTCCTGCAATTGGGCAACACTTCCATAGCAGAAATAATTAATATTTCTCTGAGCTGAGTAAATTAAATGTATAGTTTTTAATACTTTCATGTTGGCAGGAACACAGTAAAGAAAATATTATATGTAATGGTTAGAACATGAATGAAAATAAGAGGTTAAATTTTGGCTCATAAAACTGTACTTGGTTTCTCTAGGGATAGTATTTTACTCCAGGAATTTAAGGAATTATTCTTTTTCAGAAATTGCTGTCACTATTTATAATGAAACAACACCTCCATACTTTCTTCCTGAGCAGTTAAGCCTACTCCACAGATTGTTATTCCAGTACATATTATACAAATGAAATAAATGAAGAATTCAAGAAAGTTACTAATGCTTCTTATGATACTGCATACATTTTTTTTTCTACTAGCTAATCCAGTAGATTTTTATAATCTACACCAGGAGATATTTTATAAAGGGGAATGATAACAACTTGTTTGAGATGTTGTGATAGAGTTTTCCTTTGGGGCCAATATTGCACCATAATGACACAGTTTAAGTTTAAGATAATGGTGCTTGTCATCATGTTTCACTGTCACTCTTTAACTAGGTTATTAAATGTTGTTTAACTGATCTTCTTATTCTCATTTTGTGTATAGAGACAAAGAATTATAAATGAAGTTAATCACATTTTGTTATCATCAAATTAAAAATATCACCTTTTAAAACTGTTTGCTCTTGAGACAGAAATTTACTCTGTTGCATTCTAAGGGATTTCTGTCACTCTCAACACAGATGAAGAAACATTTCTTTCTGACTGACCATGCTAAGGCTGAAATAATACACCGTCTGGGTTTCAGTGTCTCAGTAAGTCAATGACTTCACTGATTGCAATTTACTTTTGCAATTCAGGACTGAGATCCAGATGTACCAAATCTTTGTAAAACAACTGTTAATACTTTTTATATGGACTTTCTGACTTAGCCAAAGAGAAAAGATAAATATAAAACTTTGTTCAAAAATAATTTTTAAAGAATATTATGGCATCTGGGGACAGTAAACAGAGCAATGACACTGAAAATTCTGTTCAGAATTCAACAAGAATGCCTTAAGCTTCTGTCTGTGTATTCCTTAATTCCTTTCTGGCCTTGAGATCTTTATATTTCATCTTGTTTGTATTTTCTGGTGGCTTCAATCACCAAATACACCACATTTTTATGCTGTTTTGTTCTATGTAGACTGTGGATATAGTCTACCTTGATTTCAGCAAGGCATTTGACACTCTCCCACAGCATCATTATAACAAAACTGAAGAAGTGTGGAATAGATGAGTGGTTGGTAAGGTGGGTTGATAACTGGTTGACTGACACAGCTTAGAGTGTCACTGATGCGTAGTTCAGTTGGAGGCCTGTACTTAGCAGATGTGTGTGGGAACTTCTTCACAGTGAGAGTGACGGAGCACTGCCACAGGCTGCCCAGAGAGGTTGTGGAGTTGGGATGCCTACCTGTGCAACCTGGTCTGGGGAGCTGCTTTGACATTGTGTTGGACTCGATGATCACTAGTGATCCCTTCCAACCCCTACAGTTCTGTGATTCTGTGATTCTTAGACATGAGTTATATATGGAAACTTTTTCTACTATTTTCTCTGATAGAAGGAAGTAGAATTTGTCTGAATTAGAGATATCCATATTGTATTTTACCCATATTGTATTTTACCCATATTGTAGCAAATTGGCATAGAAAACTTTTATCTATGGAAGGCAGTATTATGTAAGATTTAGCAGTATAGGTAGGCAGTCTCAAAAATGGGTGGACAGATGATGCGACTGGTATGGGTTGCTGCTTACCCTAATAAGGTGAGGTTTGTTCCTCCATTCTTACCAGCACAGAACAAAAATAGATATGCATTTAAATGGAGTATCAAAGACAACTATAGATTCCTTCCATGTTGCTTATGTCTAAAAAATAATTATACCCCAAACTGGTCTTCTTGATAGCACTCAATTATCTATTTCTATTCTGAGCCTTCAAGAAAATTTCCTCCAGTTTTATAAATTTCTTTTCAAGTCCTGTTTCTTTCATACTCTGTCTCTGTTATGACTGAGAGAGGGAAATTTGTTTTAATAAAGTATTTCTCTTACTTGTGTTTAGCTTTTCAGAGCTGAACAAGGAACTCATTTCATCGCTGCACTGTTAAGTAAAAAGATCAAATTTGACCAGTAAAATGTCACCCTATGGTTCAGTGAACCTGTATAAATAAGGTGATTGATCAGTGAGATTGACCTTAAATTAATTTGGAACCAGGAACAGAAGACATCATGGACATAATCTGCACCTTTGAATGTACCAGGAATCTACCACTCTCTAGTAGCTTTGCAGACAGCAAACCACCACGATTACGATTCCCATGTGAAAAGCCCTCCAGACATACTGTATGAAAGAATATAGATTCTTATTCTCCATAAACACAAGCTTATCTTTTTACTGTACAGAAACAAAACAAAACAAACTTTTTTTGCTGTTATCAAAACTATGTTACATATTTAATTACATATTTCCCACACCTTAACTCCAAAGTTTTTTCTGTTCTATTCTAAAAAATATCCAAGCTAATCTAAGTAACTGGTATCATGTTTTTAATTTGTTCTGAGATTAAAAATCACAAATCAAAATCTTGCATTTTCCTTGACAGTAGCTTTTATTCTAGTATGTTTTCAGATAGTCTGAGGAATACCTTGTACTAATATATATATATATTATACACCTTTTTATTTTACTTCTACTGTTTGAAAATTAAGGGGTAAAAAGCATAATTAAATTTATATGTATGTACATATATATGTATTATTAAGAGACCTAGTACTTTTGAAACTTAGAAATTTTAGGAGCTTAAGCTACTTCAGTCTTTAAAAGCAGGAGGCTTAAACTCCAAATCAGTTTGAATTCTCTGAGCCAATCTTTGTCTGTTAAAAAAAAATGAACAGAGGCACAAACTAGATAACAGCCTTTTATGGGGTACAGAAATTAAAGTAACAGAATTACCTTTCAAAGATATCTCCAGGGTTTTAAAGTAAAAATAGCTATTATTTTATTAGACCTAGCTCTAATCCACAGCCTGCTCAGCTGTACTCCAGACTTCTGTAAGATAATCAATGCCTTCAGTGGAGAGTAGCTTGATTAAAAAAAAAAAAAGGGGGGGGGGGGACCAAAAGGAAAAAACAAAAACAAAAAAAAAATAGACATTTTGAGAAGCTGGAGAGCCATCTTGTGGTGATTCTATTTAATCCTCCAAAAAGGTAGTACAACTTTCATGAATTTGCTTCACTGTTAGTTTACTAGCTGGTTCTTATTATAGATGGTTTTTGGCTGGAAAAGTGTTTTATCTTTCTCTCCTTGTGTATTCTGATCAGAAATATGCATTAACGTATGTCTAGGAAGAAAAGAGAAAAAGAAGAAAAAAATATCAAAAAAGGCATGTTGCCCCCAAAATTTGTAACCATTAGCTCATGCTCTCTGTTACTGAATTTCTGTTCTCTGTTACTGATTTCTTCAGAAATATATTATCATAGACTAAAGAGGAAAAAAAGCAAAAAAACAAGCACCTCTTTGGAATTAGAAAATTACAGCTCCTGTTTTTATATCAAACACCTTATAGAAATTGTAATTTTAGTTACGAAAATTCCTGTAAAGAGTCTACATTTTAAAATCTTCTAATGCAGAAAATTTACAAGGAAGCTGAATTTCTGTTTTATGCTTCCACATCGCATTGATGGAAATTGCACAAAAATTCAGAGTTAAGAGAACTGGATTCTGCCACGAAATGGCTGCCTTATAACTGCACAGAGAAAATGTTTTAGAAATTTAATGGCAACTGGATACTTAAGTTTCACTTATAAGTGTGGCATTTGAGAAACCAGTTCTGCCTCAGCTAAAATCAAGTAATTCAATATTATTCCCCAGTAATATGCTCAGCTTGCTCCTTCCATGAGAAGTCCTATTTAGTCGTATCTAGTTTTGTGCTTACTAGCCTGGATAAGCAGCAATAAACTTCATGAATCGCCACTAATGTCAGCACTTTTGCTGAGAGCAAAACATTGTCATTTTTTTTTATTATTTTTTTTTTATATTTGTAAGTTCCACAAAGGTTTTAGTTTCTCCTAAGTATCATTTCTTTATATCTCAAAAGCAAGGAAACCATTATTGCAGAGAACGTAAAAACAGTTTTCCTGAAACTGGCTTGCTAAGAAACAATAAGCTCCTGACAACATAGCCACCAAAATGTTTTGCATCTTAGAATAAATATCGTACCTTATTTTCTCCTGCCCATTACCTGTAGACAGTCCTGAGTAAGGGAAATATTACTGGCATCTGTAAAAGTATTAAACCAGGCTGAAATAGTTTCCAAGTAGCCAGGACCATTACTATTGGCATCCTTATTCTTTTCCCTTTTCTCCCTCTACACAATTTGTAGCACTTCCTTATTTCACATCATTTCAACATTTGTCCTGTCTAAGAGAATTATCCCTGGAGGTGTTCAAGGCTGGGATGGATTGGATGTTGGGCAGCCTAGTCTAGTGACTGATTTAGTGTATGGCAACACTGCTTATGGTAGTGGAGTTGAAACTGGGTATTTTTTAAGTTTCCTTCCAAAGCAAGCCATACTACATACATACTACAGCATAAGGGTACTCTGAGATTAGAAAAGAGAAAGAAGCTTAAAATTATGAGAAAGGACAGCATTAGAGAAAGGGGGAAAAGAAATAGCTAAATGGCACCTGAAAATATGGAGATAACCTTTAGTAATGGATATCTAAAACAGTCTGTGAGAAAAGTCTGAAAAAGCAAACACTAGAGAACAGCAAATATAAACCTATGGACAAAGGTGAACAGTGAAGTCCATTCACACACAAAAAAAAACAAACAAACAAAAAAGCCACATATTGCTAACACAGCTCTTATGGGAGAGCAAATTTGTATTTTGTTCGGTACAAACATTATGTAAATGTATCTAAATACTAATGTCTGTAGACATATTGGGATGAGGATATGTCATATTCTATATTTTGCAATTTTTCCTTTATCTTGGGTTCCAGATTAAGCCTTTCTTTTTTTTTAACTTCTGATTAATTTATTTTATTTTATAATTATAACTCTAGGGAGATAGGCAGATGTCTATATTACATATCAGCAACACAGTCTGTCACTATTTGACACATTTGTCAGTCTTTCCTTAAGTGAAGGCTAGAAATGGAATATCAAGAGAGATGCAGATCAAGATAGGGGTGAAATTATGGAGATGTACGTGGACTCCTGTACTTTGTTTCTTTAAGTATACCTAATTCTGACTAACAGTACTAGAGCGTATCACTTGAGATTGTAATCTTGCATCAGTTATTCATTGTGAACATTGAAATCCCCTTAAATGTAGTTTGGATTTAGTGAAGATGAGAAGACTCAAAGCACAAAAATAGAAGAAACTTTGTGCTTTAATTCTGGTTATGACAGGGTACCTGACTACTTACACAGAACCATAGACCTTCATGTGAGAAAGTTTATCACATGCTTATTACACACGCCACTGAAAGTGGTCAGCTAATCACTAATTAGACAAATATAATGACATTATAAATAAATTCCTTTTGTAGCTACAGCTTATATGGAAATAAAACAATCTTATTTTTCTTTTGAAATATTTAGAACCAAAAGCCTCTCTAAGACTGAGGACACAAAAGTTGAAATGATATGCATTGTGGTTTATCTCAGAAAATAGAGATAGTCATAATAACCGTATCATTCCAGATATTGACTTTACCACTTGTTTCAGCATACAAGACCTTCCATTAGTGAAGACTCAAAAAAAAAAAAAAACCAAAACGAAGACATACTAAGAGTTCTACTTATTTTGTCCTGAGATTATTATTCATATTGAGAAATATGAATAAATAATGGATTTTTTTCTTATTATGAGCATTTTCCATTTTTCTTACTTACTTGATCTCTGATAGAAAATATTTCTTGTGAGCTCTATATGTGGTTGATAAAACAATAATTTATCTCAGGAATTATAATGAAGTGTAATGAGAATTTTCAACATTAATGTACTTTTGAGTATTCTACTTGTTGAAGTAATAATAAAACTTGTCAGCATTCAGTGGTCATATTCAAATAATTAAAAACTGTTTTCAGTAAAATATAAAACAAAATAGATACTAGATTTTTTGGTGAGCTTTAATACTTTCTTTGATTCTAATCAAACAGTTGTAGCAAAACTGCTATTCTCTTAAAGGTGAAGACAAACCTGTAACTGTTGCAATAAAGCACAATATGATATCACAGTTATAATCTTGCTAGGGATGTGTGTGCTTTGGTATTCTATAAGCACATATGGCAGTTTTCACACCAGGAGAGAGTGAAAGGTGCTTAATACGTCTAAAAGAAAATTGAAACTTCTCTGTGTTAAATGGAAAACAAACAAATAAGCAAACCACAAACAAACAACTTTTGTTGATATTAGGCTTAAAGCTGTGACAAATTACACATTACCTGATATAGTGGATGACAACACTGCTAGGTGTGAACTAGGTGATCATTGAAGTCCCTTCCAATCCAAGCCATTCTGTGATCTTATGATGGCTACTACTATGGATCTTAACATCTGCTTTTTCTTTTTTGATCAAATTGTAGTATGGCAATCAGAATGGTAAACCTAAAGTGGATTCAGACTTTCTCAGATAGTATTGAGGAACCTCTCCTCTTCCCAAACCACACTCCTTAATTTGAACCTTTCAAATAAGATGTCTTCATGATCTCTAATATATATCAAGTCTAAACAGGGCAGATATATTTATTTGTAAACATAGTAAAGGGCTTTCTTCAAAAAGATTGCATTTCTTACCTACTCTCACTTGTGTGTCATGAAATTATTTCCTGAAACTGGGAATTCTTATTGACTTTCTGCTCTCTATCGGTGCTCAACTAATCTCAATTAATACTACGGCACGTTAACCATTATACTTTGTGGAATGCAATATTGATAGTTGCCATAGGAAGAAGTTAGACTGGTACCTGTTGGTTGCTCATTTACCAAAAATATTGTACTGAACAAATATCAGGAAAAAATATTTCTTGTTTTTCATGCAATGGAGTAATGTAGGGGAAAACACAGTAACTTTTAAATTTATGTATAAATCAAACATTGAATTTTAAAAAGAAATATCAAAATGCACAAATTGTCATAAGCAATATTCACTCAAAGTAAAAATGGATAGAGAGCAGAGAAGTGAGAACCTCAGAGTACCTTTAAACAAGAAATAGATCTGAAGGCTCACTGTGAGGAGAGAAACATGGAGAGGTGATACATAGGGAATAGGAGTGGGAGGTACATTCATGTAGTAATTAAGTATACAACAGATGAAATGGCTGGTGAGACTGGATGGATCACAGCTTGTTCAGGGGTGCTGGTTATTGTATGTTCAATAAATGTTTGATTTGCTACACTCTGTATTCTATGTTTATTTAGAGAGATAATCTGTCTTTAAAATCTTAGCCCTTATATGTGAGTAATTAACACTTAAAGACATACACTAGAATTTTCAAATTTGTTTCTTCTGCCAGCAGCATAAAAACAATTCAATTTAAAATGTAATTGCTATTACAAATTAATACAATGAAAAAGATAGTGGAAGTTTACACAGTAATCATACATAAATCACTACTATTACACTTTTCTCAAACACAAACATTAGCAGTAACTTCAAATAAGCAACAAAATATGACATTAAACTTATACAAGGCAAAGTTTTACTGATAAAAATATGCATACAACTCTTTCTTAACCATTAGATAAATTATGTTTTCAAGGGTTTGCACATCTCCACAAACACTGAATTTTACAGCACTTAATTAAGTGCTATAAGTGCTTATATTTTTCTGCACTAATTTATAAGGTCTAACTGAGTTCTTAGAAGAAGGAATTAGACGCATATTCTCCCAGTGGAGATAGACACCTGCAGGGTGTGATTTTACTCAAAGACGATATGAATTAATATCTACTTCTCTCTCATCCTTGATTACACAGGAGTTGAGGACACTTACACTTCTGACTCCCTGAGCTATTTGCTCCTGTGTATTAATTTTCTTGTAGCAATAAACATGGCATGAAAGTCTTTCTATATCCTATTATCAGCGCAGTAGCCAGAACTTTAAGATTATCTCTACTAGATATTCCTGGATAAAAATAATCCCTTCCTTTCCTTCACATTCATGAGAAACAGCTGGTTATACTTAAGCACCCAAATTCTCCACAGATGATCTATGTAATATTACTATAACAGATATTTCAAACAAACTTCTCATTACCACTGTGTACAGACTTCTCTTGCATGATTTGTAGAATATATCACAAGAGCTGCTACCACATAGAAGGAACCTTTGCATTTATACACATGTCCTAAGCTGTTTGTTCATTTCCCTCTATTATATTGTGTGTCCTTCTCAAATACTTTGTTATTCATCTTCCCTCTAAACTCCTTTAAATCCCAGCCTTTTTATTTTTGCTCACTGTGAATACCATTTGATATTTTCAACTGCTTTTGTCACCCAATTTGAAATTCAAGTCCTCATCCTTAGCCCTCTGAAGCACTTTAACCAGAAATTAATACAAATATGAATAAAATTGAGTTATGTAATTCTTACATCTGTTTTCCATCATTTTCTTTCCCATCCACATGCTTCTTTATTTTGAATATATGTCAGGATAGTATTTATTTTGAATGTGTGTGTGGTATTTTTCAAATCTTTCTGATTTTATGAAGCTTCTTTAGACTTAGCATGAAGCACAAAATGTTTGCTTGTTTCTCTATCACATGTATGATCCTTCTTTCTCAGCCGTATTCCTCTAGACCTTGGGATCTTTGTAAAAGTTAATGAGCACAAGAGGAAAATATGCATATCTGCATGGTAGTCGTATATCTTTTAGCAGGACTGTCCCACAGTTGACGGATATTTATTATTCATTTAATCACGAAGCTGATGTATGAAAACATAGGAACTATTTCTCGTAATAGAAAAATTGTCCTTCATGTCTGTACGGACATTAACACCAAAGCTACCAGAATTTGCACTTACTAGTGAATAAGCATCTGAGCTTCTTCAAAACAGTCTTTTATAGCTTTGGCTAAATTAAAGTAGTGAAGCACAGAAGAAAGAATGAATTCAAGAATAAATACCTATACAAACAGACCTACTGGTTTTGTTCATCAGCTAGACATGGCTAATGGTTGTCAACTGAGCCATATGTAGAACTAATTGAAGTAACACAAACTGACCACAGTGGATTTACTATTTGATACTGAGCTTCGCATTAAAATACAAAAACCAGTTCAAGCTTAACTGGCATGGTTGTAGCATGATGATGTTATTCTCATAAAAGCCTTACTTCATAGGGTCTCTCTGAGTGCTTGTCTACTCAGATAGTCTGTTGCATTAGTAAGATAAGAGGATTTCAGTCCCAAGAAAAGGCTGATTACTGCTAGTTCTTGTTTTTTGTCCTGTGTTCTACATACTTGTAAGAAGGCTCATATTTTGACTAATGAGCAACTCTGTTAAATCTTTGGTATTCTCTGAGTATAATAATAAGTTACTCAACGTGAATAATGAAGACTAACATAAAGGATTCACATCATATCAAGACTTCACCTTTAGCCTATCCTAGAAATAGTTACATCTTGAATATAACATGAAAACATTATCAGAATGACACCTTCTCCCCTCAAGAAAGAAAGAAAGGAAAGGAAAGAAAGGAAAGGAAAGAAAGGAAAGGAAAGAAAGGAAAGGAAAGAAAGGAAAGGAAAGAAAGGAAAGGAAAGAAAGGAAAGGAAAGAAAGGAAAGGAAAGAAAGGAAAGGAAAGAAAGGAAAGGAAGAAAGGAAGAAAAGGGAAAGAAAAAAAAAAAGAAATACAACCACAATCGTGGCTACATATTCATACCTGAGGTATAACTCAGTTTTTGGTGTTTTTTTTCAGTCACTCAGTGACTGATTCCTCAAGGAGTTCTTGATAGAATGCAGACTATTTGATTTATGTATTATTTTTAATTCTTTCCCTTGTTTATCACTTAACCAATTAGAATCAGGAGAGTCCAGGTGGTAATCAAGCTGTATGAAATTGTTTTCATGGAATAATTTCAATGGATGTTACATGGTAATTATCATCCTAACACGAGCTGCAGGCTAATTGACTGAAGTTGTTGGCCCTAGTCCAGTATGACCCTGTGTAATTCCTACATGAAAAAACAGAATGTTACATCTTTTGGGTTGACATTCATGCACATTTGTAATTGAAAGCACTTAAAAGGAATAAAAAAATCTGTTTTTAAGAGCAACTCTGAGAAAATGTGGATGCTTTTAGCTTACATAAACACAGAATTAGCAAACTATTATGTTCCTAAGTTTCTCAAAGCAATTTAATTATCTTCTGAGAGGCAAATGCTTCTATGAAAATCTTAATCTGTTCTTTGGCCTGCATCTCAGGAAAGAAAGAAGATGTAAGATGCCTTTGCAATACTCTAGTCCTTCTTTTACATAGGAATACTTCTGTAAATTTCAGTGAACTTTCTGGCAACCATCAGTAGTGTAATAAAACTGCGCAAGTTCATTTACTTTCCCTGTCCACATACCTTACTCTAAGAAGAGGATTTCTTTGGGAAATTCTTGTAGGCCACCTTTATGCACTGGCAGGTTACTATAAAGTCTCCTTGGATCCTTCTCTTCTCCAGGCTGAAGAACCCAGATCTCTCAACCTGTTCTCAGAGAGAGGGTCCTCCAGCCCTGCTCTGGACCTGCTCCAACAGCTGCACACCCTTCTTGCACTGGGGCCTCCAGAACTGGGCACAGTACTCCAGCTGGTGTCTCACGAGAGCAGAGTGGAGGTGCCAAATCATGTCCCTTGTCCTGCTGGTCCCGCTTCTTTTGAGGTAAACCAGCATATGGTCGGCCTTCTGGGCTGCAAGTGCACATTGCAGGCTAATGTTGAATCTTTCATCAACTGACACTTCTCAGGGCCACTCTCAAGCCATTCTCTGCCCAACCTGTATCTGTAGTTGAGGTTGCCCTGATCCAGACACAGGACTTTGCACTTGGCCTTGTTGAACTTCATAAGGTTGGCATGGGTCCACCACTCAAGTCTGTCTGGGTCCCTCTAGTAGGCATCCCTTACCTCTAGCACATCAACTACACAACAGAGCTTGGTGTCATCCATGAATGCGCTGAGGATGCATTCAATCCCACTGTCCATGTCACCTACAGAGATGTTAAATAACACCTATCTCAACACCAATCCCTGAGGAATTCCACTTGTCACTGGTCTTCGCTTGAACACTGAGCCACTGACCGCAACTCTCTGAGTGTGACCATCCAACCAATTCCTTATCCAGAGAGTGGTCCACCCATCAAATATATTTTTATCCAATTTGGCAACCAGGATGTAATGCAGGACAGCATCAAACACTTTACACAAGTCCACGTATCATCACATAAAAAAATAATCTTCTTCCTGTTTATAATAGCTAACTTTAAGTACTGAAAGGCTGAAATGAGGTCACCCTGGAGCCCTCTCATCTTCAGACTGAACAAGCCCAGACCCCACAGTTTTTCTTCATAGGAAAGGTGCTCTGGCCCTCTGATAATCTTCATTGCAATTTCCAGATCTGGTCCAAAAACTGCACAACTTTCTTACCCCAGGAATCCCAAGCCTGGATACAGAACTTCAAGTGAGGACAGAGTAGAAGTAGACAATCACCTTCCTTGTTCTGGTGGCCATCCCTCTTTTGATGTAGTCCATGACACTGTTGGCCTTCAGAGCTACAAGCACTCTATATTGGAGCTCTGTGCCAAGGAGTTCCTTTACAGAAAGTGTAAATTCCTTTCCTCTTCTTCCTTCGTCTATCCTTTGAAAATATCCTGCACCAATCCATGATGACATATAAGCCATCCTGTCACACCAAGTCACTATAATTCCAGTGATTTGCAGACCTCAGACTGTGCACGGACTTCCAATTCTTGTTTGTTTCTCAAGTGCCATGTATTAGCTTAATTCTAGTTTTGCAGGCAGTTTAACAAATAAAATAAAATAAAATAAAATAAAATAAAATAAAATAAAATAAAATAAAATAAAAAGAAACATCTGAACTCTCCCCCTTTCTGAGAGGAACTATGAATGTCTTCCTATTATTTAAGTCACTATTTTGAAATGCATGAATTGATTATTTCAGGGCTTGGTTATCAGCCCCAATGAGCTATTAGAAGTATTTCCACTAGGTCAGCAGTTTGTACCTTGATACATTCTCAAAACTTTCTATTAGGTATACTTCATCTCTTCCCAGTGATATTCTTTCATCACCAAATAAAGCACAATCATCAAAAAAGGAAAATAAATAAATAAAAAATTATAGTTGCACTGAATATGCAGTCTTGCATTGATCTGCCATCACTGTCTGTTACTACCCACGTCTCTTTAACCAAAGGGATTGTCAAGACTACTATTGGGAACCAATTTCTCTAATCCTCATCCCAGAGACCTTTCATATGCTCAGGTTTTTTCTTCTGTACATCATTTGTGCCGATATGGACAAGGAAGATCAGGATATGACTGGATACTGATTTTTGAAATTGACAAACATCCCCAAAATGTCAGATTATCCTGGGAAGTAGCTGCCTCTGTGCCACTCAGAATGAAATCTCAGTGACTTACTTTTCTCTTTTGTTTATGACACAAGTTGCCATCCAAGGACCTGCATTACCCAGGCAAGAACCTTCTCAAGATGGAACTTGTTCTTACCACCCAATTCCAAGGGCCTTGAATCTGTCCTGTAGCCCTTTAGGAGATCACAAATCCAGTAGCCCAATAAAGGTGAGGATATCACATCTCCATGATTCTGTGTTCTTATGTTCTGTCAGTACTGAAGCTGTGCACGTTACCAGTGCATGCACACACACACACGATACATAAAATGATAAATGTATACAGATGACCACACAGATCAATGCAGATGGAAAATACTTTACATGTACACCTGCAGGATATGTACAAACTCCTACATGTACACCCGCAAGATATGCACAAACTCCAGTTTCTCCATCTTATGGCACTCCAGAGATGCAATTCTATAGAATCCATGATTCTTACATAATGGGTGTCACTTAGATCTCCACCGTACACACACATACATACAGAATAGAGTGCCATCACCAAGAAAAACAGTTAGAAATGGAGACAGGTAGAAGAAAAGTCAGACTTCATTTAGCCATTGCAAGGCATAGCTGTAACTGACACTGATCAGCATTTTTCCCATGCTGATCCCCGCTCTAGACTACTTTTTTTCTTTTTCTGTCATTTCCTTTGGTCCTTTTCACTAAAAACAAACTGAATAACTCTTCAACAATCTGAACATTCTCTCCCCCTTTACCTCAGTAATTAGTAATATCTCTCAGTTCCCTCTCAGGTGAACAGGAGAGCAGCTGTCACTTAACGCATGTTAATGTCTTTCACAGCGAGACAATGAGTCCTGAAAGTCTTTTGGGTCAGGGTGTTCAGTTGGCTCCAGTTTGTTTATAGATGTTCCATCATTTGTCATTGTTCCTCTGTTCTCCATTATGTTTTCTCAGGGAAGCTTTTAATATAACACTGGCAAAAAAATTGAAATCCAGTTGAACCCTTTTTTCTCACTACAAGAAGTAGCACCTTTGCATCAGTCACACCTTTCCTCCCAGCTGAACTGAGCTTAGGCTTTTTCTCATGCAATCTCATCTGTATCATCTGTATCTGTATCATCTGTTCATCTTCCCAGGTGTAGTCAGTCTTGATTATGGTTTCTCTAATATCAGTACCAGAGGACATGGACTAGGTGAAATTACCTCTGTTGAGGCACTATAGCAGGAGACTAACATTGGCCAATACCAGGAGATCCTAATTAGTGGTGGCTAATTTGGCTATTCCAAGTAGAGCTAGGGACTGTGTCCTTTGATGTATAGTTGCTAATGCAGGCTTTATCTGTGACTAGCACTCATCAGTGCACTGACTGCAGTATTAACTGTTTCCATTGTTTATACACACAGTCTGCATCAGTCGTGGCTGCTGGTACTCTCTGGTGCCAGATAAGTTGGAAGCTAGCTGTGAGATTACTCTGTAAGATTCTCTGCTTGGCAGGGAATTTCTCATACTGTCTGCTAGTTCCTGGCCTTGATTCATTTTTCTTGTAATTGCTGATACTGACAGACTCTGCTTCCTCCTACACTGGTAATCTGAAAATTTATAACACTGCATGAGAGAAGTAAACACTTAAAATATATATATACATAGAAAAAAGCATGTTTCCACTTACAATCTCTTTTGTGCAAATGTTTTTGCTTTGTTTTTGCAGAGTGATTTTTTCATGTGATTTCTTTGCTATTAGATGTAACAAACTGTAGAACAAAAATTTCTCCCAGCAAATTTAGCATGAAAAAATAATCCTACAAATGTATTCATGCACACACATCACACTGTTTTGTTGGAGAAACTCTTTGTAGAGGCACAAATGCTGTAACTGCTTTTACAGAATAAAGTCTGCCCAGAACTGAAATGTAAGTAGGCATTTTTCAGTCCTTGCCTAATTTTTCCTAATACAACTAGAAATCTCCTGAACAATTCCCATTAATTCCCTGGCATTTAATATATACATGGAGTTTCCAGTGGGGCTTTGAATATAGTCATCATAGTTTGAAAGCAGAGAGTTTATTACTTTTGATATAAACCCATGTGGAATACTTCACTTATAAATAATTTTTTATTTTACTAATTTTTTCCAGTCCAGTAGAGAGAAAATATCTGTGATCAAAATAAACCTTCTGTTTTCAGTTCTTTCTTTACTATGAAGTTAATAATACGGGGAGAAATAAAAGTCATTTTAAACTGAATGTTATTCCATGAGAAGAGTAGAAGGTGTCAAAAAACAAGTTAGCATCTGCAGTTGATAGCCATCATAGGGAATAAAAAGACTGCCACAAAAAAACATTATTGTGAAAATACCAGAAATTTCAAAAAGATGTGCAACAAAAGAAAAATCCATGAGACAAGAATCAAAAAACACATCAAATTACAATGCAAGTTAGTATCCATTTTGAGGAAAAAAAAACAAAACAAAAAACAAACAACAAAAAAATCCACTGCATGTGTTTGGAAATGTTGAATACTGGTATTGAATGAGAATATAATTAATGCAGTCTCTGAGACTTAAGTCCAGACACCCATAAAAGTACTTAAAAGTTCTCATTCTACTACCAAAAATCATTTTACATAGCAAAAAAATCAATAGTGCATTTCCTTGCATTTATAAATAATGAACTTCAGAATTGTACAGGAAAAAAAGTAAGCATATTACAGACATCACATTAAATTAGCCTTAAGAATTGGAGAATTTATACTAAATAGTGCCTAATGTGTTTTTTAAAATAAACATTAATCATACTGTGGTTTCTGATATAGTTTCTTGTTGAAATATTGAATAAAATGAATCTGAAAACTGGTAGTAAAATTCCGTTTGTGTTTACTGTATTTACTGTTGTAGAAGTCCCTAAATATGGTTTAATTTTGTCAAACAATATTTTTTTCTCTTTTAGAAAAATGTAAATAGACTTGTATATTTTGGTGAAATACAAGTGAAAACATTTCAGGAGTCATGATGTAACTTTTTCCTTAATTTTTCATTATATCTTTTAAAAAGGAAAACATTGATTTTTTTTTTTTTTTTTTTTTTTTTTTTTTTTTTTTTTTTTTTTTTTTACTGTGACTACCCCTTCTTTTTGGGAGGGGAAGGAGAGGAAGAGAGAAAACTAGAAGTGTTACATGCAAAAATAGATAACATTTTACTTACAAAGTTTTAGCATGTATTTATGAAGTTTAATTTTGAGTGCCTGTGATACTCTTGTCTGCAGAGGGTCCCAGAGTCTCTCTGTGGACCAGAGATTGGGTGCTGGAGGTCCCTCCAGCACCTGTAAGGGCAGGGCCTGGGAGCCCATTCCATTCCATTCCATTCCATTCCATTCCATTCCATTCCATTCCATTCCATTCCACTCCATCATCCTTGTGTATAATGCTATTTTTATATTTAACATTTTGGTCCTAGCTACAATGTAATCCCCATTACAGATTGCCAAGACAGTGGTTACATCTTTGCAAACTGTTGTGGATGGCCTATCTCTAGTTGAGAGTCTTAGAGAACAATGAACTGTTCTACTATAAAGAAAAGAAAGTTCTTTCTTGAAGAACTTTGAGATCATACTCAAAAGATGAATGTGAATATTCACATTTTTATCTCAGTTGCAGGATTTTCTGATGTGTCTATAGTGTAAAGGTTAGACTCTATAGAAGATAGTGTCAAATCTGAAGTTCAAAAGGCTGTATCTAAACAGTAAGAAGAACATCAGACTTTACCTTCTATTTCACCAATACTAGTCAAGGCAATACAAAAGCATACTGATGCAGAAACATTTTTAAAATTTCAGTTCTAGGGAAGAATGTAAGTTTGAGATTAGCCAAATAAATTTTGATTTCTTTCAATACGTATGAGATAAGAATCATTTTTGATACAACATCTCTCTCTCTAAGGCAAGACTTTATCCTGATTTGAATTTTTGTGCATTGACAAAAATAGGCACATATTTGCTATAATTCTCAGCATTTCATAGTAATTTCTGTTCTCAGGACCTGTAGAAGAAAAGGAACAATTTGCTGAATCATCTCTAAACTATTTTATTAGCTTATGTCACTACAAATTGTTATTTGCTGAATATTCAAATACAAATTTTATTCAGTCTATAAAACTACCGTTCCTTTTTGTGAGAGAAAGAAATATGGAATATGTTGAAACTTCAGCAAAATTAAGGTCCTTTAACCTTTTTAGCCCAGACTTTGTTGATAACGATTGTCTGCAGTGACAGAATAAGCAGTGAATTACTACCTTTATAAAGTTTCATTCATCATGCATCATGAAACAAGAATTAAAGGTTAACTTTCTGTAATTTTTGATGTTTGGATTGGATGTTCTTCCTTGCAGAACCATAATTATCTATCTGAAAAAAAATCTTTCAGGGAAAACCTCTTTCAGGCAAAGACCTTTGTTTAATTCAGTATTGGCCAACTTTTAGCAAAGCTATTATAAAAGCCATACTGCCAAGATTCCAAATGGATAATATCCATATAAATCATGCACAGCTTGGGAAGTTATGCAGTTTACAATTTACTACATTGACAGTAATTTCAGCTGTGTATATTTATAACTCAGGAGAACACCATGGGTGGTAACCAGTGAAAAAGAAATGAGGTAGACAGCATGGCTGAAGGTGTTTTAAAATCTTTTTGTAACTCCTGTTTACATTCTTAATGATATATATTTTTTTCTTTCTTCCTGGTATTAATATCCCATGCTAAGAATTAGTTTTAGGATTTCTTTTGGGTGTTCTACTTAAGAACTTTTACAACTCATAAACTTCTATTTTTTTTCTTTGAACTTTTCCTGTTGTCAGATGATGGCTAATGTAACTTTTGTGCAAAGGTTCCAAATTATTCTAACACTAATATTCCAAGAGATATTTTCCATATTGAAAATGAACAAATTAAAATATTGCCATATATATATTTGTTAGCCTAATGCATAAACAGGTGTCAGTGCTAGTGAAAAACTATGGTTGTGCTAACTTGGAGCTGAGGTTTTTTGTGCTTTGAATGTCTTAGCATTTCTTTAATTTGATTTACTCATCTGTAAAATAAAATTAAATAAACAGATAACTGAAATCTAGATGGTTATTGTCTAATTTGCTATATTTTTGCTTAGGTTTGTATAATTGGGTGGTATAAATATAATTGTTAGACAATAGGAACAAGTGGCTGTTTCCTCAGTTCACCAAAGCTGCAGATCATCAACAGTCAATTATTAATGACTACAGAAAAGCTGGAAGAAAACCAGTTTAGGGGCAAAGAGAGAAGAAACAATTGTATAATACATGCAAAATGAACCATACACATTGAATTTAGATATAGCACGTAGTAGCAGTTCAATTAAGTGCATTAGGAAATGTTTAAAAATAGCTCTAAGTCCGTCCTGGAGCAAGGAGGAGGAAAATCTCAATGTTGTCCCAAAAAACAGGACAAAAGAATTCATACATTAACACAGCAGACATCCTAGAGGATGACTGCAGAGTATTTGACTATCCTTGTCCCCTTTTCCGAAGACCCTTCAGACTTTTGCAGAGGCCTAAAGGTACAGAGGAAAGGTGAGCATAACACAATATAAAATGGGGTAGCATGTGAAAAAATTACAGATCACATCCTAAATGGACCAATAGCTATTGAGAAAGAACTGGTATTAGCTTGGGAACACTAGTAAACTGCCTCTAGTTTCTGTATCTAGCTAGAACAAAACTGTTGGTGATAAACTGCTCTGCAGTTATAACTAAGTATTTCCCTTTCCAAAATACACCTCTATCCCAAAGGCTATCTATCCCCAAGGTGCAACCTCACTCAGCATGCACTCTGAATTTTTATAACCTCTAAAAGCAAAGTAAGAAGCTTTCACACCAATCTCAGTAGAAATTACGTATGACTAGAGTCACTCAAGCTCCACCTGAAATTAAGAAAACAGTATAAAAATGGCTTAAAAGAGAAGGATTTTAGGGAAGATACCATCACAAACTAGTTGGAAGGACATTGCTGACTTCTGAGCTCACCCAATGGGCTGAACCTCTCTTTCCCCCACAGGAACACCTATTGAATGAGATTCACACACAGTTTTACTGAGTGCTTCCCCTGAACTTAGAAATCTTTAAATATTTATTTCATAATTTAATGTGTTTGTGGTCAGCTGCATATTCGCATTCTTGGTGCTTTCACATACCTTGCAAATAATATATTTGTCAACAGCAATTGAAAAGAATTTCTAATTGGTTTATTTGATAAACTGCTATTTTTAACCGTTTATTATATAATTATTATTATATAATTATTCATTAATCTAGCTGTGAAAGTTCCCGTTGAATGCTACCAAACTACTTAAAGGGGAGGTCATGATTGCCCATTTGAATACAACTATGCTGACGATGCACCATGCTATTTATGCGTCTGCAATTGTGACATTTCAATATATTAAATACAACTAAATTTGTAGTGCCAAACTGGATATCACACAGATTCTCCAAGCCTCTCTGATATCTAAGGATGAGCTGTAATCAAAGAGGGTTTATTTTCTGCCAAAGCATTTTACACTTCAATGCAAAAACCAATAGTTTTGAAGATAAACTTTTGTCTTTAGATACTAATACTCTCAAGGTACAGAGATAGTCCTCTCAACAGTGAATTCAATGACCTGACTTTAATAACAGAGTGAATACCATATGCCAGACACTTAAATACAAATCTCTGAACATGTAAGCTTTAAGTAATTCATATTAATATTCATTCATCTATATTCATTTCTTCTTCTGCTACAACACATGTACTCAAGCAAAATATCAGAATTTACTGCATCCTTTTACACTTGTAGCAGTTCATACTTTTTCCCATGTAAAAGGTATTTCTCACTGCTGTGTGTAAAGCTGAAGCAGGAAACAGAGAAAATATTTTAGTAGTTATAGCAACTACTGTGCAAAATCAAGAGTTGGATAAAGCATGTAGCATATAATAATATATTTCTATTGTTTCCTAATCCTAGAAAACTCAGTTGTATATGAATATTAATTTAATATCTTCCTTCCATTTTTTAAAATGGATTTAGTATATAATGTCATTTTGTTTATTAGAAAGAAGTCTTTGATTTTGTGGGGAGTAGCAGGGAAATGTCACTGTCATATTTGTAGCCCAATAGGAATTTGCTTGTTGCATCAGAATCACCATTTAAGATACAAGTGTAAGAAATCCACCAGTCATATAAATTGTCCACATCAATCTCTCAAAAACCGTGGACATCAACTTATCAGAATCACAGAATCCTTGATTAAGAAGTTAAATCATCTAGTCAAACCACACTGAAGAAAGACTAAATATAACTGAAACTCCCTATTGATTTTAACCTTTAAAACACCCAGGAAATAAATTCTTAATGATCATAGAATCATAGAATGGCCTGGGTTGAGAAGGACATCAAAGATCATCTAGTTTCAACCTCCCTGCGATGGCAGGGTCACCAACCACTAGACCAGGCTGCCCAGAGCCACATCCAGCCTTTCCTCAAATGCCTGCAGGGATGGGACATCCACAACCTCCCTGGGCAACCTGGTTCAGTGCATCACCATCCTCTGAGTGAAAAACTTTCTCCTAACATCTAACCTAAATCTCCCCTGTCTTAGTTTAAAACCATTCCCCCTTGTCCTGCCACTATCGACTCATGTAAACAGTCATTCACTCTCTTGTTTATACGTTCCTTTCAAGTACTGGAAGGCCACAGTGAGGTCTCCCAAGAGCCTTCTCTCCTTCAAGCTAAACAAGCCCACTTTCCTCAGTCTTTCCTCACAGGAAAGGTGCTCCAGCCCTCTGATCATTTTAGAGGTCCTCCTCTGGACCTGTTCCAAGACCTCTGTGTCTTTCTCATTCAGGGGGCTCCAGGTCTAGACTCAGTACTCCAGATGGGGCCTCACAAAATCGAGTAGAGGGGGACAATCACCTCCCTCTCCCTGGTTCAATTGTCTATGCCATTCATGAAGACACTGAAGAGCACCAGTCCCAAGACTGACCCTTGGGGGACTCCACTCATGACAAGCCTCAACACAGACAAAGAACCATTCATCACAACCCTTTGGATGTAACCAGCCAACCAATTCCTAATTCTTCAAACAGTCCATCATTCAAACTCAAATATCTCCAATTTAGAGAGAAGGATGTGGTGCGTGACCATGTCAAAGGCTTTGCAGAAGTCCAGGTAGATATTTTTATATTTATTATTAGGAATAACTCAAGCAAAATTTAAAAATAATAAATAAGTCACTGGATCCCACACTTCATGGAAAATGATAATTAACCCATAGAGTTTGATCTGTGTGTTTTTCTGATATGAACATATTCTGTAAGAAAAGACATTTGAATTTTTAATTTTCTGTTTCATCAAAAGAGGCTTGCAGAAAAACCATTAGGAATATTTACATATGTTTCTAAGTTCCTAATAGTCTTACTGCTGTATGACAAAGTCGTATTAGATAGGATTTATTTGAGTAATCATAGATTCGCTCTAAAACAGATTTCTAAAAGAGGTGGGATGAATCATACCTCTAAGTGATTAACAGCCTTCAGTCTAAAGGAAGCTTAGGATAACTTCTTCAGATGTAGAAACCTAGACTATTCTCGTCTGAGGTTTGGTGAGAGAAATCCAGTCTTATGGCTTTTAATTATAAGGCTCAAGCACTGGTTTAATAACTGAATTCAAAAGATAAGTAACTCATTTTGCAGCCAGCAGTTGGGTATGGAAATAGGGAACTATTGAAAATGTCTGGAGTAGAGGCTGCTGGCATTATATGACTTTTATTTATTTATTTATTTACTTACTTACTTACTTACTTATTTTGTATTGCCTTGTTTTCAGCAGCCACTGATATCTCCTATTTATGCTGGAATTCTTTTCTGCAGTCAGTGAACTGGTAATTCCCATGAGAAGATATAAGTACATGTAGGATATTATTCAGTCTACAGAGAATAATTTTATTTTTCTGAGTAGCCATTTGACAGATTGGAAATGGGAACAAAGTACAGATCTGAAAATTGTTGACCAAGAAAGAATTAGTAAGTGGCAGGAGGAATATGAGAAAATTGAAATTAAACTTGTCACGCAAGAATAAAATTATCCAGCATAAACTAGTCATTACATTACATTTGCATGCATTTTAGATGTATACATAAATTAAAACTTAAAATTCTAGTGATACTAGAGGTAGCAAAAGCTTTTTTCTTTTTTCTTGCCCCACTCTGCAGCTGTCAAAGTATTGTTAAAACTGAGGACTGCTATTTCCTATACTTGAAGAGATGGGAATAATGTGAGGCATATCATGCTTTCATGAGAGATATTTGCCTGATGGGAAGTGTCAGGGATGATGGGCTCTCAGGATTTTATAGCAGGTGTTGGAGATGTGAATTCTATGTTGGTTGAAGCTTTTGGACTTCAAAGTGACATTGCTTCCTATAACACTGATGTTTTCTTTGTACCAGGTTCTAAAACATGCAAATAACATAGGTTGCTTTTACATGTTTATATACTGCATGGCTGACCATGCTGCATTCAAGAGAACATGGGGATTACGGGAAGACTTTAAAACACACTGACTGCATTTGAGAATAAAAAAGAAAAGAAATACTGATCTAGTATAAAACAGCAACACTATTCATGAATGGCAAAGTGATCTTAACTGCACATTAAATCTGCCTTTTCTCCAGATCTTTTAACTTATCTTCTCCCCTGTATTTCTTCAGAGAGTATGTTCATGATCTACGTGCAATAGCATAGCCCAATAAGAGAGTGCTGGTGCAGCATATTCTATTCTATAGAACATGGTCTTTGAATGTTACAAAACAGGTTTTAAATGCATCTATTTGTACAAATTTAAGAAGCACAGCATTAAAATTTGCATAATTCATTATTTCTTTGGACTTAAACATGGGAAGCACAGAGAGGAAGTTGGTCTTAACTATTCTTCAACATTCTCACACTTGTTTACTTCTGAGTAAAGTCTGCTTCCATTAAAGTACACTGCCTGTATCTTTTTTGCCTTAGGAATCTTTTGAAGAGGAAGAACCTTGACAAAAAGTAATAAAAAAAAAAAAGTAAATCAAATACTCCTTTGGTTAAGAATATACTGTAGCTCATATTATAGTAAAAGGGAATAACCACAGAACTTGTGTATTTTTGCAAGAGAATGAGCTGCTGAACTTATTCAGTCTCTCTGTATACACATAAACACCATAATTTAGCATGCTCTTTGCTGAGTGCCAAACTATGGCTTTCTACCACAGTTTTGTTAATATGTTTGCACAACCTGTGCATATAGATATCCAGGTCTGCAAAAGTAATGTGCCATGTCCTCAATCTACATTAGAAATAGGGTGAAAATAGCACTACAGAATTTTAACAAACCCTGTATGCACATTTAATGTACTTGACAAAAAAAACAAAACAAAACAAAACTTTCTGGCTGCTGAAGTATTCCAGATCTTGGCAACTGTAACTCCTCTGATACCTGTACTTTTATGCATGCATAAAAGAGATTATTACATTTTGTAATAGCCTAGTTCAAAACATTAAGAAAAGAAACTTGGAATAATGTTTACAGTTTTGAATGTTTCCTGCATTTTAATATTTGCTTTCCAGACAATGGTCTCGCACACAGGGTTTGATTTTAGGGTGATCCTGGGTGGAGCTAGGAGTTGGACTCTCGATCCTTTCTATGATTATTTGATATGATATTCTATGATTATCTGTTAATATGCATAAGATTTTAAAGTAAGGGGTTGTGGTAGTTGGGTTATGGCCTTGATATTTGTCTTGGCAAAATTAAAAAAGAGTCCAGTTAGAGCTTTTTCTGATTTTGATTTAATAATTCGAACTCATTTCAGTACTGACTGGGAATTAAAAAAAATACTTCTCTCATAAGCAGACATGAAGTAATTTCCTGATAACATTAGAACATATTTTACTGACTGTTCAGTATTGCTGTACAGGAATTATTATGCAACTGTTCATTTGCATTTCTGATTATTAAAGTTTAAACAGTCTGACATTCTTAGACATAAAGAATTAATATGACTCTACATTACAAGTTCAAAAGACTGAGATTTTTCTTCATTGTACTCAGAAAATTCAGAAATAAAGTGTTTGTTTATAGTGAGATCTATACAATCCACTAGCAGATTCTGTGTTGAAGAATTTAGTTGTTAAGAAACATTGCCTCATTGCCATTGCACTACTTTTATCAGACAGTGTTCCTTCCAGCCATTCATATAAAAATTCAAAGAGCCATTATTTGACAGATAATTGTGACCAGTTACAAAGCAGTCAAGCTTCTTGTTTTCACATAAAGAGCTTTGAAAAGCAAGTGAGGGAATCAGCTCCAGAAACACATATTGAGTAAATTATGAAATACTTTTGATCAAATGTATAAACATGTAAACCCAAATTGAGATATATAGGTGACAATTTTCATGCACCTTTCACATTAATAAAGAAGAACCTATGCTAATAATCATACGTAATTTTAAAATAGATTTTGCATCTGTAAACTGTCATTCAGTCTTTAACCCACATTCAGACCCTTTCTATAGAAAAAAAAATTATTTGTACATTCTGTATAGTGTGTTAATAAGCCTATCTAATATCAATGTGCAGTAGATGTGTGATGAATAATTAAACATCTGAACAGAAGAGGAGCTAATGTGTCTGTACACTGGCAAAAGCCAATCTCTTTATGCAGATGTAGAGGTGAGAGAGTTACATCAGGAGAGACAGATAGATTTGAGAATTCTCCTGTTCATTTCTTAAAATAAATAAATATATAAATAAAATCAGACATATTTTCTATACTTTTCTGCTTGAATTTAAACAGAGACCACAAAATAAACACTAATTCTCTTACACTGAAATAATGCTTTATACACATATTTGCACCCATTTATTGCTCAGAAGACAACAGAAACACCAACCTTAAAACAAGTGATCTGAAGTAAATATGAATGTGTGTGTCACGAAACAAATGATGTTGACAACAAATTGGTAGAGATGATTATATACAAATATAATCAGATTACTTCTTCAAAACCAAACCTACAAGAGGAACTTCAGCATGGTTTAGTGATCTACAACGCTGACAGATTATTGAATTAGTAATTCCAGTTCTCATTGAGAAATGCAAGAAACTTGAATACTCAGACAAGAAAGAGTGAAAAGTGAAAAGCTGTGGATCAAAGTATTAACGTAAAAATAGGAGACTTTTTTCTTAAAATCTAGAATCTAACAACTCAGTGATTATTCAGTCTGTAGAGACTGCTTTTTTTTTTTTTTTTTGCCACTTTCAAGATTCTCATGTTAGTAAATGCAAAGTGTAATTGTGGTAATAAGCAGAAGAGAGAGAAATAGAAGTAGTTAAATGCTAATCAGTATTAGTGAGAAATATGTACACATTTCATTAAAAGGTAATTATATTTAAAAGAGAGAACTTCAAAATGATATTTAATTAGTTCTGTAATAGAAACAATTACCATCAAGAAAACATGTAAGAACAATTGGAATGAATATTTCCCCATTGTACTTTATTTCACATAAAACAAATGAAAGACAATATAATTAATACAAATTACATAAAGCTGAGTGCTTTTTTTTAAATCCAAGTTTAGAAAAAGTTGTTCATAATAAAAGGATTAGAAGTCCTGATGTTGACTCTAATAGTATATATAAGTAATAAGACATATTAAAAACTCACAAAATTACCTTTCACCTTTTAACACACAAATTCTCTAAAAATTCCTAAACTGGGCAAGTACTGTGATAAATCCATGCAGTTTGATAGCAATTTCTAGTTTTACGATTTCCAACTATTCTATCTGTTACAGAATCCAGAATGAGGATTGAAGAGTACTGAAATAGCACATTTTCCATTCCAAGAGGTAGCCCTGAGCATTATTTTTTGCTCTTCTGTGTTTTACACACTTAACTGTGTATTTCTGCAGGCATGCAGTTTAAGCTATAATTGCAATATAAGGATAAAATTTAAGTTCACTGTATAGTTACAACTGTGGTTCAGCTGGATATGAAGCCCGTTCCCATATACACACCCCTGCTCTTTGCCATCAGTTCCCCATGCTGTCTAGAAACTCTTCAGCTCATCTCCACTGGTTTAATACAGCAGATTGACTTGAGACAAAATGTTTGATTCAAGTTCTAGCCACTCTCAAGCAAAGTACTTGATTAAATAGTGCAGAGATTCCCCCAGACTGCCTTGGTCAGTTCGTAGGTACTATTTGTAAACTTAATTGTACTGATAGACTAGTGTAAATGTTTGTACTGTTGCAGGTTTGGTCACTTCAGTCTTCTGAATATAATGAAGGCAGACAAGAGATTCTTTTCTACATAGCTTAATATAATGCACAGAGAAAGATCATAAATTTAATGAAGTGGTCACATAGAACCATTAGCCACCTGTACTATATGAATTAATTAGAACAATTTGGAAAGTTTCACCTAATCCCTGTGAAGATAATGTTGAAAGGACCATTGTGACAGGTGCTCCTATCACCATCTAAATAGCAAACAGTCAAGGAAGTTTCTTCAAGCTGTATGGCTCTGTTAGCAGTCTTCATTAGTTCTCTGAGTTACGTCATCACTTTCTACAGAAATTAAAGGACACGTTGAAGGATTGACTTGAACTGATAGATAACTGGTAGATAGATAGATGGATAAATTATAAATATTTCTGAAATATTGTCAGATCTTGGACTTTCTTGTTTTGACTGAATATTTAAATATCTTATTAAGACGATGGTTGGAATGCTTGATCTAATGTTCCTAATTGTTGATAGTGTATGGTCTCTAAGAGGCTCCCCCATGTACTACCTGAATAATTGATCATTCACTAATTATCTATATCCTGCTTATTTTGAAGAATGGAATTCTCTATAGCCTGATTAAAGCCGTTAAAAAAGTTAATATTATTAAAGAAGGCATAAAATGGCAATGGCAAGACTGAATATACTGGTACCTTGGTGTTCTTGGCTTCAAATGCACTATTATTTTAGAAATCTGGGATGAGATTCCGCTGACCAAATGTAAATATCTGCATTACAGTTTGACCTACTTATGTTTATGCCAATTTTAATAAAGGGAGAAAAATTAGAACTTGTAGGACATAATTTATTTAACTCTAAGATAGAAATCTAAATAAGATAGAGGATTCGTGTTCAGGAAATATTTACTTTTCTTTCTTTATGACAAAGGCCTAGGATGATTAACTCAGAGGTGGCTACCTTCTGGACAGCTAAGTGATGATAACTGCTTTCTGCAGTATCACGTTCCAAGCCTCCAGCAGAAAGCATAAATTTTCTCACAGGTTCTGTTTGCAGAATTGCATTATTCTACTTGAGACAGCAAATAACTACAGATCTCTTATTTGGAAGTATAAAACAAATAACTACAACTGCAACAATAAAAACCACATCATGCTACTGATGGTGTGGCTATTTATGTAACACTGAAGAAAATTCAGTAGTGAAATGAAATTTTGCATCATAAGATACTTACATTACCAAAATCATTTAATTAGCATGTCTACTGCAAATGAGCTGAAGGCAAGGCTTTATAAATAAAGAGGGAAAATGCTCCAACTTATAACAATGACATATCTCACTGAAGTTTGTGGGTACAAAATCAGGACAAATGCTGAAGGCTCTGAAAAGGTCTCATTATGTTTAAGAGATTATATATAAAAAGTCAAATTTTGTTTATAAGGCTGACTACAGCGATATTTATCTTTTAAGCAGTATTCAGCTTATAATAAATCATAATCCTAGACAAAATGCTTGGACTATCCATAGGTTCTTAAGTATTGTGTCCACCTGGGCATGGAGCAGGGAGTCATATTGTTATATTTACTATGTATGAAGCTGAGTACAGCTTTCCAGAAAGTCAGACAATGCTCTACATTGTAGAAAGATCTGGTTTTGTCTGCCTGGAGTGTACCATTGAAGGTAAGTATGTACAGCTTGTGGTTTTTCTTCTATCAAAGAGAACATGTTTTGTTTCGAATGCCACTGGCAAGGAAAGTGCTGAGAATGTCATGTCTTTTGTATCTGCATTACCTTTTATCATCAGGTGTATAATCCACTGAATGTCAGGAAGAAAAAATCGAAGTCTAAATCTACCCTTTGGATTCATTGAATTTTATTTCAGTAGGTGGAAACAGTCTGTTTTTTATTTATTTGAGTCTGCAAAGTTGGAAATACATCAAGGACTTCCTAACTAAACTAATAAGTTCGGTGCTCCTCAAGAGATCTATAGTCCATATCGTGGAAGTGTTAGAAGGCACCTTGTCAGTCCAGGAGCTGTGTCTGCTAGATCCTTCATAAACTGTCCATGAAATTAGTGAGAAACTAGAAAAATTGCAACATACTCAGCTGGCAGCTTGCATAGGGACCATTCCATATTAGCTGTCTTCCATGCCCAATAATGTTCTTAGTAATATTTGATCTGTTAGCATACACAATTACTAGCCATAGCTTTCCCAGTGATTATACTCCAACAGAATGATGGTATGAACCAACACTATTCCTCATAAGCAGAAAGGAATCAGTGTTCTTCCAACAAAAGCAATCAGATAATAATCTTCCAATGACCTTACTAATGATGCTAGCACTGGAGTGAAAGTGTTTGCACATGGAAATACACAGTCTTCTTAAGAACACAGTCTTCATAAGAAAAAGTGAAAGATATGAGTAGCTAACATACTACAATCCCTCAACATCGGAAAAACAAAGAAAAACAACAAGTTTATTTCTGCAGTAAACATTACAGGAAATAGTAATAATATAGTGTCATATTGAGCATAATTTGTTGTAGGTGTCTATACAAAAGACAACAGCTTTGTTTAAAACTTTTAAGAAGTTATAACTACTCATTGCCACACCTTTACTTCCTTCTGCAGCAGCTGTCCTAAGAATTTTTTATGAACTATCAGCCTAAGAAAACCATATCTACCCAAATCTTCCACTTTCCAAAGCAGAAGAAACAAACAATGATCTTGTTAATGTTTAAGACTTCATTTTTTCTAAAAATCTATATGTATCTAAATGGAGTTATAAGCTAGCTGGTATTCACTCACCTCTAGAAAAAAAAAATACAGCAGAACCATTCTAACTAATCATCACCATACATTTTAAATAGGAAGAAAATAGTCAGAATATGTTAATACAGGACACACATGAGCTTACTTTGCATGTAAGCTTCAAACAAAGTTAAAACTTTCCTGACCACAATAATTTGGTGTCAGATCTGAGTTATCAAATCATGTAAAGAATTACCATTTGTTTATTTGGGGTCAGCATTATTCTATGCAGGTCAGAAATGGCAGACAGCTATTTAAAATATAGTGTGTAAACATACCTTCTACAGTAAAATACTGAAAGACAGTTTGGGAAATCAATCACTACCCAAATATTTTGCCCACACACAAAGGTCAAAATGCTATTATTTACACAAATTGATCTTTTTTATCTGGCTGTCTTGTTCTAGGATGAATTATTCATATGTATCATTTAGCTGTCACAATTAAGTGGGCCTGTATGATCTGTGCATATAAATCCATAGTCCTCACTTTGCTTAGCTATGTAGAGGATTAATACTTCAGTGCAATATTAAAACCCCTTTTTGTTGTTATTTTGAGGGTGTGTTTTTTTTTTTTTTTTGAGTTTGTTTATTTTAGTAAAATGGTGTGAAAGGCATTACTGCATTATTCTAACAGTGTCTCGTCAGCATGTTGTCTGCCACAAGAAAGCGACAACTCAGATATCCCAATTATAAAACAAAATTTTACTTTCAAATATATTTTATTCACTCCAAGGAACACTTTCTGAGTTGGAAATTGCTGACTGAGCAAAATAGTACAATTTTCTTTTCAGAATTTATTTGTAAATCTCCTTTGAGTAATAAACATACACATAAAGATATGTCCATAAAGAAAATAAGTATAAACTTCATTCTGTGTCAGGAAAATTATTTGACAAATACATTTTATTCTCCCAGACACTGAAACAGAGCAGAAGGCACAAAAATTTGTGCTTAAAGAGCAGTTTATATTTTATAGGTAAATGTGAATAAAAATGCTATTCTCAAACAAACAACAACATAGCACATGATTCTGTTATATTTTAAAATATACCACTTTGGCTCAGAAGAAAAGGTAAGATTAAAATATAATATTACAGGGTTACAATGGTTCTTAAGGAAGCAGATTGAAAATAGAAATGAAAAATAAATGCCTTAGCTGAATTAGTGAATTACAGCATCCATACAGCTTTTGAATCAATATATAAAGAACACTGTAATTCAGAACAAATCAGAATGACCACATACAATCTAGTCCAGTGATTTTTTGTAAAATATTTTTACATATGTTCTAGACTGAAGTATAATTATGAATAATAACAAGTGTATACAAAAACAAAAATCTGCATGCATTTTTATGCGCACAATTATTAATTATAATTATTATATGACTATATGATATATGAAATATTATATATATAATAGAATTATGAAATTTGTCTTTTTTTCTATTAAGTTTGGCCTACATTCAAACTACTGATAAGAAAGATACAGCTGGTTTTCTTTGCAATATTATAAAAAAATTAAGTTGACAGATTCACTCTGGTAGATGAATAAGCTTTGTTCATGATAAACAATAAAAACATTTCATTACTTTGTACTAAAGTGTGCTGCACCTGGTCTGAAATATTATTTTGCCTTGTTTCACTAATGAAGAAAAAATCTCTATGACCATTTGAATAAACTAAAGTAATCAGTCTAATTAGTTTTTTTTTCTGTTAGAAATGAAACAACTTCTTCAACAGTGTACAATCTGTATGAATGCCATATGTATATATGTGCACTGTTGCTTGAGAAAACAAAAATTTATACTATAAATTTTCTACGTTTGTATACAAGTATACACTTGTATACTGTGTAGTATATAGTGTTCTTATAATTGATAATTTAATGTTCTTACTATTAAAACAAAGAAAACTCAGACCTGAAAAAAGAATTGAATTTATATAAATTCATGAAAAGATTCTATCATAATTTTCTCAAAGTGTTAGCAATGGAAATTAGAATTATTTGTTGTGAAACAACAAATGAAGAAAGGAAAAGCAAGATTCAAGCTTTTTGAAAAGAGCACGAGAACAACACCAAGAAAACAACCCAAACAAAACAATGTTTGTGTAGAAGCTAGTGTGATTTTGTATTTACCGTGTATGTTACCTCAACAAACTTGAGTAGACCCACACAAACTGCATGTAGCTTGACAAATCTTCCTAACGTGATTCAGCTTGAAAAAATCCCGCTTGTCTTATTAAGACTGTTTAATAAGTTATTCTCCTGATTACGAGCTCCCTTTACATACTGAAAGGCTGCAATGAAGTCTCCCAGGAGAATTTTTTTCTACTTGATAAACAAGCCCAGCTGCCTCAAACTTTCTTCATAAACAAGGTGCTCCAGTCCTCTGATCAACTTTGTGGCCCTCCTCTAGTCCATCTAGAAAAGCTCCTCATTCTTCTTGTGCTGGGGGCCCCAGACCCAGATGCAACATTCCAGATGGGGTCTCATGAGGGCACAGTAGGGCGGAATTAATCAGCTCCCTTGCTGGCCACTCCTCTTTTGTGCAGACCAAGATACCGTTGGCCTTCTTGGCTGCAAGAACACACTGCTCACTCAACATTAAGCTTTCATCCACCAGAACCACTAAATCCTTCTCTTCAGAGCCATTCTCAAGGAGTTCTTCTACCAGTTCTGTACACTTTGCACTTGGCCTGTTTTAATCTCATTAGATTGTTGTGAGCCCACTTTTCAAGCCTGTACAGGTCCCTTTGGATGGCATCCCACTCATCTAGCAACTGCAAAGTTCAGTTTAGTGTCACCTGCAAACTTGCTGAGGGTGCACTCAATTCCCTTCAGCTGTGAATGTCCTCACAATTCCTTATCCACCAAATAGTCCAGTCTTCAAATCCATATTTCTCCAATTTATAGATAAAGATATGATGTAGGACGATATCGAAGTCTTTGCACAAATCTAGGTAGATGGCATCAGTCATTCTTTCTTAGCTTACATATGCTGTCACTCCACTGTGGAAAGCCATCTGATTGGTCAAGTACAATCTACCCTTGGTGAAGGCAGGCTGTTTCAGATCACCTCGTCTTGCATACGCCTTAACATGGTTTTCAGGAGGTTCTGTCCCATCATCTTCTCAGGCACAGATGTGAGGCACACTGGTCTGTAGTTTCCCAGATCTTTCTTTCACCCTTTCTTAAAAATGAGAGTGATGTTTCCCTTTTTCCAGTCACTGAGGACTTCACTTGACAGCCATGACTTATTGAATTTGATAGTGGCTTGGCAACCAGATCAGCCAGTTCATTTAAGACCCAGTGATGTATGTAATCAGGCCCCATATCAGTAAAGCTCTGTTTAACTCCTTTGTCCCTAAGGACAATTTTCCAGGAAATCTTATCATATACTTCCTTAAAGAACCAGAAGGACAATGAGGGATGTTTTAGATGCAAAAGAAAGAAGATTTAGATTACATGTTAGGAGGAAATTTTTCACTTGTAGGTGGATAAGGCACTAGATACAGGAAGCTGTAGATGCCCCATCTCTGGAGGCATTCAAGGCCCAGTTGAACAGGGACCCAGGCAACCTGATCTAGTGGGTGACAGCCCTGCCCACAAAAGGGTGGTTGGAACTAGCTGTCCTTCCCTTCCATCCCAAGCGATTCTTTGATTCTATGATAATAGCAAGGAGTTAAATATCTCAAAAATATTTTAGACAGAACCTGATTTTACATCAACCAATTTTAAATACCAGGACCATAAGCATTTTTAGATATATAACCTGTAAAAATCATAGATCATGAATTGAATCACTTATTACAGGTTTGCATTTCTCTCTGGACAGAGAGCCTAAGGAGACAAATCTGTTAAAGGAAGGATGAATTTTGACTAATAAAGAACACTGGACATCTATGAAGATCTTGCAAAATGGTTCACTGTCAATACAGTAATTTCAGTAGAACAATTTCACAGAGTAAATCAAACTTACAATCCTTCCACTCGTAGTTTACTCTGAAGTTGCTCTTTCAACCTCTCTGGCTTAACTGAAATTATTCATTCTGAATTGCTCAACCACCACTACAAATTATAGACAAATTTAATACAATTTTATGTATCAGAATAATCTCTTACAACATTATTTCCATACTTTCTTTTACTATACTTGGACTGTTCAGAAATCAAGTACTCGCTCTTTTTTCTCTTCAGAGGACAGAATTGGACACTCATTTTCAGGCAAATCATGTGCCTGAAAGACTGAGCTCTTTTATTTGTGTTTGAGCAAGTTCAAAACTGTGTTCAATATTCTTCTACATTTTTTCATGGTACATAATCATAAAATGTTAGTCATTATAATGACTACAATTTCAAGTCATTGCATTTGAAAGGGTCAGTGGTTGAAGAGTTGGTATTTGTAACAGTTCTGTATGCTCATTTGTGATTACTGTTTCTGAAATATTGAGTGTACCTTCTACCATAAGAGCCTTTTATAAATGCATTTTATTGCCAAATAATTTTTAACTATTTTCTCTGTGGGTATATTTTCCTATCTGCACAAAATTTAGTTTTCTTGTTAGCTGACAAATTATTCTCTTGCCGAGAGTAATAGAGAGTTTTGTAAAATTTCCAAGATGTGTGCTGGATTAGGTCTCACAACAGATGTCCATTCTGTGTTTCAGGGAATTGTATCTATATAACTTCCAGTACTTCAGCAATATCATTTTACACACGCTTTAAAATGAGCTTTTTTACATGCAAAAAATGTTAATTTCTGACACCAACCTTAATCTCTAAAAAGTATTTAAGAATATTGATGTTATTTTTCTATTTAATTTAAAAGAAAATACTGCTACTTGACTGCCATGCTGTTATACCTTTGAATCTCCATACTGCTGAACCTTCTCCTATTCACAGTTAGCCTTTTGAATACAATTAGATTATTTAAATTATTAGTTACATGATAAATTCAAAATAAATAGAGTATGACCAATCTCATGATTAAATTTTGTTGTACAGGATGTATTTAAAGTGGAAATGGAAATATATTTTTAGTGAAGCTGAGAAAACCAACAAAGTAACTTGACATGACAATGAGTAATGTAAAGCAGATATTTCCATTATTTACAGTGCTGCGTTCATAGGGATTGCTTACCAAACATGCACACCAAAGAGAGAAATGACTACATATTTAAAGGCATAGATCATACTTATTCATTATATTCTGAGGACATGGACAGAAATTCCAAGAAACGATTGACATGATTGATTCCAAGAAACGATGTGACCATCTCTGGTGGTCACAGGATTAAAGCTAATAGTCATTTTCACTGTAAATTTCCATTCTTTAAGGGCATTTTGTTCTTGAACTTTCATTTAGGCAAACCTCTTGTCAATCAGCACATATATGCTCAAGCTGTTCTCACAATATTCACATGATTCATTAGAATAGACGATTTTACTATGAAGGAAAAATATGTGTTGGGAAAAGCAAGATAAAAGATGAGGCTAACAAACTCCATCCTAAATGTACCTTCATCTTGAAAAATAGGACTGCTGTGCAACTATTGAGTCTACATGAGAGGACATATCTGGTAAAAGAACAGCAGAGAGAGGAAGAAATGAAGTGGTCTGAATCTAAGCAGCACTTTTTTAATTCTGATGATAGGCTAAATGAGTGCAAAACAGCTCTGAAGAGAAAATCCATCTCTCAGCAAAAAGGCAGCTGAAATGTTGGTGGTAAGACATCACTTAATCAAATAAGGTATTTCAAAAAATTAAGCAGACCAGAACATCAGCTTAAAAGCTAACACTGATAAAGTACCAATCAAAGTTATCAGCAAACATTAAATTGCTTTCCAAAACAAAATCCATTTAAAAGTTCACTATGCAGTAAAGGGCTACTTCACCATAACATAGCAAGACAGATGTATCCATCAACAAAAATGCTGAGCCCCAGGACAGTGATTTCAAGAGCAAGACATTTTATTTTGATAAAAGTCCTGTCATCATTTTTTTGTGATAAGGTTTATATTCAAAATCAAACCATTCAGAACTAACGTAGAAATCTGTGCAATATTTTAGTAGTATAGAAATACAGTCTTAAGGAAAAAGACTTTTCTAAATATTACAGAATTGCAGGAGCGCAGAGAAGCTATTGTTTTACTATTTGATTTTTTTTTCTTGTTTATTTTGAAATTAGTTTAGATTTTTTAAGAGGAAGGTTTTCCACAAATAGTAGCTTAGAATAACAGAAAAATGTACCAAAATATATATTTTACCTAACAGTAGAAGGTACCAAAATAAGTAGTTTACCTTCTACCCTGAAGCATATTAATTATTCTTCTGTCTTTTCTGACAGATTCCATTCTTACCTTTCTAGATTCCTCGTCTGGACAAAGTTTTTTTTTTTTTAATATGTAAAGCTTGCTTAATACAGTATTTGGTATCATTAACTTTAGATTAAATAAATTTTAACTATTTAATATTAATGATATCTAATTATTTCATTTTTCCTCACTTTTATTTCTTTTTTTAGCTAATGCATTAATGAAATTTAAGAAATAGTCTCTAGTTTATTTACATCAAATATTGAAGGTGGCAAAAACTGTAATTATCAGTGTAAGAAAAAAATATCCTTTGACTCACTATCTCAGTAACTTTGAGAAGCAATCAAGAAGCCAGAAATATGAAGAAGCAGCTTAACTAAGATGATACCCCTTAAGCAAGGACTATTTCACTTGTGGCAGAACAAATTGTAGTGAGAAAATAAATAAATAAATCCACATGTACTATACATACTTTTTTATTTGGCAACAGTGGCTCCATTTACAATTAGGAATCTTACTTGCTCTGCATTCAAGTAACTCTCTAGATATGTTCCTTATAGCTTTGAAAGAAACAGCTGCAATGACAGAACTTTGGTGAGGTTCCTTGCCTTTGATGAGCTTCCTTAAACTTCTGTGTGACAAAGGTTGTTATGAAATTAATAAGAGAAAGAAATGCTTTTCCTTCCCTTTTATACTGAGTAGGATCTTATTCTAAATAAGAAAATTAATTTTGTTCTGATTCAAAAAGGAACTGTGAGTGAGATTATGGCTCCATTTATGTCATTTGGCTTTTGTATAATTAAACTATTTAAGGCAGTCAAGATTTCTGCAAAACGAATATGTCATGGGTTGTCAATACTCTTGAAAAAAGGAGAAGGGTCATGTCTTGATTTAACGTTAGGATATTTATTTCAAAACTTATTCCTATAAAGCCTAGTAAAATATATTCAGAGTAAGTGGCTCAAACAAAAGCACAGCTAATTAGGAAAACGAAAATATAATTTCAAAATATCACTGACAGCAAATTTGCCATTAAACTGAAATAGTATTTTAAGCACAGTCTTAATGATGTCATTCAATTTATGACTGCTTCTGTCTCCAAAACTTGGATGATTTGAAAAATTATAACATTTTGGCACATCCCAAGGAAGAAGGGCACTAACAATAGGAAAAGAAAAAAATTAAATAAGCTGTGTAAATTGGGAAAAAAATCATCTGAAATAGAGGACATGACATTCAGTAAAAAGCATATATTTTATAAATAAACTTTACAGACACTATAGAAGGTATTGTTATTCAGAGAAGATTGCTGGTCCTCCAAACTACCAAGCCAAATAAACTAGCAAGAAAATGAGAAAATCTGACCTTGTGACCAAAAAAATATTCTACAGGCATTTAACCTAACTCATAAACAAGATTGAAGCGGTTTGAAGACATGTAGAAAAAATGCAAGGTGAAGGTCAGCAGTCTGTGGCAGATGCAATAAAGATTGTGACTGGATGGAAGAAATTCATCCCATGTATGCTTAAAAGCCCATAATGCATGACTGATAGACATTGCAGAGGAAAGAACAACACAACAGAAAGAAGGTCCTGACCTAATGATGTGAAGGAACAGAACCAAAATCTCAGAAACAACACAAGAACCTGGAACAGATGAAATCTTATTCAACTGTAGTTTTACTTATTTACAGTACCTATAAATTGAACTCAGCATATTCTAAAAGACAACACCTCTTAAATGAGTAGTTAATCCATTTCTTTGTGCTTTTAAGCATCACAGTGCACTGGAGTATAGATCTTGCCCTCACTGCACAATCATCTTCCCTTATTCTGTTTTAGAACCAGTTTCTGGATGGATACTGAAAGTGCTGCTTTGATCAGCCAGCCTCACAGAGGAGTAGCATCAGTCTTCAGCTGATATGCAACTTCAAAAGCAGAAATCAAGGTCATGTGCACGCATAAATAATAAAAATAAAGCAAGAGAGCAGAAGGAAACTGTTGGGGGCAATGTAGTTTGCCTTAATTTTCCCTATGATTGCACAAAACCAGCAGAAATGGTGCTTTTTTCCCTGTTAGCTCTCTGGTTACAGAATTTAGAGATTTTCTGCTGATGACACTGATTATGCTTGTCTGCTCATAAGTCTTACATGCAAGCATAGATATCTGGCACTACTTTTGAGATGTAAAGGCTTTTCATGCTAGACACTTGCAAGATTAGCTTCCTATCATTTTACATGGGGAAAAATGGAATTAAAAAGTGCTAATTTTTCTCATTTCCTAAATGACTAACTGTGTTTAATGTTGTCCCATGCCACACCATTGTCTCTGTATTGGAAATATATGGAGTTGAAGGCTGGACTATTCAGTGAATAAAGAATTGGTTGGATAGTTGTAGCCAGAGAGTTATTGTCAGAGGCTTTAGGTCTAGGTAGAGTCCAGTTATGAGTGGTGTTTCAGAAAGGTCCATGCATACATGAACAGTGGTATTCAACATCCTTGTCAATTTCTTAGTGGGACTGAGTGTATTCTCAGCAATTCTGGTGCAAACACCGGGCTGAGTGATGCAGTTGACACAGTGGAAGGAAGAGATGCCATCCAGAGGGACGTGGACAGACTAAAAAAACAGGCACACAAGAATCTAACAAGGTTTAACAAGGCCAAGTGAAAGGTGTTGCACTTGGGTTGAGGCAATCCCAGATCTGTTTGCAGACTGGGAGAAAAACTCCTTGAGTACAGCCCTGTGGAGAGGGATTCGGGGGTCCTGGTGAATGGAAAGCTGTACATTAGCCAGCAGTGTACTGTTACACTTGGAAGGCTAACGGTATCTTGGGCTTCACCAATAGGGTTGGTGGCCAACAGGTTGATGGAAGTGATTGTCTCCCTCTACTCTGTATTTTCAAGGCCCCATCTGGAGTACTGTGTCCTGGCCTGAGCCCCTAGTACAGAAAGAATGTGACACTGTTGAAGTAGATCTAGAGGAGGGTCACAAAGATCAATGTGCTTGAGCACCTCTCATATGAAGTAAGGTTTCAGGAGTTGGGGTTGTTTGGTCTTGTTTAGCTTCGAGAAGAGAAGGCTCTGAAGAAACCTCATTGTACATTCTAGTACTTGAAGGGAATTTACAAGCAGGAAGAGGACTAATTTTTTACACTATCTGGGATGGCAGGACAAGGGGGAATGGCTTTAAAACTGAAGAGAGTACATTTAGGTTAGATATTAGAATTTTTTACTCAGAGGGTGGTAAGGCAGTGGAATAGCTTGCACAGAATAGCTGTGGATGTCCCATTCCCGGAGTCATTCAAGGCAAAGCTGGATAGGGCCCTAGGCAATCTGATTTGATGGGTAGCAACACTGTCCATGGCAGGGGGTTGGAACTAGATGATTTTAAGGTCTGCCTCCAACTGAAGCCATTCTTTGTTTCTATGAACTGTTAAGTTACTAGGTGAAAATGAAGACATATTTACCACTAATTTTATTCTGTTGCAGCTCACTTTATAAGGGGCCTAGAATTGCATTACTATATGTACTTGTCTATCACAAAGCTGCATTTTTTGTCCAGGACGTACTATTATAAGAATTATCTAGTTCCTCAAAGCAATACCTTCTCAATTTACATATTCCAATATCTTAAAATCTAGGAAGCTAAATGCTAAGGGTAAACATGATGAAAGACTCATAGTTCACAACCAGTTACAGCATTTAGGTCAATGAACAATGTATTCTCTTTTTCTATCAGAACAAAACCAAAACAAAGCAAACAATAAATAAAAATAAAAACAACTTAATATGCAGTAAAGAAGACATGAAAAGTAGCTGCTTAAAGCAGCTAGTAAACCAAGCTATCAAGTGGGATGAGAGCTGCTGAAGGTGTAGTTCAGGTATGTGGAACAGCAGTTTGTGCTATGGTAAGCAAATAAACCCTCTAACAGCAACACTAATAACTAACCTCAAAATCCCCAAAGGAACAACAAAATCCATTCTTCCAGACATAATTTTCATTTCTTTCTCTGACTTGAGTATACTCAATCATCTTCTGTTCCTGCTGCAATAGCAGACTATACCTAACACTTCATATTTTCTCATATTTAGGACAGAAAAAATCAGTTTGTCTACTTGGTTGCAAAGCCCCTGTGTATGCTTTGCTGAATGGATAAATCAAAATAAGTAGCATAGAAGAATCCTATTTACAAATGTAAAACAAAAAAAAACAAAATACAAAAAAAACCCACACCATATGTCTTATTAAAAAAAGAAAAAAATACAATTTATTTATTTTTTATTTATTTATTATTTATAAAAAATTACTAGTTATTTATTTCTTGCTAAGGTTACAACCATAAAAGCTTGAATCTAAAGGACAGAGAAAAAAAATAAAGAATAAAGATTAAAAAAAATAGAAAAAAGAAGGTATCTATTCATACTCCAGTCTACACTGAAGAAGGAGAGAACAATATGATGATTAGGCAGTTTCTGATAATTGCTTTCTGTTATGCTAGATCCAGCCCAGCTGTGATGATCAGGTGTCAAAGGTACAGTAATGATCTCTATGCAGAAGAAGAGGATCTACAAATTTTCTTCTTTACTAATGATGTCCTGGAGAACTCTGAGATTTACTTCAAGCAATAACATTATAGAAGCACAAGAAACAAATAAAAGGTAATATAATGCTACCACGTTATGAAACGTGGTAGCAAAGTGGAAGTATCCAGAAGTGTTTTCTTTCAAGTAGTGGTGTTTTATGTCATTACTATGAATGCTTTATGGCAAAACAAATGGGAAGGCAGCACAGTTTTCTAGATAGAGCAGTGTGGGGAGATTGTGTTTTTTAATTGAGAATGTATTTACTTATTTATCTATCCTGTATTTTCTTTCTGGGTTTTGTTGTTTTGTTCTTGTGTGTGTGAATTTGTTGTTGGTGGTTGGTTTGTGTTCTTGATCATATAGCATCCAATCAGCAGGAATTCTAACACTCCTACTTGCCCTCATGAAATAGTGTGATTGACCAGATTTGTTTTTTGTCCTTGTCTCCCTTACTTGTCAGCCAGGTTTCTGTCCTTGTGTGCTCTCCCTTATGGCTTCTTCCCTTTCTTGTTATTCTTTGTTATGTTAGAAAAAGGTTCTTGACTAATTTCAAGGAGCAGATGCTCTCCTTTCACAAACCCCTGCAGTATTGTTAATTAAACCACACTTTAACATTCTAGTATAGCATACACTGAATCTATGTTTGCCTGCTTTTTGAGGTAACTGTTGGGCTGTACAGTTTCTATGTAATTCTGGAATTGTCAACTTGGCAGAGAAATAGCTGCAAAGAAAAGGTATTTTCTTCTTCCCACACTGTTAATTATGAATTGGTATCTAAAGAGGGTTACATCCATTTAATATTGCTGCTTTGTTAAACTTCTGTAGAGGATGATTAGTGTCTTACTGTTTCTGGCAGCTGTATAATGAGAAATAATCCTCCATCAGACAGGTTTCTTGTTATAAAGCTTCTCTTAGAGCATGTGTCCTATGGATTCTAATTTTTTTTTTTTTTTTTACAAAGGATACCTACTTATGTTTAAACACTTGAGTTAATCCTAAGTTTTTTGTTCATCTGTAAATAAGGTTGTTTATGTGTATACATATTAATCTGACTAAAATGAGAATAAAGAATCACTGAGTTTAGTTATGATGATTCTACTCAGGAAGGAAAATGGCAAGAATAACAGGCTACACATTCCTACCCCATTTCCCCTACAGCTAAAGGTAGCCTAGTGAATGTTCAGAATATATGTATGCATTTATACATATACATACAGTTTTTTGCTACTTATTGTAAACAAGAAACAGAGTAGATGCAGGTAAGATAGGTATTCTGACTATATTGCGAATCTACTTCAGAGTAACTGGTACTAATGTCTTCACTGCACCTCTTAAATAATCTGCTTCTGTGACGCTGTTCTCAATGTTGTGGAATGCAGAAACAATCATTTACAGTCATATGAATTTAAGGTACAAGGTTAGCTTTTTGATTTATAAGCACTTTGTGAAAGGCAGAAGTTGCTTGTTCGCATGTCCCAAAGCTTGCATCCTGAGGCATTTTTTTTTTTGTGATAAGACTCTGGCTTATCTAGGAGGTGAGTGATGGGTGTTATGTAGCCAGCAACCATTTCTATACACCTCTTGGCTACTAGGCAAACTGCTGACTTACAGTAAGCCAGTCATCACCCTCAGATGTCTATCCATGTCTGTTATTACTACACATTAATTATGGACCTGGGAGAATTATATTATCTTTATACTATAGATTTATTCATTACTGTGATACTTATATCCTTCATAATATAATGTCATAATTTATTAGTATAATTTTATTATTTTTAACTTAGAAAAAGTTAGAAAAGAACAGTAGAAGAACGGTAGAAGAGAAATGGAAAACCTTCACCAAAACATTTTATTTTCACAATCAGGGAATCTTTCGATCCATTTTAGGAGATCAAAAGTGAGTGTTTTTGTTGTTTTTGTTTATTTAACCTCCTGGAAGAAATTTATGGATTAATTTCTGATTCTTACTGTTCAGAAATAAGAATTTTGAGACTACAGTTATCAAGTACTACTCTTGCACATATATTCTGAAAAGCTTTGATAATGACACATCATTGTAAACAGCAGTTTTTGTGTGTTTCAGAAGTAAAGCTTTTTCTTAAGTGTATTTGAAGTCTTATATTCTGGTAGAAAGTTGTATTAATCTGATTAAAAAAAAAACATGTTCCAAACAGCAAGGATGCTTAGTTTAAGTCCTCATAATTACAGGGCAGACTCTTTTGCATTTGAAATTTAACTTATTAAGATGCTATTCACTAAGAAGCTTAAAGCTAAACTCTCCCTGAGCTTTAAAAATAGGAGCAGAAATCAAATCTATTATGATAAATAGGCACATAATTGCACTTGCTGTAGGCATGGGACAAGGATTATGTGTGTACGTGTATGCTTCCATGTATGTAGACACTCTGTTTAAAAAATAATAAAAAAAAAACATAGATATGAAAAGTAAGTCTTGAATTTGCTCATCTTAGCTTCAGGATAGAGCTTTGCACAGGATAGATCTTCAGAAAAAAAAAATGGAAGCATCTTTTTTATGTATTTATTTTTCATTGTGAAATAAGGTAAAGGCCAATATTCTTTACCTCTAAGATTCAGAAGAGACTGAAAAGACTCAGTGACACGTACAACAGTGATTGTCACAAATGTTTCATTAACAGTGACCAAAGGAGACAGTGATGGTCACTATGTGAAACATGCAGCGTGGTCCAAATTTATTCTGTCTAATCTAGATAAACTGTGCAGTTTTTGTAAAGAATTTAAAAGAATCTGTAATATTTGACTGTTCTTTACTGGCTTCAAATTGCTGGTATTTTGCAAGCACTTTTTAAAGTGGAAATTCTATTTATTTTACTAAACGTTTTGCACTTTATAATAACATATAGCATACTACTGCTCTGTATTAGTAAAAAACATACATATGTGAAAATTCTTGTGCAGTAAATTACAAGCAAGGACAAATTTTAAAGAGTTGTCCTTGACTAGCTAGTATCTACTGCACAAAAATAAGCCTCTGTGATTTATGATATCAGAAGTAATGACTTTATTAAAGACTTGTTCACTCTCATTTTTCAAAATATATAGCACATGTGATCATATATTACTGAGGTTTTTTATGCTTCAGTTGTACTATGAAACACATATAATTTGCTTATCTTATTAATTTTGTCCTACAAAATGGAAATATTAGTTCATCAGCCTAGTATTACAAATTCTGTGAGCCATATTGGAAGAGTGAAACTGAAAATACAGTGATCGATTTGATTAGAGACATTTCCAATAAAACAGTTTTTAGTTAACTGTTTAAATGCACTTGCCAATACCACTTTGCTTACAGTAACTCTATAACTTGTCTAACTACGAATAATGATGAGTCAAGAGCTAGAGCTCACTGAAAAATAATTTAATTATTTTTCCCATTGATGTAAGAACCTATGTCAATATTAGCAATATTTTCTGTTGAATTCTGATTTTTACAAATACTACTGCAGTGGCTCAATTTGATGTGATAAATTTCCATAATCTCAAAAACTTGTCAATGTAGGTTATTATTTACCATTAATATTCTGAAATCTCTTTGAAAAGCAATTTATATTCTCATGTTTTTAAAGTCTGCTACCTATAGCACTAATACATTCTGATGTGATCTTGACTTCACCTTTCCGTCTATGAATTGTTCAGTCCTTTGCAGTATTAATGACATTCATCTAAACAGAGATAGGAATGCCCTAGAACATATATTTAAGCCTTGATTGTACATGCAGAAATACATAATCTAATTTATGATGGAGGCTCCAGAAATGAACACCGTGCTCTAGGTGAGGTCTCATAAGAGCATGGTAGGGGAGAATTACCTCTCTTGTTCCACTAGCTACACTGCTTTTGCCATATTGCCAGATCATGTTGAAATTCTCATCCATTGATTCTCTCAAATCCCTCTGTACAGGGGTGCTCTCAATACATTCATCCCCTTGTCTGTATTGTTTGGTGTTTACCCAACTCAGGATCTTTCACTTAGCCATGCTGAATTTCATGATGTTTCCATGGGCTCACCACTCAAGCCTGCCAGGAGCCCTCTGGATGGAAACCTTTCCCACCAGCATGTTAACTGTACCACTGCACTTTGTGTCATCTACTTCCTTTGCACTCGTTCTCAGTACCAGATTCAGTATCAACCCCTGAGGAATACCACTTACCAAAGGTACTCCATCTGGACATCAAGCTGTTGACTACAACTAAGTGTGATCTTCCAGTCAATTCCTTACCCACTGAGAGGTCAATCTATCAAATCCACATCTCTTTAATTTAGAGATAAGGATGTGTGCAGAACAGGGCGAAATGCTTTGCACAAGTCCATGTAGATTACATCAGTTGCTCTTTCCCTTATCCACCTACGCTGCAACTCCATTGCAGAAGGCCACCAGATATTTCAGGCATTATTTATCTTTTGGAAAGGCTCACTGACTGTTTACAATCACTTCTCTATTTCCATGTACCTTAGTATAATTTCCAGGATGATCTGCTCCTTTATACTGTCATGCACAGAGGTGAGACTAAGTGGCCTATAGTTTCTCAAGTCTTCATTTTTTATTTTTATTTTTGTCAACGGTTTACTGGGCGGGTTCGGTCCGATTCCATGACGATTGGTGTGGGGGGCCCACAGACCCAAGCCACAGGGAAGGGAAAGTGGGAAAGGGAAAAGGGAGATGGGCAAAACAGTGGCAACGATCTGAGGAGGAAAGCTAATTTACTAAAAAATATATCAGAAAGCAAAATAACACAATATGATACAATATAATTGGAATTGAAGCTAATAAATCAAATAAAATGAGCAAGAGAGAGTGTTCGATAAACTGAAGGCCTTATGCTAACGTTGAAGGCGAGACGGCACCCACTGCTGTGTTGATCCCAAAGGAGAGTGTCCCTTGACCGCAAAGAGTTTTTATCTTTTTTTCCCTCTGAGCGGAAACACGTAAAAAGGCAAAACATTGCAAAGTCCTCTGGGGAATGTAGTTCTTCTTCTCTTCTGAGAAAGGTATACCCGGAACTATCAATGATCCATGGAGCTGGAGTATTAACACTTAAACTCTTAATGCACTACATGATGTTATGATGTGGAATACCAATGCCAAAAATAGTAAAACCATGACAATTTTTTATTTCTTTTTTGAAAATGGGCTTTATGTTTCCCTTTTCCCGTCAGTGGGAATTTCAGTTAACTGGGACAACTTTTCAACTACAATGAAGAGTGCCTTAGCAATTTCATCTACCAATTCACTCTGGATCCATGGATGTATCACATAAGTTCCCATAAACTTCTGTACATTCACGTTCCTTAGATGGTCTTGAACCTGATCTCCTGCAGTGGGTGGTTCTTCATTCTCACAGAAAGCCTTTTTCTTCTGTAACTTAGGCACTGTGGTTAGAGGACTTGCTGATGAAGAATGAGGCAAAACGGTCGTTGAATACTTCACCTTTCCCTACAGCCTCAATAATCGCTTCGACCTTTTCCTTCAGGGGAGTGCCCACATTTTTCCTAGTCTTCATTTTATCACCAACATACCCATAGAATTTCCTGTTGCCCTTTACATACCTGGCCAGAATTAATTACATCACAGCTTTGCCTTTCCTAACCTAATCTCTGGCTACCCATACAATTTTTCTGTATTCCTCCTAGGTTGTCTGTCCTTACTTTCTTATATATGTATGAAGACTATATAATGAAGACACACTCTTATAACTATCTTAAGGAGTTAAATGCATGCAAAGTTAGAATATATGAATTACTGAAAATGATTTACAGTGGAAGCTTTTGTCTCCAGGACTGCAAGATAGTAGAAGCCTTGAATATTCAGAAACATGGTGAAACCAGATACCACAGAGCTAGACAGACTGACAAATAAATACTATTATTTTTGTACAAAAGCTTAATTAATTTATTTTAACTAAAAGAACAATGGAGGTTTTTTTAAAAAAAATATATATAACACTACCAGGAAAATAAAAAAATAAAAAATAAAAACCTTATTGCCTAGTAGTCACTGCTTCAGAATCAGGTGTTCAGAACGAAGTATTATTTTATTATCATTAAAGGGAATTGTTTGCCTTCAAGTGAAGGTTTCCTTGTTTGCATTTCATTAGTTAGTCTTTGAGAAATGGATGCTAACTCTGATTGTATCCTTGGCAGCACCACTGCACTGTTGTCACTTAAACATTCTCTCATTCCCTTTCTTCAGAGCTGAATATTCCATAACCTCTGCAGATGGAAGAGGAGACCTGATATCACCTAATATACCAATTACTACAGTCTTCAGGTGAATCAACTCAGTTTCAGGGTAACTACACCTCAGGCAAGACACCAAGCTTTGAACAGCCTGTATATTTCTTTGAGTACCAATGGACTTTTAAATCTTTGAAAAAAAATGGGAAAAACAAAAACAAAAACCTTAGGAATAGGACTTTTATTTAAAAGCAGACAGACCTATGATCTTTCTCTGTGGAAGAAGAGTCCTAAGTCAGTATTTCCTCTGCTTCTCTCTTTGTTAACCTTTTTTTTCTCCTAACTGGAAAAGACTAGAAAAGATACTGCTCATGAAGAAAAGATTCACAGAGTTTTAGGGGTTGGAAGGGACCTCCAGAGATCATTGAGTCCAACCCTTTGCCAAAGTCGGCTTCCTAGACCAGGTTGCACAAGTAGGTGCCCATGTGGGTCTTGAATGTCTTCAGAGGAGACTCTACAACCTCTCTCAGCTGTCTGTTACAGTGCTCCATCACCCTTGCTATGAAGAAGTACTCATAGATTCATAGATTCATAAATTCATTAGGTTGGAAAGGACCTACAAGATTATCTAGTCCAACCATCCTCACACCACCATCCCTACCCACCAAGCTACTAAATCAAATCCCTTAGCACCTCATCTAAACGCTTCTTGAACAGCTAGGCAGGCCATTCCAGTGCCTGACCACTCTCTCAGAGAAAAAATTTTTCCTCAAATCTAATCTAAATCTTCCCTGGCGCAACTTGTGGCCATTCCTTCTTGTCCTGTCATTAGTTATCTGGGAGAAGAGGCCGACCCCCTCCTCACCACAGCCTCCCTTCAGGAAGTGGTAGAGTGCAATGAGGTCTCCTCTGAGCCTCCTTTTCTCCAGACTAAACAATCCCAGCTCCCTCAGTCGCTCCTCGTAAGACTTGTGCTCCAGACCCCTCACCAGTTTTGTTGCCCTTCTCTGAACATGCTCCAGGGCCTCAATGTCTTTCTTGTACTGAGGGGCCCAAAACTGAACACAGTACTCGAGGTGCGGCCGCACCAGAGCTGAGTACAGGGAGATGATCACCTCCCTGCTCCTGCTGGCCACACTATTCCTGATACAGGCCAGGATGCCATTGGCCTTCTTGGCCACCTGGGCACACTGCGGGCTCATGTTGAGCCGAGCATCAACCAACACCCCCAGGTCCTTTTCCTCTATACACTCCTCAAGCCATTCTGCCCCAAGCCTGTAGCATTGCATGGGGTTATTGTGGCCAAAGTGCAGGACCCGGCACTTGGCCTTATTGAACCTCATCCCGTTGACCTCAGCCCAACTGTCCAGCCTATCCAGATCCCGCTGAAGGGCCTCCCTACCCTCAGGCAGAGGGCACATTTGTGTGGAACTTCCTATATTTCAGTTTGTGACCTTGTCCTGTTGCCACACTCTCATCCCTTGCCTCCCAAACCTTAGATATTTATAGGCATGGATAAGATCCCCTCTGAGTCTCCTTTTTACAAGGCTTAACAGACCCAGATTGCTCAGCCTTTCCTCATAAGAGAGTTGCTCCAGGCCCTTTATCATCTTTGTGACCCTCTGCTGTACTCTTTCCAAGAGATCCTTGTCTTCTTTGTACCAGGGAGAACTGGAAACAATTTGCCAAGTAAGGCCTCACCAGGACTGAGTAGACGGGAGTATCACCTCCCTTGACCTGCTGGCCACTCTCTTTTTAATCTACTCCGGGATCCCATTGGACTTCTTTTCCATCAGGGCACACTGATGTTGTCCAGGTCCCTCTCTGCAGAGCTTCTCTCCAGTCATCCCCCAACACATACTGGTGCATGCAGTTATTCCTTCCTAGGTGCAAGACTCTACAGTTGTTAAACCTCATCTGGTTCCTTTCATCCCAACTCTCCAGCCTGTCCAGGTCTCATTGAATGGCAGCACAACTTTCTGGTATATCAGCCATACCTCCCAGCTTTGTATCTTCATCAGACTTGCTGAGAGTGGACACTATCCCCTCATCCAGGTCATTTTTTGAAGATGTTGAACAAGACTTGATCCAGCACTGACCCCTGAGGAACACTGCTAAATACAAGCCTCCAACTAGAGTCTGTGCTGCTGATCACAACCCTCTGAGCGCTGATTGAAGATTCCTATTGTATCCATTCCAGATAGGATTTTTTTGTACTAGAGGAATAGGTATAGAAATTGGGACAAAAATATAATCAGATAATTAATTCCCAAATCACTCTGCATTTAGATCATATCAGTTTGTACCAAGACTAAAAGATGAATAAAATTTTGTCTTGTGATATTGTTTTCATGTAATTGTGTCCTGAAGGACAATACAGAACAAGCTTTTCAAATCCCTCAGCATGCATCAGGAACATGCTAATATAAAAAGATTCTAAAATGGAAATTCTTTTTTGAGCAGGAAGCAGCTGTACAGAAAAAGTATATTTCATGAAAGTAGTACAATGTGAGTTTGCAGTTTTGCGTGACTAGTCATATAAATACTGCCACTGGCAGCTATTGCTGTAATTCTGGCAGAGGGAAATTGGGAAAGAAGAATATCTGATTCTTTATTTTAGATTTTAGTTTCCTTAGCTGTTTCGACAAAGCTTTAAAAATGTTACTTGGTAAAAATATAAATATACTTCACCTGTAAATTTGTCATTGAAATGAAAACAGACAAACTAAAGCAACAATCTAGCCATGTCATTTTTCTCAGCACAGACATCTTTTTAAAAACAAACAAACAAACAACAACAACAACAACAAATCTGCTGGGCTGAAAAGTCATACACCAAGGGAAAGACTCAGAAGAAATACTGCAGATACCCCACAATACACTTCTGTCTTACATGAGGTTTCATGCCATGTGTAGATGTTAGAAAGTTCCCAGCACACTTTTAGATTGATGAATTTCACTAACAACAATCATGCTACCAACTGTGTGAAAGATTATCTTTTCTTCAGAAAAATGACATTCAGAGTTGCGAACTATGTAGCCGTCTAACTGAACTGGATTAGTGATGATTGTAATAGTTCAGAAGAGAACTGGAAATCAAAACTATAAATTGAGAGGTTTTGTTGAGAAGTTAAAAAAAATCACCACCATGACATGCTTAAATAGGAATTTATTCAGCAAAGTGGTACGACTCCTGAAGGCTGGCTGTAGTTTACTGTTTAAGTAATACACATTTTCAAAAACTCAAAATCTTTCTTTCCTTCCATTTAGAGGAGATTTATGTGTGTAGCTGCTATTAGCAATTATATGAATTAATCAAGTCACTGCAGGCAGTATTATGTGTTTTAACAGATGTCATATTAGCATCTTTTAAAATCATATAGAAACGATGAACCTTTAGAAATCTTTTTCCTCTGAGACTTTGGTACCACTATAGTAAAAAAAGATTTTCCCTAAACAGTGTTATCTATTTAAATCTGATTTTTTTTTTCATTTTCCTTACTTTTGTTTATACAGTTGGTAGAGAAACATGTTGAAAGCACATTTTTTATCTCCTTATACTTTACTTTCCTCAGTGTTTTTAATGTCATAAATTAAGAGAAAGAATGCTAAATATACATTTATGTTACAGAATCACCAAGGCTGGAAAAGACCTGTAAGATCACAGAGTCCAACCATTCACCCATCACCAATAGTTCTCACTAAACCATGTCCCCCAACACAATGTCCAAATGTACCTTGAATACCTCCAGGGTTGGCGTCTCCACCACCTCCCTGGGCAGCCTATTCCAGTGCCTGACCACTCTTTCAGCGTAGCAGCATTTCCTAACATTCAGCCTGAATCTTCCCTGGTGCAGCTTGAAGCCATTCCCTCTAGTCCTATCACCAGTTACATGAAAGAAGAGGCCAACCCCCAGCTCACTACAACCTCCCTTCAGGTAGCTATAGAGAGCAATAATATCTCCCCTGAGCTTCCTCTTCTCCAGACTGAACAATCCCAGCTTTGCTCCTCATAAGGCCTGTGCTCCAGATCCCTCACCAGCTTGGTTGCCCTTCTTTGAACATGCTCCCGGGCCTCAGTGTCTTTCTTGCAGTGAGGGGCCCAAAACTGGACATGGTACTCAAGGTGCGGCCTCACCAAAGCTGAGTACAGGAGGACAATCACTTCCCTGTTCCTGCTGGCAACGCTGTTTCTGATGCAAGCCAGGAAGCCATTGGCCTTCTTGGCCACCTGGGCACACTGCTGGCTTATGTTCAGCAAAGCATTGACCAATACCCCCAGATCCATTTCACAGAATCATAGAATCATAAAATCATAGGGGATGGAAAGGACCTCAAGAGATCATCGAGTCCAACCCCCCTGCCAAAGCAGATTCCCTAGACCAGGTTGCACAGGCAGACATCCAGGCGGGTCTTGAATATCTCCAGAGAAGGAGATTCCACAACCCCCCTGGGCAGCCTGTGCCAGTGCTCCGTCACCCTCATTGTAAAGAAGTTCTTGCGCACATTCGTGCGGAGCCTCCTGTGCTGCAGTTTCTGGCCATTTCCCCTTGTCCTGTCTCCACACACTTCTGAAAAGAGTCTGGCCTCACCACTTTGTCCCCCACACCTCAGATATTTACAAACCTGGATGAGGTCCCCTCTCAGTCTTCTTTTCTCAAGGCTAAAGAGGCCAAGTTCACTTAGCCTTTCTTCATAGGGGAGATCCTCCAGGCCCTTCACCATCTTTGTGGCCCTATGCTGGACTCTTTCCAAGAGATTCCTGTCTTTTTTATACTGGAGAGTTCAGAACTGGACACAGTACTCCAGATGAGGCCTCACCAGGGCAGAGTAGAGGTGGAGGATCACCTCCCTTGACCCGCTGGCCATGCTCTTTTAAATGCACCCCAGAATGCCATTGGCCCTCTTGGCCACCAGGGCACACTGCTGGCTCATGGTCAACCTGTCGTCCACCAGGACACCCAGGTCCCTCTCTACAGAGCTCCTCTCCAGCAGATCATCCTCCAGCCTGTACTGGTGCATGCAATCATTCCTCCCTAGGTGCAAGACTCTACACTTGCTTTTGTTAAACCTCATCCGTCTTCTTATTGACCAGCTTTCCAGCCTGTCCAAGTCTTGCTGAATGGCAGCACAGCCTTCAGGCATGTCAGCCAATCCTCCCAACTTCGTATCATCAGCAAACTTGCTGAGGGTCCACAGCCATTCTGCCCCAATCTTGTAGTATTGCCTGAGGTTGTTGTGGCCAAAGTGCAGGACCCAGCATTTGGTCTTGTTGAATCTCATCCCATTGGCTTCAGCCCATCTACCCAGTCTATCCAAATCCCTCTGCAGGGCCTCACTACCCCCAGGCAGATCAACATGTTCATAATTTCTTTCACCACAGTTCAGAAACTATTGTCTATAGGACTTTTACTGCAGAAGATAGAGACAGAAGTATGCAAACTTCTTTAAGACTGAACACATTACAGGCTTATTTATGTGCTGACTAAAAAAAAAGTGGATGTCATTTTTCATGCCTTGCTAAATGTGATAAGCCCAAAAAAAAAAAAAAAAAAAAAGAAAAAAGGAAATAAAGGAACAAAACCCAATGAGTATAAGTGAAAAAAACCCGAATCTACAGTATATATTACTGTCAAAGACAAGATCTGTTATCTGTCAGGGGTTATCACTCAACTATAATCTTTATTCTGACATGCAGTTAAGATTGTCACCAGTTTAAAAATCCTGATCATGACACTTGTGAAACAATTTGAGCCCTCTTTTTTACTATTTGCAGTCATCATCTCTATAATTTGAGGTATCTAATAACCCAGATTTCCAGTTTTGCTTGAAATAAATCTTATCATAAGAATTTTTAATTTCACTTTTCTATTACTTTTTGTAATTCCTTCATACTCTTTCTTTATACTTTGTTCATTTATTTGTTTTCTTACTGAAACTATGAACTACAAAACAGAAATTTATAGTCAAAATAAGTTCCTGGTAGGAAATAGAAGTATGACTTTACAATAAAATAGATCTTCCTGTCATTATTAATTACTTGTTACTTTTTTCCTATTGTATCTTAACATATCACATTAGGACCTTAACATGAAGTTATGTTCACGTTTGCTAGGGAATTCCTATTGTTCAGATGGAGTAAAGAAAAAAGTTTTGTTTTGTTTATCATATTCAGACTAATATGTTCAGCTTTGCTTCTAATCTGGACCTACCAGTGGGAAGAGTAGCAGTGAGGAACAAATCATCTCTAAACCCACCATCAAAATTTGCTTCCCTTTACAGTCTAACATGTAATGGAGCAATCTAACCTACGTAATGGTGCAGTCTCAGCAAGTTTGCAGATAATGAAAGATGAAGAGCAGATAGTGATACAACAAATGTTTGTGCAGCTTTATGCCATTCCCTTGAGTCCTATCTCTGGGTACCAGATAGAGATCAGCATCTCTTCCTTGTGAGAAGGTGACTTGTTCTTGAATGTGCTATTAAAGAGGTGCAACCAGTGTCAGACACTGGCTCAGCTTTGATGAGTAGCGGGATCCTTTTGGAGCCATCTGGAACTGGCTTTTGTGTAAACTTGGGCAGCTTCTGGGCTCTTCTCACAGAGACCACCTCTGTAGATCTCCACTACCAAAACCTTGTTACATAAGGCCAAAATACTAGCAAGAAATGTAAAGCATGTGGTAATGTATAATTAAGCAGTTAAATGGATTATAGTGTGTAAACAAGTTCAATAGGCAGTTAGACAAACTTAGAAAAAGAAATCTTGGAGAGCTTTTCAATACAAATATATCAACAGTTTAGAAAAATTTTGATTTTCATGGGCCACTGACATTCACTAAATTGCAGGGAACACTGTCTGTCACTGTACTTGGCCTAGTGTTCTGTTTTTCCTGGGAAATAAGTTATTTGATAATAATTAGTGGATCACTTGGATAGGACAGATATTTATTATGAATCACTGTTTCCTACAAACTCCTCCGGAGACTCTGTATTATCAATGCAAACCAGTGTTTAAATATGCTGAGTAGAATTAAAAGCTGTTGCTTTTCCTTTCCTTATGGCATGCATCCAAATACACCCCTGCTCCAAGTTTTGAGAAGTACATTTCATGTTATCTGCTTTTTTTCTTTCAAGTTTCTTAACTTCATATATATGTTTATATTTATATATTTTTTATTTTTATTTTATTTTTATTTTATTTTTTATTTTTTTGCAGGGAGCAGAAAATTTTTAGCTTTGTCTGATATAAATGTGCAATTTTAATCTAATCCTCAATGCACGTTATAAAACTTCCTACTCTCAAATATTCTCATTTGTAAGCTTGTCAATGCTCCCTTTTGAGAACAACAGAGGAAATAAGTTTTTGTCCTCGTTTTTTCAATAAGCATATTTACTAGTTATTTATTTTCATTACTATGACCTGAGTGTAAGATGGCTATTTGAAGTAGTAAAATATATCAGCTTCTTTACCCTTAAACAAAGTAAGATCAGATTGTATTCCATGCTAGTTTTCTAATAATTCTATAAGTCTCTATACACCAGAGAATTACTCCTCTTGTGCATGTTAGATATTCAGGATAAGGGAAATTGCCCTCTGAATAGAATACAGATAATTAACCTAGAATGAAATTGTAACATTCACAGTGTGTAGTGGGCTGGCACTGGCCAGGAACCAAACACCCACACAGTCTCTCGCTCAGTCCCCTCTTCTGTAGGTTGGGCAGAAAACAAAAGAAAGGTAGAAAAACTCATGGGCTGAGACAAAGCTGGTTCATTAGGTGAAAAACCGCATGGCAAAGAAAATTGAAGAAGGAATTTATTTGCTACTTCCCATAGGAACACAGACTTTTAATTGCTTCCTGAAAAACAGATTCACAGAGCACATAACAATTACTTGGGAAGAGAAATGTCATTACTGAGTATTCTTCCTTCCTTCTTGTTTCTTTGAACATTTAATTTTGATCACAACATCATATGATATGGATTATCATTGTGGTGAGTTTGGAACAGCTGTCCTGGCAGTGGCCCCTCCCAGTTTTTAGTGCACCCTCAGCCAGCTTGCTCTGTCTGTTTGCAGAGGAGCAAGTGGCAAAGGTAGAATTAGAAACAGATAAGACTTGACAGTATGCAAGCACTGTTCAGCAATATCCAAACTGTTGGCAAGCTATTACTAATCACAGCATCACACAGGCGGCTTTGAAGAAAATATCTCCATCCCAGCCAAACACAGTAATTCCTGTTAACTACAACTCCCTAACTACTATTTATGAATAATTCTTACTGACTTAAGTGGAATTCCTTGGCCAACTTTTTCACCTAGTATCAAGTCTGGATGCATTTCAGGGCTCGGAGCCCAGTAAAAATTGTTCAGATATTCTGAGTGACTTTGAACTTCTTATGAAGATATTGTTAGTCTGCTCCATTTTAAGATGTAGTTTTGAATGTTCACAGACCCTCTTAGGAGTCACAGGTTTTGGCTGAGCAAGAAACACAAGAACTCATTATTTTTCATGACTGATTTTTGCACGTTATCCAGGGTAAAGCAAAAGCTGTGAACACAAGCAAAGTATCAAATTAATTCACTGCTTCCCATCAGCAAGCAGATGTTCAGCTGCTTCCAGAAAAGCAGACCTCCATCATGCGTAATGTATTCCTGGGAAGATGAATGCCATAACTCTGAACATAACCTGTTCCTCCTTTTATCTCTAGTTCTTATTGCTGAGTCTGGCATCGTATGCTATCCCTTTAATCCATTTGAGTCAACTGCTCCGACTTTGTCCCTTCCCAGCTTCTTGTGCACCCCCAGCTTCCTCACTGGAAGGGCAGCATGAGAAGATTAGACCTTGACTCTATATAAGATCTATTTAACAATTGCTAAAACATCCATGTCTTATTAATAATGTTTTGGTCTAAACTGCAACATATAACACTGCATGTCCTGCTGTGAAGAGAATTAGCTCCATCTTTGAAAAAACATTTCATGGAATACAAATAATACCACTGATATGCAAAAAATTGTTGTTTCAATATACTGAGTAAAGTGAGAAAATATGCATTTGAAGTCTATTGTTTCTAGAGAAAAAAGGAAATTAAATTCTGCACAGATTGAAATATGTTGATTATAAAGAGTGGCAAGGATAATAAGAACATTAAACTGTGCCAAGTACCTCATAACACTATCATATTTTTAGTCTTTTTTGATTGCTACTATGTAGCAATCCATTTTAAATAAAAGGAATCAACAATGACTGTTGCTCATTTGGTTTCCATTTAATATCTGATCTGTATTTTTGCATATGTGTAAAAGGAGAGGTAATTGGGTCTTGCAAGAAAAATAGGTATCTGAGTGCTCTGAGCCAAAGATAAACGCTAAATGACAGTTCTTAAGTATTGCTCAATCTTTAGCAACAACATCAGTCAAAGAAATTACTGTCCAGTTTTAGTTCACGACTTGGAAAGAAATTACTTGTACATCTCTTGTGAATAGTTATCCTCTTGCATACATATAAATCAGATAGAAAGGAAATAAATTATTTCTGAAATATTATTCATTCAAAATAACACGTTTCATCAATGGAAATTTAAATGTAGTACAGTTAATACCTCAAAGATAACCTTCCAACACTCTGAATTACTAACTGCATAGAATCTGACCTGCAATTCAGTGCTCATTTTTTCCCAAAGTATTCTTGGAAGTCATTAAATATCTAACTGTATATATCTGATTTATTTATATTTTTATTGTATGTTATTATATATGTTTATTATATTTTATTTTCTATGTTTTATTTTTTGCTATCTTCCTTTTTTTTTCTGTCCTTGACAATAAACACATAAATAAAGATGGTTGTATTTTGCTTGTTTGTTTGCATTTAATCCAGGTTCATTATTTATGAAAAAAGATTTATTTATTTTTTTGTAAACAAATATCATTCTTTTTTATATTGGAAACTGTTATAGCCTTAGATGTATAAGTAGTATTTGTTTATGTTTCCTTCTAGAATTAAGTTCCTTGATGTTGTTCAGGTGCAATTGCAGGACTTCTGTCACATTAATATCAGTCTAGGCTGTACAATATCTGCTTGCACTTACACAGATGAAGCTGCAATCACCTCCTTTCTGGCCATAATTCCAGTATTCTTTTCCTGTCGTGATGAAGTTCTGAGAATGCATATGAGAATTGATAACAGTGTGTGAACTTTTTTTTTTTTTTCCCATTGTAGAAAACACCTAATGGAAACCTTCAGCTTGTATGTTCAAAGTAACATTTTAAAAAGATGGAATCGTTTTATTAGGATTTAGGCAATGAATAGACTTCTTCTCAAAGAGCAATGCATACTCTATCTGACACTGCCTTTTTTTAACCATAAAAACTTTCAAAGAATTATACAGGAACACAAAAAAACAGGAACATACTGTAAAAGCTAAAGATATTTTGATTATGAAAATTAAATATTTCAAAGTATTATTGTCTTAGTTTCTGTTGAGATGGAATTATTTTCTTCAAAGTGTCTTGTATGATTGTGGTTTTTTTTCTATGAGATAAACAATGTTGATAATACACCGATATTTTTAGTTGCTGCTAAGCAGTGTTGTACAGAGCTAACACCATTCTCAGTAAAGGACTAGTTTGTGGTGTGAAAGGAACAGGAAGGGAACAGAGTCTGGACAGCTGACTTAAGCTGGCCTATATGGCATCATGCAGAAAGTTTTGTAGGGGGTGGGAGTTCACCTCACTCCTCCACTGCTTGGAGGGCTAGCTGAGCATTGGTTGGGGAGTGGTAAACAATTGCTGGTGCATCACTTGCTATATATATTCATATATATCTGTATATATATAATTATTATGGTTTTCCTTTCCTCTATCTTATTCAGTAGTTCTATCTCAACCCACAAAGTTCTACTTTGGTTTATTTATTTATTTTTATTCTTTCACCAGTCCCACTGGGAAGGGTGTAGAGTGGGGTGAGCAAATGACTGTATGGTGTTTAGTCACCCCCAGTTTAAATCATGATAATTATCGATAGTAATATGAATCAGGAGTCACCACTGATAATAAAAGTATTTCATACTTTTAAAAATTAGATATATTCTCATAACGTAAGATTTTAAGAGTTATCCCTAAGGAAGTATTCAAAAAGATTGACATTTAAATAATTATTTGTTAATGCGTATGGATACCTTTTTATAATATCTACGTCTCCTGCTTATTTAGCTCCAAACAGTCCTAGTAATTGTTTTTCTGGTTTTCACTGGGACAACCCCAGAGCTAACTTATTTGCAAAATGATTTCATACAAGATGATAATTTGGATTAGCACTGAAAATTTTGATCATGTAATATCTAATTTTTCTAAGTATTTCTATAGTATGAAAATATTTTAAATTCAATACTTCTTGGAAATTTCATGACTTCACTCTCACTACCTCGAAGCTGATAGCTAGCAAGTCTAAAATATTAATGGAAAAATGTTACAGGCAAGGAAACACTCATTAACAGAAATAAACAGAAAAAAAACTAAAACAGAAAAATCTAAGTTATTATTCATATTTTCATTACACTTTGAAGTACATGTTTAAATAAGATATAGAAGAAAAAAATGTTCTAAAAATTCAGAAATGACATGGGAGGTAATCAATCAAAGGAATTTTCCAACAAGAGGTAAATTATATTCTATCCTAAGACTGTTAAGTTCAGGAATTGAATCAACATTTTAACAGTTCAAAAATTTCCTACTGAAACATAGACTTTCATTGAAATTACTTTATTTGCACCCTAGATTTTTACCAAATTCTCTAAATAGTCTTAATGAAGAACTGCTGACATTTTTTTTTAAGAACACCTCAGGTATGAAATCTTAGCATTCTTAACTGTTCTGTCCAGACTGTCTGGATCTATCGCTGCAGATTGTCATAGATCATGGGAGTCCAACCTTTTGTTTTGAATGAACAAGGATGATCTTGGGTCACATACAAAGGTCATTCCAATAGTGATGCCTCTTATCTATTTCCACAGAAATAACAACTGCTACGAAGAGCACAATTACACTATTTGATAGGACAGATTCTCATCTGGAAATCATTATTTTTCAACAGTCATCACCATTAGCATTTTCACCAGGGTTAAGCAGAAGACTACATGCCACACTTAAAAAAGTCTGCACCAGCAGAGGTGACTGTCACTGTCACCACTACTGAAATGCACCACTACTGCCTCATTGTGCTCACATTCACTGTTTGATCTTCATAAAGATGCAGTGTCAATGAGTGTCAATATCGTGGGCCATGATAATAAAATAGTAGTCATTACTTTTGGAGCAGCCTTATATACTTACAAAATAGATGACATTGTGTTGAAACAGAGACCACATTTACAGCAGTGATTTTGTTAAAATTTCACCACAGTTATGATATTAATTTCAGTAACATTAAATTAACCAGTCCTTGTCAACCAGCCACTGAAGGACTGGTTTATGTAATATGGTATCAATCAGATATATTTTATTTCCATACGTTCATGCAAATAACCTATCTACTAACAATTAAAATATTAATTAAAATACTTAAATAAAGCTTGTGAAGATAAAACCCTAGCCTTATAAAGTTCAAGAAGAAATTTGTTTTCCGGGTCTGTTAGAGGAAATACAATTTTTTGCAATTCATGAAGGAGCAGAAATGAATGTGTTTAATTATCAGGCATTGCTGGGAGGCACCCAGCATTTAAAAGTGGAATTCAGAAAGCATTTAGGACCTAGGCTTCCAACATTGTATTCAGAATAAGACATCCAATGAAGATGCGATTTTATATACAAAGCCAATAACTCAATTATATCTTTCTCAAAATTAAAAGCAAACAACTTCCAGTTGTAAAATAGAACTAACCTGATGCTTGGCTTAATTTAATACATCAAATGTGTAAAAATTCCATGCAGAAAACGTAAATGTACCAGGCACTAAATGCCTTCCTTATTTAGCCATTATAATTAGCTAGTTACTATATTTTCCTGTTAGGCCTAAAGAAATTGAATGCCATTTTGAGAATTTTGTAAATATAACTTCACTATTGCCACTATTGCTTCACTATTTTTTTTTCTGGCATTTTATATCAGTAATCCAGTGGAAATCTGAAGAAGTAAGGGGAAACAGAATTTCAAATGAGGTCTATTTTTCAAGAAAGTGTGTAAAAATCACTAGTACAAATATATATATATATATATATGTATATGTATATGTAAATAAAATAATAAAAATAATAAAATAAAGGAATAGTCCACAGTCTTGAAACATATATATATGTATATTTTAATTATTGAGAAAAACGAAGGTGGAAAAACCTGAAGCTATTTAAAATATTTATAGGCAGAGATAAAGCAGACAGTGTTCATAAGGAGAATTTATATTGCCAATATTCAAGTGCCTATTGGAATATTTTGACTGAAGTCATTTTACATTTCCATAAATTTGTGCATTGTGCTTATGGAAATAGTGGTGATAGGCATTGAGGAAAGAATTGCATAAAAAAGGTAATGTACTCAAAGAAAGTTTATTAAAAAGAAAATGCATACAGTGTGGAAAACAAGCAAACAAAAAGACAAGATTGACCAGACAAAGATAAGAATAAACAAAGAACAAATTGCTGAAGCTCACCCTCATGCAGTGGCAGTTTTCCTTAATTTTTGTGTATGTTACAGAATCTTTTACAAACAAAAGTCTTGTCAGAGTTGCATAGACTTGACTTTTTTTGTAATGAACAAACAAGCAAACAAACTAAAAGAACGAGAAAACGTCAGAAAATTTATGTGCTTTAGTGATTAAATTATATTTCTCAAGTACATTGATTTGATTGACTGTGTTTCATTCAGGCAAAACAGATGCTCTAAAAATTGTCAAAATTCTAAAAAAGGGTTTTTTAAGTGATATTCATTATTCCATTAAACCATAAAAATAAAGTTTTTATTTTTTGTATAAGTTTCATTCACATTTATTGCAGACTATGAAGTAACAGTAATTTGATTATATACTACTAAAATAGAATGGAAAAAATTACAACTTTTTTATTATTTATTTTTTGTAAGCAAACACAAAAATGATGATAAGAGGTGAACACAAATTATTTGTTTAATGTTTAGAAAATTGTGCAAAACGTACATTTTGATTGAAATGAAGATTTTTATTATTCTTCTAGATTTGCTAACCAGAATAATTTTTATTGTTTTTTTTCCTTCTGTTTTGGTTTCAAATATATGCTTTTCACACTCATCCCAATTCTTCACCAGTTTTCTCTTTAGCATGTAAAACTCTATCAATATTATTCTTAAATCATTTAAACCAAGGTTAATGTTAACATAAAGGAAAGCAGTATATTTACTAATAGCCTGTGTTGCCTTGATATGCAATACTGTTTTCCTGTTCCTCTCACTATAATTTTCACCTTTCTATGAATGAAGGATACTTTCACTAATCTGATATCATGTGAAAATTTCCTTCTACAGCTCTCATATTGTTTCTCAGCTTCACTAAGTTAACTTTTGGAACAACCAAATATCAGCTTACTAACTTGCCCAAAATTATTAATTTAACGGCTCAACTAGTCCCTATTAAAAGTATTTTTTGTGATTTTACTTTATGTAACATAACAGTGGAATAAATTACCTCTTACATTGTTTAATGTTTTTTTTATTATTATTTTCTACATTTGTCTAAAAAAAAAGTTTCATTCAACTTTGTAATTGAAATTAATTTTACATTTATTTTTTGCATGTGAAGTACTAAGATTTTAAGATGGCCTGTATGAGTTTTCAGTGGAATTTAATATAAATTATATATTATTTTCAAGAAATGTTCAGACCAAAATTGTCCTTTTTTTAGTTTCTTGATACAGTGCACACCACTTGAACACATGAAGAAATTGGAAGATTGGATTGGAAGATTGAAAGTCCTGGGACTTGATGTTTTTGACCATGTCTTCAGCTACAGTGTGCCTTCAGATCTTCCATGGGATGGGATAAGGAACAGGAGTTGGAACTGAGAAAACTGCAAGAAAATATTAAATATTAGCATGCTTTTTTTTTTTTTTTTGATGACAGAGGCAGTGGCCTAAGCTTCATAACAGAGAATAGGAAGATGTGAAAAGCTCCCTCAAATGGCTGGGTACTTTTGCTAGTGTTGTGAAGGTTTGCTCTCCACTTCTCACTAACTAGGAAACATACATATAAAGGACTGAATTGTGTTTATTTGTTTTGTTTGTTTTGTTTTTGGACAGTATTTTCAGGTTAGAGAGAATACAAAGGTAAGAGCGGCTCCCTCAGCAAACCAACCTCTGGTGTCAAGGAACATGATTTTAGACTATCCAATAATTGCACATAGTTTACTGAGGGAGAAAGACTAATGACAATAAATAAAAACATATCTTATGAAGATAAAATGGTAATTTATTAACCTGTAGTAAGAAGAGCTTTAACATTGCCTGGAAGATGGATACCTGGAGGAAAGTACAGAGGAAGCACAAAAGAAGACAAAAGAGGCTCTTGTGGACTAAGGGAAACTTTCACATCCCTCTTTGTATGAAAGATATTCAGCAGCTTTCTTTGAACAACAGTATGCTGACACAAAGTACCCAGAGAATTAACTTGAAATCCTTGTGCTTACTCAAGGCTGTGTGATGATGGTAATCACAGAGTTTAGGACTTTCAAGAAACTCTTGAAGGACTGTAGACTGCTGAAGAAGTATAAGTTGAAATGAGGTTAGATTTTTTTTTTTTTTTTTTTTCTCATGGCTCAAAACTTGCTTTCGGAGGTATTTTTTGCAATAAGACTGACTTATCAAGGAGGCGAGTGGGGGATGTCACTTGGCCTGCATCACTTTATGGACAGTTTCACATTTGACAGCATTTCTATGGAGCTGTCTGCCTTCAAAAGGGTGTGCTCAGGGGTGTCTACTGGTGGAAGATCTGGCCTGTGATGAAGTAACTGGTATCGGAGACTGGGGGACAATACCATTGTATTCTGTGAAGGCAAAATTTAATTTGGCATCTCCCTGCTTCCTTTTATCTGCTGGCAAATCCCAGAAGATGGGAACAAAGGATGCCCACAGACCAGAAGCTGCTACTCCAAAGAGAGCTGACTCGACCACTTTGAACTTTTAAAATTCATACTGTCATTCAGAAGTCATCATCAACAACACAATCTCAGATGACCCGATGACCCATTGCTAGTTAAGATCAGCATCTGAATTACGAGCTATGTTGGAATCCCAGTGGTGACTATCTCTCTCTTTCTCCCTATAAAGACTCCTTGCTTCTGTTTTCTATCTCTTTTCTATTGCCTGTCTTCCCTTCCCAATCTCCTTAAGCAATTAAGATTTGTAATAAACTGCTCAGGCTAACATTTGACCCATTGTGTCTTAATCCCACTGTTGGGTACACAAAAGAACTTCCTCTCAATCCTATTATTTGGGGTGAGACAAGAATCCATGCCCAAATGCAAACAGACAAGAAGGTATCCAAATTTTTCAAGGACAATCTTGCTTGGCCATTTAAAAAATGAACTACAAGGAGGAAGACGCCATAGTAGTTTTGTCACAGTTCCAGAAGGGTTTTTTAAACCACTGATTAAGTATGGACTGGATAGACAGCTAGGAGATGATTGTGATATCTTCACAGGGCTAGAAGTTATAGTACCAAAAGCTGATATTTCTTCAAAAGTAAGTGAAGACTGAGTGGAATTCTATGGGACATTTCAACGATATGATGTGATATTTCAGTGAAACCATGACATGTGTTTACTATTGAATCAAGATGTAGTTAACTAGATTGAATTTATAAATGGCAAAAGTTAAGTGAGATGGCTCTTACTATTCATTAGAGTTTCAGACGCTTCTTTAATAGTCAGATATATAGGCAAAATGAGATAATAAAGTTTTGTAGGCTAAAACAAGAACTGAAATGAAATATGCAATATAAATTTTCATTGTGAAGATGATTATATTTGTTATTCTATTTATTAGAATTTATTTGTTAAAGTTCTGGGAAATGTCATTTTCCATTGCCTATGGAAAAATTGAATATTCTCTTTATTCACACTAGAAGAGAAATAAGGCGTAATATAGGAGAGGTGCTAATAAAACAGTTTCAACAAGTCAGACTCTGAATTTGGTAGGAACTGTATCTCAGAAGTTCATATTTCTTTACTGATACTCATTTCCATGTCATTGAGGCTCACTTTGGCTTCATACTCATTCACAGTAAGATTTATGTTTCTACCCAAGAGTTGTTCAAAATTTGCAAAAATTACAATTTTATGTTCTGAAAATCCCCCAAAACCTTCATAAAGGTCAGGGAACTACCATTCTACAAATAATTCAATAATGTAATGAATCCAAACTAAATGATAACCTGATAAGGTCTTCCTGTTTAATAATGATCTAACCACCTTGAAGTCTGAGAATTCTGAAGAAGGACTGCATTTTCCTACACAAGCTATACTGTTTCAGTATCTCTTCATTTTAAAGATTTCCAGGAAGTACTTCTATGTTCTGTATATGCACCAACATCCCACTTAATATCATTTATAGTTCTCTAATATGTTGACTGCTTAAGTTAAATGGTAGATCATTATCTTCCTTCGATGTGTTTCACGTAGTGTTATTTAAACAGTGTCAATTTTACATGTATGTTAGGATTCAGCAGAACATTATTTTGCTGGTTCATGAGAGAGAATTATGCCAAATGTCTGCACTTACCTGATGTTTATCTATTTTTTCTGATAAATAGTTGCAAGTCTACATGTTAATTGAAAAATATATAAACACATTTAACAAGAACTTAATGTTTCTTGTTCTCAGGCATTAGAATGGACATAGAAGAAATCTTAATATCTTCAATTCTCACTTGAAAAAATAAGAGGTCTGAAAGAAACGAAAGAAACACTGAGAGGTCAGCTACCCACTTTCTCTCTCTCCCAAGGTAGGATCAGCTATTCTGAGTTACAGTGACGCTGAGAATTTTTATCTACCATGATGTTACCTGCATAGCTTGGCTTGTTATAATAAACTTCAGAAAATAAAGCCTTAAACTTAGTTTTCTCAGCTTTCTTGTAATGCTTTAGAGTCCAGTATTTTCCATGCCTCCAGATTAGTAGCCAACAGGATGCCATTTCTGTGCTTCCAACAGCTAGTTTGATAGCATCCCGCCACTCTATATGCTAGGTTCTGAGCATATTTTAAATATTCATTACCTCATCAGAAAGAACTCTCCTGCTGTCTATATCTACAGGCAAGCACAAGCACAAGTCTTACTATCCTTTGCTCCTGCACCACTTCCCTTCTTAAATAGATGCTAAACGTTTTGCTTTATAAATAAATTGATGTTGTGCTTGAGCCTTATCTTTCACTGAAAAACAGTTCCCTGATTTTCTTGGTCTTCAACACACAGGCTGAGTTTCTGCTTCTTGTAGATGTTTGAGTTAGAGAAATTACTGTTTCTTTCAAATGTCAAAAGTTTTATTTGATGAAACTTCTGTAACTAAAGAAGAACTTGTTAACTGAAAATAGAAATCAACTTATTTTTTCTTAAAAAATAAAAAATTAAAAAGGACTGTATTTTCCACAATGTTTTTGGATTTATAGCATGTTTTGAAATTTCCCCATAGAAATTAACTACCACTTTTCATGATCCATATCCATTTCTTTAAATATGCAACAGGAATGCTGTTTGGACACATAGAAGTGAGATCAGAAAAGCCAAGGCATAGACGGAACTGAATTTCAACAGACATGGTAAAGGTTGAGATACTCAAATTGATCAAAAAATACCTAAGCCTTCAAAGACTTTCAGGCTTACCTCAACTCTTGTGTCCCTGAGACCTGGGTAGAGTTTGAGGGAGTAAAATCTCACTCATTCTAAGAGCAGGGCATCCACAACACATCCATGCCTGGGAAGATCATGGAGCAGATCCTTCTGGAACTGTATTGCCACTCACCACATTGGGTTGCCAGAAACTAAATCAGGCTAACCAGGGACAAGTTCAACCTGGCCTTGAATACCTTCAGGGATGGGATATACACAACTTCTCTGGGCAATCTGTTACAATGCTTCGTAACATTCTGAATAAAAGTTTCTTGCTAACATCTAAATTTCTTCTTTAAGTTTAAAGCAATCCCAACTTGTCCTATCACTATTAGGCTATGTAAAATGTTGGTCGCCTGTGGCTTGTAAGCTTCTTTTGAATATTAAAGAGTCATGGTACTCTGGACTCTCACTGGAACTTTCTCCAATCCACACAAAATAAGACCAGTTCTCTCAGCCATTCTTCAATAGAGAGGTGATCCAGCCCTCTGATCAATTTTGGTGCCATCTTCAGGACCCATTCCAACAGCTATGGTCATTCTGGAGGCCACAGGTCTGGACATAGTATTCCAAGTGTAGCCTTGTGAGGACAGATTAGAGGCAGAGTCATTTTTCTCTCCCTGCTGTCCACTTCATTGATGCAGCTTAGGATACTGTTGGCTTTCTGGGCTGCAAGGGCACACTGCTGTCTCAAGACCAACTTTTCATCCATCAGGACCCCAAAGTCCTTCTCTGCAGGGCTTCTGTCAGTGAGTCCTTCTCCTGGTCTGTACCTATATCTGCGATTGTCTCAACTCAAATGAGACACCTTTCAATTGGCCTTGTTATATATCATGCACTTCCATCAGAATACATATTCGAGGTTTTTCTTTGTGGAGTATACTCAACATTTTGGAAAAAAAAAAACCAAAACAACAAAACAAAGACAATGCTAATAACAACAACAATAAATATAAACAATTGAAACTGAAACACTGGGGTGGTAAAGTACTTTATATTCTTTATTTTCAGGAAAAGATTATATTACATTATGCAAAACTAGAAAGTCTGTTTCTGAGGGCCTACAAAACTCTTTTCCTCTTACAGAGATTGCTTTATTACCTATTTTTATGAATAGGAATATCCAGACATTGAATGACACAGAAAAGTTTAGAAACAGTTGCAGGCAGAATCTGTGCTCATAGAGAAAGAGCAGTAATGAATCTCTTCTGAAGAGCAACACTTATGAGCTTAGGGGCTAATAAATTTCAAGTGTAGCAGAAGAACAGATATACCTTTGAACACTGAATAATCAAACCTTACTTAAAGAAAGTCCTTGGCTTTTGAAATGAAAAAAAAATAGAGAATAAAAAAAATCAGTTACTGAATGAACAGTGATATGATTCTAAAACACACCAAACATTATTAGAATGATGATCAGTGGAAATAAGTCTAGTTGGAGGCCAATAACAAGCAGTGTACCACAACAGACAATATTTGGTCAAATCTTGTTCAACATCTTAATTATCTGAATGTTGGGGCAGAGCATGCTGTTAGTAAGTCTGCAAGTGACAGAAAACTGGGGAGTGGACAGGGTTATGTTGCTATCCAGAGGGACCTAAACAGGCTGTAGAAATGGTCTAACAGGAGTCTTGTTATGTTCAAATGTGTAATGCAAAGTACTACTCCAGGAACAACTCCAAGCACCAGTACAGGGGTCAGTGCAGCCAGAAAGTGTCCTGGTAGTAGGGGACCAAAGCCCAAGTGTCCTCGCCATCGTATTGAATATGAGTCAACAAAGTGCCCTTATTAGTTAGAAGACTAACTGTATTCTGGGCTGCATTAGGCAAAGTAGTGTCAGCAAGTGGAAGGAAATGATCCTTCCCTTCAGTGCTAATGAGGCCATACCTGGAACACTGTGTCCAGTTTCTTCCCTCGCCCTTGCCCCAGCACAAGTGCAAGATTGAGCTACTAGAGACATCCAGTGAAAGATGATGAAAGGACTAGAGCACCCCACCTCCTGAGAGAGCTGGAACTTCAGCCTCAAGAAGCAGCTCAGTCATTTTGTGAGGAAACTGTAAAACTAGATATTAGCAACTATCCTAATGTGCAGATGATAGAAAGCATTAACCACTTTGGCAGAAGACGGAGGAATAAATATGCTACAGCTTCCACCTCAGTCACTTTACACCTCATTCTATGTTCAATGATAGTGCCACTGTAAGGACAAACATCTCTTTTGAAAGAGATTTGTGAATTAATAATTTTTGAATGAAGGAAATTTTGACACAGTGTGTATGTTTCAGTATAGGGAAGGGCACTAGTTTAGAAATTTTTTAGCATTTCTTTCCCTACTGAAGTGGTGTGAGACCAGTGGCAAATGGCAGGAGTATCACAAGAAACAGAAAGATCAGTATTTAGTACGGAGGAGCACAGTATGATGCTGAGGTCAATTAGTCAGTGGACCACATAGAAAAAAAATATTCTATTTCCAGTTTCACTGACTCACACTTTTCCTAGTATTCTAGGACTCCTCAGTACATAAGTAGATGCTTGTTGAAAATAAAATTACACAATTACACAGTTTCATACTGTTCAGTAATATTAATATATGTTTATACACATGCATGCATTTGTCAAAATATATATACAAATGTCAGAGCCATTTGCCATTATCTCCTAACATATAGACAGAAATAAACATTTTCAGGAGGCAATTTATACTGAAACACCTATGGGAACTCAACTTCTTGGAGTAGATTTCTTATCCAAAGGGAGTCCACGTGAGATTTTAAAATTTTTTATAAGTAAGGACTGATGGAGCTAAAAGATTGCTTATGGATCAACCATTTATTCTTCCAAGTTAGAAGCTGAAAAGACCATAAAACTTAATCGATGTTTTCCTAGGTCATATTCCTAATATTCTGAGTCTTTTTGTAATTCTTAATTTGAAGAATTTTAATTTTTCTCTTTATATGTTACTGATCTATGTATCACTTCCACTGATGCCACTATTGCTTTTTCAGCGAGATGTGCAAGGAATTGCTAAACAGCATTAAACATACACAATAGGTCTGTCATCTTTCCCCAGGAGTTTTCTTCTAATTATAAATCCACGTATTAAATGCAAAGATGTAATGAGAAGTGCAAATAGATTAAAATCCTTCCTGTCCCTTGGCTACATAGTAAACGGGAATTCAACAAAAGAATTTCCTACATTCATAGTTACATTTTAGTCTTCTCATCAATTTCTAAGTCAGCTTTCATTGTACAGCAGTTACACAAAGCAAAAATTAATAGCACAATCACAGTGAACAAAATCCCTGGAGGTCTGTGATTTGTGTCTATGCATAGGACATGGCACATGTTAATGCGAATGAAATGTGAAATATTATAAATACATTAGCTTTCAGCTTTATTCTCTTCCACACTTGAATAATTTTATTTTTCTTTTTAATAAGCATTTCTACTGTGGAAACAGCAAAGAAGCTGTCGTACACTATGAATGCTATAAGGATCCTCTAAAGATAATATTTTTCCAACTAACCTTTAGAATCTCATATGTTTTCATTCTACTTGCTACTCTTCTAGAAAACAAAGGTTCTTCAGAGTTGTATCCATCCAATCCATGGAAAATTCATGCGTAGATTGCATTTGTTTAAACCTCCCTTTTTCATGTTATCAATATGAAGAGATTGTGCCTCTGCCAAACAGAATTGTCTAAAACAAGTATTATTCCCAGGATGCTAAAAGAAACGTAGGCTGAAGCTGAAGTTCTGGTAATTCAAACATTTAAAAATCTTACCGAGGTGTTATACTCCCATAAATTCACTATCTTGTGCCAGCCAATTTTAGAATAAAGTTTACAATAAACCTACATACATACGTATAAATAAAACACCTCAGCATTGGTTCAGATGAGAAATAGGCAATTAAATTGTTTGAACATCTTATATTTCAGTTTCTTTAGTGAAAAAATAACACTTTTGTACATCATTGTTGCAGCATCAGATCACATTCATTTTTTCTTTTTCAAAACCATGTTGCTATTTGCTATTAGTCATAATTAACAAAGATTATTATTTGAATGATTACACATTGTTTTTGTTTTCTCTTTACTGTTATTATTGATTTTTGTTTTGTTTGTTCCTTTTTGTTTGGTTGTTTTCTTTTTAATTAGATAATTTTTGTTACTGAACTTTCAACAGATAAACTCAAGAATCTCATATCATTGGGAAACTCAGTGAATAAGAAATTTGTCATAAATCCGAGATAATAATTTCAGTAGCAGTGCCTACAATGTACTGCAACAACATGAAGTAAAATGTGCTTGTGAATGAGTATGGGCCACAAAACTTTCTCATTGTAATGTAATATATAACAGCCTACCTGTTGAGAAAAATTGGGTCCTCATTAAGCTACTCATACTATGATTTAGAGAGCAGTTTTTCAAAAATGATATAAAGGATCATTTATGTCCTCATTCCACAAGTGCAGCCTTTGATTCACCTAAATCTTCAACAACACATAGATTTGCGAATGTAGATGTACGAAGAGCTCTTCTAGACAGGAGGTTTACATATTATAATATTTCATGTCCTCACTCATAGTTGCACTGAGAAGAATTGCAAATAAGCCAAACTTGCTGCTTCAAACGTAGGATTTAGACAGTGTTCTGTCACTGAAGTTTAAAAAGAAAGAAGCAGTCAAGCCACTACCTTCACCGCAGATAACAGAAATATTTCTAAATCGCCTTGCAGTATTGAGAACTGTTGACTTTCCACTCAAGTAGACACACAAACATCTATTTTAATCTTTTCACTGCCCAACATAGTCCATAGAATTAGACATGAATCTTTCAAGTGTACATAAACATAGTTTCATTTATTCTATTATCGATGCAAAATTAACTCAAATTGTTCTTCTCACTTAGAGACATCTACAGGGAGTTTCAATGTGACTATATGAATCAGAAATAAACTTCTTTTAGATAGAAGACAATGGAATCAAGAGAGAAAGAAGCATTTCTAGAACTCAAGACATTAACCAAATGGAGAACTCTAAAAAGGATTAATTATTCTTAAGTAATGTCTATTTTCATTTTTCCATTAATTTCCATTAACTTAGAGAATATATGAATGACTTAACTATAGATATACATCATGAAGCTATCCAAAGCTTGGTGAGAATTCCACCACAGATTAAAATCTAATTATCTCTCTCAACCAAGAGATTTGTGTGAATATTATCCTATATTTTATGCTGAACCAGAAAATGAAACTCTAAGCAGATAGAAAAAAGGTTACAAATCCAGCTTAATGCGCAAAATGGAAATCCACTTTAACTCTAACTCATGGGTTTTATGTTCCCTTAAGAATTTTAAGGGTAGCATAGCATCTTATTCAATTTAATAAATGGAAATATCACTGTAACTGTTGCAAATTCCAAATGTCAATGAAAAGCATTTGTATTATCCAGATCATATTCAAAACCTTAGCAGTGACCAACTTGGATGATCCAAATTAACATAGCATAATTAGTATTGTTTGCCATGTTTATCCAGTGCAATTTTTTTAAAATACTTCATCTTCACACAGAAAGACAGAAATATCTAACTTTCTCTTATTCATAGGCTTGAAATAAACTCGTGTGAATAAATACTGTTAATGTATTAGTAGAACACAAGCAACAGTGTGCAGGCTCTTAGGAAAGCCTCTGGCAGTTCAATAAGATATTTGGTCCGGTTAAAATTTAGCATTATAATCAGACTAAATTATGTTACTAGATATTTTAAATGGACATGAAAATGCTGTTAAGAACTTAAAACTGTGCTATTGTATTTCTTCAATAACTGACCTAAAAAATCCTATCAAGTTTATGTTTCTCTTAGTCATATAGCTATAGATTGGGATTACTCAAGTTGTTCATGTAAGAAAATAAATGAAGAGATGCAGTACAACTTCATATTTAAAAAAAACAAAAAAGTTTAATCCAAAGCATTTTTCCATCAGTACATATGATGGTCTGTATCCCATACACCTGACCTATGAAATCATCCAACAGATTAAGAATAAAGGGTTATTTTCATTAGGAATAAGCAGTAGGAAGCAGTAGGAAGATAGAATATCAGAGTTTTCTACTGTGTTGTAGAGAGCAACCACAACGGTGGCATCTCTTCCCAAGCCTGGCCTTGTCCTAGTGTAGGGCAAATAACCCCCAAGAATAGCACTCAAAGAAAATAGAGCAAAAGATGGTATATTTTTGGTAGGCTTAAGTAGATGGTATACAAACAAATAGTAAAAAGAGAGCGGCTCACCTTTATGATGATTGAGGCTCACTGATAACTTCTAGGGAGGAATCTCCAACAAGAGATCCTTCCCTGATGGTGGTCAGCCCTTAAATGGGGTCTTGGGAGAGGTGGAGCCAGACTCCACCCCTTCCAATCACACTCACTTGTGCCCCTGTGCTTGCCTCAGGTGATCAATCGGTGGTTCAGGCCGTGATTCAACAGCTCCCATAAGCCTAGGCATGAACCTATCACAGAGCAGCAACCAAACTACTGATGTGCTATTAATATTGTCCCTGCTTAAGCAAAATAATAATAATAATAATAATAATTAATTAATCTTTACTTTGTTACACGATATCTTACAACTTACCTTTTAACAAGTACCTCACACAACGCTGTTATTAGCCACTTATGAGTAATTAGCGCTGCTAATCATTGAGCTAAAGTGCAGAAAGCAATACTTCTTACTGATAATCAGTTTGAATTTGCTGAAATGAAAAGCCTTTAAAAAAATAATAATAAAAAAAATATAGCTATAATTAAGTGGAAAGGCAAACTATATTTGAAAGAGATAATTATCTTATTTCAGTTTATTTTTTGTTTCATAGCATTCGTTAATTAAATTTTATGACATTATTTTTGTTAACAACATCGCAAACATTTTGGATAAAATAGTGAACACAATCACACCAGAATAATCTAAACTAATTCTGTAGACTGAATTTTATTTAGAGCAAAATAAAAGCTGTTTATATACATTGATTTGTAGAATAACAGCAAAAGCTGCAAAGCACGAATAACAGAAATGTCAAGAGATGATGGACAAACTATAAATGACAGATTTGCACACTACAAATAAGAGATTACAGTTTTCTAAATTCATAGTTATTTTCAAATAATTGAGAATATGTTCAAACCTAATTAACAATGTATTAGATACTATGTTGTGGGTTTTTTTTTCTGCATATCTCTTAAGTACACAAAGGTACATACATTTTCATTTATACATATGTTTCTCTGAAGTGTCCAAACTGAGGTTTTGTTCACCTTTTTCTTCAAAAATAACATAGAACCTTAATCATTTCTTTTTAAAGAAATTGAGATTTCTTTAGAAGTTTCAATTTTGAAGTTAAATGTCAAATTCTTCATGAAGAAAACTATAAGAGTTGGTCACAGCTGTGGGACCCTAGAAACAGGAAGACTCCTGGAGTTATCCAGTTATTCAGTAGTTATACAAATGTATTTGTCTGGACTTCTGTTTTCTAGCAGTGCTGTAGATTTGGAATCTGTTTTCAGAAGATCAGGGTTCATTATTATCCTTTAGAACTAAACAAGGGCAAAACTAATGGCATGATTTATATTATACCTAATGTTTGACATTCCTGCCTGAATGATACAAGTTTAGAAACCTTCTCTATTAATTAGCATGAAGAAAAACAAACTGAGAAATGTTTTATCTCTTTCACTCTGTGCAGTTATCATAATTCCAGTGAGTTTATACTTCTGAAGTACTTCCACCAAGTTTGATGAGACATCCCAGAGCACAGCATACATACTCTTAGATGATGCTACTAGTCATGACTTTAGTAGAGATACAATATTATTTTTACATGATTTAGAGCACTGTGAACCAAGAAAAACACTCAAAAGATAACTACTACACTTCAGTGATACAGGAGTTAGGGGTTCTGCAAAGATATGAAAGGCCATGTAGTGCACAGGATTGACTTGAGCAGGTTTCTCTTGTAAAAGGATGATGTATCTGGACTTGAGTGATTCTGCATCTCTTGGCTTGGAGAGCAGGAAGTACTCTGTAAACTAGATCAATTCAGGCATTAAATTTACTATTTTGGAAAACTTTTTGAAGAACCTGGCTGACATCTAACATCTAACATTATTAGTACAAGGAAGATACATAATCCAGGATTTAGTATGCCATTCTTAAATTATTGTCTTGACAAGACATGTCATTCATTCATTCATTCATTCATTCATTCATTCATTCATTCATTCATTCATTCCCCTAGGTCTTTTACTAAAGGACTACTACTGGGCTTTATATATTTCATTTGAAAAAAAATGTCACAATGAAAATTTGAGTGCCCATAAGAAAAAAGAAAAACAAACAACTATTAATATGGACAATTACCAAATCATCCCCACCAAATATAAGAAAAGCATTTACCATTTGTTACAGGCCTATAATAGGAGAAAGGTGATTGTGAGTAAACCAATTACTTTATAGACTGTAATCTTAGAATCTACATCACATATTAGTTTCCTAGGCTTTTCAAGAGTTCTTGAAACAATGGCAACTGCTATTAATGTTGTCAGCATCCAAGAAACATGCTTCAGAGCTAAAACTGATATGAAATGCAGTGTAACAAACTGGCTCCTTAAATAAAAACTGTATCCATTCTGTATCTATTAACTAGAGACTACTCTTAAGGCGCTGTCTCATGGGATTGGTCTCTCTGGGCCCATCCCTCCCAGTTTAATTTGTTATCTTCGATGAGAGACGGTCATATTCTAAGTTTCATTATAGGTACCCAATGTTTTCTGCAACATGATGAACTAAATCATGCATTGCACATAGGTGTCTATTTTTAAAATTTTAGACAGTTGGTCATGTTCAGCTTGGAGATGGAAGGCTGCAAGGACATCTTATTGCAGCCTTCCGGTATTTAAAGGGGGATTATAAACAGGAGGGGAATTAACACAGGTAGGCAGTGACAGGATGAGGGCAAATGGTTTTATGCGTAAGGAAGGAGGGTTTAGATTGGATGTCAGAGAGAGTGGTGAGGTGCTAGAACAGGCTGTTCTGAGATGTTGTGGGTGCTCTGATCCTGGAAGTGTTCAAGACCAGCTTGGATGGAGCCCTGGGCAACCTGGTCTAGTACCAGATCAGAAGGTTGATGTCACTGTCTATGGCAGGGGGGTTGGAACTCAATAATTCTTGGGATCTTTCTAACCTAAGCCATTCCGTGATTCTATGTTCCTTAATAAACATGATTTATCTACTGAAACCAGGATACTACTTAAGAAAATTCCATGAAAGATTTTTAAACTCCTTCCTAGGAGGAAGGTAGCACTTTCCAAAATAGCAGAATGATGCCAATCATGCAGAAAAGCCCTAAAGCATACTAGCCTTCTGCTGTTCTCAGAATCTGACTTGCAAGAGTGGATTACATGTCATGTGGGATAACATATCTGCTAATAATGTCTTGTTCTGTCTGACCACTGATAAAATTCTTACAGAAAAAGTAAAATCATTGTTATGTGAATAAAATTCTACACATTAGAATAACTTATTTCAAAATGATGTCCAGATTTGTTAAAGAAAACATACATAAATATGCTTCAGATCAATCTGCACCAAGATTGTCGAATACATTCAACATATTAGACAAGTTATGCCATATCTGCTAAATGTGTAAATATAACAAAGTTTACATCATCTCAAAATTAGTCATTTAAGAATGATAACAAATAATACAATTTGTTTTCTGGGTGCATCAGGCAAAAAAATATGACAAGAAGCCATAAGAGAAAATAAAATAAGCCTCCAGAGGGAAAGGTAAACTTACCGTTACATCCAGTGATTTATTTAAGTAGGGCTAGAGAAATATTAGTAACAATACAAGAAGGATAAGATTTCATTTGAAAATCTGTGAAGCCACAGCCAAGAACAATGTGACATATGTAAACTAAACATAAACATGGAGATTTAAACTTAATAAGGGTTTGGTTTAAAATTCAATCATCAGTAATATTCAAATAGAATCAAATATTAATGAATCAGCATAGAATGGTTTGGTTCGAAAGGGACTTTTAAGAACATATCATTCCAACTACCCTGCTATAGGCAGTACACCTCCCTCTAGATCAGAATTACCTCCCTTAAGATGCTGGTCACAGTTCTCTCATTGGAGCCCAGGATATGGTTGGCCTTCTGGACTACAACCACACATAGCAGGCTCATGTTGAGTCTTTAATCAGCCAGCACTCCCAAATCCTTCTCCTCAGGGCTGCTTTCAAGCCATCCTCTTTCCAGCCTGTATCTGTGCTTGGGATTGCCCTGACCTAAGTGCAGGATCTTGCTCTTGGTATTGTTGAACTTCATGAGATTGGCATGGGACCACCTTTCAAGCCTATCCAGGTCCTTCTGGATAGCATCCCTTCCTTCTAATGTGTCAGCTACATCACTCAACTTGGTATAATCTGGAAACTTGCTGAGAGTGCACTTGATCCTACTGTCCATGTTGCCTACAAAGATGATAAATAACAGTGGTCCCAACACTGATCCCTAATGAATGCTGCTCTTCACCAGTCTCCACTTGGTCACTGACCCCTTGACTGCAACTCTGAGTGCACCCATCCAGAAAATTCTTTATCCATGTAGTGGTCCATTCATTAAATCATTTTTTCTCCAATTTGATGACAAGGATGCTGCGTGAGATGGTGTCTAAAGCTTTGCACGAGTTGTCATAGCTGTCAGTTGCTCTTCCTTTATCCACTGACGCTGTAACTCCATCAAAAAGGCCACCAAGTTTGTCAGGCTTGACTTGCCCTCGGTGAAGACATGTTGGTTACCACCAATTACCTCACCTTTATTTTACATGTGTCTTAGTAGGGCCTTCAGGTTCCATGATCTTGACAAGCACTGAGTTGAGACTGACTGGCCTGTAGTTCTCTGAATCTTTTTTCCCCTTCTTGAAAGTGTTTCCCCTTTTCCAGTCAGTAGGAACTTCACCAGACTGCCATGACCTTTCTAATATGATAGCGGTTTTGTTACTTCATCCGCCAGTTCCCTCAGAACTCATGGATAGATCACCTCAGATCCTATGTACTTGTGCAACTTGAAGTGCACTAACAGACAAAAAGAGGTCCAGAAATAAGTGAAAATACCTTTGTTTATCCATTTAATATATACATATAATCATATTAGAATACTTTTAGTAGGAAATATTGCACATATTAATGTAAATGATTGATGTCTCAATTCTGATTGATTTAACATTTACTTTTACACTGTCTTAATAAACTTCAGGGCTCTGGATAGAAACTTGTGTTTAAATAGCAAGGGTTATGACATCAACAAGGGAGTTAAAATGAGTCACTTCCTGAACAATTTCTAATTTCTCCAAGACAATTAAGAAGTGATGGAGGTTATTGGAATCAAAACAAGGTCTTGTCAGATTGTTGAAATGCAAAAAGATTTTTGGATTGAGTTTAAGCAAAGAAATTAACATGCCAAGATAGTGTCTGAGTTCAGTTTGGTAATATCTCCAGAGAACTACTGGAAATTAGGTGGAATTTGGGGGAAAATCCAGGATTAACTGATAAGTTATAGAGTGAGATGAGGGTGAGTACCTAAATGCCATATAAATAATAATAAAAAAACCTTGACAGCTAGTCTCCAATCAAGTTTAGTGCTAAAATAATCCTAGCTAGAAGTCCAATGTAAGACTAAACAGACAGATTTTGTTGCAGCTATGAGAATAGCAGCCAAAAGCAGAAAAATAATATTGTAGTCACCATATTCACAATATAGAACGTTATTTCCACATGAAAATGTTTTCTCCTCATGCTTGTATGGAACTTAGTATGTTCCAGTTTGCGTCCATTTCCCCTTGTTCTGTTGCTGAAGAGTGACTGGCTCTATCTTTATTCCTGCTCACTGGGTATTTATAAGCATCGATAAAACTCTTAGTCTTCTCCAGTCTAAACAGTCTCTCAGCCTTTCTTTGTAAGAGAGATGCTTGAGGCCCCAAATTACCTTTTTGGCCCTTTGCTAAACTCTCTTCAGGAGATCCCTGTCTTTCTTGAACTGAGGAGGCCAGAAACAGACACAGTACTCTAGATGTAGCCTCACCAGGGCAGAGTAGAGGGGGAGGACCACCTCTCTCAACCTGCTGGCCACATACTTTAATGCACTCCAGAAAGCCTTCACCTCAAGGGCACACTGATGGCTCATGGTCAATGTTTTGCCCACCAGGACATATTCACAGTGCTCATTATTATTTCCTGTCAGTGGATAGAATAACAGAAGAACTGTTATTCTAGCATTTGGTATATAAAAGGCACCTCATTTTTAACAAGGGCAAGCTTTATTCATATGCTTCTGTCATTTTAGCTGAACATACAAAGAAGTGTTTGAATTCTCATAATTCATTAAATATGTCTGTTTCAGTATTTGCTGGTCATCTACCCATTCTTCCTGTTGTTTTTGACCCTCTAAATTTGTGTTAGTCATTTTGGTCGTTAATATCTTATTAGTAACTAAAAAGTAATATGTTGAAAATGACAGTTTTAATTGTTCTAAACCACCAAATATTCATTGTCACAATGCGTATTTGTACTATTTCTGCATCTTCAGAAGATAAAACAATTGTTAATGCAACTTTTAGCTCCCTGTTTCTATTACTGCAAACAAAAGAAAACAAAACAAATTAAAAATGTGTTTTCTACAGGCCAGTACTATGTGTCATGGAACAAAAAGGACACTGTATTTCAGAGGCAGAATAGATAATGTGTCAGCTGCAAGAAGTGCAGTCACTTACTTTAATAGAAACATTTGAAGTTGCTCTGCGTCACTTATCACAGCTCAGCAGCTTATTACATTTGCATTTTCATATTTTTGGTGTTTTTTTTTTTAATTAATCTGAGCAAACAGTAGAAATTTTATGTTTGTCGTTTTTTCTAGTGTCTTTCATGAAATGCATTTTTAGAGAGAATCAAAATTAATACTTTGGTTTGTTGAACTTTAAGAAGGCTCATATGAAAAGTATAATAAAGCTCTAACATCGGTATGTTTAAGACATATTTTGGAATGCATATTTAAAATTATAGCTTCCAAAATCTATAAGCAATTTCAATGAAATGCACTTTTGCATGCAACTCGAGAACACTGCGAACTCAGAAAAGTGGAAGGATAACATAATACTCAAGGCTTGGTAAGAATAGTGGAGATGCTGATCATTCATTTCACGGCTAGATTTCTTTTTTGAATCATCAGAGGTTTAAAAGATAAAACATAAATAATGCTAATAAAAACAAAACAATTAAAAATAAAATCCAACTGCATATACAGAGAAGAATGTAATGCAAAAAGCAGTGAACACAGCGGCATTTTCCCATCTTACTGTTCACAAGTAATATGCATTTTAGTTTGTATAAATAGCTACACACAGGAATGGCATTTTGCTAAGTTGTGCCCGGTTCACTTTGACAAGAGAAAGACTGAGTGAGTAATAATGATCTTAATATAATCTTAATATAATATCTTAAGATACTTGTAGACATTGGTAAGATCATCCCTTAGACTCCTGTTCTCCAGACTAAACAGGCCTGGCTCTCTTAACTTCTGTTTTTAGGAGAGACACTCAAAATATTTTGCCCTATGATACTTGAGGAAGTTTATTCTCTTGGACAGAATCATGCTTTTGGTTAAGATAGAGTTAACTTTGTTTGAAAGGAGAGGCTTGTATGTTGCCATGCTTTGGATTTTTATGAAAATTATGCTGTTAACATACTAATGCTTTAATTATTACATAGCAGTTCTTAAACTGAACCAAAAACTTTTCTTTGTAGGTCACTCTGAAAGTAATGACTCCTGTTTATTTCCATGGTAACTACAACAGATACAAAGAGCACAATAACACTATTTGATAGAGCTTCAAGACACTGTTTATCCACATAGACACCACCATCAGTTGTGCATTTATAACAGCAATTTATAAGCACAGCTCTTGCTCAAATTTGCACTGGGGAAATGACCAGCTGTTGCTGTTAGCACTGCCAAAACTCACCACCCACCACTTTGCACACATACACTCTTTGGTCTCTTAAAATGTTCAGCAGGCATAAATGAATGTCAGTGGGTGCAGCATTTTCCTTCATGGAGAAATTCAATTGCATTTATTTGCTTCACAGGCACTTCCATGTTAGATGCCATTTTTTAACACTACACCTCTACTGCTATCTGTAGTACAGCAACAAAATTTATCAGATTGTTAGCAGAATGGTTCAACTTGTACTGCCATACCTCCAATATACACCTCTGATGTGGGCCAACATAATATGATGGGAAGAATTACTCTCCAAGCATCCCTGGTACTTCTCATGCTGCCCTGCCTTTAGTTCACAAGTAGCCAGGAGGTAACACAGCCGTAACAGGTGACTCAGACAGGCCAAAGAGATATTCAGTACCACACTGTATCATGCTCAGAAGTAAAAGTGAGAATTGTGGGGCTTGAAAGCAGAAAAATTACTTCTGATAAGTTCTAGGTGATAACAGGTAAAATGTTGTTTGTTCAGAGAAGGGCAGCAAAGCTGATAAGGGGTCTGAGTACAGGCCTTATGAGTAGCAGCTGGGGGAGATGGGATTGTTCAGTCTGGAGAAGAGGAGGCTCAGGGGAGACCTTATTGCTCTCTATAACTACATGAAAGGAGGTTATAATGAACTGGGGGTAGGACTCTTGTGTAACTAGTGATAGGACGAGAGGGAACAGCTTTAAGGTGCACCTGGGGAAATTCAGACCAGATATTAGAAAACAATTCTTCTCTGAAAGAGTGGTCAAGCACTGGAATAGACTGCCCAGGGAGGTGGTGGAGTCACCAACCCTGGAGGTATTCAAGGAACATTTAGATATTGTGTTGAGGAATGTGGTTTAGTGAGAATGATTGGTTACTGGTGGATGGTTGGACTGGATGATCTTGTAGGTCTTTTCCAAACTTGGTGATTCCATGATTCTATGATTCTACAAAAAAATCAATAACTATATGTAGTAAAAAGTTGACATACTTGATTGTTGATAATGGTCTATAGTTACAAAACACTCCTTCTCAGGAAGTAGCATTCATCCAAGAGACATTATTGCTTTGGAGGCTAGCCCTTAAGTGACCCAGGGGCCACCCCTTCCAGTCACCTGGGAAGCATAGCTGAATTGCTTGCATCTGTACTTTCTGGGCCAGCCATCCTATTCTCCAGGTGCACAGTCATTAGATCGGGCTGTGACATAACAGTTCCCCTACAAATGATAAAGAAGGTAAAAGGAGGGGATGTTCAGAGTAACAATGTTTTTCTTCCCAAGATATTGCAAGGTGTGATGGATTCTGCTTTCGTGGAAGTGGCTGAACATCTTTTGTAGAATCACAGAATTGAAAGGGTTGGAAAGAAACTCATGTTGAGTCCAACCACTCTTCTAAAGTAGGTTCCCTTCACACTTCTGTATTTTTCATTATTAGTAGTAGTTTTTAAAATATAAAGAACAACAGCTATTACTTTCAAATTGCAATAATTACTATATTTTTCTGATTTTTCTAGTCACGCTTCTTAGCCAGCCCTTGAATGCAATAAACTTAGAAATACATACAAATCAATACAATATTCCATGAAAAGTGAAATTGATTTTGTTTTGATCTTAATGAAATATAAAAACAAATGGCATTTTCATGGCAATATTACTATAAAATATTGGAAATCCTCAAGTAAAATGATGTGAATATTCTTGAAGAGTAAATGGTATTATTTCCAAACTATCACTGATTATGAAATAAACTTATTTGTATGAGATGCATGCATGAGTGTAGCCTACTGTTTACGCTAAACTGAGGCACTGTATAACAAAAGCATAACCTCTTCCTGTGTTTGAATTCACAAGACTAGCTCTTGAAGAATTCTATTAGATGTACCTTTTTATTTAGTTTTCTTTTAAGTTGCCTGTTCTTATAGACGTGTATGTCAAAACCAAGTGACTGCTTTCAATTTTGTCTTTGTAAATGCTGAAATATATTTTTTTGTCACCTTGAAGATATTGTGGAGATCCTGAACATGTCCTTGAACTTTACATGCAATTGTCACAACAGTTAGTTGTGATCAAGAATGTAAAGCTGAACAAGATCTGACAAAATTCTCTCACAACTGCACATATGCTGCATGTTGTGGAAAGATGTAACAATATTTACAGAGGAGCAGAAAACTAAATGCATTACCTACAGAATACAGAGAAAAGAACATATCAGCTCTTACTTAGTTAAATAAAATATTGTTCTGTATTGCTTTCCAACAATTCAAATTAGAATTACATTTCATATTAAAAAATGTGTTTTTTCTAAGTTACATTTTAGGTACTATCAATATATATATCTTATAGAAACCTCTTAAAAGTACTTGTGTGTTGTCCTTGAGGAAAGTAATAATGAATCTAGCCCTTACTGTCTGAATCAAATGTTTATATGTTAATAAATTTTATATTGCAAATAACAGACGAGAAAAATATATATCTGATGTACAGAATGCATGTCCTTTTTTATAGTAAAGGCATATGTAAAATATGCCTAATTTAGCAATAAAATAGTGAAATTCATTTGTTATCTTGCATGATTCATTTATTACAGCAAATTGTAATTCAATACAGTGTAAAATACAATCCACAATTTTCCTCAAACACTTTTCCTGGTGATAAAACATTTCCTTTCCTGCTGTTATTTTGTAACAGAGTAGTGTTACGGTAATTTAAGAACAAATCCTTTTATTCTCTTTCTTACCTTGATCACATACAAAATACAAACCTGTGGATAGAAACAATTTCTCCTATCTCAAAATAAGTTCAATGATACAATGAAATAAAATGAAGAGCAAGTAGAAAAGCTCCAGCTGGTTCAAGTAGTATTTTGTGTCACGGACCACAATGCACATGTCACTTGCCCGTTAAGATTAAAGCAATTACTTTTTTTTTGTTGTTTTCCACACCTGAAAAGTCAATCAGACAAAGATATAATAAGTAACAACAAAAGTTAATGGAAATAACAGTAAACAAAGCTTAATTATTTCACTCTCCCCATAGGGGGTGCACTCTAGGCAACTAGGCTATAAGACACATCAATTTTACCTTTTTTTTTTTTTTAATCTTTGTGTTCCTGTAGAGATCTCTATAGCAACTGAATTAAATTATATGTGGTTTTAATAGCTATAATCTTAAAAAAAAAAAAAAAAAAAAAAAAGAAAAATGTTGCAAAGTCAGACTATGGTTTGTTTTGGAGCCTTCCTCTCTACACGGAAAGAGTTAAAATAGTGATATTAGGAATATATAGACAGTACAAATTAAAATCAAAACAAACAAAAAAGAAAAAAATCACAAAAATTGACTACTACATTTATTTTCTAAACTAGATCCAAACAGAAAGTTACATAGGTACTTTCATCACCATTCATTTCAATTGGTTGAACTGTTCTTTTAAAATGTAGCACATTGAATTCTACACATATCATTAAGCTTCAGCTTTTTTTTAATAATATTTCCGATGCTATTAAACTTTCATTGTGTATATCCATGGCTGAGAAATGGCTATGGAGTAATAAATCTACTTCTTGCTGTGGCGGAAAAAATTATTTAAGATATGAGAAGTGTGAATAAGAAGCTTAACCTAAAAAGAAAAAGAAAAAGAAAAAAAGTAACATTCCATTTGACTAAAATCTTGCAGTTTAAATGTGTCTATCTCCTGCTCTGAGCTAAAATAATACTGGGTGTGTGCTATTCCCATCAATTGCAACAGTTAACAAGATAGTTATTCCCTTCTCAGGAGTATGTACTTGGCTTTATTAACTTCTAATTGATTGTCTTGAGTATATTCTTCCCCAGAATTCATACTTAGCTTTGTTAGAGTGCTTCTGCTTGCCTTCTCCTTTCTTTGAACAGACTAGCAGAATGAAGTATTAGCAGATCTAGTGCATGGAAAATGACAACAGGCTCATTTAGTTTAGAAATAAGAAGTATCATTCTGATAATACTCTTTTGCCATGCTAGCATGCTGTGGAGGAGTACCTCAATAAAAAAATATGTTTTCCTATAAAAGTTTTCTAGTTCAGATTCAGACTAATTTGAAGAATTCCTATGTTATGTTGAAGCCAGGCTAGACAACAACAGTTCCTTCGCATTACACTACGCTACTATGCACCTCTTATACCAAGAATTGTTTCTTAAAAACTAGTTTAAATATTGTTTAGTAGTGTTGAATTATTACAGCAAGTCAAATATACATGGTGTAATAAGGTCTCAATAACATTCTAGTCATAAGGTTCAGTCTTGACTCATGAAAAAGAGAATATGCATTCATGTCCTGAGTGCTTACTGCACTAACACATAGGCTGAGTGATATCTATTCTTTAGTTAAATAAGTTTATTTTCTAAGAATCACACAATTGAAGGGGTTGGAAGAGATTTCAAGAGATTATCAAGTTCAAACCCTCTGCTAAAGCAGGTTCCTTACAGTAGACCGCACAGGTAGGAGTCCAGATGGGTCTTGAATATCTCCAAAAAAGGAGACTTTTTTTTGTCTCTAGGCAGCCTGTTCCAGTGGTCTGTTGTCATTTTTATTGTGAAGAAGTTCTGCAAATTTGTGTGGAACTTACTTACTATGTTCCAGTTTTTTGCCATTGCTCCTTATCTTATCATTACACACTACTGAGAAGAGCCTGTCTCATTCAGTTGTTTTTCGCACTCTAGATATTTTTAAACACTGATCAGATCCTCTCTCAGCCTTCTCTTCTCTAGGCTGAACAGACTCAGATGTCTCAGCCTTTCCTCACACAGGAAATGCTCCAGGCCCTTTGTCATCTTTGTGACCCCCCACTGGACTCTTAGGAAATCTCTGTCTTTTTTGAACTGGGAAGTCCGGAATTGGACGCAGTATTCCACATGTGGCCTCACCATGGCAGAATAGAGGAGGAGGATCACCTCCCTTGACCTGCAGTCCATGCTCTTTTTAATGCACCCCAGAAAATTATTGGCCTTCTTCGCCACAAGGGTACACTGCTGGCTCATGGCCAGCCTGTTATCCACCAGAAACCATCAGTCCTTCTTTGCAGAATTCCTCTCCAGGAAATTATCCCCTAATCTGTACAGGCACGCAGTTATTTTTCTCTTTCTCTTACCTGCAGGGTCCAGAATTCCCAAGGGGAAATCTTTGTATAAAGACAGAACCAAAGAAAGCATTCAGAATCTCTGCCTTCTTGGCATCCCGTGTTACCAGGGCACCCACCTCACTTAGTAGCAAACTCATATTTTCTCTAGTCTTCCTTCTACTATTGACATACTTAAAAAAAAAAACAAAACTTTCTTATTTTCTTTTACCTCCTTTGTCAGACTAAATTCAAAATGGAGCTTAGCCTTCTTCATTTCATCTCTACAGGCCCTGACAAGATTTCCAGCTTCTCAAGCCGATAGGCCCTTTTTCCATGTTGTTCATGCCATAAATATCAGGATGGTTGAAGTCTTGCATAAGAACCAGTGCCCAGGATTGTGAGTTTGCTTCCAGCTGTTTGTTGAAGACCTAATCAGCTTCCTCCTCCTGATCACATCTTGTAGTATACATCCACAACAGTGTCACCCACATTAGCCTGCTCCTTAATTCTTACCCACCAGCTTTCCACTAGACCATCATTCACCTGCAGGTGAAGCTCTATGAATTCTAGTTGCTCTCTCAGGTGAAGAGAAACTCCACCACCTCGCATCTTTCCTAAAAGCGTGTAACCAACCACCCGTGACAGCATTCCAGTCATGTGAGCTATCCCAATATTGTCTCCATCATCGCAATGAGTCAAAGGCCCTTTTTATTTTAAAAACCTTTTTTGTTTCACAGAAGTCCTTGAAAATCATTCCCTTTATGTTTCAATTTGCATCACCAGTAAGCGTTACAGTCCTTGGCCCTCCCATTCGAAGACAAACAGCTCCAAAGTAATGCTTTCAAATATAAAACTGTCCACAGTGTTGTTGATTGCCTCACATTGTTTTGAGACATTCCTTCCCAGTAACAGACACATAGTCATGGTCAAAATGGTACCAGAATTCCACAGTTTAGTTTTCCTATTATTGTACTCTATTCAGCTCAGAAGTAACGCTTGATCTTGAATTTAGTTATGCAAGTTTAAAGCTTTGAAAACAGAAAATAAATAATACTGTTTAAAATTTCAGTATCATATCTAATTCAAAATTTTAAATGCTAAATTTTAAATTACTGACACTGATCATATTGCTTGTAGGATTCTGATTATTGACAGTCATTGCTCTTGTTTAATTTTTTTCTTACAATATTTAATAGCATAAATATTGTTATAGAAATGTCTTATACTGACTATTTCCATTAACAAAGTTTTAACAAGGTTATAGAATTCTGTAGCTAGATTGTGGATTTCTTTTCTCAGTTATTTAGTTATTTAAAGTTGAAATTTAATAGCATAAATAAATGTTCTTTTAAGGTATTTCATCTAGGTCATTGTGGGTAGTCCTTGGATAAAAAATGTAAGTTCTGTAACAGGGGTATACTTGTCATAATATAATCATATTCCTAAGGTTGTAAGTGATATGGGATTTAGCAGAGTATCTATAATTCCCAAAGGGGGTGATTATCTCCTGACAGCTACACACTAGATTTGCCTTGCTGCTTTTGTAAGAAGTCTGCATTGTGTGAGATAATGCAGCTTAATTTCCTAAAAGATAAAGTCAATTTGACAGCAGTTTCAGCATGTTTCACATGAAATAGACTAACATTACAAAATAATATAATGTTTAGGAACTTCCCTAGCCATGGAAAAAGTTGCTCTAATTCAGTGATCCAGTGTATTAATAAAGGTGAGTGAAGTAATATGGTAAACAATCTAAGGCTATTAGGAACTTGCAATCATACCAGAGAAAAATTATGAATTTTGCTGTATGTACAACATCATAATATTTTTGTGATTATTTTTTTCAGAATATGGTAATCTATATCAATTACTACAAGATGCTCACAAATATATCGGTGAAACTTGGCTACCCTTTGTCTAGTTTTTTGCATAATGGTGAATGGCAAAACACCTCTTAGCTTAACAGTGCCAAACGTACTCATACACTTTCCTGGCCAGATTTTCAAGTCTTTTCTAAGAAATCACTGCTAGATATAAATTTAAAGATTAGTTTATTATATCCCCATGACTCTGCACTATTGCGAATTCTGTTGATAAAGACGGGGAAAGAACATCGGGTGATTTTCATCTAGCATAACCAAACCATTAAAAGTTAGACAACAATTAAATGTCTAAGCTCAGTCCTTCACTATTAATAGAGAAAAATGCATGTTTCTGGATTGTAAATCTTATTATTCTCTTATATCAAATTTAGTAAATGTTTTTTGTTGTCTTTTTTTTACAGGACTTCCCCCCCCCCCCATAATACTACACTCATTTGAAACATGTTTCTCACAACAATCCTTCTCTATACCCTAAATTTTGCAAATTTCCTATTAAGTTTGTTGTTGCCTCTTGAATATATATTCTAAAAAATGAATAAAACAATAAAACATCCTTTGTCATTGTTTTTTCCTACATAATGAGTAAATAAGAAGTCATTTTAATACCCTGTGTTACAGTGTCATATTTCAATATACTATGTCTATACCAGGGAAATAAACAAAAAAATCTCCTCGGAGAGGTTGAATTCACCTCCAAAAGTTAAGCTTATGAAAATAACAAATTCTATTGAAAAAAAAAAACCTTCAAATCCACAGAATTTTAAGACTGGCATATTAAGTATTTATTTCTCAAACTGGCCCTTTAAAAATAAATGATCAAATGAATAATGGATCCAAAAAATAATAGGAAAGAATTTGCTGACATATGGGAGGCTTTGTCATTTCTGTATCTTTTTACTGAGCTTTTAGTTACAAACACAAAATTGCTTTATTCTTATTCATCCCACATTGTATTTATTGACTGAATATCAAAGTTAAAAATTAGTTTGAATGGCTTGAATTGAAATCAATGAAGGAACAAGTAGAATATTGGAATCTTGGTGATCTATACTGAGAATAATGCTAAAAAGTGGCAACAGACATACTGACTCCTTTAAAATGCATTTGCCTTGGCTGGCTTCAAGCCCTGCCTGTCCATCATTTACATAGACACTGATAGCAGTTGAGTTCTTAGGACACAAAAGATTAAAGAAACAGAATCACAGTATCACAGAACTGTAGGGGTTGGAAGGGACCTCTAGAGATTATCTACTCCAACCCCCCTGCCAAAGCAGCTCCCTAGACCAGGTTGCACAGGTGAGCATCCAGGCAGGCCTTGAACGTCTCCAGAGAAAGAGTCTCTGCAACCCCTCTGGGCAGCCTGTGCCAGTGCTCCATCACCCTTAATGTGAAGAAATTCCCATGCACGTTTGTGCAAAACTTCCTTTGCTTCAGTTTGTGGCCATTTCACCTTCTCCTGTTGCCACAAACTGCAGAGAAGAGGTCAGCCTCATCCCTTAGCCTCCAACTCCTTATATATTTATAGATGTGGATCATATCCCTTCTGAGTCTTCTTTTTTCAAGGCTGAACAGACCCAGGTCTCTCAGCCCTTCCTCCTATGGGCGGTGATCTACACCCTTCATCATCATTGTGGCCCTCCACAGGAATCTCACAAGGAGATCCCTGTCTTTTTTGCATCCAGAAGCCTAGAACTGGACACAATATTCCAAGCGAGGCCTCGCCAGGCCAGAATAGAGGGGAAGAATCAATTCCCTCGTCCTGCTGGACATGCTCTTTTTGATGCACCCCAAGATACCATTGGCCTTCTTGCCCACCAGGGCACACTGCTGGCTCATGGCCAACCTGTCATCCACCAGCATACCCAGGTCCCTCTCCTCTGAGCTTCTCTCCAGCAGGTCATGGAGTCTCTCTCATAGGATGCAGTTTTTCCCAAATTGATACACTTTGGGCTTCTTCAAGAAGTTCTTGAAGAACTGCTCCAGTATGGGTCTGTACTGTGAGACTCATTCTTCAGCAGTGCACTGCTCCAGCACGAGTTAGCATGAGTGGCAGTTTCCCCAGAACTTCTTCTTCACTGCAGACTCCCTTCCACAGTCTGTGACTTCACTCCAGGGCCTGCTCCTGTGGGGACTTTTCACAGTTTGTGATATCCTTCAGGCCCCATCCACTGCTGCACCATGGATTCCTCCATGACTGTAGGTGGAGATCCGCTCTGCTCTGGCATTAGTGAAGCCCCCCAAAAATTCTGTTAGGCCTGCATATATGAAGCAAAGCTAAACTGGAAAATTTTACTAAACTAGCACACATCAGTTCCTTTTGCTAAACTAATATATTGATCCTTAAATAACAAGTACAGATTCCTGTTTCTGAATCAGCCTGTATCAGTATGATCCTCATACTAGCACAAGCCATGCTATTGGAAGTCATGTTAGAGATAGTAGGATAAATCTATAGGATTCAATAAGATAAGTCAGTAGTTCTGAGAATCCTGAAGGACTCTAGGGTGAATCAAAGTCTAATTTATCTTGATTCCAGAAGAGTTAAAAAAAGATGGATTTCAAAGAAGATATCTTCCAGCTTTCAGTTTTCTGCAAAACTAAAACTGGATACATGGTTAATAAAAAAAAAAAAAAAATCCATGTTAAAAAAATTTGTTGTGTTATTAAAGTTAAGATTTTCCAGAGACATAGCCCCAGCCACAAAGAACTAAAGAAATTTTAGGCAATTTGTAATTCCATTGGAGATAAAGTAGTAACTGTCTTCAATCCCTATAGTATCCCAGCTAATTAATGAGATATTTATTTTACATCTTTCTCTTCAGTGCCTTTGGCATTGTTTGACAGTGTTCTTTAAATGAATTTATTTCCCTAAAATATGTTCATTCTACAAGAGTAATTATACATTCACAGACAGGAATGATTGCTCACAGTTCAAAAATCTTGAGACTTACCTACTGTTGCTCTGAAACAAGGATTTCAAGTTTTGCATTGTAGTAATGTGAAGACATCATCAAAAAATAATAGCAAGAATAGAATTTTTTAGAAAAATAGATGGGTTTAAAGAGCATTGGAAGAGAGTAAAGCTTTGTATCAGCAATGGGAGTGGGAGATGTTCTCTGTTATCTACATAGTCAGTACCATTTTAGATGCCTAAGGATCAAACTCTCTGAAAATCAGTGTATCACAGAAACTATAGTGATATGTTCTGAAGAAATATTGACTTTTTTTGCAGAAATTCACAAAATTCTCAAATCTTTAATGAAGAAATATTTGAAATGTATATCTAGATCTATTTTTAAAATCAGTTTTCAAAGTTCTTCATTTTCTCTAGTAGATAAAGAGGCCAAATTAAATCTACATACCTGTTTCTAATTCTATGATTATCCAAATATTAAGAATTTCCAAATTAAAAAAAAAAATCAAAGCATTTAAATTGCATTGTTTAGATGATCTAAACATTTTTTTGTGTTTTATAAATACACTGTTATCATAGCACCTATGTTTTTGAGTACTTCATCATCTTGAATGATGCCACAAAACCAGGAATACAGATTAGCAGAAGAAGAAATCTATCACTGATGATACGCATTCATCCAATAAACCACTTCAGCATTTGTGCATATAATGTACCAAAACTAGCCTTTATTTGCTCACAAAATCTAGGAATATCCTGTCTAGGACCATGCGTATTGAAAAGTTAGAAAAGCAGCTTTCTAAATATTTAGAGAGTGAAATTATAGAAACAGAATATGTTTAGTATCTGAATATGTATTTATAAAGAAAAAAAGAGAAAGAAAGAAGGAAACATAGCCCAAAGTCAGTGTACACTTAATATACTGTCTAGAATGTGTTGGTTAACACGCATGTATTTACGTGGTTCAGACCTGATAATACACCTGATCAAGTCAATGGAAATTAAGCTACTAATTTCAAAGAGATTTGAACTGTGCACTGCATTTAAGAAAATTAATAATGAAAATGTTTTTCCGATTTTTTTTAAGTTTCTGAATGCACTTCATTTAATGTGACCCTGAAAATCTCACAGCAGTATCAAAAAACAGTTGTGTAATTAGATGCCAAATTAATCCACCTGGACCAATTAACCCAGAAAAGGCTCTCAGACTCAGTAGTGCAATGTCAAGAGAAATAAAATCAGAAAGCAGAAAAAGGTTGAGTAAAGAAAACTTCTTAAGAAAAATCAGAACAGAATTATAGATGATTATATAAAGTCTGGGATCAAAAAGGTCTGGTGTATAAGTTTGTATGACTGCAAGATAATCATTAAAATTATCATATCATATTTGTAATTCATTGTTGCACTGAAAAAAAAAAATCACTAACTCTATTATAATGTTTCTCACCTGTTTCTATCTAAAAATTTCTTGTTCCATTTTCAAGGGGTGTTGATAGGAGACACTGAAGACTGATTCCTGCTCAGTTTCCCCATGTTTTAATTCCCTAAAATTAGTTGGAATTTTGTATCTATTAGGAACTGCATTATTGTTGAGCAGCATGGTAAAGAAAACATTTGATTATTAGAAGAACTAGAAATGTACATTCCTGCAAGTGGAGGCATCTGATACTTGAATCCCATCTACTCCTTTCTTTTATTAGCTATTGAAGTGATGACAAAATAAACACGTACAGAATTAGAATCTCACATGTTTTCATTCAAGGAACTAAAGACCTGTTTGCCTTCTCTAATCATAGCATCTGAAATATATTAGAAATTCTCCACAAGAGACCAAGCTTTGTGAAGGGAAGAACAGTCATCACAGGCCTCCTTATCTCGACCAGTTATGTTTTGAGTACATGCTAGAATGTGCAGAAATGGGAGGCAATAGATCTAGGTTAATGCTGTGTAACTGTTGCTGAGTAAATTAAATAGGTGATAGCTTCAGATATATTCCTTCTTTTTTCTGTTACCTTTTCTCTCTTTACTAGCTTTTCTTTTGATTTTTACAACAAAATTCAGACTTCATGTTATTCACATGGTTTACTGAAAATTCTCCCTGCTCGTATTAAGTGTAAATTATGTGAGTATTGATTCTCTGCTTTTTTAAAATTCATTCATTTTTATTATTTTTTGCCTTATATGAGACAGAACGAGAATTGAAATTCAAGCAGTGTACCATTACCATCTATATATTAGACCAACAACTTTGTACAAGTAGTGTTTTTAAGAATATGCAGTGAAAATATATTCATGAGTGTAAGGCAAGATACAAAGTATTATACATATGTCCCTAGAAAGTACTTCTAGGAGCCAGATTTACTTAAAGAATTTGTTAATGTTTTCAGGAATTAATTATTTAACGTGAATTTTTTAACAACATTAAAAGAATTACTGGTTTCAATTTGGACTAGTATCAAATCTGATGGAAAAATCATATATAAAAGTTATTTTCTGTGTATTTGAGTGTACATTATATGTACTTTATCAATATGAACTGATAGAATTTCATTTTTTTATAGAAATAAGAAGTGTGAAAGAAAGAAACTTATGAAGTCTGAATAGGTTCATTACAATCCTAGTCATTGTGGTATTATTCACACAAAGAATTAATATGGTTAAATTTTCATTTCATCGGGATTTTCAAGTGCCCTAATTTACATGATGCAAGAATAGTAACTGTAATTTCCTTTCTCAGACAGATTCATCAATATTTGGGACTTCATATCTGAAACAAAAAAAGAACAAGACTGAATAATGAAAAAAGTTTTAGCGCATTTTAAATGTAGTAAGAAATTGTTACTTCCAAATAATGCATTTTCAGGTCTATACTGTATGTCTAGTAGAACATACTAGAAGTTATTATTATTGTTTTCCAATAATTTGTTCCAGAATTTTCCTCTAATAGAATTTAAAAAATTACTTAGCATGCAGTGTCCAGAGCAAATATTCAGTGGGAGACATCTGATGAATAGGCTAGGATAGGAAGTAATAGGATAAAAGAGAATCATTAAAGTTGGAACAAAATACGAAGAACATTTAGTTCAACTGTCAACCTATCACCACCATACCCACTAAATAATTTTCCTCAGTGCCACATCTACACTTTTCTTGAACACTTCCAGAGACAGTGACTTTGCCACAACCGTGGACAGTCTGTTCCAATGTATTACCACTCTTTCTGTGCGTAAATATTTCCTAATATCCAACCTGAACCTCTCCTGACACAACTTATGGCCGTTACCTCTCATTCTGTCACTGGGAGAAGAGGCCTACCTTCAACTCACTACAACCTTTCAGGTAGCTGCACAGAGTGATAAATAGGATAGGATAGGATAGGATAGGATAGGATAGGATAGGATAGGATAGGATAGGATAGGATAGGATAGGATAGGATAGGATAGGATAGAATATAGAACAGGATAGGATATGGAGTAGAATAGAGTAGAATAGGATATGGAGTGGAGTGGAGTAGGATAGGGTAGGATAGAATATAGAACAGGATAGGATATGGAGTAGAATAGAGTAGAATAGGATATGGAGTGGAGTGGAGTAGGATAGGGTAGGATAGGATATAGAACAGGATAGGATATGGAGTAGGAGAGGATAGGACAGGACAGGACAGGATAGGATAGGATAGGATAGGATAGGATAGGATAGGATAGGATAGGATAGAATATAGAACAGGATAGGATATGGAGTAGAATAGAGTAGAATAGGATATGGAGTGGAGTGGAGTAGGATAGGGTAGGATAGGATATAGAACAGGATAGGATATGGAGTAGGAGAGGATAGGACAGGACAGGACAGGACAGGATAGGATAGGATAGGATAGGATAGGATAGGATAGGATAGGATAGGATAGGATAGGATAGGATAGGATAGGATAGGACAGAGCCAGTGACACCAGTCAGATGTAGCTCCATTCACTACTCTGAGCTCTGACATTCAGCCTGCTCATCACAGAGCGTAATGTGAACCTGTTATCTCTTAGTTGGGTAGTTGCCTTGAAGGATGCTGTGAGGAACAGTATCAAAGGCCTTACTAAAATTAAGAAAAGTTTCATCTATTGCTGTTCTTTCATAAGTCAAGCTGGTGACCTTATCAAAGAAAAAGATCAAAAAGTTTAATCTTCTGATTAAATGGATTTTTGATGTTCTCAGTTCACGATCTTTAAAAATTAGTGCTACCAGCTGATAAAGTAAGAACCACAACCCTAGTACTCATTTAAAAGTATATTTCATGTTATGAATATTAGAACTTGATAACAAACATTTTGCATAATTATTTATATGATTATGTAATTCAATTAAGACTCAGGAGCACATCATGGTTACACAAAATGCAAAATTAAACAATCAAACAAACAATAGTTAAATGTTTACACAGCATAATCAATAAATTCAATTTTCTTTTGAAACTGTTATCATAAAAAATACTTTTGTTTTTCCTTTTAACATAATAAAGGTAAATTTAAACATCAGCTTTTAAAATGAGTTACATTATTGTTTCCAGTGCCCTTCCTCATTTGAATTGCTCTGAATCTCTGAATCAAAGAACTCTTAAATGAGAATTTTTGAAGACATTTGCTGCAAAAATTTAATTTGATTCCTATTTATTTTTCTTGAGAAAATTATCTAGCTCCATGGATGTTTAGATAAAGTCAAATTTTTGGGAATGTTTTCTGAGTAAAATGTTTTCTGAGTAAGAATCCAGGCTGGAAAAATGTATAAAAGCATACTTACATTATAGAGAGATGCGCAAACATTTGAAGAAAAACGTGTGTCCCTGTATATATATTTTTCACCGAAATACATAGGCTACTTGTATACTCTTGTATTGTCTTAGACCAAACCCTGGCCTCAAGACCACTGTATACCAGCTCATTTGTGTTCACATTTGTTAGGTTTTTCTCTTTGTGATAGCTAGTTGAAGTGCTCCAAAAGAGAGACAGATAAGTAAGATATCAGTTAGCATTTATCAGCTCAGTGTTTGAGCTTGATCTATGGAATATGTGTAGGAAATGAGACATATGACATGAAGAAAATTATATTTGTCTATCCACTATTATCTGGTCTGGATATATTCAGGTCCTTATGCACATTAAATGCATAGCTTTGAAACTTCTTAGAAATGAACTGAGAGCACAATTGTGAGATATATATGATAGGAATGTGTTCCAGTGCTTTAACGTAAGCTTTCCTCCACAGGGTTAAAATACTGCACAATTTTTCTCAGAATATCAGAATGGCAGTTCTATCAGATACTACACACTAAGATTACTTCCAGAATCATAGAGTCATTTAAGTTGGGAAAAAATCTTATCAAATTCATCATCTGTCAATCTGACTTGCAGAGACTGATCATTAAATGTGCCCCTTATTGTCACATGCACAGCTCTTATAAATACCTCTGGCGATGGAAAATTCAGCACTTTCTTGGATACCTCATTCAAATATTTAACCATTCTCTTCATGATGAAATGCTTCCTAATTTAAAATCTAAGCATGCTCCAGCACAACTTGAGACTGCTTCATTATTTACTAATCAAACATGAAAAAGATCTATCCTTGCTTTTCAGTGTATTATGTATAAAATGACAATAATTAAATTTGAATCACTTCCAGATCATGAGAAGTTGAAGTCTGATCATTTCCAAGTACTGGCTTGAACACAGTCAAATCAGAAAAATTAATACATTCAGGAAACCTTAGAATCTCACAGACTGTACTTATGCAAGAGACTCTGAAGGAAAATGTACACATACTGGATTTATTAATGCAATATTCATTAACCTGTCCTCCCTTTTATTCATTACATTTTATATCTACTTTTTAAAGCTGTGTAAAATATACAGAAAAAAAAAAAAAAGCCTTTATTTCATAGTGTCTTATTAGATATAATCAGGCTAGTTTTCTTTGGGCAAAATTAAAATCATTGTACCACAAGTACTAGAATAATTTATCTATGTGTTCCTTCACAACAATATGAGCTGATCACTCAACAGTTATTGCTGAACAGTGTTAACAGAGTATCATAGACTTTCCACATTGTTGCTCTTAAATACAGTAATTTGGGTCCTTATAATGAACCTGTAAGTATGTCAGATATATTTTATAAAACACTGTAATGCAACTGAGCAGAAAGCTGAATGGTGAGATGTACAAATCTGACTGAGTCACTGAATTGTAATGTGTTTACCAGGAAAAGATAAACAAATTCTAGAAAATGTTTTGTGGTCATTATGTTCTCAGTACTTTACAAACTATTTTTACCGGTAGTCTTCTGTATTACAGGCAGAACAGGTAGAATTTTCCCACATTCTCAACTTGCTTCTTAGTGCCTTCTCAGCACTGTCACACCCTATTAATAGAATCTTAGTGGTTGGAAAGGAACTCAAGAGATCATCGAGTCCAACGCCCCTGCCAAAGCAGGTTCCCTACACCAGGTGTAGGTGTACGTCATATTCTAAATCATGCATTAGTATATGGAAAAGCTTGCTATGAGTGGCCCATGGAATCTCACACAAGGATAATTCTAGCCTGAGGATCATGAATCTGCTACTGATCTAAATTAGCTGGATTGTTACATTTCAGAGTAGTGTAAGAATTTTTTTATACTTGTTATCCCTGAAGACTTTCTGTCTTTGTGTCTAATAGGAATGATGGTTTGGGTTGTGTGTTGAAGAGCACACTCTTAGAAAAGTCTTGTACTTTTTTATTTGGAGGGTAGAATGAGCTGTGGTGATGCAAGAAAATGCATCAAGGTCACCCTAAGGGCATATGTAATTGAGCTTTTGAGCTCTTAGCAGCAAACAGGCATCAATGGAATTCCAAGGTGAATGTCATAAGAACTTTTGAGCAGAAAAAAGTGCTCATGGCTTTTATGAAAAATATAGAAGATGACACACGAGCAATAGTATCAGCAGATCAGGTGATACTACCAGGTGATAAGATGCTATAAAGTTTTTCATAAAAATTGCTGAATGCACATAGACTTTCACTGTTTATTCATTCTTTCTTTGCTTCACCATTGAGTCTCACCATGACACAATCATTTCCCCTTATCAGAAACAAGATACAATAACACCTCCCATATGTACCAAAAATTCTACTTGTTCTATATAGAAGGAAACAAAGCATTTCCTTAAGAAGTCAACATATCCTAATAGATTTATCCAATGTGTTACACTGACAGTGAATAAACTAATGTAATCTCAATTTTTGCTATTTTTAAGCATTCCTAGTCTTTCTCATCTGTTCATTCTTTCAGTTACATTTTTCCAACAGCAATTTGGTTAAAGCCTTTTGTTACCTTTAAATTTGTATCATAATTTCAGGCAATAATATTAAAAAAAGAATTCCAGTCATTTTTGATTAAAAGAGAGAAGGGCAGGGGAGTTCACAGACTCATTTTCATACATTTTAAATACACTGGTTCTAGTAACAAAATGGCTAAATGAAAAATGTCAAACCATGTTATTAGTTTTTATTTTTTATGCAAATAAATGTTTATCTAACATCTCTTTGTTGCCACCTCTTCCATAATTTGCGTAGGTATTTGTAGAATGAAAAATAGTGTGTGGTCTGATAGTAATTTCACCTGGCTAGCATTAATATAACTCAATAGTGTTATGCTACATTATGACAACTTTGAAGATGTGATATATTACACATTCATATGTTATCACCTGAAAATATTAACAGAGATTTGCCAGGAGATATAAAAAGGTCGAACGGTATCTGGTTTGAAGTAATTTATTTCAATCAATCAAAACCATTTTTCTTTTTATTGCAAGCAACTAGAACGATTGAGTCACATATCTGATCCAACTTGACCTGTTTCTGAGAGTCAGCAGCAAAAAATCCGCAGGGGAAATTCCACAATTCACTGAAAACAGGCATAACAATCTGCTGGAGCTGGAACATACCATGGCTGATTTACACTCAAGATGAGTACCACCATGCAATCTGTAGACCTTTTTGAACCAAGAATTAGGGAGAATCTGTAATCCTATGGTGTTGGACTTGTAAGAAAGCAATATCAGGAGAAATAAGCTAATGAATGAAGGAAAAAAAAGTAAAGAAACAAAAAAAATTTTTCATCTCAACCTGAGTATTATCAGTACGTAACCAAGCAATATGCTTCATTTTTAAACCTTTAGTATAACAGTGGTCACATTAGAAAAGGATAGATTATTCACATTTATTGTAGGAAAAGAAACCATATTTTCTCAAAGTTTTATAGTTCTCATCTTCTGTGACCTAGATTAAAAGTCAGGTTGATTATCCTAATATTTTTGTTAATTGTGCCCTATTGCTAACATTGGCATCAATAATGGCCTAATTTACCTCATAATACACTATGGCCTTGATATTCTGTATTGGCAAAAATGTGCAGATCTGCATTTCCTTTTTGGGGCATAAAAGGGCAATGTCATGAATAACCTACTACCATATCTAAATACAAATAATATGCAAAAATGCAAAATCAACATACATACATCTGTAGCTGTATATAAAATGTATCAATCACATTTCTGTCATGGCCCTATATCATATTACTGTTAGAAGCCCTACTGACACGGTTAGATAAATGTAACAGAAAACAAAACACAACAAACAAACAGAAACACACACAGATACCTGGAAAGTACAAAGAAACACCCTGATAACACTGTGTATATAAGTATTAACGATGAGATGTATACAATTATATGTAAACATACACTTATTTAAAAAAAAAAGATTTTACTTATTTACTTATAGACATAAAATACATTAATTCATCCAAATACATTTTGATTTATGCTGAACAATCCTTTTCCTCATGACATTTTCATTTTACATCAAATTTAACCTGTTTTAACTCATAATGGATATAATTATGTACAGATGTAATTGAAAACACTGATATCAACTATTATTTTCTTCCACTTACATTAATATCTGATAAATATGAACTCTTTAGATGTACCTAGTGTCATGGTTTTATGATTTTTGGTACTGGTATTCCACATCATGGAACACCATGACACCTAGTCAAGTAGATAACTGACATCTTCAGAGTTCAACAAAGTGAGGGAAGAGGATTCCCAGTTCTAGAGCTTCAATATTTGCATCAGCAACTGAATTTTTTCTTCACTTAACTAAAAACAATCATAAGACATTGAAATTACAAATGCTCAGGAAAACAAAACACAACAAAACAAACAAACAAAAAAAACCTCTCAAAATTACATTAAGTATTTCATCCTTGGATCATTTTTGTGGCCCTCCTCTGGATAGACTCCAGCTGGTCAGTGTCTCTTGGGTACTGAAAATTCCATGTCTACATGCAATACTCCATGGGATATTTCACCATCACAGATGAGGGGAACAGAATCACCACCCTTGACCTGTTTCTGGTGTGTCAGATGCACGATCATCAGTGATTCCCTTTTGAGCACTGAGCCATTGACCACTACCTTTTGGGTATGATCTTGCAGTGCATTCCTCATGCATCAGACAGTTCACCCATCAAGTCCATATCTTTCCAATTTGGAGAGAAGAATGTTGGGGGGGACCATGTAGAAGTCCTCACTAAAGTCCTGATAAATTAAATGAGTGTTTTCCCCTTTTCCACTGGGTTGGTCAATTAAGACTTGCTCTTGATGAAGCCATGTTAGCTGTCCTACATCACCTTCTTCACTTCCACATCTCTTAGTATAGCTTCCAGGAGGATCTTTTCCTGAACCTTCTCCAGTACATAGGTGAGGCTTTTAGGTCAGTAGTTCTCTGGCTCATCCTTTCTACCCTTCTTAAAAATTATTGTGCAGTCACCAGGGGCTTTGCCTGACTGCAGATGACCTTTTAAATATTATCGAGAATGGCTTGGTGACTATATCAGACAATTCCCTCAGGATTCTAGGATGCATCTTGTTGGGACCTATAGACTTACTGATGCTCAAGTTCCTCAGGTGGTCACCTGATCATCACTTATAGTGGGAGGGGCATTGCAAATAAACAAACTGTATTCTAAATCTGTAGCTATGGAATACAGTGCTGAAGAGATTAGCAAATAATTATTTGGCCTGAGTGGCCCTTCAGTTCTCCACACTTCTTTCTTTTGGAGCGCTGAGTAACTTCCCCAAGGCTTCAGTGGGTCTTTGGTCCACTTCATCCAGTCACATGGGAAGCATGAGTGAACTGCTTGCACCTATACTTCCTAAGACAGCCGCCCCTTTTACCTTGTGTTCAAACATCAGTTCAGGCTGTGACATGACAGTTACACTACAAATATAAATAAAATATTTCTCTATTAATGTATGATACTTTTTCTCTTTTGTTTGCAAAACTTCAGTTAATGCAAATTTATTTGCCCACATCATTGGTAATCACATAGCTTAAGCTGGCTCTGTCTATACTTTGAGCTCTCCTAAATCTCTAGTCAAGGTGCTGTCTTCAGTAATTTCAAAAGGGAAGCTTTGAAAAATATTTTTAGGTTGTACAGTTACTTATTACTGCACAAGAGTATCAGTTTAAGACATTGCAAGTATTCCTATATTAGGTTTGTGGTTTATCAAATGCATTTAGAAAAATTTGAATGAATGTAAAATTATATAATGGGAGATAGAGCGATATTTATTTTCTATTATGATACTTATTAATATGGAACAATTTTTTAAGCATGTCATGTGGAAATGTTAATTATAATAGTTTATATTTTTGGAATTTAATATTATTTTCCTTATTAATAAAATGAGGAATATTTCAAGCTCATTAAAGTAATGAATGAGCAGTGAAATAAAGGAATTCAGATGGAACAAGATTTACAATTCCATTTTTAGCCTAATAGGACTGGTAAATATATAAATAATTGAACTGAAAATATTCCTCATTTTCTTTCAAACTGAAAACAAAAAAAAGAAACTTTTTTCAGTGCAGCTAGCAGAATATTTCTATGTATGTGACCTAAGAATGCTTTTTTCTGTTCTATGATAAAGCTATAGGGAAATGTTAAAAGTGCTGAAGCAAAAGCAAATACGAAATTTAAAACTTAATGCTGGCAACAAAGCATTCATAGTACCCAGGACTGCAGTTTTATCTATTTATTTGTTATCTGAGTATTATCATAAGAATCCTTATTACCTGAAGGTACCTTCACTACTGATACCAAATGCCTTACAAGACTTTTGGATGAAACTGTTACAGAAATTGAAACTTAATTGGAACGGAATCTCTGTAATTATGCATAATTACTCATGTTTATTACTCATACAATGAGTGCACATTCTTCTTTAGCTGTAAGGCAAAATGAATTAAAGCTTCTAGCTGCATTGGATAATATGATTTGTATGCACTTCACTGACTTTATTAGGCTGTATAGTTTTAAAATTCAATTAAAAATGTATTTTCACTGTTTGGCCTTTGACTTTGCTGAAGAACATGAATGAAGAAAAATGATGGTCTTACTGACACGTGACAGCATTTCATTTCTTTTATTTGTTGAAACATGGGACAAGACTGATGTAATAATGTTCTTTTCATGACTTCATTCCACTCTAAGATACTCAGATGAACGAGTATGCAAACACATGAGAAAATAAGGAGATATTTAATTCATTTTCATTATTTCAAAAAGATAAGGGTGATTAAATCAGACTCACTTAGTCTCAGTCTTTAGTTGTGTCTATTTAAACTACAAGTCATGTTGGTTGTCACCCCAGGGAGCAGATTTGGGATGAGATGGCACAGTCATTTGTAAAACAACTCTTCATAACTAATGCAGCTTGCTTGGATGAGTTTTACCATTTGTAAAGAAACAGTCACATGCTGTGACTTATGTTTGTGCATATTGCTTTTCTGAGCTGAATCTTTTAAAATTCAATAGTTGTATCAGCAGGATTTGTATTCAATGACCACCACTACAATTTATTCCATAGAATCAGTTAGGAAGTTAGATCCATTTATATTTATAGTTACTACTGTTACTGCACTTGCCTCAGAATTTATTTTAGATGTCATCTTTGCAGTATTCAAGTGATATGGAAATACTATGGCTGTGCAAACTCTTTAATCTAAATGTTGTTGGATAAAAACTAAAAGGGATCATCATCAAGGGCTCTTTCCTGCTACAAATGCTGGACATGCAAACCAGAAACAATACATTGCTAGATGTACTGCTTACCAACTGAGTTGAATTGATTGTGTTGGTAGGGACCTCAAAGATCTTCAAGATCCAACTCCCCTGCCACTGGCAGGCTCGACGACTAGATCAGACACTCAATTGGGTTGCCCATTGTCCCATCCAATCTGTTCTTGAATACCTACAGGGATGGGGCAATGTTAATTTATCCTGAAGCTTTTCTATCATTTTGATTTTGGTTTGTAATAACTTTTAGTAAGGAAAATTGCCAGAAAAGCTGAACAGTAAACTTTGTCTACAACAGCTCCCCTCATTTATGTGCCTTTTCACACCATCTGCAATTAAAAGGAAAGAGACAGAATCTTCACACTGTATTCTCGACTTGTACAGGCACTCTGGTATTTTACAACAGAAAATATCCTTTTATTAGAGTCCAAAGTCAGAATTACATACTTGCAGTTACACTAATCCCTTCTAGAGTGCCATTTATTTATTTGTGTTTTGTTTGTTAGTTTGTTTTTTAATACTAGTAGTAAATTTATGTGATAGGCTAGTTCTATCTGGCTAAGATCCATACAACTGCTTGCTCACTCCCTCGCAGTTGAACAGGGAAGATAACTGTAAGGGCAAAAGTGAGAAAAAATGTGGGTTAGGATAAAGACAATTTAATAAGTAAAGCAAAAATTTTCTGCTAGCAAACCAAAACAAAGAATTTATTGTCATTTCCTTTGACCATTTCAGTCATGTCCAGGAAAGCAAGGCTCTGTTACCTGTAATAGTTACTCGGAAAGACAAATGTCATCACACAAAATGTCATAGTCCTACTTGTTCTTTCCCCCTCTTTTTCCCTTCCCTTCCTTTTCCCCTCCTCCTCCATCCCTTTCTCCTTCTTTCTTCCCAGTTTTTATTGTCAGTAATGATACATGGTATTGCATATCCCTTTGATCAGCTGTCCTGGCTATGTGACTTACCAGTTTCTTTTGCACTGACAGCCACTTCAGTAGTATGGCAGAATGAGAAGCAGAAAAGATCTTGACTTAGCATGAGCACTGATCAACAGCAACTAAAATACTGTTATCAACACTATTTGGTCACAAATCCAAAACACAGTATCTTACATGATACTTAACTCTAAACGAGCCAAAATCAGTTCTGAGAAATAACTTGTGTGAGATGACTGCAAGGTAACAAGTGTGGGGAGAAAAAAAATAAACGCACTCAGCAGACAAATTGCCTAGTTAGTACCCAAGCAGTGGATGCCTTGGAAATACCTCCCCTCCCCAAATACATAGAGATTTTTTATAAACAAAAGATGATATAGAGTACAGTAACTCTTCATACAATTTGGTCAGCTGTCCTTGCTCTGTCCCTGTCCAATCTCTTGCCATCTGGCAGTACTTTAAGCACTGGTTCGGTTGCAGATGCAAAATACAACAGCCTATCAGCTGCCATGAACAAAATTAATTGCATTCTAGCCAAACTCAGTACAAAACCCTGCAAACTTCATGTGCTGTAGCTTTTTGTAGCAACAGGATATTTTAACTGTACTAGCATTTCACATTCAGGTTCTGTCAGATCTCTGGAATGAATAACACTTGCAAGATACACCAACGCCATGGCAACAGGCTTAAGGCTGAAGATGTGGTCAGAGAAGGGAGTCCTGTGTAGACAGAATGGCCTTGCTCAGGCTAAAACTCCCCTGTTAAAATGGAGTTATTTCCTGAAGAGTTCTGACTATGAACTTGTTGATGGAAAACTTGTTGACGGCAAACTTGTTGATGAGATACTCTGTAAATCTAGCAGGCATAAAAGGATGCCCAAGAGAAGCCTGGGGTGAACTTTGAGACTCAGGGACTTGGGAACTTCTGGACGATTGCCGATTGCTTTCCAATCATGCTCATATAGATTTAATCACATTTTAAGATCCATTTCCAGTATTTCATGTAGGAAATTTTTGGAATGCAGTTTTGAACACCTCAGCTGTGTTTCTGTACTGATCTTATGGCCTTCGCTCTATATTAGATCTAACTTTAAAATCAAGCAAATAATTTGGGAGTTCATGATTTATTGAATAGTTTCTGCCTTTTTTTTTTTTTTAGTGTATGAAGGCAGCATTAATATTTTCATTTTAATTGGATGAGCAACTATAAATTTTTCAATGAGAATACCATGCATACAAATAACCATCCGAGCCAGAGGATCACTTGTGTTTATTATCTGAACTTACTGCAACCATTGTTTCAGACAAAAGATTACTTTGTAGCATATATAGTTATGTATGTCAGATAGTTTCATTATCATTAAGGGTATGGTAAGGTTACAAGAAGGTCTCAAAACTCTGAATATATGTATTTCTTAAGCTTTTTAATGTTTTCTTTCATAATACTAGCATCACATTTGCTAACCTCCCTAATAGATACAGTATATAAAAAAGTGGGGGAGGATAAGCAAGATAAACAGCAAGAAAAAGTTCAGTTACCTCTTGCCCCATTCCCCCCTCTATAACAATGCACACACAATACCCATTGCCTATACAAGGATACAAGGGTCCTCAGCTGTAGTGCTGTCTTGTTTTACTTAAAAAACTCACGTTAACACTGTATGCAAATTTTCAGTTTTTAGCCAGGGACTGCACTAGAAGCAATAATGACTAGCTTGCAGTTCTCCCCATATACACTTAATATAGAATTTTCACCTTAGAAAAAAAAGAAATCCTTAGAAAACAAGGATCTTAAACACACATATGAAATTGATATATTAAGAACTCTTTCTATATAGTGAAATGGCAAACAGTAAAATTGACACAGCATCCACAGACTAAATCCAAGTAGGGAATCAAATAATCAAATTGAGATTTACATAGATTTTCAATTAGAATTCTTCTTATTCCACATTATACTAACCACTTTGTATTGTTTATTTCCTGGAATTTTGAGGTTAAAAAATTCATCCAGCTTTCCACAGTTTTTAATTCTGTCAACAGATGTGATTTCATAACGTTAAACATTTTTTTAGTGAGATTTATTTGGCTTCTACTTCAAAACTCTTTTTCATACGAGGGTGGATTTATTTCAAAAATTAATGATCATTTAAAGTAGTAAGTTCATATATTGGACAGTAGGATAACAGAGAATAATTCTTTCAGAATTTCTACATGTCTTAGGGAAATTGGTCTAAGAATTAAAACGTAACTTATAGTGATCTATGGAATCCATGCAAGAATACTGAACCATCTTTTAGCTGTACCCAATTTTAAGAGAACAGGGTAGTATCTGTATTTTCCAAATGTTTCATGTGAGAGATTTGAAGAGGTGGAATAATAAATAATACTAGTGATGCTCAATAATACCTTTTGAGAAAGAAAATTTATGCACCTTTTACTTGAGAATAAGTACTGCAAAATCAAGTCTGTAAAACAATGAGCTCTTCACACTAGAGCTAAGTTGGTTTCTAGTTTACCTGATGGTTGATTTATAAAAGAGCTAAATGAGAGGTAATGTAAATAAACAGAAAGCTGTCACACCTTAGATTCTCTCCAAGCTATTTTTAACCATTAATAACTAAAACAAACAAATCAGCTAAGATCCACAATATCCAATTTACCAGTCTTCATTGGTGTATTTTTTTGTTTGTTTGTTTGCATTTCACAAGCTTTAAACAAATTAACATGCTTAAATTATTGAAACTGTATAAATTTACATGTAAATCTATTTTAACTGCCTGATAACTGTTCAAAGCTGTAAGGAAAGATAAACAGTTTGTCTAATAACATGATATTTAATGCTGATGCTTTCATGATGCTGATTGGTTGTGTTTATGTTGTTACAATGAAAAGATAAGCATGAAATATTTTTATTACTCTCATTAATGATGTTAAGTTCAAGAAGTACAGATATTCACTGCTGTAGTATGACACATACAAAGACTGGCAAAACACATTTCTTTAGTGCTAACACTAAAATTTTAGCACATATCAGCAAAAGCAATGAAACTTTAGTGTGGCTTTTACGCCTTAATTATTGTAATGAGGCTATAAATGGTGAAACTGAAGACAAAATATATCCAGATTTATAATGTTCATTTGACATGGATCGAATATAATTAATGTAATAAGTAAACTAATAGCTTGCAAGACTTTAATTAAAAAAAAAGAAATTCTAAATTTAAGAGTGTGAAAATATCTGCAAGAAGCACTCATAAAGAGGACAGAGTTTGTAAATATGTTCTACGGTTGACTTGCTATTGTTTATCATTTAATAAAATGTGTTACAATTCTCCTTAGCTACCCTAACTTGTAAGCTTTTAATCTTCAGAAAACTGTGTATTTTATTACAAAAACTGCTTTCATAATTTCTACTAGATCATCTAGACTGAGGTGTTAAATCAGCACTAAGTAGGCATCTCCTTTATATTGACATGATTCGAATCATAGAATCACAGGATATTTTTTGTTGGAAGTGACTCTAATGACCATCTAGTTTCATCTCCTTTGCCATGGAAGTGTTGCCATCCGTCAGGTCAGGCTGCATAGGGACAGATTCAACTTTTCTTTGAATGCCTCCAGGGATGGGGTATCCACAACTCTGAGAAATCTGCTTCATTGTTTTTCCACTCTCTTAGTAAAAAAATTCCACCTAGCATCTAATGCAAATCCCACATCTTTTAGTTTAAAACCAATCCACTTGTTCTGTCACTATAAGACCCTGTAAAAAGGTGATCTCCCCCTGTTGACAAGCTCCCTTTAAGTACTGGAACACCACAACAAGGTCTCTCTGGACTTCTCCAGACTGGACAAGTCCAGCTCCTTCAGTCTGTTTTTGTAGGAGAGGTGCTAAAGCCCTCTGATCATCTTCAAGATGTTCCTATGGACCAGCTTCAAGCCTTTCTTGTGCTGGGGGCCTAAAGCCTGGATGCAGTAGTCCAGATGGGGCCTAACAAAGATAAAGTAGAAGGGGGCAATAATAAGATGCTGCTATTTTAAACAACAACAACAACAAGATATTCCCAAAGGTGACCTAGTTAGCAAGTAATTCAATTAGTAAGAAATAATTATATTCATTTTAATAACTTAGTAGAAAGATGTAATAGCTTCTGTCTCTCAGTAATTTTCAGTGTAATTCTCTCCCTCTAAGGAGAGGTTGAAAAGAGCTAGTGATTATGCACATGTAAACGTTTCCTCTGGATGCTATTAAAAATCTCCAGAGAAACTGTATCAAGTGATGCGCCTAAAGAATCAAATAGAATTGTTTCATTGGATATGATAGAGAAGATGGGCTGGGAGAGATATATGCCTAAGATAGATTTCTGCTCAAGATATACCTACAGATGTTCAAGTCAGGGCTTTAGCTAACCAAGTCTAGAAAACCTCCAAAGTTGGAGACTGCTTAAATTCTCTGGAACATATGAGCCTCTGTCTTACTGTCTTCTCAGAAAATATATACATATATATATATATAATTCTCATAATAATAACTTCTTTTGTTTCAATTTATGTCCATTGCTTCTAATCTTCCTACCATGCATGACAGCTTAGTTTGGTCACGTTGATCATCTTACAGTAGGTATGTAGATGTTGTTAGGTCCACTGAAGCTGCTGCTTCTCTGTTTCTCAAACTCTCCTAAAATAGACAAGTGTTTCAGGTCTGAAAATTCAGTTGGACCTCAGCTAGACTTGCTTGAGTTTATTGACTGCTTTCTTGTTCTCAGGGCTCCCAAAGCTGAATACTTTTTAATTGATGCTCTCTAATGAGTGCAGAGAAGTTGATAGTCACTTCCTTTGATTTGTTGTATGTATTCCACTTAACACAGCTCTGGGCGCTTTTAGCCATCTCTGCTTCCAGAATAGTCCCACCTCGGTTTCAGTCACTCTCCCCCAAGGTCTCAGAACTTTTCCTCAAGACTGAACTCTAGTTTCTCAGGCCCCAGTCTGCAATACTATTGGGATCTACTTTCCCAAATGTATGACTGCATTTGGATTTGTTCAGTTTCATAATTTTAGTACCAACTCATTCCCTCAGCCTGCCTAAGTGTCTCTAAGAAACAGCCCTGCCTTTGATCATATTTACTGGTTCTCCCAGATTGGTATCATCAGCAAAATTTTTGAGAGTGCACTTTGTAAATTCCTTCAGATTGCTAATAAACATGTTGAACAGGAGTACATATGCAGTACATGTGTACAGTTTAAGTACCCCTCTTGTTGAAAGCATTCAGATAAGGAGTAAGACCCACTAACCATAACCTATGCCTGATGATTCTACCACATTTTTATGCATTTCATTGTCCACTCATTCTGATTGCAATGTATTAACTTTGGTCCAAGAATATTATGGGAAATAGTGTCAAAACCCCAATTAATACTGAAGTAAAACACACTTCCTGCTCTCCTCTTATCGATGGACCTCATCATGTAATCACCTTGGGAGTATCAGAATGATCAGACATGATTTATACTTTCATCATGAGAACTATTCCCCCATCGTCCTCTGCCTCCCTTCTCTCTGTCCAGGTTTTGGTTGGGAGACAGTTGACTTACTTCTTGGCATGGGACTGTATATTTTACTTAGAATAATGTTGATAACCCAATGATATTTTAGCTGTTGCTGAGCAGAGCCTACATCGTTGAGGACTTTTCAACTTCTCACCTTGCCAGCGAGGAGGCTGGTAGTACACAAAAAGATGGGACAGGATAAAACTGGGACAGCTGACCCAAACTGGCCAAAGCAGTATTCCATTCTGTGTGGCATTATGCTCAGAAATAAAACTGTATGGAGTTGCTTTGGAGGAAGTGCTCACTGTACCCAAGTAGTAGCTGTGCATTGGTCAGCAGGAGGTGCACAACTGCGCTGTGTAACACATAATTTACTGGTCCTCCCAGACTGGTATCATCAGCATTGGTGTAGTTCGTGTAACTTACAAATAATATCTTAAACACGGAAGTTAGTTAAACAAGTGCTTACATCTAAATACTTATATTCAAAATCTATACAGCAATTTAAAAAGTATTTCCAAGATGTGATCCCACTTATTCTAAAATGTTAAATAAATAAGATTTTGACTCTGAGACAGTGATCTTTTCTATTCACTGACATTAAAGAAAACATAAGGAGCCTAGTTGTCTATGTTAGATGAATTTTTCCCTTACATTATCTGTATAATAAATGAAAAGAGACACTCAACTGCAGAGGGCAAGCTATGACATTTGTTGTACTTAGGCCATGATTTTCTCCTGTGGTGTTGCCTCTCAATTAAAAACTAATTCTACAAAACTACTTTAGTCTAAGCATGTAACTAAAATCATGTGAGATTATACTCGAGTCATAGTTAAGTCTTTACGGATTTGTCTTCTGTTTCTCAGCCTTATTATTTCATTTTACTTTATTTGACCATGAATATATTGAATCTGTCCAGGATCACGGGATCACAGAATTACAGAATTGTAGGAGTTGGAAGGGACATCTAGAGATCATCTAGTCCAACTCCCTGCCAAAACAGGCTCCTTAGATCAGGTTATGGTTAACTTTCTTCAGAGCAGTCTTTATAGTACTGTGTTTTGCATTTGTGGTTAAAACAGCGTTGATATCACACCAGTGTCTTGGTTGGATAGTGCGTGCATTGCAGCAAGGCTTTCACTTTTCCTTACTCTACCATCTTAAGAGTATACAGGAGTGAAAAAAATGCTGGGTGGGGACACAGCTGTGACACCTGACCCCAGCAGATATAAGGGGATATTCCACGCTGTAGGACAACTCTCCATGATAATCAGAAAGTTATGGCAGCCAGGTGAAGATTCTTGTGTCTGGAAAAAAAACTGCAATACAGCATCCATTTTTAAGAACAGTTTCAGTTTCAGGGGGATTTAGACTGAATATAAGGAAGAATTGTTTTACTATAAGGGTGGTGAGGCATAGGAACAGACTGCCCAGTAATGTGGGTGGATATCCCATCCCTGGAGACATAAAAGGTCAGGCTGGATCAGGCTATGAGCAACCAGATCTAGGTGCAGATGACCCTGTTTATTGAATAAAGTTGACCTAAATTACCCATAAAGTTCTCTTCCATCTCAAATGATTCTACAATTCTATGATAAAACATCTGGTGTGCTTTTGGCTAACTTTAACTTTCAGAGTATCAGTGATGTATCAATCACTACATGCCTTGTTAGAGACCTTTTGGAACTTTTTGGAAGTTTCTAGTGAGAAAATTGAACATAGATATAAAATTCCTGCAGTAAATTCAGCTGGTATTTTTACTCCTTCCTCTCTTACCCTTCACATTTCACACAACAGGGAGTTTTATCACTTTGGGTTTAGACCTAAACCACAGTGAATTAATGCATTTCTGCAAATGCACTACAAAAATGTGTTTATTTACATATGAATACTAATGTTAATGAAATAAAATGATATTTACATACATCAGAAAGTTTTCCTTTTTGTCTCAAGCAGAAGAGATTTATGGAAACAACTTTGTAATCTGGTCATATAATTATAAAATTAATGCTCTCCCATGTTTCATTTTTTCTTAATCATATTTGGACCTCATTCTAGAAGATTAAATTCAAGACATACATTCTTAATTTCAGATAATTTCCTTTCTGAATAACAGTTATTTAAGATGAACCATGAATGAATACTGTGAATAATTTTATGTGGATGTGAATCATGCTGTCTTTGAACTGTTAATACCTAACAAGTGACTTTTTGAGGAAAGTCTACGGAAAAGAAAAAAAAAAAAAAAAGAATAGATAATGCAATACATAATTTGTCTCTAAAATATATTGAAATCCATGTAACACAGCTGATCAGAAGATCTTGCTCCACAGTATGGACTATCAGATCAGAAAGTTGTCAATTATATTACTTGACAGCAAAGACAATGTGATGATTCCAAAGAAGAAAGCACCATGTGATACTGTGTCATTTCAATCTAAGGAACAGTGCCTCCCAACTTTTTTGAACCTTTATATCTCATCTAAATTGCATACGGAGTTTTTATTAAACATGTAATCAAATGCTTATGGCTTCACATGGGCACAAATGTGCTAAATTTTTTATATTGCCACTAAAAAATTGATGTATTATAATAATGTTCTGCACACCAGTTTTTCCAATTTTTTTACATAAAATGTTTGTATTTTGCTATGTGATACACTGCAGTATTACAAATGAAAAGGAAAATTATTGAATGGATTGCAAATACTTTGTATAATCTGTTTGGAAAAAAAGAAAAAAAGTAAATAAATAACCTACTATATTCAAGTTCTGTGGCTCATAGAGGGTACTACCTTATACCACACTATGGAAATAATCACTTAGAATTCCACTCCAGAGTGTGTCTACCTAAATGTAAATGTACTTATGTCAGATTTGTATGTTAAGTATCTAAACTGTCATTGTAAACAGAGCTTAAAGGAGCTTAATTCACGGCCTATATATGGAAGCCATCAAGGATGTCATCTGCTTAAGTTTGGTAGAGATCTTTGCAGCACTATGGTCCCTGGAGTCACACCTGAAGAACTGCCCAGATGTCCTAGGATATCTCAGTTATCGCAGATGTCTAAGTTTAAGAATCTGAAGCAAGTCCATCAGCAGAGTAACTCATCAAATTCTCCAAGGCTTACTCAGACTTAGAAAAATTTTTAATGAAGCTCAGATACAGTTGGCCTTCTGGGCTACAAGCTAATACTGCTGGCACATGCAAAGCTTTTCATCTACAAGGACCCCTAAATAGCTATCATCAAAAGTATACCCAGGAGATAACTAATGTTTACAAAGCACTGTACTTTTCCTACTGCATGCCACCCACCTTATTACAGTGCGTTAACATTAGATTGCATGGTATTTGTAATGCTTTATTTTATGAATTAGGCAATGATGTAGACCCTCAAGAATAATTCTAATGAGTGCTATTTGGTAGAGTTTTATTCTATTGATTTTCTCTGGGAGAATACAAGAGTAACATTTGCAGAGTTGTCACAATTGATCTTCAAATAACAGAACAAAAATGTTCTTAAACGTTACCAATGTCCATTTCAAAAAAGCAATTTGGTGAGGTCTGTTTTGTTTGTTTTGAATCCAATATTTTAATTTAAAGCCTCTATCAAAACTAAAAAACGTTGCTGAATGTATAGTTAAAATACAGTTTATCACTAAACCCTCTCAAAATTTTTTGTCAAAGCACATTTTGTAAAGCTCCAGGATTCTGCTGTCTTAAGAGGGTCATTTCACTGTGAGAATACAATTGCTGGTCTTTACAATGCAGGGAAGAATAAGTGTAAATTGCTTTATTTCTGTGAGACACAAAGACAAAAGGAAAAAGTAGTATGGATGGAAGATTAAATTAGAGGAAGTAGAGATCGGCATCCACAAGATCTACAAATGACTAAAGCTTTCTTACATAAAAGACCTTTATTAAGAAAACAACTAACACACATAGAGATTAACTACAACATCTTAATTAGATCATCATTATTACTTTGAAAAGGTTACGGATTTAATCAGAACAACTACAGCTATGGAAACCATCAAAGAAAATCAGTTAAGATTAGAAGAAAACAGAAACCTATAAAACAGCTAAAAATAGTTCATGGAATCCATGACATGGATGTTTAAAACTAAACAAAATTTAACAATACAAGACAATGGTAGTGAACTCAGAATTTTGTTTAAAGTGGTAATTGTGAATCTCACATTGTCCCACTGAGTGTGTAGACACATGGTTTTAAATCACCTGTGAATATGACTAAATATAATCACGTCTAAATGTATTTAGAAAAAAAAATATTTGCAACTGATATGTTGAATCATTTATCTCAGGTATGAATTAGAAAAAACTGAAAATTGGTAGAAAATCAAAAGTCTACTCTCAGTAGCAGTGACGAATTTTTAGTTTTAGCCTATAAACAAAAGACACAATGTTGCCCATAAGTAAACTGCATTGCTGTATTATTTTTTAATTTATTATGGCTTACAGTTTTCCAAATCCTCTTTTTCTCTTGTAAGACTGTAACATATTATCTAAGCTAATCTTTAGTAAATTTTAATTTATTTTACATCCTCTCCAGATATATTCTTAGTTTAGATCATATCACTTTATGGTTCTGTTGTTGGCTACACTGAACAAATTGCCTTGGTTCAATTACCCAGAGAAAATTGGATGTGCTTTGGTACATTTAGTACTTGCAGTTGACTTTTACTAAAAAACAGAACCTTTTTTTTTTACAATGTATATACTTAGCTGGTTCAGTACAATCTGAATTTGTTGATTTTCAAAATAGTACACCGTATCTTAGTGGATCCAGGTTGTGGACTTTTTAAATTATTCCTTATTTTTTTTGCCTCTAGATGAGTTTTATTTGTTTGTTTGTTTGTTTTTGTTTTCTTGTTTTCTTCTTTTTTCTTTTTTCTTTTTTTCTAGCATCATTTGATACTAGAGTAAACCGAGACTATGCAGTTTAATAGGTACAGGTTTATTTTTATTTTTTTACAGGTAAAGGAGGTAAAAAGAAGTTCCAGAAGTGACTGAAATGTTAATAAAATATTTTGAATATTTTTAATTTAATATTTTAAAATATTTTTGAATATTTGAACTATGTAATTATTGCACATTATTCTCAGCTTTCTGTATTTTCAAGTTTTAAAATGGCTCATGGTTTCATGGATAGAAGTCCAGCTATAGCCTGTGATTTTTCAAAATTTGGTGTGTACAGTGTGTATGTACACTTTCTTGTAAAAAATGTCCATAAGTACATATACAAAACATTTGTCAAACTTTGAAATTTAGAAGGTTATCACACAGTCCAAGACAGAAGACTATTTCAGATTTTAAACATCTAAAAGTGACTCCACCAGAAATGAATGCTAGCTCTGACAGAGAAAAATCAGAAACCATTTTCTAAATCATCTTTGTTATCTTCATTAGTCAATAAACACAAATATATTCACATGTCATTTACAGTAACTTCTGTGAATATTTTGTGGAGGTTTGGATTAATTTTTTTTTTTGTACTTCATGACAGTAAGACATTTTAATTTCATCATTATTTAGCATAGGACACCATCAAATATCTGTGTTGATTTCTTTTTTTTTTTTTTAAATAGGCCATCTGGTGGAAACAAGTTCCTTTTAATTTGATTCTTCCTATTTTTAGTTGAATTTACTGCAGTAAGATATCTCTCAAATTACTGGACTATCAGTTTCATCTGAGAATGTATTGCTGATCACCCCAGTATACTGATAACCTTCTAACCAACAGAGCTGATCTATAGTTATTCATTTTTTTCATTGTTATTTTCTATGCCTGCTAGCAGAAATATAAGAATGCCTGCTGGCTGAAAAATTAGCCAACAGAACACTTTTGCATCTGTTTCTCAGTAGGCTAATGAGAAAATGGGTCTGACATCCTCACATTTTTCTCCTGCTGAGCAGTTGCAGCAGTGGGAGAACAAGAAAATACAACCTTCCAAAGCCAATTCATTCCATTTTCCTTAACTTTGGTGTAGATAAGGCAAGGTAGAGTAGATGCTGCTTCTAATTATGTAAAATATTAAAATAATTTGAATGGAAGTTCTCTCTTGTAGTGGAAGCTATGAAAATATGGAAAATTGATAATATAATAACAATTGTTAACAATATAATAGTATATTCTTCTTTTGGCTTCTCTTGTACACAGTACAAGAATTGAAATGACTACAAAGCTGTTACCACTATCATTCATGAATTAAGAAAAACATTGACTGACCTGAATTATTACGTTAGTAATAACAACTTCCATTGCTCCTTTAGATTTTTAAGCAATGTTTGCTTTCTTTTATATAATGAGCTCAATACTGAAGAAAATTTGTAAATGTTTAGAACAGTCATTTCAAATATAAAATTGCAGAATTCGTTTCTATACTACAATCTAATCCATTATTATCTGCTATGAAAGAAAAAACAATTCAGTTAGAAATATTTTATCAAAATGCCCACAAAACAGCAAGACTTGATTCAGTCAGTAATGTTTTAAAATATACTGCAGTCCTTAGATCTTCCTTTTCAGAGTGGATAAAGTGTAAGTAAAAAGAATTACAGTTTTCACTCACGCTGGATAGTCTCAAAATTTTACATACAGTTTTCTTTTTTTAACCAGTATGTGAGATAATTGACTTATGATGTATGTTAAAATTTTAATGTCTATATAATTTAAATCTAAAAGATGATTTATGATCCAGTACAATATGCACCTGGGAACACATTCATTTCTGAAGATAATACTTGTGCAACCAAATATAGTGAAAAATGTCCTGAATATGGTTCATATGTATGCCACCGCTAAACAACTGAAGTCTTTCCATCAGTTATCCCTGAATATCTTAGGAGTGAAAACAAAGATTCACTGAAATAAAAAAGAAATGTTTCCTGCATGCCTGGAATAAAAACTTTAAAAAATTGTAAGGAGTTATTCAGAATGTATTTCAATTTCTGTCACAACATTTTTTTCCTCTTAAACCTTTTGCAGTAGGAATTGTAATTCCTATTACAAAAAGGAGTATTTTATTTATTTCCGATTTCCAGTATAACATACAGCTCTGAAACTCTTAAAAAAACTGGTATAAACAATTTCTTGCAATGGGATTGGTATTCCTCCTAGACTCCTACCTACTGTTCTAATCTGGGATTGCTTAAATTAATCTTAAACTCAGAACAAGGAAGATATAGAAGTCTGTAACTTTTTCATTACTTATGCTATGACAAAGAAAATCTTGCTTTTCACATTGGACTGACTATTCTGGGGTAGGGGAGTGATGGAATTTGAAAAAGCTGAGTCATAGGAGTGGCAGTTATAAGATCTCTAGCACTCTAGTTTTACGGCAATTCAGCAACATTTTAAATACTCTAAAATTTTTCTCTTTCTTTATCCCTTCTATTAGTAGAATGATCTATTTCCTTCCTCTCTCATTTATTTATTTGTTGGCTTTTTTGTTGTTTAGTTTGTGTTGCTTTTTGTTTGTTTTTGTTTTGTTTTGTTTTTATAAGTTATCATAGTCTCTCTTAAATTACTCAGAATTTATTTGAGCCACTTTTAAGTTAGAATCTCAGAATCACAGAGTTGGAGGGGCTGGAAGGGACTTCTAGAGATCAGCTAGTCCAACCCCCCTTCAAAGCAGGCTCCTTGTAGCAGGCTACACGGGTAGGTGTCCAGTCAGGTCTTGAATCTCTCCAGAGAAGACTCCACAATCCCCCTGGGCAGCCTGTTCCTATAATATGTGTAAAAATGTCCTTGTAAGTTATTTAATTCATTTCTGATTCCATTGTTAACAAAGTGGATAAGCAGATCTCTTCACTGTTTCCAAAAGATAGCTGAAGGAATAGATCACTTTTTATCTGAAATAGCTGTGATAACTTCACAAGCTGTCACCACCAGTCACAGGCAAATTTAAAAGACCTATCAGAAAAAGGCTTCCTGGAAATGATTCAGAATCAGTAGAAAATATAGAATCTCTTAGTAGTTTTTTGTAGATAGGTTCCCTCAAGAAAAATATCATTAGCATCTGACAATTTTATGAAAAAGAGAGGAGTCTTTGTTGGATGTCTAATGAAAGTTATTTGTGTGTGTGTGTGTTGTTGTTTTTTTTAATGGGAATGACAAAACAATAAAATTAAATTATTACTCTTTAGCCAGTAATCAGAAACCTCAGAAAAAGAATAAATTTTTTTTTATCTTACTTTCTATATTCCCTTTTTCTGAGCAATTAAATATTTAACTGAAATCTTGTTAACATAAGATCCTGCAGCATTTGAAATTTGTATAAGGAAATACTGTTAGATGTGTAACTCCTGCTGGGTAAGGAAAATTGCTACAGGTCTCTACTTTGTGTTACAGCATATTAGTATGTGACAATTTATAACAGAAACAAACAAACAAACAAATAAACAAAAGTAGCTCTTAGTCATCTAGCTGCAGGTTAGGCATTTAACTGATTAGAAAACCTACATAATATGTATTACTGTGACATTGGTTGGTTCAGATACTTTGTACTGCCATCAGAGAATGGAAAATTGCACAGAACATCTCAGAATATCATAGCAAGAAATGTGTATAAACAAATGTCTTGTAACAGGTAGTTACAGAAAGATATTTAGACCTAGAATAAATATGTTTCTTGTACACCTCTTTAAAGGTATATCTCAATTTTTCTGTATATATATATATATATATATATGTTTGGCCAGATAAGAATCTAGGCAAGTTTATTAGCACTTAAATCTCTAAGTGAAAACCTAGTTTTGAATTGGTGTTCAAACTTACAGAAATACCTATAATTATTTAGCACAACTATCGCATGTTCTTTTGATCACCTGTATTTTCTATTCTACATTAAAACATTTTCAAACTCAGAGTTTAATCATCAGTTAATCTGTTTATCAGTTTATCTGAGTTAGCAGATCATTTTTGAAAAAAGAGCAGAAAAGTGAGACAGAGGTCATGTTTGTTTCAAGATCTAGAGGTTAGGATTACCTCAAAATATTTAGTTTTCATGTCAAATTTCTTGCACAACTCTTTAGACAGACCAGGATCTTATACCGAGCCAAACTACTATGTTCTTCTTGGTACCCTTCCTAATGATGATGCCCAATACATATTGTTGTCTTTGTTTTCTGCTAGTGTAGACTAATTTCAAAGAAGGACCCCCTCAGATAAAGTCCAAGATCTCCCTCATTGTAACTGTCAAATCCAATTTCACTTTCACATGCGTGTTTTTCAACAATTTTTTGCTTTTTTTCCCCCCTACTTGCACTGATTTATGCTTATTTAAGTTGAAGTTTAGTTTAAAAAGTTGAAAGTCATCTACAGAGATAAAGACTGTGCTGTTAACATCTCTTGTCATAATGGAGATGGTAATGCTGAAATTGCAGTTGCAATTTCGTGGTAGATTTTTTTAATGATAGGTTACACAAATATTATTCACCAATTCTAGTTTCACATTTGACAGTTATCAGATATATAAGGCAGACAATTGTGCAGCCCTGATGACTTATTGTCATCTAATTTCTCTGTTGGATATATTTTTTCTATATATTTCAAACTCATCTGCCTTCTCTGACCTATCTTCTAGAAAGGATATAATAACTATGACTGTATACATAGCAAAAGACAAATCCAAAGACCCTACTGAGATTTTCTTCTGCAGCCTTTTAATCTCCAGCTGTCATTTCTATACAACAGAAATTTGAAGAATTATTACTTAACAGTTATTATGAACTACTGTTCAATTTAATTTGAAATTCCCTTTAAACTAGGAAAATTGAACATATCTGAACTATCCTTTTTCTTTTTATTTTCCTTTTTAATTTTTTTATCATAAAAATATTACTAGTGAAAATTTGGAAAAATAGTACAGCAAGTCTGTAAGCAATTAGAATGTTTCAGCCTTTGGCAACAGGACTCCAAATATAAATGAGTCTCTAAGAAAATGTCGTCCTTCTGGAGTATGGTATGTAGGAGGCAACATTTTGTTAGGGGATGTAAAGCTGCATTGTGTGTCTCTGTGAGGAGGTCCCACGCAGAACACAGACTGTCCTGTTTGCTGTGCAAATAATTTACCGCAGGCTAAAGCTGAGCCTATCAACTAAGTTGGCATTTGTGAAAAAAGAACAGAAGACTGTGACCCCTTTTGCCTACCACAGTAATTGGTAAACAATCTCCCTATCTTCACCTCAGCCCTTCAGCTTTTTTTTTTTCTTATTATTATTATTGTTCTGGACAATCATCAATGACACGAAAATCAAGAAAGAAAAGGGCCAATTGGTGCACCTCAGTCACAGTAGTGTCCAACACAAGTACAATCTTACAAATGAGTGCTTCAAGAGTAGTTCACTAGAAAGGGATCTGCAGTTGCTGTCCAACAGCTTATTCAACATTAGTCAATAGCATGCCCTGCGAGCCAAGAAGACAAACTGCACTTTGGGGTTCACTACATGCAACTTAGACAGCCTCAAAAGAAGTGGTTCCCCTATATTTAGAAATGGCATGGGCTCACCTTGAAAACTGTGGCAGTTCTGGGCTCCACAATATATAAAATTTACTACTATACTTGAAAGCTTCCAGAGGAGTACAAAAAGGCTAGTAAAAGGGCTGGAAGGTCTGTCTTGAAAAGGAAGAATGAGGACACATGTATTGCCTAGTCTGTAAAAAAGACTAGGAGGTGACCTCATTGCTCTCTACAACTTCTCCTTCCTCCCATCCTAATGAGAAAGAGGGGTGAACAATAAGTTGGATGAGAGCTCGGTTTTAGGCATGGCTAATCCAACAAACATCTACAGGTAAAGGTAAAACAGGAAAGCCTATTATATTTGAAAAGACAGTAGGTGATTACCATTTGCAAGTGAACTAAAGTTTTAGCAATTACAGTCAGTAGAGTTTAAAGAGCTAGCAAATGAAGACCGCTTTAGAATGGGATCATTTCAAAGGCAGCTGAATCACAGTCTCACTATGTACAACGTAAAACTATCTATACTAAATTCTACTCTCTGTATCATTTAGATCAGGAATGTTTGTCATTGCTACCTCAACAGAACATGCTTAATTTCAGTCAGTTGGGTATTTGGGACTGAATATTTTCAGTGTCTGGTTATAAAGCTGTTCTCTTTGCATTGGTTAAAGTGCATATTAATTCTAATATGTAGATCTGAGAGAAAAAGATAAACTTTAAATCCTATTAGGACTATTACCTTGTAACACATCTGTTTTCAGATTGCAGTGCACAGTAAACAAATTTCTTACTTTTCAAAAATGTTATACTTCTAAGCACAATAAATTAATTACTTTTGTCATTTTATTTCTAATATAACTTAGGGTTTTTGTGAGTGAAAGAGAATACATTTGGTTTCTAGTCTCAAGTTTACTTACTACTTGTATATCAGTTTGATTTTCCCCTTCTCTCCATTTTCCACTGATTTGCTTAACCAATTTCTGCTCAATAGCCACTTCTGTGAAGTACTTCTTTGCAGTCTGTCTCATCAGAAGACTAACAGAAAATGTACATTCAGAATTCTCCATTATTTGCAGCAGTTTGTTTACTGCTATTACATAAGCAAGGGAAGGGAGCTATTCATCCTTGAAACATGATTGTAGAATAGCAGTTCTCAAAGATTCCAGGAAAAGAAATGCGTTCAAGAAACAAAATAAGATCCATTTTAACCTTAGTGCCTATTAAAATGATTGTCATAGAATCAGGAGTGCACTCTGCATAAGAAAGCATTATCATAATTTTATTTAGCAGCTTCAAGTATGATATAGTTTAACTCCACAGGCAGCTCAGCACCTCACAGCCATTCACTCATTCCTCCCAAATCTGGATAAGAAAGACAACTGGAACCAAAATAGCACTTGTAGGTTGAGATAGAAACTATTTATTAACTATTTATTGAGAAAAGTAGAAACAAAACTGTGATGATATTATATACACACACACACATATATATATATATATATATATATACACACACACAAAACAGAATTATTACTTCATCTTGGTTTTAGTTGAGATAGTGTTAAGAACACACTCATATGTTGGTTATTGCTGAATGACGGGAATATACTTGAGACAGAGCCAGACCACTCATCCGGGAAGAGCTGCTGCCTTTATCACACATCAGCAGAGGATGTGGCACCATGTGGAAAAATTTGAAGGGAGTTATATATAAAAAAAAAATGGCTCACCACCCACTAACCAGTGGCCAGCCAACATCCTTCACAGTGTTCTGCATAATGTCATGTGGTATTGAAGTAACACCTTGGCCAATCCAGATAAGCTGTCGCAACTCTGTCCTGCTCTCTGCTGTCATAACATAAATGCAGTGTCTTTTTTCTTCAGAGTGTTCTGGTCCCCAGACGTGTTTCCATCAGTCAACCACAACCAAAACTATTGTTGTGCTATTAACACTGTACTGGCTGAAATCGGGACAAAGTAATAATCGTATTTTTTAACCTAGATGTAAGAGCTTGGTATTAGAAAATAGAAGGTATATTTATATTTACATTTTAACTGGTGAGAGACATTATTACTTTACTAATGGTAATCAGAATTTGGAGGCAAAGGTAAGTCTCTGACTTCCTGAGATTGTTAACTAGCAAACTGTCTCACAGTACTCCTTCTTTAAAAATTTGTGTAGAGTGGAAGTGTATGGAAACTGTTGAATCATCGCCTGAACCACTGATTGTTCACCAGAGGTGAGCCCTGAGTCAGCTGCAGGAGTACAGGTGAAGGCAATGCATCTGTGTGATCAGAAGGGGTGGAGTCTGGCTCCACCTCTTCCAGACCCCATTTAAGGGCTGACCACCACTGGGGAAGCATTTCTTGTTGGAGTTCCCTCCCTGTGGAGTTATTGGTGAGCCTTGCTCGTCTGTAAAAGGTGAGCCTCTCTTTATTTACCAGTTGTCTGTTTGTTGTCAGTCTGTCTGTCATCCTGATAAGCCAAGCAAAATATATCATCCACCTCATTATTTTCTGTGAATACTGTTCTTTTGGGTTATTCACCCTACAGGGTGATAAAACATCAAACCCACACACTTTCATGTTTTTCATTTAAATATTGATTATGATAGGGAAAAAAAAAGTCTGAATGCTAATATACAACTTCCTTCAGGAAATAGAGCATGGGTTCATGAAAGGTAGGTTGAGCTTGACCAACCTCATCTCCTTCTATGATTGGGTGACCAGTCTGGTACATGATGGAAAGGCTGTTGATGTAGTCTACCTAGACTTCAGAAAAGCCTTTGACACAGTCTCTAACAGTCTTCCCCTTGGGAAAACTGGCTGCCTGTAGCCTGGACAGGTATACACTTCCTTTGGGTAGGGAACTGGCTAGAGGGCCATATCCATCGGGTCATGGTTAATGGAGTTAAGTTCAGCTGGTGACCCACTGCAAGTAGTGTCCCCTAGGGGTCGGTACTGGGGCCCAACTTGTTTAATATCTTTATCAATGACCTAGATGAGGGGATTGAGTGTCCCCTCAGTAAATTTGCAGATGGCACCAAGTTAGGAGTATGTGTTATCTGCTTGACTGTAGGGGGCCCTACGGAGGGGTCTAGATAAGCTGGATCACTGAGCTGAGGTGAGTAGGTTGAGGTTCAACAAGGCCAAGTGCTGGCTCCTGCACTTTGTCCACAACAACCTCAGGCAACACTACAAGCTTGGGGCAGAGAGGTTGGAAGACTGTGTAGAGGAAATGGATCTGGGGGTATTGGTCGGTGCTCGGCTGAACATGAGCTGGCAGTGTGCCCAGGTAGCCAAGAAGAAGGCCAATGGCATCCTGGCTTGCATCAGAAACAGCACTGCCAGCAGGAACAGTGAAGTGACTGTCCCCCTGTACATAGCTCTGATGAGGCTGCACCTTGAGTACTGTGTCCAGTTTTGGGTCTCTCACTATAAGAAAGACACTGAGACCTTGGAACATGTCCAGAGAAGATCAGCAAAACTGGTGAGGGGTCTGGAGCACAAGTCTTATGAGGAGTGGCTGAGGGAGCTGGGATTGTTTAGCCTAGAGAAGAGGACGCTTCACTGTACTCTACATCTTCCTGAAGGGAGGTTGTGATGAGGAGGAGTTTGTCCTCTTCTCCCAGGCAACAAACAGGGCCAAGGAAATGATCACAAGTTGTGCCACAGGCAGTTTAGATTGGATGCAAGGAAAAAATTCTCTCAGAGAGTGATCAGGCACTGGAATGGTCTACCCCCAGGGAGTTGGTGGAGATGCCATTACTGGCAGTGTTTAAGAGGTGTTGAAAAATGGTTTAGTAGCTTGTGGTAGTAATGGTACTATGTGATTACTTTAACTAGTGAAAATTTGGGACAAAAAGTACAGAAAATTTCTACAGAATCAGAATGCTTCAGCCTTTGACAACAAGACTCTACTGCTACCTCTTTATTCACTAGCAATCCCCATTTATCTCATTTTGAATGATCTTTTATGGAAATCCTTACTCTAATTTAAACTTGCCCAGGAAAAGGGTTTGAAAAGCTGAAGACTATACAAATATTGCAGTAATTTAAATAACAAACTCTGAAATGGCTGTCATAATTTCTTTGCCATTGTGAATTTAATTATTAAATATTATTTAATTTTCATGCTGAGTAGTACCAAATGAAAAAAGAATGCAGGTTTTTGGTTTTTTTTGAGAACTCTTATTAATACTTAACCTTTATTGATGCAGTTCTTTCTATAATTTACATTATCTGTTTGTTTGTTACTACTGGTAGTTTTTCTGTGAGATGCAGGAAGTTGTTTGCTGATGCAGTTTCTTCTGTTATGATAACAAACAGTATTATTCCCAGGTTCCATTTAAGTATATTTTAGCCTTACTCTACCCTGTCTAGGGGTGGAATTACATTACTGAAGTTTATAATATGGACAATTCAATTTTAATTTCCTTTTTGGATGGATTGACCTTTCCTAGCTTCCAGATGATCACCCAACTGTTCTCTCACTCTCCATCTTCAGACAGGACAAGGGGAAACAAATAAGATGAAAAATCTGGTAGGTTGAGACAAAGGTAGCATCATTTAACAACTACCATCATAGGAAAAAAAAAAAAGGGGGGGGGGAGGGGTAGCTACTGATGTATTTTAATCGGCAATATATTCGGATAGTAAGTTACAATAAAAGAAATTAAAGAAAATCCCTCCCCTTTTCCTTCACAGGATCAGCTCCACTTCTTTTACTTCTTCATTTCTGACCTTTCTACCTCCCCCATCACAACTCTGAGTATCATGGAGAGGGGCTGCTTATGGTCAGTCCACCACAGCTCCTCACTGCCATTCCTTCTTTCACACATTTTTCCCAACTCCTGTGTGTATCTCAACACAGTCCTTCAGGGAAAAGATTTCCTCCAGCATGGTCTCCTCATACGCCACGGTTTCTTCAGGAAATATTCACTATCTCTTCCATGAATTACAGTGTGGATATCTGCCCCAGAATAGTCCTTTGTACACGCTGCAGGGAAATAACCTGCTCCACTGTAGCCTTCTTCATCAACTTCAGGGAAATCTTTGCTTCAGCACCTAGCGCACTCCATCCACCTCCTTAACAATGTTGCTGCTCTAACATTTTTTCCATAATCCTCTCTGCCACCCACTGCTGAGATGCATTTTGCCTTATCTTCAATATACTTCTCCTCAGGTGCCACTTTCTTAGCTGCTGGGATCAGAAGTACCCTGCACATATACTCTGCTGTTGAAGCTGGATGGAACTGGTAGTGTCAGATCTGGGGCAGTCCCTCTATATCTTCGCAGAAGGCCACTACTGAAGCCACTTTATGGCCAGCACCTGAACACCTGTAATCAATGCATCCTTTTTATTTTTTATACAATTTAAAGCAACCTTCCCTAGCTGACTTCATTCTGTGTATGGGTTTGGACTAGGTAATCATTAGAAGTGCCTTCTACCCAAGCCATTCTGTGACATTTTGTTCAAGTTCCACCTATATAGCTGAATTTTTTTTTAAAGGACAGGGATTGCCAATTTTCTCGGTAGCTGTGAGGTTCTTAACAATATTTATACTTCCTTGTACTTCAAAATACCACAAAAATTAAATGATAACATTAGTACTAACACTGGCTAGCTTTCATAATTACTGTTTGCTGTCTTGTGTTACATCCTTTATAATACCTTTAAAATCTCCCATTTACTTGCATACTTTTTTATTTTCCTCAGAAAAGACTCTGTTCAGTGTTTCAAGTCACATTATGAAAAATGTGGAACCTTACATTTGAAATGAATTTGTGCATTTTCATTTCCAACTATTTGATTGCATATGTGAAAATATAGATTTCAGTACAGCTTTCTGTACATTTTTGGCATTTAGATAGTAATAAAAACAACCATAATGACAAACTGTGACAGTGCACACCAGTTGTGAAGTAGCATGGACACACACATGTACAGTGAGTGTAGATTAAAACCATGCTCCAAGAGCAATATGCTATTTTATATGAACAATCTAAGAGTCAACATCATATTAAGACACTTGAGCAAAATTTCATGCTATAGTAGAAAGATTCATAGCACAAGTTCTGAAATCTAGTTTTATTAGCTGGGGTTGTCCAGGATTATAGGTTTTCTGGAAAGTTATACAAATATCAAACAAGACCAGATGCTACGTTATGTTGCTGTGTGTTCTGACTATGCAAAGCTTGTATTTGTTTCAGTACTGGGAACTATGTGAGTAAGTTGATAGTCTAACTTATTCATTTGATTCAAAATCATATTCCTACGTTTTTCTATTATTGTTTATTCCTCACTTCTTGCAAGAAAAAAAATAAGAAAAATATCATTTTCATGGCTGCTAAAGTACATGTAAGATTTTACAGCTGCAGGTGTATAATTATTCATGGGATGAAAAGGAAATACAGGAAAACTTGAGCCTGTGCCAATAATGTTGGGCAAAGCAAGTCAATACCTTTTGTGTATTTTCAAGTTGCTTTTCTCTGTTGATGAAATTTATAAATCTAATGTAAAGCATACATATTTTTTAACAACTAAACTAAATTTACATACCTCAGAGAATGGAATACCCTTTGGGATCCCTAAAATACCCCCTTACGATGTAATCAATGCCAAGTATACATGGAGTCCCCCCTGGACCAGTCACAATAGGATGTTTTTGCTAGTGTTTACCAGTGAGGCTTATTTCAGCCTCCAACATGGTCAACTCTTGGGAACCACCAGTCACCACATAAATATAAATTAATTTTGTCCCTTGGTGACTCGAGGACATTAGAGTGCATTGTGCTCCAGTGTCCACCAGTGCCTTATATTTTTGTGGTTTTGATGTGTTAGGCCATTGAATTTACACTGTCCATTTCACTCTTATTATCCCTTTCCCTCCTGCTGGGGGTCTGGCCCTTTTATTTGTTACCTCTGTCATTCTTACGGCTATTGCCATGTCCAGCAGTCACTGGAGCAATCACCTTTTTGGAGAAGTTCACCCTGGTGGTTGATCTATCTTGTATTCTTTTACCCATGCTTGAAGTGCAGGAGTGGGTTTTTTATGCCACTTCTTCATATCTTCTCCATGGTCACATAGGTATTGCCACAAGGCAATATGTTACATAGACTTACTGTTGTCATTTGCTCAGGCAGGAGAACATCTTTTGATAGCTGAGACTTTGCTGATTTGGGAATCCTGGTCCCCATCAGGTATATCTAATACCACCATGGTAGACAGTTTCTCCATTCAGTCTTCTTGATTGCTCTCTGTTCTGTACGGTTTTTCAGTTAGCTTTGCAGTAGCTGAAACACAAACCAAGTAGGTATTGCCAACAGAGTTCTTAATTTATCATATGTACCTATAGCTCCATAGCAGACTGGCAAACTTAATTATGTTCAGACCATTAGAATGGAAAAACTGATGAAATGCAGTCCCTTTAAGAGCAGTTTTAAAAGACAATTTTTTTTTCTCTTTACTTAAACAGTCTGGCAGAACCCAAAAAAGTTTACAAACATCCCAGAAAAAATTGGCAGTCCGCCTGGGCTTCAAGACAGTGTTTTCAATAGAGCACCTGCAGTGCAGATAAGCTTCCTAACGAAGCTCTACAAGAGCAGAAAGTGATTCACTATAAAAAGTCTCTACCTGGCCAAGGCAGCTTTTGCCCCACGTTGGGCACCAAAAAATGTCAACTGTTCATGGGCTGTTTTGGCCAGGTTCCATGATGATTGGGGCAGGGGACCCACAGACCCATGCCCTGCGGAAGGGAAAAGGGAAAAAGGAAGATGGGCCTAAAAACAAAACAGCGGCAATGATCTGAGGAGGAAAACTAATTTAATGAATAAGATATTGAATGCAAAATAACACAGTATAATTGGAACTGGAGCTAATAAATCAGATAAAATGAGCTGGAGTGTCCGAGAACCGAAGGCCTTTGTCATGGTTTTAAGATTTTTGGCATTGGTATTCCACATCATAACATCATGTAGTGTATTTGGAGTTAAAGAGTTAATACTCCAACTCCATAGATCATTGATATTTCCGGGTATACCTGTCTCGGAAGAGAACTACATTCCCCAGAGGACTTTGCGATGCTTTGCATTTTTACGTATTTCCGCTCAGAGGGAAAAGATAAAAACTCTCTGTGGTCACAGGACACTCTCTTTCCTTTGGGATCGACTCAGCAGTGGGTGCTCGCTGCCGTATCGCCTTCAGCGTTAGCGTAAGGCCTTCTGTTTATCAGACCCTCTTTCTCATTTTATTTGATTTATTAGCCTCAATTCCAATTATATTGTGTTATTTTGCTTTCTGATATCTTATTTAGTAAATTAGCTTTCCTCCTCAGATCGTTGCCGCTGTTTTTGTTTCTAGGCCCATCTCCCTTTTCCCTTTCCCCCCTCCCCTTTTCTAGGGCGTGGGTCTGTGGGTCCCCCGCACCAATTGTCATGGCCGAACCAGCCTGGTAAACCGTTGACAGAGCAAAAACAAAACAAAACAAACAAGAACAAATCCAACTAATGAACATCCTATAGTAAACTGTTACATTTTATGTCAAGAGTTGTGTTATTTGGACAGTTAGTGGTCCTTTTATTTTCCTTTATTTTCCACAACTGGAAACCTTAGTAGTACTTGTTTCATTATTCCAAGATCACAGATACCACACAATGGTATAGTTCCAAGTGTACTTTATTCAGTTTACCATTTGCTGAATACTTGGATTCAGCAAAAAAGCTCTGCACATGAGGAAGAAAAACCCTAGGCACCGATACCTGCAGTTCCTAGCTGGAAAGTAGCCTAACAGACAATTTACAAACATTTTTTAATACACAGAGTAGTTGTATATACAAAATGAGTATTGGAGTGTTTCTAGCACTCTGTTTCTACTAGCAGGGATGTGTAATATGGGTATGAAGAAAATATTTCATTCACTGAAATTATTTTTTGAAAAACATCTATTCAGAAGTTTTCAAGGTATTTTTTTCCTCCAAAATCATTTGTAGTTGGTGCCAGTATCCAAAGTACATTTGAAGATTTGCGTAAGATAGCTTCTGAGAAATGCAAAAGGTCTCTTTACTGAGCCAAAAGTAACTTCTTTGCATCAGAGGAAAAGAGTAAACTGATGACTAACTGCGAACTAACAGAATGGACAATAAACACTTTTTCAAATGTATGTCTATGTGAATTCTGTTATGTTTAATATAATCTTGATGAAAGAAGCAGAGTCAATCAGTTGTGGTTTCTTTTAACCAAAGTTCATGAAAAGAGCATTTGGTATTTCTGCTCCTATGGCCATCTTCTTTACTTGTAGCTTTATTTTTCACCCTGTCTGATACTCATTTTACTTAGTACATATACTTGCTGTGCCTTAGTAACTCACTTCACTTAAAAAAAATGTAAGTATACATGAATTTTCAGTCACATGAATATATGATTCAACACGATCACAGAAATAACTCCTAGCTTATAATTAACAGAATAAAGTGGCAGCAGAAAAAAAGGGTTAAAGAAGGCTTTCAGATCGAGTTAGTTCCTTCCCCTTCGTCTGAAGATCTGGACAAATGCTGCTCAACACAGCAATACAGGAAAGGGTGCAAGGAAGGGGAAGTATATAGTATGAGGATTCACGTGGCTATCTCCAGTGTACTAGCAAAGCAGAAAAGCAAGAATACTTGACTGCTTCTTCACTCATGCCTGCAGAAGAATTTTTAGAGTAGCTTTTCACTTTTTTTGTGATATGTAGCAATCTATCTGGTCTTATATGCGGCTTTTAGGTGTCTTCAGTTCTTCAATATTATTTGTACTTAAAGAAGTTTCCATCCACATAAAAGTACTGTCCTTTATCTTTTAACTATGTATTTCATTTCTAATCAAAATCTCTGACCGCTCATTATCATATGTAGTGACTTTTCCCCCCAATCTATAGTACATTTTGCTTAAATGGGGCAGACAGTCCTTTAAATTTCTGTTCTAAATGGTCTATTTAGGTATTAAAGTTGCATTTAAGCACTTTGTAGTGGTGGATAATTGATACCTTAAATTTCTACTGCCTTTTTGTTACTGGTTTCCTAGAGTTCATTTGAGGGTAAAGTACCATCAATGAGAGATAATTGTGGGTACTGTTTGAGAGTGGAGCCTAATGTAATTTCAAAAATCTAATGCTCTGAAATTCTGATTATATTTTGAGAGAGTTCTGGCAGGGTAACCAGCATGTAGGCCTTTTGTGGATATAGAATTATGGCTATTATATTGTGTTAAAATCTTCACAGATAAAAGGAATGCACATATAGTTCAGGAAATAGTTACGATTTCTAAATTAAAGAAATTCTGGAGTTGCAATTCACACCTTTTTAAACAGTAACAGGTAGGACTGTAAACTATTTTTGGACATATACGTAATGTACAGCCCATTAAACAACATTACAATATAAGTTACTACAGCACTGTATAAATTATTTTAAGTTACCTTGGGTACTGTAGCCTTTTTTATTAATAACGCATCATGGAGCTAGAATTCTTTTTTTATTTTTTGCAGGCAATAAATACATCTGGTAATAGTCAAAAAGAAGAATCTGTTTTTGTAAAAAATGCAAACATAGATATCAAGTTTCATTCAGACTATGAGAGTCTTAGATGTCAGTTTGCTAGCTATATTTTAAGGTCCCCGCATTACTATAGCGGATGAGACAGTGCAGACTGGTTCTCTGTCACATTTAAAATTCCTTTAGATGGATAAATAGTGGAACCACTAATTTTATCTGGTAGTGAATCTGAATCCGACTGAGTTATCTATAGGTTTCCTTGTGCTGTTTGTCAAGCTAATTCTCTTCTCATTCTTGGCTGTGAACTCTAGCCAAAGAGACAGCTTAACCTGAAACCTCAGTGACTTAGTGACTCCACCTCTCCCAAGACCCCATTTAAGGGCTGACCACCACCAGGGAAAGATCTCTGGTTGGAGATCCCTCCCTAGTGGAGTTATTGGCAAGCCTCGACCATCTTCAAAGGTGAGCCACTCTTTCCTTATTAATTATCTGTATACCATCTACTTAAGCCCATCTAAAATACACCACCTTTGGCACTATTTCTTTTGGGTGCTATTCTTGGGGGTTATTTGCCCTACAGCCCTTTTTTTTTTTTTTTTTTTTTAAAACACTACAGTAACTCTGTCAGGCTGCTGCAAGTAGAACATCCAAAAGGAGTAAGTTGATTTTGTTTCAGTAATCCCATCTGGAATAACTCAAGCAGGTGAATTTCCTTGATTTTAATTGATCGATTAGTGGTTTTATGTTTTTTTTATTTTTTATTTTTCATTATTTTTTATTTTAATTTACTAATGTCCCTCTGCATAACCCCACTCAGATAACTACTTAACATAATTACATTACACAAAGCCCATTTCCAGTGTGTATTCCTGTCATCCCGATTCCTAGCTTTGTTAAACAAATCTGATCATCTTACAGATGTTTACCTTTTATATATTCTATTAATTTGTTTATGCACATTTTACTAATTGTTCATGTACAAAGCAAGCACAGAAAGTGTCTTCATTTCAATGAGTGGAAAACAATTTGTTAAAATCAGCAGGGTCTGTTTCAGTTTTCTCATTTGAACTAGTCTCTTTCAATCAGAACTGTGGAAATCCACTTATGTATTCTATGTTCTAATGACCATTTTTAACAGCACATTCCATAATTTAAACATATTCCCAGATCTATCCTGAAATGTTTGTCAACTCTCATATCTTGACATTTCCTTACAGAGACTACAACAGCATTTAAATTGTATCACAAAGACTGAGATGGTGCAAGAAAATTGGTTTGCAGCAAGTGTAATAAAGATTAAGTGCACAGCAATATTTTCCTTTGGATTTTCTGATAATAAGTCTGTATATGTAGTAAGCATACAAAACCAAGACTTCTTATATTTTGATCATTGTTTTGGCTGAGAAAGAACGGTAAGAGAGCCCTGGGAAACTAAATAGATTCTGATTCCTGTAGCATCTGTCATTGTCTGTTTTACAAAAACTAGCAAAGGTGCATATATAAATTGCAAAGAATTTGCACTACATATTCACAAAGGACAGGCAACCAGTCTATTGACTGGTAAACAGATGGCTAGAGATAGCATTAATCCAGCAAAGACCATCATTATAGATAGGTAAACCTGGGACCTTGTGACCAATTTTTTAATAAAACCTTATGCCAGTGTTCTTATGTGAAGAACGAATGAGCCCTTTCATAGAAGAAAAAGGAAATCAGAAACGGACTCATAAAAATTGTTGTCTGAGCATGAGAGTTCCTCACTACCAAAAAGGATGTCATTTTAACTTCTTGTAATTTGCTGTCATAGTTTTATGATTTTTGTTATTGGTACTTCCCATCATAACATCGTGTAGTACCATAGTGACTTAAAGAGTTAATGCTCCAGTTCTGTGGATCATCAATAGTTCTCAGAAGAGAGGAACTACATACTCCAGAGGACTCTGTGTGTTGCATGGCATTTTTTCAGTTTTCTGCACAGACAGAAAGATAAAAACTGTTGACATGTCACAAGACACAGGCTCTTTCTCTTTCGGATCAACCCCACAACATGTGCTCCATAGCTGTCATGCCTTCAGCATTAGCTTAAGGCCTTTGGTTTTTGGACACTCTCTCATTTTATTTGATTTATTAGCTTCAATTCCAAATATACTGTATTATATTGTGTTAATTTGCATTCTGATTTCTTATTTAGTAAATAAGCTTTCCTCCTCAGATCATTGCGGCTGTCTTGTTTTTAGGCCCATTTCCCATTTCATTTTCCAATTCTCCTTTCCTGGGGTGTGGGTCCCCCTGCCCCAAGCGTCATGGAATGGGGACGAACCAGCCCATAAAACATTGACATTTGCTTTTGTTCTATGTAGTTGAAGGCTGCTGTCCAGTCAGCCCTGTAGCCTTTACTTTGCTAGACCAGAAAAATCCAACCTCTTTAACCATAGGCTCACATAATTTCAGATGAATGCTCGTACTGCCATATAGGTATACTACAGACTTTAATTATTAAATGAACTCACTTCATTGATTCATATAATTCCAGAGGATAGCTCAGGACAAATTTTTTATTTATGTACTGTAGAAGGTTAGGAAAAAAACATATAGTGATGAAGTGAGGCGCTTACATGTTTAATCACATATAGAGACCACATACCTTTTTTATTCTTTTTTTTTTTTTTTTCAATTACAACTTCTAGCAACAGTCAAAGTTAATGTGTGAACTTATGTTCACTTAGATGAAAATTACAATAATTTCATCTATGAAAAATTCTTGAAGAAAAAGAAAATAAAGAATTTTGAATTGAGACATCGTACTTCGTGCTCTGATTGACTGACCAAGAGATATAGAATTTAAAATAAACAAACAAACAAGCAAAGAAACAAAACAAATTTAAATCTGGTTTTCCGTCTTCAAACACGACAGCAATAAAAAGCAGGTGATGAACAAAATAGATATATTAATTCCTGTTAGTAGTAAAATGACTTTTAAAACTTCAAGACTGAAAAAAAAATAAAAAACAATTGAAACACTTAATAAAAGCAGAAATGTTTCTTTTTCTCAGCAGTAGATGCTACATACATATACATCTTTTAAAATATAGTATTACTGCATTTCATATGGTGTGTGAGAAAACCATTTGTAAGCGAATGTAGAGGCAGGACATGGGTAAATGGTTTTAAAAAAGAAAATTAAAAAACAAAAACAACCCCTAAGTTTAAATTAGAAGCATTCTAGAGCAGATTAGATAGGTCCCTGTCAGTCTGATCTAATGGAAGATGACCTTTCCCATATGAGGGAGGCTGAAATTAAAAGATCTTTTAAGGTCCCTTCTAATACAAGACATTCTATGGTTCTATAATTCTCTTATTGAGGCAAAATAGATATTACTGGCATGCACTGAATGAACAAAAACAGTTCCCTTCAATTAGTTGTACAGCTCCCTTTTGAGCAGAGAACAGACAGAAAGTTCGGGGAGTTGCAAGCGAATATGTATATTAACCCTAAGGGATGCATGCAGCTGGGTTTGGAAATAAGATGTGTCTGAGTTAGATGCTATCACAGAATCACAGAATTTCAGGGGCTGGAAGGGGCCTCTAGAAATCATCCAGTCCAATCCCTCTGCCAAAGCAGGAACTTCATTTAAAAATAGTTTTATATAGACTCTTAAAAAAAACAAAACAGTAGAGTATGCAAAAGGTGAAAGAAGTAAAAGATAAAAATAAAAAGATAAAAGTACAGAGGTATCCATTTATGATAGTACAAAAATGAAAATAGCTTAATGAAAATAAAAAAAAAAAAGCAAAACAACATTTTCTAGAGTGGTTGTTTTTCAGTGACTACAAATTTTATACAGGAAGCTTTTTATTTTAGTTACATTTTCAGATGCATAACATATTGTGGTGAGTGCAGGTGTCCAAAAACTGGCAGCAAGGGCTACAGGAGCCTCTGCAAAGCAAGGCTGAGGCTGTACTCTGCAGTACACTACCAGATTCCAGCTGTCACCAGCAGCCCCAGTGCATGTCTGGGTTCAGCAGCCCACGTGGTGGTACCCCAAAGGTAAGTGTCTTTAAGTAAGGACAAAAAGACCGGAAAAGAGAGAAGTGATGAAACTTTGCAAGAAACAATCCTGTGGACATTAATAGCGGAGCAATATGAGGAGGAGGTGTAAAAGGTGCTAGACTCAAGCTAGTCCAGAAGCAGATGGAAGAAATGATTATGAGATGGTAGAGTTCAAGATCTTGTATGAAAAAAGCAAAGCAATAAATAAGATTGGTACCCCAGACTTCAGGAGAGCCAACTTTGACCTCTTCACAGAACCACAGAATTGTAGGGGTTGGAAGGGACCTCTAGAGATCACTGAGTCCAACCCCCCTGCCAAAGCAGCTCCCTAGCCCAGGTTGCACAGGTAGGTGTCCAGGCAGGACTTGAACATCTTCAGACTCCACCACCTCTCTGAGCAGCCTGTGCCAGTGCTCCATCATCCTCACTGTGAAGTTCCCATGCACATTTGTGAGGAAATTCCTATGCATTAGTTTGTGGCCATTTCCCCTTATCCTGTTGCCGCACACTGCTGAGAAGAGTCCAGCCTCATCCCTTTGCCTCCCATTCATTAGATATTTATAGACATGGATCAGATCCCCTCTGAGTATTCTTTTTTCAAGGCTGAACAGATCCAGGTCCCTCAGTCTCTCCTCAGAAGGGAGGTGTTCCTCATCCTTTATCGCTTAACTCTTTTGTGGAGATTCCTGTCTTTTTTGTAACAAGGATCCCAGAACTGGACAAAATACTCCAGATGAGGCCTCACCAGGGCAGAGTAGAGGAGGAGGATCACCTCCCTTGACGTGCTGGCCACGCTCTTTTTAATGCATTCCAGGATCCCATTGGCCTTCTTAGCCACCAGGGCACACTGCTGGCTCATAACCAACCTGCCATCCACCAGATCAGCCAGGTCCCTCTCCTCAGAGCTTCTCTCCAGCAGGTCGTTCCCCAGCCTCTACCAGTGCATGCAGTTATTCCTCCCTAGGTGCAAGGACTCTACACTTGCTCTTGCTAAACCTCATCTTGCTGAAATCAAGGTAGACTACATCCACTACTTTTCCCCCATCCACCTAGCCAGTAATAACATCATAGAAAGCCTCCAGGTTGGTCGAGCACAACCTCCCCCTGGTGAACCAGCGCTGACTACTCCTGATAACTCTCTTATCTTCCAATTACTTGGAGAAAGCATTCAGAACAAACTATTCCATCACTTTTCCAGTGACAGAGGCGAGGCAGACTGGCCTGTAGTTACCTGGATCCTCTTGTTACCCTTTTTTGTCTATCATCCAGTCTTTGGTCACCTCTCCCATTCTCTAAGACCACTTGGAGATGATAGAGAGCTGTTCAGCAATCATCTCTACCAACTCCCTCAGCAGACATGGATGCATCTCATCAGGGCCCATGGGTTTGCATGCACTGATGTTGCATGGACACTCTTGGATCACCTCCTCTGACGCCAAAAGGAAGCCTTCCATTCCCCAGACCCTCTCACTTACCCCCACGGTCCAGGAGTACTGATGGGGAGTTCCCAGTTCCAGTTCCCAGACAGAAGCAAAGAAGGCATTCAGTATCTGCTTTCTCTGCCTTCTCTGCATCCCCTGTTATCAGAACACCCCCCTCAGTTAGTAGGAGACCCGCATTTTCCCTAGTCTTCCTTATCTGTTGGCGTACTGAAAAATGTCTTTCTTATTATCCTTTCTCTCCTTTGCCAGATTCAATTCCAGGTTGGCTTTGGCTTTCTTCGTTGTATCCCTGCAGGTCCTGACAACATTCCTATATTCCTCCCAAGAGATCAGACCCTTATTCCACATTTCCTGGACCTTTCTCTTCCCTTTGAGCTTTTGCATACTAAGAGAGAATAACTCTAGCAACTCCACTGAAAAGATCAGAGGCTGCAAATGAGGAAAAATAAAAAACATTAAGTTTAACATCGTAGGAACCCAGACAGAATTTGGCAGAGTAATTGGTTGGGGTGGGAACCCTAAATAACGAAACCTCCAGCCTTGATACCATCTCATTCTGATGTGGTCTTCAATTACTGTTTTCTCTACCTCACCTTTGCCCCATTCATTCAGGAAGGACAGTGGCTCCAGGGACTGCAACTATTCAATGATTTGTTTCTTTCTCACTGTTCAGTATGTGTCCCTAGGCTTTATTTGCTGCATGCTATTGAAACCCTCCTCTGTATACAGAATTATTAATTTCCTCATAGACTCATTTCAACCTTCACTTCAGCTGATTCAGCCTTTAGTTATATTCAGTCCCTACCCATTAGCTAAAATGTTCCATCTGATTTACTCTTCTCCTAGCTCTCCCCCTCAAATCATTCTTCCAGCCCCACTAAATACTTCACGGAGATTAGAGCTGCTGACTCCCAGGGCTGCAAAGTAGGGAACCTTTTTTATTTTATTAATGTTCACTAATGGGTTTATTAATGCTCAGTAGATACTTCATTTCATTGCTTTATGTTTCCTCTTAAGAACACATACTCTGTCCTCCAGAGTTGTGTTTTATTTTGTATTGGCTGCCTAGTGAAGAAGTCCATTTGTCCTGTGCCATTACTGCCACCTACCTTGTCAGGCTTCCTTTAAAATTAAATTGTGCCTCAACAACTTTGCCCTTGATTAAATAAATAAACCATAACCATAGCTGTAACTTAATTATCTGAGTACGAGTCTGAAGCCTTATGATTTAATAGGGCAATGGAGCCATTACCACTGCAACTTGGCTTTATTGTATTCACCTTGCTGTGTAACAGCACCTGTACAGCACTTGTCAGTGGAAAAAGGCTCTATAGTTCCAGTTATGTCCTAAGAAGATCTCCCTCCTCACTCAATTCCTCACAAACACTCTTACTCTTTCTTGCTTTAGTGTCTGTCCTTTGTTTTACTGGTTCAAGCTCCTTTGAGCTTGAGCAAAAAGCAGTGAGATGAGAAATGTGTCCTGTGAAATGACAACAGAGATGGTATTTCTGAAAACAGAAATAAGGTTTGAATAATACAATAAAGACATCTACTATCAGCATTCCTTAAGAGGAAACACATTTGCTGATGAAATGATTACTTCCTTTCAAATCTATTAATTTTTAAAATGATGTTGTTTTTTATCTGTATTGCCAAGTTTTATCATAGGACTCAAAGTCATCAAGAAGAAGCAGTAAATAGTAATAATATTCCATGACATAAGGTTACTCAACGCCCCATCCAAACTTCTCTAGAACACTTTACGGCATCCACAGCTTCTCTGGCAACCTGTTCTAGTGACTCATCACTTCCGTTGTGAAGAACTTTTTAAGATCTAATTTCAACCTCCCCTTTTTTCAGTTTTAAAATGTCATCCATTGTCCTGTCACTACACTCCCTATCAAAGTAACGTATTATACTAAATAGGAGTTTTAGATTTAGGGCTTGTGTTTAAACACTGACTGAAAAAGACTACAGGAAAAAGTAAAACATTTTACTAGACTGTACGAGTTCTCCACTTCTGGTTTTTGGTTTTTTTTTGTTTGTTTGTTTGTTTGTTTGTTTTTGAAGGGTGATGGTGAGATGCGTGGTTTATTTATTTTTTATTTTTTGGAGACCAGATCAACAAAACTTTTGTTCAATGTTATACCTAGACACTGTTTCTTTTTCAAAAGCTCTCAGTAATACTTGGAATGTATTCAAAACTGTAGACCTCTCCCTGTAGAAATTCTATACACATGCAATCTTCAAGGAAATTAAAGAAACAAACAACAATTAGCAGAGGCAATAACACTGGAACAAGATGGCATATGATCATTCTTAGAAATCTTCCTCACTCTGAATTTGATATTATTGTGCTCATCTGTAGATGTGCTTCAACAGGGAAACGTGGTCTCCTGAAGCACATTAGTCACCTACACCTACATTGCATAAACATTCCTCAAGTCAGTCTCTTAATGGAATCACAGACCACCTTGAGTTAGAAGGGACCTTAATGATCAACTTCTTCCAAACCTCCCTGTCTTGTGTAGATTTGCCACCCACTAGTCCAGGCTGCCCAGGACCCCATCCAGCCTGTCCTTGAATGCCTCCAGCTATGGAACATTCACAGGTTCTCTGGGTATCCTGTTACAGTGCCTCACAAACCTCTTCATTAAAAATTTCCCCTGAAATTTGGTCCAGTATTTTTTACTGTAACTTCTGATTCCTCTTCAAATATAAACTTTTTTCATTCATTCACAAATGCTCTCAGCATTTTAAGTATTTGAACATTCTTTCTCTAGTACTTTAGGAATGCAATAGTGCTCTTTTACATCCTCAGGAATGACGATGTAAACACTTTTCTTTATCCACTAGTTTCACTGTATCACTCATTTCATTTGAATAGTTTTGTTAGTTTTCCATTCACTGTTGAATTCTGTAATATTCTTTCCTGCATCCTGACAAGATCATTTTAAGTATTAACTCCAGCTGCTCCTACCAGTTTTATGATATCTACAGACCTGTTGATGAATTATCTTCTGATTCTCAGTCTGTTATATAATGAGAGTAAGCAGCATTAAGTCCAGTACCAAGGCCTAAGAAATGTCCAGGTACTGAAGCGAGGCTAATCAGTCTCCCTAGATTTATCACCTGTTTTTCTCTCTTGGAGTCAGGTGCAATAGGAAGGCCTATTTGTCATCCAAAGATGACAAAGGCTTGTACAGTTATCCATCAGGTGCTCATTAGGGTAAAAGTTCCCATTTTTATGTTCCATTGAAAGCTGAAAGTTCTAACACTTGTGTCTGCTTTGTTTTCAGCCATTCATACTGAATCCACTATAGTTAATCACAGCTTTTGTTGTTGCCTTGCTGTTTTTCTTTTCATTTACAATGAATGAGGCAGTTATTCATGCACTATTGCATCATTTTTCAAAATTGAAAGTTACCCAAACAATTAAACTGCCACCACTAGTAGTTACTGGTAGAAGAAAATAGCTTAGAAGTAAGCTTCTAAGGCAAGAACATGTCATGCCCTCTAGATCAAACAAGATAACTTAGGAACAACAGCCCATGATTTTTGTTCATTTGACTCTGCTGTTCTCAGTATGTATCCATATTACATGTTTTGGATTTCTGTGGCTTTGTTAATTCAGTGCTCACTTGTTAAAAGCATTTTTTTAAGTGTTAATCTGATTAACAGTTAAGATGAAACCCTCAACAATAACAGAAAAATATGAGGCATCAGAGTTTGAACTCTCAGTAGTAACTTAAGCTGAAGATTTTTTTTTTTTTATTCACACCAGTAATGTATTGACTACCTTTTATAATGTAACAGTAGCAATTTGAAAGTACAGTTTTTACTCTCAACTCAGATAAATGAATAGTAAGTAGTAATTGGAATATGTCAGGTTCACATAAATCTGAATGTCTAAATGAGTAAAAACAGCACACACACACAAAATCAGTTAACTCACTATTCATTCAAGAAATGAATTCCACAACTACAACCACAAATCATCTTAGAGTTCTTATTGCGAAGCTATGTCCCTACTAAAATGTTAATATCTCTTTATCGAGAATAAAGTTGCAAAAATATTGAACAAGAAATTAAATAGTGTTTGGTACTTAAGAAAATATCTAAGACTGAGGCATAAGAAATACACATACTCTGAATTTGTACATGTATCCTTGATCTCTCTGTGGTTTTTTGATTTTTCAACACACAAGAAAACTTGTCTTTTAAAACTGTGGAGTCATCCATTCCTGAAGAGAATCACTTAAGTGCCTCACTGGAGCACCCAGACATTTTCTATAACAGTGAAACCAGTGGCAGCTAGAGAGAATTTATTGTGTTAAATCATCCTTAGGATTGCTTATCTATAAAATTACATGTAAACAATCTAGATGTTGAACAGAGAACTTGAATGAGGTGTTCTTGTCCCTACTATGGAAACAAATAAACAATGTAGAAAACATTCTACATAGTAATTTAATTGACCATTATACCAAAAGTAGCGATATTTTTATATCACGTGGATTAAAACTCTAAGTTTCTTTCTTTTCAATAACATTTGTGGTGCTTTCTCCCCTAAAAATCACCTATGAAAACCAAGAAAGTGATTATATGAGATACATAAGAAGTCAGAAATTTCCTATAGAGTGCTGAAAATTAAACGCAAGATCAGAAATCTGGATTTTTTTTTTTGCATTATTTGGATGAATTCCATATTTTCAGTGCTACTTTGTTATACTTATGGGTTTCTTTAAACAGTACTCACATTTATACGAAATCTTATTTTATAAATCTCTTCTGACATAAATAACAAGAATTTGATGGCCTACTAGCATAAAAACTTCTTGAAAACATGCTGTTTATATGCTTGAGGAATTTATCACGTCAATATGTTCATATTAAATAAGAAAGCAAATGCAGAAATAATTCAGAGGTTCATGACACTGAATTACTGCAGTTCTTTTATTCTTATTTAATTGCAAAGAGTGCTTATCTATTCTTGCTCTATTTATCTAGTACCACCTTCTGTAATGTTGAGGGTCACAGAGTGACAACGCCAGGTAAACTTACTTTTCTAGTTTCTCTGAACTGAGTGTGAATGTAGTAATTATGATACAAAATAGACTTCTGTTCCTAAAAGAATAAAGATACACAGAAGAAAGAGTAAAGGCCCATCAAGCCTAGCATTTTGTTTTCAAGCCTGAGGCCAAAATCAAATGTCCAAGGAAGAGTACAAGAAAATAGTAATAAGCTTTCCATATAAGCACTACATAAGCAATCTCGTAGATCCAATTTCCAGCTGCCTTTTTAATTTAACTATCAATTACCCCAATGTCATGGTTTTATGATTTTTATTATTGATATTCCACAACATAACATCATGTAAGGCATTAGGAATAGTGTGGCCAGCAGGAGCAGGGAGGTGATCATCCCCCTGTACTCAGCTCTGGTGCGGCCGCACCTCGAGTACTGTGTTCAGTTTTGGGCCCCTCACTACAAGAAAGACATCGAGGCCCTGGAGCATGTTCAGAGAAGGGCAACAAAACTGGTGAGGGGTCTGGAGCACAAGTCTTAACGAGGAGTGGCTGAGGGAGCTGGGATTGTTTAGTCTGGAGAAAAGGAGGCTCAGAGGAGACCTCATCGCACTCTACCACTTCCTGAAGGGAGGCTGTGGTGAGGAGGGGGTCGGCCTCTTCTCCCAGATAACTAATGACAGGATGAGAGGGAATGGCAACAAGTTGCGCCGGGGAAGATTTAGATTAGATCTGAGAAAAATTTTTTTTCTCTGACAGAGTGGTCAGGCACTGGAATGGCCTGCCTAGGGAGGTGGCTGAGGCACCGTCCCTAGTGCTGTTCAAGAAGCATTTAGATGAGGTGCTAAGGGATTTGATTTAGTAGCTTGGTGGGTAGGGATGGTGATGTGAGGATGGTTGGACTAGATGATCTTGTAGGTCCTTTCCAATCTAATGAATCTATGAATCTATGAATCTTCCTGTATGCCTCAATTCAAATGTTTTATTAATTTTTTTGCTATTAAATCTAAAACAACTTTGCTAACAAGTACAGTCTAGGTAACAGTAGTGCGCGCATTTTCATTCTGCTTTTAGATTGTATTTCAAGGAACAAGTATCAAGTAGTATCAAATGAGCATCTTCCTCATTTGTTTGATGGCATTGTCTCTGCCTGAAAGAACACTGTGCATTAAAAGTGTGGATAAAAAAGGAAACACATGCAGAATCAGTTCAGGAAGGATGGCACCCCATGGGAGGGACTCCATTCTGTAGAAGAGGAATAGAGTGACCATGAAGGAGCAGTAGATGAAGTATTACAGGCTAAATACACCCCCCCACACACCCCGAACTCCATTTCCCTGTACTGCCTGGGGGAAGAGTTAGAGGAGGGAGTTTTGAAGGGAAGGTGATTTTAATTTGCTTTTAGTCCTCACTGTTCTAGTCTGTTAGTAATAGCCAATAAATCACATTAATCTTCTTATACAGTGTTTGTTTTGCCTGTGATACTAATTGCTGAGTGATTTCCTTAACCTTACCTCAGCCCTTGAGCCCTTTTTCATTGAACTTTCTCGTCTTGTTCCCTTGAGGATGAATGAGAGTGAAAGAACATTGTGGTGGAGTTCAGCTGCCCATCAGTATGAAACCACCACAAGTTTAAGACAATATATCAAAGCAGTTTTATTTCACTTTTGGAATATTCAGAATGAGTTTTATTACTATCTTTTTTTAAAGTATATTTTCTTATTCTGTACTGAATGCAAAAAATAAGTAATACCCTTTCATTTGGTATTGGTTCAGCTTATATTTCATTGTTTCCTCTCATAATTCAAATGAGAAAAAAATGTTTTTGGAGAAAGATGTCTTGTAGACCAAAATTTTTGTATTTTTGCAATGGTAAAAACATCCTGGTGGTGGGGGGTGGGGGGGGGGGAAGAGGAGAAGGACTATCTGTAGGGAGAACTTTCCACACTTTAATAGTATATTATCTCACTATATCTATTCCAGCAGCATCTCACTTTGACTATATAAAGCAGCAAACTTTCCTAACATGTTTTTCTATTCATTCCTGGCAAAGAGAAGGCATGAAAAAGTGTAGCAAGGATTGGAGGAATTCAGAGAGTGAAGGACAGAACAACTCCTTCTGGCAGTATTTTGTAAAAGAGTCGGACAGTAGTTCCTATGGAACTATATCCCACTAACTTCTTATTTGTGGAAAGATGGGAGGCTTGAATGAGCTTGTACATGTTTCTTTATCAAATCACACTGAAATAGGGAGCATCTCACAAAATCATTTCAAGAAATGTATCTCTGGGAATTCATAATTTGTTGATTTCTAGCACACAACTATTTTACACTAATATCAGTCATTTTACTTCCCCGTGGAAACTCCTTCAGAATCACTAACTGAAGAACCTGGAAATCTAACCAATGAAATATTTTTGACACGTCCTCCTTGTCCTGAACACCATTTTTTACTGCAGTACTTTGCATTTCATAGAGTAAATGCAAGTTCCCAATTTACAGAATTCTATTTCTAATAGGAGACTGGGGAATATTTCCCTGTCTTGAGTACACTCAAGTGTATATTCCTCTGCCAAATATATAGGCCTTAACATTTTATCTATGCTATTGGATGTCTCATCACATAAACAAGAATATCCAAAAGGCTTTTATCAAAGCAGGCAGCTTTTGTTCAGGCTACTGCCAAGTACAATCACATATGTAACACAATATATTGTCAGGGAATCATGCTGAACTGCAGGCTACATATTAGTCTAAACAACTTAGGTGAAATGTGGATTTGGCATTTATGTAATAATTTAGTAAATGATGTCTAACATGTAAGTGATCATTAAGCCTGACAGGCTGAAGAAATGATACTATTTTAACCTCCTGGGCAGTGTAAGAAATATATTCTGTCATATTTACTCATGAGAAAATACATATTCCTCTACAACACGTAGGTTAGAGAGAGATAATACAGGATGTTCCTCAAGCATCTGAAAATCACTGAAAAGAGAAAGAAACTGCAGCACATGACATAGGACACTGTATTAATAGTGCAAGTTGTAAGCCAAGCTTCCCTTCCCTGTCCTCCTTTCTACTTATTCTTTCCCCTTCCCCTTTTCTTTTATTTAATTTTTGTTTTTTTTTAATTTAGATTGCAAAGTCTTCAGCAGAGGTCAGTCCCTGATGAGGTAATTAATTAATGATAGCTATGTAAATACTGTATATCTCACAAGAGACCTTCAGCACCTGTTACATCCTTACTGAACAAGGAGGTACTTAAGTCTATGTGACTATGGATAACTGAAGTTAGTTGTGTTAAACTCCATCCTGAATAGGTTAATGCAGTGCCTGACATGGGAATTTTTAAACAGTTCTACATAACGCAAAGCTACTTTTGAAAAGAATGCTATAGCTTTTGTTGTTGTTGTTGTTACTTGAAGTAGTGAATATAAGATTCTTTTGTCCTTTTCTTTATACTTGACTTAGAATTGCCTTGTTAGTAATGTACACTTTTTGTGCCACTGTTTACATGTGCGCATAGAACTGAGAACTAGGAAACTAAAAATCCCAGTTTTCTTCATTAGACTAGTTCATGCTTTCCTGATTTAATTTCAGTTTGGATAATGATTCTCTTCAGACCCATACTTTCTAGTGTTTCCATTGGATATGCTATTCTTCTCGACTTGTTTCTTCATTTGTTATGTAATTTTCTTGAGGACTTGCTTCATTTCAATGCTAGATGAAGTGATCCTTATAATCAATCACCTACTACTTTCATAAGCTTAATTAACAAGCCCTATAAACACAAGGAGATCCAGTGCTGAGAGATATTAGAGAAGTGTAGAGGATATAACTAGTTTGTCTTAACTTCTGTTTCTGTTTGAATTTCGTAGAAAAAGTACGTGGATCATATAACAGTGATTTTTTTTCTGTTTTTCATACAATACTACCAAGTAATATAAAGGGCTAGTAAATAAAGAAAATTTATGACAATATAAATAATGTGAAAAGCAACACAGATTACAGAAGGATTTCATAACTTCGTATTTCAAGGTTGACTTTCTACATTTGGAGCAATGACATGTATTAAAGGATAATTTACTACAGTAAAACTAATTTTCTTGGATAAAGTGTTATCCTAGTGGAGCAAAAATTTTCTGTTGCTGTTCTGCTTTTTTTTTTCCAGTTTCATACATAGAATAACATTCATATTGTTAGATTTGTTTTGAAATAATATCTTCAGAAAGAATAGTTAATATTTTGTAATTTTTGAAAACATCATACTAGACTGATCAGACTAGCAACCTAAATAGAGTCTTGTATTATATTCTTGTTATATATTCTAAGGCCAGAGAAACTGTTAAATCATTTAGTCAGATCACTAGACCATACATTTCACCCAATTACACAAATTAGAGTATTCTTTTTATTCTAAATTCCCAAATTGTGCAGCAGTGAACCAGGGGAAGCCAGAGGTTCTATTTGTGTGGCGTAAATGCTTTGCCAACTCCAGAATTCTGTAACGATCTATATATTTCTTTCACAATTCTAACACAAGAACAGCATTTATGTTTCTCTGTGAAGACAATATAACTGTACTTCTCAGAATACTAGGTATCACCTACATTTAAGAAAATATTTTAGACTTAAATCTTTTATCTCATCTCATAAACCTCATCATTTTGTCTGTGACTATAGTTAAAGAATCAAGAAGTTTATGATAAGAATATTTTATATCAAATCTAAGCTGCTAGATATGGAAAATCTTCTGAGTTGCTTTCTGCTCATGTTGTGATCCTAGATTCTCCAATAGAAATGCATAAGTGCATTCATCATCAGTTTCATCTCTTTCTTTCCTGTATCCCACAGCTTCATCTCATTCTGTTTCCTCAGGCACACATATGGTAAGGGACTATGACAAATACCTTCCTGTACCGGCAACCGGGGGACCAGGATCTAGGAGTGCATGTCAGCAACCTGATAGTACAAACACAGCCTATGTTGATTTTATTTGTCTTTGACATAAAGTTTGCCGCAACCAGATATAATCAGGTTTAAGGAAAATGGAAAACATTATACAAATTTTTTAGTGGAATATGACTAAGAAATAATGAAGACTGAATGAATACAAAGACTACAGGACAAGAAATTGAATAAATATTTTCTCATAACAAAATTTAGGAGAAGTTTGTTATTTGTTTGTTTAACACTTCTGATGCTGTAGCAAAAATTTAACTAATCCTCTTATTAATGCAATAGTTTTGAGAATTTTCTAATTGTTACTGTCATCTGTTACAAAGTCCATTAGTCAAAATAAATAAACAGTATGACAGTTACATTTATCTTTATCTACTTTGATCTCATAATTCAAAGGAAAAATTTGATGACTGAAACTAAGTAATTTTATAACTGCATCACGTACAGAATTTTCTTTCTAATCAAATAATTGTGAAATCTGTGTTTCAAATAAGATGTTAATCACATAATTTTTATGACCGTTCCTGAGTCATTGAATCACAGTACTTTATTTTATAAGGAGGTGATCTTATAGAGTTTATACTACGAGATCCAGTGATTTTCTCAATAGTCTATCATTATTCTTTCTGCCAGATGCACTACAGGGAATGCTGACTGCCTTAATATTTCAGATAAAACATACAGTCAGTGACACTCCGCAAAGTTCTCTGATTCCTACCCACTTGGCCCAAATGCATTAACCCAGAACATGACCTATAGCATGCTGTTTCCTTAATTTTCTTTGTTCTTTTCTCCTTGGCACAGATGAATGGGAAATTGCTTAAACAGGACACATTAAGCTAGAAGTATCTCTTTCACAGAAAGAGATATGAAGGGAAGCCAGATGACTCTTTGACAGACTTCTAAAGTTATATGAGATAAATCTCAACCACACTACCCATAAAGGGCAATCAACTGTTTTAGGTTTATTTCATGACTCCCTCAAGAACATTAAGTTACCCAAAAATCCTTTCTCTGCATGCTTGCATGATGAACTAAAATTCACATTGAGATGTAGCAACTGAGGAAAATTTAACTTTGTGTTTTTCAAGTGATCCCAAGTTTCTGATAACTTCCCAACTTTTGATTTTTAGTAGCTTGATAAGGCAGCAAGGAAAATGTTCCATGTTACTACGCCTTATTTTCATTTATTTTCCTGTCATATTTAACACATTGGTTAGAAAGAAGAAAAAAAACTATAACTCTTGCAATTTTACATTATTATAGCTGAAGAAAAGTACAAATACTTAAATTTTTCTTTCGTGTGTAGAGGGTAACATTAGGTCAGACATCAATCCTATGAACTTTTTCAGAAGGAGTACAGTTTTGGTTCAGAAATTATGCATAATTACACATTATGAGAACTCAGTTCTTCAGATATGATAACCTAAAACATAAACATAGCTTTAAGATATTGAAACAGAATTATTACAACCCTTCAGTTTTACAATATTTATTTTTTTTTATTTTTCCCAGTTAGTTTTTGTCTCTTAAATACATATTTTTGGACTACTTCACATAAACCATACTCATGTACAGTTATGATTAAGAATAATTCAAAAGTCAAACTGATTTTCAGCATTCTCTATTGACCTCTGCTTGGCATTTGTGAGAATGCTGATATAAGAACTAGAAAACTATGGTTTCTGAGGCATCTAATGTTTCTATAAATGCGACAGCAAATGTGTTATAAGATATTCTGCCTTCCACTGTTCACAGAATCTTTAAAACTCCAGATTCTTTTTTTGAATCAGTTTTGCACTAAGATAAACTCAATGAAACACTTACCAGTTATAGTAATAGAAGAAAGACATTGAGGCCCTGGAGAGTGTTCAGAGAAGGGCAACAAAACTGGTGAGGGGTCTGGAGCACAAGTCTTACGAGGAGCGGCTGACGGAGCTGGGATTGTTTAGTCTGGAGAAAAGGAGGCTCAGAGGAGACCTCATCGCACTCTACCACTTCCTGAAGGGAGGCTGTGGTGAGGAGGGGGTCGGCCTCTTCTCCCAGGTGACTAATGACAGGACGAGAGGGAATGGCCACAAGTTGCGCCGGGGAAGATTTAGATTAGATTTGAGGAAAATTTTTTTTTTTATCTTTCCCTCTGTGCGGAAACACGTGAAAGTACAAAGCATCGCACAGTCCTCTGGGGAATGTAGTTCTTCTCTGGGACAGGTATACCCGTAACTATCGATGATCCACGCAGCTAGAGCATTAACTCTTTAACTCCCAATACACTACCTGATGTTCTGATGTGGAATATCAATAATGTAACAAAAATCAAAAAACCATAACGTGTTAAATGAATAACCAGAATGTTAGAATAACCAACATATTTTTATCTAAACATTCTTCTTTACTGTAAGGATAGTTTGTAAGTTACTCATCCCATAAAGAATTCTAGAATTATTATTTTTAAATATAGTATTTCATAATATGATCATGATTTTATTTACCTTACACAATGACAATGTTTGTGTTCTTTTAACAGTTTTTCCTGGTTTTGGCTGGGATAATATTCTTCATAGTGTTTTAGTTTTAGGAGAAAAACAATGATAATACACTTATGTTTTGTTACTGACCTGCGCTGCACAGAGCCAAAGTAATTCCTGCTTCTTGTGATGCCTTGCCAGTGAGGGCTCTGAGGGGGTATAGGGAAATAGAGGGGGACAAACCAGAACAACTGACTCAAGCTGATGAAAGGATTATTCTATATCATGTAGAAATATAATGCTGTGGGAGGTGTCCAAGAGGGCTTGGAGACTGGCTGAGCATGTCTGTGAGCAATGAACAATTGCACTGTCTATCACATAGTCTGTGAATATATATGTTACTATTACAACAACTACTTTCCCTTTCTTTTCTGTCTTAGAAAATTGTCCTTATCTCAACCCACAAGTTCTACCTTTTTCTTCTCCAATTCTCTCCTTCATCTCTCTGTGGAGTGTGAGAAAATGGCTGCACTGAGCTTATCTGCCTGCCAGGTTAAACCACAACACTCACTGGTGGATAGTATAGGACTTAAAAACAAACAACAACAACAGCAAAGACCAACAATTACAAAGCAAACATACAAACAAAAACCCACAACCATCCACAATGGCAGATAAATTTAAAGATTGGAGTAGACTTTTTTTCCACTGTAACACAAAGAATAGTCTCAGCATACAACCGGCTTAAACAAGTAGGCATGGGCATAAATTTTGAATTCTTAATATTGCACCTGTCTCTATAAATAGCAAGTTTTTTAAATAATGTTAATCTGAAAGTTGTGTACAAACATGATTACTTAATGTTTAGATTCTAGGCAACTTCCTTAAAGAAAAAATAGTACAATAGATGCATGCAAGCCTAGTTGTTTTGCACCTAGAAATGCTCGTAATGTAGGCTAACAGGTCAGGTAGCTATGACTCAGAATATGGAGACTGGTGGAGCAGTGTCCCTCCCACTGTAAACTAAGAACAGATTCTCAAAAACCTGTGGAAACTGAACATCCATAAGTCTATGGGTACTGATGAGATGAATCCCAGAGTCCTGAGAGAACTGTATGATGCAGTCACCAGACCACTGTCAATTATATTTGAAAATTTATGTCAGTCAGGTGAAGTACCTGGTGACCAGAAAAAAGGAAACATCATACCCATTTTTAAGAAGGGTAAAAGGGATTACCCTGGGAACCACCAACATATCAGCTTTACCTCTGTCCTGGGAAAGGTCATTGCGCAGTTCCTCCTGGAAACCATGCTAAGGCACGTGGAAGACAGGAAGGCAATATGGAACAGCCAGCATTGCTTCATCAAGGGCAGGTCCTGCCTGACCGACCTTGTGGCATTCTATGGTGTCAAAATACATCAGTGGACAAAGGAAGAGTCACTGATGTTGTCTATCTTCACTTTAGTAAGGTCTTTGACACAGTCCCCCACAACATCCTTCTCTCTACATTGTAAATATATGGATTTGATGGGTAGAGTGTTCGATGGATAGGGAGCTGGTGGTAAGACAAGATCTGGAGAATGACAGTCAGTGTCTATGTCCAGATCGTAAAATCACAGAATAGCTTAGGTGAAGCAACCTTAAAGACCACATAGTTCCAAACCCCTTGCCACAGACAGGGTTGTCGTTCTCTAGATCAGACTGATCATGACCGCATTCAACCTGGCCTTGAATGCCTCCAGGGATGGGGTATCCACAACTCCACCAGTGCCTCACTACTCTCTGAGTAAGGAATTTCTTTCTAACATCTAACCTTTTTTTTTCCCTTTTTTAGTTTAGAGCCATTTCTCCTAGTCCTGTCACTACCAGACTTTGAAAAATATTGCTCCCCTTCTCCAGCTCATAAGCTCCTTCCTCCTTTCAAGTACTAGAAGGCGACAATTAAGTTTCCCCAGAACCTTTTCTTCTCCAAACAGAACAAGACCAGCTCTCTTAACCTTTCTTCATAGGAGAGGTGCGCCAGCCCTTTGATTATCTTTATGACCTTCCTCTGGACCCACTTCAACATTTCTGCATCCTTCCTGTACTGGGGACCCAAATCCTCAGTACTCTGTACTCCAGATGTGGTCTTGCAAGGGCAGAGTAGAGGAGAACAATCACCTCTCCCATTCTGCAGGCCTCCACTCTTCCTCTCAGTTCTTGCTCCATGATTCTCTCGGAAAGCAAAGTGAAGTTGACTGTACTATAGTCCTCTGGATCATTCTTTTGTACTTTTTTGAAGATGGATGCAGCACTTACCTTCCCTCTAGTCAGCAGGTCTCTCCACTGATCTCTATGATTTAGAATTCCTGTTTGTTATAAATAATGCTTATTTCCTTTTGGTCTTTGGCATGTCTTTCTCAGTAAAGACTTTGTCAATTGTAGAAACTGCTCAGTAGTTAAATCCCCTAATCCTTACTGTTTTTACTCTTTACTACATTCTAAAAGCATCTAACTCAAAGGTCTTGTGGCCACAAATATCCCATTATAAATGTTTTCTCTTTTCCCTACAAATGGAAAATAGAAATTATGATCACGCTCTATGTACTTCACCTTCAGCTTGAAAAACTTTTTTCCACTTTGGCCTTTTCTAGATTCAGAAAACCAGAACATTATCTGGTTTGATGTGATTGTTTTCATTAAAGAAAATGTTAGGTTACAGCAACTCAGAAAACAATGAAAAAAAGATAATAAAATTGACACTTATCTTATTAAAAGACTACTGTATAAAAAGTCTTTGCCCACAACATATAAAACAAACTAATCAAATCTCTGCATTCAGAAATCTACTCTATGATTTAAAAATAATATCACTCAACCACCTTAGAATGGTTAACATAATTCCCTGATGTGCTATGTCAAGTGTTTCAAAGCAAGACCAGTAAATAAAGCACTCAACTGAAGGTAATATCAGACTGTTCCAGGAGGCATTTTTTTGACCTTAGCTCAGATTAAGATGATCCTTTGAAACACAAAGATTAATAGACCCTTTGAATATTTTATTTTGTAAGAAGCATTAAATGAAAACAGGAAAATGTAAGATGAGTATATATTTTGTTCAGAAAGCTGAGAGAAAGAAGGAATTTAGATATGAGCTAGTTCACAGTGGGAGATAGTTTCCTCTGTAATGGACATGATGAGATAAATTGTCTGATTTAATGGAAGAAAAAAGACAGTGTCAGTCTCATTGTAATCTCTTATTTGCTTTATAGAACCAGAAGTAATGTTGGCTGTTACTTAAAATGTTGCATAAAAGCAGACTCTGAAAAGTCTTTCAGGGATAACATATAGGAGATTTTATACATGGAATTGCACTTAGGGAGGAATAACTGCATGCACTGGTCGAGGCTGGGGAATGACCTGCTAGTGAGGAGCTCTGAGGAGAGGGACCTGGCTGTTCCGGTGGATGACAGGTTGGTTATGAGCCAGCAGTGTGCCCTGGTGGCCATGAAGGCCAACGGGATCCTGGAGTGCATTAAAAAGAGCGTGGCCAGCACGTCAAGGGAGGTGATCCTCCCCCTCTACTCTGCCCTGGTGAGTCCTCACCTGGAGTGTTGTGTCCAGTTCTGGGCTCCCTGTTACAAAAAAGACAGGAATCACCAGAAAAGATTTCAGCGATAAAGGATGTGGAACACCTCCCTTATGAGGAGAGACTGAAGGATCTGGATCTGTTCAAACTTGGAAAAAGAGGACTCTGATCCAAAAGGGATCTGATCCATGTCTATAAATATCTAATGAATGGGAGGCAAAGGGAAAGACTGGATTATTCTCAGTAGTGCGTGGCAACAGGACAAGGGGAAATGGCCACAAATTAATTCATAGGAATTTCCTCACAAATGTGCATGGGAACTTCTTCACAGTGAGTGTGACGGAGCACTGGCACAGGCTGCTCAGAAAGGTGGTGGAGTCTCCTTCTCTGGATACGGTCATGACCCGCCTGGACGCCTATCTGTTCAACCTGGGCTAGGGAGCTGCTTTGGCAGGGGGGTTGGACTCGACAACCTCTATAGGTCCCTTCCAACCCCTACAATTCAGTGATTCTGTGATTCTGTGAACATTTCTTCTGCTAACTGGCATATGAAATAAAATAGACATTTTTCAATGTGGATTTTTTTATTAGCAATATTTTCAGAGAAGTACTTAACTAATTATTTGCTATGTTTATTTGTTTGTTTGTTTGTTAGCTTGTTTTTCCTTTGAGTATTGCTTCTAGTCCAGAAAGGGAGATTTTGTGATGCAAATTATTTGTGTTTACCATGATGTGAAAATGATTCTGCCACCACCTGTTAACTGAGGTATGTGAAGTAAATCTCTTTTTTTCATATACGGAGACAAAGATAAGTGCAACACATCAGCTAACACATTTTAAAATCTGACACACTTTTTTCTCTCTAGCTATGTTTTCAATCAAGGAAAAAAAAAAATACACTTAATACCTATTCTCCGCTTCTGCTCAGAGAAGAGGATAGAAATGGATTCAATTATCTAGTTTACAAAATGGACTATGAGACATGGGTTCTATTAGACTGACCATATCATTCTTGGAATTCATCAAGTGCATGTATAACTATAATTCTTTTCTACAATATTATAGACAATTATTTTTACATGTGTTTAGAACTACATATGCTAAAATCTTAGTAAGTCTTAACATAATATAAAGTGATTTGTTCTGCTGTTTACCATTATGTAGTATGATTGGAAATAAATTTGTATTATGTTTAATTTTTTAAATATACACCGTAGCCAGTGTATATTCATCAGCTACTCAGAAACTCAAATGATTCAAGGACTCTCTATTCTGTCACCAAACATATAGTGTATTACTACTCTGAAAGCCATGATGATTCAGAAGGTCTGTCCATTTATCTTTATGGATTCTATTTTTACTTTTTTTTCAGCATTTCGCTTGCAGTTCCACATGCATTTTAGTTTACTTCTAAATTCTATTATACAAATACAAGGTCATCTTCTTCACAGGCAATAAAATTTTAGAGTACTTGAAAGTAAGGAAACATTTATTTCATATATATATTTCAAAATAAATAGAAAACAAGAAATAGAAATGTTTGCTTTGCAGGTCTGTCCAATGCATTTTAATAGTTTGAGAAAATAATACTGGTGAAACTTGTTCTGCAATTATTCAGGTGCAGTATCAGTGTTCTGTTCCTTTTTTTTTTGTAAGAAAAGAAATATAATAATGTATTTTATATGGCTTTTCAGTTTGAAAAAAATAAAAATTCCTTATCGAATTAATTTTGCACTAAGATAACCTCAGTTAACAACTTACAAATTAATTCTGCCAGCCATTCTGGCAAAAATGTGAGTTGAAATTAACAAAATCAAATATGGCAATTTTAAGTTGCTCTCTTATCTATTACTGGAGATGTTTTTTCTGAGAGCAAGTAGTAAACATTATTCCACACTCTGAGATCTATTTAAAACTCATCAGTGGATATCTATGTCTTATTATTATTTTTACATATGAAGTACTGAGTATTTTTATGTATCATTTAGAGGTTAGTAAAAAACAAACCAGGTTTGCTTATTATTTTAGTTTTTTCTGAGCTTGAAAATGTTAAATTTTAGTCCCATTTGCAGTATAAATGACCATAATAAGCAGAAAGTGACAAAATTTCAAGAAAAAAAGTTTAATAAAATATAATCTAATATTTATCCTTAAAATAAACATATAAGTTCATGTTGAATACAGTAATGTATTTTCTATAACATTACTCTACCTAGATTTTTGTTTCATTTTTTTTTAATGTAATGATATCTGAAATTAAGCTGACATTTTTAGTGATAAAACATTGTCTGTTTTCATTATACACAGTTTTCCAGAGAAAGCAAAATGAGAGTTCAGATGGAAATGAGAGAAAAAAATAAAAATTGAATGGGAATTATACATAATATATTTATTTTTAGAGATTTATAACCGAAACACATGTAATTACAGCACACTGTTTATAAGCTTCCATTAGAATGAAGTGAGGTATGCTGCTACAGAAAGAATTTACCTTCTGTAAATTGCTGCAGCAATATGAGTTTATTTTCTCACTTGTTTTCAGCTGAAGGTGTACAAAAACTCTCTGCTCTACCTTTGATCTCTTAAACAAATTACAAAAACATTTAAAGCAAATTCGGGATTTTGGTGGTCTTTGCATTTACAGTCCTGGAAAATGTAGGTCTTATTACAGAGAAGTTAATTAGACAGGTGACTACAAAAGCATTTTCACCTCTTTCATTCTTGCCATAGCTACATATTAGACAAGCAAGATGTTGATTTTAATATTTATTGAATTACAAAATATTGTAGCAATCTAACCTTGGGCCTTCATTTCCATAATTGGCTTTTGCATGCTGTGTATTATTTGACACATTTGATTATTTCTCATTTTTCTGAAATTCTAAAGTAACATCTAACATAACCCGCATTTTAACATTTCATTTTTTTTATCCTGGCTTTCCTCAAGTAGACAGGTTGTAATGAAAATTACCCTTTTCATAATCAAGATTTCTCTGAGAGATGTAGCCCATAAATTTATTTAAACGATGTAAAAAAGGAGATGTCGAATTTTTGGCACTTTTTCTTTTCCTTGAAAAATACTCAAGAATCTTCATTTAGTTATTTTTTAGTAAAAGGTAACATTTAAAGGCCCACCTTGCTGCCACAGATAAATAATGACTTAGTGAAACCACTTAATATCAAAGAGAGGAAAAACCTGAGTGTATGTTTGAATTGCAACTAAAGCTTCTGTTCTCTTCCATTAGCAATTCAGTAAATAGATCTGAGCAAGTAGCTCTCTGTGTGCAATGCCTTTCAAGTTGAAACTAAACAAAAAATGCAAGAGTCGATATTTCTTAGGGTTACCACACAGTCATTGATAGGTATTTCTGAAACTCCTGCTTGAACTCTTAGACAGAAGAATACACCTCTTAGGAAGTGAATACTCTTTTCTGGACTATAACTGATTGATTCCAGCATGAACAAAGAGCAGATGATCCAATTTGTTTGCTTGATGTAGGAAACAGTGGAAGCGTACATCCTGCTGCAATAATTTCTATGCTTTGCCTGGGCTATTCTCGTGTGTTCTAATAGATCCCTGCTTTTTTTGTCGTTGTTGTTTTGCTTTGTCTTAATAATATAGGAACAAGCATTATGAAATGCAAGAGTTTTGGGCTTTTTACTTTTTATTAAATCAATCTAAGTATCTTACATCTTCATTTTTCTGACTATGCAAAGATGTACACTCAGTGCAGTTGTATCAATGACCTTTCATATGACTACATTCAGAGGACAGTCGTCAAGGCAGCTGCTTTGGAGCCAGCCCAGCCAGAACTGATCTCAAGATGCCCACTTGAGAGAAAGGCTGATGTGGCATAGGCATTGCCAGAGCAATGGAGACCACACCCAGGTCCCTAAAAGAAGCCTCAGTGAGATCAGCAACTAGTCTAGCACACTGAACACAGGGTAGGCAGAGTGTGAGTGTCAGCTGTACAACCATGGCATACTGCAGCAGCCGGAGCAGTAGCTCACGTGGCAGGGCACTAAGGCTCTGCAAGCTTCAGAAGCAGAATGGTGGGCACTTGATGCCAAGCATAGATTTGAACTGTTGACTGTTCAGTGGATAAAGAAGAGTTGCCAGCAGATCAAGGGAGGTGGCTGTCTCCCTCTACTCTGCCCTTCTGAGGTTCCATCTGGAGTATTGTAACCAGACCTGGAGACCCCAGAACAAGATGTGGAGCTGCTGCATACTAATCATATCATTTCATTTATGACATAATTTCCACATATTATTGATCACTTTTCTCCTTTGTTTTTTAGTATGTTCTCTGCAGTCTAAAAAGCTATCTCTCTCCATCTCTAAGCAACATAATGAGTGGTAATTTAAGCTTGTTTAGGTAATTTCTTTACATCAGCATACCTTAAAATAATTCATGGATGTCTCGGTCTGACTTGCACACTGAATGAAGAGGAATTGTCTTGGACTGCATACACATAGGTCTCTACAAAAGTAATTCCTCTTATTTATTTCAATGGTAACTGCAACAGATATAAAGAGCACAATAACACAATTTGGTAGAACAAATTCTCACATACACAGCACTATTTTTCATCATACTCATCACCATTAGCTATGCATTTTTGACAGCTATGAACAAGAAGCTACATATCACTCTTGTAAAAATCTGCACCCTCTATTGCCACTGCTGAAAAGCACTACCTAGCACCTCACTGTACTCACATTGACTATTTGGGACTCTATACACTTTTAAGCGCAATTTTTATCTGCATGGAGAAATTCAATTCTGCACCTTTGTTCCATATGCACATCCACACCAGATGCCATTTTGTCAGACTGCCCCTCTGTTGCTGTCTGTCACATGGCAACAAAATGTAATGGAATATTTTTAGGAAGGTTAAACCTATTACCATACCACCAACACCCATTTTTGAAGTTATGAGCCAAAATACTAAAATAGAAGGCATTACTTTCAGAACAGCCCTCATAAAGCTGTTTATATATAAGTAATGAAATGTTTTAATATTTAATCCTTTAATTAAAACATTTATAAAAAGGAGAAACAAAAGCATAAAACTTGTGGGCTGTTTGTTTTTGTGAAACTAATTCATCAGTCTTGTTCAGCGGCAGTAGTTGCAATTCTTAGTGATTTCTCAGGTTGTTCATCAGAGATTTTTGATGAAATTTTACTCTTCCTGTACTTAACCCTTGAAATTATTCACAAATATATGCACTGCCAAAAAGCGCTGACATCAATAAAGTATGACTGAGGCAAACAATATTTCTTTCTGCTAAGATAAGACTTAAATCAATCTGATAGAGATACGATACAATTTTTGTGTTGAATATCTGATTATAACTCTATACATTACATCTGAAAAATTACAGGTAATGTATTTATGTTGACTGAAAGCGGAAAAATAAATACAAATCGATGATTTTTTTTTGTCAATCTTGAAACCTATTCTCAAATTCCTACATCAAAGCAGAAAGCAAGGGTGAATTTTTTTTAATTGTTCACAGGACTGTGTTTAGGTGATGTTCCAAAATGCATACAATTATTTCCCATAACTTAAAACATGCCTCAAATAACGTTTCCCCTTGGATATTGATACGTACAAGGAAATTAACATGCAGCCAAAAAGGTGCCTCACAGGCCAGCTAAGCAACGGTACCATCTTCCCTTTTTCTCTATAAATTTGCACCTGTACACATACGTTTCATTTACGTGAAGTTTCCATTTGTGAGGCAAATCCCTAAAATGTTGAAAGAAATGTACAAGAATATATTCCATTAAATGCCATACTACAATCCACTGTCTGGAATGACTTTTCCTTTTTCTACCAAGGACAATTCACACATTAGGAGAAATCAACACAGAAGTTTACAACCTGTAGCAAGTTACTTAAGGCTACAATATTTATCCATTAAGAAATTTTAAAATATATCTTGTGATGCCTACCACTGATACAGCAAGAACTACTACTGAGGTTGATTTGTAGAATTTATCCACTGATGATTGCTCTGATATTACACTGAAACTTGTAGGGTGGAATTCAGCACCTACAAAGTAGATGTCTAAAATCAAGCTGTGGAAATGATGTTTAAACTTTTGTTATGGTTTTATGAAGAACAAATCAATGCAAACATTAGAATTTATAGAGCTCTTCAGTTTTATTTGACTTAGAGATTTTTCTATGCTACACAGCTTGTTAACTCAACTTGAAGTTATACCTTTTCAAAACTAGACTTGCAATTTATGCTTTCTGTGCATGCTTGTATTTAGCTAGGGTTTGTAAGCAGATTAAGAACTGATTTATATCACCTCTCTTAATCTTAAGAAATCTCACCCATTGTTTGCCTGAGAAGCCTTAGAATAAAGCATCTTAGACAAAATAGGATAGCTGTAATTGAAGTGTTCATTCAAATGACATTGCTATGAAATTCTATTTTACAATTCGCATGTTGCCTCAGAAAAAATAAATTCTAAACAGCAGTACTCTATGGGAAACATCAGATTTGTATTAATCATTCTTAAAAAGCCTCACATAATATCCTGTGAGAGAGCTGTTTTCAGCTCAAAGTATACAAGCAGTGTGAACTTAAATTTCAGATCCCTAAACAGAGAAAGCGCTCCACACTTCCTTTTTCTTAATTACTTACTTTATTTATTTACTTTTGGACATAATATCCATAGTTTACATGCTGGAAGTTTACCTCTGAATATGAAAGCCAAAACACTACATTTTCTATCCTATGGAATAAAAATATAAATGAGAGAATTATTTAATGAAAACTGAGAAATGGAAAATATCAAAAGAATCTTCTGTATCTGTTTTAAATGTATCTGTTGTAAAAAATTGCAAATAGATATACCTACAGAATTACATACAGATTTGATATCTTACTGATTAATTATTTCCAGTTCTCTTGGCTGCAGGAAGAAAGACATGTAGACTGATTTTTAAATAAACTGAAAAGCACCATTTAGGATAGTGGATATGTAATTATGCTGTGTGAGCATATTGGCTCAGGAAACAGTTACTTCAGCTGGTTTAGGAATGAAAATAAACCACTGTAACCATTCAGCTAGGGACTCTATTACCTTCTCTGTGAATCACGTCCTTCTTCAAGATTTTGATGGATGAGTCTCTGTTGGAAAACTTTTCAATGCCTGCTTGAAATGCACTTTCTTTGGAATCATTAGAGCCTCTTTCCAGGCCATAAGTACCTAGTGCTCTGTGAAAAGTGAATACATCTTTCCAGTCACTGTTTGGCTCTGAAATGAAGAAATTAGCATCAAGGTTAATTATCCTATTCAAAACCAGTTCTCACCTGAAGGCTTTCCAAAACATTTGTGAAGTATCAGAGATTAATTTCCAGGACAAGCTGAGTGATATGCATATAGATGTGTTACTGCTGTATTCATCATGTACCTAGGTTCCTAAATTTTACTTTGTATTTAGAATCTGAGGGCGTGTATTTTCAGCAGTTGCAGTTGCCTGTGTAAGCCTGTTAACAATGTGAAACTGGTGAAAGAGCTAATTAATAGCAAAAACACCTCTAAAAATGTTCTACCAAACACAAACGGACAGTATGTTTTGTGCACTCATTTTCTTTTCCCGTGTTCGCATCCCTTTACTTATCAGCTAGTTAATACATTCCTTGGTTCCATCTTCCAACTAGTTCTAATTTGGTACTTTCAGAATTACACTAAAAGCAGAGAAGAATGCAGTCAAATTATTATTGTATGTGAAGATGAAGAAATGATATGTTTTATTATTAAAAGGTAATTTTTTATAAGATTTCCAAGCCTAGTATACAACTCCCTTGGAATAAGTTTACTGGAATAAATATTTGCACTATAGTTTATATTGGCAATTATATTTTGAAATTTCCCCTTTCTTATTTTGAAGAAAATTCCTAACATTATAATTAAATTTCTCCCACAGGATTCCCATATGAAATATCAAAATTAATTTCTGAGTAATCTCTATAAATTGCCAGCACATTCAAAATCCACATTGAACGTGATAGTTCTAAGTTGACCTTCATCATCAATATGGCTTTAGTGATGTCTCAGTACTGAGACTGAGTATTCCATAAAAAAATGTGATGAAATGCATTAAAAGTTCAGTCTACTGCAAAGGACAACGCAGCATAAATGTTAAAACTTAAGAGATGTGATTTGAGCATTGCATGAGCATCAAGGTGGAAATGAACCGCCCTGAGCACAGTATAAATATGTGGGCGCTAACATACACCGATGCCTCAATAGTTCTGAATCACACTCAACAATTCAGACAACGGGTATGCAAAGCAGTATAAGATCAGCAGTGCAGCCAATTGTAAATTCTGAAGTTTGTTATGTGGAAGCCTGTAACCTAATGAATTGTGTTTTCCCAAATGCTAAGTTCTCCAAAGAAATAAGAAGAGACTGCATAATTCATCTCCAGTTTTCATCAATTCTCCAAAATTCATCTATGCCATAGAGGATTGCTATTATTGTTGCAAAACTTAGTATGTAAGGTTATGGGAGTGAGCATATTTAACCTTTTAAAACATACTTGCTCGGAGAGAAGTCAACACAATATTTCTTTGATTTCTTCTTGTCGTATCATATCAGTGGATTTAATCTGAACACCCAAATAATAGAAAATGTGTTATATTTATGAAAATATTGTCTTGTGAGTTATATTTAAATTTAACACAAATTCGATCAAATTATTTCCCATGCAGCCAGTACAGACCCTTGAACAAAATGAAATTGCTGTGGTAGAAGAAAGGAAAATAAGCACAAGAAAGAAAGGGGAGGAAGGAGATCTGAAAGGACATTAGCCTTTCATCGTTTCATTGCTCACTGACCTCACAAGCCACAGCTCTTCCTTTATCACTTTCAATAATTAAATTTGTGCAGCTATTTCTTTCAAAAGCCTAAATCCAGATAACTCTGAGAACAATGAATTACCCCAGCTACACTTTCCAAGCTTTTTCTCAGAACTGAGATATTTAAAAAAAAAAAAAAGGGATTGTTCAAGCAACTTACAAACGGAGATTTTTCCATTCATGTTATAACAAAATAAAGTTTTTAACAAACTAAAACAGGAAGAAAAAGTTTCAGTTTTTTAGAGCTTGCATACATGTTTGGATAGCTTGTCATATTTTATTGCTGAGCAAAACATCATATGATATCCCTTTGGTCAATTGCAATCAGCTGGCAGACTGTGTCCTCACTCAACATCTCACATAGGTTTTATCTTTAAAGAGGGGTGATGTAGATTATATATTAGGAGACTTTTTTATTTTTATTTTTTTCACTCAGAGGGTGGTGAGGCCCTGGAACAGGTTGCCCACAAAAGCTGTGGATGTCCCATCCCTGAAGGTGTTCAAGGCCAAGTTGGATGGGGCATTTGGCAGCCTGATCTAACAGTTGGTAACCCTGCTTATGGCAGGAGGACTGGAACTAGATGATCTTTAAAGTCCCTTCCAGCTCAAGCCATTCTAAAATTCATTGTTTCTCTGACTATACGATTCCGTGATTCTTTTCAGATCATTATTCAGAAAGGAAATGAGTTTCTGAAATTATGTTCTTTAAGGTGTCTTGCTTGTAAAACAGCTTCTAACATTTCCTGAAACAGTCAAGACTTAAACTTCTTGTTTGTTCATCTGTTTGTTTGATTTTGTTTTAGTTTGTGTTAGTGTATCATTCTTTTTTTTTCTTTTACCGCAAAAATGTTGAGGATCAGGTCCTAGAAGAATTTCTGGCATATGTAAAATTAACATGTGAATTCCCATTAACTTTTATAGAGTTGGGATAATGACCTCAGAATATATGTTCAGAAGGAAAAAAATGGAAATATTTTTCAGTGTTTATTCAAGGCTGTTAGCTATGTAGACATGCCATATACCTTAAGAATGTTTTCCTTCTTGTTTTTTCTTTTTTTCATATAGTGAAAAAACAAACAAACAAGAAAACAGGAAAGACTTAATTCTTAACTGTCTCATCTGATTACAAAAAAGAATAATCACTTCAGTGGTAGCACGAATCTGATTCCTCAGCATCTTTACCTTGCCCGTTAGACTCAATGAATCTATCTAAATTAGAACTATTCAATTAAATATATTTTCTTAGCTAATTACAATTCAAAAAACTAACTAGAAAACCTTCAGCATACTTTTCTCCGTGGTAGATTATCTTATTTTTGCAGATGTCATAAAAATTAAGTGTTAAGGATAAGTTTTATACCTGGAAACAAACTAAATAAAAAAAAAAAGACAATATGCTGGTATGGATATTTCAAACATGATGAGCTTTGAAATAAAAGGGTACACAGCTCCAGATTTGTAGTAATTTTGTGACTTTATCCATCTGTTCATATACCCTCTAGAGTGCTTTCTTTTTTCCAGAAAATTTTGCCAGTAAAAAAAAATGTCCAGACAAAATTTTGCCAGTAAGTACATTTAAAGGCCATTTATTTTGAAAGATTATATTTGCACACAATTAATGTAAGTTAGAAGCACAATCAGGTCTTGTATTAATGGACTAATTCTACTTTCTGTGAGGGCTGTATAGTAGGGTACATTAGACTATTGCAGTGGTCACATCGCTAGGATGTTAAATGATACAAATTAAATTTCAGAAAATAAATGTAATTAATCTGCATTTTATTAGATGCTCATATTCCTATTCAATAATATTTGTATCTGATTACTCGCCTTACTTCTATTAGAGATTAAGGACAATCAGGCAAAAATCTTTGTTACTCAATATTCATATTTACTTTCCTTTTAATATTTTCAGTTGATTAGTCAGGAGGAATAGAAACATACACATAAATAGTGAAGTATCTATGTACAGAAAACTGTTAAGAAATATTATTCAGTGAATATTTAGTCATGCATAAGCCAGTAAATTTGCAAATACACCTACTGGTCCAAAAGAAATACCTGCTATTTATTTCCATGGAATCAACAACAAATACACGGTGCATAATAACACTGTTCAATAGAGCGAATTCTCATCTACAAAACTTTAAGATTCCAAGGTAATTTAATTAGAGTCAATCTGCTGTGTTTTTTAGGGTCTCCTGAAAGATGATTTTGGTTCACACCAAAATCACTTTAACGGATCAGCGCCATAGGGTATAACTCAAAAACGTACAATTGGAGTCCTGTTCCCAAGATAATCATTTATGGATGATAATGTAGAATAACTTAAGCATGCACATTGTCTGTAAAATCCTTGAGGAGAACATGGAAAAATATATATATTTTTTAATAAGTAAGTTGATAAAATAAAATTACTTATAAAAGATTAAATGTATTCGCATTTAGAACTAAACTATTTTTCTAATCAGTTTAAAAAGTATCTTCGACTTAATAAGCCTTTTACATTAAATTTACATTATTCTAACTGTAAATATTGACTATATTTCTCCAGAAACTAGGGAAAAAAGTAATAATTTATACCTGAATATAAAATATAAAAAAATTGTTTAAATTTACCTAATAGTCAGTATGTTCTTCAAAAAAGTATTAATTTGATTACTATTGTCTAACTTTTTAGAAAATAAATAGTTAGGAAACAATTATGTCAAATTCTGATATTGTTAATTGGAATCTCATGAGCTTATCTCAAAATAAACTCCAGTTGGGAAAAATAAGATCATATAGAAAAATACCTCTTTTTTTTTTTCATTTTGTTTTGCTTAATTTCTACTTTTTTTTTCATGAATATGAATTAAATATGAATTTATGTTGTACTGAATTCAGTATTTGTGTTTCTGATAACGCAATGTTAGTAAACAGCATGCTAGTTCATGCAGAAGAAATTATTTGGAGTTTCTTTGTGTTAATCTTGGTAAGGATCTCATCAGGCTTTGTCTTGTGATCATGTGTGCATAAACACACATGAAAGTGAACAACCGGACATTGTATGGAACATTTCACATAAAGGATATTAATTTATTTATATATTTATGTACATTATAACAAAATCACTAGAATGAGTTGTTGCAGATGAAGGCAAATTAAAAGAGTAGCTGTCAATTACCTCTGGAATGCTTCTGAACTGTGAAATATGGGTTTTGAAGCTGACATTTAACTAAGTGTTTTTTTTCCACTGAAGCTAACTGTCAGAATTATTATTATTTTTTAATATGATAGCACAGAAAATCTATCATCGTGGTCCAAATGTCATGTATACATATACTTGTGAAGAAGTAACAATATATATGCAAAGGGTATTTATTAATGTATGAGGGCTTCTCTAAGAGCAGTTCAATCAACATTTTATCATGTTAATCCATGATATCAGAGGTGGATGTTGGTGGTATGGTAGTAGAGGTTAAAACCCAATATTCCATTACATTTTGTTGCAGTGCAGCAGATGGCAGCAGAGGGGCAGTCTGACAAAATGGCATCTGACATGGAAGCTCATATGAAGTAAAGGTGTGGAACTGAATTCTGTGCAAAAAAAAATGACACCCATGACGTTTATCAGTGCTTGCTGAGCACTTACGGAAACTAAACAGTGGATGGGAATGTGCTGAGGTAGTGGGTGGTATTTCAGCAGTGGCCACAGCAGCATGAAGCAAGCCACATTCTGGGCAGCAATGCACAAATGCCACACTACAAAATGAAGAGCATATTGATTAACTCATCCATGCAAATTCTCAGATTACAAGAGAACAGTGTGCTGACCTGAATATCAGCTTCAGTGCATTGGAAATGATGGTAGCAATGTTGGAATATGACAAAGTTTGAACGAAGTGGGTCCCACAAATGCTCTCACAGAAAGAGAGAAAACTGAGTTTTTCAGCACCCACTGAACAAGTACAGGCCTGAAGGTGACAGTTTCCTGGATCAGATCATTACTAGTGATGAGGCGTCCTGTCACCAGTATAAACAAGAGTCAAAATGGTGGTCCATGGTGCAGCAACATTAACTATCAAAGATAATATCCCCAATCAAAGAAAACGTAATGTGCACGGTATTGTGGAATAGGAAAGGAGTGATCCTACTGATTTCCTGGGACCCGGACAAACCATCAACTCTGACCACTTCATCATGATGCCAGACAAGTTGAAGGCTTGAAGTTCCAAAATCATGACAGAGAAGAAGACAATCTTTCTCTTGCAACATGACACTGCCAGGAAAAACACCAATTTGAAAACCATGGAGTACATTGCCTATCTTGTCTGGACTGTCGTACTACACACACCATGTATTCCAGATTTGACCTGTTCTGACTTCCATGTGTTCAGTCTGATAAAAGATTCACTGCATGGGCAGCTGGTACAAAAAAGACAAGTATCTCCTGGAAAGAGTCCAGTGTAGGACTACAAAGATCATAAAGGGTCTGGAACACCTCACTTATAAGGTAAGGTGAGAGACCTGCATCTGTTCAACCTTGAAAAACAAAGACTCGGAGGGGATCTGATCCAAGTCTATAAATATCTAAGGAATGAGAGGCAAAAGGATGGAACTGAACACCTTTCAGCAGTGTGTGGTCAAGGGGAAATGGCAACAAACTGATGCATAGGAAGTTCCGCACAAATGTGCACCACAGCTTCTTCACAGTGAGGGTGACAGAGTGCTGTAACAGGCTGCACAGAGAGGTTGTGGAGTCTCCTTCTCTGGAGAGGTTCAAGACCCATCTGGACGCCTGCTTGTGCAACCTGGCCTAGGGAGCCTGTTTTGTCGGGGAGTTGGACTGGATGATCTCTAGTGGTCCTTTCCAACTCCTATAGTTCTGTGATTCTGAGATTTTCCTAGGAACTGTGTTGTCATAGCAGCTGTGAAATAGTTGGTTATCTCCACTAGTGCAGATTTTTATGAGCAAAGTATGCAGGATTTTGTTCATCACTGGCCGAAGTGCATAGCTAATGGTGATGACTATATTGACAAATAGTACTTTGTAAATGAGAATTTGCTTTATCAAATAGTGCTATTGTGCTCCATTTATCTGTTGTAGTTTCATTGGAAATAAATAGGAGGCATTACTTCTGTAGCAACATACCTACCTATATTCAGAGTTTCTTTCCTACTCACACATTTCTTTCATGTTTGAGTATTCAAGACACTGTTCTCTACTAATCCTGAATAATCATTATTTACTGCATAAATATGCAGTGTTATAGAACTGAATGCCAGATACAGACAAAATTTTGGAAGGAGACACTGTTTTTATGGTATAATAATAAACAACCTAATCAAAATTTCATTTAAGCAAGTAGAAGGGAGATAAGAAATCAAAGAGCAAAAAGAGAAAATGAAAAACAAGAAATAAAATATCAACTGAGAGAATATTAGACTCCTACATTTCTTTCCTTAGATGTTTTGTAAGCTCATTGGGCTGGAATATGCTTTCAGCTAGATTAAGGTAAATCAGGAAAAATTCTGCTGAAGTCAACAGCCATACATGTAAAAAAATGGCATGAGGTCATTGTGTCTACAGTCACTGTTCTATGTATTCAGTATCTGGTTGTTTTCTCTACAGTCACAGTTCTATGTATTCTGTATCTGGCTGTTTTCTGAGCAGAGGTTCCCTACTGTGTTTCTGTTCCAATGAAACAGTCTGCAGGTTCTTCAAAATAAGAACTACCAAAAAAGCCCTTCCCAAGTCCTTTGAAGCTTTCTTTTGAACCTTCCCAGCTAGCTGGCAGCAACATGGTAAAATAGTGCTACTGTCCTATTTTCCTATGAGAAAAGTAGTGTATAACAAGTCCCCCCCAAAACATACAAACAAACAAACAAACAAACAAAATAGGACAATGAGGTAAATGAAAATATAGACAGACAAAAAAAAATGAAAAGGCACAAAAATGTGCAAACATAATTTAGATTTAGGACAGGACGGAGAAGAGAAATCAGGTTAAACAGAGTTGGTGTAGGTATTTCATTTTTTGTATATTTCATGGCCAAACATTCTGCATCAGATCCTTTCTACTCTGGATGCTATTTTCAAAATATTCATTTTTTATACTGTATAATTTACTAGAAAAGAGGTTTCTAATTAAGTCCTAGTATATATGTGTGTGTGTGTGTGTGTGTGTGTGTGTGTGTGTATGAACTAAAACACAAACATACTGTTCTCATACATATTAGTATAACTCATTTATGTTGAATGAGTAGATGTCAAGGATGGTTTGAATGATTACTTAATCACAGAGGGATAAAAAAATGTTCCATAGAAACATTCCCTCTCACAGGAGAACTTTCAGCTAACTTTCTGGGTAGTTTTCCAATGTGGTCTATCTTATTTTGCTTATGCCACAGCCTGGAAATACTATAATGTTTTTTTTATGGAGATCATATGTAGCAGTCCTGTTTCCCACCTCCACAACACAATATACAAGACCACAGAAGCCTGACTAGAAAAATCTATGGCTTTTGAAATTCATCTGAGTACAGCCAAGGTAGGGGGGATTGTTCCAAGGAGAGAACAGTAACACAGTCTGTGCTTAGTATATAATTTTCCCTGGAACATGAATTCTGTTCCTCCTAACATGGAGAGCTTCTCTCCCTTTATCCTTTGCAAGAGAAAAGTAGCATCTCTTGCTACAGAAATAGCTGGATACTATGAAGTGATTCAATCACTTAAGTTAGGCATCTTATGAAACCATTCGTATTATGGGATATCCTCTAGATATCACTTCAGAAAGACTAGTATTGCCACCAAGTCTGTGTCGTAAAAGTCAGTCCTGCAGAAATCTTGGATAATACAAGATGTCTCAGCTGGAAGCAGAGGTTTATATCTGAAATCTAACTGAAACCCTTAGAGCTCTCTTCTTCTAATCAACCATGAGATAATATAACTTCCCACACTTAATTTTTTTTTCTAACATTTGAACATCTGTTGCAACAGAGACAAGATGCTGAGTTGTGGCCTTATCTGTTTACAAAATGACCTGTCTTGAACAGCTGTATATCACTTTTCTTTTCTCATTTCCCTCACAGTTGCAGCGATTTGCCACCTATAGGCCACAGTCTGTTTGTCTGAGATTCATTTGTGTTAATTGACTTTTTTCCCCCAGATGAATGTTTTTAGATTTTTTTTATATTTGAAGGCAGAGCATAATGAAGGATATATTCATTATGGTGTCTTAGGTGCACTCTGAAGAATAAATATGAAAACCAAAGATCAGAAACACTCTCCTTGCCAGGATATGTAATACTTTGCACAGTCCGTGTACATTTTGGAGGAAGTTTATGATTATTCCTTAAATATCTATTTGTGATTAAGAATATAGATGTCAATGGTTTTCGGGCCAGTTCAGTCCCATTCTGTGACTAACAGGGCAGGGGGCTCACAGACCCATGCCCCAGGAAAGGGAAAGGGGATATGGAAAAAGGGTAGGGAGATGAACCTAAAAACAGAACAGTGGCAGTGGTCTCAGGAGGAAAGCTAATTTACTGAAATAAGACATCAGAATCCAAAATAACATAAGACAATATAATTGGAATTGAAACTAATAAATCAAATAAAATGAGAGAGAGTGCCTGAAAACCAGAGGCCTTTCTCTAAAGCTGAAGGCAAGATGTCTAGGGAGCGCACACTGCTGGGCTGAGCAGAAAGGGAAAAGAGAGGGATCTCGTGACTTGCCAACAGTTTTATCTTTCCCTCTGAATGGAAAACGGAAAACTATGTACCACTGGGGTACATAGTTCTTCTTCTCTTCTGTGACAGGCATTCCTGGAGCTATCGATGATCCTCAGAACTGGAGCATTAACTCTTTAACTCCCAGTGCACTACAAGAAGTTATGATGTGGAATAAGTCATAAAACCATGACAATAGACAGTTACAGTTAAAAGGCATTTGACAGTTAGAATTTCCACACCGTAGACATGCATTTTGTATGCTGTAATCATTCAGTTATGAATGAATAGTTATTAGTTAATTTGATGTCACTAAGATAATTATGTACAGATTTACCACGTTATATCAGCTATTCTGAGTAGAATTCATATATATCCAAACATATATACATTTATATTACCCCAAAACCTCAGATAAGTCAAGTAAATACATAGTTCGCTCTTAAAAATAGCTTTATATTTAAGTGTATTCAAGCATACATAACTTTTTCTGGATTTCTTTAACACCAAATTATTTCCTGTATGGTAAAAGTAGTCCTCTGGAAACTCCCTCAGGAATTCACAGTTCATAGAAGTATCCTCCTATAATTTTCTCTGTATTCTTTACAGTACTGTCACTCAAATTTTAAAGCTTTACGTGCTATGTTTGGTTTTAGTTTGAAAGACTTTTAAAAAATTTATACTGTCTTAATGTACTTCTGAATCTTTTTCTAATCCATTTTAACAACTCTAATGTGGATTTAATACCTTAAAAAACAAACAGTTGCATGCAGACACATGCACACAGGAATGCTGCTGAACTAGAAGAAATTACTGCATCAAGGATGGTGAAACAAAACAGAATAATTATTTTTGTAATTGTGTTTTTAAATACCATAGAAATCTGTATAACTGGAGTTCTGTGCTTTGAGGGAAAGTGCCAACAGAATTCACAGAAAGATATATATTGGCATTTATACATTTGGGGCCATCATACTGATTATAGTTTATTTAATTCAGGGAAAATCTGAGACTGAATAATCAGTTTCATAGTACATCTGTGGAGACTTACGTTTATGTTTAGGTGTTTATATGAACAGAAGAAAATAAAGAGGAAAAAACACTTTTTCTGAAAAAGCTTTAAATATTTTTCTGCTCTACCTTGTAAGAATTTTATTTTTAATTTTTTTTTTTCACACAATGGTCATTTTAATGATCTTTCCACTTTTTTTTAATTTAAATTCAAGGTCTAAATATTGCTTAGATAAGTCAACGAAAAAATCCCTCTGTAGTTTCAGCAAGTATTACATAAGGACATTTACTTATAAATCACAGGTCTATAAAGAGAAACTCTAAACTTTGTGTACTTTGACCTTCCTTGTTTGTGGCCTAGAATTTTTATGTTAACAATGAAAAGAAAATGAGAAAAGTTGGGAAGAAAATTGTTGAATTTCAGATGCTGTTTTCAGTACTGAAAACTTCAAAGTTGGCTGTGGTGGTCTTAAAAAGATCAAGTCCCCCATAGATCTTTAGAAAATGTCATTTATTACAAGCCATGGTAGTTGAATTTAATCTTATTCTATTCCTTTTTTTTTGAAGTCAAGGTAAAGAAAGTTATAAGTTAGGATGCATTTCCCACGTTTTCTCTCAGAGATCTATATTCTCCTTATATCCTCTGGAATCTTCTAAAGGGCTCTGACTTACAGTTGTGTTAGTTGAGGAGGTACAAAACCATTAAGTCCTTGCAAAAGTAAGTGTATCAAGATCATCAGGAGCAATGAATGAACAAGGAAAGTGCCTAAAATTAGAATATATCCACTCCCCTTAACCCTACAGAAAAGCCTCATGCCGTAAGTTTTGAAAAGCTGATTAGTTTTCTTTTTCATCATTGTTTCCTTATTACCATAAAGCTATCATGATGCACATATGTAATTAGTTGATGTTACTGCTTAAATATCTTTACATATTTGGGTCACACACAGTGAGATCAGCTACTGTTTTTATAACAAGAAATAATATGCTAGAAAATTCAGTAAACTTCAGAAACGCACATTTTCATGGGGATCCATAGTATGTACTATGCAGTGTTGATTATTCACACTAATCTTTGATTTATGTGTCACTTCAAGGAAGATATGATCCATCATATTACATTAATTTTCTAACCCCAGCTTGCAGTTTTGCATCTTATCAGTAAACAAGATAAACCTTAATGAAATTAAATAGAAACACTGTTCTCATATTATTGGCTCCTGATTAAAGCTTAACATTCTTTCTTTCTGTTCATTACTAGCAATGCCTCTGAATAAAAATTTGCATTTATATTCTAATATCAGTACACTCTGAATTAGAGTAACATGGACAAAAGATGCCACAATGGCTTATGTTTCCAGGGAAGCATATGTTCAAGTTAATGTGAACAGAATTTCTTGTTGAGAAAAAGCTGCACTCAAATCATACGTAGGTTCAACATGCATTATTCCTTCAACATCAGGCAATCCACAGCACTTTTCCCTGCATCTGGGTAGTATGTTTTTTTTTTTCTGCCTTAAATTTAAGAAGCCTCGGACCAGAAGATATTTTGTACACTTTAAATTCACCTCTGTCTTCAAAAATGAAATCCTATGTTTAGTGTCCAAGTTCATTTCTCGTATTAAAAAAATTCAGTCAACTGGCCATTAAAACAATGCTTAACACATAGCATTTTTAACTTACACATTTGTTGCCAGTTCTACTGTTAATCACGGAAATTAAGGACATTGTTGAAGGTTCTTACTTTCTGGTCTGTTGATTTTCCTTAACCTGGGTACTTTTATTAACAGTTATCACTGTTTCAAGACTCTGAGACTTTACAACATTATCTCATGTTACTTAAACAATTAAATACATGAATAAATAGATTTTTAAAACAACAACAACAACAAAAAGCAATTACTACCAACATAAAAGCTTTCCACTTCACCATCTGGGAAAATAGTTCTGACAAGTGATGATCTTGAAGATGCTATGTAATTTCAAAAGCACTGTTATTGTCAAAAACTGCTCAAAAGTGTCGGACCACTCAGCTGTAGTTTATACAGAAACATGTAGAGATGACTTATATAATCAATTTCAGCTTTGAATTCATCCAGTTCACATTGCTGAAATACCTATGTTTGGAATGATACATACTGCAAGGAGCAACTGCAATTTTCTTCTTCTGGACTTGTCAGTAGCACTTCGTGCATCTGGAACACAGACTCATTTATTTGCCTACGTCATCGAAATGGTTTATCATTTACTGTCTTAGAATGTTTTATAATCGCCTCTAGCCATATTCATTCAAGTGCAGCTCATGATTTCCCAATATTTTATTTTCTGCTGACATGCTGACAACTGTGTTTCTAAATTACGAGGATGTAGACATTCAATAACTTGAATGACAGTTACAAAGGATAAGATTTACTCATTAAAACTAAGTAACGCAACTAAAATTCAGATCTAGATTTTACAAACTTTGGAGTTGAAATTCTGGAATATCAACATATGTAGAAGGTAGAACTACTTTTACAAATTTCATACCAGTCTGGAAAGAATTTAACACTGTATGCTGTTTTTTTGTTTGTTTGTTTGTTTGTTTGTTTCTGCTTAGGTACACCTATCTTGATACAAACATCCAACATCTCCTATTGCTATTACAAAACCAGGAATATCATCAGCTGTGCTAGCCTTTCTGCCACACTCGTGAAATATTTTCAACTCATTCCAATTTTAATCAGTAGTTAATTATACTATGAAGCATGATTGACTATATTGTTTCTATATTGAGAGAGCTCCATTAACTTTCAGTAAGACAGATGATCAATTTTAAGAGCCTGCTGCTTACATACAGAGTCCTTCCTGCTGTGACCCAATTTATTTGCAGAACATTTTTGTTACTGTACTCACCAGGATGTGTTTTATGGCCTCGTTCCCTTTTCTTTCTTTCTTTTTTTTTTTTTTTTTTTTGTTTTAACAAAATGATAATGTCAAGATAGAACATGGAATACATATAAGTATATCCTTATGGTATTTGAAATTAAGATTTTTTCTTTTTCAGAAGTGCTCACACAGATTAAAGTAGAATATTACAGTAAGAACTTTAGAAAAGATCTTTAACAAATTTCTGCATTTTGTTGAGATTTTAAACAATGGAATAAATTTGTAGCATCTATAGTTTATTAGAAAGGGGGACTTAGGTACCTCAGATTAAGAAGTGGTGATTAAACAGGAAGTGTAGGTAAATTTAGAGTGTTTCAATAGTTCAATTTTATCTTGAAAATCTAGATGAATTTCCTAAATGTTAGCTGAAAGTTTTAAAAACTGTCTAAGTTTCCCTGAATTATTCATCAGAAATTACACCTAAATTGTGACAGATGGTTATTACTCAGTTTCCAGATACCCTACACCTGTTATGTACTTCTTACAGATTAAAGGGAAAATTTTTTACCTACTTTTTTTTAATGCATTAATACTCTGATAAGAAAGTGAGGTTCACAAGAATAAAAGACAGAAAGCTGAGTGAATGATGGTTAATTTCCATGGGTCCCATGGTCTAAGTAATCATGACCGCAAAACTGGAGACAACCCCAGTGAAGTATTCTTTCCACAAAAGTAGTAGTCTAACTGTCATTATTATTATTTATTGGTATTATTATTGTTCTTGTTATTGTTATTGCAGTCTTCATAATACCTCAATTTCAGTCTTTTTCTTAATATCAACTTGTCCCTTGGAGCTTTCATTGCCAGCTCTGCTTAAGTATCTAGAACATTATTATATATGTCATCTTTCTTTATTTTTTTCTTGGGGGGACGAAGTTGTACACGTCCCTTCCTTTCTGCGTCTGTTCAGAGCCATAAAAGCTTTGTGAGTAGGAGCAATTCCACGAAATAACACTGTCCTTTGCAAACAGATTTCACAGTTATGCATAAATAATGGTATTGTGCCTATAACACTTTAATCTTTTGTAGTATTTAAAAAATAATTCAGAATATCTGTTCAAATTTTTATTTTATTATGTCCTTCAGAACACATATATCGCTCCACTTCTATTGTTAGCATAACTTATTTACCTAGGTGTAGATTTAAATTTCAGGTAGTAATAATCTGATTGTAATGTGCAATTATATCCTGTAATTTAGCAGTACTAGTTTCTAGTACTAAATGCAATTCTGATTTGGGGTCTTATGGAACAGATTTCACCTTTGCTATAATATCACTTAGCTTACGAGAAGCATGGACTTAAAGTGCTTCAGTTAAAGTTACCATGTTTTTCAGACAAAATTTTTAATTGATGGTGACATGAATTTCTGTTTCTAAGACCGCTGTCACAAGCCATGCTTTAAAATTCCTGTCTCACTCTGTTTACTGGAAGAATAGCAGTTAGTAGAGAGAAGACAAACAATATTTAGTCACTCAAAATAGATGTGCTAAGGTGATGAATTCATCAAACCATCCAAAATTATCTTCATTTCCTTTTTAAAAAATGTATAGATGAAATTAATTTATATCTTCAAGCACAATGCTTTCAAAAATTCATATTTTATTTAGTACAGTCTGATAGCTCTTCATGATGTTTATTTATAAAAAGACACATACATATGTAGCTCTGAAAGTAATGCCTCCTAATTTTTTCCATGAAAACTACAACCGATACAACAAAACTATATGACAGAGCAAATTCTCAACTATAGATCAGGTTTTTTTCGGCATAGTCATAACTATTAGTTATGCATTTTTTGTCAGTGATGAACAAGAGACTGCATGCCATATTTCTGAAAACTGACACAATGACATCACCCACTGTCACTGTTGCCAGTGCTGAAATCCTCACAATGCTGAGAGGTTGAACTTTCCCAATAATATTCTGTTAAAATGTGTTGCTATGTGACAGATGGCAGTGGAGGGACAATCTGACAAAATGGCATCAGACATGGAAGTGTACATGAACCAAAGGTATGCCATTGGATTCCTCCCTGCAGGAAAAATATTGCTTCATTGACAATCATTGATGCTTGTTGACTGTTTATGGAGATCAGACAGTGGATGGCAAATAAAGTTATTGTGCTCTTTGCATTTTATATTATTTTCTTTGAAATAAATAGAAGGTATTAGTTTCAGAGCAGCCTACATATTTGCTAGATTACATGTAATATTCTTCAGAGAGATCTTTGATATTGCAGTTTATTATATGGATAAACTTATCTATATATTGATTTATCTTCAAGTTATAACATTTCAGAAGAGTAGTGGAGAAAGAAAAATAATGAATACAGAGTAAAAGTATGAAAACTTTCATAATGGATTAGACTTCACTTCCTGAAAATAAATACTACTCTACTAAAAGAAAATTGTCTTATAAAAATTGCTTTATAAGCACAAAACAAAGGCTATTGACTCCTTGACCTCTGTCAGAGATGGAAACAGATGGGAAGGGAGTACATAGTAAAAGATGACATTATGAAAGTCAATGTTATCAGCTCACCGGAATTCTGATCTGAATGTTGAAAAATTTATTGTAAGCATTAAGACAAAAGAAGGCTTTAGATAGAAATTCAAGGGAGGAAAATGAGATAGCTTTTCCTGAGTTTAAGTAAATAACTAAAGAGATCATAGAAACATAAGGGTTGGAAGGGACCACAAGAGATCATTGAGTCCAACCCCCGATACCTCATATCTTCTTATTTCACAATTTTACTGGTAGATGATAGAGGCTGAACATCTTCAACAAACTAGAGGGAAAGGGTGAAATCTTGATAATAGAAAGCACATGATTTAAGAATAATTTTGTAGGATTAAAAACGCTGAAAACAGATTTGTACCATGCATCACAAAAGTGATGAGGGAAAATGATGCAGAGAAGAACTATGCAGTCAAAGAAAAGTATTAGGGAAAAAAGTCGTAAAAAAAAAATAAGAACAGTGTCCAACTGCATTGAGCAGGACTATAAAAGAAGATAATCGTCTCATAAAATCAGAAATTTGATACGATCTTATGGGTAAATGGTAGAGCTGGATAGAAATCATCTTGTGTCAAGAAAGTTTAAAGTTTCAAGTATGTTCCTGTTCTCTCCTGGAATTGACACAGAAATACAACTTGGTAAAAATATCTTCATGAATAATAAATAATTGGAACCCCCTGCTATTTTAGAACAGTGAAACAATTCACACCTGTTTTTTAATTTCAAATGTTGAATATAAAAACACTATGGTAGGCCTAACCTCAAGTCAACATTTTTTCCATCTAAAATTCAATGGATACTGATTAGAAAATAAAGTAACCAAGGGGACAAGCAGATTCAATAAAATCAAAGCATTTTGGTTTTGACCCAAGCTCTAACTTAGTTTAGGTTATTTTAATTTGGATTAAAATCAACTGTGTCAAAAAAGCCACAGATTTTTACAAATTTGAATTTGAAAGACAAATCACAGTCTCATTCTATCCAGGCTGGGTCATTATTTATTCTGAGCTGGAAGATTTTGTTCATTCTTCCCTGTAACTTGTACTTTTCTAATTCACATGCAATAGAAACCGATAAATCTCTCTTTCCGTGGAATGCAATAATGGCCCATTAAAGGAGACAATATAAGTGTTTTAAGGAAAGCTATGTGTCAAGATTTCAGTAGTGGAGTGGGGTTTGTTTGATATGGTGTTGGGGGTGGGGAGCCCAAAGTTGTAGTTTCTTTAAGAACAGAAAAGATAATTTAGATAAGAGCCAGTCCCAGGTGTCTGCCAAAGAGACTTTCTGCTGGCCAGAGCTGGACTAATGAGTGTTGCTGGTTGTACTTCTTTGAGAGCAGATTTAACAAAGGGGGAAAACACTGTATGAGAGAAACTGGGAGAGAGAAATGAGAATAATGTAGATAGAAATGACCGAGCACATACCAAGGTGAGTTCAGAAGGAGAGGAGGTGGTTTAAACACCACAGTACAATTTTCTTGAAGCTCATCGTATATCATGACAAAGAAAATATCCATCCTGTACCCTGTGGAGAGCCCCCAACAGGGGCAGGCCCTGGACTGGAGCTGCAGCTTGTGGACCATGGTGGGGCAGGAGGGCTGCAGAAACTGCCATCCACAGGGATTGATGGTGGTATAGAGGTATGTTGCAGCAGTGCTTGGAGAACTTCAGTCTGTGGGAAGCCCACACAGGATCAGTTCAGGAAGGACTGCACACCACACTGGAGCAGGGAGAGAGAGTGGGGATGAAGTAGTGGTGGGTGACAAAGTGTTATGGGCTGATCTCAACTCCCATTCCCCATCCAGCTGCACTGATCATGGGAGGTGGTAGAAGATGGGTGGTAGGAAGATGTTTTAAATTTGCTTTTAGTTCTCACTGCTGTAGTCTGTTTTCAGTAGGCAAAAAGTCACATTAATCTTCCCCAATCTGAGTCTGTTTTACCCACGTCATTATTTGGCAAGTCATCTCAACCCTAAAGCTTTTTTTAAACATATATTCTTTAGAGGTATGGGAGGGAGAGACTGGCTGTGGTACTTGACTATCAGCTGATACACAACAAACTACAACAGTTTCCAACATTGTGATTAATAATGTATACACATTTTGTACATTTGTTTTCTTTTTCAGAAAGCAGTAGGAAAGGACCTCAAACAATTCATCTAGCTAGAAAGAAACACCTAATATAGAGAAATTTGAACATGATGATGTAGTGTTTCTGAGGTTTTTGTATGGACAGTGGAAAGAATGAGGAAATCTGAAAACTTTGTAATTCTTTTCTCAAAATAGCTGTCCAGAAAATGTTGAATGATACTTTTTATTATAAAGGATAACAGAAGCTTCTATCTGTATTACAGGCTAATGCTAATTTATGTGAATCCCACCTGTCAGCAACAACGGCAAAACTGTATCACCTTTTCTGTGTTAGAAAAAGTATTTTGATATCTAAGCTAATGAACATAAATAACTAATAATAAGAAACCAGTTACCAAAGATAATGCAAATGAATTAGGTTTTTTTGTTAGTTAGTTAGCTTGTTTTTTAATAATGTAATGTACTCTAACTACACAAGACAACTTTACTCTTTATTATAATCTCCCTAATAAATAATACGTGATGACAAAACACAAATAGCTTTAATCTTCACAATTTCACAGTAGCCTAAATATTTAATCTTTGTTTTATAGAGTAGATTTTTTTCCATGAAACCCATTTCTAAACTTCTGAAAAGTTACTGAGTGCTTGACTGCTAAGTAATGTGCCTGTTTCAATCTTATTTTACAAGTAGAAAATCTAACCAGTCTAGCTGATGTTAATTTATTAGGTACTCTTAGGAAACCCCTCTCCTGACAGCTGAATGAGATTTCTACTAACAAATAACTGTTTACTTCTGGTCTTAAGTACTCGTCTACAAATGCAACATGAAATTGAGTGGTGGCAGTTTTTTTATGTACAAAAGAAAATTCTGATACCTTGAAGAAGGCAGAAAAACATGAGCTAAACAGATAAAGCCATGCTTTTTAACTGTTTTAGCCTGCTTCTTAGTGGAAGCAATTATGGATTCTCTGTGCCTTTCCACAGTATGTGGCTCCTACAGCATGAATACTTTATCCTTCTCTAATTCTTCTGTAGTACCTCCCAGGAAGAAAAATGCAGTTTTCTATCTATCTATCTATCTATCTATCTATCTATCTATCTATCTATCTATCTATCTATCTATCTATCTATCTATCTATCTATCTATCTGTCTGTCTGTCTGTGTCTGTCTGTCTATCTATCTATCTATCTATCTATCTATCTATCTATCTATCTATCTATCTATCTATCTATCCGTCCGTCTATTTATCCTACATAAGCAGCACAAGTACACTTATCCAGTAACGTTTCATGTATAATCCTTGAATTACATCATTATCATTAATTTCTTATTTGGTTATTTTAATTCATTTGCCGCACATGCTTTTCAGAAAGCTGTCTTTATGTCTGCTTAAATTTAACAATAACTTTGGCTACACTGGAACACTATACTTGTAAAATTTTGAATACTGTCCAAGTGTTTATGACACTTACAGAAAGACACTTTCCTTACTGCAGATTGAGTGTGCAGATAATCTTTTCTAAAATAACTAAGATGTATTTGAGCCTATTTATGATTTCTAGAAAAGCCTATCTTAATGAAGTATTTTGCTAGAAACGTATAACTGTTGCTACTGTTGCCAAGACATCAAAATACCTGGCTTTAGATGTCATTCTTTATAGGAATAATAATATAAATAATAACAATAATTAATATATATAAATAATATAAAATAAAATATGAAAATAATGTAAATACTAATAATAGACTTTGACATTTTATAAGGGAAGGTAGCAACTGGATGAGGGGAAATGGTCTTAAACAGGAAGAGGGTAGATTTAGACTAGATATTAAGAAATTATTCACTGTGAGAATGGTGAGACACTGGAACAGGTTGCCCTGTGAGACTGCGAATGCCCCCTTCCTGGAAGCATTCAAGGCCAGGCTAAATGAGACTTTGAACAAACTAGTCTAGAAAGAGTTGTTCCTGCCTATAGCAGGGTGATTGGAACTAGATGATCTTAAAGGTTCCTTCCAACCCATACCATTGTAGGATTCTATGATTCTATGATAATCAGAAGTATGCGAGATGTTTTAGAAATACTGACAATTCAAAGTGAGTTTTGACTTTTAGAACTAAGTTGTGGTAAAATAAAACACTCAAAGACATACCAACATACATAAATAACAAAAGGTAAAAAAATAAAAACCCTTTATGGTATTATTTAGCTTTAAGTCCATTCATCTTTGGTACCTTTTTAGAATTAGTAAAGGCATGCTAATTCTGTTTAAATATTTCTAGTGATGGTTTAAATATAACTGGTTTCCTAAGCTTTGGAACTTAATTTGTCTACTTTCTCTAATTTTCTTCATAGCAGATATGGAGACTGTTTCTAGACACTTAGATAAATAAATAAAAATTATGGTACAAAAGGGTAACAGTTACAACTGTTATCAGTAACCAGTGTACCCCGCTTATTGCACACATTCAGAATAACACATTACGGGCCTTTCTATAGTTAGGTAGAAAAAATAACTTAGGTGCCAAATGTATCATTAAACAGATGAAATACAGTTGGAACTGAATTAAAATCATTTTTTCATAGCTTTGCACTGTATTCAGGATTTTCAAGAGCATATTTATGCAAATTGAAAAAGTATTACTAATTTCTATGAGTGTTCACTTAATTTGAATTATTGGTAAAAAAAAAAAAGAATAAAAAAAATTCTGCTGAAGACAACAAAAAAGCAAAAGTAACAGAAATAAACTTGCATATAGTAAGAATAAACAGAAAAATGATAAAGGTGTACAATGTATAAATATAACAGTATTAACCATAAGTTTACTATTTTAGTATGTAACTAGACCTCTTCATCAAACTATGTACTGACCTTCATTTTGTTTGAAAATTAAGTACATACTTATATCCTTTAATGTCTTCATACTATACAATATGATTTTAATTATGAAAATATTTGACGCTTAGTGGTATTGTAAAAACATTTTAAAACAATACATTTTATATTAAAAAACAAGCAAAGAAACAAAAAAAGAACAGAAAACAATTTTTCAATTGTTGTTAACTTAGGTAAGTAAGTGTAACATGTGACTATGGCAAAACTGCGCTGCATTTTTCAAACTTCTTGAAGAGTAAAAAATTATTTGTGCAGCTTTCAACTTAAACATTCCTCTGAAAAATTGTGTGACTTTATCTTCCTATGGTTTAGGGATAATTTACATTTTATTTCAAATGTTTGTCTATTTCAAAACAGCAATCTTAAACAAATGAATCTATCTTACTGCTGAGGTGGAAAGAAAATGCAAAAAATATACACATTAATTGAGAAGAAAAGATTGATGCTTCTACTTTTTTTCTAGAAAGGGTAGGAAAGCGAACATAAACATCTAGAATAGTAGTCTATTCAGAATAAATTAATGGACCAGGACTAAAGAAAGAAAATATTAAACAAGCTCTTCTCAGTTAAAAGTGCCTTTTATTCACTTAATATAAAACTTTGTTTAAATACTAATACTAATATCTGAGACTTATGTATTTCTATTCCCACACGTGTTTTCTTACTATACTGAAGGTTCATCATTACATAATTGTGATCAGTCTCCAGAAAAATAAGAGTTTGTTATTTTAAGTGCTCCTGTTAACATAAATTTGTTAGCCTCCTTCTCAGATAATCATCATAGGTTGTCTTGGGTTGGAAAGGACCTTTATGATCATCTAGTTCTAACCCCTCTGCCATGAGCAGAGTTGCCAACCACAAGATCAAGCTGCCCAGGATCCCATCCAACCTGGCCTTGAATGCCACTAGAGATGAGGCATCCAGAATATCTCTACACAATCTGTTCCAGGGTCTCACCACCCTCTGAGTAAAAAACGTATCCTAAAATCTAACAGAAATCTCCTCTCTTTTAGTTTAAAGACATTCCCCATTGTCCTGTCACTATCAGACCATGTAATATCAGTCTCCCTCCTGTTTTTAAGCTCCCTTTTTGTACTGGAAAGGCACAATTAAGTCTCCCTGGAACCATCTCTTCTCCAAGCTAAATGAGCCCAGCTCCCTAGACTTTTCTTCATGGAAGAAGTACTCCAGCCCTCTGATAATTATTATGTCTCTAGTTTAGATCCACCCCAATAGCTCCACAACCTTCTTGCATTGGGAACCTCAGATTTAGGACAGTACTTCAGATGGGACCTAACAAGGTCTGAGCAGAAGGAGCAGTCACCTCCCTTTCCCTGCTGGCAACTCCTCTTTTCATAGAATCATAGAATCATAGAACTGCTCAGGTTGGAAAAGACCTTCAATTTCATCAAGTCCAATCGCAACTTAATCATACTATCCTAACTGTAAAAACCCACTGCTAAATCACGTCCCTGAGCACCACATGCAAACAAATTTTAAACACATTCAGGGATAGTGACTCAACCACCTCCCTGGGGAGCCTATTCCAATACTTGACAACCCTTTCTGTAAAGAGGATTACCCTGATATCTAACCTAAACCTCCCATGGTGCAACTTGAGATCATTTCCCCTTGTCCTGTCATCCAGTGAGAAGAGACCAACCCCACCTTCCCTGCAATCACCTTTCAGGTATTTGAAGAACAATAAGGGCTCCCTTCAACCTCCTCTTCCTCATACTAAACAGCCCCAGTTCCTTCAGGCACTCCTCACAGGGCTTATTCTCCAGGCCCTTCACAAGCCTTGTTGCCCTTCTTTGGACCTTCTCCAACACCTGAATTTCCCTCCTGTATTGAGATGCGCAAAACTGAAGTACTTGAGGTGGAGCCTCACCAGTGCTGAGTACAGGGGGTGCTCACCACACCATTCCTGATACAGGCCAGGATGCCACTGGCTACTTGGGCACACTGCTTGCTCATATTCAGCCAATTGTCCATCAGCACACCAAGGTCCATTTCCATCAGGCAACCTTCCAGCTTCTCCTCCCCAGGCCTGTAGGGTTGCCTGGGGTTGTTGTGACCGAAACGCAGGACCCAATGCTTAGTTCTATTGAAACTCGTACAGTTTGCCTTGGCCCATAAATCCAGTCTATCCAGGTCCCTCTGTAGTGCCTTTCTACTCTCTGGCAGAACAACACTCCCTCACAACTTGGTGTTGCCTGCAAACTTACTGAGGGTGCACTCAATCCCCTTATCAAGATAATTGATAAAGACATTAAATAGGAGTAGCCCCAGTACTGAGCCCTGGGGAACAACACTCATGACTGGCTGTCAACTAAATTAAACTCAATTGACCACAACAATTTGGGCCTGGCCATCTAGCCAGTATTTCATCGAGCAGAACACATGCCTATTCAAACTATGGGAAGCCAGCTTCTCCATGAAGATGCTGTGGGAGACAGAGTTAAAGGCCGTTTTTTGATGCAGCCCCGGATGCTGTTGGCCTTCCAGTCTGCCCTGAACTTGCTCTGCTCTTACAGTGGAAGGGATTTTGCTCCCCTAGCCATTAAAGTATAGAGACATGAGGGGCATGAGAAGCCTGACTGACAGTGGAGACCGAGGAAAAGAATTAGTGAAGTACCTCATCCTTCTCCACATCTGTTGAAACCAGTTCACTCTTCTTATTTATCAGAGAACTTGCTATGTCTCTTTTGACTGATATACCTATAGAACTCATTCCTGCTATTTTGCAAAGTTCAGTTCAATCTATGCTTTTTCTTTCTTAATCCCATTTATTTATGTCCAGACAGAATCCTAGAATTCTTCCCAAGACACTCATTCCAGATTCTACTGCCTGTACCTTCTTATCCCTCAGCTTGACCAGCTGGACCTTTTCTGAGCCATAAAACGTTTATACCTCCTCAGTTTGACTTCTTCTGGGGAATGGAGAGCTCTTGCTCTTTCAGAAAGATATCACTGATGAGCCGCCAGCTCTGTTCCATTCCTATGGCCCTAAGAACAATTTCCTAGTGGATCTTATACAATAATTCCTTAAATAGATTGAAGTTCACTATCCTGAAGTTTAGGGTCCCTACTCCACTTTTTGCCATACCCATCTTTCTAGAGATCACAAAGTCAACTAAGATAAGGTCACTATAGCCCAGACTGTCTCCAGTCTTAACCTCATTAATGGTCTCTTCCACATTGGTGATCACCAAGTAATAGTTCACCACTGGTTGGTTTGTCCAATTCCTAGACCAGGAATTTATTTTTAACAGATTCCAGGAGTGTCCTGGATTTCTTGCAGCTCACCATGTTGTTTTCCCAGCAAATATCCTGGTGGTTGAAATCCCCTGCTCAAGTACAAAATAATAACCATAGTAAAAAGTCAATTGAGAAATGAAGATAGTGAATCATTCTCACCTTTTAACTAAAGCACTTGACTAATCAAAATAAAATTAAGTCTAAGCAACACCCATGTCTAAAACAGATATCAGTATTCAGTGCACGTCTTATCCCCTAAAAGCTGCACGGAAAAATAGGGCTTTACAGCAGTTTCAAGTGCATCGAGTATTTTTCTAAATGAATAGTAGTTCACACAGAATATTTTAAATGATTGTTACATTTAGATATGTATATATCTAGGCATAAATGCAAAAGCAATCTCCCACACAGAACAAAAGTTTATAGTAACAATATATAGATACAGATATTATATATCAATACTTATATTAGGCCATTATATCCCAATGCATATATATATATATATACACATAGATAAATAAAAAATATTTATATGTACAGGTATACATATATTCATATATTCATGCACATTTATACTTATTTATTTATGTATAGATTTAGATGTACTGGATTTTAGAGGGGAAACTGCAAATAACAGAATGGATAATGGTACTAGCTTCTGCACTATAGCAGTCGGCTTGACTTGGTCTGCAGCACTATTATCAATCAATGTGTTAAATGAGTCTTGCTGCCTGAACTTCTGTTGCTGCCAGCTATCTTTAAGTGGTGATTCATTTAGTTAGCTTCGCCATGACTTTGGAATAGCATGAAACTTGCATACAGGATCCGGATATCATCTCTAATGACTCAAAAAAGCATTCTAGAGACCTTTGGATATTTAGCCATGAAAGTGGAAGTTGCATAAGGCTTATCCACTCAAACTGTACTTTCAGTAAACTATATTTTATTGGATATTAAAATTTAAAAATTAAATCTTATGCTAAGAAGACCTATTTCATCTTCATTTATGCTCAGTCCCAGGATAGAGATGGGATCATATTTCATCCCTTCTCAGAACTATGAAAGGCCAAGGATTTCCTGAAGAGGATTTTCTGTGAGCTGGGGATTCTCCAGGGTCCATCAAGTCAAGGTCTAGCAGCACAGATCTGTTGCAACACCTTAGCCCAGACAGACTGAGCCCTGAGTACCAGCCAACTCACTGAGATAGTTTTAGGCTGGAGGTGACCTGGGATGGACTGAGGCCAGACAAGGTTGTAGGCTGACAGGTGGCAGGGAAAGGCGGAGCTGTGGGAAAATGGACATCAGCCCTTCTGAGACTTTGCTGGTACAGTGTCATAGTTTTATGATTTTTGATATTAGTATTCCACATCTTATCATCATGTAATGAATTAAGAGTTAAAGAGTTAATGCTCCAGCTACATGAATCATTGATAGTTACGGATATGTCTGTCTCAGAAGAGAAGAAGAACTAAATTTCCCAGAGGACTTTGCGTTGCTTTGCATTTTTATGTGTTTCCACTCAGAGGGAAAGATAAAATCTGTCTGTGGTCACGGGACACTCTCTTTCCTTTGGGATCGACTCAGCAGTGGGTGCTCGCTGCCATCTCGCCTTCAGCGTTAGCGTAAGGCCTTCGGTTTATCAGACACTCTCTCTTGCTCATTTTATTTGATTTATTAGCTTCAATTCCAACTATATTGTATTATATTGTGTTATTTTGTTTTCTGATATCTAGTGTAGTAAATTTTTTTCCTTCTCACATTGTTGCTGCTGTTTTGTTTCTAGGCCATCTCCCTTTTCCCTTTTCCCTTTCCCCCTTCCCCTTTCCTGGGGCGTGAGAATGCGGGTCCCCCGCACCTGTTGTCGTGGAACTGGGCCGAACGAGCCCATTAACCATTAACATCCAGGAGCTGGCAACCCTGGAGGTTGACATGGATTCCTGGGTTTCAGGTAGGGTTAGGGAAGCCCCAGGAGATCTGGTAAGGAGCAGTGAGGCCTGGTGAACCCTGACGCTGTTCAAGATTCATGGGATTTTTTTTCCTTTTTCCTTTTTTTTTTTTTAATTTCCTTCCCATATTACATAACCCTTTTGAAGTTCTGTCATTTGAAGGACAGAATTTTTGTTTTACAGTGATTTATCATGCTTAAATCCTTATATTATCAGAAAATAATCCCTTCCCTTTCAGGCTCTGACTCAGTTAATCACCAGAGGAGTTACTTCCCTGAAACTAACAACGAGCAACTTCTGCCTCTATCAGCCTCATAACTTATTATACTACTTTATGAGAATCAATCAAAAAGTCTGGGAACCAAACACAAAATGCATGTGAACATTACAATGAAACATTTTCCCATCTGCTACCTTCAATTATATTTCAAAATGAACACACAAATTCCCATGCACTGCAAAGCTCTGCTGCATATTCAGTGCGACAAGAGGAAATACTGCGATAGCCAGGCTAGTCTAGAGCTCATTCAGACTTCGGGATTTTCCAAGGTCTGTAACTCAGGCCATGAACCATACATAACTCAAATGAGAAGTTAAAAATGGCTACCACATAGGAGTGTAAAACTCATCCCTTACGTGTAATTGTCCCTGTCAAATGGCTATGGGTTATCAATGAACAGAAAAATGAGAAGGTAAAAAGTAAAATCCCATGAGATTTATTAAGTGAGCCAGGCATTCCTATATTTGGATAACTAGCAATAAAATAAATAAAAAAGACCCTTCTGCCCCCAAATCTGGTTAGATAGTGGTTTGCAAGCAAGTTAAGCAAGTTGGTAGCTCTTCATGCATCTCTATTTTACATGAAAATCATGAAAAACAAACAAACAAAAAAACCCAAACATACTCTTAACTAGATTTTGTCAAACAGCTGCAGAAACTGACAGCTTGAACACAATCTGTTTGATTTTATTTGTGAATAAGTATAATGCATATTGCACCAAGAAATGATATGAACTATTAACAGAAAATATCCAACACTGGAAATAATGTGGATCAAGATATTAAAGATCACAGAAGCAGAGAATCACAGAACTGTAGGGGTTGGAAGGGACCTCTAGAGATCATCTAATCCAACCCTCCTGCCAAAGCAGCACCCTAGACCAGGTTGGACAGGTAGGTGTCAAGGCAGGTCTTGAACATCTTCAGAAAAGGAGACTCCACAACCTGTCTGGGCAGCCTATGCTAGTGCTCCATCACCTGCACTGTGAAGAATTTCCCCCACACAATTGTGCAGAACTTCCTATGCAACAGTTTGTGGCCCTCTTCCCTCATCCTATCACCACACAGTGCTGCGAAGAGTCCAGTCTCATCCCTTTGCCTCCTGCTCTTTAGATATTTATGGATGCGGATCAGATCTTGTTTTCTTTTCAACTTTGGAATCCACAGTATCTTCACAATATTGGTAGTGAATTCTGAATGTACAGCTATTGGTACATGGTAGGAAGATCACTCTCTCTCCTAGTCCTTATTTTTGTAAATATTAAGGTGACAATTAGAGCAAATCTGACAAACTGTATCTCATGATGGCCACAAATATGTGAGTTCATTCAACGTTTTGAAGATAATGTATTAGTTAAGGCTACCACGATATACCACTGAAATTGGTATTTTTTAGGTTTTTTTTTTCAATTCTCGTGCAACATTTCCAGGGAAAACTGCCTTTCACTCAGATCCAAATTAGCATTTTCTTCTTAATGTTGCCGTATCAGAGAACTTTTGAAAAAGAAATTCACATTCTGCTTTGATTTTTCTTCCATAGAAGCATCTATTTCTGTTCATTAAGACCTACTAGCCCGAAGCAAATTCCAAGTAGACATCTGCTAGCAAGGTGACAAGTGCTAGTATTTCTGCACTTTGGGTGCTCTAATCTTGTTTTCTGCATATATATCCTTTCCTTGCATGAATGTTTTCTGTAGGCATATTTTTTTGTTCTTAAAGTTATTTGAGTCAGATTGTTTCTCAAGTTAAAAATTAAATGCTGTTTTATTTGCAGGTATTACTATATACTACAAAGAGCTACATAGAGAAACAAAACAAAACAAAACAAAACAAAACAATTGTGATTTTCCAAGACATGATAGTTTGTACAATGAGTTAAATAGAATTAGTAAGAATACCTGAGTGATTCAATTATTTGAATCTAGATGGCAATTTTTAATGAAAATCTTAAACTGAATTTTGAGAAGGATCTGGAAGATTCACCTGTGGTAAAAACATGATAAAGAAATCACACAATGTATTTTTAATATTACTTTTCTTGATTGAAAAGTAATGAATGTGATCATTTATCACACAGGAACGCTTCTTATCTAAATTCTATACTGTATATGATGGATTAGCTATGTTACTACTTAAAGCAATGCTAGCTAAATTAAAATCTTTCCTTGAGTGCAAGCACATCAAATATAATATAAATGTGTTGTTTTCTATATAGTAGAAACACATAACTTACTATGACAAAAATGTGTAATGTTCAAGTTAAAGACAATTATTATCAAATGTAGAAACTGATAGTACCACCTACTGGCAGAAATACAAACTTTTATTTTCGTTTTAATCCTGTTTATAATATTCTGTAATATCAGGATAGCAAAAAAATGTTTGCAACTCTAACCTCATTTTTTTATTACAAACAATATGCAATTAGGTGTAGGAGATGAATTTGAGTACTTAGGGTGTATTTTGATGAACTGAGCTACTATCCAATCCATTTTAAATGAAAAAAGGAAAAGAAAGAAAAAAATACCAACAGATTAAATTAAAAAAGTCCACCAACCACTATAATTGCAGTTTAAGTTATATTAAAGGTGTATTTTGGAAAGCTGTATAGAAATTAATTCCACATTCCTTGTTCCACAGGCTTGCTTTTTGACTGAACTGATGTGTAAATTCTATACTCTGTTTATTTGAAAAGTCCTATTGATGTTTTACTTTAAATACCTAGTTGCACTTAACTGATAGTCAGTTCATCCTTCAGTGCTTTGAAAACTACTGGGAAATTTCAAGATAAATGAATAATGATCTGGATATTCTCAGTTATCTGGAGTTCTTTCTTTGCTTCCATTCTCACTCCCCTTCACTTTTCTTTCTTTTTGTCTTTCATTTTTTTTTTTTTTTTTCATTTGCCAAATACCTGAAACTTCATTTAAGTTTTCCCTGGCCTTATCTAGTACAATTTGCAAGTGCACTTTCGTGAGAATTAGTTGGTAGCTCCACTACTGAATGTGGATTTAAATAGGTATGCATAATGCAAAGCTTTATGGTTTTTATCTTATCAGGTGGCATGTTTTGTTGAAATAGTAAAAACTTTCTGTAGCGTGTATATACCTCCATGTGGTATTCAATTCAGTCAAGTCAAGTAGATTCTATAACTGTTCTGACACGAATTACAGGAGTAATGTTTCATTTTCATTATTATATCTTGGAACAGCAAACAGAATTTTGAATAAATGAATAAAAAACTTTCCACAGCTAATTGTATTATGGTTGCTTAGGTGAAAGTCCACTACATTTAATTATTTAAAAAATATATATTTTTTTTGTATCCAATTCCACTGTCTCTTGCTTTTCCTTATTTATTTCTTCCTTTTCCTGTCAAGAGGATTTTGCTCTCAAGTGCACCTCATAACACACCAATGAAAACTATTTACAGGCATACTACAAAATGACCTATACAACTGTCCCACTTCCAAGTTGAAAAACAGTTTATATTGAGGAAACATATTTTCATTATTCTTCCATTTTACCTCATATTTTATGACTATTTTTTCTTAGTCATTAATCTCTGATGTGGAATCTTGTTAAGTGCATTTGGAAATCTAAATATACTAACATCCACTAAATTTTCCTTCTTCACTATGGCAGAAATATCTTCAAAGAAGTCCAGCAGATTAGTTAAACATGACCTCTTCTGCTTGAAGTCATGTTTTGCTATCATTAATGAAACTGTGTGATTTTATTATACTTTAGACATTTAACATTACAGTTCCTGCATTTTCTCCCAGCAAATGCTGAAGTCATTGTTTTCCTTCATGACCATTTAAAGGAATACAATGAAGTTATCTTTGTCACTCCTGAATAATCTCTCCTGAGTAGTGTGATATTTAAAAATGTCAGTGAAGAATTAAATGACTTCCCCAATTTGTTCCAAGAACATGTTTTTGCTGATCACAAAGATGAAAGAATTCTAAGGGCATTACTAAGCATAATCACTGAAAATATTTCCTGTTGTGTGTCAAATTAGAAAAGCCAGTCTACTCCATACAACTGCTATCTCCCTCCAGTCTGTGAGAATAATAAGGTACAAGGTACACAGATAAATATTACATACAAAGCATGAAATGATTTCCATTTTTTAAAAACCTAAAATCAAAATAAGCATAAACAGAGGCATAAGAGCAACCAGAAGTTTTCAGTTTGAGTGAGGAAGAAGAGCTTGTGAAGGCTGATAAAAAGGAGGTGTGTTAGCTTCTATCAGTCATTGAATATCCATCTTGTTCTAGTTGTTTTAGTAGATATCTTTTACGTAAAACAAACAAACAAACAAACAAAAAACTTTAATGTAAATAAAATCGTGGATTTTTCCTCCCAGATAACTTAAATACTCAAGAATATTGTATTTTATGTATATTCTGCTCAAGAGTATAACATTTTACAGTGTTTATATTTGTGTTTCTCATAGCTTTACTATGACCAACAAATCCTAGAATGAGAATTCTTCTGTAAAACTGAGTTAATTAGTGACTAGCATTTGTTTAGTATATTTCTAAATGTTACCACTAGGAAATTTTAAAACTGTGTATTTTATTGGATCATCACTCAAGATCACTGATTTTTATTTTATTTTTTTTAATTTAAGATCTTGGAAATATGCAAATATCACTTAATAATAATAATAAAAAAGTTTCAAAATTCCTGAAAAAAAAATCCTCCTTTCTCTTCATTAATATTTACTCTAAGATTACTATTCAGGATTATTATTATGATTTTTTAATGAAATATATGCAGAGACAATTCATGAAAATATAGTGCACGTTTTGTAAGTTTGGTTGTGGTTTGGCATAGTCACAGCGTTAAAAAGGATATAAAGTAAGTAGACATAAGGAATGTGACAAATACACATGGATCAAGTGTAATTTTGCTTTTTGTATACACCAGAACAAAAGGTTTATTAAATTAGTAGCTGGTATTGAAGGCTTCTCTGGCCTTACATTCTACCATTTCTAGAGGGTTCTTTCACATTTTATTCCATTTCTCATGAAAAGATAAAGTTTAATAACTCTTTTATGATTGTTAAGGACTTTGGGGATAAATAGCCACGACACAGTCACAATTTTTGCTTCTATTTATTCTGTACTGTCTGTACAGAGCATCTGGGGTTATTCCTCTAAGAAATCCGGCTGAAAGTTTAGTTAGACACTTAGAAAAGTAATGTGGAATTTACTTTTCTTTGTAAACGTATTAGTTAAAACCAAGATCTGTGCTATTTCTTTAGAATTAAGTACAGTTCACATATATACCATATATTATTCCTCAAAGAAAAGAGATTTAAAAAAAAAAGTTTAAAATTCATTGTAATGAAAACATAGAAACTGTCAATATAAGAGGTACCCTGTTATCCCTACATTACCAACTTGGCTCATTCCTAACAATGGAAAAGTACAGACTGTACTCATCATGAATGGTAATTGCTCAATTTCTTTTTTACTTACTCATTTTTTTAATTTTCTTTAATCTTGATCTTCAGAAAGAAGAGTTTTTAATTACTTGCAGGAATCTGCTAGCATGTGAGATCAACAGATTTCAGTACCTTGAAAAAAGGACTGAACAATTTAATGCTGTTTTCCTGTTATAATGCAGTCACATAGTAAATAAATTACCATTTGTTTTAAATGAAGTTTACAGATTTTAATGACAATGGGTGAAATTCAGAGCATACACGAGAAAATGGAATCGTGTTCAATTACAGACCTATTTCTGCCCTCTCTGTAGTAGGCTATTCAGCATGGAATGTGGTATCAAAATAAATTCCCATTTCATTAATTTAATGGGACAATGTCAAGCAAACAAGGCCAGGCTCTTTCTGACGCTGCCCAGTAACAGGACAAGAGGCAATGGAACAAATAGGAACATATGAAGTTTTATCTTAATATGAGAAAGAACTTGTTTACTTTTAAGGGTGATAGAATACTGGAACAGTCTGCACAGAGAGGATGTGGAATCTCCATCTGTGAAGAAATTCAAAACTTGCTTGGACATTTCCCAGTGCAACCTACTCGAGGGAACCTGCTTTAGCAGATGAGTTGGGCTAGATGATCTCTGAAGGTTCTTTCCAATCCTATGATTCTGTGATACTGGATAGCAGAGATACCTAAACAGGAATTGTCCTACTCTCTTCTTTGAATGAATAGCAACTATGTAGGTACCTTCCAATGGCTGGAATTTCTGTGTTCTTATTCTCTCGAGCAATCTATGAGAATATCTTCACAGCCCAGACTACATATGTTCTGTTATGCATCCTTTGATCAGGAGTCAGTTTTCAGTCAGACAAGCCATACAATCCATACTGAAGTATTTAATCTATTCTGTACCTATAGTAATGGTGGAAATTAGAAATACAATTTAGTCTTCAGTGCTGCTCACTCATGCATCAAGAAATGAGAAGAAATGCCTATAAAATATTGAAGGATTCTCTCTCTTTGACTTACAGTGAAACACTTTTACACAGTAATCCTATTTTAAGTACTATACAATGAATGAAAGACTCTAGCATTTCATTTTTAGATCTCCAGACACTGGAAGAGCAGAAAGACTTTCCTCAACTTACTTGAAGAAGGAATACTACGCGTGTCCTGTAAATATGCAAGTCACTTCAGAAAGAAAATTGTCAAAGAGGAATATGAGTGCATATAATAAATGAGAATCACAGGTCTGTAATAAGAGCCTGATGGCAAATTAAAAGTTAATTAGAATGATGTATTCTTCTTTAACTAAAAAGGGAAATACATTTTTCCCTTTTAGTTATGGTGTCAAGACCTTTAGATTTTCTATGGTGCTATAGTCCATAGAAAAACAAAGACCTACTAGTGCAATGAGATTATATTAGATGAAGGAAAGAGAAGAGTAGTTAACTCTGGATATTTTTGTAGTAGTTGTTATTTTGTTTAATTTTTCCAGAACACTTCTTATTCCATCATGTGCTTATGTTTTGATTTTAAGCGTCACAGCCTTTTGCTATGAAGACTTCAACATACTTGCAAACAAATTCTGTCTAGAGATAGAAAGGTGAGAGTAAAGAAATATAGCTTGTTGATTTTCTTCCAGAGGATATCCTTAGATAATTCCTTACACTCATTTCAAGCTGTGTCAATCTTTTCTTCCACAGTAACTTGCTTCTTAACTCTTCCAGCATCTCCTTTTTCCTCTCCTCACGAGCATTTGCTTTGACACTCTTTATTTTTATAGAAGTGTTTCATAGCTATATGAATCACAGTTTCATAGAATCACAGAATCACAGGGGCTGGAACAGACCTCTGGAGATCATATAGTCTAAGCCCCCTGCCAAAGCAGGCTCCCTAGAACAGGTTGCACAGGTAGGCATCTGGGGCGGGTCTTGAATGTCTCCAGAGAAGGAAACGCCACAACCTCTGGGCAGCCTGTGCCAGTGCTCCGTCACCCTCACTGTGAGGAAGTTCTTATGCACATTTGTGGAGAACTTCCTATGCTTCAGTTTATGGCCATTTCCTTTCATACTATCACCATGCTCCACTGAAAAGAGTGGCCTTATTCCTTTGCCTACTGCACCTTAGATATTTATAGACATTGATAACATCTCCTCTGAGTTGTCTTTTCTCAAGTCGGAACAGACCCAATTGAACCTATAATAAATATGAAAATGTTATTACTGAAATCAAATGGTGGAAAGAAAATGAATGTAACCATAAGACAGCTATAAAAGAGAAAATAGGTTAGAGATCACATGCTGAAGAGTCGGATACTATGTTTGATTATCTACATGTGTGAGTTAATGGGAAGAATGGCAAGAGAGACAATTCATGTTTAGAAGAACATACTTCACCTAATCTCTGGCCAAGTTTTAACTACCTTTCCCAACTTACTTTTGCTGAGCTTTTTTTTTAAATAATTACAGTGTGATTTCTTTCAAGGGAAAAAAATATGGGAATCAATAGTGAATCAAAGGTAATAAAGAAAAATAAACGGAGCAAATGAAATACTGCCCTAAAGTTCCTCAAATCTAAACACTATTGGGACAGCATATTGAGCATCTTCTGGTAGCATTTTTCAAGTGGCACATAACTTTGAGTAGTAGATTTAAAAATCTAGAAAGATAAACAATTTTTATTTAGATCTTTTTTCAGCATTTTTAATGTACTTCAAGAATAGCATAGATGTTATTTAAAATAAAAATAAATCAATCAAATGTAATAAACTGCTTGCTTCAGCAGTTTCAGCTCTATGGATTTTTGTTTGTTCTTATTTTGGACAAGAAAATAGCTGAAAAAGTAAATTGATAAAACTTACAAATTTGGAGAGGTTTCCAAACTATATTCTTTATTTTTTCCTAAAATTAATTTTTTTTTTTTATTTGAGGTACTTGGCTGTTTATATTGCTAGATTATATTTTCTGAAAGAAAAGCTGTATTCATACATGAACATGAATATGTGAATATGTATGCGTGTACAGACACACACAAAACAAATTGCTATGTTATTAGAAATGCAATGTGTAACTTCTGGAAAGGGTTTCCTTGCAACTTATTTCCTTAGATATTGTAACAAATCCCAGAAGCAATCCTTCACTGATAAATCTACTAGTAACCTGCTGTTAAAGTGTATCTTTTATCCTAAAAATCTGTTGACATGGTCTGTGTACAGACTACCACAGAAATATCAAATACATACTCTTTTATATACTTTAAATATTATGATTAATTTTGCTGTATAGAACCAGTTATTCATTAATTATAACTTTCTGTCACTGAAGCTGAATCTGTTACAATCCTTTTGCTTTTTCATCTCTTTTGTAACAAATTAGAGTATTCATATGCAAACTTGATCTTGAGATTAGTGTATTAACTATGATGAGTTGGCCAAAGGTAGACTTGTAAAATAGAGAGAAATTATGTAATTCTTGCTGTTAAAAATGTACATTATCTATATAGATAAATTAACTGTAAATATATATATATGTGTGTGCACATATATATATATATTTCAGAGCACTATAAATCCCTAGGGTAATTAGGTCTCATTTCTGCTAGGATACTTTTAAAACTAGGATGTAGTTCTTTCTAATTTCACATCATCCTCAATTAGTTGGTATACATAAGTCACAATTGTATAAGCCTAGGTATCCATCAGGACAAAAGAAGAGCTACTGAATGACTTTATGAAGTATAACAAGAAAAACAAAAAGGCATACAATCAATAGAAACAAATCTCTTTTAACCTGAATGACTGAAATAGATAATATAGTCTAAGTACCCACAGATGCTCATCAGTTTTTTGATTAAATTTTACTTTTCTTCTACTTCAACTTATTCACAGATTTATGTACTGCCAAAAAACAATCACACGAATAAGGTGTGATCATGAAGCAAGAGGTATTTTTCTTTGTGTAGTGGTTTTACAATTTTTTGTTATTGGTATTCTGCATCATAACATCATGGAAGGCATTGGGAGTTAAAGAGTTAGTGTTTCAGTTCTGTGGACTGCCAAATTTTCAGGTACCTGGTTCTCAGAAAAGAAGAATAGCTATGTACCCCAGAGGACTTTTCCCATTTTTCAAACAGGGGGAAAATGAAACCGCACACAAGCCCCGAGACTTCCCCTTTTTTTGCTGCATTGTCTGCAGTGGGAACTTCCTAGCCATCTCGCCTTCAGCTTTAGAGTAAGGCCTTCATTCTCAGACGCACTCATTTTATTAGACTTATTAGCTTAAATTTCAATTATATTGTATTATATTATTTTACATTCCAATATCTTACTCAGTAAATTAGTTGTCCTCCTCAGATCATTGCCACTGCTTTGTTTTTAGGCACATCTCCCTACCCTCTCTCTTCTTCCCCTTCCCTTTTTCCCAGGGCACGGGTCTGTGGGTTCCCCACCCCATCAGTCACAGAACTGGGCTGAACCAGGCCACAAACTGCTGATACTGTGGTAACACAGGTCTTTATCAAAGTCAAGTAAAGAGACATGATGAAATTCTTCAGTTGAATATCTGATTGCAACTTTATATATTCCATCTGAAATTTTACAGGTAATGTATTTTTGTCAACTGCAAATGGAGTTGTAAGCATACAAAGAAAGACCACTAAGATAACCTAGCTGAACAATCAGATCATCATTACCGTACAACTAAACCATGTCACACAATGCCACATCTAACCTTACCTTGAACACCTCCAAGGACAGTGATTCCACCACTTCCTTGGGCAGCCTGTTGCAATACCTCACGACCCATTTTGAGAAGAAATTTTTCGTAATATTTAGCCTCCGTCTCTTCCAGTGGAACTTAAAGCCATTGCCTGTTGTTGTACCATTGTTACCTGAGAAAAGATGCTGACCCCTACCACACCTCCTTTCAGGCAGTCATAGAGAGTGATACAGTCTCCCTTGAGTCTCCTCTTTCTCAGATAATATAATCCCAGTTGCTTCAGCCACTCTCCATAAGACTTGTGCTCCAGACCTCTCACCAGCTTTGTTGCACTTCCCTGGACAAGCTCCAGGGCCTCAGTCTCTTTCTTCTAGTGAGAAGCTCAAAACTAATAATTAACACAGAGACACTCTATAACATCTATGTTAGCAAAGTCCAGTCCGGAGCTCCACCCCTCTTCCATTCCCCACCAGAGCATTAACTCTTTTAACTCCCAGCATGATGTTCTGATGTGGAATACCGGCAACAAAACCACAACACTATTGTACCATTCAACAAGACCTGGACAAACTGGAGAGTTGTGCAAGGAAGAACCTGATGAGGTTTAACAAAAGCAAGTGTAGGGTCTTACACCTAAGAAGGAATAACCACATACATCAGTACATATTAGGGGATGACCTGCTGGAGATGAGCTAAGAAGAGAAGGTCCACGACAGTCCTGATGAACAACAGGTTTGCCGTGAGTCGGCAGTATGCCCCTGTGACCAAACAGGCCAATAGTATTCTGGGGTTCATTAAAAAGAGTGTGGCCAGCAGGTAGAGGGAAGTTATTCTCCTCCTCTACTCTGTCCTGGTGAGGCCACGTTTAGACTACTGTGTCCAATTCTGGGCCCCCTAGTTCAAAAAAGATTGGGATCTCCTAGAAATAGTCCCTCCCAAGTCCTCTGATTCTGTGAAGAACACATGGTGGAGCTAAGAAGTGTGGAGAAAGTGAGGAACAGAGTACAGCTATTATGGACTGACTGTGATTCTAAATTTCACTTTTCCAAGAATTACTTGTATTTGTTTAGACTGTAGTATATAAAATACCTCCTATCATTCTTTAATCATTCAACTAAGAAGTAATGGTGCAATACTATTGAATCCATACTGTTTGTGCTTAACAAGAACAGTGGATTTGACACAATGTACCTACATTATAAAAACGCCTACCTACAAACACGATTTTCCAGAAGATACTGGAACAGTGAAAATTAGAGAGGAAACCTGTCTATATCTCTTGCCCTCTCTCTCTCTTTTTCTCCCTCTCTCTCCCTCTCTCTCTCCCTCTATCGACCACTCTCTCTCTCCCTCTCTCTCTCCCACTCTCTCTACCACTCTCTCTTTCTCCTCCTCTCTCGCTCTCTCTCTCCCTCTCTCCCTCCCTCCCTCCCTTCTCCTCTCCCTTCTCCTCTTCCTCTCTCTCTCATTCCTTTTCTGTTCTTCATTTTTAGTGCGATTTTTTTCTTTTTTTTTTCTTTTTGATTTTAGGTTAATGGATACCAAAATATGATCATTTCTATGAAAATGACACATCTTCTTGACATATCTGGCAAGTCTGTAAGATAAAATTTATGTGAGTTTATGTAATTTTACATAATGTAAACAGCAAAAGGCTGGCTGAAATTTAATCTCTGAAATACAAACATCATAAATCATCTATGCTTTTTTTCAGTGATGGAATTAACTTGGGAAAATTTATGTAATGTAATTGTCAGATTTTAAATGTGTGTCAATATTAATATATATCTCTTAAAAATAATTATGTACACACAAATTTAATAAACTGACTACTGACAAAAATTTAAATTCACATACAGCAGATAGCAATCAGGTAATAGGACAAACCTTGGTAACTAAACTTTCTCAAATTCAATACTGACCAGCTGGCTTCAGTCCCATGCTCCTCTTATTCACAAGCTTAGGAAATACCTAGGATTGTAACTGCAATGATTTTATTGCTGAGTGAACAGACATAAAGTCTTCCTTTGCCTTAATGATATTGGATAGAGTTTAATATTCAACTAACAATTTCTGTCAAGAGCCTGCTTCATGTTATTGAAAGAAAATGGTATACTTTTCTCAGTCACCACATGAAGACAAAGTAACATTCTAAACTTCAGGAACTGTGAACACAGGAAGCATACTAGCAAAAATTAAAGTTCAGACCAAGCTAAGGGAATAATAAATGACAAACAAGTAAATATAACTAGCCAATTACTTCTAAGCACAAAATAAGAAAGAACAAATGTAGTTAACCTTAAAGTTACCGACATTTGGAAATCAGAATGCATGTATTCAACTCTTACCTGCTTAACAGCAATAAATATTATAGTATGAATACCATAAAGTGTGTCTTTATGCATTTTACAAAACCTGTATTGATTCCTGCCTATTTATCTACGTGTTTTTGTTATTGTTTTGCTTATACATTGATTTGTCAACTATAAGTATGATGTACACAAGAAGGAAGAGGGAAAGGAAATAAAACCAAACACTACTTAATCATTGGAATATGCAAAATTTAAACAAATCGTAAAGATTACATATATCCATATTATTCTTCTAAGTACAAAACATTCTATAATTTCCTAAATATACCTGTGATGTACTTGACAGCTTTTAGAAACAGTGCAACTAAATATTTTTAATTGATATTGAAATCAAAAATATTCTTTCTGGACAAATGTGAAAGCAATATAACGAAGGATCATAGAATCATAGAATGGCCTGGGTTGAAAGGGACCATAATGATCATCTAGTTTCAATCCCTCCACCATGTGCAGGGCTGCCAGCCACTAAAACAGGCTGCCCAGTGCCACATCCAACCTGGCCCTGAATGCCTTCAGGGATGGGGCATCTACAACCTCCCTGGGTAACCTGTTCCAGTGTATCACCACCCTCTGTGTGAAAAACTTCCTCCTAATCTCTAATCTAAACCCCCCCAGTCTCGGTTTAAAACCATTCCCCTTTGTCCTATCACTATCCACCCTCGTAAACAGGCGTTCCCCTTCCTGTTTATAGACTGCCTTCAAGTACTGGAAGACCACAATGAAGTCTCTCCAGAGCCTTCTCTTCTCTGAGCTGAACAAGCCCAGTTCCCTCAACCTTTCACAGGAGAGGAGCTCCAGCCCTCTGATCATCTTAATGTCCCTCCTCTGGACCCACTCCAAGAGCTCCACATCATTCCTGTACTGGGGCCCCCAGGCCTGGGTGCAGTACTCCAGATGGGGCCTCACAAGAGCTAGGGGGACAATCACCTCCCTCTCCCTGCTGGCCACCCCTTTTTTAATGCAGACCAGAACACAGTTGGTCTTCCAGGCTGCAAGAACGCATTGCCGGCTCATGTCCAGCTTCTTGTCTACCAGGACCCTCAATCCTTCCTCTCCGGGCTGCTCTCAAGGAGATCTTCCCCCAGTTTGTATAAATACCTGGGGTTGCCCTGACCCAAGTGCAGCACCCTGCACTTGACCTTACTGAACCTCATTAGGTTTTCATGGGACAACTTCTCCAGCCTGCCCAGGTCCCTCTGGATGGTTTCCCTACCTTCCAGTGTATTGACTGCACCACTCAGATTGGTATCATCCACAAACTTGCTGAGGGTGCATTCGATGCCATCGTCTATGTCATTGATGAAGATGTTGAAGAGCACCACCCCTCCGGGGTGACTGACCCCGGAGGGACGCTGCTTGTGACTGGCCTCCACCCTGGGGGATTTATTTGAGGAGCATAAATTTAACACCTTAATATCCTCTCTCTCTCTCTCTCTCTCTCTCTCTCTCTCTCTCTCTCTCTCTCTCTCTCTCTCTTCTTTTTTTTTTTTTTTTTTTAAATTTTAGAACAAACTGCCCAGTGAACAAGTTAGTGGGAAAACTGTTCAATGGATGAAGGACTGTTTGCATTACTATACCCAGAGAGTGATCATCAATGGATACATGTGCAGATAGAGATAAGTGACTAGTTGTGTCCCTCAGGTGTCAATACTGTGACCTGTGCTCTTCAACATCTTCATCAGTGATGCTGACAGTAGGATTGAGTGCACCCTCAGCAGGTTTGCAATGATGCCAAGCTATGTAGTCTGGTTGACATACCCAAGGGAATGCCATTCAGAGAGACCTCGACCGGCTCAAGCATTGTTCCCAGGTGAACTTCATGAGGTTGAACAAACCTAAGTTTAAGGTCTTGCGCCTGAGTCGTGGCAACCCCAGCTATCAGAACAAGCTGAGGGATGTAAGTGTGGAGCACAGCCCTCCTGAAAAGGACTTGGAGGTACTGGTGGGTGGCAAGTTGTGTGTGAGCCAGCAATATACCCTTGAAGCTCAGAAAACCAGCTGTATCCTGGGCTGCATGAAGAGAAGCATGGTCATCAGGTTGAGGGAGATGATCCTGTCTCCCTCCTCTGTGCTGGTGAGACCTCATCTGGAGTACTGTGCCCAGATGTGGAGTCCTCAGTACAAGAGAGACATGGAACTGTCAGAGAGTATTCAAAGGAGACCTAGAGAAATGATCCCAGGAATGGAATGGAGAGGATTTGGGAAACTTGGTAGCAGCCTTTCAGTATTTGAAGGGGGGTTATAAAATGGAAGGAGACCAATTTTTTAAGCAGGATCTGTTGTGATAAGACAAGGGAAAATGCTTTCAAACTAAAAGAGGGGAGATTTAAATTAGATATAATGGAGAAGTTTTTTATAATAAGGGATGGTGAGACACTGTAACAGGTTGCCCAGATTAGTGGTGGATGCTCCTTCTTGGAGATCTTCAAGGTCAGTTTGTAGTAGATAATTTTAAAGGTTCTTTTCCAAGTAAAACAATTTTATGTTTCTATGAGTCTTTGTATAACTGGTTATTAGAAAAGAGCTTCAAAACCCTAAGCCATCTATTGTGGAGTCATGTTATAGAAACTGGTTTCATGTGTACTGAATTCTTCATTTGCAGTGAATTATAAAGAAAAGTAAATGACATAGATACAGGTTAGCGTAAAACTGTTCATGTGACAAACAAGTCACTGCTTCTAAGTCAGCAGTATTAAAAGCAAAAGGGAGAAATAATGATAATCAGTCTTGAAAACTCCCTTTGGATTTTGCAAAAGAGAAGTGTTAAGCCTTGGCAGATTTCATGAGGCTTAAAGAACTTCTGAAGACAGATACATTTTCTTATGAGAACTGAATGCAACAGTTTATCAGTACCTGGTCTGAGCTGGCATAGATCCTTGGGCTGTAGCATGAGGAAAAAAAATAAAAATAATAAAAAAAAAAAATTATGAGCATCCACATTACAGAACAAGTAGTTTGTGTCAAATTAAGACACAAAGGCCACAATTCTTTAAAGATTACTTGTTCATTAATTCATTCTGTTTCAAGATCTTTCATCCCTACTGTGACCCAAAGGCTATCTAAGATCAGAGAGATGTCTTACTAGGGCAAAAAGAAATACTGTGATGGTGAAAAGGCTTTGAGGTAGATCCTATTAATGAAAGTACAATAGCTGACATCATAGGTTGCAAAAAAGGTGTAGGAGACCATGTTTAAAACTTTACACTTGTGAAATATTGTTTAGATCTTACTGATAAAGAGTGGCAGAACTTACATTAAACTTTCAAATCATTTGTTTTATGCTTCACATGCAGTGAATGTTGCAGATACATGACTGTAGCTTTACTTTTCCTATTTGAATTTGCAAAAGTTGAGCACTGTTTATGGAAAACTTGTAAGCACTTTTGCCATTGGAATCATTCTTTATCTGCTAACAATCAAATATGTATTACGCCTATGTTTTTGTTTTTTAGTATCTCTTATGAAAAATAATCCCTAGGTAATGATTACATCAGTTTCCTTGATAGAGTTAGAACTTCAGAGTCACACCTAAGACTTGTTATGGCATAAGCAGAAGCTGCTTATTTTCAGATAGATACAACAGAGCGTAAAATAACTTTGAATTTTAATTTGTTCAAGTGAGGCATGATGTCTTAGAGCACCAAAAGAGAGAAATGTCTTTATTTTAACTTGCTTTTCCTCCCATTTCTCCTTCACTTCCCAAGTTACATTTTAGTTTAAGGGTTTTATACAATTTCTTTGTTTCTTGATGGCTAGGGTGTTAAGAAGTTTGTATCTGTTCAGTCTTCAGTAACTCCTTTGTACTTCAACAGTTTCATTTATAATAATTTGTAATGGGACAGTAATATGTAAGTAATTGATTTGGAGTCTGTATTACAAAAAGAAAGTCATTAATAATTTAAGAGCCATGACAATAATCAGTTAGATAACTCTTCCTTTTAAAAGGTTGAAAATTTCTCTAGAATGTTAAAAATTAATATTAAACTCTTTGTTATTTTTATGAAAGTCATTCAGGAATCTTTTTTAATATTTTCATCAAATAAATATCACTTAGTCCACCAGAAGTGTTTAATCTTCAAGCTGTACTATCTTATTATAGTCTAGTGTTTGAAAAAGTGGAATGCCTGTGAGAAAATGGTAATTACCCTTTTAACTTCAGACTGCTAGGTGGTCTTCCATTGAAAATCAAGAGGATTATTGGAATGAATTAGTTATTGATGAAGGTACAGTGGACCTGATATGAAAGTCTGAACTTGTCACTTTACGCGCCACGTGTAGTTAGTGGAGAATGATGAGAACTAGAACACAACTCTTTTTGGCCTAAAGTGGATCCCAAGTCAGGTGAATTACCATGAATGTCCTACTTATTCTTAAGGAAATTAAACAGAGTAGCTCAAATTATGATACCTAAAATAAGGTGAGGCTACTTCAGTTCTTTTCTGTCTAGAGTTGAAGGAAGAGAATAGGGGTGAACAGTCCTTTCATAAAGGAAGGAGAGCCACTCTGCAAGGGAGAGTTGTACTTAAACTACCAATTTTATACCTTACTGATACAGAAGCTGTAGGGAAACTTGGAAAGTAACAAGATATAACAGATGGAATTTGAAGACACACAAATTTAGCTGGAAGCAAGTTTTTAAAAAGATGGTGATAAATCACTGTGACTACTTGCAGCCACTTGGGAGTTTCCAAGAAGAAATCACTGTATTATTGCAATCCTTTGTGTTTGTGCAACATGTTAAATAAAATAAAATAAAGTATTCTTGTTTAACTAGAAAGAGGGTATCAAAGCCAGCAGTCACAGTGGGGTTTTCCTGCCTTATACTCTAATGGAAACACTACTACAGTCAAGTACTGTTAGATTTTATACTGACAGAGAAAGAACAGAAAGGGCAGAGAAAGGACAGATGAGAGCAGCAGTATCACAATAATGGAACCTGTCAAGACTGAAATAATGAGGGGGAACCCTGCTGTTTGGGCCCCTAATTGGGACACAAAGGTCTGCTTTATGTTTTTAGGTATACTGTACTTATATTGATGAGGAGGTCTGTTTTAAGTCCTAAGTGGTCTCTTGGAATCAGCCGCTGTACTAAAACTGCATTACTATGGTATTGCTTTTCCTTATCAGATTTAGCTCATTTCTCCAAAATGGATTGATTTTCTCCAAAGTCAAAAAGATATACAGATTATTAATGTGGAGGGGGCGTTTTATTAGTCAAAACAACTGATTCTTAAAATGCATATTACATGCTTGTTCTGAATGCTGCTATGCCTTCTGTTAGAACTACATTGGCCATACATATATCACTTGGCAGACAGTTTTTTCATGGTTTTATGATTTTTGGTATTGGTGTTCCACATCATAACATTATGTAGTGCACTGAGAATTAAAGGGTTAATGCTCCAGCTCCATGGATCATCGATAGTTGTGGGTATAGCTGTCATTCCCCAGAGGACTTTGTGTGGCTTTGTATTTTTACATATTTCCACTCAGAAGGAAAGATAAAAACTATCTGTGGTCATGGGACTTGCTCTCTTCCCTTTGGGATCAACTCAGTAGTGGGCGCTCACTGCCGTCTCACCTTCAGAGTTAGCATAAGGCCTTCAGTTTATCAAACACTCTCTCTTGCTCATTTTATTTATTAGCTTTAATTCCAGTTACATTGTATTATCTTGTGTTATTTTGCTTTCTGATATCTTATTTAGTAAACTAGCTTTCCTCCTCAGGTTGTTGCCGCTATTTTGCTTTTAGTCCCATCGCCCTTTTCCTTTTTCTCTTTTCCCCTTCCTATTTCCCATGGTGTGGGTTCGTGTGTCCCCTGCACCAATCATCATGGAACCGGGCCGAACCAGCCCATAAACTGTCTACATCTCTGTCTCCACGAGGGGAGATCCAAAGTCTACTGACCAGCAGATTGTACCTGACGTGGGAAGTAACCCTATTACTGTAATTTATTAATTACTTTCCGTTTTTATTACATGTCGATGAAAAGTGTTTAAAAGGAGGTGCAAGTTATGCTGCAATTTTTAACAAATCAGTTCCTTCAAGTCATGCATGTGTCTAGTCAGCCTCTGTCAGGTATTGTCAGTCAAAATACCTATTTCCACTTTCAGGAATTTCAGCTGCTTCCACATATAAAAGCAAAACACGAGACAAGAAGTTCCATATTCATTCTTGTAGTTACTAAAGTATTAATGAGAGCAGAAAAGAAATTATTTCTCCAGATGACCACACTGATGCAATATGGCTTATGGTGATTTCAACCAATAACATGGCATTCCAAAATAAACTGCATATAAGCCACAAATTGGTATTAAAATAGTGTTTCATCAATTTAAAATAGTTGATTTGGATTACACTCAAATGATATATGTGTATATGCTTCACTTGCGTGATTGCAAAATGTATTTCACAGTCATGGATAACCTGTGCAATAGCATTCAAGGTCAAGTCCAGTCCTCAGTCCTGAGCCCATCTTCATGAACACACTAAGCTAGAAAAAAGTCAGCCTTGATTTGCCAGCCCAGATCTACCTGAACCACTTAAATCCTAGCAGTCTGATACACCTTCTGTTTTTGTTTGGTGTACAAACACTTGTCATTTCTCATGACCCTCTTCTTCAGCTAGCAGGCAGTCCAGAACAATGTGATGCTGGAGTAATGCCACCCACATCTGTGAGGCTTGATCTGCAAGGAGATCAAAGGCATAACATCGGGCGGATTACTCCAACATAACATATCCCAGTCCAGTTTACAGGTAGTTGTTTATATGCATAATGAAAAACAAATCAAATAATGTCCCTTTAGTGATAATTGTGAGCTTCCTAACATTCACCCTTCACCCCCCACTCACTTGAGAGGTGAAGGAATTAAGTTTTCTGATGCCTCTGGTAGCACTTCTGGTGCTGTGGGAGAGGCACTAGGACCTAGGGTTTTGCTTTCCTCAGATTTAGTTGGCCATCCAGTCACCAGCATCTCAAGTCTATCTGTTGTCAGTCCATCCATCAAATTCCTTGGAATGCCTTTTTTCCAGCCCAGAGCCCAAAGACCCTTACATTTATGCTCAATGCTTCGCCTACCCGTTCTTAGTGGGCATGAAACCTTTTGAGTTCCATTAAGCTTTGGGCTAGGTGGCCTGAGGGCAAGTCTGGCTGCTGCAAGCCTTACTCCTCTTGGCACAAATTTACTGGAGGAAGACACCACTGGCCCATATTTTCTTCCATAGTTAATTAACTCTTGGGCAACCTCCCCCCACGTCCATCCTTTGCATCCTGACTGAAGATGATCAGAGGTTGCAGTTCCTTCTAACATTGCCCGGGTTCTTTCTCCCAGAGACATAGCCTGTATCTTTCCTTGCAACTGTATGCCTATGGGTTTCAGCGATTCTGGAAGCCCCCTGATTCATTCTCTCAGGATCAATGGGCAACATCATGGGCGATTCATGGTGTAACTGCAACTTCCTGTCATACATCATTTGGAGACAGGCAGCCTTCTGAACATTCTCTACTAGTTGATCAGTGGTTCCAGTAATGGCAAGGGGGTCTCCCCTTTCCAGGGGATTGAGACCACCTGCCCAATAGGCAACTCTCTGCACGAGGGACCAAGGAGCACGACTGTTTCCAGTAGTTAAAAATACTCCTGGTCCCCAATAGCCTTCAGCCTCTTTTTCGGTTATAAGTATCTGATCTCCACCTGTGAGGCTGACCCTCCATACGTACTCTGTTTCTGATTCTATAGGAGAGCGGCCAAAATCTCTTTTCAATTTTGCTATCTCTGTAGCAGGGAAAGGGATTTCTTTAATGCTCATTTGAGGATCTAAATCCTCACCATTATCATATGAATACTCAGTTTTAATTTAAGGACGCAACTGAGCTGGAGAAACTTCCAATTTTCTACACTTGCCTTTATACCTTGCAGTTCCTCCCTTGGATAAGTTTTCTCTTGAGGTGCACTAGTACCACTGGCATCCTTACCTGTTAACACTTACCTTAAAGCTGTTTGCAACAGATCAGAACTATGCTTTTCTCTTTCTAATTGCTCTTCTAGGTTCACAATTTGATTCTGGAGAGCTTTTATCAATTCCTAACTAACTTTAACTGATTCATGCAATGCTTGTAAAGCTTGGCTCTCTGTTTTAAGCTGCTGGTCACGGAATTCTACAGCTGCAACCAGAGCAGAACCCAGTACTGTACAAATAAATGACTTCCCTTTTCCAGCTCGGGTATGAGCATTCTTTTGCAGAGCACTAATACGGTCAGAGACGCTCTGCACGTTATACCAGTTCTGCCGTGCCCAGTCTACCCCTGTTAGTGAGGGTCTAGCACCATGCTTTTCCAAAAGTTCAAATAATACATCTTCACTACTCATTGTGGCACTGTCACTCATTTTCTCAATACCCAGAAAAGGTCTACACCGTGGGAGAGAGGAGGTGTTCAAAAGTGTAACTAACACCTCACCCCCACCCAGGGAGGCACAACACACCTATTAAGCAAAGGTAAATACTGTTCCAATCACTCCTTCCTTTTGCTGAGAGGAGCAAACAAAAAGACAAAAGCTAAAAACAACACTTTCTAAGGTAAATAAACTTCCTGGAAAAGTACACGGTTCCTCACTTCCCCAAGAGGCGCACACAAAGAAGGTTCAATTTTCAAACACCAAATAAACAGTTCCAAAAACACAGTCAAGGTTCAGTATGCGGAGTGATTCTTCCTGGAGAGGTACTCACATATAAGTTACCAAAATTATCACTCCTTGCAACTCCAGGAGGTATACACAAAAAAAAAAGGTTAAAGTTTCACACTTAAATTACCAGATTCAGCATCTGGAGTGATCTTTTTGGAGAGGTACACACATTTAAATCAAAAAATATCACTCCTCACTACTCCAAGAGGCACACACAGAAAAAAGGGGTTCAAATTATATCTGGAAGGACAACACTCTCACGAAGGGTATCCTGCCGACTATGCCATTAAAAAATGTCACGCTCCAATATAAAGGAGGGAGACGAGGTTCTTAAGATTACGTGTATATTCAGCGTGAGATTAAGAAACGACGGTTCAAATGTTGGTCCGACCAGTTTATTACCAATATTGACCAGGGACATGGGGAAGGGGAAGGTGGACACTGTTAAGGGTGATGGGGAAGGGAAGGCGAGCGATAGGAAAGATAGGAAAGAAGCAAGGGTTTGTATAACGCAGGGAAAGTCAGCAGCCAGGATCCTAGGGGCGGTCCGGTTGCAAGCGGCTCCGACGGTCCGAGGCCGAAGAGCAGGGAATGGCAGAAGCGGGGAGAACAGCAGCAGCGATGGGCAGCCTTGAGCAGCAAGCAGTCGGCCGGAGAAACAGCGAGGGGTCCGCACCGGGTCAGCACCGGAGAAGCAGCGCGGGAGGCAACCCCGAGAGGGGCAGCAGCGAACAGTGATCAGCTCATGAGGTCTCTCCTAAGAGAAAAACGCCCCATATAGAGAAAACCCCAACCCCGTGGCTGCAGGACCGCTATATTTATCTTCCAGATTCCTCCAGTCTACGTGAGAAAACCCGTGCTAGTGTGCCAGGCAAGCGTCTCCTGAGATGGCAATCTCTCCACGGAGATGAGTACCAAACAAAAGAGTGTTCAGCGGCCATTGAGCTGCAGCTTATCTCTCTTTCGTTGCCCCAGGACGAACCCATCTGCTTGTCCCTTAGACAGAGGATTTCACAACCTTGTCTAGGACTAGCTTGGACATGTTCGGACAGGTTCATCAGCAAACTTTGAGGCAATGGTATAATAATAGTCTCTTACACATGGAGCAACACTTTGAAATCATTTTCATGGAAAAAAGATCTACATACTGTGCTATGCACTCTAAAATTTAATGTGCGTTTTGCACATGAATTGTAGACTTTTTAGGCATCCTTCACAACAACAACAAAAAAAAAATTGCATGGGAAAAATGAAGGTAAAATGATATGAAAATCAAAGTAATTAAATTAATATGACCAGACATACTGAAATTTGCTCGTTATGGACAGTAAAACTACATTTCTAAAATTGAGAAGATTTAAAATAAAAGTTAACGTGAGAAGGTATATTCATTTCAAAATTCAAATTGGTAACTTTTATTAATGATGATTTGCTGCTGTAAATTGAGTGAAATTTCAGATCCCGTGAAATATAATACTGAAGCTGCAGAAGACATTGATTTGGGCCAAGATTTTCAAGAATGGCTAGTCTCCTTTAGTGACAGGTACTGTTAGTGTAAGACAGTAAGGTGACTTATAAATATTGGTTGAACTAGAGAAGAGAATTTTAATGACAGACAGGAATTCTAATGTCTGACAGGGCAAAGTAGAATGTGGCACCACTTTTTATTATGTTCACATGATCACATCAAAAACACGTGATGAAAATGACAGCCCTCTTACTTCTTGTCACACACAGCAAGCTTTGTAATATTCCAAACATTCCAAGACCAACACTATTGGCAGTTATTTTTATCTCTTTTGGGATTCTAGGAGTTTGTTTTTGTAGACTTTTCTTGGATTTCTTTATTTTTATTTTTATTTTTATGTCCTATCTGCAATTCTGGGTTCAGATGGCTGTGACGAAGAGTCAGAAAAATAAATATCACACTACCAAATCTGTGCAGGAAGATATCTGGGACTCTGATCATATGTAAACAGAGACATCTTGCATAGCAGAAGGACACTACTGGTAGATCAGCTACACATGAAAAATGTCATGAATCCAGTTACCGTAGATTCCAACTTTATTGCTTTTTTAGAACAAGACAGACTCTATGCTCTCACCATGGCTGGGCCTGGTACAAGTATGACTTGTTTCAAATTGAAGTTTCTTGTTTTCTTTCTAATCTCATCTTTCTTTATTAAAAATCATATGGACTATGAACAACAATTTGAACTGTAGAAAGACAAAATGGTTTAAAGAACGAACTTCAGCTTATGTCTTAATGCTACACAATTCTTGCAGCAATAATTCTCAGCTGTCATTGACCAGTGACTAAAATTTGATTACTTTGGTCAGGATATCAGAGCAGGAATAAATTACGATCTTTTAAATATTTCATCAGTATATTTTTCTGTGATTCTTTCTTTACTGGGAATACGCAGATCACTGTTGTCTTATCATTGATCTTGCTGCATTTTTAAATACCCACTGTAACTTTTTTGAATGGGAAGTCTGAAGCTGTGCATAACTACAGCCACGTAGTTGTAACTTGGCTTCTTTCAGTGATATTGGATTCCAGTTTCAGAAGTAAATCCTACCTATACATGCAAATTTTAACATCCACTTCTTGAGTATGTGAGTTATTCTAGCACTGAGAGTCTTAGATTTTCTGCTAAGCTTCTAAGCAAATCAGATTTATATTCAGTGCAAAACTAGGCAGCTAGAGACATTTAAATACAGTCTAAAACAGCATTAACACTGGGTAATAATTAACTTATTTTTGTCCTTACAGTACTATGATCTGCTTCATGATGAAGAGCTTGTCATATGTATTAGTTCCAAGGCTGTTTATAGAGTTACAGACTTGTGCCATATTTTGCACTTTTTGTACAAAGTCACTGTATATTAAGATCGCTCTGAAAATGCCTTCTGTATCTAGAAGGGACATATGGAGCACACTCATTTAAAAACAATTGGAGATATTTTTCTATTACAACATTCAGAATTTAGTGGAGCATTACACTTTCCTGTGTTTCACTGCAAGTGAAATGATTCTGTATTTCCACATAAAAGCCATACTAAGAAAGAACATGGCTTCTCCAATTTGTCGTTTGTTTTTGATCTATTTTGATTTCTGAAGAAAAATCTCAAACTTTCCTTATATAAGTGAGGGTTTTCCAGCATATTCACAGCAAATCTTACGAGTTATTTAATTATATAATAGATTTAACAGAGATGAATGAAAAAAAATCCTGTAGAATTACATATATATGTACCCTTTGTATTTGAATTTTAACATACACTAAGAAGTTAAGCTAAGTTTGCATTAATTAAATATTCTTATGAGCACACTTGATAGGCGTATGAACAATTATCACTCCACAGTATACTAAGTACCTAAAAGTATCATTCAAGCCTCGAAGCAGACATACGTTATCTTTCTGATTTACTTGCCTTACCGGGCTTTTCAAAACAAGGAAGCATCCCATAACTCAGCTTGGTGAATCTTCGATTCCCACTAGGAGACAATGGACTCACCAGGGAAGCAGCATTTTTAGAAATAACTGCCAGGAGATAAGCAAGATCCAAAGAAGTGTCAATTTGGACAGTCTCTTCTCTACTGCTGAGTGCAAGCAGAAGTTTTTTCTATGATATATTCTGTAAGTGAAATCTGTAACTCAAAATTCTTCCTGAATGAGAAGGTGGAAAAGGGAGAGAGAGATTTAACTTCTAAATTTTCTACTTGAGTTGTATTGTCACACCTCTTAAAATCCATTATCACTGTAGGATTGATCTGTCAGTTCATGAGATATGCTTTCATTTTATAGCCTTATTCCTATATATATTTTCTGTGTCTTTTGCTTAGAATTTCTCTGTATGTATTAGTAAATGACATCTCTGATCTTATCACTTTGAGGAAGAGAACTTTCTTCATAGTATTCAATGATTTATTGATAGTATTTTTTTTTTGTTAGATGTTTTGCTTATTTCTTTTTGTTTGTTGCTATATATTGACATGGACAATTTCTCTGTATGTGTTCAGTCTGAAAGCAACAAATTACCTCAAAAACATACAGAATACAGCAGTAGAAAGTTGTTTAATTTTTGGTTAAACCATTCCTTGGTCTGTCACTGTACAGCAGTACTTCATTGCATTTGACAAAATGCTCTTTGTATATGATTATATGAATATAATTTCATTATTAAATTAGTACTACAGATTAGTGAAACTTAATTAGTCGTATGTATTCTGACCATAAATTTCTGGACCAACATATGGTCTCTGTCTCCAGTCAGATAATTCCATTGACTGAAAATATCAACCTTGATCCATGCAGAATGTTAGTAGCTTGATGGCTGTATCCTCACTATTCTGTAAGAATCTTAATTGCAGCTTTTGCCAATAAATGTAAGTAATGTATTATTGCAGTGACATAATGGTTTAAGTGACACATAGCATGAACAGAGAGTAACACAGACCAGTAAAATGTATTCATACCACACTCAGCATTTTGGGTTTACACTAGAGAGTGACATAAGGCCATTTAAACCTTCTGGCAACACAAAACAAAATGGAAGGAAGTACAAGTAAAGTGTCTGTGCTCAGATGTTTGGCATTTAGTAGGTTAACAAACCAATTTTGTAGTAATTCTTAAAATACAACTTGCAGGCTAGTTACATTTTTGTGACCTTTACAAAGTAATCCATGCTCAACCAAATTTTGTTCAATCAGCCAGATTCATTGTTTGATATAGCCTTTCAAAAGCCTTACTACTAATTTTAAGTAAAGCTAAAAATCCATTACATCGAGTAAATATCAAATTCATCAGAAATTGCTGGCTATAATGTTTATAGTGTGGGACAAATACTCACAGATTATCATCACTGCAACATGCAATTAGAAAATGAAGAAGAAAAACAAAAGACGAAGATGAAAAAAGAAAAAGGAAAAGTAAAAAGAAAAAGAAAAGAAAAAGAAAAAAGAGAAAAAGGAAAAAAGAAAAAAACTCCTCTGAAATTAGTTCCAATTACTTTTATACCATCATGTCACAACATAGAAATGCTCTTATTCATGGAATAAATATTATATATACATAACAGCAAATTAGACCCTAATATCATTCACTTTCATTAAAATGAATTTTATGCTATGTTAAAGGTTAATATCTGTATTACTGCTTTAACCGTATGAGTTTATTGAAAGCCTTAGGACACATAATTTTGTAAAAAACTACTTATGTGTGAAGAAGTGGTTGAACTTTTTCAGTGTAAGAAATGAAAAACAGTTGAAAAAGGGGAGTTTTTGATAGCCATATATTGCAAATACAAAAGCAAGAAATTCCAAATACTCATTAAATACTAACTTTTCCCAAGTCATAAATGGATATAATATAGAAAATACTTATTTTGTGAAGGGTCACATAATGAAAAGTATTAAAGCTTTTCAGTTGCAGAAGAAGAATACACACAAATATCTAGTTTAACTTTTTTAAAAAGTAGGTTGATAAACCTTATGACTGCAGAAAAATACATGAAAAATTAACTCAAGAGTGCCCTAGGGGTGGAAAAGACAGAAAGCAAACAAAAAGAAACAAAAACTTCCTTTTCCATATAAATCTTACATGTTCTTGGGGTCTGACTCATGCAGTTTTACCATTTTGATTTTGGCAGTGCATTTGTTTCTGACTAACAGGAGGATTTGGTTCAGAATGTGAGGGCAGAAGACTGTCAGGATGAAAGAGAAAACAAAATGATAGAGTTCTGTGATTGTGAGGTAAGAAAGGAGTGACTAGCAAATATGTGACAATGGACTTCAAAAAATAAAAAAAAAAAAAAAAACTTCTGCAGAGTCAGGAAAGTGGTTATTGTGGTCTGAAGAGAAAGATTTTTAAAGAAAACTAAATAATAAAAACTGAAGTTTCAGGACAGCTGGCAATTTTTAGTTATGTACAATAGCAAGAATGGATGTCCAAGAATTCTTTGAATAAGTGTACACTGTACATGACTTCGTGAAAAATCTTCTATGACCTAGTGTTAACAGAAAGTTATCCCATGGAAAAAGGAAATATACAAATCAGTATAAGTATAAAAACAATGTGAATACAGTGTGGAAAAAACATCGAATGTGCAAAAGGAGGAAAAATTACTTACAGCAAATGAGTGGGTACCATAAAAACTACAGAATAATAAAATCACAGATTCATAGGGATTGGAATGGAGCTCTATAGATCATTGAGTACAACTCCCCTGCTGAAGAAGGTTTCTTAGAGCAGGTGGCACAGGAAAACATCCAGAAGTGTTTTGACTCTTTCCAGACAAGGGAACAAAGGAAAGACTGAAAGGGCCAATTGATTTTTTACTTTGTTATTATCAGAAAAGTTTGACTGTGGTTGAATTTTTAACAAGTAAAACTGTAAAAACATAAGCCTAAATAAAGAAAGGGTAAGGGCTATGTAGATAAAGATATTTGAGAGAGCAGTTCCTGATGAAATTTGCTATATTTATGGAAGGTAGTCAAATTCATTTCTGAGCCATTGAAAAGTATTATGGATTGATGAAGAACAAAATCTTTAGACACAGAAAAGCAGCAATAATAGCATATGTGTTTTAAAAAGATGAAATATAGACGAGGGATTTACTTATGGTAATTATAGGCATTTTTGGTACCTGGAAAGATATTAGGTCAGATTATTAAACAATCAATTTGTAAACACCAAGAGGAAAATAATATTTTAAGACACAGCCAAGAGATAAATAATATCAACAAAATAAAATTTCCTCTTTAATTAACTAATCAAAGAAGCTAAAAAGGTGTTGAAGAACACTTTTTTTGTTTGTTTGTTTATTTGTGTGATTTTAGATTAGTAACTACATACCCACATGATATCTCATTTAAAAATTGTTTGAAAATGCATAGAAATAGTGTACAGTACATATATATAACAGCAGAAACTACAAGAATGAAAATGTTTATTCAGAGAATATGTATTGCTTTCTAATTGATAACCATGAACTCACTATCTGCTGTGATCCATGAAAATACTATAGAAAAAACTTGTGTTTGAAATTATGTTTGGAATATATACTGATAACTCAGAGACATCTTACAAATGAATTTGACTTTTGTATTTTCTAAAAAAAAAGAAATAAAATATCTTTTAAAAGTATAAGGATAATGTATCAATAGAATAAGTGCATAGAAAGACATACTATGAAAGTTGATACGGGGAATGTATTTGATAGATTGTTTCATTATATTTAAATCTGTACAAGAATAGAGAGTGTGCTTCTTTATTTTCTTCCTCTGTTGTGCAAAACAGTATAACAAAAGGGTGAAACAATTGTGATTTTCATTTAAGAATTTCTAAGACTAGTACAAAAAAAGTTGGCGTGTCTACAAAGATTTATTCCTTAAATGTACGCAAATTTTAAGTGAAATCGATTAAACCAATTTTTCTCAATATTATTTTTATTATCATTCCATTATTTGTTCTCAGTAAAATAAAATTTATCAATTATATGTAGACATTATGTACAAGTTCAGGAATAAGGTTCAGTTTTGTAAAAGTAAGGACAAATAACAACTGTGACAATTTCCCAAGTGGGACAGGAGAAAGTTAAAAGGCTTAAAGTCAAAGTTATCTGCTGACAGTTAACACTAGTAATACATATATCTGCGAAGTGAAACTAGAATTAAATACAAATTAAGCATAACATGTAAAAGCATTATTTATCATCTGTCTCATACCTGAGTGGTCACTTCATTCAGAAGTTTTAATAGTCCAACTGCGATTAAAATTAATTCAAAAAAATAACAGCACTTCTTAACATAAAAAATTTGTAAGATATTTAAGAGAAAAATTGCCTATTCCCCAAGTAATCAACTTTCCATTTAGTTTTGTTCCCAGTATAGGTTATACAGAATTTATCATACTTTCCTTTATCATAAAAAATAATCTGAAGTTAAACATACTCCATCAGTTCTAATGAGAAAAAGAAAAGTTTTATTGTTTGTTTTTGTTTCTCTCTCTATTCCACAGTCTATTCCAAACAGATAAAAAAAGCTACTTTGCATCTATATTGTTCTATTTTGCAACCTTATGGATTTGGAAGAATTGAAAAGTTAGTGATTTGATGTGAGATGGTTGTGTTATGACAGGTTCTTACAAAGAAATATTGAAAGAATCCTACTTGGCACAGGCTCCAGCTAGAATTGGTATCAAAAAATCAGGTAATGAAATTTAGCCTGTCAAATTCATTGCATTATATTTTAGAACTAAAATTTAATCTTGACACCAGCTTTCTAATATTGTACATTAAATTTTGAATGCTAGAATTAAAAACAAAATGGAAGTTCAGCTTTATTCTTGCTAGCTCAACTAAATAGCACAGAGGACATAATCACAAGCACCTCAAAGACTGGCTATAAACTTCCACATTGGGTTGGTAATGAAACTACACAGACAGATCCAGTCCCAGCTGTAAAAAAATTGGTGTACTAGAAAGCAACACAGGATAGATAACAATCTCTCAAACTATTTTCAAAAGGAAAAAATGAAACTGTTGGATGTGAAAGCATTAAGAAAAGAGATGGTAAAGGAATGTGAATACTGAAAGAATAGTTAAAATTCATGAGAATAAACAAGAGAGAAATCGATGATTGGAAAACAACAAAAAAAAAAACAAATCAGAAGCATACAGTGAAGGATTAGTTGATTTCATCACGTATAAAGAAGTGACTGAACACATTTCCCTGTACTGGATCTTCAGTGATGCTATAGGTGGGCATATAACACCACAAAAGCCAGGAAAACAAAGTTAAAATTACTAAGATTTGTGAACGAACTAGCCAGAATTTAAAAGTGGCTCAGAGTAAGGCTGATAGGAATGGGTAAGTATTTGAGTCAAAAGGACAGATTGATGTGCTGAGAGATATCAGGTAAGCAGTAGTAAAATTGAAGGTGTTTAAAGCAATGTACTGTAAGCAAATTCCAGGGAAGGTATCAGAAAATGCTGCAGGTTCTCTATGTGATTATAACTGCTAAAATGTTAATTATTTGTATAGAAAACAGGAAGTGAGTTGGAAGTTATGGAAGAACTGTACGTGTAGTAGGGCATAGAAATGACAAGCTTATGTATAGTAAATGGTAAATTTCTGCCATTGTTCCCAAGATTTCTTCAAACGACTATAACTACTAAATCAGGCATGAAGTCTGATTTGCCATTGCTATCACTAGCTATATTAACATCTGTAGCATACTTGCACAAATATATTGCATTAAAATCTATCCATGGCAGCTTCAATCCTATTTTAGAAAAGAAGTGTGCATGAGGAAGAAGCTACTAAGAATCACACTGCCATAGAACCAGAACAATTCAAATACAAAATCATCTGAAAAGAAGTCTGTATACAACTTCTAAATTTCGCAAAGAATAAATAAATTAAAATAACTGAAACAATTAATTGAAAAAAAAAAAAAGATTTTTAACTCATAGTAAACGTTCTTCTGTACTTGGAAAAGTCTGATACCTAAGTCCGGAGTTCCTAGACAACTAACAAATTGTCCATTTTAACCAAGGTTCCAGTGAACTCAAGAGCATTCACATTTTCAGTCTAAATCTATATTACAACTGCAGACTGTACAAGCACTAAAATAGCTCTGTAAAGTTACTATTTTGCTGCATTCTGCTTCATCTTTCTCTTAACCATGATTAAAAATCCACAGCCCATTCATGTCATATGTATATTCTGCCAGTTCCCATGGCAAGGAGATCTGTATTCTTTCTTAAAACTGTACAGTACAGTACTGGCATACAAAATACTGGCATGAAGTCTGTATCATATTGAAATGCATACACACCTTCCTCTATCATGCTGAACACATAAGGAAAGGTGTTCCTAAAGGAACATGCTGCTGATATCTTCTAAATCATTTTGTCATGCCATAGTAAACTTATCCACTGAATTCATCCACTTTTCAATTGTTTGCACTTAAGATGTTATGCAGTTGCTGTACTCACAGTTAAATTCCATTGGCCATTGCCAACTGGGTGAAAAAGAGATGGCAGAGGGAGTGAAAAAATCTTTTCTCTTTCAGATCTGACACATTCATTCTTCAAATATATCTGTTTTGAGAATTTAGGATTTTTGAACAAATACATGAAACTTCTTAGAATTGTTCTGTTGTTGTTTGTTGATTTGATTCTGAATTATGCCTTTGATAATTTCCATGCAGTGAATAGTTGGCACTATTCTTGGTCTGCTTGATCACATATGGAATGTATGGAACTCCCAATTTTCTCAATTGGCCGTTGAATAATGTCTGTGTTGGCTAAAATTATATAATCATTCTGCCTGAGGCATGTAAATGATCTTACAATGCTGTGCATACATTATGATAAAAGTAATTTTTACTCTAGAGAAAAATCAAGTAGATAATGGGAATGGAGCATATATTAATCAATTTCCAACAATAATTCACAGATCAAGTTTGAAGAGGGAGAAAATTGTTTTATAGGTGCAAATACTGAGAAATGGAATTTCTCATTAACATTGTCTAATCTTTTTAGTCTGAACTACATAATTTATCTGAGCTACATAATTTAAAGGTCAGACAAATCTTCCATTTTTCAAAGAAGAATAAAGACCTGAACTTTCAGAACTTCTAATATGCAAAAATCCAGCTTATGTGGTAACTAAAATGCTTGGCAGACTGAATATTTTGATTTACAGATACTGAAAACTTATGTTAGACACAGATGACCTGATTTTATTGTATTTACAAGCATAGGTCTCTTAAAATGAACATTTCCTAAGCCAAGAAATAATTTTCTTTTTAAGAGCTTCATCTGATACTTCCAATGTCAGAGAGCTCAGGGTAGTTTGTGGTTTACTCAGCAAGATGTCATGTTTATTGGAGCTGTGGAAGACATTTATTGCTTCATACACTATGATCTCTTCCGGGATTCTCACTGAAATATGTATCATTAAATCACCTTCAGCCAGTTGCCATATTCACAAGTATGAGGCATCTGCCAAAAAGCAGAGACATAGACTGGCTGTAATTTTAAATCATTTAGTTTGACTCTGAGTGTTTCCTACTAACTTTTTGAAAAAAAATTAATAATAATAATAAAAATATATCTAACCACAGATAATAAATTCTGAGGCTTAAAATCCCTAGTCAGGCTACTGGTAATGATGCGTTGTGAATACGTAGAAAAGTTCTATTTCTAAAGATTGTAAAATTTGGTTTATGTGTAATATTTATGGTTTTATAAATGGAAAGGCAAAAACTCTGTTCACTTAGCTACCGATTTCTTCTATGATTAAGATCTAATTGTTTGTCTTAGAAAAAAAAACATAAATAAGCATTTTGAGACACTGAAGATACAGGTCAATGTGATATACCCACTCCACAGTTGGTAACATCAGAGAAATAGAACATAAGATGCCTACTTCTCAGATGATGAGTAATTCTTTCTGTGCTAAGACAGAACATTGAATCAAAAATATAACACTCGGTTTTTCCTTTTCTGCCACCTGGGCAGCAAGAGCAACATATCTCTTGATTTTTTTATTTTATTTTATTTTTCTACTCCTGGTTTGTTTTCAGAGAAAATATCATCCACTGTAGTCAGTGTATCTCTATGTCAATATAGCTAGCTCTGTGAAACAGATGATCTCCAGAATTTCTTTTTCAAACAAAATTATTTTATGATTTTTTGATTCTTAGCTGAGAAGCCATAGAGCAAAGAATACAATAAATTATTTTGAAAGGAAGCTTAATTAATGAAGTCAGTAAAATAAAATAGTATGAGTTTAAAACAAATGATTTTTAAAAAGCTCAAAGGTAATGCTGTTCAGAAAATGTCAGCTACCTAGGCACAGTGAATAGGTTTCACTCAACCTGATATTAGCCACCTAAGTGTTAATCCCACCTACTTCTGTGGTGAATGGAGAGAGTAATTTTCAGAAGCATTCCATTCCACCTTAAACACAGCGTTCAAGACAGGTGGTATAACATTTCCTCTCTGTGTGCCTGTTTCTTTCACAGGATCACAGCATACTTCAGGTTAGAAGATAAGAGACCATCTAGTTCAACCTCCTGCTCAAATCATTGTCAGCCATGAAATCAGACCTGATTATTCAGGCTTTTACTTAGATGGCAAATCTGCAAGGATGGACTCTGCAAAAACTCTGTGCGAAAGTGGATCCAATGCTTGTTAACTATAATGGTAAAATGTTTTCTCTTTATAAAAACAGAATCACAAATTTTGAGATTGGAAGGTGCTTTGGAGATCATCTAATCTAACCCATCTAAATAGAATTCATATGCCAATTGTCTCTTGTTTGTCTAGTCAATACCACTGGAACACAGCACTGGATGTTATTATATCTTTAGTGTACATTACTGGCTCATATTCCACATTTTGGCCATCAGGACACCCATCTAGTCTGAAATCATCTTGTTTTAACTTAATCTGCCAATTATGTACTGTAGTGAAAAACCTGGCTTCATCTTTTGCTGACTTCTATGAAAATCTAGGGATATATTGTTTGGTCTTCACAAATTCATGCCTTCTCCAGGATGAATAAGCTCCAGCCTAGCAACCTCTCACAGAGACAGTGCTCCAGCTTCAAACCACCCTGGGGGCCTTCTGATGAAATGGAGTTTACCAATGGATTTTCTGTACAGGGACAACAAAAATTGTATTATACTTGTTGTCTAATGAGTTCCAGGTAAAGGCAGATGAAGACTTCTCGTAATACAACACAGTATGCTGTTAGCCTTACCTGTAACCAGAGCACGCAGGCAAAATTCTGGTTTAAGAAAATAAGACAGTTTTCTGTCTACCAGATTGCCTAGGTCAGAGTCTCTACTTTTTTTCTCCCTCCAGGACCTTCTACTTTATTTCATCATCACTACTATATCATTTATCAAATCCCCAGGCAGTTTTTCCTTATTTCTAAATACCAGAGTCAGTTGTGCATCATGCTTTTAGCCCATTCAGTATATGTAGTAAGACATTAACCATAAGACCCTATAGAATTCTCCAGGATCACTTCTATCTCACAGGGTTACCCTTCCAGCAGTTGCAGACAGGTTAATGTTCTCCAAGAGAGCTAGAATTTGAGATTCACAGTCTTCCTCCAATTGTTTAAAGAAAGCTGCATCCCCTTCCTCATCCTGACTCAGTGATCTACAATACATATATACAGTGTCACTCTTGCTGGCTATCACACAGCCTCTCACATGTCCTGTATAAGAATATTTCTATTACATATATATAGAATTTAGACAAATAACTTAGTCAAAATCTAGATGTTTAACTTATATACAAGAAAACTGTGTGTTGCATTTGCAATCCGATTTACCCAAACCATCTATGCTCCTTTACATTCTCTAAGGTTCAAGACACACACAAAAAAGCTTCACATCCTTCCTGTTTTGGGGCCCCCAGAGTTGAACACAATACTTCAGTTGGGGCCTCACAAGAGCGGAATAGAGGGGGAAGATCACCTCCCTTGCCCTGCTGGCCACCCCTCTTCTGATGGAACCCAGAATGGCATTCATTGGGCCTTCTGGGCTGATAGTGCACACTTCTCAGCAGGGCTACTCTCATGGAGTTCCTCTTCTAGTTTACATACATATTTGGGATTACCTTGACCCAAGTGCAAAACCTTGCGCTTTGCTTTGTGAAACCTCGTTAGGTTCAAAAGGGTCCACCTTTTGATTTTATCAAGGTCTTTCTGAATGGCATCTCCTCCATCTGCTGTATTAATTTCACTGCTCAGCTTGGTGTCATCAGCAAATATTCTGGGGGTGCAGTCAATCCCATTATCTATGTCACTGATAAAGATGTTAAAGAGTACTAGACCCAAGATGTACCCCTAGGGAACACTGCTCATTACCAGCCTCCACTTGGACATAGAGCCATTGACCACAAACCTCTGACTATGACGTTCCAACCAAGTCCTTATTCAACAAATAGTCCAACGTTTAAATCCATATCTCCCATTTGTAGATAAGGATGTGGTGAGGGACCATGTCAGATGCTTCACAGAAGCCCAGGTGGATGACATCAGTTGCCTTCCCTTTGTCCACTGATGCCATCACTTCAGTAATGTTTCCATTTTTCATGTCACTGACGACTGCCTGACAGCCATGACTTTTCAAATATGATAGAAAGCGGCTCAACAACTACTTCAGTCAGCTCCCTTAGTACCCTGAGATGCACCTCTTCTGGCCTCAAGGACTTGTACTGTCTTTAATGTGAGGGTGGTCAAACATTGGAACTGGCTTTCTGAACAAGTGGTTGAAGCCCCATGGCCTTCAGCATGTAACAACATTTGGACAATACCTTCAATAAGTGCTATAACTTCTGTTTAGCCTGGAAGTGATCACAACACACTCGAACCTGATGGCTGAAGGTCCATCCATTCCAGCTGAACTATTCTATTCTACTTCTAGTATCAAAAATGATTAACATTCCCAAAACTTAATATTTATTTTCTTGGAAATGGATAGCCTATGAATGCTTACATTATTGATTAAATTAGAAATATCATTTCAATTCCTTTAATTATTTTTATTGTGTTATTTTCCAGTCTCGAAGAATGTGAATGAGATTTATCTTAAACAGCCACTGTGAAATGAGAATACTTCTTTCCAGAGGTACCTATTTACATCCATTACTGATGATGGAATGTAAAGAACAGCTTAGGTGAAATATCTGAAGTTTTTATTACTGAGGAGCTGAATAATTCCTAAGGACTTGTGAGAAGAAAAAAAAAAAAAGGAAAATAAAAGTCAGGAGTTAATCGAATTATTGTATAATACAAAAGACAGATTACTTATTACTTATTAGTATATATAAAAAAAGATTTTTTGGAGGGAAGAATCTGTATTAATATATATGTCTTCTTAAAAAATCAGAAAAACTTACCTGTAATTTTTATATACAATATGGCATAGGAGTATTTTTCATTGTAAAAGGGGGAAGTATTTCTTAAGATATTTTTCTCATAAAACAACATCTATGTTAACATATATAACCCTTCTTGATGAACAGAAGAAAAGAATGTTAATTAGCATTAAACTGCATGACAGTATGCATTTGATAGCTTGACTTTGTTTCAGTGGTTATTCACAGAACATACTGCATTTGCTCAGCCATGTGACATCTTATTTCTATTACAAAGATAATGTTAGATTTTCTTGTGCAAGGTCAAATTTCCGAGGAGCAGTACTGATCAGATTGCTTTGGCATTCAACATAAGAAACAATCATGCTGTGTTAACTAAAATAGCTAGGATTCATATGTTTATAAATTTAGCTGTTATACTAATGTATTGTAGTGACTAAACTTGTTTGCAGTCTACTTACAGCCATTACTATTTAGTACTTTTAAATAACAGTTACTGTAAAAGAAAATTCTTGCAAAGGGTTTTCCTCTTCACACGGGAGTTCTAGAATTTCTCTCTTTCTCTCCCTCTTTTCTTCTTAGTAATAAAACAGACTGCAATTTTACATCTGATTTAAACCAAAACTATTGCAACTTTTGTTTTGGGATTTCATAGGATTGGCATATTTAGAAAGAATTTCTAGCTTTTGCATTTATTTCATATTTTTGTCTCTAATCAACAGCATATCTTTGAATGCTGTTCTTTGCATCAGCTTTTGGACAAATAGCTTTTTACCCTGATTCATTTAGGTCAAAATTTGTATGGCAAGACCTCTCCATCCTTGTTGGTCAAGTCGCTTTTCAGTCACTTGGCTCTGCAGCCTGTATTAGTGCTTTGGATTACTCCTGTCCGGACTGAGGACTTAGTATTTTCTTTTACTGAACTTTATAAAAATTCTGTCAGCTCATTTTTCCAGCCTGCTGATGTCTCTCTAATTGGGACTCATTTGGTGCTGCTACTCACAGTTTTACATCAACCACAAACTTCCTATGAGTGCACTCTGTTCCATCATCTGGATCATTAATGAAGATATTAAAAAGTACTGGCCTGGTATTAGCCTGTAGAATACAGCATTTCTGTCTGAGCTCCAGATGAGCTTTGTGATGCTGTTCATAAGATTTTGAGACCAGGATTTCAGAGAAATTTCAATCCACCTTCAAGTCCAGTGCACTTTAAATCAAATTGACTATTCCATGCCAAAATAGCTTTTGCTATCTCATCCCTGAAAACCTATTAAAACACTGTATAAAAATCGGCTTTGGTACTTAAAATTATCAGCAAGACAATTTCAGTTGAACTTCTTTATTCAAAAGGCCTTTTAATTTCTGTTTTATTTAAATCTCCAATTTATGTGCTTTCATGTGTTGAATCATTAAAACTGGGTTGTTTTAGAGATATTATACTGCGACTACAGAATGATAAGAATCTGCACATAATGAAATAGAATTCATATGCAGTAACTCACTAAATTGAACAAAATCTTACCAATGACACCATTAAAATAATGCCTTTCTTTTACTGCTGAAATTTACCACTGATGTTAAAAAATGCTGCAAGAAAAGGGGTGTCAGGAAAATTTCATTTCACAATCATTAAGGCTTGAGTGGGCTGCAGTTCTGTTGTTTCAGAAGATTTCTGTAGGTTAAATTTTAGGCTCCAAAGACAGTATTGTTTTATATATATCAGGCTACTGGCTACACTAAAGGCGTCTGAATAATAATACCAGAATATGATATAACCCACCAATATTAGGAATCTGTGTCCAGAGACAAGGTAGGTATATATAAGGAACTTAAACTGTACCAACTATGTAAAACTGTTTTGTAAATCTAAATGAACAGTCAGATGTTTACATAGAGAGTTTTATTGGATGTTCATTATAGTGAAAGGAAATCCAGTACTATATGCAGCTTTACATACATTAATTTCTTATGACATTTGAGATTCCATAGAAAGTCGTGCTGAGATGCCTACTGTTGGACAGGAGGTGCTGGGTTTTGCTCTTTTGTCATATCTGCTCTCCCCACTTTTATTTGTAGTGTGAATATGCATACTTTATGAGCTCAGTAGCCCTGTAGGCTTTATGATTGACTTTGCTAGATTTCCATTGACTGTAAGTGACATGTTCACACATATGTGGCATTTAGATGACTGCAATCTAAAATCCTAACCTATATGAAAGCTTCAGTTGCCTATCAGCAGATATTGTTTGCTGATTGATAAGACTAGGGATATCATGTCTGGTCTATAGTTTTCCAGAAGGGCACAGGTTTCTTGTAGATTCAACAAGGTATTTGCCATGCTTATACAGATGCCTGGGATACAGTAGTGAATTTACAGTTATAAAAGTTCTCTATCATTGTGTAACTCAGTTGTGCACCATTTCTAAACCAATTTTTTGATACCTAACTTATGACAAAATTAATATCAGCCAAGGTGGTTTTAAATGGAAATATAGTCATCATATATAATGTAGAAATCTCAAATGTTTACTACTAAAATTAAATTTCTCTGTTTCATTTGTTTAGGACATTAAGACTAAATTCAGATGCCATTTGAACCTCTTGGAGATCTTTAGATTCATTTGGGTATCATTTCTGACCCTGAGCTGACAGTTCAAAAAGGGAGCTGTCCTCTGTACATAACATGTTGAATGTTGTATAGAACTCCCATCAAGACATCAATGACCTTAAGTTCTCAGACTGAATTCCTTAAAGTTTTTTTACAATAAAATGTTTTTGAGACTAATTTGGAACATCTAACGGTGCACTATTTTGTTGACTTTGACATTAATTAATTTCACACATGTTGTCTTGAGGTCTTTTAATTAGTTGATAATACATTTCTATAAACGCCTACTTAACATATTGTATTTTGAGGTCAAAAGCCAGTTCTAGTCTTCACATAATTTTGTAGTTGAAGTTCAGAGTGATTAGATTATGTATCAGTTGTCCTGAGCATCTCCAACCCATAGAGTAACATTGGTTTAACTTTTAGAATTTACAAAGCACATATTTCTAGACATTAATCTGATGGAGTTCTAAACCAGTCAGAAATAATGAATCGTTCATTCCCATAGCACTTTCTGCAGGTTGTCTATCTTGACATTTAAAAACTGAAATTTTGAATTTTAGTTGCAGCTCATTCTTTCTTATATAAGTTAAGGAGCATTTTTTGTTTCGATTCTACACAGAAATGAAGGCCTTGTTTTACCTTGCAGTTAAAGTCAGTCAACCTGCAGAATCCATGTCTGAATATTTCAGGGTGTGAAAGCATCTGTGATGTTGAAAAACATTTGTGTGTTTGAACTTCTGTGCAGAAAACTCTAAGCAAAAACCCCTTTTCTTCAAAATATGTCTGATCCATCTAAGCACACAGAAATGCTGTCAGTTAGTCAAAGGACCACTGTAGAGCTTCAAGGTAGTAGACAAGATCATCGTATAATTTGTAAAAACTGAAAGCGAATTAATTAATTTTATTATTCTGGAAATCTATAGTGCATCCAACTATCTGCTTTCTTACTCCTTACAGAAGAATGGAACTTGTGGCGCAGTGTTATTTTGAAATTTCATTTGACCATTATAAACATGTATAAAGAAATACTACATAAGCAATGTCTGCATAAAATAACTCTTAAAATGTGACATATAAAATGAAGAAAGTGCTTGAAAATTTATGATTACCTGCATAATGAACAGTTGCAGACAAGTTTTATAAAAGCAAAGAATCTACCTGAAGGAAACTACGAAGCTAGTTTTGTTTTCTCACACACGTATTCTTCGGATGTTGGAAGAAAACAGATCTGTTCCCATATCTGATAGCTGAAAGCTATTTTGTCATGAATGGTCTGTTTTGGATCCCTCATAAATAAGTAATGCTGGGAAGGCTTTAAGTAACATTCTGTCATCTGAAAATTACCAGTACAAAACTACAGCAGCAAAGTCCATTTCCACTAGAAATCAGAGGAATCCAAAGGCACTGCTTTGGTGACACAGTTGGAAAATGCAGAAATAAGAGCCACAAAGATTCAGTGAAATGAGGTTTCAAACTACTTATCTTCAAAATATGACTTGACAGCTTAGCTGCAAGAATGTTCTGTTAAGCTCCACTGTAGTCATCTGTTACCTCCTTGGTTGATGAGAACTGTTGATAGATAACAGAAAATGACTTGGCAAGTAAGTTCACCAGCCCCCTCAGTACCCTCAGGTGGATCCCATCTGCCCCCATAGACTTGTGAGAGTCTTAAGTGGAGTAGCAGGTCAGTAACTGTTACCTCCTGAATTGTGGGGGTTTTATTCTGTTCCCCATCCCTGTCTTCCAGCTCATAGTTGTGATCAACTGTAATCATAACTGTTCTCTCCATTAAAGACAGAAGCAAAGAAGGCATTGAGTACCTCAGCCTTTTAATCATCCTTGGTGACAATATTCCTTGCTACATGCAATAAAGAATGGAGATTTCTCTTGGCTCTCCTTTAGTTGTTAAACTATTTGTAAAAATACTTTTTGTTGTCTTTTACAATGGCGATCAGATTAAGTTCAAGCTGGGCTATTGCCTTTCTAATTCTCTCTCTGCAAAGCCTTGTACATTACTTTACTGCCAGCTCCTTCTTCCAAAAGTGGTAAACTCTCTGAAGGGAATATAATCATTCAGCGAGAAGACAGATCATGCCTATAAATTTAGAACAGGTAAAAGTTCTAATCAATATGTGCCTTTGTTGATGGCTCTCCCATTACCTTTTTTTTTTTCCCTTCTTTTTTTTGCCTACTCAAGAAAGGCAGTCACTAACATTCATTATATGGTGGGAGATAGCATAGGTTTATAGCTATGAAAAACTAAATGTTAACTTTTCCTGTCCATCACAATTTCTATCTTTATAAAGGCATTTAAACTGCTGATTAAGCTAATAGATTATTTTTAGTACATACAACCTTTCCTACATTCATATTCCTGTACTTGATACAGAAGTCTTTATAAATACATCTTGTATGACCATATAATCTACACCTACTCTCTTCAAGCCAATAGATAAACTTTTTCACGTCAAAGCAATTATAAATTTATCGCTATTTAATTTATCATGCTGCTCGAGTAAACCTTTTAAAGAGTAATATATGTATATATTATATATATATATCTTGAAAAGAAAATTCTTAGACATAAAATAGAAAATAGGCATATAATTTAAGGAAAGATATAGCTTGGCAGTTCAGGGTAGTTAATGAGCTTTTTGAACACTCTAATGATGAAAATGTCTACAATATCCAGAAAAAAAATATATATATATATCTTTTGTGTGCTAGAAAATTATGATAGACAATGAAATGTTACTTCTAAAACATAAGCAATTAGTAACTTTGGTTTCAATTGTGTTGATAGTTTTTCTTTCCCCACAATATAAAAACAAAACAAAGCAAAACATGAAACAAATATACAGAGCAAATCTGGACAGAAAACTGTGTTCTTTTTGTCCATTTATTTTCCTTTCTTTTTTTGTCCATTTACATTTTCATACAGTTACACAACTCAAAAGAAGTTGAGTAAACAGGGAGTTTAACCTAAGAATTTATTTAATACAATTAATATGGAAATAGGGACTACTAGCAATTATAAGGAGAAATTTTATTACAGATTTTAGTCATAGTTATGTAGGTTAAAGGAAAGAAGTTTAAAAAAGACACACACTTGCCCTTCTGAAATGACAACAATAGCAAACATCAACAACAAAAGCGCCACCAGACAATTGTGAATTGGGATGATTCCTAGCATGATGGAGTCAGTGGTGTGAAGGAAAAAGAACAACCAGGGCTGAATGTCATAACCGTATATACTAATGTATAAACAATTCAGTGCACCCAAAAGGTGACATTTTCAAGTTTTAGAACAAGTTTTATCCTCCACCTTGCTCACCGATGTTGTCACTTCACCACTCTATCATAAAAGGCCACCAGTCTGGTCAGGCATGAGCTTCCCTTGGTGAAGACATGTTCGCTGTCTTGGATTACCCACTTGTCCCTCATGTGCCTTAACATGTCTTCCAGGAGGATCTGTTCCATGATCTTCCCGGGCACAGAGGTGAGTTTCAGCAACCTGCAGTTCCTCTGGTCCTCCTTCCTCCCTTTCTTTTAAATGGGAATGATGTTTCCCTTTTCCCAGTCTCTGAGGACTTTGCCTGACAGACATGATTTTCCAAATTTGATAGAGTGGCCCAGCAACTACCTCGGTCAGCTCCCTTAGTACTCTGGGATGCATGTCATCCTGCCACACTGACTGGTACTCCTTTAACCTCATGAGGTGGTCTCAAATTTGTTCTGCCCTTAGAGTAGAGGTCATTTGCTCCTCCAGCTCCTACCAAGAATTTCAGGGATGTGAGATTCAGGGATGAGTAAAGTATGAGAATCCTGACTGTCAGTGAAAACTAAGGCTAAGGACTCATTCAGTATCTCAGCCTCCTCCGTATTTGTTGTAGCCAGTTCTCCTGTCAAATTTATCAGAAAAAAAGTAGGCTGTTGTTGCATCTGACCAATGTACGTATAGAACTTCTTGTTTTTAACGCTCCTTGTCAGGCTTAAAAACAAACAAATAAACAAACAAAATCTGTAAAAAATGTTCAGATTTTCCTGTTGAGATATGTGAACAGTAATATAGATTCTGTGAAGGTTCTCCATTCAAAAGCATAAAAGAATAAAATTATTTCTTAATAACTTTTTTCAAGATGTACCAAATGATTCTTTTTTCTTTCCTTCCTTCTTTTCATCCTTTTAAAAAGTTTTATTAATCATTAAAATTCACATTGGAAAGAAATTGGAACTGAGTAGGGAAGAAAATTTTCATATAAATATATTGGTTTTAGCTTATAACTTAAATTTAGAAAACAAAAAGAAAAAAGAAAAAGAAAATTAACCTTTGAGTGGAATTGCTTTCTCCTAGTAACTAAATTAACCTAATTTTAAGTGAACTGATATGGAAAGAGTCCAATTTATGTTCATACACAGAATATTTCCAGTATTTTAGGTTGTTCAAAGCATCCTTCTACTCCTTTTGACTTTGAAATTGAAACAGTAAACATACAATACACGCTTCAGCATAATAAATTTTTCATAATAGATAGGAATATTTATGATTTGTTTGGAAATTCCTTTATTTCTCTACTGTTTCTTTCTGTTATTTTACTGTTCCATTCATCCACAGCTACTGCAAAAGTATCATCATAAACTTGTGTAACAATGATTGCATTTTATGGCAGGCTTCTAGCTGAAACTCATCACAACTGAAAAATAAGGATACACATGTATGGTTTTGGGTTTTCTTCTTGAATTGAAAGTCAGACTTATCTGCTTCCAGGGTAAATTGGAAGCCACAGTAATTTTCCAGTTGAAAATGTGTCAATATAATGTATTAGTGTACATTAAGATATGCATTCTAAAGGAAATTATACATTGGACAGAGCAGTATAAGAACTCTCAGTCATAGTAACTATTCTATAATTATTCATTTGTAATTGGATTCATTTTTTCCCCCTTTTGTGGTGGAAAATCAAATGTCAGGTTTCTATTTGATTCAATTATTTTCTTTTTTTTATATCATTTTATTATGACTGACTGGGATTTCACGACAGTAGCTCATAATGTTGTGATCTTTACTTGTAGCTAGAACAGTAATACCACACTGATGCTCTGTCTACTGCTGAACAGTGCACAGTGACACAAAATCAAGGCTATCTCCAAACCCCTCAAGTTGGTTGTGAGTGGAAAAAAAGGTGAGGAGGTGACATGGCCAGGATACCTGATCTAAACCAATCAAAGGAATATCTTATGAATAAAAGCTGGGAAAACAGAATGAGAAGGGTAGGATGTTGCTATATAAATGTCCATCCTCCCAAACATCTGCTTTGCATATTGACATTGGCTTCTAAATATCAATGTAAACCATTTGCTGATGGAGAAATAGAGAATAACTTTTCCTTCTTTGCTTCTGAGCAGCCTTTGCTTGTTTATCTTTTTGTTTTCTTTTACTTTTGCTTTTTCCTGTATTTAAAAGATTCTTACCTCATTCCACAATCCTTTTATTTCCCTCCCACCTTGTCCCCCCAATCCCCCCCCACCCCTCCACCCCCCATGATATTTTTTCTCTTCTTTCATCCTTAGAGGAAGGGTGGAAGGGTATTGAGTGAGCAATGTGGTGGAGTGCAGTTGAGCACTAGTGTGCAAACAATTTGTGCTAATACTTAACAGAAAAATTCTAAAAGCACACAGGTGAAGGTTCTCCTGTGAGGAAAGGTTTTTCCTGTGAACTGATCAGTATCAAACATCTCAGTACTTTCACTTTAGATATTTGTATGAAGAGTTCTCTTTCAGCATCGCAGAGAAAGAGAATCTAGGGAATCTAAATATCCTATCTCACTAGCATTCAGCAATTCATAAAAAAACATGGTTTCAATTGTGTTGTAGGTATGCTATCTCTATCTAAACGTGAGATCATTTTGAATAATTTATGATTCAGAAGTGATTAAGCATGTCCTCAGCACTTCAACTCTCTCTGGATTAATAACATTAATACTGACAGAATAAAATCTTCTGATCATTTCCTGGTGAATTTTAAGGGTGGTGAATTCCAGTGGCAAGTCAAAATATTCGTTCTCCCTGTTAGTCTCTGTAAAGAGAATGTTTGTCCCTTTTTCTTTGAAGGTCAGTTTCTGTTTTGCTTCAAAGAAAAGTTCCTGTGATAAGTAAGTTCTGTCTACCACACTGAGATCTATACTTACCTGATTTTACTGCAATCAGTGTCATGGAATTTCCTAGCTGGCTTTGCTGGAAGACAAATTTAGACCAGTGTTGAATGTGTCATGTAATAACAACTTTTATCCAGTTGTCCATTTAAGTTTAAAAAGGATTTAAAGTAAATCAATTTAAGATCAACAGTATTTAATGTTTATTCCTCATGAGATTTAAGAACAAAAGAAAATAGATGTATATAATATATCAAATCCGTAGATACAGAGTAATTTCAGAGTTACTTACTTACTGTATTCAAAATTGCTAATAAATTATCAAAACAAGCATCATAAGATCATTCCCAAGCCTACTTTTGTTATTTCTTTCTTGAACTTTTTCTACAGTGTTTGGTTACTCTAGTAAGAACATGTTTGTACATATGTTGTATGAATTAACAGGGGAAAAAAATAACTTAGATATGGTTTCTGTTTGTCATTGTTTACAGTTCATAGTTTCAGAACTTCAAATAATGAAATTAGTACTACAATAATTAATTAATATGTCAGTCCATTCTGCATTCACTTCATCGAATGAAGATGACTAGATGCCAAGAAAACTTTCTGACATTGTAAACAGGACATTGTGGAAGAACTGAAGACCAAGCATTTTGTTGTCCATCTCCACAGCAACAAAGTCTCTTCCCATTCTGTCAAGACTGAGAAATCTGTATGTACTGGTTATCAGGAGCTGAAATGAAAAAAAAAAATACCCCTCTCTTTCATGTTTCATAACCAACTGGATACTTCATGGCTAAAAAATTACCCAGGGCTGCATTGATACTATTCTGAATAAAAAGACAATTCCTAGTTAATCTGAGTAGGGATTTAACTAAGTAAAATAAACATTTGTGTTGCTGAAATATATATAAGACCTTGCCCCTTTTAGAATCAATTTAGGAAAAAAAACCCAAACATTTCAATGTGTGCCTTTTCTCATCTCAAGCTGGAAATTTAAGAGGGTCAGATAAATGTTACTCCAAAAGTGTAATTTTTCTCTATCCAATTTAAATAGAGTTTATGGTAGTGATCTCAGATATAGGTAAAAGCATATTACAGCATGCAAGTTAGGGGAAATCAATCCTCTCTTCTGTCTCCAGATTTTTACTACATCCACCATCTGCTGTGCTTGAAAAACTGTTCAGTCTCTGAAAAAAAGTATACAAACAGATTCTATTTCCTCCTCCTCATGAATATTATACTATTTTTCTGTGACTGTGAGACCACTGGAAGACTTCATAATTCATAAAGCTCACTTTTATGAATCAGGCCACATCATCAATAATATATTTTTTCTCTGAATATGAACTGACAAATGCATTAAAGACTATTATGTGCCTACCTACTATTCCTATATATAAACAGTTTTTAAGGTATTTCATTCCCATAAACTGGACTGAGTCTAGTCTCAAAAGGCCTTTGGAAAGATAAGAGAAATCGTGGATCCTCTGGGAATTGTGATTGTGATGCAAATCTTAAAATTGCAGTTGCATAAAAAGTTGGCATCTATTACTTACAATGACATTTGCTTTTATTGGAAATAGCTTGTGGAAGAACAACCAGTGCATTATTAAAGCTGCAAATCAGATGTTCAGGAGGTGTTGCATAGACTCCTATTAGACTTCTCATCAAAGACTGTCACAAGATAATTGAAGTATTGTTATTACTATTCTTACTTCTCTTTATATAATTATTCTTCATCATGTTTTGTTCTGTTTTCTTTTTTCTTTTTAATCTTAGTGTATCTAAAGGATTAAGGAGCAAGAGAATTAAATCCTGACCCCCAAGAGATAATGTAGAAAATTCCCTTTCCAACAGAGGATCAAAGTATGTTTCCTGTCAAGTTTCTTTTGTTTGTTCATAGTGAAAGGTACATGTCAAAATAGAAATCTCCCATTTTGTTTCTCATGCATTGCATATAGATAGATACATAAAAAAACTCTACACAGATAATATAAACATTATACTTACATCTATACCTACATCTGTATGAACACGCATATGTATTAAACTCCTTGACAGTCTGTTGCAGTGATTAACCTTCACAACTACTACTAGTAGCATTATACTGGAAAGATCAAATAGTGCATGAAATAAAAATGCTGTTTTATAAAATTGAGGTGTTTTTGTATTTGTGTACATAATCAATGCTCAAACATAGTCAAAGATGCAAGTGTCATATATCAATATCAAAACATTTTGCTTACAGAAAATTAAGAAAACTGATTAGACATCAAAAGCTGAATTTTGTGAACAACCAGAATATGGCTGGTATATTAGTCAACCTATTGGGTGTCCTCACTTACCACCATAGGAAGGTTTCTCGGTGCTGCTGCTACTGTAGCTCCAAGTCTTTTAGAAGCCTAGTCTAGCTCCAAATCCAATAATTAAACATAATAGAATGGTAAGTTATTACAGAACCACTGTACTGATTCATATATATATATATATCATGACATTATGAGAACCCAGCCCAAGTAACTACTTTGAAAAGAAAAGATACAATATTGTTTGAAAATACTAGTAAAAAATGAAATATGTTAGAAAAGTTGAGTTTCAACAGAGATATAACTTGGAACTTAATACAGCATGTGGTGAGTGACGTTGAATATTAAGCTTATTACTGTATCTGTTTTTCTTTGATTTTCATTATCTCTATTCCCATGGGAATATTCTTGTCTCATAAGCACCATTCACACAATAACTATCATGAGGAGTTATGTGAAAGGTTAAGTGTAAGACAGTTTGATTTCTCCCAATGACATAGGACTGTAAAAAATCTGCACACCAACCACATAATGATCAATACTGAATATGCAGACATTACTTCAGAGTTTATAGAATGTAAATAGAATAAATAAATAAGTGGATAAATAGAATATAAAACCATTTCTTGTTTCAACAAATACATAAATACATACTTTTTTGTGTGGTTTGTCAGAGATTTGAGTATCTGACTTGCTTTCATGCTTCCTATGAGCTATGATACTTCATCTGAGCTACCTGGCATTGTAAAACCTCATCAGGATACAGGAAATGCAATGCGTAAAACATTAGCAACCTTTTTTTAACTTTTAACTTTTTTACTTAATAACTAAGTCCCTAAATTAAGAAAGACAAAACTAAGCAGAATTTGATTTTCTAAAGCATATAAGCAGTTTGTGAAAATGATTTAATTAGCATAATTATGAACACCAACTGGTTTAATTTTTTGAAAATGGACAGCTATCTGATTTAGGAATATGTTTCTATTAAACTGCTATGCAAATTAGATAAGCAATTGCATATTTGGGAATAAAGTTGTGTCGTGGTTAGAGTAGTGGAAATACTGAAAGAGCATTACAGTAAAGCTTGAATTATAATTGGATAACGAAGAAGAACCTGCTTTAAGCTGTTAAAAATATCAGTCACTAGAACTTAACAAAAGCATTATGGCATCCAAGAACTGACCGACTCCCAGTTACTTTCCTCACCTAGGGATAAAAATATTAATTTATACATAGGTTCAGAGGTATTTTATCCATAACTACACAATGGAATTCCATTTTGGCTCATATCTACAACTATAGTGAGGTCAAAATATAAAGCCTTTCTTCACCTGTGTGGCCCTGAATATTTATTTCATTATCTCATAATCATTAATTAGGCCATATCTTGAAAAGCAGACTCTATACTTAGTTCCATGAAAAAAAAAAAAAAAAAAGGAAAAAAAAGTAGAAAAATGAACAATCTCAATTCTTTAACTAACATCTTTAATCTAGATTTCTTTTCTCTTTGGCTAAATTTCCTCTTAACACTGTTCATCCCCATGTAACAATTCTTCTGTAAAGAACACTGAAACTATTCAGTGAGGCTTAACACTAAAAAAAAAAATAAAAATGCTGAATGTATCCTGGAGATGAGAGAGGTTATTCTCTTTATTGGTACTTCTCCACTTTGAAGTTAGGTATTCAGAAGAACAAATATTTAAAACCAGGCTACTGCCCTAAAATGCATTCTATATTATGGTCAGGCAAAACAAAAACAAAATCAAAAACAAACCAGAAACAAACAGAAAACAAATAATACCAAACACAATAAAAAGAGCACTCAAAAGGCCACATATGAACATTATAAATAGCTAGAAATCATATATAGTCATTATGTATTTTCTATCCATACATTCCAAATAAGGCAAGTGTTTTACAAAAACATCTGAAGAACTTTTTCCTGTTAGAATACTTCAGTTGAAATGAATCAGTGAAGTCCAAATGCAACTGTTCTTTCTCTGAACTTTGTTTACAAGTATTTCTTACTAGAAGGCTGGCAAACTGCTCCTGAAATAGTTCTGCACTGCAGTAAGAAACAGATGTGTGGCTTTGTCATTTGCTCTGCATTTCCTGAGGTTGTCAGGTTGTGTGCGTACTCTTTTTTCTGTTTTGGCTTCCCCACACCATCTTTTTAAAAGACGCATTACTTATTCAGGACTTTTTAAAAATGCATGTAACTGAGTTGAAAAACTGCTCAGAGTTCATAGCTGTGAAAATTCTATCCAGGGAATAAACTCTAAGCCTGAAGTATCCTCAACAACTTGTAGAATTCTAAGCAATCTATGGACATAAAATGATTAATGCTTAGCTCTATACAATAAAGACGGCTTTATTCCCACTGTGACCACTGTGAGTGATATAAACAGGTTCTGTGATAATGCTAAATACATAGAGGTGGAAGAGAGTGCAGTGAAACTGCAGGTTTCACTCTTTTTCATTTTAGCCAAGCTGAGAGCAGATACATGATTGTATCTATTCTAAAGGAAGATAAAGGTAGCAGTGCTGAACTAGGTTCTCTAAGCCACTGCTGGGATCTTTTTCTTCAGATAGGTGTTGAATGGAAAATAGTGTTAAAACTACAACTTACGTTTTGGTTCTTTATTTTATGCAATATTTACATAAGATAAAATAAGAATTATAACATTATGCATAAGAATGAACAAAGAATCGCTAAGGTGGTAAGCATTTCAAAAATAAAAGTGTAATGCAGAAAAGCATTTGATATTTCAGAAACTTTAGTTTTTAAAGTGCTGTATGGGTATGAAAGTTCAAGAACGCTATGTAGGAGTATGCATAACCTGTTAAGCCTACTAAGGTGACTCTGATTCCCATCGTATGTCAAGACTCAAATTTAGACTTTTCTTCCATGTGAAGTAAATCCCCACAGTACCCACCTGTCTATAATAAAGATTAGATCAGCAGCTGTCTTCTGTGAAAAGTATAAAATAGTTTTCCCTTCATATAGCTTACTAGAAAAGTTTCATTATCTAACCAAACTTGGAGCATGCCTCATTCACTCAAGCCACTGGCCAAGATAGAAAGATAGTACCAAGTTAATAACAAGACAGTAATAAAAACGCTTGTACAGGAAATTAGACTTTTAAGTATTCTTCACCTTAAGATAATTTTAATTTTGCACAAATACTGAAAGGCTCTGTCTTCAGAGTACATGCCGCAACACTTGTCTTCACAAGTCTTCTGGAAGTTATGCCACTGGACAACCTCTCAGAAATAAAAAGAACGAAAATAAGTACTGGAGAATAAAATTATTTACTTTATCTGATGAGAATATCTTTGCTCTTAAAGTCTTCTCTTTTTTCATTAATAGTGTATTTCAGTTCATCACAAAGTAATCTGCTAGTGTGATGTCTACTGATTCAGATATGATGGCTGAAATTTAAGCCAGTAACATATATCTCGTATACTCTCATTAGTATGAATGTGTATGCATAGTTTTATGTTTTGAATGTAATGTACAGTTCAATGTTTGGAAAAAAAATGAAGATGAGATATGAATAATAACCAATGAGGCAGAAAGAATGATTTAATTTACAGTCAGCAAACATCTTATTGACAACTTTCTAAGCCTCAATAAAATCTCAAGATGGAGCCGAGCCATAAAAAAAAAAGTTTTCCTACCCAGAGTTAGGCCCCATGAGGTATTATATGGCACAAAAAGACTGACACTGACCATGAACTTAGTGTCTTGTGAGCTGGATACATAAAAAGGAAGATACATCTTATGAATCCCAATGTAAAGCATGTTAGTAAAAACATCATCATCTCTCTCACAACCCACTCCCTGCCATTATCATCTGTGTCTTAGTAGTGGTAGTAATAGCAATAGTAGTAGTAGTAGAGGTAGTAATGGTAGTAAATACCTGTTCTCTTAGTAATGAGAATTCAATAAGAAACACAGAATTGAAAAAATGTTTTGAAGTCTCTATTTACTGAAGTTAGGTGTCTATCTGAAGTTCAGGACATTTCAGTTTGAGTATTTTTTTCCTTGAGTAGAAAACTGTGCTATGTAAGTTTTGAAAGTACCATGACTGTACTTTAATAAAGGCCATAATTCCATCTTAAATATTTGTACACAGGAAAATGTGAGATGTACAGAAGAGTTTCAATACTATGCAGTTCTTGTCAAATGTATCATATTTAGTTTAACACGATAAATTTTAATTTTTAAATTTAAGTTTAATATTAGAATCAAATATGAGATTTCTACTTCTCTTTCTTATGTGATGATTTTTCTTTTCTAAATAACAAGTAAATAAGCAGACATTTTGTTCTTATGCATTTACTTTAAGGGAATGGGGATAAGTACATTCAATACATTTAGTTTACAGCCACAACAATAGTTAAGGACTGAGAACTTCAACATGATGTCAGGTACTAAAAAAATATACATCAGAAATCCTCTTGACGAGAAGGTGAACTCCTGGCAAGAATATTGTCTTAATTCCTTAACTGCCTTTGTATAAGGATGATAGAATAGACTGTTCAAGATTAGTGATTAATTCTTATTACTCTGTTTTTTTTGTTTGTTTATTTGTTTGTTTGTTTTTAGGATGGAGATAAAGAGATAGTATAAGGAGAACTAGGTATGGAGTTATAGATTTAGACAACATAGGAAGGTACAGGTAGATAGGTAGGTACTTGTGGATACATATGGTATAAATATAGATGGCATGGATAGATACAGATAGTTTTCTGTAGTTTTTTCTACTTGGACTGCAAATTTTCTCTCCGAAAGTTTTGAGAAAAAAAAACTATCATTGGTTGCTGTTTGGAACCTGGCCAAAGGCACAGATAATGCAGCCCATTATTCCAAACGTATATAAGGAGTGCAGGTATAAAATAATCTTTTACAGCCAGCAGCTCTCTATGACATTAATAAATTTGTCTATGTAATTAGAAAGGCACCTGATTTTAAATTTATTTTTTCAAGTAGAGTATTTGTTCTTTTAATAAGAAGATAAATCCATAAATGATTACTGTGTTATTTTTGTTTTTGTTTTTCTTTATTTGGTCATACCCTCGGCATGACGATAAACATAATTTTATTTTTTTCTGTCATAAAAATATAATATAAATTTATAATTTTTATCTGACTGTAGCATTAATATTAGTATATATATAGTAATATAAAATATAATATATATATATATATATAAAATATAAAATATAAAAAAAATATAGATATAGTAATCAAAATCAAGCAAACAAAAAACGAAATCCTTAATCTCAGCCCGTATTATCTCACTCATCATAGCTTTCAGTATTGCTCTTTAGACTCTTAACACATTTCAAGAATGAACTGACTACTACTGAAGAGACTGAATTTTGACAGGCCATCTCACCTGAAAATTACAGCAAAGATAGATTAAGGCTAATTCTATGGCACTGTGCACTACAATCTAAAAAAGTGCAGATTTTTTTTTGGTAATAGGTTTTTATCCATTCTTTTATGTGCTGTTATTGCAGGTTAGTTTAGTACAAATCACACACAAAAATATCCTGTCAACTACAGATAAGAAATTAAATATGAAGAATTTCATTCACATACAGGTAGATACACACTGCAAACTAGGTAAATATGAATATATTGTCTTTAAGTAAAAAGAGGATTTTTTACAAAGTATAGCTGAAAAGTCAAACAAGTGAGAAAAATGCAGGATCTTATCTTAGATCTTATCCTGTTTACGAGTAATTTCTAGGCAAAATCATTCTGAAGCTCTTTCCAAAAATTCAAATGGATAACTTGCCCTTCCCAGAGTTCAGTTTGTCCTACATAACCATTTTTTAGAGATTATAAGTAAATATTTTGTAAATAACTCTTCACTATGACAAGTCTCTTTCAAAAGTTTACAGGTTTATTTTTTCTTTACTACTTAGTTAATAAACCATATCAATGCCAAAATCCAAATCTTATTTTATCATGACTAGTTAGAAACAAATTAAAAAAAAAAGGAATACAAGATGGTAGTCAAGAAGAAATAAAACAAATACCACATAGCAGAATACAGGAAAAAATAACATGGAGGAGAAATGTCATAAATGATTGTACACAATCATGTCATGCTATTTGTACAGCAAAAGGGATGAGATATGGACTGCATGAATGGAAAAAAGTATGAACAGATAACTGGACAGAGAATTGCTCTCTGAAAATTTTTTCTGAGTTTCTGGGAAAGGTAAAGAGAGATATTAATACTAATGTCCAACAGCAGAGATTATAGAAATAGATTCAGAATCTTACCAAAACTTCCCTACAACAAGTTAAGAAGCAGTAGGTAATAGTTACAATACATGATGTGGGAAAAGAGAGTCACCAAGAGAACAGTCAAATATTTGAACGGGTTTCTCAGGGAGGTGTTGAATCCCAGCCCTCAGCTGTTAATGCTTTGTCATGCACAGTCAATACAGTGCTGGACAAGATGATCTCCTGAGTTCCCTTCCAACATAAATTTCTGTTTTTCCTAATTGTAGGAAAATGGAAGGATAAAAGAATTATATACAAAACAGTAATGCCTTTATGGTATACAGGTAAGAGAATATGGACAAGAAAAAGAGAAAGGAAAAAGGAACATCTCATCAAACTATTGTCAGTGCTTTTCTTTAGCCTAGCATTAGTCACAACTATGGTTCTCAGTTTCAAACTGCCCTCAAAGAAATTGAAACATGCTTGTCACCTGACTTAAGAGCAAAGTCTTCGCTAATAAAAATCATTTTTCATGCTTTCCATTCAGTTCTTAAGAAACACATTCAGATATTATATGTCACAAACATAACACTCACCATAAAAGATCACCTCTCACATTAAATCTTACTAGAAATAGATGATTACCTGCAATTCCTCATGTTAATATTTCAATTGAAATAACATCCAAACAACCAGATAAGTACTTAGCTCTTTTAGTTAGTTCACATGCATTTTGTAACACTGAAATTAAACTTTGTAATTTCTTTATTACAAAATATCATTATCAGAGTCAGTCTTTTAATGTTATACATTTATGGTATGGAGGTTATGTGCACACAGAAGTATTGAAAGCAGTGTTAAAAATATAATAACACAGTCAAAAGAGTTTTATGTTATTTGCTAGGCAGCAGAGCCTTCTGTAATTTGTCTAACAAGTTGAGTGTATACACACACTAATGGATTTAATTTAATGAGTTTTTCTTTGACAAAATGACTAAGTACAGACATGTACAGCTTCAAGTCACAGGCATTTTATGAGTTAAACTTATAAAAACAGAAGAGAAACTGCCAGAACTCTTGAAGTGGATGTTGAAGATTACTTGGTTTCAAGTGTAGTGTTTCCTAATGCTCCTTTCACAGTATGAGAACTAGTGAGGATTTTATTATTGAATGATTACTCAGAGAATGTGGGATCTTCTGTGTCACTGACTCTTCATATACAATCATTGACTGCACTTGCTCTTTATACCCTGCAAATGGTGCCATATAGTTTCTTCTGTACCTATTTTTACACACAACATACTCATTGCCTAAGCTGGTTTACTTGCAATTTACGATTTTGCTTTGTCTATGGAAGTAGACTCACTTCTTTCTGAAAAAAAAAAAAAAAAGCAAAGAACAGTATGGTGCTTTTATGTGTCTAATATGGATCTGAGGTGAACCTAGAGTATTTATTATGAAGGATGAAATAACTATTGCTCATTCTTTCATTTTTCAACTGAACACAAATCCTTACACAACTCCTTTTCCCAGCTTTTATTTTATCCTCTTTATTCTCTTCATTCCCATTATTTTTTTTGACTTTTGAGGTACACAGTGTATACTTCTTTTCTGTGCCTTAGCTTATAATCTTTCATTTTTACATACTAACACTAGTGCTCTTACTTAGACCGACCCTGGCAGATGCAAAGTCAGATTCTGTGATCCTTCAAAAGTACACAACAAGTTTTCACGTAGTGCCAGCTGTCTCCGTTCATTCAACTTAAATTAAACTTGTCAGAAATTGTGGGAAATTCTAGGTCAGTTAGGAGTACAAAGCAGCAGGATACGGTTAAATTATTCTGCTACCCATCTAGAGTAATTAGTGTTACTTTAATACATACTATTGAATGTACAGATGGAGATTAGAGTTGTATTATTTTTTTTGCTTCCAACAGACTTTGATGCCTGTTTTGTTGTTGTTGTTGTTTTGTTTTGTTTTGTTTTCTTCATTATCCTGAACATTAAACTTGATATTGCATAGAACATTTGTGGCCTTAAAATCTATGTTTTCATCTTTTGTCCAGCAAATTTCATTTATAAAGTAACTACTTTAAGAAATTTATAGGCTATTTAGGAAGTTTAACATTTTGTGTTTCAAATAGGCATAATCTCTAGAGAATGTGGTGTAATGAAATTCCAGAATGGTGTGCATTTACTATTATTTTCAGCTAATGATAGGGAATTACCCTCATTTTTAATGCATTTTAATGCAAAATATATATATATATATACAAAGACAATGAGATTGCTATGCTATACCTGTTAAATAAAGACATTATTTGATACCTATGCAAGTTCTTCTTATGACCTACATACTTATAATAATTTATTTCTTTAAAGATATTACTGAGTTATTTTTATTTTTATTTGTATTTGCCATGGAATTCAAAAGAAATGTTAAAATATCTTATTAGTAGAATACATTTTAAAAGACAATTATTAAAAAATAAACACTTATTTATGAAGAAGTGGAGTGCAAAACTAATATAAATGTTATCATGAACCAATATGACAGTTAATATAATTATGTTAATATAACTAACAGAAAAGTTTTATTATGATTGGAAAAATTAGACAAAGCTTTTGTAAGAATTTTTAAGCTTCAATTCTTAACACAGTCTTTCCAGTTTTGTCTCCAGCTGAAGAAAGAACAACAGATGTCTTCTATGCAATGTTTGCTTCCACTGAAATGTGATATCACAGCCAGAGACAGGGAAAATGAGATCTTAAAGTCGAGTTCTTAAATCTTGATTTCAAATTATATTCAAATGTTAATGTGATAGTATCCAAATCAAAAATTATTATCCAAAAAAAGAGATCTAAATATTAAGGAAATGAAGAGGGAAAAGCATTACATGATGGTCATACAGAGGGCCTTCTGTGTGCTTGTCAACCTGGAAATGGGACAGAAGCACCTACAGAAAGCAGCAGGTCTCCAGCTAATGCTGTCTCCTGCTCTCTGCAGTGGAGCCTCTGCATATAAAGCAGGTTTGTGGGGGTTTGTGGACATATGGCTACTTCTGAAGGGTCAACAGGGGTCCTGGGGAGACCAGGAGATACCCAAGACAATGTAAATAACCAGGTGATACAATGTATAGGGAATATGGTGATGATGGGTTGACAATTGCACTTGATTATCTTAGTTGTCTTTTCCAACTTTAAAGATTCTGTGATTCTACGATCCATGATGAAAATGAAACAAAGTTTCTGTTTATTGCTAACGAAAATATATATCCAGAGATTACAACTGTGAAATAAGAACACATGCTGAGCTGTAAGTTACCTATTCACTGATTTCATCATCACACTGACCATCAAATATAAACATCATCTTTTATTTTAATTGTAACAATATTCTCATTCTCTTATGAGATGAATGGTGTTTAAAAAACAATCTTGTTTTTACTTTTAATTGGTGGACATCCTTTATGCAAAAGATCCCTTTATGATTCAGACCTGCTGTTCTCATTTTGTGTAGACTACTGAAAGTCTTTAATAAAACACAGTTACTCTTTTTTCCTCATCCTTCATTTGTCTTTTTTCCAAAGGAAAAAATAAAAAACAAGAGGTTCACTTTTCATGTCTTCTTGAATGAGTTAAATCCATTTTTTTGCCTGTCTTATTTTGAGCATTTAACTGTCATAGGGCAGAGCAAGGGCCTTTTCATACTTTTTGAAATAATGCATTGTCTCTTTGGAGATAGCACTGTCATTTGTTTTCATTTTACCAATATGTCGTTTTTCAGATAAAAATAGATATATTAAAGGGAAGGCCCACTTTACTGAGAAATGTAATGAAACAGGTAAGTTTTCTTAAACCACATTTTACTTGAAACACAATCTTTTAGTATAAATAGTATGATGGATTATAAAATATATTTCAGAATTTGATAGGTTTTTTTCTCATTAAGTTATTGTAATTCCAGAAAACACAGGAAACAGAAACCTGTTAGATTTTTAGCTTCATTATAGAAGCTTGTGTCTATTTTACACATTCTTCTAAGAACTAGCAATTTGAAATATTTTCTATGAATGCATAAAAATATTTTTTTATTATTTTTTCTTTTGTTATACACTACTGAATACTCTCTTTTCCCCCAGTAGCATTTATCTCTCTTCTACATAACTGATTTTCTATTTAAGCATTATACAAGAATTAGTGGGAGAAAGAAGCAAACATGGTTTTTGCTTTGTGGAACTCAATGGTCAAGAACAGAAATGTTTGGATCAGGCTTATCAAGTGTCTCACAAATTTGAAAGGAACTGGTGAAATATAACTAATCCTACAAACAAGTTCAGTGTTTGCATATGTTCTTTTATCTCTTTTCAGGTTCTTGTTTTCAAGCTTTTGAGACTCAGACAAGGGAAAACCAGATTTCAGAAACAGTTTTCTAGACCGTGGTTTAGAGTTAATAAGAATCCTATATAATCTACTTGCAGGATATAATAGGTGTCAAAGTCCAGCCTGGTTTCTGTGAAAAGGGGACAAAGGGATCCACGGATCCACACTCTGTGGGGGAGTTGATGGGGCAAGGAAGAATGCAGGGAGAAGGTCCTGGACAAGAAAAACAGCAGCAATAAGCCAAAGGAAAAAAAAAAAAAAAAAAAAAAAAAAAACTCTTTCCTAAATATAGTAGCTGAATGAGAGATAATACAATATGCTAAAATATGATTGAAATTGAAGCTAATAAATCAAGTAAAATGCAAAAGAGAGTTTCTGAAACCAAAGTCCTTGCTCTAATGCTGTAGGCAAAGCAGCCAGGGAGCAAGAGAGAACAGTTTTCACAAGAATACTGTGGGAGATGATGTCAAATGTTTTCCTGAAGTATAGGTAGACTACATCAACACCCTTTCCTACATCTATCAGGATGTCACACAGTCATTGACTAACTGCCTGCTCCAGTGCCTTTGAGACTTCCTTCTTGACGAGCTTCTAGCCTTCCTGGATCCCTCTGCTCATCAGGACTGACTACCAAGAAACTCTCCCTACTAGTGTCCTGAGCAGTTTAGAGTCTGCCCACCAGAAGTCTGAGACAGCAGTTTTACTGGCCTTCTCCTGGCTCCACCAAGAATGGAAACTGTCTTTTCTTGGTCACTCTGTCCAAGACAGCTTCTGATCTCCACATCTCCCAGCAGTCTTCTCTATTTGTGAACAGCAGTTCTAATGGGGCACCTCCCCTTGTAGGCTCTCTTACCAGCTGTATTAGGAAGTTATCCTCCACACAATCCAGAAACCTCCAGCACTGCTTCCCCTGCATTGTATTTTATTTCCAGCATATATTGGGGAAGTTCAAGTCCCCCATGAGAACAAAGGCTGGCATGGGTCCTCCCATGCTATTGTTTGTTACCCTTGCTGTTTGCGTTGGTGTAGATGCACTTGAGCTAAGTCCCTTACCCCACCCCTAAGCCTGGCATTTTTCCCCCAGGCTCATCTCCAGCAAGCCTCATTTTATCCCCTTCCTTCTTCAATCAATTCTCATCAGTTTCTCATTTTCAAAACAGCATATCGTCTGCATGTGGAGTGCAAGAATGCATGAATAAGGAAATAGGAAAAATCTCCCATACTTCTAAAATCTTCTTAGGATAGCATTCTTTAGAACATAACATACAACTAGCTATTGCAAAGCAGGTCTCTCAACGGTGTCTCAGTAAGAACTGTGTAAACAGAATGAAAATTAGAAGGCGCAAAGATAATGGTTCTTTTTAAGAATCTTTTTTTGAAATTAAAAAGAAAGATAGCTCTTTTTTACATCCAGTAATGAGTAAATAGAGAACAAGGGATGCATTCCACCATAAGTAATTTTGTGAAAGTGTAGGCCTTTATTTTTTCACCTTAAGCAACAACATTTTGTAAATTTAGATCAAATTAAATGATTAAATAAACAAAACTCCATTTTTATCAAGGTCACCCTTAACCAAAAAGAACAACAAAAAGAAAAATGATTCATCAAGCTCCAATTTTATAGGAAATAAGGAAAAAAAAAAAAAGCAAGCAGAGCAGAACAAAGTTTATTTTTGGAAAGTCATCTTTACAGTTACAAATTGTCTTTCATCAAAAAGTGGTACCAAAACCATGCTTTAACATATGAAATATCTCAAAATTAGAAAACATGCTGTTACTCAGCCAAGACCCATATTATTCAGAAATATACTGAGCTAGCCACTATGATTACTTTGTAGCTAGACAAGAGAAAGAAAGGAAGATGAAACAGTAATATTCCTCCTGTGTAGCTCATTTAAATCAGTCAGCAAACTTCAAATGGAGCCTGGATTGTGCTATTACCTCTGCTGTTTATGGTTTAGCATAAGTATCTTTCATCACTGGAAAAGTATACTCTCAAGCATTTGAGCTGAGGCCTGCAAGATATCACCCTCACTGGAAGGAACATTTCTTAGGGACTTGGGTGCTTTCCTAGCCAGAACTCATGGGACCCATTAATCAGCTTAAAATTCAAATGATAGAAAATATGCTACTTCAGCTAACATTTGGATATGAGATTGTTTTATTTATAGCAAAAATATATTACCTCCAAACTTGCTCTTTGGTTTAGGGATAGATTGTCCCTAACGCAAAGAGAAATTCAGCTTCTGCTAATGATCAACTCAATTTAAGCAAAAATTAGGATATAAAATAATCAGTAATACAGAATACATTATTTTCTGCAGTACTATTAATTAGAATAGGACAGTTTATACAGATGAAGTAATTACTGTGTGGCAGGAGTAGGCAACTAGTCAGAGCTCCTACTGTAACAAGAAAATCTACCACTTACTCCAAAATTAAAAGTTTTCATAAACAAGTTTTTGAACATTAACTAAAAGGAAAATCAAAACTCCTTTCTAAGAAACAGGGGACAGAAAGTGTTTTCCTTTTGGAAATAAATAATCTATGATACTTCTCTATACGTTATGTATTTTTGCGTTATCTGTCACAGTAATCTATAAACCCTGACATTTTGTTTGTCTTTTATTCCCTATGATTTTCTTTCCCTACACTATCGTCTGTTCCTGTGTTTACATAAAGATAAATCCCAGTAGTGTATTGTTTCTTTTCTTTTGCTTGCACTGCAAATTAGAATTCAAGAAACACAGAAGAGGAAAAGATTCCTTGTTGCTGCGATCATACAAAAAACACTTTGATGTTAAAATTTTTGAACATTTTCCTGTGAGGTGTTGAGTTTTCTTGTTGTTTTAACTGTAAGTCTTGAAAGGGATCTTGTCCACATATTTACAGATAGTAAAAATTAAATCATAGAAAGCACCTTTCGGAGCACAGAAAGTTCTCAGAAGATAATAATTCTTTTCTAGTTACTGAGGACAAGTTGTTTCCAAATTCTAAGTAATATATGTGAAGAAAATATATAACAATTGAAAAAGCTGATAACAGATTCTGGAAAACAATGTTAATTCTATTTTCAATACTTCCTCATAAGATATTTACAGTTGGTCTACTTCTCCCCACATAACAGATAATCGGAGTTAACTGTAACGAAAATAGAGTATTTGTCAGAGTAAAGAAAGTGACAATTTTAAAACAAAATTTGGTATGTGATGAATTTAAGTAAGTGAATGAAAAATAGGTAACATCAATGAAAATATTACTCAGAAATCTAGACATAAATTTACTGTAGCCGTGCTAAAATACAAACTGGAATAAAAATATATATATAATTAAGTAATCTATTCTTAATAAATAAGTTTCAACAATTTCCAGCAGCAGGATATCTGAGCCACACTTTATTATATAACTACTGAAATTTCCTAGTTTCTCTCTTAAACTTGTATTCAGTGAAACCTGTTGAAAGTGAATATTCAGTATTTGCATGAAACTTATGACTATTGCCCATTACAACTGGTTAAATTTAATACTTCAGTTTAAGTTTCCCAAAGGGAGCTCTCATAGTATGTATTTTCATAAGCGTGTTTAAATTTATTATAATTTTATTTAGTTATTTTATTTATTAGAATTTTTAATTGTAAAAAAGAAAAAAAAATAGTTGGCATACAGAAGAATGTAAGTGGATTCACTAGAAAGTTACAGGTAACAACACAGTTTGGCTATTGATATCCTATTCTGCTCTGAATGTATGGTGGGGGGCACATCAGAGAATTGTTACTACAAAGCTCCTGTGACAAACTGAATTACATTCACTGCGCTAGAAGATTATGGATAAATTAAGGTTACCAGCTGTCAATCATTTCTGTGAGCAGTTCTAAATTAAAGTAATAGAAAAGGATCTGTATAGCTTATTTTTAAGAATGAGTTTCCCAGAAGCCACGCAAATGTTTAGAATGTGTTGCCGTATGAAGTCTTTTCTTCTCACTCCCACAGTAAAGTAAGGCATTGAAGACTACAGTATTAGTCTAAACATCTCTATAGGGAAGTGAAAAGGAAAGAGAATTTGAGGCTCAGAGTTACTGAGTAATCTGGTGTGGAAACATATAATTTAAGGAGGCAATTTATTTTTCCTAGAACCTGAAATTTGGAAAGGTCAAACTTACTTTTGCAACTTATTTTTCTTCAGGAATAAACATTTTTACCATCATGCTAGAAAATTTTCTTGCTTCACTGTTATCTTCCTTGAGTATCTACTGCCCTGGAGATTATTTCTTTAATTTACTGAAAGAACATCTGGAAAAAAATAGAGGGAACAATGGAAATTTGAGCATCTAGGAAGTTGGAGTCTGTGTGCTTGAAGCAAACTCCTTAAAGATCAGTTATATAGGCTATGTCATATAACTTGCTCTGTGGATTATTGTTTCTCCAAGTGCTGACAACATATTCTGATAGTATCTTTTCACAGTTCAGTTAAATGTCTCTCTCATTCTGATTTATTTATTATTTAGATTCCTCTCATCAGAAGTTGTCAAAGCATAAAAGTACACACACACACACACACAAAAAGGCCTTTATCAGATTCTGAAATATATTACAATGTGATGCTAAAAGATTCATCTCCCATCACAAATATATTTGTTGCAAGTGAAAACTGATAATATTTAAGCCCTACTAGTAAATTGTCCTAAAAGACTGCTATGTCATCCAAATAGTTACAGGAGAAATAGAAGTATTTAAATCTAAAGAAAAAAATATTTTTGAAATAAATTTGATTGCTAGTTTTGACACATAAACTATGCAAACTTTTAGTAATTGTTATACACATAGTACTAAGGGTATTTACTTAAAAATACCATATAAATATAAACAGATATAAAAATATAAGGTTATGAAATTTCTCATATCTGATCATGACTACAGCATACTCAAAGGTGATGTGCCATCCATAGCTAACACACATACTGCACAAGTCTGCGCTGTAGAAATCCATCACACTCTTCACATCAGCACTCAGTGCACAAGGCTGTTTATTGATGTAGGTGCAGCTTTTGATGCCTCATTTGTCTTGCCTGCTTTTCCTGACAAAGGATACATGGAGATTGTTTTTCAGATTGTTCTTCATCTTATTATCCTGTGGCTAGGACCTCAAATGACCAATTTCCAAATATTGATAAATTTATTATTTCTAAAGGATTTTTGAAGCTGTTCTTTAGTTACTATTATTTATTCCAGTCACACTCTTCTCTGCGTATTAACATCGTACTTGGAATATGCCTTTTGCCATGATGAAACAGCTCATTATTATACTAGGGTCCTCAGCTGGATCATCTAGGTGGACAAGCTTTTTCACTCTTAGAGACTTTAAATAATTCACAATTTTATTTTATTAATGCTTTTATTCTTCACTGGCTGGCCTCAATTTCACCAAGCTTTTACTTTAGAAATGCAAAAAACTATCACTGCATTTTCATCCTTTCCATACAATTTACAATCTGATAGACTTCAGATACCTTTTTCTATGCTGAAATTCTGGTTTTGCTCTATTATTTTCTCATATGGAAACCTCATTGTAGCCTTAATCATCCTCTTTACCATTCCTACTTCTGCTGTATACATTTTGACTTGAAGAATTTGAATTGTCCAGAGTAATGCAATTACTACATGAATTTGAAAGAGAAGTTCCAATTCAAAGAACAAACTTTGTGATATTTCAGTGTTGCCACCATCATTTCCAATGCATAAAAGCTGATATTCAGCTATATACCCAAAGTTCCCTGGTCATAATCCACTGATTGGCATGGATGAGTTGACTGAGACTCTCTTCATTTTATGGTGTGATAGCAATAGATGGCAATCCAGAATGTGGCTTGTTTTTCATGTCACTGTTGCCACTGCTGAAACAGACTATCCACAACCTCATGGTGCTCATATCCACTGTTTGGTCTCCATAAACATTCAGCAAGTGTCAGTGAATGTCAGTGTGTGCCATGTGTTCAGCTTGAAGGAATTCAGTTGTACACCTTTGGTTCATGTACAATTTCCTTGTCAGATGTCATATTGTCAGACTGGCCCTCTACTGCCATCAGTTTCACTAATAATAACAATAACAATAACAATAACAATAACAATAACAATAACAATAACAATAATAATGGAATATTGTCAGGAAGGTTCAATTCTACTGCCATACCACCTTCTGCTTCTGACATCATGAGTCAACATAATGAAATAGAAGAGATTACTTTCAGAGCAGCCCTCAAATAATTTATGAATACAGTTTACAGATCCCAGCAGGTATCCATATCTGTTAGATTACTTTAAGCATTTAAAGCTTTTGAGTCACACCTATTAATCACCCTAGTGTATGTAATAACTGATTTACATAATTTTAGGTTCTTGAAGAGCCTGTGGTGAGAGACAATATTTCTTTCTCTATTCACTTTTTCCAGTATGACTACTGTTTAGTTCAATTTACTAGACATAAATGTCACACTTATTTACCAGTGATAACATGGAATGTGCCAAGTTTCTCTTTGCCAACAAAAATATTTGCCTTTTGTGTTCCTCCAGGAGAGAAATTGATTTAATGAGGAAGCTAAACTTCTTCACTGATACTTTATCTATTTCAAAGATGAATCTCATTAGAATCCTTGGGTAAATAATATTGGGCCCAAAGTACTTTCTTACACTTAACTTTCTGTATCACATTAAAACAAGGTATATAAATGTATCCTCCAGATAAACCTTCATACATCATTAAAAACGAATGGAGGAGGTCTTATTAAGAATACATATCTTTTCTGAAAATTCATTTTATTCCTTGAATGCTTGTTTAGCCATTAGTCTTTTTAGTTTCCTCCTTGCTATATCACTGGAAAAGCATGTTTGTTTGTTTGTTTGCTTGTTTTTTCTCTTTTACAAGTTTGCTTCAAATGCTATTCTGTTTTCAACTGTTGATATTCTAACTGAGACAATATTGAGAGAAAAAAAAAAAAAAACTGAATACTTGAAACATTCACATGTTTTCCTGGGTTGTTCTACAGAATTTATCAGAAGAGAACACATCAATTTTCAGTCTTACATATGATGGGGAACAAAATTTGTATGGAGCGGAGAAGGTTTTAAAAGTTACTATTTATTTAAATATTATACATGTACATATATATTTCATTACCTGTAAACATAAGAATTTAATTTGAATAACTTTAAGATAGTCTACCAACTGCAAGTCATGCATGAAGAAGAAACTCTGTAATCATTTTCTACACAGAAGGAACAAAGATTTGTCTCTGAAGTTCCCTCCTCACTCCAGAAAAACCATAAAACTATCAGAAGAACTATAATTTTGAGGAGTGCCTTCAGGTCATATTGGTCTTCATTTGTCTTGAGAGGATATGCTTAAATACTAGAAAGTTATGTTTTCAAAGAAGCTCAAACATCCTCTGCTGGAGTGATTGAATCAGTAGAAAAGAGACTGGGGGAGACTGTTACCTCCATCCCCCTGATCAGAGTGGGGATTAGTGAAGATATAGTCCAGTCAAGTTTTCATATCTCCAAAGGAGACTCTACAACCTCAGTGCAAACTGATCCTCTCTTGCAGGAGAGGCAGACAGAAAGAAAAGCAGAGGTAGAAAAAATGAAAATGTCTTCTGTTTAAAACAAATTTTAAGAATTCCAGTTTGTACTCATTGCCTCTTGGCAAAAGTTTAGGTCTTTATCGTTTGCCCCCTTCAGTTCATACATTAATTCCTTATATTTAAGCTTGATATGTTCAAACAAGGCTATGACGTTCTATTCTACAATTGTAAACTGTTTATCTCACACAGAAAATCTACTTGTAATTATTACTAAAAGTAAGAATTGCAGCACGATTGCACAAAGTTACATTAAATCTAAAATAAACACACCTGACTTTTTTTATTTGCCAGTATTTCAGGCACTTTCCCTGGACTTTCCAGTCACTGACACAGACCACAGGGGCATGTGAACTGCAACTCTTCAAATTGATGACACCTGTACTGCTCTTCCATGCCAGTTTATCCTGTTGCTTGCACATATGCATACAACCCTGTGACCGATGGCCTTTTGCCCATTTGCTTGCACTTAAATATTGCAGCATGTGCCACGGTTACTCTAGGTCCTAGCATCTGGGCCTGCCTAGGGCTTGTAGGCATTCCTCAGTTGTTCACCCTCCACACTCCTATCATATAACTCTCTCTCCATTTGGAGGCACCTAAACCTACGGATCCCACGATTCACAGGTCTTTGTCCAGTTACTGGCTCTCAGCCATACATACAATAGAGTGACAGTACACAGAATATGTAAACCAACAATTTTTAGTAAGAAGATTGCAAGGATCAGGCATTGGGCTTAGTCTGGCAAACATACTGACTGGCAATTTACTTACACATGATCTATCCCTTGTATTCACCTTTCTTTCTATTTTTCTACGTTACCTTTCTGATCCACCCTATCTCCCCATTTGATTCCCACCCCCAACTCTCCCCACCAAACATCCTATATGAAGTTTTTCACTGGTCCTGTGTGTCTTCTCAAGAAGGATCACATAGTGTTCATGTTAGTCTTGATTCACCCTTCTTATCATTTAGAAAGTTCAAGCTGACCTTCTTCAAGGCTAGGCTATGCCTGAGTTGTTTTGTTAATGGTCTATTTGTCAATGGCTGAAGAGTTCAGGTCTTCATTACTGCATCTGTTATCATCTGCTTCTTAGGTTTGTATATCCACACGTTTAATTTATCACTTTCTTTTTTACTCATTATTTCTTTTATGCTGAGTAGTCCTTAAATAGGGAACTTAATGAGGCAGAAGCTCTCCTATTCTACTTACCATAAGTTCAGAGGAATCCTGAGGCCTAGAACTGCCAAGACCAATAATGTAAAGACATGTTTGTGAGGCTACAGTAGCACACCATCAGGAGCTGCAAAAATTTCTTAAGGGCAGGGTAGCCTTGAGCCAAGGTTGACCCTGGAATCCAAAGTATTCTTACTGATAGAAAATGGTCCTGTGGGCTCTGAGCACAGCAGAGGCCCCAGAGCTGGTAATGGGGACTATAGACAGACAAAATGTAGAAAGCAATAAGATTGGAATGTCATAGAGGATCAGGAGCAAAAGGAGACAGAGTTAGCAAAAAAGAATGTAGCCAAGGCGTGATAAGTCCATCCAGTGGACCAAACCTGAGACAAGGTGCAACACAGGTCCAAGGTGCCCATACAGAAGACAAGCAACCAGCAATAAAGGATCAGGAGGGGTGAGCAAAGGTACTATTGCTCAGAGCTTGTGAGTGTACCCAACCTTGATCTTAAACAAGTCCCTGGGACAGAAAGTCTGGGTGGGTCTCAGTTTATGATGATCAGAGTCATGCAGGTGTGTTAATGTCCTCAAAGCTTTGAGGCAGGCATTCAGTCTGAAATCCTGTCAGTTCACTCATTCATAGAAAATAAGAAAATGTGATTTTTTTTCTCCATAATTCAGAGTTACTGCTGAATGCTCAAAACTAGTCTCCAGGAATTGTTCAGATTTATTGCCATTTTTATATCTGCATGACCTTATGTATAAATTAACTTACATTAAAATTTGAAAATTTTATTTGTTAAAAAGACTAAGTCATTTTTAAGAGATAAGGATTAATTTAATTTTTTTAACAAAAAAAACCAATGTGTGTCTTTCTTGAATAAGTCTGAACTCTTCAGAGAACTGCTAGTCTTAAAATCAATTCACTATTAACACATGACATTTATGAAGCAGCAATGCAAATAATAATCAGAGGTTAATAATAAAACAGAGTTCATTCTCTTTAGCTTGTTTGTTATAAAAACAAATAAATAAAATAAATAAACTTCCTTCTTAAAACACTTCATCCAGATTCCTAGGACTTTGATGACTGCTGTGATTTTATTTTGGATTTATTTTAATTACAATTTAATCAGTTAAAGTCTGTAGAAAATTCTAACCAGTTATTTTGATCTCTGTTCAGCAAAGCATCTGTCTTTGACTGGAATCTGTAAAAATTATTCCCTTTCATCCATTTTGCTTTTGTTGTTAGCTTCTGAAATGTTGTATCTGATTTAGACTCAGAATCAGTTTTTTTCTGCATTTCATGAGTGTTTATTTCAGGTGCTTAGAGAATAAATAATTTTGCATTTCTAAGATTTATTACTTAAAAAACAGGCAGGATATAAAAACATTTTTCAACCAAAATTCTCACACGGAAATAAAAGCTAAGTTAATGTCTGTATGTAAATTAGATGCAATGTTCTCCAATATCAAGAAGATTTTATTCTTCAAACAATGGTGAGCATCATTTATCCCACAGTTCTCACTTAAATTTACAAAACACATTTAAAATACTCACTTTATATTTCTGTGTGCTCCCATTTATATTACCTAGTTTGGGCAAAATCTAATCCTGTGCAGGACAGAGCAAGGCCTTAGTATCTTAATGTTAAGAAGGATATGAAAAATGAAACAATCTTCCTTTACATTCTTGGAACAGTCATTTATCAGAGATTGTCAAGATTATTTTTTGAAAAGGACAAATTGATTATCAGATCTGTTTATTATATAGCACACACATAAGCATGTATAAGAACATATACTACATTCAGATATATGTACATATGCATGAAAAGATAGTAGAAATAGTGAAAATTCCAGAATAATCCCAGAAGCAGACTGTAAATCAGCAATATTCTGGATATTTGCAAATATCTTGGCATGTCTAATGAGTTAGTGTGAACACTAAGAGAGAATCAAATTCTGGTACTGCACCTACTATCTCTCAAGTGAATCAGTATACAAAAATATTTATACATACATGCATACATTATCATTGGAAACAAAATGCTATAAAATACATGAATAACATACCTTTTGTCTTTTTCTTTTTAATGAATACTTCTATACAATTTTTCTTCACATTTCAACTATTGATCTTTAAATTTCCATCAAATAATCAAATACAAACAAACAGAATTTTCAGACTAGTACAAATATTTAAATTTTAATATCGGTAAATAAATTCTTAAAAAGAATGTGCATATATTTTTTTAAGTTGCCCATTCCATTTTCCCTTTCTAAGTCATTACTATTAGAAAAAAGTGAATAAATAATGTTTAAATCTGTAATCAAGTCACTCTTGGACATTAGTACCAAATGGTGTATGAAGAGAACACCATTCATATGTTAGTAGTGATAGATTGATATATGTTTAGCAGCTGTAAAGAACTTGTCTAATAGGACAGACTCAGTTATATCTGATGAGACCTTGTATATGCAGAAGCTACAACCAGAACTGTATATATGTACTAATGTCACTGAACCATGTTTACAGTGATATAACAAAAAGAATAAAAAGAAAGATACAAATGGACAATTTGGTAATTGTGGAATTCAAAAATAGTGGCATTCAAAATAGTTTTCATTTTATGTTTAGCAGAAATGTATTGTAGCATTTCTACTACCTTGCTATTTTTATTCTTCAGCTTTTGAATGCTTACAGCACCATGATTTATTATCTGCTACCAGTTGTTCTGCAAAGTAATTCTCAAACCATTTAATTTCTTTCATTAGCTCTTCCCCTTGTTTCTCTCCTTCACCCTTAATCTCCCTCACTCACCTCTCCTTTTAATTTTCTTTTCCTCTTTAAACATTTTATTCAGAATGTCCTCAACAGTTTTAAGAGCAAAATCCCCAGGCATTCACCTTTCTATTCTTCAATAAAACTTCACTTGCAAAGAGTGTAACTATCTCAGCATGTTATTAGTCAGTGTTGAGAAAAAGAAATGCTGCAGCGCTAAATGGAGTCATTAAAATGTCTTGTGACAACAATGAGTGTTTGAGGAAGCTGAAGTTTCCTATTTGCTAGTCTAATTGGTATGTTAGGGCCATCTTTCTTTTGTGGAGAAGATAAAAAGAAAATATTCAGAATTTGTCTGTATTCACTCTTCTCCACTGAAATTCTTGTATCCTGTTTTCATTCTCCTTTTTCCACTGCTGTATAACTAAAGTCTGCATCACATTACATTTAAGCCAAAGCGTTTTAACATTGTCTTCAATAAGCTTCTCATATCCGACTCTTGGCGAAGGAATTGATTCTGTGGTGAGCAAAATGCTCTTTGTCTCCAAGAATGTTAAGTGTACCAAGTCTAGTGTCTGTGTGCCCAGTGCCTTACTGCAATGGGATACCTTAGGTCAGGCATGTCCAATCGACACCCCATGGGCCACATGCAATTCAGCTCATCTTGCACTGCAGCCTGTGTCCTCTGCTGCTGCATCATCATGGTGGCAGCCATACCCTACTGAGCAGCTGGGCACAGACCCAGGACACAGGGAAGGCAAAGAGCAATTCTGACAAATATTGTGACACTATGCTTAATTTGCAAGGAAATAGTGTCAGTTCTCGAAGACTACAGTTTGAAAAGACACTAAATGCAGAAACACGCTATGAAATTTGATATATATCAAGGAGTGCTTCATAAGGACAAAACAGTGGAACTGAAAAAAGTCTGTCATCTCAACAAATTTAAAACTCAAACGGGCTCTGTTATAAAAGCTAGTTACGTGATAGCAAATCTGACTGCAAAAAAATCAAAATCATTTCCTGATGGTAAGTTTGTTAAGCAATTTAAAAGCATGATAATGTGTCCTGGTTAAGTTGGGGTAAAAAGCTAGAAAGATTTTGCAAAGTTACTTCAGGTCTTTTATGAAATCAAAATGAAAATTTGTGCCAGAACATGAAGATCAAAAATGTAATAATTTTAGTGGATTTGACTGCTCACTTAAATGAGTTAAACGTGAATCTCCAAGGTCAAAATCACCTTATATGTACTATACTTCAGGCAATGTTTAAAATGAAATTTAAACTATGGCAAGCTGAAGTTATGACAAATAAGTTAATGCATTTTGATACATTAGCTAAACACAATCCTGAGAAAAGTGAAAAATAGACAGTTAAACTTTGTGTTTTGATAAAGAAATTTGAGTATAGGTTTCAAGTTATATATAAAAAAGCATTTATTAGTATATTTGCATCTCTATTTTCAATCAGCATAAATACATTACTTAAAGATTTTCAAATGGATTGTATAAAGCTGTAATCATTCAACTCAAAATAAAATTTAGTAATGTCTCTTTACCAGACTTTGATATGCCTATTCTACCAGAGAAAAATATCCCTTGCTTCACACTCATGCCTTATTCATCTCATCCCTTTTTGGCAGTATGAACATTTATGAAAAAATATTGTTAGGGGTAAAGCACAGGAAGGGTAATATTTCATCAAAAATCTCTGATGAACACCTACGGAACTCACTTGGAATGGCACACATTGCCATCTAACCAGCCTGATGCATTAGTTTCACAAAACTACTGGCAAACATACCACTAGTTTTATGTTTTCATTGTTTCATGTTTTTTCTTTTAATAAAAATAAATAAAAATAAGTTTTGTTTCTTATATATATTAAATTAATTATATATTTATTATACATTCTATATACACTCCATGACAATTCCTTTTTGTTCAATGCAGCCCAGATAAGCCAAAAGGTAGAAAGGTTGGACAAGCATGGTTTATGTGGATCCAAACAAGCTGGTTTGGGTATCAGTAGAAGAATAAATAGATTAACACTTAGCTTAACCAACACAGATAAGAAGCTGCATATTTTAACTTGGGTCAAATAGGGTGCTCATTCAGCTGCAATGTTGACAGATATTTAGATAGCTCTTTCAGGGTAGCATCCTGTATTACAGTGCCCCACTGTGCCATGGAAATACTAGCTAGACATGAAATTAACAGCACTCGTACTGGATTTCCAGTGGTCCGTCAATTCTGATGAAGTGTTTTGCAGTCTTGTTCTAAAAGTAAGTTTTTGTTTTTGAGGAAATGATTATTTACATGTAACCATTTTATGCAGTGCTTTATTCTTTTGGGGAAATTTAAATAAAATCTAAGAAACAACTGAATGAACACATGGACCTTGTGCTTTTTTAATCCTATTGATAGAAAAGTGATTAAGGAAATTCAGATTAATCTCCATTAACAAGTCTTTTTTTTTTTTTTTTAAGCAGAAACATAAGTCAATGGTGTGTAGGGAAGAGTAGGGAAGGTATATCCAGGGAAGAAATATGGAGATTTTAAGAAATTTGAAGAGTATTTTCATTAAACATGATTTTCCCATTTATGTACTGCAATCAATATTGAGTATATGTTTGCATAAGATCAAGAATTTAAATAAGTCTAAATTCAGTTCAATGAATGTCCTGATTACTATTTTCAGCCTGACATCTCATTTTCTTTCTGGATATTTATTTCGATCCTTCAGTCAAAAAATGTGGTCCAATTTACACTACAATAATTCACAGAATATATAGTTCAATGCAAGCTTAGCAAGCCAAAGTCTTAAGGAATTATTAAGGAAGTCTGCTATAAAGCATTTGGTCTTAGGAGTGCTAATATAGATTGAGCTATAATCTCCAGACTGGACAAAGAAAGTGTCTGATAATAGTTCCATCCGCCACAACAGAGAAAGCACGTTAATTGAATAACTATAATTATTTGTTTGCTTCTAATGCCTTGGAGAGTAAATGGGACTCTATGTGCAACTTCCTTTCTAGCCCTGGGGATGATCTTCAGAGTTAAAATGTTGATCTTGTGCTTATCAGGCTCTAACCTCAGATTTTACAGCACCATTCTAAAGATTAAAGGTCATGTCTTCTAGCTCGTGTTCTGCAATGTGTAAGTGAAGACGGCTGTTTAGTGTAATGACTGTTCTTTCTACTGAGCTTTGTAGGTTTTATTTGGCAGTTTTACTAAAATTATACTTTCTTTTTATAGAGAAATTACATGAAGAACACTGACATATTTATTCTTTGCACTCATTTCCTTTTAAATGATGATGTTTAAATTAGTTTAGATGTCACGTATCTGCCACACTTGTCCTTCTCAACAGCCTAGATCAAAAAATCTAATCCTCAGGTGTCACAAACCAAAAAGGTGTGTAGGGGGAAGGCTACCTGGCTTGTGTATATATAGAGATTGCAAGAGATTTCATGATGCACAAGTATACATATGCTTTGTTTGTTAAAGATTCCTATTTGTTGTAAATCAGTACAAATCACTACTCACAAGAATGTTATGTTTAATAAAACAAGTATTTATATGTGTGTGTGTGCATGTTTGTATATGGATATAAAGCTATTACAGATATTATGGATAGGAAAACAGTATATATGTAATGAACAGATATTAAGGATATAGTACCAATTAATAGTAGCAGCAAATGAAAGTAGTAGAAATACGAATTGCAGAATTTAGGAGTCAACATCAACATTTCAAGACTGTTCTTGGTTCCCATGCTATATTTCTAGGACTAGTTTCAGGCTGGTGTACATGTTCTCTGTGTTTAGCAGGTATTTTGTATCAAAACTTTTCACATTACAGCTATTTCCATATCTACTCCCATAAACACTTAAGAACGTATAAGATCTATGTCACTTTCCAATCAAATTATACAGGTGTTTATTTTTAACAATTTTTCATGCAGTACAAGATTTTTTTAGTACACAAGATTTTTTTAATTTAATGTGTTCTTGGTGTTGATGGTTATGGACATTTGTGCTGAGATTCATCTACTCTAGTTTATAGCCTTTAAGTAAGATGTGCATAAGCCAGTGTTACTCAGCTTAGTCCTCTTTTATCGGTTAGATAAATTACCTCCCTGAAGGTACCTATTTCTCTTCATGGACTATAATGTGCAGAGATAAATTCTACCTCTGCACTCAGTGATCAGTCCTGAGGATGATGTGTAAACAGTGTCCAGTGACAAATTTGTTTTCCTAGTGATTATTTCCTGTCTTTGTAGGTCATCTCATCCTTTTCCCTCGCAGAAAAATGAAAACAAACAGCAACAAAAACCTGCAAAACTGAAATAAAGCTGACCTCTTTTAAGTAAAGACTTTGAATCATACACATACTCAGTTGATAAAAATGCAGTGCATTAACAATATAATTTGAATTCACTCTCTTGTTCATCCATAGATACATACATGGATATATGGATAAATATATTCATGTATTTTTTCTTTCGTTTACCTTTTCTTCTACTCAGCTGTACATAATTAAGATTTGCTCACATAAATTTTTGTCACTGTTGCTTGTTGACAGTATAGTTTGCTGTCACTAGTTTTTCCAACAATTATTCTTATGAAAATAAGTTATATAGAGAAATGAAAAAGTATTACTGATTTAACTTAGCCTGAAAAAAATATGATGTCATTCCCTTGGGAAGTATGCTCAGAAAACTAGGCTGAGCAAGGACTCATATTATTTTATAATAACATAGAAGTCTCTTTTCTCCCTGTTTCCCTTCACCTACATAGTCAGTGCTAAATAATCCAAGGAAAAAATCATCCCTGGTTTCAGAATTCCAGGGTGAGCTACTTGTTTTGCTAAGAACACTGACTGGAGAATTTCCAAGAATTATTTCTGTAGTATTTTAAGTATTTTCAAAAGTAGATCCTAAATCCTGGGGAAAAAGCTAATAGAAATAGTGATAGTAATAGTAGTAGTAGTAGTAGTAAATAATAATAATAGTAATAATAATAAAAACATCCAGTAAGAGCAGAAACAAAACCCAATCACTGAGACTTTGAGATAATAAAAATTAATACAGTATGATGTACATTTTACAAATCAAAAGCAAAAAAACAAACAAACAAAAAGCTCCAAAAGAAAAGGAGAAGAGCAAATGAAAGGAAATTTTCAAGTGATATTGCCAATAGTCAAGAATTGATCTTGGCTTGTAAAACAGGAGCAAATTTAGTATTAGTGTATATTGTAAGAACTGCTTTAATCAGAATTGCTTGGCACCAGCACTAAGACAAGCAAATACAAAGTTTATTTTACTCCTTCAAAAAACCATCAAGCAAGATCTCTTTTCCTGACCTGTCCTGGTATTTAACCAGTGAATGTCTATGATATAGTGACAACGATGTATTGAAAATAAAACCATTGCCACTTAACTGAACTAGCATGCATGAAATGCATTCATGATTTTGAAGGATTTATCCGTCACTTAAATTCTATGCATTAACTGAATTGGCATATGGGTTACTGTACAGAGATCTTCCAGATGGTGGGAAATTTTATTCAGCAAATATAAAGCCAAAATTTGACATATTTATCTCCTATTTTGTTAACCCTGGCAAGGTAGTATAGTTTGTCCTCCTTATCATCAATTAAGGAAATATTTAATATTGATTTTTAGTGCAGCCTTCACAGGAGAAAATTCTAAATGAATTTATTTCAGGTGTATTTTCAAAGATTCCTCTTGACCTTTAGCCCAGACAGAACCTTCATATATCTGTGCTTCTCTCTCTCCTTGTCTTAAAATAAACTATGTGTTAGTGCAAAATGCATTGGAATGGAAATGAATTGTCTCATCCAATTGTTCAGCAGGATGAATTAGCTTCTTGCATAAGTGTTTCATTTATGCGAAGATGACAGTCCTGCTAATTCCAGAGTTATTTAATAAATACCCAAACAATTGCCACTTCAGAATAACAGACTGTAGTAACAGACTAGTAAAGACAAAAAATCATAAGCATCCATTTTATATTTTTATTTTATGCTCCATTTAATATTTTAAACTTTAGACTGCATTTATTAGAATTAAAAAGTATGCATTAATTAATATGAATACAATTTGCTGAAATTCTTTATATAGTTCTAAACAAATTGCAAACATGCCCAAGAAAGACGAAAAAGAATTTGAATTGACTAATGTCAAATCACAAACTGCTAGGGTGCATCCACAGATTAAAATGTAATTAAGCACTAAAGTGTAGGAATATAAGTATTTCAAAATGACTTATTTTTAATTACTTGATTATTTCTCCCAATACTTTGATGGTAGTAAATAAATCTTTTTATTGTGTCATAAGTCACAGTTTAATATTTTTGTTGGTCAACACCACATAAGAAGACAGATTAAACTCTAAAATCTCACTATAATTGGCAAGGTGAATCAGGTCTACATGGGAAGGTTACTGTAGTCTGGGGTCTGCAAGGATGGCCTCTGTGTGAAATGATCAGATGCTGCTTTATACTATATAAGAAACAAATCTTCAAAAGTGAACCATTGCTTGCAAAATCTGAGTCAATGAGCTCTGTGAGAAAAGATTTAAAAAAATGGAGAAAAATTTCTCTGCAACAGCAGCCAGGAGAGAGGAGCATTGAAAGAAACAACTCTGAAGACATCAAGGTCAATGAAGAAGAGGAGGCCAGGTGCTCCAGGCTCTAAAGCAGAAGTATCCCTGCCCCTGGACAGACCCACTCTTGAGCAGGTGCTTGAGGCCCACAGTGTAGTGTGGAGGAGGTATGAACACTGTAGCCTGTGGAGGAGCTCAGGTAGTAGCAGACAAGAGGCTAGAACTGCTGCCCATGGGGGGGAGCCCGTGGTAGTTTGACTGTGGAAAACCACTCCTGAAAGAATGCACCATATGTACTGATCCAGCTTAGAGGGATTATTGAGGAATTGCAGTCTGTGGAAAGTCCACATTGGACAAGCTCATGAAGGATAATGTTTTGTGGAAAGGACCTCAGCACTGAAGCAATGATCTCTAAAGTACATTTCAACTCCTGAAATTCTGTGATTCTGTGACTCTGTGACCCCAATGCCTATATCCCATTCCTCCTGTGCCTTTCAGGTTAGGGAGGAGGTAGAAGAGTATAGATTGGAGGAAAGTGTTTTTTAGTTTGCTTTTAGTTCTCACTACTCTAGTCTGTTAGTTGGCAACAAATTACATTAATCTTCCCTATGCAGAGCATGTTTTGCCCATGAAGGTAACTGATGAATGATCTCCCTGTAAGCTTTCTTATTTTCACCATATTTTCTTTATTTGTCCTGAGGAAGAAGAGGAGCAAGAGAGCAGCGTGGTGGTTCTTAGCACCTATGGGTATTAAACCACAGGTAAGATTTTTGCAGCCAACAGTGTCATGGGGCTGAATTAAATGAGGTGAGGATGCCCGTCCCTACTCTGTCTTCTGGAGAACCCATCTGGAGGATTGCGTCAGGCCTGGAGCTGCCAAGCACAAGAAATACATGGAGCTGTTGGAGCAAGTCCGGAGAATGACTATGAACACAATCAGAGGACTGAAGCACTTCTCCCTCAAAGAAAGGTTGATGGAGGTGGACTTGAACAGCTTGGAGAAGAGAAGGTTCTGAGGAGACCTCTTTGTGGCTCTCCAGTACTTAAAATAAATAGGAGGAACACTGACATTTTACAAGAGCAGAAAGTGACAGGACAAGAGGGAATGGGTATAAAATAAAAGAGGGGAGATTTGTATTAGATAGATTAGAATCTCTTTACTCAGAGGGTAATGAAGCACTGGAATAAGATGCCCAGAGTTGTGTGTATCCCATCCCCAGAGGTGTCCAAGGCCAGGCTGGATGGAACCCTGGGCCCCCTGATCTAGTGGGCTGCACCCTTGCCAACAGCAAAGAAGTTGGAACTAGATGATGTTAAAGATGAATTCCAACCCAACTCATTCTATGATTCTATGATTTACATGAAAATATTAAAAGAAATTAAAAAAAAAAAGAAGAATTAAAAATATGTTGCACATAAAGAACATGAGCTTCAAGTGTAGAAGTCGCAGCATGTATCTGTTGCTCTCATACTTGGAAAGATACAGAACATATTTAGTTGCCTGAAGGCATTACTTTGATCAAAAATTCTTGAAAGACTAGAGCGCATCAGTTATATTTTGACCACCACTGTGTTTTTATACTCATGTATCACATTATTTATGCACACACAGGGATAAATGCATTTAAAGTTTTCCACATTTGTACAGAGGTGATGTTATTTTCACAAATGAGCATTTTTATTTCAATGGCAGCCCTTGATTCACTTTTTAATTAACAGGTATTTTATAGAAGTGTACTGAAAATAGGACAGTGTCATGCTGAAATTTGAATTCAGAGATATCAAGCATCAACAAGAGTTATGCTTCATTTATTTATCAGTTGTGTACTATCAGTACACAACTGAATGAAAAGAACTGATGAGCATGAGAGTAATGAGGGATATCACAACCATTCCCAATCATTCTGATCAGGGTACAGTGGACTCCAGATAGGTGCATATGCATCTTTCACTTATTTGGAACTTTAATTACATCATAATGATGAATAATTTGGGGGTTAGTTGTTTTTGTTTTCTTTTTTTATTTTTGTTCTTTTTACGTACTTATAGATAGGGAAACTGGTGCATTTGATTCAAAATGACCCAGACACAGGGAGAAATTATAAAAAATCAGCCTCTGAAGGTATTTTTTTTTAATTTCTGTACATGTATACATTTGTATGGAATTTTGGAAGATTAGGGTCTTTTCCATTCATGTTCATAAAAGATTTTTAAATGAGAAAATCATTTGTTTTCCTAGAACAGGCTCAACACTCATGTGGAAGTGAAAGTAAATGCTCAGGTAAATCCCAGACTAAGCATAAGCAGAGAAATGGGGGGATGTGCACCTGGAAAATAAATGTCAAGAAATTCTTTGAGGAAATTTGTTATTTTTGAGTAGCTAAGTTCTAATGCATGTAAAACGTGCACAGATATTTTCTATCTTTGCTGTAAAAACAAGTGCCAGGAAACATTTCCAGGCAAAGAAACTCACATGAGTTTCTTATAAAATTCCTGTAATGGTCTCTGGCATAGCCCTAGCTCCTGCCAGCTGTCAGTATATGGGCATCATTTGGAAACTAGCTGTTTCCATTTTCTTTTCCCAGGAGGTAATTCACTTGATCACACAGCATTTGCAGGTAAAAAGACTGTAACGGTATGAAAATGATATGTTCCAAGCCAGCTAGCCTCTACATATTTTTCTGAAAGTTAGACACAATGGAATATACTGAAGACTGATCTACATTGCAGTGATAATAATAGTAATAATAACAATAAATATTTTAGTTATATCATTTTTTATCAAACCTCCCTAAGGTTAAAAATGTTAATTTTTTAGTAATTATGCCAAAAACTTCTGCCACATCAGAACTCTGAATTTTTCAGGGTCTTTTTATTTATAGATAGTTGTGAAGTGTTGGAAAGAATCCAAGAAGGCCATCCAATTGAGTCACCTCTAGCCAAAGTTAAAATCAACCATAACTAAAAAAATTTGGATATTTTTTCTAAACAACTGTTAAAAAAATGTTGTCAATTCATGTATCATTACTTTCCTAAAGTTGTAAATTCTTACCATTATCTTGTAAATATTTTTTCATATAAGAGTATATTAACTTCATTATGTATCATTCTGACCATAGAAAACATAAAACACACCTTTTTTCTTTTCACTTTAACTGTCTTTTCATTTATTGCTAGGTTTTGAAGGTATATTTTTTCACATTAATATTCACTTCTCTATTAAGTACACCTTGATTCTTCTTCAGAAGTCATTTTCTAGGTTCTTATCATCATTATGATTCCCTTCTAAAGACTTTTCAGTTATTCTACATGCAAGAAATTAACATAATATTCTAATTCCAACTTATAAATAATGCTTCTCTGTTTTGATATATGCACAGATGTATATTAGTACATATACATGTATACATATACAAGAATGCCTCAGTAAACATATAAGAGTTTTGTGTTGTTTTTTTTTTGTAAGAAATGTATTGCTGTTAATTGATCAAATTATTGCAGAAGTAAAACTTCTTATGTAGCAAGATATATTTAAGACTTGAAAATTTGAGAGTGTGAAAAGGGTTAAAAATACAAAATCAGTCCAGTATAATTTAGAGAAGTGCTGACACAGGTATGTTAGCACAATACTGAATTTTAAATAAGAAAGTTGCTGAAAATATTTTCTCTGTGCTGATGTTAGATGAATAATCTGAAAATGTTATCACTAAGATGTTTTACGGATATAATTTTTCTGAAGTAAAGACCCTTTCAAATGTTAGTGATACTATCACAGCTCTATAAAATAACACCAAATCAAGTCCAAACATTTTAACTTTTTTCAAATCTATTTCTAGGCATATACTGTTTTCCAAAGAGAGGAAATTTCAAAAAGTCAGTGCAAAAATTCTAGAAGAAAGTTTACAGTATCAAAATAAAGAAGAAATTATTTTCTGGAGGTAAAATGTTTAATGGCATTTTAACTCCTCTAATCCTTTGGAATCTGTTTACAGACTTAATAAAGCTAAACTGGTGAGTCATGAAGTGCAATACTGTGGTATGTTGATCAATATTATAATTTATTTATACAATTAAACTTCTTTTGCGATTCTTGTCCATTGCACAATGTTCCTTTAAGTTGACTCGCTATTCATTTAATTATTGCAATGAGATAGACATTTGAATTAAATTAAATCCAAATACTTTGACACATGGTGGGCATTTAGCAGCTGCTAATGTGAAACACTAAATTGAACTGAATCTAAACAAGTTTTAGAAACGTTTCTGAAATGAAACTGCTTTCTCTAATGTCTCTGTTTCTATGTTGAATTTCCTAACCCAAATTGATCTTTTGAGGGAAAACCATCCAAGGTAGCTAATTTTCAGTATTTTGTACCTGTGACACATCAGTACTAACCATAGTTATTTTTCTGTAGGATCCCTTTTCATAATTAGGCTAGTCATATTTCAAAATAAATTCACTATGTTGTGCCACAATAGCAAACTTTCAGCTACATTCGTTTCTGAATTCACATCATATTTGTTTTTAGAGACAGGCACATTCATGCTTTTTATACAGCTAAAGAAATGAAAAAAAAATCTGTCTATTCAATGAGTTAATCACAGGCAGACCTGCTTTCTCACATTTGTTGTTTACAACATTTACTATTAATAACATCTCTCTAGCTTGAGTAGCTTTTTATCTATTAAACATTCTCACAGTATTATTGCAAGTCTGAAAGGTGTTTTGTTGTTGCTTTCACAACTCTCTATATCAAGGCCCAACAGAAAATGTGACAAATAAGTCTTAATAAAATGATCTTTTGACTATATTATTGCAATGAACAGAATGAGATCAAGAGCCAGGTGAGTAGTAGTTACACAGAACCTAAAAATCAAAGGGGAAAACAAAATAAAACAAAACAAATATTGTAAGAACATTTTTGAGGGGTAAGATATTACTTTTGATTTCTTAGAATTAACTGTTAAGCATCTGAATACATGGTGGGACAACTTTACAACAGACTCAGATGTTTTTTTGTCAGCATGTAGATATTTAAATTCTTAGGCTATATCCACTCTGTGGATGATAAAGAGAAAAGATGTAGTTTATATCGATTTCTAAGATTATATGAGTTCAGAAAATTAATAAATGAAAGGGAGAATAAACTAAATACAATATTTCTTTTTTAATAATGAAAACAGTTTTTAACAATATAAAGTAGCAATTCTCTTGTAGAGACTATTTATGTGACAAAAAAAATTTAAGTATCATAATATTTATCATGGTTAGAGTTACCTCTTCTTTTTTTTTTTTCCTTAATAACCACTTTAACTATTTACTGACTAGTATTTTAATTAAAGTATTGTGATATCTTCCCTTATTTTCAGTATTCACAGGAGAAGCATTAGAGACAGCTGATTTTTCTTTTATAGATGCTGAAGCTTATTCCACTCACATTAGTACTTTGATTTTAATCAAATATTAAATATCTTGTGATGGGGAGTCTTTAAGGTGTATGCATATACTGTCTTTTTTTAGGTGAGTGTTGTGATTTAGCATGGTGGTCAGTTAAACACCACAGAGCCTTTCACTCCCTCTGCCCTCTCCCATGGGATAAGGCAGACAATCAGAAAGAAAAGAAAGATGTGGTATGAGATAAAAAACTGCTTACTAAGACAAAAAAAAAAAGAGAAAAGTAATAATAATGATGATAATTTGTGCAAATGAATTTATATTTATATTACTAGTGATGCACAACACAATTACTGAATTACTCTGTCACTTACAAAAAACACTGGAAATTCAAAATTGTTCTCTCCAAGATCTTCTCTGAAATCAAGGACAACTTTTAAGTGTATATTTGCAAGACATTTGGATACTTGTATCAGTTCATGATTTTATCTCCCTGGGAGATGGCAATGAATTATTTCCCCTTCAATTTAGAGGTATGTTACTGAAAGTCTGTCAAGATAAATTTAAAAGAGAACCCAGTAGTAATTTCAGAAATTTTATTGCTATAATTAAGTATGTATTAAGTATTCACACTGTTGAGTATGTTCATAGAAAATTGAATAGGAAAGTATTTCTACATCACCTGTTATAGACAGACAACTCAAAATATTTGATTATTCTTTTATTCTCAACAACAAAATAATGTAAGAAGTATGATATATATCTTCTAATTTTAAAAAGAAAAAGAAATCAGTTATTAAGGCAAGTTAAACCTTATGGTATGCTAAACCAAACACTAAGCAAATAACTTTTAATTTCAACGTCAATATTAATTAATGTTTCATATGGTCTAGCAAAAGTCTAATAATACTAAAATATACAATCATAACCATCATAAAAAGCATTTTAGTATTTCTTCAGTCAAGAAGATGAAAGTATTCGAGTAAAGAGATACATAGAAAACGTTGCTGACGGAATGATTAAGAAATGTCCTAACCTAACAGGCAGGAAAGACAGAACACAGTACCCACCAGTATTGCCTCCCACCCCTCATCTAACCCTCAATTCTGGCTCTTTTGATTAAGGTGTCCTTGTCACAGAGGTCAGTTTAATTCTATCGCATACAAATATTCTAGGTAAAGTACGTTGCACATGTGCAGACTGCAGGCTCATTTGTCATATTATTGCTTGCTGTCACTTTTGAAGGTAGGTGTCCATTTGAAGAATGTGTAGTGGCTGGAGGGTCAAGGGATTTGCATAAAGCCTGGAAAGAACCTCTTTAGGCACAAGGTGTAGGATTCTGCTCCTGGCTACATACACAGAAAGCACACAGAAAACTCTTGGTATTGATATTGCAGTGTACCTAGCTCTCTCCACCTCTCCTCCCACGCTCAAATAGTAACAGCTCAGCAATACATAAATATTTGTTATGTCATTATTTTGGTTAGCTTTTCTTTCTAGATAGAATAACCATAATCTTCTGACAAGTGCTGTTTCATTTTTGGATGTCAGAAGTTTATGGACCAGTTCATCCTAGTTTCATGCCTAATGGGGTGGGGGACAGACCCACGCCCCTGGAAAGGGGAAGAGGAAAACAGGAAAGGATAGGGAGATGGGCCTAAAAACAAAACAGCAGCCACAACCTGAGGAGGAAAATTCACCCAGATAACTGTATTCCAAAGGCATAGGTTTATGGAAGTATTTGGGTTTCTTATGGTTAACCAAAGACTTGTATATTTGAGACAGTTAATAAGTGATGTAGTGTAAATGACTTTGTTATTTCAGTTGGAATGGAACCTTTGGAGAGCAAATATAACTGCCAACCAGGTGTAAACAAAAATTAAAGCATAATCTCAAGGGCATTATCCAAAAACTTCTTCAAACTCTGACAGGCATTGGGTATCAGCCATTTTGCTAGGAAGACTTTTAGTAAGGAAATTTTTCAAATGTCCAATTTGCACCTCCCCTGGATGCAGATTTTTGCCATTCTTATCACTGTTTACCAGGATGCAGAGACCTACACTTCCTTGTCCATTTTCCTTCCTCAATAAGTTGTAGAGAGAAATGAGGTCTCCTCTTGGTCTGCATACTTGACAAAACAAATGTTCTCAGAACCTGCTTTCAACCAGCAACCCCAGGTTCCTTTCTGCAGAGCTCCTCTCCAGCCGTTTGTCTCCCAGATTGTAACCGTGCCTAGCGTGAATACTGATTTATTTGCATTTATGCTCCTACATGATTATACCAAAGACAGTTGAGATTATACAAAAAGATGTGAAATAGTTACAGCATATAACATTAAAAGAAAAATATTTAGATATTTTGTGTGTAGTCTGGAGAAATTTTATGCATACATATACATATAGATATATATATATCCTACGCCTGTATATATATAATTAGGGAGACAGTTAGACTTACATAAGGAAATGATGTTCTTTATGCTTCCAAGCTGATATATCTTGCTGAGCTTCTATGACTGTAACACAGAGATATTCTATTACTTCCGTAGTTTTGTTGTAATGAACAAATTCTACATGAGTGCTGCTGAAGCTGAAGAATATATATGCAAAGATATACTTTATACGTGTCCAAGTAAATGTAAGTTCACACAATAAAATTTTAATTCATGTCAGCTATGTTAAAAAAAAAAATCAGGGCAAATGAATATCAGTGACTTCCTGTTCAGCATCCCCATTTCATTACTGATAGGGGATCTATAGGTAGCAAAATCTAGCATTTTGTTGGCAGTATAAAACTTAAAATTCTAAAATCTCCTTATTTCTCATTATTAGTTTTAAAATCCATTCTTATGGCACTGGACTCTTAAACCATAGTAATAGTGTGAGCAAACTAATCTCAACTCAGAGTACTGTATTTAACAGAATCTACTGCCAAGTAACACCAACTTCTGATGACTGATTCAGGAAAAGAAATATATATATGAAAAAAAAAATAGATGATGAATAAAAAAGACAAAAGAAGAGGAAAAAGACGAATAAGATTATAACAAAAAACTGATTCAACCCTCCTGCCCTTCCTAATTTCATCTTTTCTGTTTTCACTGCAGTTCACACCTAGCTTGTCCCATACCTCTAATGTTCTCCTTCCTCACAATTTCCCCTATTTCCTAAATAATTGTGAGCATCAAGAGTTTCGCGATCTAGCTGCAATTTGGGCCTTTTGCACTCCTGGCTGGAGATGGCCCAGAGCAGCTCAGAACATCCTCCATGTAAATCCTGAAGCCAGAAGCAAATCAAGTCTACCAGTTATATCTAGTACAAAGGTGTTACAGACTTACTATTTTTCCTCAGCTCGTTAGTCTGTTTCCTGTCAGGTGCCTGATGCCATCACTGTGATGGCATGGGGCAGGGAGTGGCTGCAATATAAGCTGTGCTGGGACAGTGCAATTGGCACTGTTTGGGAAGAAATTATGACACGGGGAAGGCACCGTACAGTGCTAACTCAGGTTATGGTAAATAATATTATGTGTTTTAATAATGGCTAAATACAGTCCTGTGAACAGTGAAAAATATGCAGCTGTGTTTTTAGTCTTGAAACGGAATTTGGAAATAGTTTTCAAGATTGCCATGTAAATAATCAATTTCTTTGTATAATTGCAATTCCATTTTCAGTTGACTTAAATCACAGAATCACAGAATTATAGGTGCTGGAAGGGACCTCAGGATCTGTCCTCCTTCTAAAGCAGGTTCCCTAGAGTAGTTTGCACAGGAGAGTGTCAAGGCAGATCTAGAATATCTCCAGAGAAGGAAACTCCATAACTTCTCTGGGCAGTTTGTTCCAATGCTCTGTCACTCTCACTGTAAAGAAGTTCTTCCTTATATTTGTATAGAATTTTCTGTCTTCCAGTTTTTTATTCCAGTGGTGCAAACTATGCAAAAGTGCCCACCTCTACAAACTTGACTCACATTTTATACATAAATAAAAAGCACAGATGTTTAAATAAATAAATATGATATTTGTGAATTTTCAAATGGAATGCATAGAATTGCAATCAGATGTACAAATCAAAAATCTGACCATGTTTCTCTCCTAGACTTCTATCAGACTTCTCTTGCCAGACAAAAATACCTCTCACTTCACAATCTCACTTTAGTCATGTTATAATTTTTTGAAGTATTCACATTTGTGAACAGCTGTTTTCAGGGATGAAGTACAAGTGAAGGCTGGTTGTGGGTGGTGTCCTCAAAGGTCTGCCTTAGGACCACTGCTCTTTAACACCTTTTCCAATAAGCTATATAGATGGCAGGACTGAACGCTCACTCCACAGGTTTCCATATGACACTAAGTTGAGAGGCGCAGCTGATACAATAGAAGAAAGGGATGGCATCCAGACTGACCTGTGCAAGCTTGAAAAGTGGGCCTATATGAACCTAATGAGTTTCAAGAAGGCTGTTGCACTTGTATCAAGGCAATCTAGGATATGTTTAAGCTAGGAAAAGAATTCCTTGGGTGTAGCCCTGCAGGGATGGACTTGGGAGTTCTGATGAACAAAAAGCTGGACATCCTAGCCAATAGTATCCTGGGCTACAACAAAAGAGGGGTGGCTAGTGAGGGAGGTGGTTGTCCCCCTCTACTCTGCCCTCTTGAGGCCCCATCTGGAGTACTTTGTACAGGCATGGCCCCAGCAGATGAAGAACTGATGGAGTGGGTCCAGAGGAGGGACATGAAGGTGACCAGAGCGATGACACACCCCTCCTCTGAAGGAAGTTTGAGGGAGTTGTGTTTGTTTAGCTTGGAGAGGAGAGTCCGTGGGGCAGAGCTCATTGTGGCCTTTGAGTACTCAAAAGGAGCTTACAAGCAGGAGGGAGATAAACTTTTTACATGGTCTGATAGTGATAGGTCAAGTGAGAATGGCTAAAAGAGAGGAGATTTAGGGTATACGTTAGGGGTAAATTCTTTACTCAGAGTGTGGTGAGGCACATGAACAGGTTGTCCTGAGAAGCTGTGGATGCTCCATCTCTCAAAGTGTTCAAGGCCAGGTTGAATGGGGCCCTGGGCAGCCTAATCTAGTGGTGGCAACCTTGACCACAGTAAGGGATTGGAACTAGATGATCTTTAAGGTCTCTTCCTACCTGCGGTACTCTATGATTCTATGATTTTATGAAAAGTAAAATTGTAAAAAATCTCAACTAACACCCTGAAAACTCACTAAGAATTGTAATAATCGATATCAAACCAAATTGATGCAACAAATTGATCCACAAAAACAAACATCCTCCAAGTTTTATCTTTTTATTGCTCTTTTTTAATGTTTTAATTTAAAAATCCTAATAATAATAAAATAAGTTTTGATACTTATGAACATTAACTATGTTATACAGTTTATAGGTGGGCCAAGACAGTTCTGCTTCATTCAGTGCGGCTCAGGCAAGCCAAAAGGATTGACACCCATGCAAGTACACACTCATGAATGCACAGAAGAGAAATATGTACCATCTAGATATGGGCATACACATGAATGACTTTTAATTCATGACCTCACTAAATGATAAATCTTAGTACAACAGGGTAAAGAACCTTCTCTAAACAAAATTTCTGAAAAAAAGCATATCAGCTTCAGGTTTTTAAGTGTCCAGTATTTTGGTTGGGGTTTTTTTGACAGATTGGTTGGTTTGTCATTTTTTGGTGGTGAATTTTATTTTTATTTTTGAATTTGAATCATGATGTTGCATTATTTCAGTGTTCTGAGATCTCTGGGCTCTGATACTAGTTTGTTTCACAGATCTTTTTGGCCCACGGACATCTTATCAATGATAAAAAATTCAGGGTTTTTTTGGAAGAGACACTAAAGACATTATATACTACACACTCCGATACTGCAATAAAGGTGAATGCTTTGTAGATCTCTTGAAAATTAATTCCCTTCAAAGCAGGAACCTTCTTCAAATTACAGGATAGAATATATTGTTCTCAGATTTGTTCAGTGCAGTCTTCAGATCTGCTTGCTTTTCAGACTTGCTGGATGCAAGTAGACTTATATAAGTTATGTAGTAATATTAAATTCGAATACCTGAAACCTGTCCGCTTAGCATCCAAGACATATGTTGGCCACTTTTACCTGAAAAGCAATAACTCTCAAATTGTTTATATGAAATATATCTATATTTAGGGGTGATTTCTCAATCTTTTCTTCAACTGAAGTAGATGAGGGTTATGACATCCAATCAATTTCCTCAGTTTCCTGAGGGCAGTCTGTACTTAATCTTTGTATCTCTCATTTTTTAGTCTAAATTTAGAATATAAAACATATGCCTGCTTCGCAACCTTTATAGCAAAAACTCTCCTTTTTCTGATATAAACCTTAAATATTTTTGTTTGTTTGTTTGTTTCTCAGGGAGCTCAGAGTAGTAGAAGGACTGCAGTGATACACTTATAGGCTACTAGGCTACTAGACATTACTTTTCACCTAAAAATTGAAATATTGGACAGTCTACTGTGACTGAGGTATTGAATCTGCTAAAGGAAGCGTTTATTTTATGTTCTTTTTTCTAGGTTTCACATATCAGGCTGGTAAATAAAATCTCTTCCCAAAGCCTCAAGATTACAGAATATATTTCATCAGCAGGAAGAAAACCCCTCTGTAAATTAAATACAGCTTTATGAAATCAAAAAGTAGTCCAAATAGTATTAAACTGCATTTAATTTCACTTTATTTGGTCCATAATCTCTGAAGCAGTGGCTCAAGAGAACTGTAAATTAACATTTCTTAGTTGAATGATCATATGAAATACAATAGAATAATCTCAAACAGAATGGAAGCTAAATTCTATATTTTGTTTCAGTTCATAGTTGCTTCTTCAAAAGTACATTGGAGATGTTTTATACTAAAATGGCCTAGTTGAATCCAAAGGATAAAATAATATAAAATTATAAAACAAATGTGTACATTACAAAAAAAAAACAAACAACACAACTTTAGAGGAAGTTCATTTCAACTAGTCTTGACTAATTCTGAATAGTAATAAACTCAGTAAGTATTTCAGCTAAATATTAATAATACCATTATACAGAATGTAAATATAATGTTGAAATACTAAGCTAATCAATAAGAGAACAAGAATTTTGTGAAAGGGTATTTTAGACTGCAGATGCAAAGTACTGAACATAAGATTTTGTACAGAGATGTGTAAGAGCATTATGAGAATTTCTAGTGTATTTTTTGGTAGTGCCACTGAAACTATTCAGAATGGAGAAGAAAGGCATAGCTGGATCCTTGGAAGTCATTACTGGGGAAAAAAAATAAAGAAATAAGAGCCACTGGCAGTTCAGATATTTGTGATGCATAACATCACAATAATTCTATTGTTCTACATGAGTTCAGGGGTTTTCCTTTAGGGCATTCTTTACATAAACTATATGATCATTTAGATGAAATTGTGTATGTATTTCTACAATTTCTTGCCTATTACAGCTGTGAAAATGATAGAGTAAGCCATTTTCTTCATTGAGCTAAGAGGATTGTCTCTCATAGCATTTGCCTATAGCTACACCGGTTTCCAGGCTAGTATTTTATAGACACAGTCTAAATTTACATCAGAAGTTCTATCCACCACAGTAAATTTTTGTCACATTAAAATGATACATATTTTTCCACATAAAACATCTTTGATTAAAGATTAATTCCTGTTCAATTACAGCCATAGATTGTAGCTGTAAAATGTAACATGAAGGAAAACGAAATTAAAACTGTAGTGAATATTTATGTAAATCAGAAGTAGGTAGTGAAGCAAATATAATGAGCTAGTTAAACCATGACTAAATCAGATTTGTTAATGTTCTTGCAGACATATATTTGCACAGAAAACAGATGAAAAGAACAGATGAAAAGGTTATTTCCTATGTTTTATTTATTTATTTATTTATTTATTAAGAGCAAATACTGAGATAACTTCTTACTGTGGTTGAGCTGAGTTACTTAAGATGAATCTCATTTGTATCACTTCAGTCTCTCAGAAATAAATCTAGTGGCCTTTATGTATGCATGACCTTAAAAGGACAGTCGCTCAGTTATCAAATCAATTATCTCTAATTTGTATTTAAAAACAAAAGTATTTACAATAAAACCACTTTTGTGACATTAACACCTACTTTAATTTGCATCTCATGCGCTGTGATTAATAGGGAAATGTCAGAGCTGTCACAAGAAATCTAGTTTGTGAACAAATCACAGAATCTCACAAAGTCACCAAAACTCGTTAAGGCTGGAAGGGACCTCAAGATGTCATCTAGTCTAAATTCTCCACTCAAGAAGGAACACCTAGATCTGGTTGCCCAGGACCATACCCAGCTTTCTTCTGAATATCTTCAAAGAGGGAGACTCCATAGCATGTCTGGGCAACCTACTACAGGTTAATAACCTGCACATTAAGAAAGTACTTTCTGATGCTTGCTCAGAACTCTTGTGTTTCAGTTTGTGTCTATTGACTCTTTTCGTGGCACTGAGCACTAATGAAAAGGGACTGTCTCTGTCTTCTTTATAGTCATATATTCCTCCTGAGCCTCTTATTTTTCCAGGCTGTACAGTCCAGCTCTTTCCACCTATTCTCATAGGAAAAATAATAGAATCACAGAATCCTAGAATGGTCTAGGTGGTAGACCTGTGTTGGATGCTTTCTGGTATATCCAGGTCTCTCCAATACTGGACACAAAAACAAGTCAGAATAAAGAATGCAGATTTACAGATTGACAAAGAAAATCTAAAAATAAATATAAATTTACACTATATGTGTTTCCGTAAATATTGTGAATTAACAAAGAATAGTTATTCCAATGTTTGTTCTCATTATATGTATCTTCTTTTCTTAGGGACAAACAGCACTGACTGTATTCATCTCACCAGTTAACTAGTTACCCCTGAGCTAGTCATTCTAAATTTCCTCTACAGTGAATGGAAAAGACCAGAGACTTTCTAATGAGTAGTTCATCTTATTTTAAACTACACATTAAATAGTTCTGATGAATCAAACTTTAAAAGTGCTAATTTCTCCTTGTCAGCTATATGAAACCAGGATGACCAGCTCAGATGTAGATAATGACAACACAACACTGATGTTGACATCTAGATGAAATCACTCACCAGATCACTTACTTTGGATTCTCTTTTCACTGGTTTGGGAATTTAAATGCCTAAAATTTCTAATGTCACCAGAAAACACTATCATCGGTATTAATAAAGTTTATGGAAAAGAATATAACATATACTGAAGAAAGTTATTTCAACATCAGGCCACTGTTGGACTATAGTTCTATCTAAATTCTGGAACACTGACTGTGAAATATATAACTGTAATTGTGACCTGTAGAAATATAAGAACCCTGCTTTTGAGAAAACAAAATATTTTGCATGATCAGGGCACTGTCTATGAAGGTGAGGAGGATATTAGAAATTCCTAAAACTGCTGATTTCTGAATTTGGCTACAACTGCTATGTAATTCTAGTTATCTTTTCTGCTGGACACAAAAAGTTTTTCTGGGACTGTAAATTGAATCTCACTGTTTTGAATTACAGTATTTCATTATTTGTAATCTGGTTCTTAATTCATTTTCTATAAAGAAAGAACTGTAGAGGCAAGGTGAAAAATTAAAAAATGAAAACCTGTAAACAAACATGAACACAGGTAAGTAATAGTATCTTAAAAACAGTAGTTTAATAATAAGTAATAGTATCTTTAACAGTATTTGCAGTTATAGTACACTAACTGAATTTAAATTTATTTTTCAATGTCTCATTCAGTAAGTTGGGGGAAAAAAGGACACAAAAAGGTGATATAATAATTAGTATTAAATATTGTTTGAATAACAAGTTAACAGTAATAGCTTTTCTGAGATAGAAAATGTCACTGAGAGATTGAAATGATTCATGATAAAAGATGAAAACCTTGCTCAGAGATGAGACATAAAATGGTTTGACTGAAGAAAATATCAATGGTTTTAGCTTACCCTAATCTTACCATTGTGTTTAGAAATAAATGACAACAGAGGATGTAATAAAGTATCAGATTCTTTTTCATTTAGTTAATTTACTATTATGAAAAAAAAAAAAAGAAAAAAACAGAAGCCATAAATTCCAAGTACTTTCCTTCCACTTTGTTTTCCTTAATCTTTCCTACATTAAACTTAAGGTATATTTTGATTAAGGCAAATACCTATCAAAACGAGTATTCTATAAACACACAAAACAAGCTGGTTAGGATTAAAATATACTTACAACTACTTCAACTGCAACAATTTTCAGTAAAAGACTCAACCTTACGTCTCTGTGTTTGGTGGAGGATATTCAGTAATTTTAGAACCTACGGCAGATGTAACAATTATGCGAGTAAATGAATCACCAACAAGATTCAAAATCTGGTAGCTTGACAAATGTGCTCTCCAGGAATTACATGATTAAATTTGGTTTTAGGTTTATATCCATTTTGTATGTATATTTTGTCACTAAAGGTAGCTGTAGAAATGCATGCTGTATGAAATAATACTTGCAGAGAACCAAGATGTTTGCTTGAATCTGCCTACCTCTTGCTGGTTACTCAAAAAACAAAACAAAACAAAACAAAACAAAACCCTGAAGTTAAAAACCCTCAAGCACTCTTAGATGCATGCTTCATAAGCAATGCTGTGATCTTTATTAAACTCTGTTTCTTGTGTCATCCAGAATTTCATAATCAAATTATATGATAGTAAAAGCAGATTACAAATTGATCATCATATAACTTAAGGTATTAATCCATTTCTTAAATGAAAGAAAGAGCATATGTTTTGTAATGTGCCTACATGGTGAACATTTTGGGCTACTCTGTTACTATCTCCCTCTTCAGTGATTATTTTAAGTTCCTAACTGCGTGCAAACTGGAATCGTTGTGACTATCCCATATCATCTCAGCTGTCAGTACAGAGCATTACACCGAATAAATATTCTGGACCTATGTTTTCCTGAAGCAAATTCTTAAGATAAAAAGGCTCTAACTTGACTTACTTACTATATGTCTTCAGGGCGTTTGTGTCAGTATCTTGTTATTACCTACAATCTTCAATCTTGTTCAGTTACCAGTCAGCATAGCCATTTACTTATCATGCAAACAAAGTTAAGGTTATGTTTAAAACAATGGCTTCCAGCTGTTTCCAGCTCCAGTCATTAAAAATACAACATTCTGGTCAACTGAAAGAGTAGCTGACAGATTATACAAAAATATAATTTAGCAAGTATAGTAAATAAGAAATTAAACTGTGCTGTAATAAAAGGCTTTTAGATTGACTTCCATAGTGCTGCTGCTAGGTTGCTGTGTATAAAAGATAAAAATAATGCATGCAAATTAGATGAAGCTGAAATTAAAGAAGTCTAGCAGAGAATGGCTAAAGAAGCCAATTTTATTTTATGGTTTGTAACAGGATAAATAACTCTTCAGTAGGCATGAATACAGCAGAACCATATTGGTGAATTCATTTGAGCATTTCATTTGTTTCTCATCCTCATTCAGAAACTGTTGGGGAATTAGTTGTTAAAAAAATATATTATGCTTGTTTCATCTCAAGGTGAATGTTTTATCTTCATTTGGATCAGATTAACACACAAATGGCACAAAATGTAGTTTCCAATTCTGTTTTTAGATAAAGCTCAAGAAAACAATCTAGAAGGAAATAAAAGTTCATAGAAGAGACAAAGAAATTCAGACTTTTCTTTTTTGCAATGAATTGATTCTGAATCATTTAACACTAATATTTACTTAATAAATAGAACTGTCATAAGGATTAACTAAATACAGCATTTATTCTATTATATATTGACAAGATTAATACTCCTGCTGCTGCTCACATTTTCAAACTTTTAAGCTACTGACAATCATTGGCAATGCAGCAATGATACACATTTTTTTTTATGCTTTCATACTTACTATATCACTCCCTCAATCTGTTTATAAAAATGTGTAAGACATTTATATATACAACTCAAAAACTACCTTAATATTTTTTTCTTAATATAAAGTGCAAGATTATTTTAAAAACTTGTACGAACATTCAAAAGTACCCAGAACAATGACTATGTAGTAACAGAACAGTGCCCTCTACTTATTAGAGTAATCTATTATTTTTTCAATAAAAATTATGCACCTATTTTATTTACTTGTAGCCTTTTAAATTGGCTTAGTCTTTGGTACTGAAGCCCATCTTTTTGTTTAAATATGCACAAAACCTAGCAAAATGAGCTTCTTTATTTAGTGCTTCTACAGTGCTGTCTGGAAACTCCCATATGTTTTTCTAAGGATTTTTTAATTCACAGCAGTATCATTGCTTCTATTTTTCAAAGGAAAGATAAGAGTGAGTGAGAAAGAAATGCATCACGAATATGTTTGTCTGAGAAGCTCTATTAAAGCACTGTATAAATCAGTTCCGTTTGCTCATCAGCAACAACTACATAGTATTAGCCTCTTTGCACTGTTCAGACTTGTAAAGGAGGTCTGTGACATACTTGGAAAAGTACCTACATCGCTAAGGATTGTGAAACTAAAGCAACACTTTGTTTTCATGAAAGTCATCAGTTTCCATGACTTAAGCAGAAGTCAGAACACATAATTTATTAAACTGTCTATCTACATTTCATCAGCAAGATTACATGCTTACATTAGCTAAGTATACAGAAAACATAGAATTCTTACTATTCCATAGTATTCCTGATAGATTCTGGTCTCAGTAATTCTGCTTTGCTTTACTTCTCACCATTATCACAGAATTTTGTTTCTTCACTATCTGTAGATTTTCATTGAGTGTTAGAAATTACTGATAGTAGATTTGGTCTGATGTGTAATTAAAAACATTTTCTTGGGGACCTGGATTCTTTTTGTTGTTGTTGGTGGTGGTGTTTCTTTTGTTATTACTCTTGTTGCTTTTGTTTGTGTTTGATTATCCCAATAATTTGAGAGTTGATTATTCTGAAACTGTTATTTAAATTAAAAAAAGTTCCTTGTGGGTTCAGCTGAATAAGTCTAGTATAGTTGTGTTTAAAAGTTTTACTATATGTTTTGCATGATCTAGTGTCAAGGTCTTTGTTCCTTGTCAGTGATCTGACATTGATTTCAGCAACTGATATTCACGCTATTTTTCGGTGTAGCTACCACCATTAGCCATTTATTTTCTCCAGCAGTGAGCAAGGACCTGCATGCTGACCTAATAAAAATCTTCATGGCATCCAGTATGTGCCTTGTCCTTCACTTCACTGTCACCACCACTGAAAGACACCACCTCCTTCCTCACTGAGCTACATCCACTATTTGGTTTCCATAAATGTTCAGCAAATGTCAGTGAATATCAATGGGTGTGAAATTTTCCACACTGAGGAATTCAATTACACACCTTTGCTTCACATACACTCCTATATCAGATGCCATTTTGTCACACTGCTGTTCTGCCACCACCTGTCATGTAGCAACAAAACTTAACAGAATGCTGGCGGAAAGGTTCAGCTTCTACTGCCATACCACCAACATCCATCTCTGATACAGTAGGTTGACATAAAATAATAGGAGGCATTATTTTTGGAATAGTCCTCATACCCTTTTCAGAAATTCTGGTTTGATTTGAAGCTCACTTTTGGGATGAAATGGCTCTCTGATTCTGTAACAAAGGCTGATTTCAAGTGACAGTTCACTTCTACCATGTTACAGGAGCAAATTCCTTATGCTTTCCTGTGCAAGATAAATAAAATAAATTCTCAGTTTTGGGTTGTTCAATGGATGCAGCAGTCCTCATACTATTTCAGAAACTGAAAAGTAAACCAAAATTGCAAACAACACATATATTAAGAAAGAATGATCATCATGACTTCATCAGAATTCACATCTTCATCAGAATCATTGATTGAACCAATTTTTATCCATCCATCCATCCATCCATCCATCCATCCATCCATCCATCCATCCATCCATCCATCCATCCATCCATCCATCTATCTATCTATCTATCTACCTATCTACCTATTTTTTCTGTCAAGACAAGACAGGATCTAAAAGCTTTGCATAACTGAAGCTTTTAGAAATAATCCCACGCAAATGAATACATGCAATGTTGAAAACATCAGACTTTATATGAAATTAAATGCTAATATCAAAAGATTGTCGGGGGTTATGTTGCAATGGGAGAAAATAAGTTTAAAAAATAACTAATCAGAGAAAGTATTTTTCTAAGGTTCTCAAAGGAATCAAAGTATAAATGATCTGTGCTACAGGAAAACTATGCAATTAAAATTGTATTCTGCTACCACTTAATTTAATGGGTCTTCAATAAGTGACAAAGAAATCGGGATTAGATCTTTCATCATTAAATAGCTATTAAACCACAGAGCTAGAGAGCTGACAGCATTGTACTTCTTTTTAAAGAGGTGCTAAAGATGATCCAAGAAATGATTGCCTGATATGTTTCATCCCAGTGTTAGGAGAAAATGCTCTAAAACAAAACAAAACAGAAAATCCATTAAAAGTGGAGTCATAAAGAACTTAAATTAACCTAATACATTAGAGGGAAACTAGTAACAACTTTTGAAAGGTGAATTATGCCTACAAGAATTCTTTAAGTTCTCTTGAAGAATACACAATAGAGATTATCACAGAATCATAGAATCATAGAACATTCTGAGTTAAAAGGGACGCACAAGGATCATGAAGTACAACTCCTGGCTGCATACAGGACAACCCAAAACTCAAACCATCTATCTTAGAGCGTTGTCCAAACACTTCTTGAACTCCTGGCAGGTTCTGTGCTATGACCGCTTCCTTGGGAAGCCTTTTCCAGTGCCTGACCATGGTGAAGAACATTTTGCTAATATCCAGTCTGAAGCTGCTCTGATGCAGCTCCATGATGTTCCTTTGGGTTCTGTCACTGTCATGAGAGAAAAGAGATTAACATCTGCCCCTCCAGTCACCTCCTGAGGAATCTGTAGGCTGCCATGAAACCTCCTCTCAGTCTTCTCCAGGCTGAACAAAGAAAGTGACCTTAGATGCTCCTCAAACCTCTTTAAAACCAGTACAATATTTCCAGCTTCCAGTCAAGTGGAATCTTTCCCAAAACCACTGAAAAATAATTGAGAAGTATCTTGCAATGACGTCTGCAACTCCCTGAATACCCTGGGATGAATCCCATCAGGCTCCATAGATTCATACATTCAGCCGGAGCAGCAAATCCTGCATAGATTTGTCTTGGCTAGGAATTTATTGTTCCTGTGGTCCTCCAGCTTAGGGCTCAAGAGGTCTCAGAGCCCATCACCAATGTTAAAGAAAAAGGTGAAGAAGGCATTGTCACTTCTTTGTCTATAAACCTATTTGTGAGGTGACCATCCTCACAAAGCAGAGGTTCTCTTGTCCTCCTGTTGCTGTAAAAATATTTTTAAAAACCCAATTTTATTGATTCCAACACAGTACTGGTCAACTTCAACTCTGAGTTTTGAGTGCATGACTTATATCCCTACAGAGACAAACAGCTCGTTCAGTATTTCTGTGTCATCTGATTTATCTTCCAATGGCAAAATGCTTTCCCTTTCCTCCTAAGCTCTGGATGACAATCCCTGCTCAATCAAGCTGCCCTTCTAACCTTCTTGACTTCTGACACTTTGGAATAGCCTGTTCTTGTGCTCTTAGCAGAAGAATGACCAGGACTGATAGGCCTCAATACCTTCAAAAGCAATTTCCCTGAAACCTTACCTAGTTCCCAAAACAGTCTGAAGTGCACTCTCCCCATATCAAGAGTTTAAGTTTTGGTGCCATATTTCTTCCTATCACCAAAGATTTTAAACTTATCTACCTCATGGTCACTAAAGTCAATGTAGCCACCGCTCACCAATTTACCCATAAGACACTCTCTGTTTACAAAAAAGTGCCTGGTCCTTCCCATGCACTCTTCCTCACAAACTGCTACACAAACTGCTGCACCTTCCTTGCCTCAGAGCATATGTTCACAGACCTCCTGTTTACTTGCACTCTAGAACTGCCCTTTCCTTGATTCAAGTTGGCAGCATAAATCATTCCATTAGAACTCCTGAAGTAGAACTGTGTTTGCATTGGTATTTTCTTTTACTAGCATAACTCAGAAATTGAAGATTAAACACTCTCCTTGATAATCTCTCCATCTGGTCCTGAGCAACTTGCATTCCTTCTTCCACAGAAGCTTTATGTCCCATTTTGTTGGAGACCTAGTTTAAGTGTTAGAGTAGTTGAGATCACGGACTTGCTCAATCTTTTATATTTTTCAGAATTTTTAAATTAGGGAAATGTCATTAAATATTTATTTCATCAACAGAGTATCAATATCCTTTTCAAATCTGGACTTATTACTTTTAAAATAAACTTACACTTTTATATAGCCATATCTATAGGCTGGTTTAGATAACTTGATTCTTTAGATCAAATTCTATTTTTGGATTTATTTTCTCCAAAAGTAACATTATTAATGAATTTTACAAAGACATTTAAATATGTTGCATAAAATCTTGTTTCTCTCCTGGTGAATATAGTGAAGCTATTCACTATATTGAATCTTAGAAGTTTAAGTAAGCTGTGAATACAGCTTATGCAGAAAATTTAGTATTTAAAAATACTAATATATAGCTACTGAAAATAAATGGCTAAATTTTGATTTGACATTTAACAGTACATGACTGGCACTTTATTGACTAAAGTATAATATCCTTTATGGTACATTAGAAGTGTCGATTAAAATATACATTGCATATTTAAGAGATAATATAGATTACAAATGATTAATTTCTACAGCAATTGCAGTAATGCTCATAGTATATAAATTCTACAGGGCTGAAGGATTTCTGATTTATATGCATTCATGAGTTCTAGGTATATCCAGTAATTCTACAGCTGCACAAAACTTGCTAGCATACTAAAATATTTGGAATGTTAAACTAGGGAGATCTTCAGAAGCTGTTCCCTCTATAGCTATGAATATTTCTATTTTACCTTTTCTCCTTGTCCTTTAAACTTTTTCATTTGTCTAAGAAAAATAATGCTCATACCTGTTCATTAACTGAAGCTCTTCTTTTATACTGACCAATCAATTACTATACATGTTATAATTAGACCTAAGATTACACTTCGTTTAGGCAACATAACTGATTTCTAGCTAGTATACTGACAAAAGCTTGATGACATCCTACAAAATTAATCAAGTACATTTGTTCAATAATTATTTGGTAAGTCTATGCTTCAAAATTTGCCCTCCATTCTTCACAGAACATTGAAGTACATAATAACTCATATTAACAGGGAAAAACTCTTAACAACCTAATAGGACCTGGCTTTTGGCAACATTCTCTGATTAACATTATTAGCCATATTAGAAGTTTTTTACTTGAATCAGAGTACTCCAGATTGCTGATTTTAAAAGAATATTGCATGAAGCAGATTAAAAAATGTTTACCTCTTTCAAAAATCATCATACATTCTTAATGAGTTCCTACTGAGCATTCCTATAGCTCAAAATATCTATGAGCTGCTTTGAGATAAACAGTAAATATTCTCTACAGAAAAGAATCAGAAACTCAAATAGGGATAAAGAAGGTTAGGAGGAAAGCCTTTAGCTTTCATAAAAACTCTCAGTAAAATATTATTATACCAACTTCTTAGTATATCATATTAAGTCAAATTCAATGGTTCATTTTTAGCAAAATCATAATACTGTTTCATACTGATGAGAAAATAATTTTAACCTGTTGAAAAGAAGTATTTTTAAAAATCTCTAAACTTTTACTTCAAAAAGCTAGGGAGATTACTTATTTTGAGTAGCTTCTCCATGCTACTGTCTTCTCTCTACTTATTTTGTTTTGATACTTAATCTGATAAACAAAAATGAAAACTATTTAAAAAAATCAACATTTTCTGTGCTACGTATTACCATCTTGCTCGATCTTTTTAAAACATGAGGTGTCAGATAATATTAAGCTTGTAAGTCCTTAGGAAATATTTATTGGGCTCTGTAACTTGAATTAAGACATAGAGAGATGATTAAAAACTTCTTTTTGAGGAAGAAGGAAACCCTGAACTATTTATCTGTTGATGTTTGGTAATTTTTATATTTGGAGATACTTAGTGAGAGTATGTTTAATGACATTTTTGTCTTTCTGTGATATTTAGTTTATTACTATTAAATATTTTTATTGTAATGCTTGTTTTTCATAGTACGCCAGAAGAAGTAGTGGCAAGTGAGATGAAAACAGAGGAATAAGCTACAATAGACTGTATTTGCATATATTTTCATATATTGCAAAGGAAAAAGAAAGGAAGTTCAAGGTAGATCATTAATTAAGTTATTAATAGGTGTTTTTTTCTAATTTAAGTAATAAAGTTTATAATAATTAATAAGCAAATATTTCATTTAATTCATTTTCATTGGATAAAGATAATATCCTCTATATGCAAATTGTCAATGGAAAACATTTTGAAAATCAAAATTTTCACTACCTTAAATGTACTTATAGTTCTGCCTTGTTCCTTTGTTGTGTGTGCATATTCTTTGTTCTGTCTTCCTAAAGGGGATATATCCAGGTAAGTACTGCATAAGTGCTGAAAGACATCCATTAGGAGTCTCAGCACAGAGCAATAAAAATTTACAACTGCATAAATGCTCTGTATAATTATTAGTTAAAAGAATGACAGGAAGGGTAAATTACACAGTAAGAAATTGAAAGAACACAATTATGTTCAAGAAAAATATGCATTTCTATACATTTATATCACAGTGTGTAAGCACTTAAGAAGATCAATAATGCATTTTATATATGTATCTCAAAGATTTAAATGAGACTACCAATGTCATGCTCATGTTCCCCTTTCCAGATGGAATTCAGTATTCTAGTCTAGGCTTAAGTGATAAACACTGCCTAGAGGCAAAGATTTAAAGGTCTGTCTTTAAATTTAATTGTACCAAAACAAGTTCTCTGGAATCTTTCTAGGCTACGGCTAAACATTCACAGCTAGTGTTAATCTTATTGTTAATGTCAAAGACTTAGCGTGACAGCAGCAGACAAGATAGGTGCTAGTGAATGACAGAGCAATCAGTTTAGAATAGGACTAGTTCATCCATGAGGGATCAGACCATGAGAAATGACTATCAGCATGTCCACATGTTTACTTCTTTTCTCATTCTGATGGCTGTTAGATCATTTAACAGCATATTTCTTTGTCAAAGGTTATTTGAAATTCGTGGTATTCTAACACTGTAAACCTGAACAGATGAAAATCTTTACATCTGCCTGTAACAGCATCATTTAATGCTTAAAGGTATAGTTAACATTTCTCTGTGAAAATAATTCCAGATGTAATTTTAACAATTGCCTATAATGAATTTCTTCAGTCCTGGAAACTTCCCTTGCAGTTTTTATTCACTCTAATAATAGACTTTAATGCTATTTAAAGTCATTATGTATCTTTAACTTTTACATTATTTAAAATAGAGAACTTGAAAATGTTTCCTGCAGAAGAGAACAATGTCATGCTAGTTACTTTATACCTGTGGAGAATTTATAATACACATGAAGCAATAAAAGTTATAGGCCTGTGCCTTTAGCAAAAGGGCAGCAGGATGCATTAGGACTCACAAGTATAATTAAGCTTCTGATCCCTTCTGTTTGATACACTTAAAACTTGTGTGTTATATCCCTGATCTCTGTACGTATATCTCTAGGATGGAAGCTAAGGTTACATTTTTTGAAGATTTGCAAATGTGAATCATTCAGTTATTCACAATATACATTCATATTACTGACTATCTGTGTATTTAATTTTGTAGAAGAGAGGAGAATGCAAAACTATTTGCTTGTGGCATGATGCAGGGCTATGCAGAATGCTGGCTGGTGGTAATAGGAACAAAAAAGGCATTAAAAAAAAAAAGCAAAAAAGCTTTCTGGTTAATTCATAGATGTTCGTGTATGGTCTTGTGTATTTTTTTAAAGAGAATAATGGAGAATCTACTCTTCCACAGTATGTGTATTTAATTAGTGGACAATGCTAAAATAAATAATGGGCAGAGAAACGTTTTTGTTCTTATAAATATTGAAGTATTTAACATACAAGATAGACTACTTCAAAACTTTAAAGAGATTTTTTTTTAAGATGATGCTGTATGTAACAGGTTTAAATATACACACTACGATAGACAAATTGATTAGCAAATTTTAGACTGATTTTAGTACATGTAACTAAACTTCTTTCATTACAAAAACGATTTTTCCATCTGAAGAGAGAAAATGTTTTATTATGTTTTCACACTGACCCTCAGTACTATGCAAAAAACAAATTTTTTGTCATATCTCATCCCTGTATAGGTAGTGTGTCTGCCAGTGGAAAGTAGATGAAAACAGTGATTCAGTTCCCCATTCCTGTCTCATGCCTGTCACACAATAGGGTCTTCACAACATTACACCAAGTTCCATGACAACACCTTTCCAGAAATGTTACTGATGCTCTGACAACGAAGATCTTGGAATGAGATTTTACTTATGAAAAGACAGTCCTATATTCCTCTGCATGTTCTTCAAGCCTAGGAATCACTAGCTCACTTTGACTTTCCGTGAGGGTCTTACTCTAAAAGAGAAATAAGGCTGGAGTAGAGCCATCAGAATTCCTGCTGATGCATAAATCACCTTAAATATTATTTAGGAATGCTTCTTAAAAAAACAAAAACAAACACAAACAAACAAACAAACAAACCAGTTAGGCTGTATATTCTATTTCCAGTGAATCTTTTAAGCAATTTTAGTTGAGCTGTACCAATCCCGATTTGCTGACAAAATTTGTTTGTTCATTTGTTTGTGTTTTTCAGCTTCCATAGTTCTTTCCAGTTTTTGGAATTGTTTTTTAAGTCTTGGTGCTGATGTCAGAATATAAATATAGTAGTGGTGCACTTCCAAGAAATATAAAATTCCAAATTAAATTAATCCTATATGGTATTTAAGCTAAAGACCATCATATTTTGCAGTTTCAATACAAAAACCGGTTTCTCACTGACAACTAATCTTAAAACACCTCATCTTCTAAACATTCCATATAAGCTATAATTTTGCCTTTAATTTACATATGTAAGTAATCCAGCATATTTTCTACCATCTCTGCATTATTAATTTTCAAACTATTATTTGTACACAAACATTCAGCAGTAAATGTCCAAGCTTTCATGAGAAACAGCTAGTTCAATACTAAATCAAGCCAATGGAAAATGTGCTAACTGTCAAGTAATATGTCTAACAAGTAACAATAGAGTTTTGAGATACCATACTTGCAATTTTAAGGCTTCTTTTTTTCAGATAATCAGAAAGTTGATGACATAATAATGACTGATCCAGTGATAATCTAAACTTAATTTAATTGTAACAGAAGAGTAGATATCCACCTGTAATAAATCAAATATGTGTGTTGAATATATGTGAATAAATACTAAATGCTTAAATGCAGTATCATAATAAATTTCTAACATATGTCTTAGAAAAATGCAATTCAAGCATAAGCAATAATGAAAAATTCCAGTAAATGCACGATTTACTCAGATGAACTTTTTCATCTAGTAAGACTGTTCAAGTTTATCACCACACTTAATTCCTAATAGTTTCCAAATGATTTTACAAGTTTATGAGACATTTTAGCCCTTCAAAATGTTGTGGGTTTGAGCTGTAGATTTTCTAACAGCTGACACTCTTAAGCTCTCAAATTGAACACAGTGAAATAACTAAATTTTATTTTTTCAATGTGAAGAAAAGCTCCATTATGGAATTAGGGTCTAGAGGAATGAGAGGATGAGAAGCTATCTAGTTTTTGATTTATTTCAGAAGACAAAGAGAATTTTTAAGAAAATATTAAAATAAAGACATTGAAAGAAAAATATTGAAAGACTGAAAGGAAAGCAAAGCACAGTGAGAATTTGAGATTGTGTAAATAACTTTAGAGATGTTCAATTTAATGTGAAGGGTATGTGCTGGGAAGTTATTAATTGTTATTAATAAAAACAGTACACAAGACACATGGCATATTTGCTCTTTTGCAGGCTAAAAAATTTAATGAAAGTCCTCTTTGGACAATTGCAGGGTTATAGTTAACTTAGGAATATCAAATTCAAATTCCTGGACCAAGATGATTCTGTCTGGAATGTATCCATCAGTGTAATGGACTCTGAACAAATGCATTTTAATTAGAAAGTTGATTATCAATGTTAGTTTTTATGTACATCTTTTTACTCTTTCAAAAACTAACATTGTACTACCCGTTAATTGACCAATTTGCAGAAGGATTCCTGTATATGCCTTTGTTTGAACGAATTACTTTCTACAAACTGATGACAATAGCATATAATCAACTTTGAAACAAATTATCAAAAAACAGGAAAACAAGAACAACAGAAAAAAAAAAAAGTACTGCAGATCAGTGGATAAGGAAATATGCAAAATCTAAAATAAATGGCATCTGTGAAACAGATTTAATTTCTGTGCTTTCAAAAGATGCCATATTGTATATACAAGGATTTAGGTAAATGCAACTGCTTTATGTAAATTCAATAAGGCAAATCCAATTGAGTTTCATTTATTTGAAGTCAATTATGCTGTGTAATATGGTTCTTTCAGTTTGCATAAAGCACTTGCAGTGCCCAAGCTGTTTAAGAAACTTTAAATTAAATTTTTTTGGACACACTCAAGATACAAAATAGAGACAAAGAAAGGTTAACAAAAGAATGATCAACAATAACTTATAATAAACATATACATTCTATGGTTTAAGGTGGATGCATGAAAAAATCTCTGCATAATGAAATGGTAGTAGTCTTCAGTTATTTCACTGATACATTTTCTACTGTACTGCTAAAGAAGAAAAAAGTTGTATTTAGGTAATTAAAACATAGCAGAAGAAATGTGTATTCCTGACATGTCTGCTAACTAATAGTTTGTAGTTATGTTCTGCTTTCAACTCCTTGCCATCTATTTAATATTATTTTCTGAAATATTAAAAAAAATAATATTCCCATTCCAAAACTTTTTGGAGAAATTTTATTTTTTATTTTCCTTGGATAAAATTACAAGTGCTTAAAACTGAAAATTATAGCTTTTATAGTACAGGAAAGAAAAAAACTTAGATATGCCTTAATATAACTTCCAGGAGAATCTGTTCCATGATTTTTCCTGACAAAGATGGATCTTTTTTTTCTCCCTTTCATAAATATGAAAATGATATTTCCCTTTTATAAATCACTGGGGTCTTCATCTGAAAACAAAGACTTTTCAAATATGATAAAAAGTAGATGAAGCCAAGGACTCATGGATCTGTGCTTCTGGGTGGGCTTTACTCCACTATCTAGACTTAGAGGAGACTCAGGCTTTTCTGGAAAAGCAATTGAAGTTCATCCAGAAGATCATCCTTAAGCATGTGCAGCTGTAGTTAGACCTAGAAATAATATGCATTCTGGGTTCAAACATTTAAGTTCCCATTATACGCAAATACTGTCATTTTAGACTCTTTTCAATATCTGAAACATTGAAAATGAGTGGCAAGCTTTACACATTAGGCCATCTTCTGGATCATTGGGTGCATTCTTCTAGCCACGCAAGATATTTCACATTAATTAAAAAGACTGCAGATGTCTGAAGTTACTCTACAGAACAATTAAGGTCACCAAATGTAGACTGTTTAGAACGTACTAAATGTGTCTAGAATTCATTATCTGTATTGAATGAATCTCTTGACCAGTATTCTTTAGACACCTAGATTTTTATAGAGACGTTCATATAGAGGATATCTAAATTTAGTTATTTTACACCTCTCAAGTTCAGATCTAAAATATTTTTCTCTGTTACCTTATCTAACTCAATGTTGAAAGTAACCAAGGGTATCAGTAAAACATGGAAGAGAAAGTGCTTTAAAGTAGATAAACCATCATATAGAATACTAGAAATCTATGTATATAGATAGTAAAAATAACACTTCAGTAATATTTTGTGAGTAAATCTTCATTATTGATGCATTTCCATCTCTATACATCAAAAGGGAAAAGCCCTTTCTATCTCATGACTTGCACCTCCCTCAGCTGTTTTTGCAGGTTCATGTCAAATGCTCTCAAGACTTGAGTCAAGCTCATACATATCCATTGGTAGTCTCTGGGGAAATTCTACCTAGTCCAGAGATGTAGCTGTCATAATGATGGCCATACAAACCTAATTTAGTGTTTGAGAAGTGATCAATTTTCCAAAGTTCTTTCAGTTATTCTGTCTTCTGCTCTTCTTCTTGCTATACACTATTTGCAGTACTTTTTCACTGTCATCACTCTCTACTTTTCCTTGCAAATTCCAGCACTATAGGATTTTCTATAGAAAAGAATTCTTAACTCTAAGGACATCAAATACATTGAAAACTGATTTTTTTTTCCTGTTTATTTCCACCCCCCGACTAGCTTCTCTTCCTTAATTTAATTTATTCTACATTTAATTTATCCTGGTTTTAGTATATAAACAGATTATAAAAATAAAGGAAATAATCACTTTCCCAGGTTTGCAATACATGAAAAAAGTATACTCTCTGCAGCCTATAATAGATACTGATCTGTGGTCAAATAAAGGTAAAGATGAATATGGATACATCCTGGTTTCAGCTGAGGCAGTGCACACTGATGTTTTGGTTGTTACTGAGTGATGGACATGTGCATGAGGCCAGACTGAGTCACACAGTGGGGAAGAAAAGTCACCATTTTTATTCATCTTCTATCTCTCAAGAAAATGCTATTGAACATTCAGAACTGAATATGGTGAAAATGTCTGTATATTATTTCCTCAAAGACATTGGAAAAAGAAGTATCATGGTAACTAGAATGACCAGAATTTTCTAGAACTAGAACTATAATTTTCTTCTCCTTAAATTCATTTATTACTCTTTAGAAATATACCCGTCACATACAACAGTGTCAAGGCTGAGAATTACACTAAAAATTCTATACACTGTTCACTTTGCTCTTGAGTTTTAAAGAAAAGTTTAGTACACTTCAGAGTAACCAAAAATCTATGTTTCTCCATTTAAGAAAAAAAAAAAAGTCTTCAGTTCAATAGGAAAATGATGAACTTTGAAAAATATGAAAGATGTAACTTTAAAATTAAAAGCAAAACTAAAGCTGGAGACAGTTATACACTTCTGAAAATTCAACTTTTTTGGGAGGAGAGCCAAGGGAATTTTTCTGTCAGTTTTTTTAACTATGTTCATCACAGTTTTTAATTTCATCGCTTCTCTTCTGCTGGAGATCAGTATGTTAAACAACAGTTGGATAATGATTGCAGTTTCAAGTTAAACTATGCTAGAAACAGATCACATCTCTTTAACATACTGTTAAATGTTTCTATGTTTCCATTATTAGGTTTAACTGCTTTAACCATACAGGCTTCCTTCCCTAGAAATGTTTTCTTTTCAGTATTGTTCCACTGAAAACTTTCATTCTTCCTTACAATGTCTGTATAGTTTCTGCCATCTAGTCATGCAGTGGTCGAGCATTTTTAGTGGGAGAAAAGGAATATTCTGTGTTATATTATAAGATTTATTACTTTTCTGGTAGTCAGATAGGATCACAGATTGCTTAAATACATTTTGTTTTATACTGTTGAGTTTATGTGCAACATAAGTACATATACTACAAAGAGCTTCAATACAAGAACACATGGAAAACAGGCCTTGACTGTGTGATACAGAAGGAAAAAACTTTCAATAAAGAAAGTCTATGAGTAGCCCCTGAGGTATTCTTCCCATTCTCCCACTGAAGTTACAGCAAAACTGCATGTAATAGCATTTGATTAACTTTACAGAAACTATCAAGCAAACAAAAAAGGTACAGAATTAAACACTGCACATTACTGCTGTTATTTTAGAATATGCAGAGACCCACGTGATAAAGCTCCTCACAAGCATTTGCATATATACTTTGGAACGAGTGGAAAAAAACTCAGTGTTTAAGAGAAGTATAGGCACAGATGTTTTCAGGAAATTAACACCATTCCCTATGCTGTTTATGTTCACTCTGTAATTTTGTCATTCTGTGAATACTGCTTATTACATGAAGAGAAGCAGAAAACTTTGTAGCAAAGACAGAAGGTACATTTAATACTGAAATAGCAGTAGCTTGGTAAGAATAACTTTGAAATTCACACAGGTTCCTTCCAGTTCTCTCCTCAAAATAACACAAAAAGATTCTGAAGTAATCAAGGCATACAGAGTAATAACAATAAATGTTAAACATCTTATTATTTTGTTATTGTTCTTACAGTATTGAACACTGCAGGAAGTACCATTATACCACTTTACAAATTCCTAGTATGGCCTATATGTTAAATAATTTTGTGTCTCTGGTCCCAGTTCTGGATGTAATTGGAAGTTAAACATTTTTTGTATAATGCCTACTTCATTTCTTCAGAACTTGCATATTGTATACATGAGTGTAATAAATCAGTCAGGATACAAAAAGACAAAGAAAGATTCTTACTGAAGAAATTATCTATTACTGTTAATCAGATCATAATCTTTCTTGTTCTAGATAGTTCTTGTTTGATACTGAGACAACACCATCATTATTTACGTCAGATTTTTCACAGGTGGCGTTTAAATATGTTATTTATCATTTTCTGGATACTGAAGGTGAGATAGAAAAATCAGATTTTATGAGCAGAAAAAGCCTCCTCTTTAAAAATACTGTCAATTGAATTATACCAGTATACACTGACACAAAAGGCTAAATACTCTGAAGTTTCTTAGACTGCGCACCCAAGATGCATAGAAAAGTCTCTCCATCTCTGCATATCTCAGTACTCTGATGTAAAATTCAACTTCACAGAAGTAAAACAGTCATAAATTTATGTTTAAACTATTTCTTTATATTTCTGGTCCTGATTTTTTTATTTTGTATAGTGCTATAGTGTCTACTTGTCTGAATAAATTGGTGAATAATATATATATAGAAGAGAAAATCAAGAAAATATTACTGAGATGTTCAGTAATTCTGCATTGTCTATTTTCTTTCTGTTAAATATGTATGATGTATGTTGCACCACTAAAAAAAAAAGAGCATGTTTGAACAAGAACATTAGAAGAAAACTTCATAGTCAATTTCTATAATTCTATTTTACAAGTATAAGTGTTAGCCTTGCAACATTTTTTTTCTTTAAGTATTCATGGTTTTTTTTCTGAATGTATGTGTGTATGCATGTGTGAATTATATATGTATTCAAAATGAATATGTCTTAAAATTTGCCATTCTGACAAATGAAAGGTCAAGACTCAAGCCTATTTTACTCAGTGTAGTGTCACAGACTTAGTCATGTATAAAAAGCAGTTTTTATTTTCCAAAACAGTTGTTCATGAAGTGAAAATTCATTTTGAATTATGTAGTGAGGGGAGCAAGGTCTGATGAGGACAAAAAGCAATTTTGTCTCTTTAACCACATGAAGATGACTTGCTGCATTAAAGTTGAATAAGGAATTCATTAAAGAAATCTTAAGAAAACATACAATAGATATATTTACTTAAATTTTCTTTATTTAAACTTCTCAGGTTTGTTTGTTTTTTTGTCTTTTTAAGTAACAGTTCATTAAAAATAGTTGCTTCTGCCTTTGTTAAGCAAAAAGACTTGAAAGCAAGACAGGCTTTTTCTTGTTTTCTCACTTTTTATTATGACTGTCTATATAGTATAAGATAAATCATCAACTGAGGCAAAAATGATCAGTGTTGTTTTATTTTATCTTTTTCTAACTGTATATTTCAATAGGGAAAACAGCAAAGTGTTTCACAGGGAGAGGAAAAATCTCTGTCACCATCACATGTGGAGAGCCACCCTGCTGGGAAGCAGCTCTAAAGAGAAGAATCTGAGTATCTTGTGGACACTGTGCTGAACACCAGCTGTGCTCTAGCTACAATGAAGGCTAACGGTACGCTGGGCTTCATTAAGAAGAGTCTTGCCAGAAGACTGAGGGAGGTGATTCTCCTGCTCTACTCACTGGTGAGGCTACGCATAGAATATTGTGTCTGCTTCTGGGCTCCCCATTATATAAGAAACATGGAAGAGTCCAAGGCCACCAATGACGATGAAGGGACTGTAGCAGGTCTCCTATGAAGAAAGACCCAGAGAACTGGAAACTTTTAGCCTAGAGAAGGCTCAGAAAAGTACTATAATATATATAAAGAATTTTTTGTCATTAACAGCACTAACGTACTGGTCTATACATGATAATAGTCTTTGTGTGGTATTAGATGCTTGAAAAGAAAGTTGAATACAACTTAGATTGTTAAAATAACTAGTTTCAACTGACTGTGCTGGAATAGTGTAAGGGAGAGAGAGAGCAAGGCACTCTTACAGAAACAGGAGATTTCTTCTGATCTGTCCTTGATAAAAATTTATAAATATTTGTATAAGGAATAAAAGTAATTGGAAGAGAAACATCCATGCCTCATGCTGACAAAAACGTGTTTGAGCCTAACAGATTGGAGAAATTGCTCAAGAATTGTTTATTCTCTTGGAATGACTGCCCTGTAAGTGCTGCCAAGGACAGTATCAGCTTGAATAACTATCTTTATAATGACATTCACATAAGTTACAGTGACTTCACTTCTAAAATGAAGTTCAAAAACACAGTATATAAAAGGACACACACTTTTTTTCCCTGTTAAATGAAGAAATGCAATGTGGCATTAAAAGCTGAGCAGTTAAGTACAGTGGATTCACATTGTTCCTTAAAAGCATGTATTTTCTTCCAGTTATGGGAAAGTTTCTCAGAGTTCAAAAAATGTTGTATATTTATATATTTATGTTTCCACTTCACTGTGAAAAAGAGACCTGTACAATAAATGACTTTTGGCATCGAGTTTTCTACACAGTTGCTGATAATTTTTAAGGAAGTAATATTTCCTTGTACATGTCAATCTATTTTCTTTTTTAATGAGTATGTCCATACCTATATCTACCTATGTAGAGTGGTTTAAAAGAAACTTGGAATAACTCACAGTGTAAAATGGCAATGTAAAATCATTTGCTATCAAAAGTGGATTTAATCTTAGTGTCATCAAATTCTCAGATTATATCTTCTTTTGCAGAATTTTTTTGTTTATCCTATACTTTTGAAGTTTAAAATTAAAGCATCCAGTTCTATTCCTCTTCACAAATAACGCTGAGTGGAAGTTGATGAGCTTGTTAACGTGTAGAATAAAGCAAAAAGGCTGGGATTCTGCCTCTTGTATGTTGTAAGTACCGGAAAGTAATGTGTACTTGAACTGTCTTGAGTCAGTTATTTTTAGCAGGGAGCATGTTCTGCTCCCATGTTTATTCATTCTAATCATCAGAACTCTTATCCTTTACTGAATTGCTGTACTTTGTTGTGATAAACTCAAATTATCTTGTCCTCAGTATGTATCTCAGATGGAGAATATCTGAAATGTTTTGGTCAATTCAGCATAAGGAAAACGAACCATATTACAAAACATTCAAATACCATGTAAAGTGGGGAATGAACAGAGACATGCACAGCTAGATCAGGTTTCCAGGGATGGGGCATACACCACATCTCTGAGCAGCCCATTTCAGTGCCTCACCACCCTAACTGTAAAATACTTTTTCCTTATATCCAACTTAAATCTATCCTTTCTAAGCTTGAAGCCATTTCCTCTTGTTCTATCAGCAAAGATCCTGCTAAAGAGAATGCCCCCTTCCTTCCTGTAGCTCCCTTTTAGATATTGTAAGGCCTCTTCCCTGTACTGAAGACTCCACATCTGAATGTGATACTCCAGGTGAGGTCTCACCAGCGCAGAGTAGAGGGGCAGTATCACCTCCCTCAACCTGCTGGGCACACTGCGTTTGATACAGACAAGGATATGGTTGACTCTGTGGGCTGTGAGGGCACATTTCTGGTTCATGTCCAGCTTTCCATCCACCAGTACCCTCAGGTCTTTTTCATCATGACTGCGCTCCAGATTGTACTGGTAGTGAGAGTTGCCTCAACCCATGTCCAAGGCTTTGCAATTGGATTTGTTGAACCTCAAGAGGTTCACCTGGGCCCATTTCTCAAGACTGTCTATGTCCCTCTGCATGGCATCCCATCCCTCTGGTGTGTCAACTGCACCCCACAGCTTGGTGTCAACAGCAAACTTGCTGAGGGTGCACTCTACCCCACTGATGAAGATATTAAAGAGTATCTGTTCCAACACCAACTGCTGAGGGACACCATTAATCACTAATCTACATACAGATATTAAGCCAATCACCACTCTCTGGACTCAATCCTGCAACCAGGTCTTCACCCATTGAACAGTCCTCCCATCAAATCTGTATCTTTCCAATTTCAAGAGAAAGCCATGCTGGTCAGCCACACTCTAGTCATAGGAATTACTGCACCAGGTTTCAGTGGCAGTATAGAATTAGTAATGATCAGGAAGAAAATACGTATCTACATGTATATGTTTTTGGGATTTTTTTACAGTGCAATGTATTAATAATATAATGATGGTGGATTAAACACATCTCATGGATATTGTCAGGGTTGAAGGTGCCCCTTGGAGAACTCAATTCAAAGAAAAAATAAAAATTGGTTGGTTGGTTTGGTTTGGTTTGATTTTTATTACACCACTGAATGAAACATCTTCCAAATGTTTTTTTTTGTTTTGTTTGTTTATTTGTTTGTTGTTTTAGAAAAAAAAGAAGCATTAGGAAGAAAGATTAATTGCTGACTGCTGGAAGGACTATGTAGTCATAGATAATGTCTTTCTTTTCCTCATCTCAACAGTATACATAGTTGGAAACACTTGTAGTGCAGGAAATGGTCCTGTAATTGCACATTCTAACTCCTCTACCTGGTTGTTGTGTGGCCACACAGTACAAAAATAGAGAGAGGGAAAAAATGGGTCAAAAAATGTAGTGTTCTTCTTTTTATGGACAAGGCTGAAATGAACTTGAGGAGCTCTCCCCTAGAAAATTGTCTACTTCCCTTTCACTTGTAATTTACCTTCTGAGGTAAATATTCATCTGAAGAGATGTGGCAGATATAACTACTTCACATGAACTTATGGAAAAAATAGGAAATTTTCTGAAACTGAATACTAAAATAATGACACTATTAACATGCATATTTATTTAAATTCCGTACTGATGTTCTTATGCAGTATATTTGTGCTTGCATGTGTATGGATGTCATTATATATATCTACAAGCAATAGCACATGTAGATATTTGCAAAGTTTGGAGGAAATATCTTGATTTTTTTTTCCTTAATTCTTTGTCAAACATTCTTTTGATAATGAAAATGTCAATTTTCTAAGCAGAACATGGAATAATATATTTGAGGTAAGAACATAAGCAGAATAAATATAATTATATCAGTCTAATGTAGTCTGAAAGGTTCTATAAATGCAGTACTCTTAAGTAAGTTCCTTTATTTCATGGAACAAAATGAATTCATAGCTGTGTTTTAGAAATTAATTTAGACTTTCTTGGATATCAAACTTCCAGGACTGTTCCTATTTTTTCATTTCTACAGGATTGTGTGAGGTCAGTGTAGTCCACTGGAACACAGTAGACATGGGAAAGAGCCGACACATTCCAGAAGTAGTTTCAGTTTCAAAAAATTAATTGGTACGGTGTGTTTCCTTATCTAAATAAAAAACTCTAATTTCTCATAAAATTTCTTATACTAGAAGCAAGCTACTGTGTTTTAAAGGCTCTGAAAACACAAGATCATTATTACTTTGAAAATATTTAAGACTCATTATCATATTTGCCTATATAAGAGGCTGCCTAAGAATGTGTGTCACCCTCCAATATAAAGGAGGGAGACGAGGTTCTTTGATTATGCGTATACCCGATGTGAGATTAAGACACAACGGGTCAAATGTTAGCCCACCAAGTTTATTACAAATACTATTTGCTTAGGAATATGGGGAAGGGAAGGCGGGCAATAGAGAAGAGATGAAAAAAGCAAGGAGACTTGGCAGAAAGCAAGAGAGAGAGAGAGAAAGCATCACCACTGTGGATCCAGCGAGGTCTGTAGTCTGTTGATCTCAGGAACTTGTCTGGTCACCGCCGGGGATGGGAGAGAGCCGGGAAATTTCACAGCAAGCAGGCACTGTGCAGGGGGGGGTTCTTCCAAGAGGTTTTTCTCTCAGGAAAGTCTCTTCTTCAAAGTCTTTGGTTTAGTGGTGCTGAGAAAACCAACTGAGCAATTCGACACACCAATGAGTTATGTCAAGCGGCTATTCCCCCCATTACAGAGGTGGGTACATGGGGGATTGCTCCACCAAACATGCACAACAAAGAGAGAAACGAATACGTATTTAAAGGTATAGCACATGCATATTCATCACATTCCAAACTCTGGTTATCGAGGGGATTAAACCTAAGGGTCAATTTTTCTGTAAATTTTCAAATCTTGAAGAGGGAGAGCTCCTCACCATTCCTGTGGGTGTTTTGTTTTAAGAGAGACATCTGTTTGGTTATCTTGTTGGGACAACAGGATGTCTGTCCTGCTTTCTTATTGTCAAGTTTAGCTGCCTCCATGTTCTTTTATTAGTTTGATTTATGCCTACCCCCATTTCTAAGTTTTGTCCTCTGTTCGCGTAACACATCTGGCCCAACAGATAAATCAGCAGGGAGTAGCACCTTCGGTGCCATGCACAAGTATTATCATCCTTTGCGGTGATCAGCTCCTCCAAGCCGTACCCCGAAAAAGACTACTTGCTCCTATTTCTGTTTATCTTTACAACCATAAACAGAGACACTGAGGCGCCATGACAACCATCTAGATGATTTGCAGTTATCAATTTAGAGTCTTATGGCCAGAAAGGCCTCGTGAAGCAAGCTTTGAGACAACAAAAGTAAAAAACAGTTTCTGTCCTTCACAATATGACACAATTTTATTAACAAAAGTTAAATATCCTGTTTTCAAAACATATTTATAACGCTGACAACTGTGTCCAAGAGCAAACACTAAGTGAACTGTCTTGAAAATCAATGTAGGTGAATAGTCACTCTGTAATTAGACAGAAAATCAAGTTGAAGCAGAGTGCAAATGCCAGGAGTACAAAACCTTAAAACATTTATTTTTATCTGTTGTAGATACTACACTGATAATCATTTGTTTATTTTCATTAAACAGCTACCTATTGCTTCATGAGAGTTAGTGAAAAGAAAGAGTACTGAAAGGTAGTAAACTGTAAAACTAATTACACTGCAGGGGAAGATTCAATTTCAGCTCTTCTATTTGCACTGCAAAAATGCACATTCAAAAATAGTAACCAGGTAATGAAAGAACATGAAAGGTTCTATTCTCAAGGACTTTTTGTTTTTTCTTATATATATATATTTTTTTTTCTCTGCTTTCTGAGAGTGATCAATTCTTTTAAAAGTAACTGGTTGTCAGCTGCCAGACTAATATCCTGTATACAGATTTTTCTGCTCTCAATACCTCTTTCCCTTTTAGCCTCTCTCTATCATCTCTTGGTTAACGTACTGGCTTAGATCTAACATGATCAGAATTGACTGAATACTAATTCATTATTCCACTTCTTTCCTGCAGCTCTTGTTCCAGTCATGTTTCTTTCTGTTCTCTATGTTGCTTCCTTTTCTCCAAGATCATGGTCAGCCTCAGTGCTGCCATAAATAAGCCTTGCCAATCTCTTCTGACCCAGATCATTCTTTTCATTTTTCCTTATCTCTGAGTCCTTTCAACCAGGTACCCACTGAGACTTCTTGACATTTTCAACAATTTGAAAATCTTAATATTTTGAAGATTTAGAATGATCCTACTACTTCTGATAATTGCCTAGATTACTCAGTTTAGATGCTGACAACTTGTAGCATCCAAATGCAATGTATGAAGAGGAACTACAGAAAGAAAAAGACTAAATCATAACTAATGTGGAATAGAATAGAACAAAAATTTAGAGACTCAAAATCTAGTAAAAGATATAAGATGAACACTAAAGAACATATAATCCAATTGTAATTGTCACAAAGTAAAGAGCAGATGTTCTTGACAGATTATAAAATCCCTAGCATTTAATGAATTTCAAATTTTTTTGCAAGTATTTGTAGGGAATATGGATAGATGATAGGTAAAAAAAGAAAATAAATGACCTTTCAGGCTTGATTTCAGACTTTTCTTCCTTCTAATTTTGATTTCTTGGTTTTCTAGTCTTCTGGTAAATGTGATACTATTAATCTCTTTGCTTTTGTAATTCTGCACCCCCTTTTCTTCTCAAAACTCTTCCCTTCCACCAGTACAGAAAGAAAAGTTATTTCTAGTGATGAGAGATTCAATCAATATTCAGCAGTGTTTATTCTTTTTTCATGCATACATGCAGCATAGCCCTTTCATTTATTGTTTTTGTTCAGTTGGTTGGTCTGTTTTTTGTGTGTATTTTTTGGTTGTTTTATCTATGATTTCTCCTTTTAAGCATTGAAGAGTTTCAAATGTTAACTGTTTCCCAACATAATAACAACTTAGACTTGCATTTGCACAGGACAGCATAACACTAGTCAAACTTTTCCCTAAGTTGTGAAAGAAGTACAGTACTGTGAGAATAAGGATTAATGCACCCTTATTCTGCCTGAGATTTTACATTTAGTGTTCAGTGCTGTAACGCTCACTTGATCGTAGTGTACAATGTCCTGTGGTCTATTCACTAAGCATTTTTTCAAGAACAATCAATAAGCTATATAAATGCATTCTGCTTGACATTTAAGAGTCTTTGTTACTTCCTACCATTTTCTACAAATACAAAGTATAAATTATTTTGCAGCCAAACAGTAACTAGTGGGACCACCCCTAAAATCTGTTTTATTTTTAGAGCTGTAGAATATACAGGAAAAATAAGTCATTCCTAGTTGAGAAGACATAAGGTAAAGTATCTGAGAATAGTTGTTTGTATCATCCTAGAATCATAGAACCACTCAGGCTGGAAAAGAACTTCAAGATCACAAGAGACTAAGAGACCTCACCCAACTGTCTGTAGAGTATCTTATCCACCCATTCATACTGGTTGGGTGGCCTGTAGCAGACTCCCACAATAATGTCAGTCTTATTGGCCTTTGCTTTGATTCTGACCAGTAAGCTCTCAATCCTATCATGACCACCATTAACTTCCAGACATTCACAATTTTTCTTAACATAGAGGGCCACACCACTACCTTTCCTGCCTTTCTCTTTTTAAAAGTTGGAATCCATCAATCACAGCACTCCAGCTGTGCAAGTCATCTCACCATGTTTCTGTGATGGTGATTATATCATAGTTTTCTGACCACACTATGGCCTCCAGGTCCTCCTGTTTGTTACCCATGCTGCATGCATTAGTGTAGATGCACCTGGGCTGGGCCACCTTTTGAGTGGGATAAGCCCTAATACCCTCTTGACCTTACTGTGGTGTTTCTACAGTAACCAGCTCCACACCAACTCTTGTGTTCTTCCTAAAAAGAAAGGTTTGTTGTTCACCTCCTTCACCAAGACATGACTGTGGGATCTTATGAGCACATCCCCCTCCCTCAAGCACTGGCATGTTCCTTATAGACTCCTTTCTATTGACCCAGGTTTCACACCCACCCCACTTCATACCTAGTTTAAAGCTCTATCAACAAACCGAGCCAACTCCCATCACAAAACCCCTCTCCACTGGTGGGATAAGCTATTCCCACTGGTTGCCAACAAGCATGGGCTTGTGTAAATCAAGCTGAGGTCAAAAAACCTGAATCCCTGATAGGCACACCAGGCTTGGAGCCAAATCTTAATCCTTTGGCCGATTCTGTTCAGTCCCTCATCATTCTGCATAAATGGGAATATAGAGAACAAGAAAACTTGTGCTCCCGAACCCCTGACCAGTCACTCTGAAGTCCTTCTTTATAATCCTTAGGAAAGTTCTTCCTATTTCATCACTGCCTACCTGAAACAACAATAGGGGATAATAATCTGAGGGCTGTGCTAGGGAAGGAAGTTTCCTCCAGACACCTGGGAGGCAGCAGATCTCCCTGTGTAAGGGTCTGGTCTGCATATCAGGTACTATGCTCCCTTCAGCATTGAGTCACCAATGACAATGACTCCTCCTTTTTTCTTTGCTGAGGAGGTTCTGATGCTAAGAGTAGTTCTGGCTAGACTTCGGTGACACCTCCAAGTGGGAAGAACCACTGATCCCCACCATTGTCCAGCTGTCCCTGCAGAGCACTGTACCTATTCTGCAGGGGCAGATGAGGAGGAAGCGGAATCACTGGGCAGGTGAGCCTGCATTGTCAAGCAGGGACTTTTTGCCATTGCCTCCTGGCCCCCAGTTCATCACCACTGTTGTAAGGGGGGGGAGACAGAGGGGACAGACACTGTCTGCCTGCTGGTCCTTTTCCACCCCCCCTTACCTGTTTGCAATGTGGTAGGGGGCGATGTGCTTTGTGTGGAGCCTCAGCTGGCTGCCTAGATCTCAGCGCTGGTAGGGACTGGCACCTCCAGTCAGTCTCCCTCTCTCACTCCCTGATGTTCCTCTATACCTCCTCCTTCAGGTCAGTCACTAGGCTGAGTAAATCACTCAGCTGCTCACACACAGCACAAGCACTATCTTCATCACAAGGGCCAAGCTCTGGCACTCACTGCAGCCAGATGCTTACGCACTGAGATGTTGGGGGAACCTCTGTCTGGGTCTCCACATTTTTCCTGGCAATAGCTTTACTGCCAGGGTGCAGCCATTGAGAAACAGCAGAATCCCTAGCACTATCTAGGGTAGCTTTAATGGGGTGTGACTGATCTGTTCTGCCCTGTTGCCAGCAGCACTATGTCCACCCCTTAACAGATACCCCAGCCTTACCACTCACTGGATGGTGAGATAACTAGCCTCCTCACTATCCAGTCTCATGAATGGGCTGCAAATGGCTCGTCCTAGTACAAATTAGCCCTCAGTACCCCTAGAACACGTGCCCCTGCTTGCATAGGGCAGACAGCCTAGCTTACTCCTGCAGACTTTCCAGGCTGATGCCTCCTCTCTGTGTAGTAATGTAAATAGGTGGCTTAAGTTTTGCCCTCCCTGATTTAGAAAGGGTGTCGGTGCTGTCGCCGTTGCCTCAGCAATGCCCACACCAGGTCAGCCTCTCTCGGGAGAGCTGGCTTATGCTTGCAGAAAGGCAGAGTGTTGAATACTTTTAGTGAAAAAGTTCAAGTAACAGTGCAGTATGCTGGAAACTGTTGCCTAACGAATGATTCAATACGGTGGACACAAGAACTGGGCCATAGTGGTCTGACTGCAGGGAAAGAATAACACTGTAAAAATTCAAGTCTTCATCCCCTCTGTGTTTTATCCTACCCATTCAAACCCTATCCCTTAAAGCAATTCATATTATTCATATTTGGAGTGATAAGGCTGTGGTTAACACATCATTTAAAAAAATTGCTTATAATATCACCTTCCATATGACTTTTGTGTTTAGAGATATTGACTATTCTGGGTTTTCCTAGCGAACTGTAAGTACATATGAACTGTGCTGAGTGAATTTTGTTTTTGAACTGTAAACACTGAAAACTTGCAAGACATGACGTGCTTTAGTTGTGAAGTGACTGTATAATGAGTTCATATTAATCTTCAGTAAAAACAGATGGTGGCTTTGAGTCAAAATCGTCTGAGAACATTTTATAACCCCATCTGTAAAATGCATTGGTGTTTTTATCTAACTGTAATACTTTTATCTTTTATCCCATTAAATACCCTGGATTAAATGGGATTAAAATTATGTGTGAAAGCATGTGTAAAACAGAACACTGCAATGAAATGTGAATGAAAGTCTCAAAGTAGTCTGCATAATCAGAATTAAAAGTTTAGTTGCCTGTGTTACAAACCAAAGTATCCCTAGTGGCAAGATACTCACACACACTAAACCATCTAGAGAAAATAAAACTGTAAACAATTGGCTTTGATTTCATTTCTGTATGATGTACAGACCTGACTAAAGATATGTCTAAGCATATTAGTTGTATATGTAGTGTACAGAAATGTATAATACTTTTCATAATTTCCCTGGAAAAAGGCAAAATAACAAGGGTGTTACAAGGTGAAATAGGGAAAGTGGCTTAATGTTCACCAATCATTTAAGTAGTAAAATTCTATGGTGTTAAAAAATAGATTAGAAGCCCTTTAAAAAATACAGATCTTCTGAAAGGTCCTTGAAAGGTGTTTTGAAGGTTAAAACAGGAAGCCTTTTTATTTTTCCCAGCAGCACATTATTGCTATATTTTTGAGTATCTCTATGTTATACACAATACAGTAACTTAGCAACAACAGCTATGAAGCTAGGTGGTTATTAACATTGTTAAGCTTTACAACCCTGTGCCCAGGCCAAAAAATCTGATAAGGAAAACAGATAAAGTTATTTTAAAGTGCAATCTTCCTATGTATAAAAAGGCTAAGTAAAATTAATACATTTTCTGCTAGAATCAATGTTTCTTGCCAGAAACTTATAGAACCACTACATTTTATTCAAGACAAAAAATAAATAAGTAAATAAGTAAGTAAACTTTGTAGATGAAATGTTACCAGCTTGCTCCATATTAAAAGATATAATTAAATTATTTTTTCCATATTAAGAATGTTGATTAAACAATTTTACTGTCAGCTTTGGGAAAGACTGAAGCACAGAATGTTCACTTAAATTAATTCACCTTTGTACTTCTCATGGGGGATGAGTAAAATCTTTTGCTTTGTATTGTTGAAGAAACTCTAAACATATATCTTTTTTTGTATTTGTGGATGCGACAAACTGATTATTGGTAGCTCACTCCCTTTTCTCATTTCTTTCCATACATTTTTTTTTTTTTTTTATAAGAAAGAAGCAGCGAAATCTTCCCTCACCAAGGAAGTCTAAAATAAACTTTCAAAAAATGTACTACACTGTCAGAGTAAGCAATAAGCATAGCAAAGGAAATGCAATGCATACACAATTTTTTTTCTGGTACTGGATCACACTTATTCATGCTCTTCAGGCAGTATGAGACTGAAGAAAAAAAACAGTAAAATATGTTCCACTCCTAAGGTACTACACATCAGGTTATCACTTCAACTGAACTTTGTTGGCTGGTTTATGAGCTGAGTGGTCTCATGATTAATAAAGAAGCTGGTATACCAGAATTTCATTTCATTTTGGTTTGTCTTGAAGACTGAGCTCATGGATCCTCTATCTCTTGGTTCTTCCCAGGTGGAATGAAGAAATGTGCTTCCAATTGTTCTGCTCAGATGAGGTGGCACACTCATCATACACAGAGATATTTGTGATGCCCTCTTTTTTCCTTTTTCAGGTTCTTTGACATGAGTTAGTGTTTTATTATTTTTTTCTGTTTGTTAGTTTTTGTTTGTTTGTTTTCTTTTCCCACTAGGCATCAAAGTAGGACACACTAAAATGAATGGGACAATAAAATTTCTCTGAATCTGTTTCAAATTTTATAAACACCTTTGCTGCAGTTTCTCATATTTTCGATGTTTTTTTTTGATTTGCAGAACAAACTGTAACTCAATTAAGGGTTATAAAGCAGGTATGTATTTCACCATTGAGTACGAGATGACTCTGCCCAACTCACACATCTTATCGTCTAGCAAGCAGCTACTTATAGTGTACAGGTATGGATATACATAAGCATCTAATACATATTTATTACTTATTCCTACTTCATATTAAAATGATTTCTAGAAGGGTCTCTTTAAGCTTGTGCTTGCGCAGTGCCTTCTGGTGGTCATGGGCAACGGTCTCAGGGATGAAGAAACAACTCCTCTCCCTCGTGAACTCTCCATGAACTCAAGATGTGTGCAGGCACAGCCCCACCGGGTAGAATGTAGCTGGCCTTCAACTGATGCTTACATTTAAGACCCCCTCATGTCAGTAAACTTTTACCAGCCTGTTCCTTCCCTATCGACATCCAGGGACTTCAAGGCCTTCACTAACAAGCAGTGCAAATCCCAGCCAGATAAGTCTTTCCTTACATGGTGCTCATTTATAATGAACTGAGTCCTTCTAAGTTTCTCCCCTCCTAATGTATGTCTGCTTATTGTTCATCATTTTATGTAACAAATAACAATAATAATAAAAAAAGTTAAAAAAAATCTGAAAATCGAAATGAAAACACAATTTTGATAATAAGGACATTTATACAGAGAATTTACCTGCTCTAAGAAAACTAGAAGACTGTTGTACTCTAATGAGTCTCCACCAGCTGTTGTGACTTTGCCATGTAGGCCTTCTAGAGGACAGAAGCCATCTCAACAATCTGGAGGATTCACTCTGTTCCATATCGCCACTGCTGCCAGTGTATGGGAGTCAGCCTAAGGAAATCCCACAATCAAGCTTCTCCTACCCTTCCTGTTTTCCTCAAGACATCTGCAAACAATTAAATGAAGAAAACCATCACAGTGAAGTGTAATATAAATAAATAAATAAATGCAAAGAAGATGAACCAGAAATCTGGATTCAATACATTATTGCATCCTTCTATCCTCTTTTCATTTATTGATGATAGAAAAGCTGTACTGTACAAATGACTACTATCCAAAAATACTGATAAATCCTTTTTCCTACCCTCCCAAGAACTAGGTATTTGCTAATGTTTTTATGTTACCAAAGCACTGAACATGCATGTAGTTTGTAAAAACACAAGAAACTCTATGCCAAATTAAAAAAAAATAGAAATAAAAAAATAAAAAGGAACACTCTTTAATTATCAACTGTTAATGGCCTGCAAAGATAGTTCAGTATCCACACAAGCTTTTTCCATATAGTCATATAGCCATAAAATCATAGAATTGGTCAGGTTGGAAAAGACCTTCAAGATCATCAAGTCCAACTGCAAACTGACCATACTACCCTAACAACCCATGTTAAATCACGTCCTTAAGCACCACATCCAAACAGATTTTAAACACATTCAGGGATGGTGACTCATCCACCTCCCTGGTGAGCCTGTTACAGTGCTTAACAACCCTTTCTGTAAATAAGTTTTTCCTTATATGGAACCTAAACTTCCCCCCATGAAACTTCAGGCCATTTCCCCCTGTCCTGTCACCTGTCACCAGTGAGTAGAGACCAACCCCATTCTTGCAGCAATCACCTTTAAGGTATTTGAGGAGAGCAATAAGGTCTCCCCTTCAGTCTTCTCTTCTCCAGACAGCACCAGTTCCTTTTGTCAGTTCACATAGGGCATATTCTCCAAGCCCTACACAAGCCTAGTTGACCTTCTTTGGTTTGGTTACAGTACCTCAATGTCCCTTCTTTATTGAGGTGCCCAAAACTGAATACAGTACTTGAGGTGGAGACTAACCAGTTCATAGTTGTATATTTCTAATACAGCTATGACAGTCAGATTTAAATATGATTTTATCTGAGATGGAGCTGTGGGATTATATAATGTTTTGCACAGAAAAATAAACTAGTTGCAAAAATAATTTGGTTCACAAAGCAAAATGTTATCCAGGACCCATGTGGTTCTGTTTGTTTGGTTTGTGGCTTGTTTTTTTGTGAGGAGAGTGTTGGTGGTTGTTATGAAATGTATGCAGTATACCTTTTAGTTTCACTTAGTTTTACTTCTGTCCTACATGTTCAGTTGAAATCTACTGTATGGTACATTAAGCTGTCTATTACTTTTTAGTTTCCATACAGCACAGCTTAAACCAAATGTAAACATTTGGTGTAGTAAGGTAAAAGCAGCTTGATTTGTCTTAATTGCTAATGAAATCCATTTTGTATCTAGAAGGTCGTACTACTCTGGGGACAGAAAACTTTCCTGAATCTTGTTCCAAGTGTTCTTAGAGTGGTAAGGAACTTTTTGTTTTGAGCAGTAATGCAATGCATGTTTCTTCCTCTTGCATGTTTCTTCCTCTGTCCATTCCACAGGGTCACTTGACAACTGTAATCTTTAATCTGCTATATTTTTTTCTGCATCTAAGAGGTCTGTTGGTACAGTTTATCTCTTTTTGCAATAGTTCAAGATCAAATGACATTGTGAAAGCTTAATGGACTTGGATATCAAAGCATTTGATCACAGATGCATGCGATTTTATAATTTACATGACTTTCCTGTGCTGCTGGAGAGGTGATGAAATGAGGAAAACAAGTTGGGTAGTTTAGCACTGTGCTTTCTTACCAGATGTTTCTGTCCTGGCAAGAGCTTGGGCAGGTCAGTGTAGTAGTGTCAATCATGCTGTGCATAATCATGTGCTCAGTCCCATATCGAGTCAGTTGGGCCCTCTTCCTCTCCCTATGTTCCCCAGAGGTTAAAGAAAAGATCCTGGTTTTCGGTGCACAGAAAAACCCATCCAGAAACTCTTGGCTTTCCTAGTATTTTTAAGTAATCTTATATATGGAATGGCCAGCTCAAATTGTGCTGCAACTTTCAGATTTGCTGTTGCCACTGTGGGCACTCAAAATCTGCTTTTTTCAGACACTTTATGACACTTCTGCACTTCTTGAATATCAAGAGGCTTTTTTTTGCAAAGTTTGGTTGTCTGTTTCCTTGAGCAAACTGTTCTATTTTTGGAACAGGTGGTTGATCATATTTCACTCACTTCTGCTACAAAAGAAGTAGTTTCTGTGCTTGCTTTAAGAGATATGCTAACTAAGCCGAAGTCATGCTAACTGATGCACTCCTTCAGTTATAGACTTATAACCTGTAAAAATAGACAATTTATTTTGTCCACGTGAGAAATATGCTGTTAGGAATGGCAAGTAAATATGTGTCAGAGAATATTCAGCAGAGTCTATCTACTCTGTATGGTTCATTTATTTTTAAAAATCTGATTATTTCCATAAAAGTCAAAACTGGAAATTCATTTCCATTTTCTGGCTTCAAGCTTGGGTCACATAGAAGAAGATCCTAACCAGGTCATATCAGTGGTCCATCCAACTCTGTGTCACGTCTCTAGCAAAAGTCAAAAGCAGACACCAAGTGAAAAGAGTATAGTGACAGAAGCATATGAATGCTTCTTTCCTGAACAGCTGCAACTTCAGATTTTGACATCAAGGAAGGGTTTTTTTGGCTAAAAGAGTGCTTCTGGGTATTTCACACAATTACATCGATTTCTTTTTTAAGAGCTTGTCCAGCCTGCCTTGAATTCATGTAAAATTAACATCTGCTTTATTTTTTTTTTTATTAATAAGTAGCTCTACTTGACACCTCAGCCAAAATACAGAACTGTTCTCCACTCTTAGTGGCTCTATTATATAATCACGTGCCACTATATAAAATCTATGCTGGGGCTAAAAATGTGTAAGGAAGCCTATGAAAAATATTAATCAATTAATTAACCTTAATCAATTTGATTCCAACCAGGAACTAAAAAATGATCAGAATATTATGCTTTAACACAGCAGAAAGATGAGTAAAATTGTTGTGTACACTGTCAATATTCATCCCATCCTGAAGGAATGTTTTCTCCATGTTGTTGTACTTCACATGTTTCTGATAATAAGGAATTAATTAAATGAGGATGTAAAAGTTCCAACATCCTTATTTGAAAGCATATTGGGTCTATAAGAAGCTGTAACTTAAAAATGAAGTATCATGTTACACTTGACATATCACAAAGCTGAACACAATGTACAACTGATATGCTTAGTGAAAAAAAGTTCCTCTCTTGTACACAGTATTGGCTGTGTTATGTCAGATACATTGAAAATGAACATATTTGAAATGCATGAAGCAAGCTACATTGTGTGCACAGTTACTCCATGAAATAGTTGTTACGCCATTATCTCAGTATCCTTCTGCTATGCTACACTAACTCTGTTCACATAGAATTTTACTAAAAGTGCATCTGGAGGTCTGGCAATACTAGTACTAGTATTCTGCCAGGACCTAGAAACTTTAATGTTCCTGATGCCTACCAAAAACAGACAGAAAGCTAAGGTTTTTTCTAGGAGAACTGATCAAAGTAAGGAGGACATGCTAGTAAGGAGAATCAGAACCCAAAGATGACCAATGAATTTTTGATTGTCTACAACAGAAAGCATAAAAACTAGGTCCTACTTTTTCTCTTTTTATTCTATCTTTTTTTTTCTTTTTTTTTTCTTTTTTCTTTTTTTTCTTTTTCTTCCTTGAATGACGTTGAATCTGATGGGTAGTTCTCTTACAACGAAAAAGGAAAGCATAAATAAGAAACCAACAATTTTCTTTATCTGTGCAAGCATAAAGAAAATAATTTACTTTGAACAGAAGGGTAGCATAAAAATGTGAGAGTATTGGAAAATAGATGGAAAGAGCAGAGTTATCCAGATTTTATAAAGAAAATATTTTATTTCTCTCATTTAAGTGATGTACAGATGAATTAGGTTACAAATGTGTCCTCTAAATTATGCTTATTTATTTCACATGGTAAAGTGTGAAAATAATCTCCCGAATGCTGGATTATTTATCAAACTATAATGTATGGTTACAGCACATAATTCCATAACCAGAAGCTGCTCTTACTGCACATATTAAAGAGGTGAAAAAATCTCAGTTCTCAGTGGTAAATCTTGATGTGCAGAAAATGAATCTGGCAAGCCTGGAGGACATTCGGTGAGTGGCCCTGTTCTGTTCTGGTTTCAGTTGGGGCAGAGTTCATAGTGTCTGGTGTGATGCTATGTTTTGGCCTCAGGAGAAGAACAGTATTAATTGCACATCAAAGTTTTGCTTGTTACTGAGTAGTGCTACAAGGAGACAGGGATATTTCAGGTTCTAGTGTTGCCTTGACCATGAGGGAGCTGGGTATCCACAAGGAGGTGGAAGGGGACAGAACCAGAACAGCTGATCGAAACTAGCTACAAGGACATTCCATACCATTGTGCAAAAATACTTTTAAAAATGTGGGGAGCTGTCCAGAGGGATAGATGCTGTTACAGGACTTGCTAGGCACAAGGGGAACTGCCTAAATGAACCCCAAAGAGAAATGTCCATGCAACTGAACATAAGGTATCTAAAGGTGCTAAAGATTTTGATGCTGCTGTTATCACATAACCACTCCGTATAAACTTGTTATGGGAACTGGAGGAAGTCCTTTGAATTCAAGTTCTGCTGACTGGGAAAAGCAAATGTTTATACAGTGTTGTGGAGTCTCCTTCCCTAGAGATATTTACAATCTGCCAGGACACTTTCTCTGCAATCTACTCTAGGGAACTAGCTTTATCAAGGGACTGGACTCGATCTCCAGATGTCCCTTGCAACCCCTAAGATTCTGTGATTCTGTGATACTTACTGACAAAATTTGTAGGAAATTGTCTAAGTGAATGAAAGTGCTATCAGTCCCACCTCAGTCCCTAGGAAGAAAGTGCTCAAATAAATTATTTCCATGCATCTAATGTACACGAAGGTGATTAGGAACAGCTATCGTGGATATTTACCGAGGCCTAGTCTTGCCCAAATAACCTGATTGATGTTTAAAATGAGATGATTAGTTGTAGAAAAAGAGATCAGCGATGGATGTTCTTTGTCTAAATTTTAGGAAACATTTTGTCATAGTTTCCTGCATCAGCCTTGTAGCTAAATTGTGGAGATATGGACTGGATGTATCCACTGCAAGGTAGGTGAAAAACTGTTTGGACTGCAAGACTTAAAATGGAATGCTCAACAATATGAAGTCTAGCAGGTAGTTATTAATAAGTAACATTCTGTTGGGATTAATATCTTCAGTAATCTGTGCATTGGAATGGAATACATTTTCACTGAGTTCATGGATAACTTTTAAATGCGAATGATCACTGAAGAGTTGCTAAAGGACAGGATAGCCATTTAAAGCTGTTTCAGTACACCAGAGGAATGAGTTGACTGGAATCTCACAACGTTCAATAAACACAAATGCAAAGCACCCTATGCATTCCCTTCAACCCATCTGCCATTGGACAGGTTGAAGATTGAATAGGTAGGGGCCAGTTTTGGAAAAAGTGTTTTAGAGGTCCTGAACGCAGCAGTACATCCAGCAATTAAAACTAATCACAGAATGCATTGAATTAACAAAAATATAATCAGCTCAAGGAAAGCAATTATTCCCCTCCACTAAGCACCTGTGAAACTGCACTGAGAATAATGGCTCTTGTTTAGGACCTCAGTGTAGTGGATATATTAAAAAATTGCAACAAGATCAAAGGAGGGCTGTTTGGGTCCTATAGCTGCTAGCATTTTAGAAGAGACTGAGAAGACTTGGAGCTACTTTAGCTAGACTTTTAGGAAAAAAAAAAAGGCTAAGGAGAGAAAAGAATCAAATATCAGTCTTCAGATTAATGAGATGATGTTAGATTCTGCTCAGATGTGCACAGCAGTGGGACAAGAAGCAATAAATACAAGTTGCACTAGATGAAATTGCAACTCAGTATAAAGAAAAAAATATGCACAATTAGAGTGGTTAAGCACTGGAACAGATTTCCCAGAGAGACAATAGAATTTCTGTTGAGATGTTCAAAACTTGATTAAAAGAAAGGCTCTGAGCAATATAAATTTAGCACTGGTTTTTGGCAAATTTTTGAATAAATGGTCTAGCCAAAATGTAGGATTGTCCAGACATCCAATAAAAAAAAAAAAAAAAAAAAAGTTTTTTGTTTCTATATAATCACTGCTTTGGTACATATACCAAAATTCTTCATTATGATCTGACAGTTTGAACACAATGAGACTGTCATTCTCAGTTCCTGTGTTATGTATTTGCATACCTACCTTTTCTTTTATGCCCTTTTTCTTGACTCTGCAATCTGAGATGAGTGCTTAATTCTGCAACGCACACAGATAATCTAATCTGAATATCATATTTCCTTCATAGTGACCTTTTGTTTAAATTTATTTTATTTTATTTTATTTTATTTTATTTTTCAGTATTTATGTGAAGAACTCTGATTAAAAGAACTAACTTCTTTGCAAATTCCCATTTATTATCCTCCTTTACTTCTGATAGCACGGCTGTGTTAGCTGATCAGAACTCTTTCTATTCTTTTTGAGTTTACAGATCACTCTTGATAATTCTTTAAAGTATATGCTGCTACTAACATCTGGAACAACTTTATATATATTGTTTATCCTTTTGCATGGGAGCCAAATTAGAAACATTCTTTTAGTTTTAATTTTGAATGTATTCCAAACTTACAACATATTTATTTTCTTGATGTTTTTCAAACTGATTCACTTACCAGTTCTTTACTATCCTATTTTAGGAATAAAACCCCTACAAACTATAGCTGTAAACATCTTTAACATTCCTTTCTATTCATAGGGATGTAACTTAAACACCATTTTCATTTGTTTTGACATGGTAATTTCAAGTACACTGACATCATCTCACTTTGTCTTGATAATGTACCCAAATTCTTGATATGTTCTCAAACTGAAGATTTGAGATGGTAATGTGGTCTTTCATAGAATTGCATTGACATCTTAAAGGAAAAACCGTGATGGATCAAGGAAGCAAAGTGGCAGACAAAGTTTGACACATTGTCACTCATTCATACAGCTGTTGTAATAGTTCAGCTGCCGTAATACCTCACCTGTCATTACTTGAACATTTGATAATACTTGAAATAAATCCACATGACCTAAATTGATGTGACGTAAGTTTAAGAATGTTTGTTTAAGGGACAAAACAGAAACATAAGTGTATATATCAATATATATATAGACAGATTTTTTTTTTCACAATGCTGTTAAGTGTGCCTTAAGACTTAATATATGAAGAGAAAGAAAAGCAGCAGCATCTTAGCTATGAAAGATCCCACCTAATTGGAATGAAATGGAGATTGCCCCATGGCAATGCATTTCATACACTGATCCATTATTTTTTTCCAGAGATTCATTGTTTTATTCTTAGTTTCATTAATCTCGATGCGAATTTTGACCATTGCTTTCACCTGTGATCAGTCTGTTAATATGTAAACTGGACATCCTTAAGTGTTTGATAGAGATCTACTGAGAATTATTGGATAAATGCTGTCATTGTATTTTCAGAGTATATCATCGGACTAACAATATAAACATTATTTTTTTATTGAAACAAATCAGACAGAACTTCTGTCATGGTTTTATGATTTTTGTTATTGGTATTCCACATTATAACATCATATAACGCATTGGGAGTTTAAGAGCTAGTGTTCCAGTTCCATGGATCATCAATAGTTCTGAGTATACCTGTCTCAGAAGAGGAGAACTACGTACTCCAGAGAACTTTGCGTTGCTTTGCATTTTCTGTTTTCCACTCAGAGGGAAAGATATCAACTGTTTGCCTGTCATGAGACACAGGCTTTTTTCCCTTTCAGATTGACCCAGCAGCAGGTGCTCCTTAGCCATCTCACCTTCAGCATTATTGTAAGGCCTTCAGTGTTTGGACACTCTCTCTCTCTCTCTCTCTCTCTCTCTCTCTCTCTCATTTTCTTTGTTTTATTAGCTTCAATTCCAGTTATATTGTATTATATTGTGTTATTTTGCATTCTGATATCTTATTTAGTAAATTAGCTTTCCTCCTCAGATCATTGCTGCTGTTTTAATTTTTGGCCCATCTCTCTTTTTCCTTTTCCCTTTCCCCCTTCTTCTTTCCTGGGGTGTGGGCCTGTGGGTCTCCTGCACCATTTGTCACAGAACCAGGCCGAACCACACCGTAAAACATTGACAACTTCAAGTTTAGCTACTAAAAGCATATGTTTTCTTCAAATTCTACTTTAATGTTTTTGTTGTTTACACAACATGACAATTAAAGTTGATGAACTGATAAACAATTACTTGTGACAGAATGTTGAACAAAGGTTATATGCAAAAAAGCTTATTTTTTGATTCATTTGTTTAATTCAAACCGTGTAAGACAATACTCTTAGACACTGGTTCTGGTGCTCGGTAGGGAAATCAGTTAAAAATTCTTGAACACAGCTGTCATCAGGCTGAGTCCAATTACATTTCTTAAACACTTTTTTTTCCTGCAAGTTAAGGAAAGATCCTGGCATTCCTACTTATGTTTAGAACATTAAATATGATTATACCTTCTGATTTCAGGAGAGTCAAGTAATTTTAGAGAATCTCATTCCAGTAGGCTTATTTCACAGGACCATTATTTAGTTCTGATTTTTCTTTTATGTGTACCTCAATCAAAGATCAGAGCTCTATTGTGCTCAGCACAGTAAAGACAAGTAATCAAAAAGCAAGCTTCCACTCTAAATAGTTCCCAATCTAGATACCAGTAAGAATGCACCAGGGAGATGAAGCAGCAAATGGAGTAAAGAGAGTCAGGCAATAATGAGCAGACATTTTAGCTCACAACTTCCTGAACTGATTTCTGCCCAGTCGCCTACCACCACGAAGAAGGTTGTCAGATATCTTCTCTTTGAATATCTTACACACTGGTATTTCAGACGTTCTCCTTGGGAAAGAAGAGAGATTCAGATGTCAGTATAGAGGAGGAAATAAAATGTAGTTGTATTCTCATCAATGACTGTTCTAATCGGTAGGATATTTCATTAAATGCTAATATTTGCGAAGACAACATCCTTTAACATCAAAATAAAAACTTTGGGAGAAATCGTATACTTGACCTTTCTGAATTACATTCTAACAAAATAGGCAGACTGTTGTTCAGAATTCCAGTTCTTTTCTAGATAAAAGTTATCTATCTGCATGAAATGTTTGCAGAAAGTAGATATGTAATCTAGTTTATTTTATTACATCGTTAAATGAACAAAAATTAGATGCAGTGTTGACACTGGAACGCATTTGATTTTTCTAATTAGAGATGGGAACTTAAAATGTATAATTTAGATGGGGTGCTGCACAATGTTGTCAAATTTTCAGTCAGTTAAATATTTCAGAAAGTACTACCATGCACTTCTACAAGAACAGATATGATCTGATGCCCGATTTATTCAAAATATTTACTGTTACTGAATATGAAGAATTTAGAACTACCTCAAATACAATTCATCTGGAATTATTTCAGATATTCCACCAAGTGAGGAACAGGAGGACACTTGAATTAGTGTGATGGATAATGTTGATTTGCAAAAAAAGATTAAAGTAATTAATTAGGATTAAATAAATCCTCTTTTGAATTTGGATGCAGCAATTGGTCTGCTATAATATCATTAAACAAAAGTTGACATTTGGCCTTTAGAGGGAAAGTTAACTAAACAGAATGAGTAAATGTGTTATTTGTTAGGTTAGTTGTTTTGGAGGGGGAGAGGGAGTTGTTTGTCTCTTTAGACGGTTGGTTTTAAATTACAATGGAAATTTATGTCTGATAGAAGCTTTAGATTTCAGGACACTTGTCACTGTAATGTCTTATTTACATAAAGGAAGTTATTTTTTACTTTACAATAGCCTGTATGATCAACAGAGAAGTGGTTGATGTCTGTCAAAAGTAATGTATTTCTTATAGTCTGTTTCTATTTAGTTCTTTAGCAACCATGTTACTTAGGTAACTGTGACCCATATAGATTTTACAGAGGAATGCCTTTCATGGCGATAGGCAACAACAGCAATGCTGAAGGAGAATGGTCATGACCATTCCTTTCATTTAATGTACAGCTGGTTTAGAAAATATATCTGCTTCCTAAGTCTACATGGATGCCCAAAGGATATGGTGTATAATATTCCGTTTAAGGGAGTCTGAATCTGTACCAATGACATTTTCAAAGAAAGACATGAATAGCAAGTTTCATATATGTAGATGTCTCTGAAAGTAATGCCTCCTTTTTATTTCCACAGAAACTGCAACCGATACACAGAGCATAATAACACTACTTGATAGAGAATATTCTCTGCTACAAAACATTATTTTTTAACACAGTCACCACCATCAGCTGTGGTACATTTTCAGTATTGATGATCAAGAGCCTGCATGCTGTGCCTGTAACTTCTGCATCAGCGGAAGTGACCCGCTCTCAATGTTGCTGGCACCACTGCTGAAACACACCACTCACCACCTCACTGTGTTCACACCCACTGTTTTGCCTCCATAAATCTTCAGCAAGCGTCAATGAATGCCAACAGGTGCCATTTTCTCTGCATGGAGGAATTCAAATACACACCTTTGCTTTGTACTCATTTCCTTGTTGGATGCCATTTTGTCATACTGCCCCTCTGCTGCCATCCATCACGTAGAAACAAAATATAATGGGATATTGTTGGGAAGTCCTCTATTGCCATGCCATCAACATGAACCTCTGATGTCATGGGCCAACATAACAAAATAGGAGTCATTACTTTTGGAGCAGACCTCATAACATAAGGTAATATTGCAACTTTAACAAACTGTGAATAAAAGCAGTTAAGTCTTTTCTGGAGTTACTCTACCCTGCATATTATAACTGAGGAACAAGAAGACAACTGCAAAGAAAACAGCCACCCTACTGCTTGAACTTGTGCATCAGGAAAAGGAGAATTGATTGGCTCTAGAAATTCTTAAATGATTCAGGCAAATCCATTCTGCTCTGAATGGCAAAGTACGTGATCAATTTTAGTATTAGGAAAAATTCTCAATATTTTAAATCTAGTAACATCTCATTTAAAGAATAAAACATTATCGGATTAGTTTTTCTTTTATTTCATTTAAACAAACCTTTTGCATGTTTTAAAATGCATAGAAATCCATATTTTAACTATAGCAATATATACAGAAATATGCATTTTATACTAAAACCTGAAGTTTATGAAGTAATAGAAGTCGGTGAATTAAAAAATATCTCAGGTAAAAAAAAAAAAGATTTTTTAATATATAGCAATAGCATCTACTGTTGCTACAATGGAAATACTTGTTGTATTTCAAATTTTATATCAATTAAGTATAAAAGGGAATGTAGGACCATCAGAATCAAATTATCCTAGTATATAAAATTTAAGCAGTTAAATGAGAAACTAAGAATCCTCTGTTAGGCAGCGATCTGGTTTAACCTTGATTTTTTGCAATGATAATCTTTGCACAGGGATATTTAAAAGAGGTTCAGAGTTCTGACATGAATTGTACAGCTTCATAAAACAGTTTTTACTGAACAAGCAGAAACATGTACACATCATAGAATAAGTGCTGTCTACATTAGTGAGTCATGTAAAATAGTACACTCTCCTGTGCAATTATCTATGTGGTTGTAGCAGCAGTCATAATTACATTTGTACTAATGCAACAGAAATGACATGGCTACATACTTTTCAAGCCTGAATCAGCTCGCATCCACCTCTTCTGGCAGGCTGCAAAGTGCTTTCATTGTTCATTGCCATGAAGAATGTTGCAAGGCAAATATATTTAGATCTATCCGAAGAACAAAGCTTTAGACATTTCCTAAGCCTGAAGTATTCAATGGACCCCATTAATTCTGCCATCAGCATAATTTACAGAATTAAATGCTGACATATTGTTTAATATTTTAAACTTTGATTTTTATTTTATTTATTTTATTTTATTTTTGAAATAATGAAGTAAGGAGCCTGATCTATTACAACTATACATTCAAATGCTCTCAGAAATAATGATGGGAGCCGCATTCCACAGTCATATTCCCAAATCTGCAAAATCAGTGAACAAAGATAAGTGTCCTTATGAACATGAGTTCAAGAGCAAACACAAAAGAAAAGTAGCAAGGACTCTGCACAAATAATCATATAAACTCCTCAAAAAACAAAAAACAAAAACAAACAAACAAACAAGAAAAAGTATAGCTGAACAGATCATAATTCCCAAAATAGAAAAATATTTATGAATTGCATTCATATAGCATTAAATATTTGTTTACTAACTTTCTTTTGTGAACTATTTGACATATAAAGTATACTACAGGAATAGATGCAGTATACTTCAGCTTGTTGTATTCCACCTTAATTCATATAGGTCTGCCTTGCTGCAGATTTTAGTTAATTTTTACACAAACCTATTAATTTAATTGCATGAATATACAAATTTTTTAGACAGATACGTGTGTTCAAATCTACTGAATATTCCATTTCAATAAAACATAGCTGGAAAAATCTGCTGTTGTATGAATTGTTGTATCTAATGTTCATGTCACGCGTGGCACTAAGACCTTTATTCCCTTTTCTGTTGTCTGCAACTACTTGACCAAAGTGAGAGTAGAATACGTTTGCTTCCTAATAAAGAACGTGTCCTGTAAATGTCCATCACTCACTTAGAAATAATATCTTCTAAGCACCTTGACCATAAAATCACAGAACCTTAGACATAAGGAAAAATAAATTTGGATTATCTAATCCAAACACCAGACAAAATTTGTCAGATATAGAATTTGGAAAAGAGACTATGTAGATCTTTCAGATGAAAAAGAATTGAGTTACTCAATTCATTAATTCTGAAAATAATTATCACATTGGAAAATACAACACACACACAAAAAAAAAATCATAGCTGAAAACAAACATTGTTTGTTTAAGGTCATACATCCAAAATGAGAGGCAATATTAATCAAGAGAGAATTAAATCCATTACATCCTTGACTGTCATTTATTGCATAGTTATAACCATCTTACCTCTCTGCTGCTTCTTTCTAAATGTTCAAAGACAGCACCTCCTGCTATACAATTTTAATAGCCAATATTTTTCTCCACATTTGGACATAAATCGGGCAGTTTGGGGAGTTTGGTGAAACAGATGAACTAGACCTACCAAACCTTAACAGAATTTTTTATAATCAGGTATCAAACTATTCACAAAACTTTTTTTTTTTTGTGTGTGTGTGTGTGTTTTGTTTTTTAAAGGAGACCTGCATTACCAAGATAAAATAATCATAATAGTCATGAATAAAGAAAAAGTATTATTAACACATTGTATGCACACGTATCATGAACTTTATAAATTAACTGCTAAATGTTTATGTCTAGTGTTTCTACAACAGTGAAGCCAAATTTTAGTGGGTGTATATGACTACACTGTTTAAACAGCTGTTGGTTTTGTTTTGCTGCATTCTCTAGGTTTCATAATATGTAATTTTTATTTATTGACAATTCATTTTAATTAGTGGGGCTTCTAGTTGGCAAAATAAATACTGTTTCTTGGAGTGAAAGCTGCATGAAGATGAATATATTTTACATTTTACCCTACCTTTGGGTACAGATAAATAATTAAATAGTTTAGACAAATAGGAAAGTGCACATGTAGTCATGAATACTGACTAAATTTACGCTTAAAAATACATAGTATAAGAGTGCCATCTTCTGGAATTAGTATTTCTTACACTTCTGCTCATTTTAGTCTTTTGCTCACAAGAAATATTAGTTAAAGATTAATGAAGTTTACTTGCTTTTTTTCCCTGCAATTCCCTTTTCATTTGTCTATGGCAGTTTTAAAGTTAGTAGTCATTACATAAATTATTTTTCATACAGAGAGTTAGAGAGGTTGGTTTAAAAATCATCTGAAAGTACTCAGCTCTATTCAGCCTGTTCTGCATGAGTAGCAAAAGATTATTAGAATGGGAAATTGTGTTCCTCTGTTGCAAGCACATATAGACAGACACCCGTGCAGCATACGTAAAGATTACAGAACCTCAAAAATATTTTTAAAGGAAGATGCTTTGGACTAAATATTCATCTCACTCAACACATTCACAGTTTCTACTAATATTAATGCAAATATTATTGCCAAGGTACATTACATCTAATAAAAATGATGGATAAAAGTAAATTTTAGTTTTAATTGTAATACAGAAATATCTGTGGTCTATAAACAGACAATGCAGGAATCCAGAAATAGCACAATTTTACTTGCCTAACAGAATAAAACCATGGAACCAGAAATTGCACGCTTAAAACATAAGTTAAGGCTTTGCACTTTCTGGGAGCAAGGCTTTGGGGTAGTGATGTATAAAACACTGTCCTCTCTTCTTGCCTTGGAACCCAATAAAATCGAAACTCATCTACTGTATTTCAGCTGGGATTTTTTTGTCTGCCTGTAGTTATTTATTTATTTATTTATTCCGTCCCGAGCCTTCATATTCCAGTTCGTTTTTCATATTGAAACTACCAACACCAATAATAATTTGTCCCATATCTCATTCATTCTTTCTGCACATAAAAGCTCTTAAAATTAAATTCCCCTTATTTTCTGCTTTTACCTTTCCTGATTAAATACACCTATTTGTCATCTTACCAAGCTCTCCACTCAGGCTTAAAAACCACAACCAAAACATACAGGCTATGAACAAACAGAAAGAAAGAGTCAAGCACTGCTGGAAAGTGAACAGGAAAACAGTTATTCAGACTATTTTTTAACTCTAAGATAATATTTATCACAGTTTAAATGACAAAATGACAGTTCAGAGTCTAAATGGACATGAATAGCAAAACACTTAAATCATAGATATACAAGATACATGCAGATACATGCAGTTTTACAAACCACATCAGTTCACTGTGCTGTAGAGCAGACAGCGCAGTTCAGGAGGAAGGTGAAGTGGGCCAGTGCAGTTTTTTTCTTTTTCCTCTGTTAATGTCTATTTCAGTTTTATTTTACTTCAGCTGCTTTTCTTATGAACTGTAGCTACCATTTGTTCTGGTTTTGGCTAAATAGATGCTGCTTACAGTTTATGAAGAAACTGAATTTCATCAAGCCCTGAGAACACAATATCGAACTCCATATAGTGACTTGGCTTATCATTTCTCCAGTTTCAAAGAAATTTCCATATTCTGTATTCAAAATCTTCTATCTCAAACAAAACTGTAGCACACTCAATATTATAGAACCACAAAATCACAAAATTGTAGGGGCTGGAAGGGATCTCTAGAGATCAACTAGTCCAACCCCCCTGCCAAAGCAGGCTCTCTAGACCAATAGTCTCTAACAACATCAAAATAACAGTTTTGTCAATCCAGTTCCTTAACTAAAATACTAAGCATAACTTCAACACCCATATTTGCAGATTTTCACTAATAAATTCCCTCTGCTATAGTTATTCATCCTTCTGGATAGCCTTTACCTGTTCTGTTTTTCTTGCAGTCTATCCAGTCATTTATTATGTGACACTCCTCAGATACTGTCAATGAAATTCAGGGAGATTTTCTGGACAAAAGAATCAGCTGTCCATGGGGGAAAAAAAAGTAATATGGCATAGTCTACTTTTAACGGATGTTGATGCTGTATGTGTTAGTGCTTTAGCATGAAGAAAAACATTGCATCATGAACCTCTCATTAACATTCTAAGCATTGATAACATCTTCAATTGAAAGAAATCAATGGCTTTGCCAGTGATATCACTGAAAGTTGCTGTGCTGTTCAAATTCGCTGAAAATCCTATCCTCAATTGTATAAGTTTTAATTATCTCTACTTTTTACGGGTTCAGGATTAAAAAAAAAGAAAAAAGACATCTGCAATACATTTTTAATCTTACTTGCAATTGCAAAATTCTGTTCACCTTTCAACATTCATTGTGACACAAGAATGAGAAACAAATTTGCTAAGACAACACTGCATATTTAAAATGCGAGCTGTAAAATGGTAATGGACAAGCAAGACCCTTTAGCTACAGCTAACCTACTGTCCACATGTCAGGTTATGTTTTTTTTTTATAAATTTGACTTTCACAGTTTGACACCAACTTACCTGTATGTCAAATTAAATTAGGCCAAATAAAAGAAATTTTCCTGTGTAGTAGTGAGTGGTTCTTCTTTTCCACTGTCACCTTCTATATATATAAAACATCTAATTAAGTGTTTATAGTCCATAAATTTATTGGTTTGTTGCTTTTTTTTTGTTTTGGTTTGGGTTTTTTTTTTTTTTGTTTTTTTTTTTTGTTAGCTGGTTTATTATCTCACAGTATAATTATGCAGCATTAATATTAAGGCCAAGTGTGAATCTTTGTACAGAACCAAAGAGCTGTAAAGGTTTCAGGTTTGTAAGAAGATACCCTTACAGTATTCTTCAATTTAAAAAGTATTTTATAAAAACAAACAAACAAAAAAACAACCCAGTTTTCTACCTATTATTAATAAAAAAATCTCAGATGTGTATTCTCACAGGAAGAGTTTAAATGAAGAAATTTATAATCTGCAAGACACTTTAAGGATGAAAAAAGAGAGACTTTTGAATTCACTCATGATATGTGAGTCATCTTCAGTTCAAAGCAGGACTTGGAATCTGAAACTGAAAGTTTCTATGAACAATTATTTTCAGGTCCATATTTTGAGAATACAACAAGGGAAATGCACAGTTGTTCTTCTTAAGAACTGCAGAACCAGTAATATTCTAAAGATTAAATGTGCTTTTTTGGGGTATATGCATTCTATTATGAAAACGTATCAAAGCAGGATTCATCCTTGTTGGCTTATTGTCAGATTATCAGTTCAAACAAGTCACAAAACTAAAAAAAATCTGATGTTCACTTTAAGAACATGGAACGCAATGGTACCACAGCAGTGAACAAGTTACAGACAGAAATCATCTTAATATTTTATTAAATGTTTTACTTTGTCGAAAAGCTTACATTAAAAAGATATTCAAGGTTATTTCTGTACACAAGGACATTTTTTAAAACAGTTATGTCGTGTTATTAATTTAATCTGAGTTTCTGAGCCCTCTGTTGTCGTTCTGCAACAGAATAAACAAAATGAATGTGGAGTTAATGGGAATCTAAATATTTCATTAACATAAAAGGAATGAGATTTAAGTTGTTGTTGTTATTATTATTATTATTATTACTATTTTTATTATTATTTAACATAACAGAACATATGGAAAATTTGTTTCTTATTTTCTGCTTTTCTACTATAAAATATCTGTAAGAAGCACAAATCAGAATGTAGGAAAATTGTTATTAGACTTCTAGGAAGATACAGAAAGAAAATGACATGATCACATTCTGATACACAAAATGAAGGTTGAGATGTAAATAAATTATGACATTTTAGCAAATATAAGGTATTAAATGATCCTGTAATGATACAAAGTAATTGGATTTCTAGTTTAAAAGAGTTTATTTCTAACTAAAAAAAAAAAAAAGAGAGATGGACAAAATGTGTATTGATAAGTGCAGAAATGACAGCTGTTTAAAGTAAAACTTTTGAAAGATGAATATGGAATGTGCTGTAGCAGTCTTTAAAACAATAATAATATATGTTTAAGTAAATAAGTTACTGGATTCAAACAGGTGGAATTCTTGTGATATATAAAAAGTCAAAAAAGATTATCTAATATGAAGAAACAAAGAATTAATCAATAAACCATATGGTGATTATTTTTTTCTGTCCAAGTCAGCCATTGAGATTTAATAAATGCTCTAGAAACAAAAATAATATACTGCAAGGTCTCATCTTTCCCTGTTTTATGCAAACTTATATATATATTTGTAGGCTAAATTCTTTATAGTTTGACAATCATGCATGGGAAACACTGAATCTTTGTAATTTTGTTCATGAAAGAAAGTGCATTTATCAATGTTGCAAATCTACCAAAATCTATTGCAATAAAGCATATTCTTTTGCAAAACAAACAAGCAAGCATAAAAGATACAATTAATTCAATGACAGCATTGTAAGTAATGAGTTAAAGGAAACTTTAATCCCTTCAAAATTGCCATATTTATAGCAGTAATCCAAATAATACTTAGTGATATTGCTCTTTTTAATCAAATCAACTTTTCCTTGATTTGAATCAAAGCTACTTCAAAGAAGTCATGTATTCCTATATTTATGGTCAAGACGAACATAATTATTTCTCTAAAATATCTCCATTCAGCATCATACAGAGAGGTCTTGATCTTGAGAAAGGAATTCATAAACTAGTGATCTTTCAGATGTATCATCTGTAATTTTATAGAAGGTTATTTTCCCACACAATGTTAGAAAAAATATATTTTTCTCAATACACCAGAAAGATAAAGTTAAAAGAAGGTTTGAGAACAAGACACTGACCTCCACCTTTACAGACAGTATACTATCTTAGCAATTATAATTTCATTTCTCCTCAGATGGTGATGATCCTACATGTTAACAGTCATTTACACAAATTTTGAGCATTTCTTTAAAGCTTTGAAGAAAATATTTTGTAACACTTATTAAAATATATTTTTCTCATTCATCATGCACATCCTAGTAAACCTTTGCTGTGCAGAGTTCTTGGTTCTAGTGCTGAATATTGAAGTTCTATTAGCCCTTTCTGTTTCCTGAACCAAATTACAAGGACTTCTCTGAAAGTATTACATCTTATTTTACCATGTTGTCCCACAAGGTCAGAGGTGGATGTTGGGGGTAGGGCAGTAGAGGTTGAACCTAATTGCTAATATTCTCTTACATTTTGTTGTTATGTGACAGATAGCAGCAGAAGAGCGGTCTGGCAAAATGGCATCTGACATGGAAGTGCATATGAAGCAAAGGAGTGTCACTAAATTCCTCCACGTGGACAAAAACGGCACCCACTGACACTCATTGAAGCTTGCTGAAGATTTATGGAAAGAAGCAGTGGGTGTGAGCACACTGAGGCAGTGGGTGATACTTTTCAGCAGTGACGATTGAGATGTGAAAGATAAGCTGTGTTCTGCATAGCAATGCACATCTGTCATACCATGAAATGAAGAGATCTTACTCATTACTGTCAAAAATGCATAGCTAATGGTAGAGGCTATGTTGAAAAATAGAGTTTTGTAGCTGAGAATTTGCTGTATAAAACAGTGTTAATGCACTCTTTGTATCTGTTGTAGTTTCCATGGAAATAAACAGGAGGTATTACCTTCAGAGAGACCTATGTACTAACAACAGCGAAATATAAATTAAATACTTCACAGCACTGAAGGTTGTAATGGGAAGAATCTAAAATACAATCTACTGATTGTGTTTATCTTTCAGTTTGGAAACATAAGCAGAACTGCTAGGACTTTTATTTGACTTTCAGGTTCTGCTACAGTATCTGGTTAGAGTTCCGAGTACTATGCTTCATTTATTTATTTGTTTTCCTTCTCTGGAGACTGAGTTAGTTTTCACTGCTACTACTTTAGCAGACTGATCTGGTAAATAGTGTTCCTCTTTAGTTCCTTTGTCCTGAAAATTTTGCTTAGCCTTTTCTACTGCTTGCATGAGCTGGCCTAATATTTCTATAATTTCAATTGTCATAGACAAATAAAACAAACTTTGAAATGTAGAACATTTAGCAATGGAAGGCCACCCATTGGGCAGAAGTTATTCAATACAATTGGAACAGATGAGGATACAAAAATCATGTTTATCTATTTCTGCTGTGCCAAAACGCTTTGTATTGTCCTTCAAATGTTCTATTTGACTGTGTGCAGGCAGAACATTAGAAAAGCTTTAAATTATGTTATCGAAGAATTGGAAACTGAAAATAAAAGAAAACAAAACCTTTTAACTTCTTCTGAAGTTCACATCTTGGGCTCAAGGATTTCATGGAGTGATGACAAATCTGCTGCCACTGGTATAAATTATGACGACTATAAATTATATCACCTGGCTACACTTCTCTCCCACATCCTCATTTTGAATGCAGGTTCATTACAGGATGTCAGCTTCACGTGAATTTTACAAGAATGAATTCTCAGCTAGTTAATTACAACTTGAATCTAGCTCTTTATATTCCTAAGCAACAAAGGAATGCTTTACTTGAAGTACTTTGAAACATAAAGGCAGCATCATAAACTTATTACAGCTAGAAGTTCAGCTCAGCCTAATTAGTCTTTCAGAAAGATTGCTAAGAGAGAAAGGTAAGATGACAGTTATATAGAAGCTTTCTGAGACCTATCTTCATGGATTACACTGCTCATTGAACAAAATCAAACATTCTCAATGAAATACTTGAAAAGTGTAAATTGAAATATTCCTGTATGTCTGTTGAAGTCAGAGTTAGGAAAATTTTCCTTCCTAAAAATTGTTGCCAGCACAGAAGTGAGGATGTTCCTCTGTGAAATGGCTTTATCATTTAAAGGACAAAGAAGTCATCAGAATTTGTAAATACAAAGAAGAATGGTACAGTAAAATGATCTTTACTTTGCTTTAAAATCAGTCTTCACAAGAGAAGTGAAAATTAAAAATACTTATTTTGTAAACATGATACACTACATTTCTATTTATGTATATATATTTTTGTGTCAATATAACCTTTGCAAATAATTTAGAAATACTTTTGAAATATGCCCTGTTTTAACTCATTAGTACCATAACATCAAATCATGGAATGCCCTGAGTTGAAAGGCACCTTAATGATCATCTAGTTTTAACCCTCCTGACATGGGCAGGTTGCCAAACACTAGTCAGAACATAACATCTTCTCATTCATCCTTGATGTATAAATTTAGCAAATAAAACATTAATACAATCTGAGGACATATTATAACAGCCATTTTTCCTAATTAGAAACATAAACATTCTGTATAACAAGATACATTTTTGTTACATGAGCTAGATTTCAAATTAGTCACAGCAAGACTAACAATATGGCAAATCAAGAAACTGGGGAAGAATTATGAACAGTCATTATCCAAATCATTAAAAATTGCAAGCAGATGACAGAAACTTGTGTGAAAAATTCTACTACTAAAGTATAACTAAGTAGATATCCATTTTTTTGTGGTGTATTTGGAGTAGCTGTAACAAGTTTTACAGCTTTAAACATTTTATTTTATTTTTTTTGTGCATTCTGATGTCTTCTTCATAGAATCATAGAATTACATAATCACATAATCATAGAATCATAGGAATTAGAAGGGACCTCTGTAGTTTGTTGAGTCCAACTGCTAAAAGCAGGTTGAGCAGGAAAGCAGACAGAATTTGTTTAATTTTTCCAGAGGAGACTCCTCAACTTCTCTTGTCAGTATAATACAGTGCTCTCTCACCTTCACAGTAAAAAAGTTCAAAAACAACACGAAATTATCTTTAATTCATACCTTTATGAAGCTGAAGAAAAGATAAGAATATGGCAAATTTTAAGGAAAAAAATAAAAGTGTGCAAAATTCAAATTCAAGCAAGAGCTACACAAATTACATAACACGGTAAAATTGCCTGGGTAAAAAAGTCCCTTAAAGATCATGTAGTTCAAACGTCCCTGCCATAGATAGAGTTGCCACCCACTAGGTCAGGCAGCTCAGGGCCTCACTCAACCTGATCTTGAACATCTACTCAGTGAGACTTCCACAACTGCTCCAGTGCCTCACCACTCACCAATAAAAGAACTGCCTCCTAACATCAAATATAATCTCCCCTCCTTTTAATTTAAAAGCCATTCCCCCTTATCCTATCACTATCAGACTGTGCAAAAGGTTTATCTCTCTTCTCTTTATAAGCTGTCTTTAAGTACTTGAAGACCCCTTGGATGACATTCCTTCCTTCTATTGTATCAACTGCACCACTCATCTTGGTGTGATCACAAACTTGCTGAAGATGTCCTCAGTCCCTCTGTCTAGGTTATTGTTAAAGATGCTGAAGAGCACTGGGCCCAAGATGGACCACTGGGGGACACCGCTTTTCACGAGCCTCCACCTGGATTTAGAGTGGTTGACCACAACACTCTAGCTGCAACCATTCAACCAATCCATTATCCACTGCATACTCCACTCTTTAAAATCATTTCCAATTTAGATATAGAAGTTATTAAATCAGATTAAAAGAAAAGGATGCTTTTTTTTTTTCTTGGAAGAAAAACTCCAGCTCATATAACTCTTGCAATCTGACTATCACACGGTAATCTTCTTAACTCATTGATCCATTGAAAGCTAACACAATACTCAATCATAACGGTATACTAACATGCACTACAAAGTATGTGTACTGCTTAGAAATGAAAATAAATAAATAAATCCACCCTTACGAATATTTACCATGCATCTGGTTTGGAAGGAGAAAAAAATCAACTAAAGAAGAAACATCCCATTTGGTATTTTTCAGCCTGTTTAGTACGGAAATTAATCACTGAGTAAGAAAATAATGCTTGTAAATAACTAGAGAGAATGAAGGCGCTGAGTCAGAGGAACAAAAATCAAAAGCAAAAACAAACAAACAAACAAACAAACAAAAGAAAACAACCAGTAAATGTGTACATAATGTTGAAAACTTAATTACAAGTCAAATCATTCTAACCGTTTCTCAATCAAGCCTAAAAAAACAAATAGGAAATATTCATTTGCTAATCTCAGCAATAAAGACTAAACAGTGAATGTTCTGACTACATTTCTTTGGTAGATTAATTCAGTGTTACCTCTGGCTTAAAGAAAAAACACCTGATAGCATTATTTTCTTACTCAGTGATTAATTTCAGTTTAAACACATTTCCAGCAAAATCAAAAATAGAAAAAAATATCTTTTTTTCTCTTCAAAACTCTTTTTAAGAGAAGAAATGATTTTATTTGCAGACTGATCACCTGATTTGAATCTTTTTTCAAAGGATTCATGGGGATTCTTTATGTATTTTTCATAACTGCCATTATTAGGCTGGAAAAAGAAACAGAAATCCACCTTTTCCTTAATACTCTGCTTTAACATCAGAATTTTATTTACCTCCAAATGCTTGGACAGTTGTTTACAAATATTTCCTTTAAACACATATTTTCTGAAAATACTTCCAAAGTTAACACTGTGTATACTCATTTTGAAAAAGCAGTTTCTTCTGTTCTTTGCAAGTGTTACAGGTACCATATTGAGTAAATATGAGTAGCTGTAGGCAAAGAAGAGATGTACATCATTTGAACTAGTGAACAGTACCAGTAACACTATACTATATTATTAATGCAAACACTCCTCTGTTATCTTTAATAGGAGACACAAAAAGACTTGGGTTTTCTTCTGATTTTTTTAATATTATTGTACAAATGCAAAGTAGACTTTCACTAAATAATGACATTCTGTTACTTCTCCATGTAGATTTCCATATACCAATTGTAGTCAGCATAATTCATAGCTCATTCTTAAAGACACTGACTGCTCTATTTAGTTACAATATAGAATTTTTTGTAATGTTTGAAATAGTACAGGGGTTTTTCCATGATATCTTATCTGCTGCTTCAAGAAAATATCAGTCATGGTTTTTGTGATATAACCATTATTCCACACATATGACTCTTGTCTGTCCCCTGGGATGTTCCACATTGCATTGTCTGGAAACTCCATTTTATTTATCTATGTGGACCTAGGATCTATATAAACAAATACTGCATGTTAATGGAACTCACAGAATCACAGAATCATAGGGGCTGGAAGGGACCTTTAAAGATCATCTAGTTCAACCACCCTGACAAAGCAGCTCCCTAGACCAGGTTGCACAGGTAAGCAAACAGGCAGGTCTTGAACATCTCCATAGAAGGAGACTCCACGACTCCCCTGGACAGCCTGTGCCAGTGCTCCATCACACTTATTGTGACATGTATCACAGAAACTGTGCCTAGTGGTATCACTGAGGGGTCCACACTAGTGGTTCACTAGCCAACAACAGATCATCTTACTAAAAACAACATAAATAAATAAACGTATTTTTTCAAATCCCAGAATTGTTTGAGTGGAAAGGCACCTTTAAAGGTCATCTAGTCCAACTCTCCCACAATGAACAGGGGAATGAACACCTACAGCTATATCAAGTTGCTCAGAACACAGTCCAGTCTGATATTTTTCAGCATCATGTCTCCAGAAACATGGATTTCCCTGGGTAAACTTTTCCAGTACCATACGACTCTTACTGTAAAAAGTTTCTTCCTTATATCCAGTCTAAATCTTCCTTTTTTTAGTTTGAAGCCACTCCCCCTTGTCCTATCAATGAGATATTCCAGCTTTCTCAACCTGTCCTCATGCGGGAGGTGCTCCATCCATTGAATAATTTTTGTGGCCCTCTTCAGGCCACAGCAGATCCATGTCTCTTCTGTACTGAGAACTCTGCATCTGGATGCAGTACTCCAGAAGAGGTCTCCCTAGCGCAGAATAAAGGAGCAGGATCACCTCCCTTGAACTGCTGACCACACTTCTTTTGATGCAGTCCAAAGTACAACTGTTTTTCTGGACTGTGATGGCACATTGCTGGCTCACATCCAGCTTGCCATCCACCAGTACACCTAAGTCCATTTTGTCGGGGCTGTACTCTATCCTTTCTTATCCCAGCTTGAGTTGATGGTGGGTTTTGCCACAACCCAGGTGAGGGATTTTGCACTTGGCATTGCTGAACCTCTAGAGGTTCACCAGAATCCCCTGCTTCATTCAGTCTAGGTCTTTCTGAATGTTATCCTATCTCTCAAGTCTGTCAACAGCATCACTTTGCTTGGTGTAATCGACAAACTTGCTGACGGTGCACTTGATCCTACTGTCACTGAAGAAGTTATTAGACAGCACTGGTACCAGCACTGACTCCTGAAGGGCACCACTCATAACTGAACTCCATCTGGATGTTGAGCCATTGACCACCTCTCTCTGGGTACGATCTCTCAAACAGTTCCTTGTCCATTGAACAGTCCACTCATCAAATCCATATTTCTAGTTTGGAGAGAAGGATATTGTGAGGGAACATGTCAAAGGTCTTACTGAAGTCCTGACATCAACAGCTCTTCTCTTGTCCACTGATGCAGTTACAAATGCATAGAAAGCCACAAAGTTAGTCAGGCAGGACTTTCTTTTGGTGAAGCCAGGCTATTTATTCCATATCACTTTTCTCTCTTCCATGTGCCTTAGCACAGCTTCCAGGAGGATCTGCTTCCTGATCTTCCCCAGCAGAGAGGTGAGGCTGAAAAACCAGTAGTTCCCACGGTCATCTTTTTTACCCTTCTTAAAAACAGTTATGAGTTACCTTTTTTCCAGTCACTAGGGACTTCACTGACAGCCATGCCTTTTCAGTATCATTGAGAGTGGCTTGGTGACTACATCAGCCAATTCCCTCAGGCGCCTGGGCTGCATAGATATTCAGGTGCAGGTGGTGAACATGATTTTCACTTGGTGGACCAGAAGCTGGACATGAGCAAGCAGTGTATGCTTGCAGCCCAGAAGACCAACTATATCCTGGGCTGCATTAAAAATGGGTGGTCAGAAGAGGGAGGGAGATGATTTTCCCCATCTACTTAGCTCTTGTGAGGTCCTATCTGGAGGATTAGATCCAGGCCTGGGGCCCCCAGCACAAGAAAGATGCAGAGCCCTTGGAACGGGTCCAGACGAGGGCCACAAAAATGATCAGAGGGCTGGAGCATCTGTCCTATGAAGAAAGGTTGAGGGAACTGGGTTCATTTATTTTGGAGAACTGTCTTCATGGGTTGATAGTGACAGGACAAGGGGGAATGAATTTAAACTAAGATGGGAGATTTGGGTTAGGTATTAGGAGGAAGTTTTTGACTCCAAGGGTGATGATGCACTGGAACAAGTTGCCCAGAGAGGTGGTGGGTGTTCTGTCCCTGGAGGCACCCAAGGCAAGGCTAACTGTGGCTCTGGGCAGCCTGGCCTAGTGGCTGGTGACCCTGCCCAAAACAGGGGAGTTGAAATGATATGGTCTTTGAGATCCTTTGAAAAACAGGTCATTCTATGATTCGTTTGCAGTTGGAGGGACATTGCACTACCAATCCCCAGTTTCCAAACCATTCACTCAAGGGCTGTCTTAAAAGCAGTTGTCAGTGAAGACTGAGGCAAAAAAAGTTACTGAGTACCAGAAACGTTTTTGAGTAACTAATTATGCGACTGTATTTAAGGAATGCCATATTACTCTCATACAGTCTTCTTTACCTGGCATTCCTTGACCTTGACCTTGACTTTGACTTTACAAAGATAATAAAGGGCGTGGAACACCTTCCTTATGAGAAGAGGCTGAGAGACCTGGGTCTGTTCAGCCTTAAGAAAAGAAGACTCAGAGGGGATCTGATACACATCTACAAATATCTAAGGAGTCAGAGGCCAAGGGACAAGGATGAACTCTGCTCAGCAGTGTGTGGTCATAGGATAAGGGAAAACTGCCACAAACTGAAGCATAGAAAGTTGTGCGTGGGAACTTCTTCACAGTGCAGGTGATGGAACACTGGCACAGGCTGCACAGACAGGTGGTGGAATCTCCTTCTCTGGAGATGTTCAAGACCTGCCTAGAAATCTATCTATGCAACCTGGTCTAGGGAGCTGCTTTGGCAGGCAGGTTGGTCTTGATGATCTCTAGAGGTTCCTTCCAACACCTACGATTCTCTGATCCTGTGATTTTGTAATTCTGTGACCTTCCTGTTATATAAGAAATGGGTAGAAATTCAATTGAAATCTGTAATTTATTTCTTTTTTTTTTTTCCTTATTTTTTTCCATTTAAAAATGAAATAAAAATGAACTTATCGCATTATGACTGATTGGGTCACATTAGCTGCTCTTACAAAAAGCTCAGTCTTTTTTGCAGTCTAGTTAGCACTGCATACTAATACTCCAGATAGCATCATGTAGCTGGACTCAACTGTTGTGTAAGTTTCTAATGGCACTTAAGTGGCTACTTCACCATATTTTTCCAGTTTGAAATGAAGTAGAATAAATTGCCAGTTTGACAAGAAGATACAGAGGAAGACCATTCAGTGATATAATTGCATCTATGCAATTAGTTTCTTAGACTTTAATTCTGCAGCAATTTATAATATAAATATATATAAGTATAAATAGTCATGCTGAGATGGTTAAACTGGTAAAAGACATCTTGTGTTTGTACACTTCATAGCCAGTTCAACAGAAGATATTGTCCATGTATAATTTTCATAATAATTTCTTGATTTCCCAAAGTCATTTTCAGTTTACATGGATGCTCGTAGAAAATAAATGAGTGAGAACAGAGTTTTTTTAGTCAGAGGAAGAAATCAAGTGTTTAAAACTAGATTGCCTGTTGTAAACTACAAACTGTCTCTCTGGAAAAAAATCAATGTAACTTACAGAATATATAGCACTTATTTAATCATAAATAATTGCTTTAGGTACAGAAAGCTAAATACTGGGACTTAAAAGAAAAGATTTATTTTATAATCAGCATTCAGTATTATTTTCGTATACTTTGCCAATTGACTACTTACTTCAGTACAATGGACACTTAAGATTCATTTGGCAAAATGAAAAAAATAACACAATAGACTAGTTCAGAATACATAACAGTAATAATAAAAAAAAACATATAGCTAGTGACTTCAAAGTGAATTTGATTTTGCAAATCCTGGAACAAGCCTAACTTTGTAAATGCACAGCTTGATTCAAATAACCTTCTTTATTTCAATTCATTTTTCATAAACAGTCTTTTCCATGAAAAATATTCTACCACTATGTGCACCAAGGTGCTTACTTTTTTTCCATTTCTGTCATTGTTTTTAGCAATCTTAATTGAAACATTTGTATTTTTAATTTTTTTTACTCTTAGAAGTCTTTTGAAGTTTTATCATCTGATAGTAAAAAAAAAGAAAAAATAGGAAGCAAACTTCTGAAATGTGAACAGCTGTGTAAAAAATACAAGGTCAAGATCCATACCTACAGGAAATTATCACATTAATTATAATATACATAGATGTAATAATGCAGCATTTGAACTTTTTGTATCATCAAAAAATGACAGTAAAACAAGAGATGATTTTATAATGTCATGTTTTACAGCAGAATTAGGTGAAACTGATCGGTTCTGTTTAGGAGAGAGAAAAGAAAGGTAGCTAGATCAAAAAGGCTTTGCAGCAGACAAAGTGGTTGATAGTAGCCACAAAAGCAGAGTTGTACTCAACAGTTTCAAACACTAAATTTATTAATGGTTCAGTTTACTAATACATAAAATAGTTATGGATTAAAAGCAAATAAACTGACTACCAACACATATATACAAAACCCTCTATTTTTTTTACTAATAAACCGATATGTTAAGCATTTTCATAAAGGCTGAAGAAAAAAACACATGTATCTCTCAAACTACATTTGATCTTCATAGAATAATTTCAGAGGGAGTATTTCATAAACCCTATTTGGAAAGAAAGTATTTTTTTTTCCAAGCCACATGACTATACACAAGTTATCCTCTGGCAGACATACAGGAATTGATTTATCTACTTAAATCTAATGCTACCAGAGACACTTGAAGCTATTCAAGGCATTTCTCTGTAGTTGGTAAATATGACACGGGGGCACAAAAGACTTGCAGTGTCTCTAGCAGAAGTTAGAGGCAAATCTGGATATCTGAGAGTGTATAAGAAAGCTTTTTGACAACTATCAAACATAGTGAATTAGAATATCATCCCAATGAGTTAATTCCTATTCATACTCCGTACTATCCATTCCTGCTCTTTCAAGTAAGGTCTAAACTGAAAATACCCAAAAATATCAACAGACATTTTACGTCCCTCAAAAAGATTTTGAAGAGATCAGGAATGCAAATGTTTTTCTCCTCTATCTTCACACTTCAGGAAGCAGAAGGGATAAACCTGTGAATACTAGGAAGGTAATACAATTGATAGTCCAGTTGAAGTGACTATACTTCAATACATGCAGCATGGAAAATAAGGAGATGAAAACCATGGTGCAGTTAGAAAACTATGACAATAGGTCACAGGCATTGCTATCACAGAAACATGGTGGGATGATTCACACAACACTGTGATCAGTCAAGCACTACATGTATTTTGGAAAATATAGGCAGGAAATAAGAGGCAGGGTTGTGGCACTCAGCAAAGATCTACTTCTAAGAAACAGCCATGAAGAAGTTGAGAGCTTGTGGTTAAAAATTAGGGACCAGACCAATAAAGGATATCTGATCATTGTGTTTTACTGCTGCCCACTTGAGCCTGTTGATGAGGCCTTCTTACAAGAAGCATCACACTAGTAAACTTTTATCTTGATGAGGGTTTTCAACCATCCAAACGTCTACTGGGAAAGCAACACAGCAGGCTATAAGCAATCCAGGAGACTCCTGAATTATGCTGAGGATAACTTCCTGACCCAGCTATTAGGCAAACCATCAAAGGTGAAGTTACTGGACCTTGTGCTCACCAATGCAGAGATCATTAAAGAGGATAAGATTGGAGGCAATCTAGGCTGCAGTGACCACACTCTAGTTGAGTTTGTGATGTGGGCCTAGCAAAGAGCCAGAAGGGTAGAAAGGAAGATCTAGGGAACTACAGACCAGTATGCATCACATCTGTGCCTTTGAACATCAGGGAACAAACCAACCTGGGATCTATGTTAAGACATAAGCAAGATGAAAAGGTGATTTTAGACAGCCAGCATGGTTTCATCAAGGGCAAACTGTGCCTGACCAATCTGGTGGACAAATGAACAGCAACAGATGTTAGCTACCTGGGATTCTGTAAGGCTTTTGTCATGGTCTCACATGACATCCTTATCTCTAAATTGTAAATTTTGGACTATATGGATTAGGAATTAATTGGAAGGGTGCAGCCAGAGTGCTGTGGCCTATGGCTACAGTTCATACAATAAAGGATGTCATACAAAGGGACATGGACAACTGGGGCCACATGAAGCTAATAAGTTCACGAAGGCCAAGTATTTCACTTCACCATTCAAGCCATGAGTACAATGTGGAAGTAGAGCTCTTTGAATGTAGTGCTGTGGAGAACGACATGAAGGTTCAGGTGGACAAAAAGCTGGACATGAGCCAGTAGTGTGGATATGCAGCCTGGAAGGTCAGCTGTATCCTGGGCTGCATCAGAAGAGGGGAGGACAACAGGAAGAGGGAGTTGACTGTTCCCCTCTACTCGATCCCTGGGAGACTTCATCTGGAATACTGTGTCCAGGCCTGACACCCAGGCACCCAATACAGGATGGATACAGAGCTGTTGGTGTGGGTGCAGAGGAAAGCCAAGAGGATTATCAGAGTGCTGAAGCACCTATCTTGTGAAGGTAGGCTTGTTCAGCTTGGAGAAGAGAAGGCTTCCATGATTATCAAGATGTAAATATTGCTTTTTGACTGAAGAGACATGGACTCCAAGCAAAATTGAAATGATTTCTTAATAGTTTCCTTTAGACAGTAAAATAACAGTAAAGATCTCTACAGGGTACTGAGTAATTGCTTTCTATTTACAGTGTATGAATTATAACTTACAGATTTACATTTGTATTTTATAGCATGAGTAAATTGTGAGAAATAATCATCCTCTTATACAGCTAAATCCTGACCTTAGGACAAGGCATCTATAACCTTTAGAGAAGGATTGGTCTAGACATGATATTATCTGCCCAAAACATGTTTGTTTGGACTACATTTTTTTTTTAACTTATGTTCAAAATTTGTTCAATGGGCTCTTTCAGCCTCTGTGCACCTTTTGAATAATGAAAAACACACAATGATGAAGTTATCTTGGAGTTAAAAAAATAAGAGTAAAATCTGTTACACATTTTTGAATATTGGGTAAATAAAAAATGTCTTGTGATGTTATGATTAAATACTTCCTAAAGCAGTTTTTAACTGTAGCCATGCAGCACAGCTTGCATATTCTGATTTCTTTATCAAGTGTAACAACTTCAAACATTTTTTAAGTTTCCAGAAGATTAAAAAAAAATTGAGTCAGTGTGATAGTTAATATCTGGTATGCACAGGCTTCAGGAGAAAAGGCAAGTATAAAAGAGAAAGAATGATGCAACAGACAGTAGTTATATAAACCAAGAAGGTGGAGGAGGTGCAGCTGGTTCATTTAATGATGTTTCTCCTTCAGAAAAGTCGTTCTTATTTCTAGCATGGCTAACGTTAAACATCTAGGAAGTAAATATTTTCTTTCAAAGAGAAAGAAATCTCTCTAGCAAATAGAGAAAATATACTGTCCATTTAATGTGTGTGTGTGTGTGTGTGTGTGTATGTATACTATTTTCTTTTCCCCCTAAAATAAAGGTGATCAGAGCCTCTGGTTTCCACTGGAAAATTCTTTCTCACAGTTAGTTTATTAGCAGTCAGTATGTTCAATTTTTATGGTCACAGAGATTAAACAACAGTCTGAATATACCCCCTTTTGTTTTGTTTTGTTTTGTTTTGTTTTGTTTTGTTTTGTTTTGTCACCAGTTGGCCAGGAAGTTGTAGCTTTGTTCAGTGAATTTCCTGCCAGTTTTTGAATCTCACATAGTCTGCCAGGTCTCTCCTAACACACATCTGCTACTGTACTGATTCCTCTCATTGACGTGCTGAGCTATCAGATGCTGGCTCAAGTCACTGTGCCAGCACAGGACATGCTGAGAGAGGTCCAACTGCTCAGTTAGCCCTGGATGTGGTACTATCCCATGGTGCTTATGCCTGTTTTTCAATCAGCAGCCTGAATTTCCTGATGCACCGCTTCTTTTCTCTCAGAAAGATTTGGAAAATTTCTGAGCTCAACTACATCTTTTTAAAGAATGATATATTTTTGTTCATCATGTTGGATTAACTTATTTACCTAGAGTTTCTTCTGGGTTTGGCTCTTGATATTGACTACGGACAGATTTTCACTCAAATTTAGTACTGCTAGGCTAACATAGCTCGGGAAAATGCTACACAATTGAACACTATTATGGCACATGCTTTAACCATAAAAATACTCTTTACAATAGCATTTCTAACTCTTGATTACTTTTTAAAATTTTGTGTGGAAGAATCCTGAAATCACTGTACCCTTTTCTGCTTATTAAATACAGAAAACTTTACCAGAGGTTGAGAGATCATGCTGCTATCTCTCCTGAAAATCTCTCTCCACTGTTCATCATCAGATAGGTCCCAGCTCTGGATAGCTTCAATTTTGAATTGACAAAGCTACAGCACAGCTCACATTGCTGCAATTTATATTCAGCAGAAAAAAGTATTTTCCTGGACCTTATGTAACATTAAATAACTATATTTTTAATGATTCAGATTCTTAGTGGTTGTCCAGGTTGCACAAGACAACATGAGAGAAAAGAATAAAAAAAAATTCTGGAAAAGAATCTGTAGGATAAACATCTTTAAAACAGTATTTGTAGAAGTAAATCAGCAAAATCAGTGCTATAGAATAAAAAGCTGTGGTATCACATGTATTTCTATTTACATATATACAATCATTCCGCATATAAGTGTATAAAAATATATTAATTTAACAAATTCCTCAGAAATTAACTGTATTTTTATACAGTAAACGTTCATAGGGTACACAGTATATAATTCAGTGACAGATCGTGGAATATGTTATTCACTAAAGCAGCTTATACCAGAAATTAAAAAAATTAACTTTATTTATAAAAAGATGCATGATCACATTTTTCAGAGTAAATTTCTTTCTTACTAAATAATCCATCTGTTCTTTTGCCATGGTTGAGGTAGGCTTATCACAAGCAATGTATTTTGGGCAGTGAAGACAGAAGAGGAATATGCCCTGAGAATGTATTGCAAAGAAGAATTTGTGCTGTCTTAAGGCTTTAAAAGTTCTTTTTTTATCCTCCCAGAAGGAGAATCTTTTTAATGGGATTCTGTGTAAAAACCCTGCTGGACATGTTGGTTATATGACTACAGGGATCAGTATTGTCAACAGAATGCATTTTAAAAATACATTTTCAATTCTTTTCATTTGTGTAATGGTTTTGAGCCTTCAGGGTTTATAGTTTCAAAGGTTTACTTCTACTCTTAGCACTAGAAAGTTTACTCTTTCATGAAAGACAGTGGAGATGCTTCTATATATAATTTTTTTCTAGAAGCTTGAAATTGATTAAGTATTTTGGCATTTTGCATGCAAACTTATGCATTTATACTAGTAATGTATATATTTTAAATACGTGTTATTATATATATCTACTCAAAATTTCCTAAAGGACATGTAAATGTAGGATTACAAGTACATCTATTAATACCAGTGTGTTTTTCAGTGATAATTTACTCATCACCTTCAGCTTAGAAATACCCTTGATTATCATTTCTTCAGAATCAGTCTAAGCAGCAGTAACAAACAAACAGAAAAGCTTAACTTTAGACAGACAAAAATATTGATTTGATTTTCAAATCTTTGATTTTCAAAGTTTTTACAGCATTCTAAGTTCATATCATTACAAAAGCCTGAAACAATTGTATAGAACCATCATAATTATGACAATAATCATGGCTGCAATTTGACTATGCTACCTTTGAACTCAGTTATAACAGTTATATTGATGATGAATAAATTTTGTCTTGTTCTGCGTTATGGCAGAAAGAAAAAGTATTTTCAGGTGAGAATCCATAATTGCTCAACAATTTCACTAGATCCTGAGTACATAAGAAAGCTTTTCTTCTTATTTCTCTTCTTAGAAATTAATATTTCAGTACGAGTCATATTAGCTTGGGAGAGTAGATATGATTTCAAGAACACAAGACTTTTTCTTCTGCTCTTCTACTTGAAAATATAGAAGTTATTACTCACATTTACAGTCCTTGCTTTCATACATCCTTAAATCATCACAGATACAACAATTCTATATCCTAATATTCTCACATCCTCACATTTACAACTGTTCATTGTAGTTTAATCTGACAGCAGTTGAGCATTATGTAGCTGTATACTCACTCCTCCCCCAAAAAAAGAATGAGAGGAAGAACTGGAAACAAAATAAAAATCACAGAGATCATAGAAGCTATTTAACAGGAAAAAAAAAAAGAAGAAGAAGAAATAACAGTGAGTGCTATATATATAATGATTATATACATGCATAATTACATATGAGGGTTTCATATGTATACATATACATACACAATGCAACTGTTTGCCTTCTACCAGCTGGTTCCCTGCTAGCAATGCAATGCTTCACTGTCCCACTGACTGACACAAAAAGTGAACTAGAGAGAAAGGGAGCTATTAACAGTCTTAGACAAAACCAGGACAGTTCTGGCTTCATAAGTGTAAATAGTCACTTTTTTTCTTAAGTTACAATAAATTACTCCTAATTTTAAAGTCAAAAGTAAAATATTTTATTTTCTGTTCATATAATAATAATAAACTGAAATTTAGGTGGACACATATGTAGGTACTTTTGTATGCAGCAAGTTTGCAAAGACTTCTGGAAAGCTTGCATTCAAATTTATGCAAAATGTCAGATGGTGTCTTACATAACTGATTGTCCTTCCAAAATTTCTTCCAAAATAGTTACTAGTATCTGATATGCAGTAAATTATAATGGAGTTTTGTTACTGAAGTCACGACATCTTATCCTACTGTGTCTAATTCTACAGTAAGATATCAAAACATCAAAGGGACATTTATGTTGAATCTAATACCTTTCTTTCAGAAATTATAGATTTGATTTATAGATTAAAATTACATTCTATGTGGAAATAAAATTCAACAGAATAACTGTAAGTTCTTTTTCATTTTTGTTGTTTTATGTTCTTTTATAAAAGTAATCATGATATTTTTCAGATACATTAAACCAGCTACATTATTAATATTACAGATGTATATAGAGATAAATAATACTCCTAAGTGAAACTGAAAAGATGTATATTCACTAATATTCATTCACTTCTAAAATATTTTGTACTGGGGACTAACAACCAGAGTATCACAATCACATACCAATTATAATTCTGTTAGTGTTTAGATTTTCTGTTTGTACACATAGCTTCTATTTTGCTATGTGTTTTGTTCCAAAATGATCTAATGCCTAAATTTTCAGTACATACTGCTGTATCAATGTAGAAGTGAAAAGTCTTAGAACTTAACACTTTTTGTGGTCATAAATTTTCTGTAATGTGCTCTCCATCACTTTATGAGATGGATCTACAAGTAAAAATATACTCCTATGTTCTTCATCCTTTTTAGTAAAAGATAGGAAACTCCAAATGCTTTTGACACTACAAGCTTATGCATTAATATCTCATAATAATTCAAGACTGAAGGACATTCAACATCTCTATTTCTCTTCCTTATATTGGCCAGAGGTCTGCACCTATTTCTCAAAAGCATACGGGAGGCAGGGCTGACCTCTAGGGCAGAAACAAGAACAAAAAATATTTACTGCAGTCAAAAATGTCCTAACCACGACAAATTGAGCAGAAGTTACTGACATTTTCACTGGGAAAGGGTAGAAACAGTAACATTTTATATTCATTATGAAATGAACATAATTTTGTTTTGCTGTCCAATAGCAGTTTAAGTAATGACAACACAATTTGAGTATGAATGAGTCACAGCTCACACACTTATAACAGTTATCAGTGAAATATTTTGTAAAGTGTTGTAAATTTTCCCATAGTTACTCATTCCATTCTTTTTACACATCCTACAACACTTGTTGAGAAAAAATATTACTGATTGAAAGAGATGCAGCTGTTTGTACTCACCAAGTTCTCGGTTCTCACACATGTGTACACCACAAAGCACACACATGCTTCCCTTTCACTCACTAAACCATGTTGCCCAGGGTCCTATGCAGTCTAGCCTTGAATGCCTCCAAGAATGGGGCATGCATAGATTACTTGAGCAACCTACTCCAGTCTCTCATCACCCTCTGAGCAAAAAATTTCTTCCAAACATCTAACCTAAATCTCCCCTCTTTTTATTTAAAGCCATTGTTCCTTGTTCTATGACTCAAACTGTAAAATGTTAGTTCCCTTTCTGCTTAGAAGCTCCCTTCAAGTGCTGGTAGGCAATGATGAGGTATCTCCAGAGCACGTGGCATCCTGGAACCTCATTTGGTTCATATGGGCCCACTTTTCAAGCCTGTCCAGGTCCCCCTGGATGTCATATTTTCCTTTGCTGTCACAACTACACCACTCAGCTTGGTATTGACTGTGAACTTCATGAGGGTGCACTCAATCCCAGAGACTCTTAAAGCTGGTGTTTCGTTAACTTATGATTTCTCATGCACTGTATACCATTTCAGTTCCAGTAAAGGCTGGAGGAAATATTTGAAGAGTGTAAAACAGATACTGTTAGATAAATGTCAGCACTTTAACTAAAGACACACAATACAATATACTCTTCTAGTCCCAAAGTCACAGATGTACTTATTTTTCTTCCCCACTCTTCTGTTGGCCTTTAAGTGTAGACTATCTACCATAATCACTTTGTTAAACTGAAGTTTGTACATAGTCCTTAATACAAGGGGAAAATTGCTAACTATTTTAATGTAAAGCATTACTCACACTCAGGTGCCTTATTCTTTTTCCACGAAGTACTTACAAGAAAAAACATTTACTTATAATAAAAAAAGCAAAGACTTGTTATTTTTTTAAAGATTAAGCCGTAGATAGTTGTCACAAAGTATTTGAGTTTTATGTCTAACTTCTCAGGCAGTTAAGAGTTGTTGATTTGTTTTTTTTGTTGCTGTTGTTACTACCTAAAACTTAAAAAAACACAACACTCAAACTTACAATCTAGCAGATGCTTGATATAGTGGTGAGATATTTCACTATGGAAACAAGATTATTACCACCTGTTTCAACATTACATTCGCTCAGAAATAGAGTGTGTTCTTCAGTAACAGTTGGCAATATCTTAGGAGGAGCAAGAATGCATGTCATTTTTTTTCCTTAGGTGGTTGACAGCTATCAAGAATAAACTTACATTCACTTCACAGATCAAAACTCATTCTGCACTCATGTTGTAATTGTAAATGTATTCAGTCTTAATAGAGTACACATTCAAAACAACAACAACAAAACAAACAGATCTCTAAAAAGATCTTAAGCTGATGTGTTGCTATTGAAATATGAAATTCCCACTACTCAATTAAGAACTGGAATCAGTAGTTTTATAATCAATTATTTGTAACCTAAAGCACAGTTACCAAAACTGAAGAACTGTTTGGACTACTAGAACAATTGCTGTTGACCTTATTAATTCAAAACCTACATTAGAATACTTCAAGAGCTTTACTGTGAAGTGTATATCCTCATAAATAAGTGTCCCTAATTTCTTATGAGCCAAAAAAGCAATATAAGTAGAAAATCTGCATTGCACTAAAATAACATAATATAGGGTATTGAACACCTTAATAAAATACAGGAAAAATATAAACATTCGCTGGCTTACTTTTATGTTCAGAACTATAAAATTAATCAAGGTTAGACTGGAGGAATGTATACGGGGACAAATTAACAGAGATGCTAGAAACAAACATAAATTTTCCTAATATTTCATAAAATATGAAATCTTTTATGGTAGTTTTTGCATTCCATAATAAATAATTTTAATAAATGCAACGAAGATTTGTGGATGTTTCTACCGTAAGTTAATTGGAAACGAATTTACTTTCATCGGAAGAAATTAAAAAAACTTCTAAAAGATTTTAGCTTCCACAAAGAAGTAAATTTTGTTTGTGGAATTGTCATTGCACCTACAATTGAAATTACTGAACACTTCATATTTAAAATAAATAAGTAAATAAAAAGCTGGGCTCATATGTTACTTTGCTAAGCATAAAGCATTTGTAATGAAAATTTCCAAGTTGCATGGAAGCTTCCAGATGAATTTATTTGAGGGAAAAAAAAAAGACCTTTACTGAAGGTCTTGATATTTTATGTGACAGTGAAGGAGTACTCAGTTACCAGTGGCTCTATGGTCTACCTATTAATGGTATGTAATTTTTGAAAAGCTAAGATCTGTGGGATAAACTTTTGAGTTTATTCTTCACAGTTTGGCATCATAAAGATCATGTCTACATGGCTTTCACATTTCCCATTTGCTGTTAAAAAGGTGTGGGGATATTAACAAAACATTTGATAAATAAAAAAAAAAACACACAAAAAACCCCTAAGAACTTCAAAATTATATCTGAAGTGAAAATAACACCAGACACAGAAAATCAGGTTATTTTTTCCACCTGTATTTCCATCTGTCCTGATATTTCATCTGAAAATGAAAAATCTTGAATGCAATATAAGGAGATTGTTAAGTAAGAAACAGAGACAAAAGGAAGGAAGAAAGACATTTTTACAGGGAGAGTCTTGAAATATTTGCAAAATGCAGTAGTTAGAGGGAAGGCATGAAGAAAAGATAAGACAGTCAATTACAAGTAGGTGTGCTGGAGAAGATAGTTTAAGAAAACTGCAGAAAAAAAAGGTCACAGAAAAAGATCACAGCACAAGATCAACAGCTGTAGGTTCTGATTACGCTCCTTGGAATCAACAAATGAATGAATTCAGTGGATGAAAAAGAAACTAATTTCCTTTTTAAAGGTATGTGAAAGGGTGTTACATTTGCCTAAAAGTTTATCCAAAATCAGAATAACTTTCTGATATTAACACTGGTTTCTAAGATCTTAAGGAGAAATTATCCTGGTGTGATTATTACTTTCCAAGTCTTATCAGTAAGAGATTTTTCTCAGAACAGAGCTTTTATTTCATTTTCTTGTGATGTGAGTTACTCTTGTTTTTGGAAAATACTGTGATAATAAACTGGTTGAAAACAGATCATAAGCATTGAGAAACCTTACTTAATATTAGAATATTTATTTAGCTGCTCATGTAGACTGGATACTATGAGATTTTGTGACACTCGTGCCAAATGCAACTTTCTGTACTACAACTGAAGTTTAACTGGTATAGGGACATACAGTTAATAACAGGGATCAGAACGGTCTAACCGTAACAGCTGAAGAATGTATAACCTCTCTAACCCCTGCTTCTGTCCTCTTCCAAAGATAACATTATTGTTGTGAGGTGCAAGAAAACTGGTTGCTGCTGTTTGTCCAGAAAACCGTGGTAATTTTTATACTGAAGAAATGATATTGTCTGGGTTTCACTGCATACGGTATTACAATAAAAGAATAAGATTAGCCTCTAAAAAACGTCACAGAAAATAGTTCTGATGTGTCTGGATTCAGAGTGCTTTATAGCAACTTGAGATGATTTGCCACCATGCACTGTAAGCTGTATGAAAAATCCCACCCGTGACAATCTGAGCTGTGCAAATAAATTATTTATTATAATGTGCAGCTATTCAGAACTATTGTTAGCATATAAAATCCACTTGATTTCTGAATTAATCTGGGTTTGCTGATTTATGGGATATTGAATCAGAATTATAAATGTTGACGGCTATGGATTAGCCTATAGCCAGAGAAGACTGTAGATGAGAAATAATTTACATCATGAACAGTGACAGGTAGCAGATAAATGTGGGTTTAGATGAATGTTGGAAACTGAACTTTTGAACTCTCAAGCACAAGCCTGTCACTTGCAAGCTGCAACCACAAATGATTGCCTGTACGTTATTACCAACACCTATACTGTAAAACTGGAACATAGAGGTCTCCAATTAATAAAGAGACCACTGATAGGAGGCTGACCATACACTGTGCTTCTGTGTGCAGGCTATTTAGATTGAGAGAGTCAAGTCTAGAAAAAAAGATTCTGGACATGAAGAAAGCTCCAAGGAGACAAATGTTGGGGATCTCCAACATTTGAGACTGGAAACTTCAAGCAGCCATGCAGCATGAACCAACATAACCTTCTGTCTGACTTTCCTAGACTTTCAATGATCTGTGATAGAAGGGCAGTTAACACGGAGTGAATGTGACTCTGAGATGGGAAGTGACTGAGAATTCATGTGGGACCATCAGATAGGGTAAAAGTTCTAATCTTAAAGAAACCTCAGCATCCCGAGGAGTTGCATTTGCTCTATCTCATGGCACAGTACTTGTATACACACTCATTATCTGCTCCAAGATAAAATTTGCATAGAAAGTAAGTGGTTAGCACTGTTCACAGGGAAGACAGAGTAAAACAATAATTGAGCACCATGGATGTTCATAGATGTAGTTATTAAGATCATTTTGTGAGTGTTTTTATTTAACAGCATAAATGTGGCCATTGGAACTACTTCTATGAAATAAATTCTATAAAATAAGAGACTGACCCCTAATCAGAGTACAAATCTAGAAAACCTGCTTCACACAAATTCAACACACTTTGCTCTTCTCTCCCAGAACAATGAATCTCAGTACAACTAGCCAAGGTCTCTAAGAGGGGACAAATCCCCAGTGTTTCTAATCAAATGTCTCCAAGAGGAGAAAAATCCCATTAAGTTTGCAATCAGACTAAATATGATCATATTTGAAACAGTTTGTACATACCTTCTGCAGATAAGATAAACTGTACTCTTACATTTTCTGATAGTACACCTTCTTGTCCTGTGTTAACCAGGTAGAGAAATACAAGATAATTAATTTAGAAAAGAGTTTTTTTTTTACTTTTATAATTTAATGTTTCTACTTTGATGTTGTATCATTTCAGTACCTTCAGACTCTTGCCTGAGCTCTGTACATTGTCCTTTCTTCTTGCAGCAGACTAAATCTGAAGAAAATAGTTGAATTCATTAGAGACATGCAGATTTTAAATAGTATTTCACTGAGAGCTTTGGAGAAAGCAGGTCTGGAGGGAAGACTGAATGGATTGCTAGCAGTTGAAAAAACATGAATATTTTTTCTTTCCTATAACAAAACCTAATCGAGATTTATTATTATTTATGTTAGGGTAGGAGTTTTTTTCCTCCAAAATATAAAATTTTATTTCCTCCTTCTCATTCATCATTTTAGAGACTAGCCTGTCACAAGGTATACTGTCACAGCATTATGGAGTTGGAGTGAGAATCACTCTTTAATACGAGAGGGGAAAAATAGGTTTTCTAGTTATTATAGTACATAAATGTATAGTAAATTTTCTGATGAGTTTGCTACTTTTCTATAAATGTATTACCCCTTGAATTTTACTGCACAGAAACAAATTAGGACGAGCCTTGTGTATTAACCAAGCTGAAATTCTACCATGTAGGCAGATCTCTGATTCACAGAGCTGAAGACATTAATTGTCCTCCCTTAACAGATATTACCACATTTCTACTTACTAATGAAATACTAGAGATGCAATATCTTATGTTGAATAGCCTCAAACTTATCTAAATTCCAAATTTTAATTTGTCAGCAGTATTCCATATTGGATTTACAGCTACTTCCAAGAGCACTATGAAAAAAAAAAAAACACTAATCTGTACAATTTTTTTTTTTCCCTTGGAAGCATGTTAGGAGGAGATTATGTCCATATATATATGTCATATATATATTTTACACTTTGTACCCAAAGTAGGACAGACTACATATTCCAACATACACCTTGAATTTCATTAATATGGAGAGTGTGTAAGGGTTAATTTATCTTCTTTTATTTTCTATCATTTCCATTAGTATAACATTATTATTGACATATCTTTGTTCACTGAAGGGATTAAAAATCATGTAGCCATTCTGTATATTTTTAAAAAGAAAGTTGAATGTGCAGACAAGTTGCACAGAACACTTGAATTTCAAGTAAATACTGAATGTTTTATGCATAATACTTCATTTATCTAATTGAAATGACATTTCAAACTTTTTACATAAAGCTGATATTGCAGCAATAAAGTTTTCTAGAAAATATGGTTTTGCATTTCTTTGATTTTAGTCCTGTCACATCATTTAAAAAAATAAAAATAACCTATTTCCATTTTCCCAAAGATTGCATAAGGCTTAAATGAAGCTGTCATGACAGAAATGTAAAATGTGAAGAATAGTCTAAAATATTACAAAAAACTTTCACTTATGCTATGACTCTGTCATCAGAGGCTATTTGTTCCAATTTTCATACTAGCAGATGATGCAGTGCATGTCAGTGTGAGTAGAAAAGGAACAAAATAGATAGGAGAGTGGACAGGAAGAAGAAAAATAGCATAGGATTCATCTGAAAAACAAACCCAAAACACGAACAACAATGAAGTATATCACTTAAATACAATAGCTTCTCAAAAAAATAAAAATAAATAAAATAATGACTAAAAAGATTATACTTCTAGCAATTCCCAAATATAAATAAATTAAATCAAAATGAAAGGGCCTGATTCTGTCATCATCAGTCAACTTTAAAGTTCTTTCTCTTGAAACATAGGATTACGTTTGACCTGCATTTGAATATGCGATGTTGCACTGAAGGACAAATAATACTGCACTCATACAGAAAGTTTTTTCTTTCAGGATAGAATGCCTCAGTATGTTGAGTGGTACCTGACTGCAGTGTAGTGATATCACCTCTTTTTTACTCCATTGTGGTGCTTCAACACCATTAAGTAGCTCACTTCCACAACACCACTCTCACACTGCCCCTCTTCAAAAGAAAGAGGGAAGGAGATGGGTTTATCTCATGCACTGAGATAAGTATGGCACAATCAATCACCAGTTACCATCACGGGCAAAACAGACAGCATAAGAGCAATTCATCAAATTTATGACATATTACTAACAGACTACAACAGCAAGAACAGAAAGCCTCTTCTACCCCCTCCCTCTAAAGGATGCAAAGGAATGAGGAATGGGGGTGTGGAGTTAGTCATAAGTCTTTGTCATCTGCCAATTTCTCACTTCTTTTCTCTGCTTCACTGTGCCATCCTTCCCAAACTGACACTGTGTGGGTTTCCCACAGGCTGCAGCTTGCCAAGAACTGCTCCACGAGGGTTCCCATTGATACAGCTCCTGCAACCCTCCTGCCCCACCGTGGGCTGCTCCCCACGGACTGCAGCTCTGGCCCGGGACTGCTCCTGTGGGGTAACCATGGGCTCTGCATCCCTCAGGCTTCATCCACTGCTGTCCCAGGGACTCCCACATGGCTGCACGTGGAGATCTGCTCCTCGTGGTGCCCTTCTGCTTCAGGGGGACAGCCTGCTCCTCCACAGACCTCTTCTGGGCTGCAGTGAACTACTGCTCTGTGCCTGGAGCAACTCCTTCCCTCCTTCTTCACCGTCCCTGGTGTATGCAGGACTATTTCTCTCAACATTTTATCAATCCTCTTTCCCAGCATCCTGCACTGCTCATTGACTCAGCTCTGGCCAGAAGTGGGTCAGCTGGAAATAGCCCTTATCTAACATGGCACAGCTTCTGGATGCTTCTATTAGAGGCTACCCTTGCAGCCCCTCCAATACCAAAAACCTTGACACAGAAACCTAACACATCCATGTCTCTGATGCATAGGTCTACTGACAATATCAGTGCTCTAAAGCTGTGAGATACCTTCAAACAGTCTGTAAAAAGCTCCCATCACAGTATGCTTGTTCATGATACCCACAAAAGCATTCTCAAGATTGTGCTATCCTCTTCTAAAGAAAGTCTGAGGGCAATCCTGGGCACAGCTTTTCAGGAAAATATTCTAGGTTATGTGGAGTCAGAAGTTCAAAGAGGATGACAGCCATTCAATCGAATTTCTTATCAAACTTTCTTAATAAATATGTTGTTATCATGATGCCATTGCACTTACAAGCAAGTATTGGCCACTTTCTTCCAGTCTGCTGCAGTGACTATTGCAAAGTATTTATCTTTTCTTTTGCCTTTTAATATGCCATAAGTAAAGCTATTGTAGGAGTACATAAGGGTTCAAAGAACTATTTCTCTGCATAGCACAGGTCTAAAATTAAGTCTATAAAAATGCTAAGTTTCAGAATTTGACTTTACAGTTAGCGGATAACAAGTGAAAAGTGGGAGCTGATCCACCAAGCTGTTTTACTAAGAAGGAATTTGCCCAAGTTTCAAGGCATAAAAATGGAACATTGAAGACATAATCCAGCAGTGAACACTTCTGAGATATTAAAAGAAAGGTAGTAAATATACGTTGTTTTTGGTTTTGTTTCATTTGTTTGTTTGTTTTTCTGAGAATAGAACTGTACATGCATTCCAGTAAAATTAGGAGTACTTATTCCACAAAGACATTTATTTGCATTCTTACTTATATTTTAAGTTCCATATTCTGCCTTATTTTGTAACCAAGAAACAGTATGATACAAAGTTGTAAGAAATCTTTAAAGTGATATTTTTTTCCTAATTTTCATGAGTATCAACCACCATGTTGCAGACATTAGAGTAAAGGAAATACATCTGGAATGGAGGTATAGTTGACAATTTTAGCAAAAGAAAAAGAATAATAATCTTATTTTTTTCCCCAAATTTACACAAAAGAAAAAAAAAACAAACAGTGAAACTAGCTTAACTTTAATAATTATGAATTCATTAGTATTTTAATGAGCTCAGGAACTACATGTTGCCACCATCAGGCCTTGCAACAGGATGTGATTTCTATTCTCTCCATTGTATGATTCTTGTTTTGTCACAATGCTTCCTGAACTGAGCATAGAAAGACTACACAACACTGCTATCCATCAGTGCATTCATTTAATACGCATTAGAATCCAGTGAAATCAGTTTAGAAGTATGATTTATTCATCAGAGACACTGCTGAGAAGACTATGAACATTACTGTGAGTGAAAGGTTTTCTAAAATGTTTTTTCATTGAACACCAAATCATTATTACTTTTGAAATTCAGACAAAAGTGGAATGTTTTTCACCAGAAAGATAAAAATTTCCATCAGGATGGACCTTATTCTGAATGAAAGAAAATCCATGTGTCTAGATTTCCCTTCTGCTACAAAAAGGACTCTCAACATTTTACTTACTTCTAAAAGGATGTTGGAAAGAAATAATCCTTTTCCAACACATGAAAGGAATTGCATTGAATACATTTCATGGAAATTAACTCACAGTGAATCTAAAAATAATCCTAATTGGTGTGTTTAGTATTGACAGTGAAAACAGCTAACTTTACATAGTTTGATAGACAATTAAATGAGATTAAATTCTGATACCTGAAACATTATCTACTATTATGATTATTCCCTCTATACATTAATAATAATAATAATAATAATAATAATAACAACAACAACAACAACATCTCTCAGTATTTTTGAGAATATAAAGCAAGCAGCCCTAAGAAACTTCTGGTTAAATGACAACTGAAACATACCCAGGGGAAAAATACATGCTGCCCTGCAGTTAACCTGTTCCTAAAAACAGCTGATAGTCATTTAGTTTCTCCCTTCAAAAATCTTAAGTGTTTTTGTTACACCTATTTGCAGTCATACACATAAAACAGAAAAGCCAAAGACTAAGGAACCTTTTCCTCATCATCTTTAACTTTACTATATTTGTTTTACATAAACTCTTTGTTATTCAGTGACATTTTTTGTATAAAATTGATTAGACAGTGTAGTAGTGAGTGCCTGTTGCTTTTCTTAAACAGTCTAAAAGAAGATTACTGAAAATACTACTTTTGGAAAGTTAATATCTATTCCAGACTTTTACTGAATAATTACTATCTCAATTAGTCTTGATTGTCCTTCAGCTTATACATTAAAAATTGGACTGATTAAAAGAATTTTTGTGTATGTACATGTGTATAGATAATGACAATATTGTATGATAATGTATATAGATGATAGATAAGTAATAAAATATTACAGAAGTTGTTCATTTAATTGATAAAATAGGGAGGTACACATCTGGCTCATAACATAAATTCTTCAATAGCTACAATCTGGGAACTGAAGGGGTAAAATATTGTTCATCTAGCACCCACAAATGCTAGATATATTTATAGCTTGAACACTGTATTAACTACTTCAGCATCTATGGTTAATGGCAGTCATTAAATTTAAGTCTTCTAAGTGCAGAAAATCAAAGAAACATTAAAAAACAAAGAAGAACTTTGTTTCATTCAGGCTGCCCCCACAAATGGAAGACTTACCTCCAACATTTTTAGTTCCACCAGATAAGTATATGTTCACCAAAAGCGAACTCAACTAGATTCCAAAATAGGAATCCTAGGAATACTAATTAGATTTCAACTCCAAGTCATAAACAGATACATTTAGTTTTCAAGTGCAGGTGCCTTCCTGGGTCAAAGGCATATACACTCCTACTGTAGATACAGATTATATCTAGGGAAGTATTTGATTTGCACAAAGTTAGCCACTCTTCAGAAGTGTTTCCTGCCTTTTTTTTCTCACTATTTCTCAACAGTTAGTATAGGTTAAATATATGAATATTTAGCAGCTAAACTGAAAGTTCACACATGAACAATTTTCAAGTTACTTTGGCTCACTTGTTTTCCATGGGTTTATAATTAAACTTGAACTGATTTATTCATTTGTCATAAAATTACTTGGAAATGGTATTTTTTTGCCATATATTAATGATTTTCACTTGAATTTTTGTTTTATTTTTCTCCATCTGAAAGCCATTAAACCAGAACAAATTCTCAAGTCTCTATAAAATACATTTTTGTTTTCAGAAGATTAATCTGTTCAGTGTGAGAAAATAGACAAAGTATCTATATTTCAAATTACTTTTTGAATGAAACATCTGTTACTGGGTTATTTAAAAAAGAAAAACCTGAAAAGATTGTTGTCCATTGAATTTATTATTTTTTCAATATTTACGAAATTATTTTTAGTAGTCCTGTGAAATACAGTACAATAGATGTTGTAATCCCTTTTCTCATTGTATGGTTCCTCATATGTGCTATATCCCCTAATTCATTTTTCCCCTATGATGTTTAAAAAGATGGCAACATATCCTTTCTTTGCCATCTTATTATGAAAACAGTCCTTTCATTATCATATCGTAATCTGTTTAGATCTCTAGCTATACAGATACTGATTCCTCCCATATGATTGATACATTTATTTTACTATCCTTCTCCTTTGGGTGAGATAACCAGCAGTGACCACGTAGCACTTGGACTAGAAGTGCCAGCCTCCTCTGCACAAAAACATGCTTCATACAGATAAACGATTATGTTGAAGGTTTCCTCTTCAGATTTTTCTTGTTATTAAAAAATGAATCTGATATGCATGGAAAATGGAGGAGGCAATGCATCATTTATTCCTACATATGAGCATCAAACTCATGTCTCTAATAGCTGCTTGACATTGTTCGCCTCCAACTTCAAAGTGGTCTCTTCTAGATTTTTGTTTTCCTTAGCTGAGTGATATCACTATCTTAACACAAAAGTGTGCAACTTACTCATTCTACAGACCATTAAAATGAAGGTTGATTCACAGAACTTGTGACTTTTCATGCTGAAGTGATTTCTAGTCACACACTGACAAATCAGTAGAGTGAGCAGTAGAACACAGGGTCCCAACAGTATTGTTACCAAAATCACATACTCTTCAACTTAAGCATGTTACTCTGGGATGGTATCCTGAAATAGCATATGCTGAACTCTTGCTGAGCCTTAAGGGAGCATGTGTAATTATTTAATTATAACTTAATAGAAAAGCAAAAAAAAAAAAAAGAAGGGGAATATAGTATGTTTATAACATTTCCATAATGCTGCATGCTGGTATGTTTAAAAATATATATTTGTTATGTAAGTTCTAAAGTCAATCACAACTCACCATGGCTCATTCTTACTCATCTTCCTTACTTTAAAACATTTTCTCCATAAATTAAAAATCTGCCATGTTCACGAGTATGATAGCTATCCGTTGTGCCTCCATTTCTGTATATTTATCCACTTAATATTAGTTCCTGCATTTTTTTCTGGATTGTCTTTACCCTTCCTTCAGAGGAACCAAGCTGACTACTTTTTCCCCTTGACTAAGTACTGTCTTGTGACTATGCTATACTCCATTTAAAGCACAGATTTTCAGGCATGCTAATGTGCAACTGCATAAATGCAAATACACAGGCATACTATCTAACTGTTCAAGTGATGATTAGATACAGGGTATTTGGGTGTGCAGTACTGCAAGCATAATTGAACAATTTTCAATGAACCTTTAGAACTTGTTCTATTGCATATATAAAATAACTCCATTTACAGTTTGTCTTTGTCTTGCATTGTGCTTCAAAGATTTATTTTGAAATAATAGCTCACTTCTTATGGCATTGTTTTTCTTCTCTGAGAAAATAAGAATAATTTTCATGTTTTATTTGTTCCTGTGTGTCGGATATTTATGGTTTCTTCCTTTTCAGTTCCAATATAACAGCAATTTTCTTTCTGTTTAAGAGAAAAAAAAAAACACTGGGGAAGAATTTACTGAATATTAACAGATGGTCAACAACTGGTTGACAGATATGTACAGAAAGAAAAGACTTCTGCATTGTTTGTCAGAATATATGTGTTGCTTCCATCAGAATATCAGAATACTCAAGTAAAGTCAAAGGAGTAAGAGAAAATAATAAACATTTCATATCAGGTCATTTGGAATTAATACAGATAGCATCGATGGAGAACTGTGGGGTTGTCAACGGTTTACCGGGCTGGATCGGCCCGGTTCCGTGACGATTGGTGTGGGGGACCCACAGACCCACGCCCCAGGAAAGGGGAAAGGGAAAAAGGGAAAAGGAAAAAAGGGAGATGGGTCTAGAAACAAAACAGCGGCAACGATCTGAGGAGGAAAGCTAATTTACTAAATAAGATATCAGAAAGCAAAATAACACAATATAATACAATATAATTGGAATTGAAGCTAATAAATCAAATACAATGAGCAAGAGAGAGTGTCCGATAAACCGAAGGCCTTACGCTAACGCTGAAGGCGATACGGCAGCGAGCACCCACTGCTGAGTCGATCCCGAAGGAAAGAGGAGTGTCCCGTGACCGCAGAGGGTTTTTATCTTTTCCCTCTGAGCGGAAAATACGTAAAAATGCAAAGCATCGCAAAGTCCTCTGGGGAATGTAGTTCTTCTCTTCTGAGACAGGTATACCCGGAAATATCAATGATCTATGGAGTTGGAGTATTAACTCTTTAACTCTTAATGCACTACATGTTGTTATGATGTGGAATACCAATACCAGAAATCATAAAACCATGACAGGGGTCTTGAAGACGATACATATTTTTAGTACAAAAGCATCAAGCCAGTTGGGGAAAGCTCTTTCAGCAAGTATCTTTTTGTGTTATGTACTGAAACAAACAAACAAAAAAGTTTAGCAAGAGGAATGCACTCACTTGTTTCTATTTTGCCATGTCATATGTTTAATCACAATGTGTAAACATTTACAGAGCTGGTAAACTAGGCTAAGCTCTTCAGAAATGTTTTAAAATGGAAATTTCTTTCCCCAAGCTTTGCTTTTACCAATACCAGTTAACGTTTCAAATTCCACTATTCAAATCTTTCTAAATAATTTTTACAGAGGTACTTGGAATGGATACAGATATAGATGTGAAGGCAGTACATGCCAATGCAATGTGATACAGATGAGGTTTCATATCTATTCAACCTTCTCATATTATAACTGTATCTATTCCAGGTTGTACAGTCTGAAAAACAAAGATATGTTCTAGTTCTGCCTCTTGAGTTATGTTTTAAACATGAACAAATTAATCAACTATCTCTTTCGGTAGGAAATGTTATATTCAAAAACACTGCTGACAAATATGTTTCAGGAAACACCATGGTAGTTTAAGTTGTTTTTCATGCAATTTCCATCAAAAGAAGACAGGGTGAATTAATTTGGGACAGAATAGATGGACAGATGAAATGAAACTTATTTAGAAACTCTGTAAAAATGTTTCTCTCTTTTCCTCATAGCACCTGAGACAAGAAAGCCTAAGCGTACTCATAATAATTCCACTGGCATCAATGGAGTTTTTCTGCAGAATAATTTGACCTTCAGAATTCATTTTCCTTTTCCTTACACTTTTTTTTAAAGTCAGAGATACATGCTTTGAATGAACACAATAATTCTTGTATTTTGAATTTTTTATATCCACTTCCCATGCATGACAAATTAAGTTACAAGGTGATGAGATTATTAGGTGACAGGATCACATGAAATCAAACCACCTCTATTCTACCTCCAATTTCTCAAATAAATAGTGGCATGCATCAAATCATTATGTAATCTTTACACTTTGCATTTCACGTTCAAATTTTTCTCTAGTCCACTCTTCGCTGATTTTTACTCCACTTGATGAAGAAGTGTTTCATTGGCTGTTTATGAATAAGCTATTCTCAGTCTCTCTGATATTGAGTCACTGTGATCTGTATGGCAATCCCAAATGATGAAAATCTGTTTGGTCTTTTTAGGATATTGTTGGTAAAGTTTGAGAGATTGGGTAGTTACATTGAAGTCTAAAATGTACCATTGTGATTCACACATTTCCTACTCAACTTTTGCACAGAAGTAGAAAAATATTCTGGTTGCAAGTTATGAAAACAAAATAAGAATATAATGTTTGTAAATCAGATTTTGTTTATTCGGACTTGACAATGGAAGAGTAATCATAGTAAGATATATTTAAAAGATCCCAGTTTTCATAAAACTTTGTTCATTTTTATTAATTTCTCTTTCAAAACAGGACAGTACTGAAAAAAAAGGTGAAAAATACTGACTGAAAGTCATGTGTCTTATTCAATTTGAGAAATAACAAGAATAAATGCATTCTGTGATCTGTAGATAATAGATACAATTTCTTGCATCACATAAAACTTATATAAAGAATTATTCATACATCTGCAAAACAATTTTCTGTCTTCTTTAAAAATTAGAGTTGAACGCATCAAAACTCTGAATTTTGATTTATTATCAGTTAGTGACTGCTTAGCATTACACCATCACTCAAAAATATTTTACATGGTTTGGAAGGATAAAAGCATACTTCAAATAATAACTATAAAAATACATGTACCTTGTAATTACAGTTCTTTGTAAAGTAAAAAAAAAAATTGCATTTAAAAAAATAAAATAAGTGCAGTTGTTTGAATAACATATGAACAGAAGCGTTTTGTTCTGCAGGCCTAATGTAACCAATAGTGTATTTATAGAAATATCCCACATTATAACCCTGTGGTAACAGGTAGTGATTGTGAACAGGAAGGAAAAAGTTTGCAGAATGTTATTTTTTTTTCTGATACACCTTAAAAGTATATTTTAATGTGAGTTATTCCACTAGATTTAAATACTTTACACTTCAATAAAATTAAACCATTAAATATTTTTTAAAATTCTAATTAAAATTAATTCTAATTATATAAGAGCTTATCTGAAAGTGAAGCCTTCTATTTCATTATGTTAAGTCACGAAGTTGGAGGCAAGTGTTGGTGGTATGGAGGGGCAGCCTGACAAAATGGCATCTGACACGGAAGGGCATATGAAGCAAAGATGTACAACTGAATTCCTACGAATGGAAAAATGTGCACCCCTTGGCATTTATCAATGCTTGCTGAACATTTATGGAGACCAAACAAGTGGATGTTAGCACAGTAAAAAAAAGTGAATAGTGTATTTTAGCAGTGATGAAGAGCTCTTGTTTGTTACTTGCAAAAGCACATAGCTAAAGGTGGTATGTTGAGTACTAGTATTTTGTAGATTAAAAACTATCAAATATTATTATTGTGCTTGTTTTTTCTGTTATGACTTCCATGGAAATGAAAAAGAAGCATAATTTGGAGCAAATTGTGTCCATTTTACTCCTGATCATTGCAGCTACATGGGCTGTGTTTTGATATTAAGACACTAGCAGTCCAGAATTCATGCCCAGTACAGACTGCAGATGAAGTCAGTTCAGATCCTGATGCACTAACTTATTTTATGGGATTTGTTATGGAATATCTAATTTATTTTAAACTATTGCCCATAGACAAATTGACTCTTTTTTGGTTCTGAGCTACCTTATAAATGTCCATAAATTCCTAAAAGGAGGGTGCAAGGAGAACAGAGCCATACTTTTTCAGTGGTGCCCAGTGCCAGGATCAGAGAAAACTGGCACGAACTCAAACTGTAGCAGTCCCATCTAAACATCAGAAAACTGTGTAGGTGACTGATTAATGGAACGGGTCACCCAGAGAGTTTGTGGAGTCCTCCTTTACAAAGATATTCAAAAGCTGTGTGGATATTGTCTTAAGCAACCACCTCCAGGTGTACCTTCTTGATTAGGAAGGTGGGACTAGATGACCTCTAGAGATCCCTTCCAACCTAAACTATTCTGTAATCTTGTCATTTTACTTTTGTGCTGCAGAATAATTTAAAAAGCATTAAATAGAAGAAAAAATGCATTTATTGTTACTGCACATGCACTGTGGTTTAATGCAACTTCATTCTTAAGCTATGAAATATTAGGCTGTTGGAGATACATATGAAAACAATCTGAAAAGAGAGGCAAATTCAAATTACTCAATATTGTTTCATCTATAGCTGTATCGTTTCAGAGTACTAAGATGCACTTATGTATGGGTGTCCAAACTTTTGGCTTTGCTGGGCAGCACTGAATGCATCAGACTGGTTCAATGGAAGTGGTTAAAATTCTTACTGAGGTCTGAAGGTGTTCATCAGTGATTTTTGATGAAATTTTACACTCCCTGTATTTCATCCTTGAAAACCATTGTTCACAAATGTACATTCTGCCAAAAACAATTACACAAATAAAGCATTGTGGGGGAAGCAAGGGATATTTTTCCCTAGTAACAGAAAGCTTATGCAAGAATGATAAAAAGACATGATCAAATTTTTCTGAGTGGAACATCTGATTACAACTCTATACATTCCATTTGAAAACTGATGTTGACTGAAAATGGAGTTGCAAATAAATAATTATTATATCAATAAATTGATGCTTTGTTTTTGGCAGTCTTGAAACATGCTCTTATATTCCTTTATCAAAATGGAAAGCATGGCTGTTTATTTCTGTTCACAGGATTGTGTTTAGCCAGTGCACCAAAATGCATAAAAATATATGCTATAACTAGAGTTAGCACTGCACCGGGCCCTCCTTCTGTCCTGGTTTCAGCCCAGACTGTGCCAATTGCACACCAATGTTCGGTTGGTGCCAAATTATGGGTGCACACCAGGAGCCAGGCCAGGCCACTTGACAGGAAGAGCTACCACTATAATAGCATGGGTCAGGGGATGGCCACAGGACAGTCTGGGCTGGGGCACAGCTTAGATAGGCCTGCACTGATGTTTTCCTCTTCTGTGCCTTTTCTATTGCAGCGCTCATTTGCTCAGTGTGATAATAAGAAAAGTCACGTTTTTGCATCATATGTTTTTGTAGGCTCAAGGAGGACACAACTGATGCAATGAGGATTACGTTCCATGAGACAAATTTCTGTTGGTAAAATTCATGATAGCTGACAATGATTGTCACTCAGGTGTTCAATGGGTCAAATAATTTAAAAATAAAATAAAATAAAACAAAAATATAAATGAATGAATAAATAAATAAATGAATAAACTAAAGGAATACATATAAAGAAAACTGGATAAAATGCAGCCTCTGGTCATTATGGTGAGACTGACATTGCTTCTGCTTCCAATAAGAGCAGGAAGAGGAAAGTGAGACGGTCAGCAGAGTGCTTTTAGTTAATACATAAGTGAATGAATAAATAAATAAGCCATGTTGACAACAGTTAATCCATGTATGATATGTTAAACTGTTTTAATGGAGACTGACACTGAGATTGCCATCCTGCTCTTCTGCCTTACAGGGCTGAGAAAACATTTGTTAACATATTCAAACCTCAGCAGGCTTTTCCAAACCAAATGATACTGTGAAAGTTTAGAATATTACCTGTCACAGTTTGAATGTTTTTAATTCCTTAGATTTTGAAACCTCACTATGATAATTCCACACCTGCTGTATTTCATACAATAAATTAAGGTGAACAGTTTGGGTGTTGTCATGTAGCCATGTAGCACCACTTAAATTGCTAAAACGTACCCAGCATGTCTGTGGAGCAGAGATACGATGCAGGACTCGCAGGAAAACGCTGCCATCTATGGGTGGCAGGCATCAGGCATGAATATATGCCTATGGGATCCAAGATGGCACTCAGGTTATGTATCTGCATTACTCATTCTACTCCACTTTCAGTAATAATCGACAGAAAGCAGAAGTTAATCTCAGTTACTCCCCAAAGCCTCCTTCAAAATTAGGATTTCTCTGGAAATAGTGATTATATGAGGATGACTCTGCACTCTGTCTCAGTTTGCACAAATTGGGCTATAATCTCGGCATCTGCAGTACAGTACTAAGAAGATCAAATAACACAAGTTATGACCCAGTCAGCGTGCTTGTTTCCACACTAAAAAATCCTCACAGAAAGTTGTTTGGACTTTACAAGTGGCACAACTTCAAAGCCTATAAGGTGACCTTTCAAAAAGGCACAGTGTGCTGAAGATGGCATGACTTATCACACCACACTGTAATTCAGGTGTGATAACACTGACGTTATTACAGATCCAGGCCTCTGACAGAAGAAAAAAGAAACAGATGAAATGAACTGTGCAAAAACAACTGTTCTGCTTCAATTGCTATTCCTCTGCACTGAGTTAAAATATTTCTGAACACATAGTTCAATATTTCAGCAAGACTCAGGATACATTGCTATGTACTTCCCTTAGTAAGGAAAGTAATTAATTTATTACCAAATAAACTATTTTCCATGTTCAGTACTATGTTGATCAGGTTATGTGTAATAAGGAAAAATAGGAGCCCAAAATAACAAATTAGTTACACATTGTGTCATCCTCATGATTAGTATTCTTACAAAAAGGTATAATAACATAGAAACAAAATGTATAACGTTTTGTACTGAAAACAGAACTATTTTTGGATCCAGGCATTTTATGTCATCTAGATAATGCTATCATTCAATCTTGATAATCAGATGCAGTTTATTCTGCCCCAGCTATTAATGTCATCAATTTGATATCTCCTTTTTAAAACACTAGATTTCCCAGGGGAGTAAGAGTAATGCCTTTGAAGATTGAATTTGTCTGAAAAGTTTAGAAAAACAACATAAAAAAGAAACACAGAAAATCAGAGAAGTTTGCCAAGACAATTTTGCAGCTATCCTAGATGACTTAATGAGTTTCCTGAACTGCTGCATGGAAAGATAAATAAAAACAGACGGTGTATTATTTGCTGTACCATAAGTCAGGACCAACCTCTTATCTCCCATTAATAAGAAACATCATCAAAAAGTTCACCAAAAAGAAAACATCTTTAATGTCAGGACTTCAGACTGAAAGTTTAAAAAAATCAACCTTCACTGGAACATTTATGGAGTTATATAATGGTTTGAGTTGGAAGGGGCCTCAAGGATCACGTTCCAACAGCTTCGCCACAGGAGAAGTTGCCAGCCACTAGATCAAATGCTAGATAAGGCTGACCAAGGCCCCATCCAAACTGGCCTTAAACATCTCCACGAATGGGGCATCCACAACCTCACTGGACAACCTGTTCCAGCACCTCGCCACTATCTCTGTAAATAATTTCCCCCTGACATCTGATCTAAATCTCCCTTGCTGTAGTTTAAAATCTTTTCCCCTTGTCCTATCACTATCCACCCACATGAAAAGTTGACTTCCCTCATGTTTATAAGCTTACTTTAAATACTTGAATGCCACAATGAGGACTCCCTGCATCCTTCTCTTTTCTAGGATGAATAAGCCCAGTTCCTTCAGCCTATCTTCAATGGAGAGGTGTTTACTTCATACTGTTCCTTTTCATAACTCAGGTTTTGTTTATTGAAGACTCCTATTCACAAACAGACTTAGGCACAGAGCTGAATGTAAAAACATGGGTTATTCACTTTAGATCCCCATAAAAAGCTAAGAAAGATTTTAGTATCTGTTATCATAGTACATAAAGTTTAACTTCATAAACTTGAAACCAAACCAAAACAGAATTTCCCAAACATCTACCATAAAATGAGCATAAGTTAAGATTCAGGGAAACTGGATTTTCTGTATGCTAGCAATCTATGCTAGCATAAAGACAAACTAACATAACAGCCTATGGTGACAGTCTTAAAATCTCTGGCCTTCCTGAACAAGAACTATTGTTGAAATTGCCTGATGGACCGAGTCTTCTTCTGAATTATGTCTGTGATCAAAAAGCATATCAAAAACCCTTTTTTTGAGTACAACAAGGTCAATGATCAGTGCTTGAGAAGCAGTGCTTGAGAAGATTGCCTGCCACTGTTCAATTCATGAATGAAGGAAAATGTTACTTACAAAAATACTGAATTTTAGTGCTTGTAACTGAGATAGCAGGAAATCGTACCCATAGTCTGAAATCATAAAGTGGTGAACTGTACTCTAGAATTTAAAATTCTGACATCTTAAGTCCTTTCTGACACAGTAGCTATTGATCTTTACATTATGTTCTGCATATATGATCACAGATACTTTGTGTAGTGATCCTGACCAGAAGACAGCTGCACACTGAGGAGTAGCTAGTGATCCACATAACAATTAACCTGAATAGGTCTGCAGCATGCTTCACTTTTTCAGAGAAGAAATTTTCCTAATATCCAAGGTGAACTTCCTCTGTTGCAACTTGAGGCCAATCCCCCTAGTGCTATCACTAGTTACACAGGAGAAGAGTTCAACCTCCACCACTCCACAGTCTCATTTCAGGTAGTTGTAGAGTGCTATAACGTCTCCCAGAGCCTCCTCTTCTCCAGACTAATATCCCCATAAGACTTGCATTACAGACCCCTCACAGCTCTTCTCTAGACCCACTCCAGGGCCTTTATATCTTTCTTGTAGTGAGGGGCCCAAAAGAGAGCACAGTACTTGAGGTGTGGCCTCAGCAGTTATCAGTGGTTTACGAGCTGGTTCAGTCTGGTTCAGTGACTAATGGGGTGGGAGGACCTATGGACCCACATCCTGGGAAAAAGGAAGAGGAAAATGGGAGAGGGTAGGGAGATGGGCCTAAAAACAAAACAGCAGCAATGATCTGAGGCAGAAAACTAGTTTACTAAATAAGATACTGGAATACAAAATAACACAATATAATACAATAGAACTGGAATCGAGATTAATAAAGCAAATGAAATTAGAGAGTGTCCGAAAGCTGAAGGCCTTACTCTAACACCGAAGGCGAGATCACTAGGGAGCTCACATGCTGCTGGGATGATCTGAAAGTGAAATATAGAGATCTCACAACTTTTCAACAATTTTATCTTTCCCTCTGAATATATATATATATATAAAAAAAAGCAAACTAATGCAATGTCCTCTAGGGTATGTAGTTCTTCTCCTCAGAGACAGGTATACCCAGGACCACTGACAGTCCATGAAGCTGGAGCACTAACTCTTTAACTGCCAGTGTACTATATGATGTTATGTTGTGGAATACTGATAACAAAAAGATCATAAAACCATGACAGCAGTACTGAGTACAGAGGGATGATCAATTCTTTGCTCCTCTGCTGGCAATGCTATTCCTTATATAAGCCAGGATGTCACTGGCCTTCTCATCGATCTGGGCACATTGCTGGCTCATGTTCAGCTGAGCATCAACCAACACCCACAGATCCATTTCTTCCATGCAGTCTTCCAACCACTCTGCCCCAAGCCTGTAGGATTGCCTGAGGTTGCTGTAGCCCAAGTGAAAGACTCTGCACTTGGTCTTGTTGAACTCCATCCTACTGTCCTCAGCCCAGCTATACAGCCTGTTCAGATCCCTCTGAAGGGCCTTCCTACCCCTAGGTAGATCAACACTTCCTCCTGACTTGGTTTCATCTGCAAACATACTGAGGGTTCTATCAGTCCCCTCATCTAGGTTATCAATAAATATATTAAACAAGATATTAAACACTCACGACTGGTCACCAGTCAGATTTAACTCCATTTACAATCACTCTTCGGCCATCCAGCCATTTCTTCTCCCAGAAAAGAGTGTACTGTTCCAAGTCACAGGCTGCCATCTTCTCTAAGAGAAGAAGCCACAACCCAGTGCAGAATACTCAGAACACAGCAGTCAAAATTACAGACTGGAATACACCTGCAGGGAAAAATAGATCAAAAATACCATAGCTATTTTAGGCTAGGCATCTCTTGACCCCTGTCTCTAGAGGTCCCTTCCAACCCCTACAATTCTGTGATTCTGTGAAACTACGTTAGATTGATTAATGAAGTGTGAGTTATCAGTAAGCAGTAAACTTAACAAAACATATATTCAAATATGCATTTCAAAGTCATCTAGGTTGTTATTTAATGTACCAAAGCTTATTTTCATCTAGCTATTAGATAAACTAACCAGAGGTGAAGTGTTACTAGATCATTAAAGGTATTAAGATTAGAGACAGTCTAAATTGTAGTGATCACACTCTGTTGAATTTCTGAATTCGAGAAATATGGGCATGGCAAAATCAAAGTCAGGACCCTTAACTTCAAAAGACCAAAATTCTAACTGCTGAAAGAACTGGTGGGAGAGGTCCCTTGGAAAGCTGTCCTCAGGGACAAAGAAACTGAGCAGAGCTGACACATCTTTAAGGATGAATTTCTGAGAACACAAGAACCCTTTCTTTCACAGCTGCTGTATGTGTCTTTTAGACTTTCCTGAATGTACTTCCCACGAGGCACCTTGATACTGGCTGCTGGGCTCACCCTTGCTTTGTGATGGGCCAGCTGGAACCAGCAGTGTCTAGTACAGGACAGCTCCAGCTTTTTATCCCAGAGGCAACCCATGTTCCAAAACCTTGTCACGGAAACTCTAATTTTTTTAGCTGCTGTGTACACAACAGTACACTACAGGATGGGGCAGTTCTTCATTAGAAGGGTCACAAACATACCAGGTATCCAGAAGTTGACTAAGCATTCATACAAGCTCATTAAGATGTGTTTTACAGTATGTAAAATAAATACAAAGCTGCAAATGAAATAAATTCCAGGTAAATGTTTTATCTGTCTCTCCAGTGCAATTCACTGAGATACTTTGACAATATTCCTTTGAATACAGGGAACTGCTTGCTGCAAGTTCTGACACAAGAACAGCCACTGAAGCACAGTTTTCATATTCATTTTCTTTGTTACACTGTACCTTGTACCTCTACTTCCTCCTGGAGACCAAACACATCCCCAAAGAGCTAGAAATTCACTACAGTATCACTACCTTCTGAGTGGAAACATAAGTACACATTCTGAACATTAAAAAAAAAAACAAACAAAAAAAACAGTTCTAGAAGCCAAGTAGTTTTAATAATATCTTTACACTTCAAAAAATAATCTTTAGTACAAATTTCAGATTTAAGAATGTACCCCTGTTGTTAATAACCACTTAAAAATGTTTTCAGAAATGACCTAGACCTTTTCTTAGGTATTTGTTTATTGCATTGAAATTGTACTGTTTATGTAGGTGTAGATAATATACTACAACCCTTAATATATTAGGGCATAGTGAAGAGGAACTCTAGTACACAACACTTGCCCAGAGTTGTCTTTGCCTATGCAACTGTAAAAAGTAACTGTAGAAAAAATATATAGATGATGAAGGAAAAGAAAGGTTATGGGTTATATTTTATATGACTTAAATGTACAGCCCTTCGAGTTCTCTTAAGTTTACAGTCAGACATAAAAAAAATTCACTAAAGAAAATATTCTGTAAAAGGCAAGTCTTTTTTCAAGAGTTGTGGAGGAAGAATTCTTTATCTGAAGAATAGGGGAACTTGCCTTTGTAAAATTTGAGTTTCTTGATTTATTTGAAGTAGGAAACAAGAACAGAGAAGGTCTAGTTCAGTGATTTTAATGTCAGAAAGCTTTTTCAAAATGTAGAAGGTAGTGTTACTAAAATGGTTTGCAAAGTTTTGCCAGTGTTTGGTACTGACAGCTTGTAAGTTGTTACTGTTTTTAATATAAAACTGTGCTCTTTATGGGTAAATTCATAACTGTTTTTCCTAAAGTTCTAACTGAAGTATTGATTAATTACTTCGAACAGTTTGATATAGGAAAATAAATATATGAATTGAGAGAGCAGTTGCAAGCAAATTATGACTACAACTCCATGCATATAGATTTTATAGATTTTTGTTCTGTTTTGTTTTGTTTCATTTTGAAACTAAATGATGACCCTTTATCTTCCCTCCTAGATGTGAGCAATAGAAAAAACTGGAAAGCTAGAGTAAGGACACAATACAGATATGATTTGAACCTAATTATCCTGATATTAGGGATATAAGTATGGTCTTAGAAGTCTATATATCTTGACAGTGGAGTCACTAATCTCAAATGTTATGTGTAAAAGGAGGGAAAACAGCCATGAATGAAGCAATGCACAGTTAATGAGTGAATCTATTATAAGCTCTAATAAATTATATTCATTAAAAAGTTAGTGAAAGACAAGCAATGTTTTTATTGCCTTCAAACAAAATTGGAGATTCAAGTTTGAATTTACAAAGTGTGGAATTTACAATCACTAAATATTTCATATTTTATGGTTTACAGCTGTGTTTAAATAAATCTATTTAATTATATTGTAGGCTGCTTTGTAATCACAGGCTAATCCTGTTTGCCTGCCTAGAACGTGATAACAACAAGCTCCACTGGGTTATTAAGATTTACAAATGTAGCAGATTCTGCATTTATCCTAAAGTTCCTTTCTTTCCTTTTTCTACTAAATGTGATTGACTTTCTGCTTCAAAAGAATCATGTTTATGACCTTAAACCGAAAGTAAGAAAGATAAGTCAATTCCTGACACCTTTCCACAAAGACCAGGCCATCTGGACACTCTGTAACTGTAACAGGTGCTTCTGGGACTTGGAGCCTAATTCTGGCTTAGACTCTGTTCTGTATGGGTGACTCCATCATTGTGTGCAACTGCGCTTTGCATTAATTGAAAGGACTCAAAAAGGCCAAGTACAGCAATTAGTCAGTTGGTCATGCAGAAAAGAGACTAGTGGCTTAGTGCCACCGAATGCTGAATGCACAGATGTATGGCACCATCAACTTTTGCTCTCTGCGGTACTCTGCTAATCTCTGGCAGGTAGAGCAAAGATTTGTTTTAGTCCAGGTTTTCAGAGTCCTGGAAGCAACAATATAAATTTTATGTCCACGTGGGAGAGAAAATCATGTGTCTGAATGACCTGAAAAGAAGCCACATCAGCATAAAATTATCAGAATAGTATAAGTGCCAGATGGGCCAAATATGCTACTTAGACCTTGAGATTCCAGTCTGAGCTTTTAGTTTTACGTAACAAGAACTGGCATATGTAATTGAAGCTATGATATGTATATGATTTTAATTTTAGATGCTTGATTTTTTGAACAATGCTCCTTTACTTTGTACATACTGAGTTTTTACATGCCTGCTTATTCTAAGATAGAGTTCAGAGATGATCAAAACTGTTAGCTAATGCTGCCTGAAAAGGTAAGAACATGTCTGCTGTGCTGCTTGCTTTTACTGAGCAGTACAGCTAAATTTTGGGAGACAAGGGGGTGGTAAACAAAATAGTAAGTAAAACTAGCTTGCTAGGTGTTTTGTTTTGCCTAATTTACACCAGGCACCGAAATCTTTATTATGCATCTTTTGGGTCTGAAATATGTACTGTTGTGCTATACAGAGGTTTCTTTAAAAAAAAAAAAAAAATAGGGGAATTGCATTTCACTGTAACGTAAAATTACTAGACTGAGCCTTCTTTCCAAAAAAAAACTGAATTTTTTGCTTTCTGTAGAAAAAGCATTACAGTTTTCAGGAATTTTTAAACTGAAACCATGGCTTGATTAGGCCAACATTTTCACTATTAAGTTAAGTTTTAACTAAACTGTACAAAATTTCACTAATTGTGAAATCAGTGTGTATCTGTTGTGTTGCAGTATTTTAACTGCCTTCACTCATAGTCCTAACTGAAGAAATTATAATAGCAAAATGTCTTGTCTGGAAACCTACAGTTCTAAATTTTATTTAAAAAAGAAATTGCTGACTATTTTTATACGTATTTTTTTTAGTCATTTTACTTCACTGACAGGAAAATAATGCTGAAGATTTATTGTGGAGTAGGTCACTGCTGGTGTAATTCTATATGTATTGCTTCATTCCAGCTATAGAAAAATTTAGAAAACTCTTTTTCAAGTTCAAATTATATTTTCTTTTCCTGTGTAGGAACCCAAGAAATCAGGAGCGTAAGACCCGAGAGATCCTGAGATGGAAATATTGCCTTATTCAGCGCCATTTTCTGAAACACAAAGATTTTTCCTACTTGTCCTAAATTATTGTAGGAAGTAGTCTGTATGTCAAAATAGGTGATGTTATTTTAAACATCAAATTTTAACATGAATGAACAGTCCATAATTTGTTATTGACTTACTTTAACTATTCTTGCATACTCAGCACAACATTTTAAATCAAGAAGAAAATTAAACAAGCTATAATGTTCAGACTTCTGTAGACTGCTCCAAAAGTAATGCCTACTATTTCTTTCCACAAAAACTACAAGAGATACAAAAAGCACAATCACTATCATGCAAATTCTCAACTACAAAACACTTGTTTTCATCTTACTCAATGCCATTAGGTATGCATTTCTGCCAGCAATGAAAAAGAGCCTGCATGCTGCACTCATAAAATTCTGCATTGCCCTACAGAATGTGGTTTGTCTTTCATGTTTCTCTCACTGCTGCTGAAATTCACCAACCACCGCATCTTTGTGCTCACATCCACTATTTGTTTGGTCTCTGTAAACATTCAGCAATCATTAATGGAAGTCGAGGATTGCCATTTTTCTTCATGGAAGAATTCAATGACATAGCATTGCTTCATGTGTACTTCCATGTCAGACACAATTTTTTTCAGACTGTCCCTCTGCTGCCATCTGTCACACAGCAATAAAATTTAACAGAATATTGGTGGGCAGGTTCAACCTCTACTACCATGCTGCCAACATCCACTTCTGACATTGCGAGTCAGCATAATAAATTAGGAGGCATTACTTTCAGATCATCCCTCATTTGTTTGTGATAAGTATAGCAAAAATAAGATCAAAACTGGTTCTGAAGAACTAAAGTGAGGAAAAAGACTGTGATATATACAAGAACCCAATATACTGTTCTTGTTTCATGTTATAAGCTTCAGTATTTCTCACTTGCTTTGCCTATTTAATTTACTTGAGCAGGAAGAAAAATCAAATACCCTGGAGAAAAACATTCAGAAAGCTGATCATCCTGCAAAATTTCAGTGGGAGCAGTGCATATTTATCTCTTAGGATTACTGGCCATTTCAGGTGGCATTTTTAGTCCCTATCTAATTAACTTAAATAACAGATCTGAGAGCACACAGTGTTGTGATGTCTGGAGTGATTTAAAAAAAAAAAGCAACAAAAAAAAATTTCCACATCTCATCCTAAGCTCTCTGGAATTGCAAGTTCCTGGTCCATCTCTTTTTTTCTATTTTGTTACTTTTTTTTTTTTTTCCCTCAATATCTTTAGCACATGGTGTAAGAAAATGCAGTTGCTTTGATTGGATAACGAATACTGGAAATACAATCACGCTTAAATTGCTATACAGTTTACCACCAAAATAATCATACAGAGGGAGCAAGTTACTACTGTAATTTAAAATTTACATTAATCTTCAGCAATTAATCCTCTTTCTTAGAGCATAATGATTGCCATGGAATGACTGAATTTTTTTTTTCTGAGTTTGAAAAGAGGAAAACTTTTTGTGGGGCAATAAACATTTAAGGTAGACTACTATTACATTCTTCTCATTTTTAGTTCTCATTTTCCATGTACATGTGCCAAATTTACTTGCATGTTTATAACTTCATATACTCATAATTGAATCACAGAATATTCCAAGTTGAAAGGTACCCACAAGGATAATCAAGTCCAACTCATGGCTCCATACAAACTTAGTCTTATTTAAATAATACAAAGAAATACTTTTCTTTTTCCTGCAATTTAACTGAATTTAGAATCATAGAATCCTTGGAGTTGGAAGGGACCTTTAAAGGTCACCTAGTACAACTCTCCTGCAATGAACAGGGGCATGCAGATCAGGCTGCTAGATCAGGTTGCCCGGGGTCTTATCCAGCCTTACACTGGAAGTTTCCAGGGATGGGGGCATAAACCACATCTCTGGGCAACCTGTTTTAATGCCTCACCACCCTCATTGTAAAAGACTTTCTCCTAATATCCATCCTAAATCATTCCTCTTCAAGTATGAAACTATTTCCTCTTGTTCTGTCACCACAGACCCTGCTAAAGAGTCCATCCGCTTCTTTCCTGTAGATAGATATTCCTTTAGATATTGAAAGGCTGTTATAAGGTCACCTTGGAACCTCCTCTTCTCCAGGTTGAACTGATGTAATTGGAAAATAACTGCAACTGCAGTAACCACACATGCTAAGGTTAATAGGAGTAAGGTTACATAAGAAAATATTTCAGCGACAGCTGTCAGTCAATACCAATGACTGTTAAATACAAAGACCATTTTTCCAGGGAATCCTATCTGTACAAATACTTACTTTTCAGATGATTGAAACTTTATTGTGATCACCAGATACATTCATTGTTACATCACTGATGTTATTAGTTCTAGAATGACATGGCTGACAGATCTGCCATGATATGCCAGATGGCTGAGTGATTCAAGGATAACACAGCAGTAAGTACCATACAATTTCCTTCATTTATTATGCTCAATACTCTACAAATACATACATTCCCTGAACCTCTGAAAATTTCTTTATACATATATGAATTTAGTCTGACATATAAAGTAAGTGAATAAGTGGCATATTGGATAATTGACTTAACACTTCCTTGCAAAGAACAGGCATATATCTAAAACATCCCTGACAACAAAATAATACACTTCTATAGTATTGTATAAAAATTCAACTTTTAAGAATCCTTCCTAATCTGTACTTTTAGTCCAAAGTAAACAATATAACATTATCAAGACTGTGAGTATAAGGTAAAAACAAAAGCAAATAATAATAAAAAAAAGTATAATGATGTTTACAATTTGTATGATAGTGTTGTCACTTAAGTATATATTTTGTTTCTCCTAACTTCTGTGAAAGATAAAGGTAGGTGAAGATTCAAGGCCATTCCCAGTCTAGATCATGACATATAATAAAAACAGCATTAATTGGAAGTTCAATAGTAATTAAGGTGACTGTTCTACAATAATACATATTCTGTTAAGCACTAAGATTATTTTTAATGGGAAAAACAAAGAAAATTATAATTATAGTTGCTTACAGTCAGTCTAGACTTCTCCATGAATGCATGCCACTTCATATGGTTATGAGACAGATTTCCAAACTTTTAAGATTCTAAAATTTTAAGATTCTTTTCTCATCCATTTAACTAATTCAGTCTCATTAATTTTAACTTACTATTTGTATATATTTCAGGACAGGAAAAAGTACTCAGCATCTGTCAAATATTAAAATTGCATTGTCATTATTTCTAGTTTAAATATTGTGGATTATTTATTTATTTATATGTTATTTTAACTAGATTCTAATGACATTTAGCCTCTATTATCATAATTGAATATAAGAGGAGGAATCACCTATCTGGACCATAGTGCAGCTCTTGGATAATGCAGGAAAGGGACAAAATGTTCGACACAGAGGAAAAAGATTCTTTAAACAACAGTAGCAGTTCTCTACTGCCTCCATCCATCACCTTTTCTGAAAGGACACAGTTTAACCAAATACTCTGGAAGGAGAATCAGAGACTTCGAGAACTCAATCAAAGTCTTCAGCAAGAGAACAGATTCCTGCACATTGAGAACAAAGCCTATCACCGACGGAATAAAATTATCCAAAGGCAGAATAAAGCTCTTTGGGAATTGAATATAATTCTTTATAAGAAGCATATAGACTCTTCAGAAAAAGAAAAGCACCTTAAGAAATGGCAAAAGGCCCTCCAACAACAAAATAAAGCCCTTGGGGAAGAGATTAAAGCTCTTGGAAGTCAAAAAATAGCATGTGAAATGCAGGAAAAAGCTCTTCAGAAAGAGACTTTAGCTCAATGGGAGAAAAGCAAGGCCTTCAAGAAGGCCATGTTTCTACAGAAGAACAACAGAGACATTGAGGAAGAAGTGAAAGCTCTCTGTGAGGAAAAATATGCCCTCACTGATCAGAAACTTGCCCTCCGATGGGAGAACAGGGAACTTCAAGATGAGAAGGTGGCCCTAGCAATTCAGGGAAAAGCTCTCCAAGAAGAATACAAAGTCCTCCATGAGTGGAATAAGATCCTTCAAGAGAAGAAAAAAAGCTACGGAAGTAAAGAATCAGATGTTTAGAGATTTAGCCAGAGGAGTGAGGAGTTGACAAAGAAAGGCAATAATTACCACTGTTAGCCAGATACTGCGATACATTCTCTGTAACAGAACATAAGCAGCAACTAATGGATAAAAACAGGTATAATTATGCCCTATACTAAAGCCTAGGAAGTTGGAAAGTGTGCTGATATCTTTGTTCCCTAAAGGCTAATAAATTACTTCTGCAATACATTATCTACAGATGTTTGCTTTATTGGGATAACGAACTCTACAGAAAACATGTTTCCGAGTATACTGAGTATACTGTCATTGTTGTAGGATCTGTTGCCTTCGATACTTGCAAATCAAATCACACTTCATTACCTGAAAAACAAATGAGAAAAAAAGAAAAAGAAAAAGCAAGCAAACAAGAAACCAGAAAATGTAGTATTTAAAAATACCACCCCTGTGATGTACAAATATATTAATTCATAAGCTTGAAAATGAAAATCCATACCAGAATAAAATCACCACATTAAGACTTCCTGGTTTTCATAGGATACCAGGGTCAATACTTAATTCTGTGGATGCAAGCAGTCTGCTGTATCTGGTCCTCGCTATAAGCAGTCTGATACAAAACAATCTTTATCACTTAACCTTGGTTTCAAGTATCTAAACCTTCATTTTTTACAAGCATATTGTTATTGACTTAACTATAGCACTGTGTGACTAAGCATGAAATTTATAATATCATTACCTCTTTGGAAATATATGTGAGCATAGTATCACAGAATCATCATAGAATGGCTTAATTGTACTTTTTCATCTAGTTCCAACTCCCCACCCATGGGCAGAGTTGCAGCCCACTACATCAGGCTGCCCAGGGCCCCATCCAACCTGGGTTTGATTGCCTCTGGGGATGGGGCATCCACAGCTTCTCTGAGGAACGTTTTCCAGTGCTTCACTATGCCTGAGATCTATATCTCCCCTCTTTTAGTTTTAAAACCATTTTCCTTGTCCTATCACTGTCAGACCATGTAAAAAAAAAAACAGTCTATCTCCTTTGGATAAGCTGTTTGTAAGTTTATAAGTACTGGAAAACTACTGGAAAACTGTTATGAGATCTCCTCAGAGCCTTCTCTACTCCAGGACAAACAAGCCCAACTCCTTAAACCTTTCATAATTGGAGAGGTGCTCCAGCCAACTGATCATTATCATGGCTATCCTGCGGACCCGCTCCAATGGCTCTATGTCTTTCTTGTGCTGGGGGCATCAGACCTGGACGCAGTACTTCAGATGGGGCCTCATGAGGGCAATCACCTCCTTTGCCACCCATTCCTATTTTGATAAAGCCCAGGATACAGTTGGCTTTCCAGGATGCAAGCACACTCAGTTGACTCGCGTCCATCCAACTTTTCATCCACCAGAACCCCCAAGTCCTTCTCAGCCTCTATGGCATTTAAGGCAACAACACTCAACAACTCAACAAACTCAACAACAGAATGTAATGCCCAGTAAAGCAAAAGAAACAATAAATTGTTTAACTCAGGTGCTAGATAAATATCCTCACCCCACTGCTTGTGATTTCATCTCTCTGAGATTTTGGATTGATGTCTGAAGAACTTTATTGTTTTGCCTTTGTGACTTTGCCCCTCTATGGTAGTTTCACATTAGTAACTGAGCACCATCATGCCAGTCTCTCACTCCCACTCCTTAAAAGAAAAGAAAGCGAAGGTATAATGACAAAAAACTCATGGGTTGAGATAAGGACAGGAAATAAAGATCTCTATCCTGTCTGAGAGATTACTTAACAACTTGTAAATTAGATATTTATTTCTTGTGGAAAACTAACCATCACGATGACGTTAGAAGTGATAATGAATCTTCAGCTAAATGTATATAAAAAAACACAGTAGTAATCATGGAATCATAGAATGTTCTGGATTGAAAAGGACCTCAAAGATCATCTAATTTCAACCCCCCTGCTATGGGCCAGGCTGCCCAGAGCCACATCCAGCCTGGCCTTGAATGTCTCCAGGGATGGAACACCCACAACCTCACTGGGCAACCTGTTCCAGTGCTTCACCACCCTCGGAGTCAAAAACTTCCTCCTAACATCAAACCTAAATCTCCCCTCTTAGTTTAAAACCATTCCCCCTTGTCCTATAACTATCAATCCATGTAAACAGTTGAATGAAATTCATTTGAAGCCCAGTCACCAGCAGTGTGCACCAAGGATTGATACTGAGACCAACAGTGTTTAACTTTTTCATTAATAACTCAGACAATGTGATGGCATGCACTCTCAGTAACTTTATAACAGCATATAACACAAAACTGGAAGGAGTGGCTGACAATGGATGCAATGCCATTCAGAGACAGGATGGAGAAATGTACAGGCAGGAATTTAAATTCATCAAAAGCGAAATGCACATTTCCAGGGAAATTCCAGGTGAGGAATAAACTTGTGAGCCAGCAAATGCTTGTGGCTGATCATCTGGAAAGGATTTTTGTGGAAAAAGAACCTGAAGCACTGAAGGAAAGCAAGCTGAACAGAAACCAGAAGTGTGCCTTTGTGACATAGGTGGCTAAAAACGTCTAGGATGCATGAGAATGGGTGCTTCTAGCAGGTCAAGGGAGTTGATCTTTTTCCTCTACTCAGCATCAGTGAGGCTTCAACTACATTGTCCTGAGCACCCCAGTGTAAGAAAGATATGGGCTTTCTGGAGCAAGTCCAGTAAAGGTTCAATAAGATGATGAAAAAACTAGAAAAGTTATTTTATGAAAATAGATTGAGAGAGCTGGAACTCTTCATAGTAGGCTCTTGACAGAACTAGAGTGAATGGCCTCAAGTTGTTCCAGGGGAGATTTGGGATGTTAGAAAATTTTCCTAAAGAGTGGTCAGGCACTGGAACAGGGCTGTCCAGGGTGGTGGTGGAGTCACCAGCTCTTGAAGTGTTCAAGGAACATTTAGATGTGTTGAGGGACATGGTTTAGAGAGAACTACTGGTGATAGGTGAATGGTTGGACTGGATGATCTTGTAGGTCTTTTTCAACCTAAGAGATTATATGATTCAACCAGGACAAAAGAAGGCTCAGAGTGATTCACATCAACCTTTCTTTGATGAGTATCAAATACCTTCCACTTACAAACTTAACATCAAGTTTTCATTTTGTATGGTTTGTCTAGTGTCAAATACTGAGTTTGGAGGTAAGGGTGAAGTGTAGCTGAAAATTGTATTTATGAGTGTTCAAACAGACGTCTTTGTAGTTAGTATTCATTTTTACTACCAAGTAACTCCTCAGAGAACACTTCCAGATGAGGAATGTTTTTGTAGCATTCAAACCATCATATGTGAGGATGGTACTGTGACTAAAATAATGACAATAAGAGTAGACAGAATTTCAAATATCAAACAAAATGTTATGCATCCTATAGGAAACATAGCAGCTCAGACAGTATCTCACAGTCCAGTGGCCCTTGAGAAAGAGTATGAAAGTAAGAAGGTTCTTAGATCTCTAGAAGAAGAATAATGATGTAGATAAATAAATGCCTACCTATGGGTCTTTATGGAAGGAATGAGCATGATAAAGAAGATGAAACTACAGTGTTGAAAAAAAAGACTTGAAAGTGCCATGGAATTATACAAGAAAAGTACAATTAGATGCTGCAGTAGCTGGGACTGTAGAGAGTTTGTAGACATATGCATGAATTAAAGACTTGATTTTAACTTTGACAGAACTTAAAGAAGGTTGCATAACAAGTTGGTGTAGAATTTATTGGGTTTTTACTTACTGGTTACTATCCTCTCTAATGAATTGAGGATGGAGCTAGAGAGAACAGGGTAAACAGTAATAAGTGTCATCAGATTCCTTTGAGTGGCAGATTGAAACACAATTTGTAACAATCCTAAAACTGTGCTTAACAAAATGTATTGGTGTATACATAGCTTATATGATGAAGCAAAATATTCTGGAATAAAACACAACTAGCAGAACAGTCTGAAGTAAATTTTAGGTGATAGATCATTCTAGATCACAGTGCTTACAGATTTTCTCTAGTTCGTATCACTGTACCACTTTCTTGAAAGTCATTTTTATATTAAACTTCTGTTGAACCTTCGCTCCAAAAGTAACACCTCCTATTTATTTCCATGGAAACTGGAACATATATCACTGTTTGATAGAGCAATTTCTTGCCTCAAAACACTACTTTTTAACGTATCTACCACTATCTGCTGTTTTTCACCAGCAAAGAACAAGAGCTCAACATTCCACAGTGTGACATTTGTGCATGTCCATCTGTAATGTGCCTTGTATTTCATGTCGCTGTTGCCATTGCTGAAATTCACCAGCCACCACCTCACTGTGCTCATGTCCACTGTTTGGTCTATTTTTTCTGACTGGAGGAGTTCAGTGACACGCCTTTTCTTCATGCGCATGTCAGACATCATTTTGTCAAACTGTTGCTCTGCTGCCATCTGTCACATAGCAACAAAATTTAAAAGAGTATTGGTGGGGAGGTTCAGTCTCCACTGATATATCACTAACATCTGCCTCTGACATTGTGAGCCAACATAATAACACAGAATGCATTACTTTCAGAGCAGCCCTCAGCATATATTAATTTTCTGTTTTCTGTCAGTACTTGATCTATGGAGGGTCTGTTGTCTCTTTTTGTATTCACTACTGAGATCATAAAATTTATGTTTATAGCTCTAACAATAGTTAGTCAATTTCCCAATATGCTGATCAAGAAAATAATCACGAGTCATCTGACAAACAATGAATTATTGCATTTGTGTATAGTTAATGATGTGTATCCTAGAGACATTAATAAACTGGTTCATTGAAATTAAGCTGAGAATATTGACATGAAACATCTGTTGAAAAATCCAGGAAAATTTCCAAATCTGTACAGAGTTTTTTTTCTTTTTTCTAATAGAAGTTATAGAAATAGTAAAGCTTGAGTCATTTAAAACATCCCAATCATTGCAAGGGACTCTTTGGACCTTTTGTTTGTCCCAGCATTGCTGCCTCATGACCACCACTGCCTGGCCTCAGCATCCTGTTGTTGTTGAAGAGTATGCCTTGAAGGTGACAAATAGTCCCTGACGAAAAACCCACAACATCCTCCCCAGACGGGCCCTGTCAGCTGCACCTGCGCAAAAGGGTGGACAAGTTGTGGGGACAGGGACTACAAAAGGACAGACTGCATACTCCTTGCAGCTTGCTTGCTTAGAAGAAGAAAACACCTGGAGACTCTGACGTGGAAGGAAAGATCTGGAGACTTGGACGGAGCCAGGAACGTGGATCGTCAATGAGCCTGCAGGACATCGCCGAATCCCTGGTCGTGGTGCTGGTAATTAGTTGCACCTTCTACGGTTCTCTCGCTTTAGAGATTCTAACTTCTCTCGTTTTCCCTCTGTCATAAAGCTCATATTGGTTTTTGTTGCAGCAAATAAAGTTGATAAGGTTGTAGGGCATTTGACCTCATTCATGTCTTAATCTCGCTCTTGGGATCATTTAAGAACCTCTCCCCGATATCGGATCGGGACAGTCATTCAGTTATACACTACACTACAGCAAACTAATCTTCAATTTACAACTGCAGGAAGAATTTAACCCTCTGGTTAAATTTTCTGGACTTTGAGTCATTTTAAACTCACCGTTCTTTTAAATAAAATAAATAAATCATATTTATCCACAGAGAAAATTTGTGAAGTGTCATTCATGCTCAGTAGTTTACAAAACATATTTGAATTTATAAAATGCACGCTTCTCCCTTCAGTATGTTCCTCAGACTTTCAAGAAGGGTATGGAGCTACTGATCCAATGAAGAACAATGAAGATCATGTTGGGGCTGGAGCATCTCTCATATGAGAAAAGGCTGGGAGACCTGAGAATCTTCAGTCCAGAGAAAACGAGGCTTAGGGAGGGAGAATTATCAAATTTCATAAATAGCTGAAGGGAGAATAAAGGACAGAGACAGGCTGTCCTCAGTAGCGCTTAGGGAGCAGACAAGAGGCAATGAATAGAATAGAACACAAGAAGTTCCCTGAGAACATCAAGAAGCAGTTCTTTACTATGCAGTTGAACGAACTCTGTCACAAAGTCATGGGTTTGGTAGGGATAGAGTTATTTTTATTTGTAGACGTTCCTATGATGTGTTTCAGATTTTTGATGAAAATAGTGTTGATAACACAATGACATTTTTAGCTATTGCTGAGCAGTGCTCACATGGTCAAGGACTTTTTTGCTTCTTATGCTGCCCTGCCAGTCAGTAAGCTGGGCGTGCACAAGAAGCTGAGAGGGGATGCAAACAAGATAGATGACCCAAACAGACCAAAGGGATATTCCAAACTATATGACATCGTGTTCATAAATAAAAGCTATGGTGAAGGGTGGAAAGAGGTGAGAATGCTTGTCTTCCCCAAAAAACCTCTACGTATAATGAGCCCTGCTTTTCTGGATGTGACTGGACACCAATACTGAATTAATTCCTTGCTTTGCTTTGCTTTTACATGCAGCTTTTGCTTTAGCTACTAGTCTTTTTCAACCCAAGGAGTTTTCACAATTTTATCTTTCCAGTTCTTTCCCCCATCCCTCTTAGGTGGGGAGAGTGAGTAGCTCTTTGGTACTTAGTTGCCTACTGAGGTTAAGCCACAGCATGCACGTTGCCTGGAGAGGTTGTAGTGTCTCCCTCTGAGGTATTTGGAAGATAACTGGATGTGATCCTTTGAAACCTGCTCTGGGTGTCCCTGCTTCAGTAGGGGAAGTTAGATCAGACAATCTTTAGAAGACCCGCTCAGTCTCAACTATTCTATGATCAGGACTGTTGTAGCTCAGAAGCTAAAAAAGTAAAATTTTAACTAAAAGAAAATAAAGTGAACGGTAAAGATTATCCACAGACATATATGAAAAAAAAAAAAAAAGAAATGGACTGGAGTGTTCAGGAGGAAAAGATGCAGATAATGAATGATCTAGCTGAAGCCCACATACAAAATCTGTTTTCGATAAGAATGATGATACATGTGGCACAATGGAAAGATAATCTAAAGAAAACTAAAGAAGGGTATTAGAATATTTTATACTGTCTATGAATAAGCTTTTGTCAGTTTACAATGGCTACACTGAATGTCTGAAGAGTCTATATCCAGACTACTAAAAGAACTAACATATTAAAAAATACATCAATAGATCTCAGCTATATTGCAGAAGACTGGTAAAAAATAATTTAAAGAAAAAAAAAGAAAATATTGGAAAGAAAAGAAAAAAAGAAAAAGAACAAGGCAAGTAAAAGTCTGGTGCTTTTTTCCACAGATTCTGAAAAATTTCTGATGCAATTTCTATCAAAAATATCAACTTTATCAAACAGAAAAGAAAATAGTGTTATAAAAAGCAAATGAATTTATTAAATATATATTATGGGAGACTCATTAAGTATCTCTCATGACAATTTCAGAGATAAGGCTAATAAAAAAATGATTTGAGATCTAAGAAATGAATATGCTTACATTAAAAAAATTGCAATTATTCAGTTTGGAGATTATCCACAGGTTAATGAACAATTGGAAACTCAACAAAGAGGCATTTTCATGGGTACTAAGTGTGATTACTGAAAAGAAGGGGGAGATTTGTTTGTCACTTAGCTTTTTGCAATAATAAACTGATTTATTATATTTGACTATGTTGCTAGGCACAGATCATGAAATCCTTGTAAAACACAATTTTGAGGAGTTTGACCATGGAGATCATATCATGGCTTTGGAAAAAATAGCTTATCCTGAAAATTGGTATAGCAGAAATTGTGATACAATTTGAATTATAATAGAAGCTTATTTTCTGGAGACTGTGACAGCTGAAGAGATATTGTGATGACAAGAAGCTGCCAATGTATTGCAATTTTCTCAAGGGATTTCTAGAAAATCATGTTAAAAAGAAGGGAAAAAAAATCATGAAAGTTTTAGCAATATCTCTGCACTATTCATTGTTAGTCTACGTGAAGTTGTATTCAGTTGTGATTGCCCAGCCTCAGGAAGCACAAATTTTAACTTGAAGAAGTGAAGAAGTGAAATGGAGATTTTCACCCAACATAATTATAGGTAAAGAAGTCACTGTTTCACATATTTTTAAATATATTTCCTGTAGAAGCTCTTATTTGTTATTCACAGTGCATTTAACATCTAATAATTTACCAAATAATTTTAGGAGGTTTGCAATTTTTCACCTCAGTGCAGAACTTGTTTTCACTTTCAGAACACTTACATAACCAACTACTAAACTTCAAATAGGGAATGATCAGTACCTGATTTTACATCATCTGTTATAGTTCCTTCCTATACATTCATTTGCTACCTTCATGTAGCACATTTACCAGTTATGTAGTCTGCATCAGTTTTATCAGTCTCAAGAATGACTGATACATCCAAGAAGATAAAAGTACTGGAAGGATTCTCATCTGTGTTGGCAGCACTAGATCCTAGATGTGCCCAAGAAGTTATTTCAGAGACGATTACAGCAGGAGGGAAACCACTAAGTGCACTACAGCTATCAAACTCCTACTGCAGGACTACTGAATCTGGAAAGAAAAACATCAGAAAAAATCCTAATTATTACAGAGCATCAATAAAAGAGAAACACTCTATAGCCAGGAATTGGTGAAGTTTAATTAACTGTATATAAGGCAGTGTCATAACAGTTTCTGGGAAGGGGAAGGAAATTTATAATATTATAAGTGGCTAAGAACAGTCCATAAATGGTCAAAATATCTGGGAAGTCACAACCAACAGTAAAAACATACCATGACAAATAGTTCTGTAATTTAATGGCAGGTAAATTGAGTGTCTCGTATCTATTAGTTGTAGTGCTAGCAGCAGATTGTCAGTAACTTTGAAATATGGACATTTTTTAAGTTATCTTGAGATAGATTTAGATGAGGAATACCTTGTGTATTTGTTTAAAAACTGAAAGTTTAATGTCAGTAAACCATATAGCCTGGGCTTTTTGTGTTTTACAAAAAAAACTGTGTTCAGATATATACATGTGTTTTGGAATGTACAACAAATGTTTTCTAATTAAATGTCTGCTTTATTGATTTCTATGAGTATCACAAGCCACACAACTTTATCTGGTTCAGTGATTCTCCCTGGTATTCAGAGGAAAAAAAAAAGTCTTAGTTATGGAGTGAAGGGTTTTATTTCTAAAATGTGATCATCTATGGTTAGAGAAAGTGAAATTTGATGATATTTTGTTTAAAAGAAAGACAACTATAAATAAAGTCTTTCCATTCACATAGCAAATCCCTCAGAAGACAATGTATTGAACATCAGTATAACTTTAAATACATTCCCAATTACTGTGAAATTACATAATTACGGAGAGACATCTGTTTAAATACTCAGCTGAATTGTTGCCTCCTTGGTCATAAAGGGAATGTTGACAATATCTGATTTGCAGATTAGAGTTGCAAAAGTCTTTGCTGTGTTACATCAAATGTCAATGATTCTCCATCATTCCTGTGCAAAAGGGCAAAACTACAAATTAATTCCTGTCTAGACAGAAGAAATAATGGTTTTTATCTAAATTGTCTTGGGCTACTGCTGGGACATTCAATGAAAAGCTCTACTACTAATGAATAAAAAGACTTTTTTTTCCACAATTAATGAGTCATAGATATTTTAAGCTCTGCAATTCAAGAACAGAAAGCTATTAGATTTAGAGGAAGAATGGAGGAAAATAATGAGATCAGAAGGGTGAGCTATTTCAGTACCTGAGAAAGGTTGCTATTCTAATTCAATATTTATCATGCAGCAGCAACTTTTAAATGAGGAATCTAAAGAAAAGATGCTTTGATTGTGGATACCATCTGGAAAGTTCAGTTGAAGAGAACCATACATAAGGAAAGTAATAACATTAGTAACTTAAAATATGTCTGTGAAACACATTTTTAATTCAAAACAGAAAAAACCCATGCAGATGGCAGAATTTGGAAGTGAAGATTAGACATTAACATACTAATGGCCAGATTCTGCAGTAACTGAAATAAACAGAGCTTTGCCATTGAATTTAATGAGAGTAGAATAAACTATGTTAGCAGAAGTGGTAAGAAAAGGATGTAAATAGAAATGATCACATTCTCCAGTTGATGTAGTTTTCTGCATTATGAGCACAAATACTTCAGGGGGCTAAGCATAAACACTGTCCAAGTCTTCAAATCGGGAAAATAGTTCTTTGGCAAAATAATAATAATAAAAAAAAGTGCTAGCAAAGGTGGTTTCATCATATTGGATTTAGGTGAATTTTATGAGGGTAAGACTGACAGAGACAGGTACTCATTTGTACTGGTTCATTCACTGACAAACCAGGGCAGCATTGTATCTGCTTTAATCTTAAACAAATCTATGTAGCTCAAAATAAGAGGGAAGATTTAGCTCCCTTATGATCCTCTGTTCTATAAAGTTCAGTCTGTTTTTGAACAAGGTAGTTTATCTGTCAGTAAGATATAATTATTGCTACATTACAGTGTTTCATTGGTTTACATGATTATATATATAATGTTCTACTCTGCATATGTAATGCAACCTCTGTCAGTATATTAGGGAGAGACAAATCCTTCAGAGGTCTTAATCTCACCATATCATTATATTTAAGCTCCTACAATTCATAAATGAATCCAAAAAGGACTTACTTAATTAGGAATTTATTCAGTAAAAACATTTTTCTAACAAGCAAACACATTCTTGGAACTGGAGGTGCATTTTCACATCTTATTGACATATCTCTAAGGATCACTGCACGGTGTAAATGATAACTGAAGTATGAAATAGCAGAGAAGATATGACCCTGAAACAAAACTTAGTTATAATTTTAAAAAGAATGTACCTGAACTACATACATGTTGTTTACTAGTTACTGGCTTTAATTAAAAACAAATATAAAGGTGAGTATAAATGAAATTGAGAATACTGAGATAATTTTAAATCATTGTTTATTTTTCTGAAATGCCATAATTAAAGTAAACACTAATTACTAAGACTATTTTTCATTATTACAGTGAAAAATGCACTTATTTCTCAAGCAGTGTTATGTTTTTACAAGAGCGCTCTCTTGTGGACATAACTGTTTCTGCATTGCAGATAATTCAAATATTTCTAGGATCTTTTTAAAAATAATTTCATACTGCAGTTTAAGGTAATGGGAATAACAATAACCTAACTCAGTTTACCCATGCAGCATATAATTGTAAATATATCATAAATAAAATCAGGGTATGAAAACCGTTGAAAATAGACTGTATTTGTTTTGTTTGTTTCACTGGTGGATTTTTTTTAAGTGTTTGTTTGTTTTGGTAAATAGAAAAACTTAAAATGATAGCCAGCTTGAAACAGATGCCAAGTACCAAATTTAGTCATGCTGCAGTAAAGATAAAGATAGTGTAATCAAAACAAATGTAACATATGGGAAGGAGTCCTGGTTGATGGCCATACCACGCAGGAAAACTCTTGCAAAATGACAAAGCAAAATGGCAAAGAAACAACTGCTTCTGCTTATTTTGTGTAGTGATATGCCACTCTACGTAGTAGAGTCTGCTCCTCGGGGTAAAGAGAAAAGCAGATTTGGACAAATTTGGGTTTCATGATTGCTGTCAAGGATCAGACATCGCATCTTTAATGTAGAACTTGGGCATCTGATTAATGAGAATTAAAGGTCTTTAATAGGAAGAAAAAAGGAGTCTTGAGTCTAGAACTAATGGGACTCATGCTCACCAATGTTTGGCAAGCAGATTAATTAAACATTATTAACTGACTTTCATCAAATGGTGATGAAAAATCTTCAGGCAGGCTACACAGTTTTGTTTGATGTAGTTTTTCTGCTTCTTGCAGCTGTGTACTGATACACAGTTGCACAAGTAATAAGTGCAGCTCTCAATCTTCCCTACCTCACTGACATGTTAAAAAGATTTCTTGGACTCATTTATAGTTATAGCAATTCTTTGGGATCCTAAGATGAAAGATGCTATATAACAACAGGATAATATCTCATGAAGGTATCTGAGGAAGTGAGAAACCAAAAGTGACTATTTCAAATATGTTAAATTCTTTTCAAAATACAACAGTCTGCAGTCCAAATACCACTAGACATTGGTAAATATACATCTTACATCTCAGAAGTAAAATCTGTGTCAATACTGGTAAATTAAACAGAACACAGAAACTTTCCTGCGTATGGAGTTAAGAGGAAGAGCTCACATGTTTTAGTTAGTATTTTTAACTACGGAAAGAGAGCAGCTGCATGTAATCTGCCAGCTGAAATTCAGATACAGTAGCTGGAATATTCAATTTCCTAAAATATACACAAGAACTGCTTGAGAGCTTTCTAGTTGGTCTAGGTGAAAATTTTTCCAGAAAATGATCTAAAAACTTACATGTAGAAGAAATTGCTTTCCAGTCCTGAGAACATTGCCTGACTCATATTAATAATATAAATGCAGCATGTTAAGTGATCACATACAGAATAGATTTTAAAAGTGTTGTCATCAAAGAGAAGAAATTTATAATGTGATTTTTTTTTCCTAGCCACTAAAACTTTATAAAACTACTTTGTAATACATTTTGTTACACTCCTCTTAAAATAATTGCTGGATCAAAGTTGAAGAGAAAAAGGCAAATGGAGTTAAGCTCAGAAACAGTTATGCTTCCAAGTACAGGTAAAATGAAGTAAACTAAATAAACTAATAAAAGTAAGCAAAATAAACAACTTCATGAATCTCATGATTCTCGAAAGTAAATTATGATTTGACAACAAACATCAGCAAGTCGTCAACATGCTTAAATGAATATTTTCTGAGGCTCTATGTCCACTGATTTGAAACATTAGCATTTCATTCTATGCAGAATAAAATACTTCTTGTCATTATTTATTTAAAACTATATGCAGTCCAGAGAAAGACTTACCCTTGATGGGGAATATTTAAACAAACAGAACATACAAATCTGTAGAACTTGATGTGATGACTGAACTAAGGAGATCTACACGAGTTATGAAGATGCAGTAATGCGAAATGCATGACGAGATGTTAAACAGCAGTAGTCCCGCTTGTCTTCCACCTTTTAGGCCAATGTTCTGAAGTTCCAAACTGTGCTGCCTATCCAGAGGTGCTCTGTTCTCCATGCTGTCTCTGATCTTTGAATACTTGATCACTGTATGAGATAGTATGTGTGGGATTCTTTTCAACTGACTTTGGATCTGTAGTGCAGAGGTGAGTCTGACATAGCCATCCTGTGCTTTGTGCTTTTTTTTTTTTCCTTTCAACATAGGATTCAAAATTGAATCAAAAATGTTTATTTAGGATGAGACAAATAATGTACTGGTGTATCTACCACTCTTTCATGATAAGGAGGAAATTTGGTGATCACCGGATCCGATCAGGTCAGATCAGATACTCAATGCTGAAATAATTTACTTTTCTTTTTCCCTCAGCAGGAACACTGACTGCAAGAAAATAAACCTGTCTGCATGATGCACTAGGAACATGAAGACAATCTTGTATGGTCTTCAAAGTCTTTTGAGAAGATAAAAACTGTGATAAAAGCACAGGCCACTGGCAATATTTAAGAAGAGTCTAAAATCTATCTTCAGCATCCTCAATGCTCAGAAAGACAAAAACTTACACTGTTAGTAATTAAATTTTACACCCTAGGTATAATGTAAAGCAAATCTTTTCAGAATTCAATTCAAAGCTATTTTGTAAGATCAGCCAAAGAAAATCTAAAACAAAATGTCATTGCTCTGATTTTTGATCATCAATTAAAAGATCTTTGATTACTGAAGTAATGGGCGTACACTTCCATTGCTGAACTATTAATTGTGATATTATTGAAATTGTCAGTGTACAACTAGGTGTGTAAATATCTCTTAACATATTTGCAAGTAGAATTTGCTTCCTCAGATATATTAAAGAGATTTTTGTCTGTGTTCACCTCTGACCTCAGGGTTCTACGCCACATTTTCAGCACCATCTACATATAACTTTAAGTAGCATCTCACAAAGTGGTCTTGGTACACTACAAATTAGTTAACAGTGCTTATTTACAGCACTTCTTGTTTTGTTTGAAATTATTTTTTTTAATCAAGAACAATAAAATAGAATGTTGAATTCATGAGTGGGTAGTTCAAATTTATTAGTTAGATTATAAATTTCATTTAATAAAATATAATACAGTTTTCAAATTTATGGCATAGCAGCTATTTCAGTGTATAATCAAAGATCTATTTTCTACACTATCGTTAAATTACAATCCCACTCATGGGCAGGGACATCTTCCACTAGATCAGATCATTCAAATTCCTATTCAACCTGGCTTTCATCACTTCCAGGAAAGAAGCATAAACAACTTCTCTGGACAATCTCTTCCATTTCCTCACCACCCTCAGTACTAAAGTAATGCAGTCAGAGATACATGCAGTGTTAAAGCATGAAACAACTTCCCTATCCTGTGGAAAAGACAGGGACATCCAAGATAAAAGTTTGGAGGTTCAGCACAGCAATTCCAGCCATGCAGTGCACAATTCGGGGACAAGATAGCGGTTGATTTAAATGAAAACACAGTTTATACATAAAATATTTATATCACTTCTAAAAGAAAGATAAAGACAGAAAGCAAATGAATCATATTATTTTACCAATTACAGAATCACAGAACTGTAGGGGGTGGAAGGGACCACTAGAGATCATTGAGTCCAACCCCCCTGCCAAAGCAGCTCCCTAGACCATGTTGCACAGGTAGCCATCAAAGCATACACTGCAGAGAAGAGTCCAGCTTTGTCCCTTTGCCTCCTGCTCCTCACTCCCTAGATACTTACAGACATGGATCAGATCTCCTCTGAGTCTTCTTTTCTCAAGGCTGAACAGACCCAGGTCTCTCAGCGTTTCCTCATAAGAGAGGTGTTTCACGTCCTTTATCATCTTTGAAGCCCTCCCTGGACTCTTTCCATGAGATCCCAGTCCTTTGTACTCAGGAGCCCAGAACTGCACACAATACTCCAGGTGAAGCTTCACCAGGGCAGAGTAGAGGGGGAGGATCAAGTCTCTTGATCTGCTGCCCATGCTCTTTTTAATGCACCTCAGGATACCATTGGCCTTCTTGGCCATCAGGGCACAGTGCTGTCTTATGGCCAACCTGTCATCCACCAGGACATCTAGGTCCCTCTCCTCTGAGCTCCTGCCCAGCAGGTCATCCCCAAATATGTACCAGTTATTACTCCCCACATGCAAGACTCTACTTGCTTTTGTTAAATCTCATCCGATTCCTCTCTGCCCAACTCTCCAGCCTGTCTAGGTCCTGCTGAATGGCAGCACAGCCTTCCAGAGTGTCAGCCATTCCTCCCAGCTTTGTATCATCAGCAAACTTGCTGAGGGTGGCCTCTATCCCCTCATCAAGGTCATTGATGAAGATGTTGAACAAGACCAGACCCAGCACTGACTGATCCTTGAGGAACACTGCCAAGTACAGGCTTCCAACTGGACTCTGCACCACCAATCACCGCCATCTGAGCTCTGCCAGTCAGTCAGTTCTCAACCCATCTCACCATCTACCCATCTATTCCACACTTCCTCAACTTTGTTATAAGGATGGTGTGGGAGACAGTGTCAAATACCTTGCTGAAATCAAGGTAAACTACATCCACTGCTCTCCCTCCATCCATTACTTCTTTACGTCTGAACCTGCTGGTCTGCTGTCTGTTGGCGTATCCTATATCTACACCTCAGTGTGTCTTTCTTATATTCTTAGTCTGCCTACTTACTGATGCAGCCAAAGAAACACGGTGAGCTGTTCACTCTGTTTACTCTCCATCAGGATCTTCACACCTTTTTGGAGCAGTTTCAGGCATGTCCAACCTGCAGACCACAGGGTGCACGCAGCCTGACCCACCCCATCCTGCAGTTGCCCACTGTATGGCTCTTCCCAACTGAGCTGCCCAGCCTGGCCCCAGGCATTCACTTACTGTTTAGCAAACACTGGTCTGTGATTGGCTTCATCTTGGCTAAAATCAGGACATGGTAAGGGCACAATGCAGAGCTAACTCTGCATTGTATTTTAATATTTTAATACATTTTTGTACACTGGCTAAGCACAGTCCTGTGAAAAACAGGCAGCTGTGCTTTCCATTTTGATAAAGGAATTTGAGAATGCATTTCAAGATTGCAAAAAATATATATAATCAGTGTTATATATTTGCAACTCAATTTTCAGTTGACATAAGCACATTACATGTGAATTTTCAAATTGAATGTATAGAGTTATAATCAGAAATTCAATTCAAAAATTTTATCTCATCTCTTTCCCAGACTTGAATAAGCCCTTCTTACCAGAGAGAAATATCCCTTAATTCCCCACCCTGCTTTGTTCATGTCATGGCTTTCTGACAGTGCATTTGTGAACACCTCTTTCCAAGGATGAAGTACAGGAGAAGTAAAATTTCATCAAAAATCTCTGACAAAGACCTTAAGAACTCATCAAGTACTGTAACCACTTCAACTGAACCAGTCTGATGTATTAGTTGCACAAAAACAATGTCAAGTATCCCACTGGCTTAATGTTTCTGTTCTCTTTCCACCTTAAGGAATCTAAGTCTATGATATCAGACAACATTTGAACTACCCAGTCAACTAACAGCATTTCTGTGTTCATAGAATGAACGCTTATGTTCTTTCTGACATTTTCTAATATGGATATATGAATAGTTTTTAAGATATAGGAAGCAAATAAGGTTTCTCTTTTTTATCAGTGATAGATGAATTGCATTATTGGAAAGGAGCACTATTTGTTCATAAATCTTAGGTAGAATGAAGGTGGGAGAGAGAAACGAGGTAGTGAGAAATAAGGAATAAAACAGAAAATTCATTTTAAAGTAAGCACAAAACCAAGTAAATGCAGAAGACATTCAAGTGTCTGCAACATGAAACGACAGTTGTGAGAATTAACATTAGGAGTTGTCATTCTGAACTGTTATAAAGCAAAAAGATTGAACTTTGCTTTATAACTGTTCCATGATCAGGCAGACCGTGAAGACAATCTCATGGACTAACAGTCAGTGATTCATAATGTGGGGATGTGTTTTTCATTTGTTTATACTGTGTTTTTTCTTTGTTTGTTTTGTTTTTGTTTGACTATGTTAGTCAAAGCTATGCTATACACTGACAGACGTACATAAGCAAATGTAATCAGACACCTCCAAATGCTGCTGTCATATATATTTAAAAAAAACATATGTTTATAAAGAAAAAAAAAACAAAAACAAAAACAGAAAATGGTTAGACATCAGTCATCAATCTGTTCTTCCCAAATAGTATGAAAACAACACTCTTTTCATTAAAATAATTAGTAGGGTTTTATTTTCTCCCTTAGGTGTTCTTGGAAAGAGGACTGAGAACTAATGCTAGGAAAGCCACTGCAATACCTCTCTGCAAGTACAAGATACATGTAGCAATATTTTCTCTGACTGTTAAGCTAAACATCCACCAGATGTCAGTGCATACTTGCAGAATCATGTAAGTTGTGCCAAAGTTGTAGAATACAAATCAGATTTTTCTGTTACATGATACAGAAGTGCAAAATTCCTCGTCATTGATGGTACTGTCAAAAGGGTGCGCAAATTAGTGCAAAAAAACCCACACATTATACTGAATAAATGACAGATTAAAAAAAATGGATTTTGATTTTGTATTTTTCAATTTCTAACACTATATTTGGCTACTAAATGTAACTCTTGAGTTTTTATTTGTGAAAGCAGAAAGTACGGGGCAGGAAATAAGGTACTTGGACAGTTCAGATTCCTGAATGTCAGAGAAGAGGAAGAGGAAAGGCAAGGAGGTCTAGAGCTGCTCAATCTTAATAGAAGGCTAAGAGTTTATTTTATTGATTGCTTCAAGTACATGGCTAACTACTGTGGTACAGGACAAAGTGTATGGGATATAGAACAATGGATATAAAATGCAAGGAGAGAAAATTCTGACTTGATTTTATGGGGAGGAAAAGGGCAAGTGAAAATAATTAAATACAGGAATGAGTTACTCAAAAGTTTGTGGTATTTCTGTCTTCAGAGATGTTCAAGTTAACTTGTTAAGTTTTGAACTTGAGAACCTCAAGTTTGAACAATGAGAATCTCATAAGATTTCAAAGCTAGATTCAAAGTTGATCTAGCAGGTAGAGTGCCAAACGGCTTACAAGTGTGTCCTCTCATTCTATTTCAGTAATATTTCAGTTTTCCTAGAAGCAGGAAACATTAGGACACTTGAAATCACATTAGTCTCCTAACCAATGACAGCAGAATTGTAGATTTCACTAACACTGTAAGTGCATAAATGTAAATGTCTTTACGTAGTGTTTAATTCAGTTGTATTCCTAGGGCACAATTTTGTTAACACAGAGAATCACACAGAAGATTGGAAGGGACCTCTGGAAGTCACCTGGTCCAGACCTCCCTACTCAGGGGACACCTACAGCAGCTTTCCTAGGACAATGTCCAAATGGCTTTTGAAGATCTCTATGGAGGGAGACTCCACGATCTCTTGAGTAACCTGTGCCAGAGCTAAATCACCTGTGCAATTAAAAGATGGTTCCCAGTGTTTAGATTAAATATTCGGTGTTCCAGTTTGAATCTGTGAATGTATTCGGGAATAATTTCATTCACGATTGTTTTTCCAGCCTTCCAAAAAATTCTGCAGATTCAAATTCTGAATATATAACATCTTGCCATTTCTCAAACTTTGGTAATGACTGATTCCTGAAATAATAAATCTTGCAATGTATTATGTACCAAGTAATGAATACTGGAAAGATAACATGATTTATTTACCACGGTTTTGAAAAGAGCGATGCATAGATCAAGAACATAGAATAATTCTACCCATAATATCTTTCAATGTCTTATATGACAGAGATATAAGAAGGTACACAACTCTTAACTGAAGTGTAGGAGAATCCTCCTTTTCAAGAAATACTGTTTGATTCATAGAAAGGATATACATTCTTAAGACAGTTATCTCTGAGAGTATAAGGTAAGCTCCATAGAGGCTGTGAACAACTGCAGTGATGCTCACTACAGTTTTTCTCTAGAAAGCCCAAAAAACTTCTCAGAGTAGCCATAAAAATGCTTAATATCAGCTAAGAATGGACTGTGTTCTACTTAGGAATGTACTGATTCAGAGTAACAGCTTCTATTTGCACAACTTAGGCATTAGTGGCATTAGAACAGTGCCCTGACAAAACCAGAACCAACTTGCACATCAGAATAATTGAAATCCCACATGACTAATGTTCCAGTCCTTTTACTGTCTCTGCTTATCTGTATAAACAATTCATAGTCTGCTTTATTGTTTTACTCCGGAGATGTAACAACTTCTGTGTGACACATCTTCAAAATCTGCCTGTCGTTAATTTCAGAACAGATTGCCTTTAGAGCTTCCAAGGGTGTTTTGACACATAACAAAAAGGCTTTTGTTTCCTTTTTCTAATCCAGTAAATATAATCTTACCTGCAATATATTTATTTTCTACTATATATATATATATGTAGTATTTCACAGAATGTTTCATTTGTAAACAAACTGTGAGGCACAGACTAAGACACAGTACTATTTTTAAGCTGTCAGTGCTACGTTATACAACCTATGTGTACTTTCCCAGTAATTAAAAGTATAAATGCACATTTCTTAACACTTCTGTGAAATGAATAAGATCCAATAAAGTCCAAAAAAAGAAGACTTCTGACTACATTTCTTATAAAAGAGATATAACAACCTCAAGAAAAAAAAAAGCCCTAAACAAACAAAAATTCAGAGCAACACTAAGTTCTTTGTAATGTAAATGTACTTGCAATAGTATAAAAAAAAAGCTGAACTTAATTTTAGACAAGTTTGAATCTTTTCATATCCTTCAGAAATTACACTGTCTATAAGGAATGCATTCAACCATTTTGCTTCTTCTTTTTAAGTACTGTTGAACAGTAGGTACAACACGTACTAGTAGTGCACAAGGAAAACAAGTGCAGGATAAAATCCTTGTAGTTTCCTGAAACTGCAACTCTTTCTGTAATTTATTGATTTTGCACAAAAATTCATCTTAGATTTCCCCTGAAACATACTGCAGTCATGCAGTACTGAGATAGACATCCTATTGAATTGTGGGAATCCATTTCAAACAGCGTAGAATTAAATGGATCTTTGTAATGAGAAAGACTGATATTTTGGGGTGAATTATTATACTATAGCTCTGGGACAGTGTAGGGAAAAAATGATATTGCTTGGCAATACGTCATGCTCATTTGGATTACAGGAAGATTCTTAACCAGAAACAGCCTTTAGCAACATGAGTCCTACAAAGCTGTTCTGCTGAAAACTTAGAAATATGCTGTAAGTAATTAGGGGTTCAAGCTACCTCAGTGCTGAAGGTTCCTAACTTAATGAACTAGCACAGTGCATTAAGAGACCCATGGCTATCCAAAGGTAAGCAAAAACTGATTATGTGTTAGCGTACAATCCTTTTAAAAGTTCTCTGTTGCAATACTAAGAAGTTTCTGCTACTTCAAATATTTTCAGCCCACATTCTACATTTTAGCTAGTTCTGGACTTCTTTTAGAGTTACTGAGTAGGATTCAAGTAATCTACTTAAGCATATGAGAAATTTGTCATACAGAGGGACCTAGATAGGTTGAGAAGTGGGCCCTGCTGAACCTCATGAGGTGCAACAAATTCAAGTGCAACACTTTGCACTTGGTTTGTGGCAAACTGCACTATCAATATAAGCTGGGGGGTTAGGGATGAAAGGACTGAGCACAGCCCTGACAAAAAAGACCTGGGGGTACTGGTGAATGGCAGGCTGGATATGAGCCAGCAATGTGCCCTCACAGTCCAGAAAACCAGACATATTCTGTGCGGCATCAAAAGAAGCGTGGTCAGCAGGTTGAGAGAGGTGATCTCGCCCTTTTAGTCTTCACTGGAGAGACCTCACCTGGAGTACTGCATCCAGATGCAGTGTTCTCAGTACAGTTCAGTACAATTCCATCCAATGGATGGAACACCTCCCACAGGAGGACAGGCTGAGACAATTGGGGCTGTTCAGACTGGAGAAGTCTCCAGGGAGACCTGATAGTTGCTTTTCAGTATCGAAACGGAGACTATATGAAAGAAGGGGACATACTCCAATTTGACAATGCCTTTCCAGTAGTGCTGGCTCCTAAACTAGTTACAATATTAGCCTTAGAGAATACTGAGTAAGTGGGAATTATCCCTCCTTTGATTTTCTGCTTGAGCTCCTCTTGATATAACTCCATCTCTGCTGACAGGAATTACTTCTGGCTAATGCTCAGCATTGTGTTTCCCAGGGGTCCCCATCATATTTTCCACAGTTCCTCCCCAGTCATTGCTGTTGCCAGGGGGTCTTCTTTCCTAAGGATAGGAACTTGATTTTGTTCTTGTTGACTTGGAGTTTCTGTTGACATGAAGTTCCTGTTGATTTGTTCCACCGTCTTTATGTCCTGAGTATCTACCTTGCCCTAAGGCATATTGACTAACCTTTCTAGGCTGATGTCATATACAAACTTGTTGATAGAGCACTACGTCATCTCATCCAGGTCACTGATAAAGATGATGAATGGGACAGGTCCTCATATGGACCTTTCAGTTACTGGCCTCCAGGGAGACTGTAACCCACTATTATATTTTTGGACTAATTATGCAGCCAGGATTTAATCCACCTATTTGTCAATACACATTAGATTAGGTACAAAAATATTCCAAAATGTGCTGAAAGCCCAGCTTTTCCGATGACATCTGCTCCTCCTTTCTCATGCACAGATCCAGTCATTTGGTTGTATAAGGTAATCATGTTGTTCAGATCTATTTTTAGTAAATCAATAGTAATTGTTCTCAGTCATTTTCTCATTCATTTTCCCAAAAGTGTGTTTGAAGACAATTTGTTCATCAGTTTTTCCAAGCAGCAAAATGAGGCTGCAAACAAGGAGTAAGAATGAGCAGAAAAATGAAAACTGCTGTTATACAATTCATAGAGGAGGAAACTTCCACTAGATTTATCTAACCTAGCTTTTAGTGTCTCAAAATTGCACAACTAATTCTGATCTAATAACCTCTATAATCAAGGCCTAGAAATTGAAACTCCAGGTGATTTTTGACTCTGTTATGCCTTAAAATGAGATGAACTAATATAGAAGTCTTTATATGGTCTATGTTAGACAGCTGGGGTGGGATTCAGCTCATATAGGAGGTGTCAAATGTACAGTTGCACTTGGCCCTGATTTTAGTCAATGAAAACTTTAGAATTCAGTGTAGCTGCCCTCATATAGGAGTATACTGACATTTATGATGTCCTAGGGAATCTGAGATATCTGTAACCACCTGTTATGCAGGACTTATTTGAGTGATTTTTGTATTCATATTCTTCTCAAGTAGTAATTGAAGGTCAGAGAGGATACACTAAGGCATCTCAAATACAAAATACCTAAGTGCAGGCAACTAAATGTGCCACTCAACAACAATGAAGAGGTCCAGAGAGACATTCATTTAATCTTAAAAGCAGAATTTTGTATGCAGACAATGAAATTTGTTTCCAATTTTTGAAGCCGCAACTGACCCCTTAACTTTTACCCAGGTTAAAGCAGATGTATTTCAACTATTATAGGGCTCTTTATGTCTCACATCAGCCTTCAACAATTCTCATCATGACTTATCATTAAAGATAATAGTGGCCATAAAATATTCAACTTGAGATAAAATTCCTTGCATCACTTCTCCCCCATGCAAAAGACTGAACTGGGATTCACCTGGATCCACTGCTGCAGCAATGTCACACTCGTAGGTAGCTCAGCTCCACTATACTGTTCTCTCACTCTTTCATTACCTCTCTATAATAGTTCCAGGTCTACACAATGCCCTAAATTATGCTGAAGCATCAGCAGTGAGCACTAGCTGGCTTCAAAAGAATCGCACAGTACTGGTGATAATCAGTGTGGATGACTTCAGGTCCATTCCCTGACACTGCAGTTTATCAGTATGAATATAATTTATCAGCACTTTGACATTGCACTGTACATAATTTATTAGGGGCACTGATTTGCAGAAAAGACTGTCAGTAAAAAGAGGCAAGAATAATATCTACAATTCATAGGAAATCTCTGTCCGGGAGGTTTGTTCTGATTTACAATGGAAATTAATTTCTCTAATACTAAAATTATCTACCAAAGAGAAAACTCATTGTCTGGGCTATTCTCAGAGGTTTCAGAGACATTCACTTCCCGGAAGTCTGCGTGGATCAATGTGTAGCGTTGTAATTTAAAGACACACTTCATTTTTAATTCAGGAAGAAGTTCTGCACTTCACTTATATTCTACAGAGTACTGCATTTTATGTCAACTACTAGAACTGTTCCTTAGACTGTTTCAAGTCAGAGATTTCACATCTTATTTTAAAATAACTTTATAGTACAGTCATCTCTATCACAGAAGTTCTAATAGCCTCACATGTGCTCTCAGAACACTTCTCTACATGAAGCAAACATGTTTTTTTATTTGGTGGATAAAAACACAAATGTTTTTAGCTGGAAACAACTTCCCTGTCTCTCTTCCTCTCCCATTCCCCTTCCACACCAATTCCCCCCACCTCCACCCCCTGCCCCCAATAAATAAATGAATAAATAAAAACTTTATATATATTATAAATTGTGAAGTAACTAAGAAATATGTGTAATGTACAAAATGTGTTAAAAAAAACAGTAGGATTAAGGAGTTGTATTTCTGTTTTAATACATCTACATTGCCAATTTATTCCAGAGATGTTAACTCTTCACTAGAGGATATGCTATTCCACACCAAATAAACAGTGAAGCAATTATAATGCTGTGGGGCAGCCAGCACCAACATAGTCGTTATTAACAAAATATTTCTCAGACTGTGTACTGAGAGAAAAAAAAATCAAATGAGTTAAATGTAACTTTTCTTTGCACTACAGTGGGATTTGTCACAATTTTTTAAACTCTTGCTATAGAATAGGAATTGTGTACAAACACTGATAAAAAATATTCTGGTAGTATTTATCAAAATTTGTACCAAATTTGGTGTTGTTTATGGGACACTTGTTTTATGGTGTGGTTTATAGAACCTCATCCAAGATCTCCCTCAATTTCTCTCTCATTTTAACTTATTTTTTCCAGTTAGTCAAGATTACTGACTTGTGGAAGTAAAATTGGCTATGCCAATACATTGAAAGGGATTATAATTTTTCCAGCAATAACATATCTTTTTTCTCTAGTTGCTAGTTAAAAAGTAGTAATTGTTGCCTAACATTTGTGTACCTCTAAGAAAACCAAGAAAAGGCTATGAGTACAACTTCATCATTGAAGAGTGACATTTAAGTGTTGCTTTTCCATTCTGTAAAATTTTTGTGCCTTTTCTGCACACAGCTTCAAATTCTGATGGCTTTACAAGCAGTTCAATGGTATTTGTATAGAAAAAGCTGTGCCTACATTAATCATTTACTAACCGCTGGCTTTCAGTTGAACTCTAAATGATTAATGAGAAATGCATGGATCTTTCTCATGTATAGTGGAATAGTTCAGAAGACAGACCTTGAATTAATAACTGAAGGTAGGTAACCCCCTCATCTTCCAACAAGATACTGCAGAATTACACCTGTCCACATTAACCTCAACAACAACCATTACTAAAAGACATTCCTAAAAAACTACTTTTTCAGATCAGAATACCTTAAAAATATGAAGATTACATAACAATTGAATCTTTGGATTAGTACTCCTTGTTCTGAAGTGACATTTGACAGCATGGAGTAGTTCTCAAGAGCTTGCTAATCCATAAGGTAAAGAGAGTAAATGAGAGCTAATTTATACGTAACAGTTCTGTGTGGAGTGCTTCTGGAGTGAACTTCCCTGAGACCTATAACTGTGTTATGACTTAATTTGTTGCTTTAGTTCAAAGAACATCATCAGAGAAAATGAGCATACAGTGCAGCTGATCAGGAGGTGAGGGCTATATCATCAAATTATCTTATGGTACAGGCTACATCAAGAATGCATCAAATTTCTTTTATGAAATGTTGTAGTACAAAAAAGTACTATCAGTTTTCTTTAAACACTATGAAATTGTGTAAAATTTCAGTTAAATTATTTGAAAGACCTTTATTTTGCTATGCTATATTTTGCCATGTTTCCTACACTTTCCCAGTGTTCAAGTTTTACCATGCAGCAGTATGGTTTCAAAACCATTCCTGAGAATAACATGGCCTTCATAATTTATGCTTGAAAATATTTCCGAGATTAATGTTTGACATACCAGAGAACAAACAAGCAAAAAAAATATCGCTTCATGAACTTCAATTTGTTTCTAAAAATGTTATGTGAACTTTAGTAAATTTTTACATTGCAAACTTTAACATTGTTTTACTTATGTCACTAGTTATTTGGATAACATTAAATTTTTAAAAAGTCATAGGTTTCTTCTTGATTTCCTTAAATAAACAGACATAAGGGATTTCAACAAGTTTCACTATTTTCACTCTTATCTGGCAAAATCTAATTATATAGCACAGCAGGAAATGTAGAGCAAGAAAACTTCTGAAGGTTTCCCCTAAAAAGATGACAGTCAGCATGCTGTGCAGTCACTTAATCAACTTCAGTGCTAACGACATTACCAAATGTATTTCAAAACTAGAGGAATGTGAATGTCAGAAAGACATAGGAGAAAATGCAGTATTTTATCATAGTTTTATTTTCTCTCTGGATGAACCTCGAACAGTAAGTATGAAAATCACAATCCCATTAAAAAATATTTCATCAGCCTGCTTATATACAACTGTAGCAGAATGTATGTACAAAGTAGCAGAATATACAGGAAGTACTCAATACATCCTCAGAATAATTGGAAGCTAAGTATCAAATCTTGTTTTTTTGTGTGTGTGTACTTTGTTGGACCCCACAAGCTAAGTACTGGGAGCTACCGTACATGCTAAATTGTATGAAACTGATAGCTAGAAATAGTAAGTTTTGATGAACACCACTAAAAAAGGAAGAGTGAAATACATTTAAAATCTGACTCATTCAACCTTTTTTGTGAAGCACTGAGATCTTCCAAATATGCTACACTGTATGATTAGATTATAGCTACAGGTATGTATTTATATGCAACGTGTCAAATACTTTATTTCTTAACACAAACACAACATATAGATAGTATGAAATGACTATCATAGTGATAGGTGAAAATGAACCACAAAGTTAAAAAAGTTAAAATGCACTGGAACTCTTAACCAGGCACCTGTTTGACTGTTTGACATCTGCAGCTCCTTGTGGTTCTCTGATCAGCAGGGAGCCTCTCAGAGATGTAATGAACTTCTTCAGTGTTTCTGATGCTGGCAAGATGAAAGACTCAGGCTGAACAGATACTGTCTCTATATGTCTTCCCTAGCTGCAGTAAGTGCATCTGATGGGCTGATAACCTATTCTCCTCAAAGACTGTCATCTCTACCTTTGCTACTTTTAAAAGTTGAAATCTATAAACTGCTGAGGTAAGACTTAAATTAATATTTTGAAATATTCTCTTGAGGCATTTTTGGTTAGTAATAATTATACTTATGCAATATGAACTATAGCTAAATTTGTACTGATAAATGCAAGGAAACCATAGAGTACACACTAACTTCAAGACTTCACAGACATATTTCTCAATGTTAATCTCTAAAATCAGATCACAAACTTACAGAGCATTTGGTTTTGAGCCATCTTTAAGTCCTCATGGCATGGCTAGGACCCTAAGGCATAAGCCTTTTCAGTTAAAAATATCTTCAACAACATAGCAGATTTCCTCCTTCTCTTTTTCTTCCTCCCCTCTTACTTTCTTATTTTTCTTCCTTTCCAGTTCATCATCTGTCTTTCCTTCCATCCATCTATTTTTCTCTCTTTCTTTCCTGTCCTTTCCTTCTTCATCTTCCTAACTACCTATGTTCCGTCCCTTCCACCCTTGTTCCCTTTCTTCCTTCCCATCTTTCTGCACAGTACCATTGCCTGAGCAGTAAATGCGCTTATGTCTTTGATTTAAAGTTCCTTAATCTGTTTCTTCCTTTTCTTAGTGACTGTTTTTACTGAATTTCTTGTAAATTGTGGGTAGTACTGTAGAGGGGAAACTTGGACTTGTTTTCATCTGCTTTTAGATAACATTTTTTTTTAATGTGAAATGTTCTTAAAAACATTTTCTTGGGATTTGTTGAGAATTAGTTCACTCCAATAAAGACTCCATCAGCGCACTGTTGTGCACAGTGTGGGCTGACATGAACCAGAAAGACAATCACCAAGAGATTATTCAATGTGTCTAAAGTCATTCCAGGCTAGTTCCCCTTCATAAACAACTTTCCTATGTTATCAGCTGGGCAAGCCTATTACTGTGATTCCCATTACATGGAACATGGCAAAAGAGGAAAGGATGGTGAACATCAGGAGTCAGGACACTACCAAGTGGTGAAAACACCCAATGACAAAGACTAGAAAAACCTTTTTTGTTTTGTTGTTCTGTTTTGTTTTTAATGGTTTAAATTGGTCTTATTCCACAAATGAGATTTAAAATCAACACACATTAAGCATTTATTTCTTTATATCAGTGTAATTGTTGCTGCTAAAGAAATCATATTCTTTGAGATATGATCAACCATTAGACTCAGAAAGAAGGATAAACTTCATTTCAATAGCGCTGGTTAAGCTGCACGGTTTTCTGAATTATTTGATCAGTTGTTTAACATGTCCCTCACGTAATCAAGGTTTCAAGCAGCTCAGCAGGAAAGACAGTGTAATGCATTCACCCTTAATCATTAAAACTTTGAAAAAGTGCATTTTTTTACCTACTATTGGGCAGGGATTAGAAACTGTATTATCAGCTCTGCAGATGCCAGACACTGAAGTCAGTGTTCTATTTTGTACCTTGAAGCTTTCTATCCCTAAAGATACCATCTTTACAGAAACTATTGATTTCTCCATCTGATGTACAGTCACTCTCACCAAGTATTCTAGTTTTCTGTTTGCCTGCATGACTTTTATGGAGGGAGTCATTGATTTTTTTTTCCTTTTTTGTAATAGGTTTTTAAAATAGTTTTTTACCAGCTCACCCTTTTTCCTTTTTGGTGTCAGAAGAAAGAAGAAAAGAGAAGTATATAGAAAAGATGTACTTTGTCACTGCATCTCTGAAGAATACAGAAGGCATATATGCAGACTTTCTATGACTTTATACTGTGTTATACACAGCAGATGTATTTCCCAACAACAACAACAACCCTATGTTAATGGAAAATATTCATGTTAAAGTGAATACCTAGGAAGTATTCATTTTTCTTTTAGTATTGTGCAAATTTCACAATGAAATTCATGCACTTTCATAAACATTACTTGCTTTAGTTAGCTAATTTCATAGGATAAGACAGATCCATGGGATACACTCCCCATAAATTTATATAAATGCAGTTTAATATAAAATTCTTTGTTAGATAAAGCTCAAAACTGTAAGCATCTTTCCAACTCTAAGTCAGGAAGTGTTCCATGAGTATGATCTGAAAAATATATATTGAAGCTATCTGCATATCTCTTAGATAATTTTTAATATTTGTTCACAGAACCTGGAAAATATTAACAATTCCTATTAATTTCAAGATTTAAAGAAACTGAATATAAGATTCTTCTCTAGTCTCACAAAATTGTATTTTTCACATTTTTTAGAATTGCAATTGACAATCTAAACACCAAGAAATTCAAGAAAACTTCAAAAAAAAAAAAAAGGATGGAATTCAGCACTACTAATTTCAAACATTTTCTGATGACAAACGTTTGATTTGCTTATACTGTCAAGAACACTGTGTCTTTGATGATATTTAGTGGAAGATCTGGCCTTCGTACTTCCTTCTTACCTCTTCTGCAGTCCGAAACTTGACTTTTAGAGGATGTTAAGGTCAGGTGAAATGGATTTTTAGAATACAAACTGAATTAATAGAACTACCAACATTTAACAGCATATGACACTGGATCAAGTCTTAAGTGCTCTTGTTCAAATATTTGTGAGAGATGATAAGAAAACACGTAAGACACAATTTGTTCTACACTTCTTTATAATGAAATTCTACAAAGATTAAAATCTACTAAAGATACATCTGGATTTTTTTTTCTTTTTTTTTTTTTTTGCCATATTGCTTGTCACTAAGGACTAACAATATCCTACAAGATATGAGTGGAAACAGTGGCTGAGTTTGTTTTAAAAAAGCATTAACTGTGGCAAATCACCTACAAAATGTAGCCTCCTGCAAGTTATTTAAAAGAAGGTTAAATCTGCTTTCAAAAAGATAATCAAAAACTCTTCAGTGAAATAAGAACTACAGAGAATTCTTCCAACTATAAAGAAAACAGTAATTTACATATAAAGATATTAGTAACAAAATTACTATACAGACAAAAAAATTTAAACTGTAGCCTGTATGCAGTGTAAGTTTCCAAAAGATTCTAGAACTATCATGTATGCAGAGTTAGAGGGAAATTAGCACAGAAAAGTTGCTAAATTAGAAAAAGCATACTGAAGACTGAAAGGAGGAAAAATTGAACCTCTGCTTGCCTTTAATTCTATGCTTCAGAAGACTGACTTACAGCTTCTGTCAGTCATGTTTAAAAGCATTCGTTCTGTGCTAAATAATATTCCTCTACTGTGTAAATAGGTAAAATATTAAGTGGTCGTAGTTCTGGTGAATTTTGCATAAAAAACAGAGTTCCATCATGCGTTTTACGACTTGGACATCCAAAGTACTTTGTGCTTTGGGAATAATCACTCAAAATTTGGAAAAAAATATGGAGATAAATTAAAAACGGAAGAACCATAATGTAAGAATCATTTTCAGAGTAAAGAGATGGTGTTGTCGTCAAAGAGAAGGAAGGAAGAAACAGTAATTTTTCCATCTTTCTACGGCTTATGATTTTTTATATTCCTCCATCGTATCTTGCTTCTAGTGCTGTCAACATCAGTTTGATGAATTCTGACTGAGCTTTCAAAATATTTATTTGCTTCTCAAAATTAAATTACATTTAATTAAAATGGAATACAAAAATACTTCATCACCTTTATAACCAGGAAGTTGTATTAATTAGTTTTGCTTTCTAGTAGATTAGTCCACTGATAGGTCTCATAATAGTTCATATAATAGGGCTGCTCCAAAAGTAATGCCTCCTATTTTATTTTGTTGGCCCATGATGTCAGAGGCAGATGTCAGTAGTATAGCAGTAGAAACTGAACCTTCCCACCAATATTCAACTACATTTTGTTGCCACGTGACAGCTGACAGCAGAGCACGCATCTGACAAGATGGTGGCCAGCATGTATGTGTGTATGAAGCAAAGGTATCTCACTGAATTCCTGACATCCATCAAAGCTTGCTAACTACTTATAGAGAACAAATAGTGAATGTTAATGAAGTGAGCCAGTGGGTACTGTATTTCAGCAGTGGCAACTGAGATGTGAAAAACAAGCCGCATTCCAGATAACCATGCAGATTTTTAGGAGCACAGTGTGTATGCTCTTGTTTACCAGTAGCAATCTGCATAGCTAATATAATATAATATAATAATTTCTCAACTCTGTTGAGAAAACATGTTTTGGAGCTGAGAGTTTGCTCTATCAAATACTGTTATTATGCTCTTTGTATCTGTTGTAATTTCAACAAATAAATGAGAGGAGTCACTTCTAGAGCGATCTATATATTTTTGTCTCATTTAATGTTACAAAAGAAAAAATATATATATATAAATGAGATTTCTCTTTTTCTCAATTCTTCTCTTGTAGTTTGTCTTATTTAAACTTGGCTTATATCATGTTTCCGACTCCTATGAGGTTGTACAAGTCTTATGAATTTAGTCCTCACATCCTCTTTACATTCCATATTTTTCATCTCTTATTTTTTTCAGTACTTTGCAGAGATTTTCCCCTTCTTACTGATTTCACCTTCTCTCCCTACTTTTCTGACTGCATGTGTACACATGGAAGAGTTCCCTCCCAGCAGATATTCCTTATGAAGATGTATCCGTGGTACCCTGAGTTCTAGTAATACTATAATATATCTTACCAGGGAGAAAAATGAAAAAAAAATATGTGATCTTTTCTTTACATTGCATTCTTCATGTCTGTTATATTGGTGCTTTTAGAGTCAGCATGGCAAAGGAGATGCTTTTTAAAATCTTGTACAGATCTCACTGTACTCCTTTTTCATTATTTGTCACATTTTCTAGTTTTTCTATGTCTGGAAATTCCCTGATGCTGCCTCATTGCATGGGGGATCAGTGTTTTATTCAAGAGTGTATTATATCTAATGTACACAAGATTTTGCTAATAGAAGCTCCAATCCCCTGTGGTGACAGGACTGCCGCATGACAGATCAGGCTGACCAGGTTTCCATCCAACCTGGCTTTGAACACCTCCAGTAATGAGACATCCACAGCTTTTCTAGGCAGCTGTCTCAGTGCTACCCTCTGAGTAAAGGATTTCTTCCTAACAATCTAGATTTCCTTTCTTTTAGTTTAAAGCCATTCCACTTTGTTCTATAGTGCTAGGCCACATAAGAAGTCTTCTCCCCTTCTGGCTTGTAAGCTCCCTTCAAGTACTGTAAGGATGCAATGAGGTTTCCCCAGAGCATTCTCTTCTAAGCTAAACAAGCCTGCTCACTTGATCTTACTTCAAAGGAAAAGTGCTCTAGCAATCTGTTCATTTTCGTGGCCCTTTTCTGAGCCTGCTCCAATAGCTTTACATTATTCCAGTCCTTGGAGTCTCAGGCCTGAATGCACACCTCTAAATGGGGCCTCACAAAGGCAGAGTAGAGAGGGACCAATACCACCTTCTCCCTCCTGGCCACCATTTTTTTGATACAGCCCAGGATACAGTTGGATTTCCAAGAACTTCTCCATGGGGCTGCTCTCAATGAGTTCTTCTGTACGCGTATCTGGGATTGGCCTTGCCCATGTGCTGCATCTTGCAGCACATCTTGGCCTTGTTGTCTCATTAGGCTCTCATGGGCCCACTTCTCATGCCAGACAGTGTCCTTATGGGTGACATCCCTCCTTTCTATGGTGTCAGCTGCGTCACTCAGCTCAGCGTCTTCCACAAACTTGCTAAGGGTGACTCAATTCCATCATCTATGTCACTGACACTGGCTTCCACCTGGACATAGAATCACTGACCACAACCCCCTGGCTATGACCCTCCAAGCAAGTCTTTATCTGCTGAAGAATCCAACCTTCATACTCTTGTCTAAGTCGGAGATAAGGGTGTGTTCAATGTCCTGCATATGTTCATGCAGATGATATCAGTTGCCTTCCTTTGTCCACTGAAGTTTATTTCTCTGGAAAAACATATTCTTCTCTTTTTCATTTATTTTCCTTTCCCCCTACAATGAGAGGTAGAACAGATATTTTCTACAAAAGGTAAAGATGCAGTAGCTGTAGAAGATTCACAAAAAGGCACATTACACATAATACACAACCATTGGTTGCTCAGTTTTAGTTGTCATTCAGAAGGTACTGCTATCATCTGCTAATAGTACAATTTTGTCCTTTTAATTCTGGACAAAAAGATTAAGATACAAAAACTGACGTTTTTGTGTAATCTCAGTCTTAAACTAGCTTGTGCAGGAGAATCCCAACTCAGTTCTTCATAGTAGCTTTATAACAAGAGGGCTGAAGGGTCTTCAGTAGGTCACCTGGGCCACCATTCTCTTCAGAGAAAGATTACCATTCTGTATCATTCGGAGTAAATTTGTTTAGTATTTCTGTAAGTCGTACTTTATTATTTTACAGAAGTAATTTTTCCTCTTGAATTAAAAAAAAAATCAAAGCTAATAGACTCTGAATACTCTCTAGGTATATTTAAATTTTCTATTATCTTTTGAAGAGAAAGAATCGAGTGTTTATGATACATAACATTATTTTTGTTCAAATTGATAATTAGCTCTACCAAGACCTTTTCCATGTCAAGTGAAGACATGTACTGGATTTTAATTAACATCTGCAAGTAATCATTCTATCCACTCAAAAATACAATTAGGGTATTTGTACTTGATACGATATTTCATTAATAGCATTGACCTATTTCAATATTTCTCTATGAAAAAATTATCCCAAAAGAGTACCTTTAAGTACTCTTTTTAAGTACTCCAGTGTCTGACCACTCTCAAATATGGTGAAAATATAGTCAAATATAGTGACTGAATTACATTTCCTTGAAATATTCCCATTCCCTGCCTAATTTATTAGCATGGCAGATCTGAGCCTACAAGGAGTTCCTATTTGCTTGTTTTTATTCACTTGTCTGGGAGATGCTGATGAATACAGTCCAGTTAATATGCAAGTGTGGTATGTCTGGCAATATGTAAAAGCCTGTTAAATGTCACATAAATGGAGAAGAAAATGAGAGAAAGGGTATCTTCCTTCAAGTAAAAGAATTATTATTTATTTGAAATTAGTCATTGAAAAACACAACCCATAACTATGTTCTGTCAGTTAATTGTTTACATTATCTTCCCCATAGTACCAAGTAAAATATTATAGTACAGTATGACCGCAGAGGATCCCAGAATTGAAGAATTCTGTCTGAAAGCACAAACTGAAAGAAAAGGTTAGTAATTCCCTCCTGTTGCTGAGCACTGACATTCTTAACATTGCACAGAGGAGAGTGGTAAATGTCACCGTGTGATAGCTCATATCTTGAGCGACAGAAGAAACAGATAACTGAGAGGGTTATTCACACTATCTGCCTAGGATTACTTTAAACATACAACTGAAATTTGATTAAGATCTAGAAATTAGTTCTTTATTCCCTGTGTATCAAATAGACTGAAAGATAATACCAACAAAATGTGAATTCAGAATAACAGAACTGGATTATTAAAATTAGATGGTAGGAAATCTATAACCTGTAATACAAGTAAGTAAAAATCACTATCTTCTAAACTTACTGTCACAGGAAAATAGTTTCTACCAAATTCAGAATACTACTATTATATTAATCATTCTAATAACTAAAAATACATGCTTACTTTCCTGTGGATCTGACACTGATCACAGCTGTAACAATAGTGAGCAACAGAGATGTAAACAGTGAAGACATATTTATTTGACCAGAAGTATTGGTGTTAGTATTCACGGCACTTTCAAGAGAGAGCCAGAAAACAAACAGGAGCAGAGATATGGCAAGTGACACTTTATTCAGTAATGCTGGCCAATGCCATAAAGCTTTTGCATCTTTGTTTTTGCCAGAGAAGGAGGAAAAGAGCTACTCCCAGGACAAAACATGGAAAAAAAGACGCGCAGAACCAATCTGTATTTAAACTTACTCTTGTTTACTGTATCAATTGAACTCTACTTTTTAATTACTTTTTGTTTTTTATATATGAGATTTTTTTAACATGGAAATGCACATGGATGAAGAGTCAATTTTAAATCTTTTAACTAGTAAAGAATACTTGCCATCATTTTCACATATTTCACCTTGGATTTCTTTGAAAATTTAGTACTTAGCCCGATGTCATTAAAAAATGAGCTGGGAAATGGCTGGCATCTGAACTGCAGCTGAATAGTCATATTTTCTAAGTCTAGGGTGTCACAAGACATGTAAGCAAAATCCTCAAATTTTTACAAGTCTGATGTTTCTCTTCTCAGAAAATAAAGCAAATGAGCCCAAATGAAACTGAAATACAACATTTTTCTTTTTTTACTGAGTAAGCCTGTTCTGGCGACATGTCACTCAAAAACATATCAAACATGTCGAAATTAAGAAAACGAGCCAGCAAGCAATCTAGCGAACAAAAAATATTTTCTACATAGGATTAGTTATATAAAGCTGACCTTAATTTAAAAAAAACTTTATCTACATATACTGACAGGCACCATTTAGTGATTAAGAAAAGACCAGAATTAATGGTGAAATTTTTGAGCATCTTATTATTTGCAAAATTATTTTTCTCACACAATATTTAGTATCAGTTCCTATTCCTATTCCAATTCCTATTTTCAAAATTTATTATGTTTTTTCTTAACGATATTCCATTTTGTGAATATAAAAAACATTTTTGTTTTAAATAAATAACAAATTTACATGTGTGTATTTGACACTGGAACAAACAGATTTGCTATTTTACCTGACAATCATTACTACAGTAAAAATAAAATTAAAATCCAGGTGCCAACATCAGTGACAGCTTTTCTGTGCTGTACAGAAGGAACACTGTAATGTTAAGATCTGCTTCTCTGAAATACATTTTAGCACAGATGGGTTTTTTTCCCACTAATATATTGTCTTCATTTGTGAGATGCCTTGAAATATAAAGAATGCTGAGCGCATTCTGTATGTAACATCTCTGCAGAACTGAAAATAGCTAATAATTTATTTGAGAGAACTGCATGCTTGACAGGAACAACTGATAGCAATACATTTAGTTTTCAATTTCATCTTCTAAATGAGAATAACATTACCATCCTTGGGAACAAAAGAATAACATTTAGCATGCCTGGCTTAAGATTTATTACTTGTGAACACAGACTAACATAACTTCCACACTTGAAAATCCAAAGATTAATTGCAGAAAATCTTGACATAGGATTCCACCAATACACTGAATATATAAAAGTAATTGAACACAGGGAAATTTGTTTTTCTAGATTGTATTTCTACATTACATGCTCCCATATTTCATCAGGATAAATCAAAAACAAATACTCAGTGAAAGCAGTAACATTTATTGACTGAATTCTGAATTAAGCCAATGAAAATGTTTTGACACAAGATTTAATTTCTATTGCTGCAGGTGGAATTATAATGGTCTGTATATATTGTTGGAAACACACTACTGATTTCAGAAACATTTCTATCTTTCATTTATAACTCTTCTGTCTAATTAAAATACTTTCCAAATCATGACATACTACCTAAATGCCCTACCAGTTTCTGTGGTTTGTGGCAGTTTCTGCTATTTAGCTTAGCTTCTAACTCATTCACATAATTACGCAAATACAAAGAGTCTGAAAATCCAATGGACTTCAGGGTCAGAGGGAACATCCCTCCTTTTGTTCTATCCAACACTGATCACAAATATACCACAGACTCAGGCAAACCTAACTTGATTAGCAAAGAGCAGTGCCTTTACAGACAATGCATACACCTAAAGAACATGTAAAAGATGACATTTCCATGTAGAAATGTAATTCCAAGAAACAGCCTCTTCTTGCTCTTAGCTGCTGGCTGATTAAAGCCTGATGGCCGACCTCATCCACATACATGCACTGGGGTCCTACTGCTCGTGGGCTTGCATCTCTAGCCCATCCATTATCCAGCTCTCAGGCCCCTATATATAGTCTCTCTGACAGTTCAGACACCTAAGCTTCAAAATCAGCCTTTTCTTGCATGTCTATGAACCAAATGGGTAGCATTAGTTCTTCCTTTTTGTGAAGCAAGGAGACAGTTGGTATGTTTGGTAATGTTGATAAATTAACAAGTTCAAATACCTGGAGTACTGTATTCAGTTTTGGGCTCCCTGGTACAAAAAAAAAAAACAAAAAAAAAAAAAAAAACACAGGGATATCCTGGAGAGAGTCCAGCACAGGGCTATACTGATGATAAAAGACCTGGAGCAACTCCCCTATGAGTAAAGGCTGAGTAACCTGTGTCTGTTCAACCTTGAGAAAAGAAGGCTCCAAGGTGACCTTAAAGTTTATAAATATCTTAAGTGCGGGAGTCAAAAAGACATGGTCAACCTCTTTTCAGAGGTTTGTGGGGACAGGACAAGGGGAATAAGGCATAAACTTGAGCATAGGAAGTTCTGTACCAACATGCAAAGGAACTTCTTCACAGCGAGGGTGATGGAGCACTGAAACACAATGCCCAGGGAGGCTGTGGACTCTCCTTCTCTGGAAATGATTCAATACCCATCCTGGCACCGACCTGTGTAGTCTGCTGTAGGAGCACTGCTTTGCAGGGGAGTTGGACTACATAATCTCTAGAGGTCCCTTCCAACCCCCATACGTCTGTGATTCTTCCCATGACAAACAGTAAAGACTGTAGTAACACAGCTACCGTATTTCATACAAATAAAATATACTCAAATATACTTATTTCTAGGTAGTATAGTTCATTTCTGCAGCAAATGAGTAGTAAATATGGACTGAACATTTGGCTTGCTCGAGGAAAGCTTATGAAAACAGCTTCACTCTTTCTGAAGATTATACTGTCTTCTGTTTGGCTTTGATAACTCTTCAAAATAAGCCTAGGTTGCCTTCTCTTGTATAACCCTCATCTTCTGTAGCAATCCTCTCTGAACTGAGGAAAATGATATGATACAATTGCACATGATGGCATACTCTTCGGTGTGCTTCAAAGAGAAAGTGTCAATTACAAAACACATTTCTTTTTATGTACCATAACAATTCAATATATTGAATAATTCAAATAATTTTACTTAAGTAACAGAAACAAACAAACAAACAAAAGATCTTCAGTATTAACTATCACGCCTCATTATATAGCTTTGGATATGTCTCCGGGGCAGAAAAGAGGAAAGCTTGCCAGTTTACGTTTGTCTATGCATAGCTTAACTTTTTTTGTATCAAACTTTGCACTAATATCTAAAGTAGACAGTAAATCTTACTCTTTTTATGGAATGCAAGATATCTTTTCAAGGGCTTAACCTGGAACTCAAGCTGAAACTAAATCCAACACAAGATCATCTAGGAATGAAGTTCTAATTAACTGAAAATCCTGAAGACCTGTGACAGCGATAAAATGGCCTTTTTGGCTTTGTTTGAGGGATATTTTTTACAAGGCGAATATCGTTACAGGATTTACAATTCTCAAAAAGAACAAAGATAGGGAAAAGGATCTGAGGAAAAGAAGAACCTCTAAAGTCATGCCCTACCTCATTAATGTATATTATAATCTCTGATTACAGAATCATGTCTCCATACTGAAAAATTTATTTTATAAGCAAAAATGCTAAAATAAATACATCAACTCAGAAAACTGAAAATTTTGTCATACTTGTATGTATCTCAAAAAGAACTTTTTTTTTTTTAGCTTTCCAACATTAATTAATGAAAACACCCCCGTAAAACTTGCATATTTTTCCTCAACGGTCATTTCTGGGTAGTTATTCTACCCTACACTGAGTAGTATTAAACGATTCACTGTCTTTAATTACTCTAATTTCTATTTTCAGCTCATATGTTGTCCAACACTGTAAATTTCTATGGCACGATAAAGAATCATGGAATACTCTGAGCTGAAAGGAACCCATAAGAATCACCAAGTCCAACTCCTGGCCCCAAGTAAGATCACCCCAAAATCTGACGATATGACTGAGCGCGTTGTCCAGACCCTTCCTGAACTACAGCCACAACCATTTCACTGGGGAACCTGCTCCAGAGTCCAAGCATGCTCCCTGTGTAGAAGCTTTCCCTGATATCCAATATGAACTTCCCCTATCCCAGCTTCATGCCAGTTCTCTCAGGTCCCATCAATGTCACCAGAAAGCAGATCTGGCTCAGTGCCATCCCTCCTCTCCCCTCATGAAGCAGGCTGTAGGCTGACAGAAGACCTCCTACAGTCTCTGCTATGGGCTGAGCAATCCAGGGGTTCTCAGCCACTCCTCATCCGTCTTCCCCTCTCAATGGGGAGATGTTCACCGTATCTGTAGCCCTCCTCTGGATGCTCTCAACAAAGTTTTCTGTCTTTTTTGTACTGTAGCATGCAAAACTGCATAAAGTAATCAAGGCGAAACCACAACACAATGCAGAGTGGGACAATCACATTCCTGAACCGGCTAGCATGATATCTTCTTAATCAAACTTCCACTGACAAATTACAAATATGAATCCAATTTTTTACAATTTTTGTAAAAGTTGAGATTTCCAATTAAAGAATAAAATTTAAAATACTATAAAAGTTTGAGGATGCCAAAATCATGATATATCAGAGGATTTGTAGCATTTTCCTTTAATGTAATATAGGTTGTAAAAGTTTAGATGTGGGTTTCCTTTCTCAGGTTGAAATTATTTTTCTCTTAATACGAGACAAATATATTGCAAAATTACAATTGCTAAAAAAACGATTTCAAAATGAAAGTTTATAAAAACAGCTGTGTTCTGCACAGGACAGTAATTTTATTTATTTATTTTTGAAAGGTCACTGTTTTGTATTTCACATTCTCTGATTTCAGTACTTTATTCTGTCTTTGGAAATTTTCACCTACTAAAAATGCTCAGTAAATTCAATGAAAGCATTCACCCTTTTTTTTTTTCCCCTCTTCATATCATCATCCGTTCTATTCTACTTTAGAACTGTAATTTCTAGAACTCATACTGTAAGCATGATTAAAAAAAAAAAATGAAAACCTATGACCCAAAAGAATCTTTCCATCTAATCCTCAGGATTATTATGAATGCCACATTTCTTTTCTCTTAGAGAAGAATAATCATTGTCTCAATCTTCTGAAAATAACACGTGGCAATTCAGAGCTTATTATACAATATTTAAGCCTCCCTATTACAGATTTGCCTTTTGCACGCACTTTAGAAGTAAATGATAGAAAGATCTGATAACCCACTGTAGTGTAATTCACTACACTCAGATATGAAATGAGATAGTATATATTTTAACACCACACATTAACATGCTTTGCACAGCAAGACTTTTGTGCCCACAGAAAAAAGTGAAGGTAAAGAATTGGAGCATTACTGTTTGTTGCGTATTCATAAAAATGTAGAATGTCATTGATTTGTTTTTGTATTAATAAGATATACCTATATGTATCCTTCAAAATTTAAGAATAGTAATATTACTATTGTTATTTGGAGTAAGACCTCCAGTTTTAAAAAATCCTTACAAGAGATACACATAGCTTCACAGTGGATTTAAACATTAGGTTTCCAAAGCTAGAAAGAAGACTGACACTTAAGATTTTTTTTCTTTCCAGTTGTTTTATAAAATTTAAAGTATTTCAGAAAACAAAAACAATTTTATGTGATAGACTCATTTCCTGTTATTTCCAATTTAATGCAGAGACAAAGATTTATAGGTTAGCCAAGAACTATCATGAGATAAAGATCTGGTATACGCTTAAGGAAAAACAAATGAACATACAAAGAAATGAAACTAATAAACAAACAAAATTTCACATCCAAAAGCCAAAGAAATAAAAGATGAAGAAAAAATTCAGGATAACATTAAAACAAGAAATACAAAACATTTTAAACTTTTTTTAGTTATATATAATTACCGTGAAGATACATATATGTAAAAAAAACTTACAAGCTGTACAGCTGAAATTGTTTTCTTTTACTCTGCGACTCTCAAAGCAAACAGACTTGAGGCATGGGAGCAGGTGTATTTCTCTGTGATCTGAGATTTCACTTCCAGCTGCTTTGTTTGACTTCTAAGTCAAACATCTAAGCATGATGCAAGTCTAAACTAGACACCTAGTCTTTTATCTCTTTTATTAGTAAAGGCAACTGTATGCAACTGGGAAATCCTAAGACTAATAGCTCTGCAGTATGGAACCTTGAGTCCTGATTTTCTTTAATAGGTGTCTGAATAACCTTTACAATGAAAGAAAAGTGATAATTAAAAAGTGTTATATTAGCAATTTTTGAGATTAATTACATTTTTATTAAATTTTCAATATTATTAAGAGAATTAGAGTAATTATAATAATCTGTAGAGAAAGAAAATCAACCAACATCCAAAAATTCAGCAGAACATTTTTTTAAATAAAGATCAGCCACTAAATTGAGTAACATACAGTGAGAAAATTGTATGTAAATGTTTCTCTACATTTCTGTTAAATATGCATCAGCATTAATCAAAGATGAGTTAAAATGAAGAACACTTTTACATTAGGTGATTTTTGAGTAAATTGGAGAAAGAGAGCCTGTACCAACATTAATACCCATCTAAGAAACTTAGGATCTTTGTAAATTCTATAATTTGTACAGAAAATAAATATTTGGCTTTCAGTAATCCAATATCTTAGTTCACATCTATAGTATACAATGAGTAGGAAAGTTATGAAATGTATTCTGTAACCAACCTAATTTTTATACACTATAGGTTGGATTCTCACTAATTGTTGAACATCTAAGCACAAATCAAGTCTAAACTAGACATCTAGTCTTTCATCTCTGTTATTAGTAAAGGCAACTGTATGCTCTGAGAGTGACGCAGCACACAAGTCAGCAACATGTTCTAGCCAAACAACATCAAAAACAAACACCTAATATAAGCTCTAAGCTCTGTTTTTCAGCATAATCTCACAGTAAATTTACAGTAAGCCTAATAAGTTAGAGCACAATCTTGGCACCATGCAAAGATGGGACACAGTCTAGGACTTATGGTTAATTACTAGCAATGACAATACTGTTCTTAATGGATCAGTGGCTAACAACAGTTTATGGGCTGGTTTGGCCCAGTTCTGCGTCTAATGTGGGTGGGGGACTCATGAACTCATGCCCTGGGAAAAGGGGAGAAGGGAGAGGGCAGAGAGATGGGCCTTAAAATAAGCAGTGGCAACAATACGAGGAAGAAAAGTAGTTTTCTATATAAGATGTCAGGAAGCAAAATAATAATATAATACAATATAATTGGAGTTGAAGCTAATAAATAAAATCAAGTGAGAGAGAAAGTGTCCGAAACCAAAGGCCTTATGCTAAAGCTGAAGGCAAGAAAGCTAGGAAACCTCCAGTGCTGAGATGACAAGCAAAAGAAGAAGTCTAGGGACTTATGTACAGCTTTATCTTTCCCTCTGGGTGGAAAACTGGAGCGCAAAGTCCTCTGGGGTACATAAATAGGAACAGGCACCCAGAAATTCAGCAGCCCATGTATTTAGAGCATTAACTTTTAAACTACCAGTACTTCACACGTTGTTACAATGTGGAATACTGATAAAAAAAATCATAAAACCATGACAGCAGCCAAAAAATTGAATCAAATTTTCCCAAAGTAAAAGTGATTTTTTTGTTGATTTTACTTATTTTAAAATATATTGAAACTAATTCTTAACTATTATACTTACTAGTCTATTTGATTAACCTGTACCTAAATCACCATGACAATATTAAAACAAAGTCTTCAGTCATATTTTAGACAAAAATTTTCCGTCTCATTCTTACATCAGTAGAGGAACTGGTATTAAACACTCATAAGATTAGACTAGCATGACTTCGTTATTAATTCACTCTAAAAAAATTACGCAGACTTTTCAGTAGACATTGATTTATAATCTCAGCAACAACACACGATCATAACTCAAGAGACTCAAGAAATGACCAGATGCAATGACACTGTGCAGGATATTAAACATTAACAACTGAAATCAAGCAATGGATTAGTCAATTGTACCCTCTCAAGGAAGGAAAAAGAACGACCATCAATCACTCTGTCCATTCCTTTGACAGAACTGCTTACTTCTAATTACTATGTTACCTGATAAAAAGCTAAGATATCTTACCCCAATTTTATAAATCTAAATATAAGGAAGGTAAGAAGAATTAAGGAGAAATTATATTATTTCGAGGAGATGAGTCTTTGAAAGTTCAGTGGCAACTCAAGCTTCCCATTTCTCTCCTAAATCCAAAACACAGCATTTGTCACTATGAAGCAATAGTCAGTATGAAGAAAATAACTCAATAGCAGCCAAAACCATGACCAAGGTATCATTTAGTTTCTTTTTGTTAAGTTTTCACGTCCATTTTTTAGGAGAACAGAACACTTGCAGCGTGAATGTGTTAGATCATTTCTTTGTTAGCTACCCTTGTGCTATGTTGTGTTCTTGTATAAAAAGAACAAGAGGGTCAGGTGGAATTCCTGGACATCCAGGAAACCTACTGTACCTCTAAACTTTCTGTTAATTTAGGAGTACTTTTTTATGAAAAATATCTAGACAGACCTGCTTAAAATTTCCACTTAAATAATCCACTGCATTCACTCAAGGCTGTGATGCTACCACAGAAGATGCAAATCTGACCACATGAAAAGGTTAAGAAAAAAAATTATAATTATCATAATTATGCTTGCACATACATAAGCTTGTCACATAAATGAACCCTGACATGGATTTCTTTGATTCAGACATATATAGCAAGACCGCAGTCAAAAGAGGTCTCCAAGAGTCAAATGTAAAAAAAAGTTTGACCCACTTTAAGGTCAGACGATATTATTAGACTCTGATAAGCATTTGAAAAGCCTGAAAAAACTTTCAGGAACTTTCACTATAGTCCCCTTTGATTATAGATAAATGTTTGCTCAGAACACTCCATTTTACTCTTAAAGGAAAAGGCATCCAGGGTAAAATTCACAAGGACTTACTGTCAGACATAGTAGTAAAATCCTCTGCAGGAGCGTTAATCCATCCCAACAGTCACACGTTCTTGTCAAAGTACAATTGTACTGTTAAATCCTTCTTTTGTCTTCTCAGTGAATGTAACTACTGGGGGAATAGACATCTAGCAATGTCAAAGTCACCACAGTAGTCTATGTAGGGCACATTTATCTTTTCTTCTCAGATGTCCAGTGAACCACAACAGCATTAAATCCACATTTATATGTAGGGCTATGCCCAAGATGATCAGGAAGTCACAGGGACTGTACTCAATTTTCATTCCTTATTAAAGGAAAATGAGCTGCTCTACAGAGAAAGTGTCAGAAGGACGAAGGCATTAGAATGCAAAATGAAGAAAATTTATATAGAAGAAAATGAATGGAGATGAGAACAGAGATTCAGGGAGCCCTTCCACTCAAGTTGCGCTGCACTCAGTATTTGTGAAAATATGATCGATTTGTGATCTACCCTTCTATAGAAGGTAATTCCTCTTGAGCACTTATAAATCACAATATTTACAGAGGGAGAAGAAAATCCACAAACTAAACATCATAACTGAAAATCAAGTATCCTCACAGAGAAGCCTATTAACCTAGTATTTGACTTACTTCAATGAATTGTAAATTACATGTATTACTCTTTAGTGTAATTATATGATGAGAACAGATATGGAGGTAATCTAGCTGTAATAGAAGTTCTGACATGAAGCATCACTGAACAAAGAGACAAGAATATGCTATCTTAAAAACTCATCCTGGAAACCAAGCCTAGGAACAAATAATACCCTTAAAGAGTGGCTGAATTAACCTCATGGTGAAGGTATCCTGAAGACACCACTGATTTAAAAAAAAAAAACACAAAAACAAACAAAAAAACAAAACCAAGATGCTGAGTAACAACTTACTGAATGGGAATCAATGTGAGAAACAACGCCCTTGTTTTAACAACTACAAACCTGGAACAGAATGTCTAGAAGACAAACCTGCAGGTGTTGGTCAACTCCTGGGTAAACATGAGTCAGCACTGCATCCAGGTCACCAAGAAGGTCAACGGCATCATAGCTCATATCAGTAGGGTTGCCAGCCGGAACAGGAAGGTGATCAACTATCTGTTCTCAGCACCAATGAGGCTACACGTCAAATACTGCATTCAGTTTGGACCCCTCACTACAGGGATGACATTGAGGCCCTGGAACACGTCCAGAAAAGAGCAACAAAGCTGCTGAGGGGTCTGGAGGACAAACCTTAAGAAGAGTAACTTAGGGAACTGGTGCTGTTTAGTCTGGAGAAGGCTCAGGGTAACCTTATTGCCCTTTTCAACTGAGGTGGTGGTGAACTGGCAGTTGGGCCCTTCTCTCAGATAAGTAGAGGGAGGTTGCACTAGGAGAGGTACAGGTTGGATGTCAGGAAAAACTTAATTCTCCGAAAGATTGGTCAAGTGCTGGAATGGACTGCCCAGGAGGTGGTGGAGTTACCATCCCTGGAGGTGTTCAAGAAATGCTTAGATGTACTAAGGGATATGGCTTAGTGAAGAAACATTGGTGGTAGTGGACAGCTGGACTAGATGATCTTGGAGGTCTTTTCCAACCCTGGTGATTCTTCAATACCATGATTCTACCTCTCACATTGTTCTGCCAGCAAGGAGATCAGAAGTACACAAAAATTTCCCAAGACAAATATTACACATGAGACCCTGCATTCCTAGGAGTGGCTAAACAGCTGCCTGCTGATACAAAGCAGAAAATTCCCCATTTTGCTTTACTTGCATGTGCAGATTTTGCTTTTCCAAGAAATCAGACTTTATCACAACTCCCTCCTCTACTTTCTTTCTTCCTTTCACCCTTGATACAAATGTATTCATAGAATAACCAACACTGCATAAATCAGATCCCTGTATGTACATAGTCTGTTGGAAGTATGCACTGCTGCAAAATCTGATTTTCCCCACATCAAATCACATTTCTATTACCTCTAATTTTTGCTATCATTAACTGATATTAAATCTTTAACATTCTGTTTATTTCAATTGAAAGAACAGATACAAAGAACACAATAACATTATCTGATAGATCCAATTCTCAGGTACAAAACACTTTTTTTTTTTAGTCACCACCATTAGTTCTTTATTTTCACCAGCAATGAACCTACATGCCACACTCATAAAACGCAGCAACAATGGAGGCAATCATTGCCACTACTCCTGAAATGAACTGCCTTATCATGCTGACATCCACTGATTAGTCTCCATAAACATACAACATGTGTTGACAGATGTTATGGGTGCAATTTTTCCACATGATGGAATTGAGTTCTGTACCTTTGCTCCATTCATACTTCCATGCCAGACTGCCCCTCTGCCACCATCTGATGCACAGCAACAAAATGTAACAGAGTATTGTTGGTAAGGTTCGATTTCTATTGCCTTGCCATCAACATCCACTTCTGACATTGTGGACCAACATAATAAAATAGAATGCATTACTTTCGGAGCAGCCCTCATATATTGGATGAGGGCTGTTCTGGTTAGTTTCTTTTGTTTCCCAGTAGGCATCCATATAAGACCCAGCACAAAAAAATAGATGCTCTAAGTTTCTGTCTTACATTTTTGTAAAAGTCTACATCAAGATACAGTCGATACTTTTACTTGACAAAAGAACTCTTACAGCAGAAAACCTTAAGTTTTTTTCTGGGAATAAAGACAACAACTAGACAATTCATTGGAAGGTACTGCCATCCACAAAGCGTTATCTTTGCTTACCTAAGGAAAAACACTGGTTCCAATTTCACATTTCAAGGATTCATCTCAAAATATAATTTTTCTTCTTGCCTTTTCTTTGTCAAATAAAAGAACCAATTAACATCCACCACAAGGAACCACTTACAGTTCTCATAAAAGTTTGAACTCAATTTATCAAACAATGCTACTGTGCTCTTTATCAGTTGTAGTTTCCTCTGAAATAAATAGGAAACATTACTTTTGGAACTATGCATCTTTGTGCATGGTTTTCCTCAGAGTTGAGGCAAGGAGTCACATTAGACTACCTTGGGACTACCTCTGCAGATTATTCCAGTTTCAGCTAGAAGCTCACAGTGAGTAACATGCCCATTCTTATTTATAGAGTAGTTACACAAAGACTTTTAATAGAACAGTTGAGTTTATCAGGGAATCTCCATGGTATTGCAGTAGTAGGTATAATGCTTGAGACGATCGCCAGAACAGAAGTTGTGTCTTTTCCACTCACTTCACAAAATCCGCTTCTCATTCCTGTATTATGGATGGTTAACAATGCTTTAAATTCTATCACTGGTTGTAATCTTAATTCTCTAACAGAAAACATGATTTACATGATTTACATTAACTGTAGTTTAAACCAAGGTCCAAAGAGAGACAGATTTTGAGTTAAGTTCCCAAATATTCTCAGAGTAATAATATAATAATCTGATACTTCAGAATCTAGTAAGACTCACACCTTCGCATTTTCTAGATAAGATATTCTACCTTCTTTGTCTTACAATCAAGAAAAACATTTTGGTCCCTTCTCTAAAATAAGAGATACAACACAACATCCCTAAGAACACTGTTCTGTAAAAGTAATTTACCTTAAAAATAAGCCTATAACACAATATGATTACTGCTTTAATTACTTCATTGTCACATAATCACCAGACTCATGGCAGAAAATTTCCCCAGAGAACCTTCCCTCCAAATGGAGCAGCTAAGCCATTAATTACTTGGAAAAGAAAATAACGTGAAAGATAAAACAATATTGGGTACAGCTTATATCATTGTAGAAACATGAATTTACAAATCATTCCACAGAAGTTTACAGTTCTCGTTATGCTATAAAATTTATGGAGTCTGGTTTTATGACTATCAATTTTCCTCACTGTAAATGACTCTGAAAACAGAATCAGCCCTGAGTAAAGAGATTCGTCTTCAAATTGAATAGACTTAATTTCTAAAGATAGTCACTACATTGTTTTAAATTTCATCCTTAAGATAAATACTGCATTAAATTTCAACTTTTATCTCATTTACGTTTAGTTGTCTACAATGCAACTATGTGTGTCTAAGATACTTAAATCTTCTTTATGAACAGTGAAAGGGGAAAAAGAACTCCATCAATCACTATCTAATTACCTATATTAATCCACCTGAAGCAACAAACCACCCTCAGAGAGACCTCAGACATTGAGATGCAGCTAGAAACTATGAAAAATTCTTATTACTTCTTCCTATCCAGTCTACAACAGAAGTTTGCCTTGAAAACTGTAGTTCCCCTCCATGCTTTAGCATTAATGAACTAACATATGTTAAAAATATTATAAGAGAAACACTAGAGAAAGAAACAAGACAGTAAAGGAGAGTTATAGTGGAATATGGTGTGTCAGACAATGCTGTAAGTGGTAGCATATAGAGCAACATTATTTTTCATTTATATTTTTAAACAATTTGTTATAATCCCTTAAAACACTTGTTATTACAAGCTATAACTCCATGACCAACATGTAATATCAACATTGTTAACATTTTGTTATTTTAATTCCGCAAAAAAAAGTAAAATTAATTTGTTTAGTACATAACTGAAAGAACCACATTTCCTCTTATTTCTGTAAGACTTTCCAAACTTTATGTACTACATGATATGTTTTAGAATGATTTAAAAAGTCTTAAAAGAATATGCAAAGTGACTTGATTTTCTGGATACTTCTATGCTTTCTGCAGAAGCATGTGTCTATTAACTATTCTAGTGCTAAGTCTTCAGTATGACCAGCTAGACCTAATCCCAGGCCAAAAACTGGAATCATTTGACCCCCTCTTTTACTTGGGCACTATCAGATATACTTTTCTCCTAACAGCTTAAATAAAATTGGTCTTGAGGTTCTGAAGATACATCTTTATGATCTTGTGATTTTTTACATAAGCATAATTACTGAAAGGATTCTGATCCACCTTATACAGCGTTTGTATTCATTTACAGGATAAATAGTGAGCTTTTCTTTCTCACTAGAATTTTTTCTTTTGTCATTTCAAGCCAACTAACTGAAATGAGACAAAAAAAATATATGCATGAATCATGCATCAAAACTTTTTTTTATAGCTAACATTCATATTAACTTTAATTGTGAAAGGCTTTGCTATCATGTCACTGCATTTTCCTTGTATTGGGATTCTGAAGCTTTCAGCCATTTTATCTTTGTTATCACATTTTTAACAATTCTTGCTTAAACAAGAGGCAACATTCTCTGCTTTCTGATCTAATGGCTTATGAAAACATTGTGACTACCATAATGCCCCATTTCTTTAAACCAGCATGTATTTAACACATTACTGAAGATATTTTTTCCACTGAAATTGCAGCATATATTTTTCCATACATAGCAATCCTGAAAATAAAGTACAAGTATAGAAGTAGATATAATTAGGTATACAACATTTCAGAAGTATATCAGTCCAATATAAACCAACCTATACTGTCTTATTACTACCAGAACTTTTATCACAATTTTAAAGAAAAGGAGAAGCATTAATATAATAAAAAACAATCTACTAGAACTGTAATGATAGAGGGACCAGTGTAAATGAGGAGACATTACAAAAGCAAAGAAAGAAACACTCACCTATCTCCAAGGATCTAGGTTTGCAAAAAAAGAAATCCAAGAGAAGAAATCTCACACAGCAGATCCCTCTACGGGGGCAGTCAGCTCATAAATGAGGTCTAAGAGGGGTGGAGCCTGGCTCCCCTCCTTCCAGTCACACAGCTTAATAGCCTTCACCTGTGCTTCCAGGACTGACCGGGTCTTTTTCTCCAGGTGCTCAATCAGTGATTCAGGCTATGATTCAGCAGTACCCACGCAATGACTTCAGAACTTACATCTTGTTGAATAAATCTCAAGAAGTGAATATTCAGATCATTTTCTATCTATCTCTATTGAATTTTCATAGGTCATATGAAAGAGTAGCCACTACTCTTGGTATTCATCAGCTCTTTGTGGCAGAATGAGAAAAGCATTACTTTCATTAGTAACTTTGAAATGGCCTAATAAAATATAAGCATGACCCTTTTGAACTCAAAGTCATTATTCTCAAATGCACGCATATACAGACACTCAATTTTCTGAAGCAAAACAATACCTAAAATATGAAGGAGGAAAACTAAATGAGGAAGCAAGATTCATAACATAACACAACACAACAAAACACAATACAACACAAACAAAATGATAAAATAATGGCTTTAGAGCTACCACACTAGACTCTCAAAGGAGGAGTATGCCATCCACCAAAAACAAATCACAGTCTAAACTGGTGAAAAAAAAAAGTACAAAAATGTGTGTAAAGTAAAACAAATTTTCAAGTGGTAAAGTATATAGTGAAACAAGCAAAAGATAATTAGATCTAAGCTCATAATAAAAAGTGTTCAAAAGAAATCGGAGAAAGTACTCGCTGATAATTAGAAACTACAAACAGAATGAAATTTAAACATCTCAGAATCAAGAATAACAAAAACATCAAATGCATTTAATGGGTGCACAGATGGTATAAAAGATGGTATAAAAGAACACAGAAGAAATAAAGTAGAATACTGAATTATTTCAGTGTGTTACATCTGTTGTGGAGGAGTTCTAGAAATTTGCAACATTGAATTCATTACTGGGAAGGAGCTATCATTAGACAAGTGTGATTAGAACTAAGTAATTTGAATAAACTCTTATGATGTCCACAAGCAAGTGGTATCAATCCCAGAAGGTTGAAGGAATTCAGATACAAAACTGTTGAAATATTGTGTGATTGTGAAATCATTTAAATCAAAAAACTAGAAAATGGGTGAATGTTGATGCAGTTTCCAACTGAGAAAAAGTTATACTAGGTGGAATAATCAAATCCTAATTATTAAGACTGCTTTTGAATTAGTAAAATGGCTGCTAAATTAATTTCAATAGAGCATATGCAGAAAACTACATGTAACTATAAAACCTTATAAGTTAGGTATTTTCAAGAGAGATCTTGCATAAAAAACTAGCAGTAGCATCACCCCTATGTGCATCCACAAGCAAAAGCTAAGAATTTACAGCTTGCTAAAAAAAATAAAGTGAAATGAGTAAAAATTCTGGTGCCACTGTGTATCTCCAGGACATATTTGAATTTTGAATACTAAATATAATTCTAAGACTATGATTTCTAACAAAGAATCATAGAATCACCAAGGTTGAAACCTTGGACTTCCAAGACCGTCCGGTTCAACCGTCCACCTACCAATATATTCCCATTAAACCAAGTCCCTTAAATATCGTTCAATAAAAAATAATAATAAAAAAAAATACAAAAAATATAAAACCTAAAAGCTTGATAAAGATAGTAGAAGTTACAAGTAGTTTCTCTACAGTAATAAGAAAGCAGCTCTTTCTAACTTGGAAGAATATACTTTCAGTGAAAGATAGTTATGTAAAATAATGTGTATTGTATAATGAAAAGAGGCTGAGAGGGTAAAGAAAGATCTTTTGTTCTTTCTTCGGGAGAGCCTGAATATTACTGAAACAGCTGCTACTGGTCACTAGTCAATGATAATATTTGAGGCTTGATTCATCTTTAAACAAAACTGATGTAGATTGTTCAGTATTCTTAGAGGTATGTTTTATTATTCTATTCTTTTGATTGTAGATTATAGAATATGTATTAGGTGTACATGAACTTCCTCTGAACAAGTAGATCTGTGAGATTCTGTTAGAATGCCTTAGAACTTTTCCTGAGAATTCTTCTGAAAGTTATCTATTTCCTCCTAGCAATTTGTAGAGAAGTTAAAGCAAGCAGATACCATTCAAGCAGGTCTAAATATAAGCTCATGCATATCTAACAACTCAGAATCAGAAATCTAAATCAGTATTGTGCTGTACAGAAATTGTCAGTACTCATGCATAAGAGAATCACTTAAAGGAGCTGAGAGGAAATGCTGAAAGTGGGAAGTTGTGGATTCAGGACTTCATTTAATTGATGGTTACATCCCCTAATAATGTTTTAATGTGCAACGATCATAAACTGCAAAATTTAATCTAGAAAGCATCTTAGGCAAAGCCAAAAAAAAGAAGTTTCTCATGATGAATGCCCAGATAGATTGAGAAAGTCATTTTCTTTTTCACGCTTGTGCTCATGCTCTAGCCCAATGAACCTTTCATACTTTGCTGTCTAATGATACATTTTCAGCAATGTGAAGGTTGTGTTCTGTGCAATCCCCTAATGATAGCTGCAGCAAAAACTGCAAGGTTGATGGACATGAAGTTAAAGCTGAAGTTACAGAGATAGAATAATGAAATAATTAATTCACAATGTAAAATTTCTTTCAATCCTTAGGCCACAGGAAATTGTAGACCAAAATATCACATTGATTTTTTTTTTGTGCCCTTTTATATACAGAATTAATATGTTGCTGTGAAAAGAGAACAACAGTGAATATATATATATATATATATACATATATATATATAAATTTTTGTTAGAGATTGGTAAAAAAATTAGATGTGCTAATGTAAGATTTAATTTTACAATATGTAAAGAACCATATCAGCTTAAGGGACCTTTCTTTCTGATAATCTACTATTCAAAGTTGCATCATGATAAGTAAAATGAAATAAAGAAGATGAACAAAGAAGTGTAATAATATTAATTAAGCAACAAATTACCTTTACTTCCAAGTCCTAAGATAGCTTTCTAAAGCACTTTCTGTATTCTATTTTGTTCCTTCTGCCCCTTGTCCTATCATGGGCACCACTGAAAAGAGCCTGGCCCTATCCACTTGTATATGTCCTGTCCCACCCATAATGGACCATTAAGGGTGACCTCTGCAGACACCTATCTGTTAGATATTATTAAGCACTGATGAACAGTACCAGGTCTCTCAGCCTTTCCTCATAAGGAAGATATTCCAGGTCCCTAATCATCTTTGTGGCCCTCCTCTGCATTCTCACTGGAATTTCCCTTTTCTTGAACTGAGGAGCCTAGAACTCTTTCCAGTACTCCAGATGTGGCCTCACCAGGGCAGAGTAGAGGAGGAGAATCATTCTCATGGTCAATTTGTTGTCCACCAAGACACTCAAATGTTGCTCTACAGAGTTCCTCTACAGCAGATCAGTGCCTAACTTGTAGTTATGCATGCAGTTATTCCTTCCGTGGTGTCAAACTCCACACTTGCCATTGTTGAACCTCATCATGTTCCTCTTTACCCATCTCTCCAACCTAGCGAGGTCTTGCTGAATGATAGCACAGCTTTCTGGTCACTCTTCCTAGCTTTGTATCATCAGCAAACTTGCTGAGGGTGCATTCTATCCCTTCATCAAAGTTACTGATAATATCTTAAACAAGATCAGACCTAATACTGATCCCTGGGATTCACCACTAGCTACTGGCCTCCAACTGGACTCTGCATTGCTGGTCAGTCCACCTCACTGTACTATTTGTGCTACACTTTCTAAGCTTACCTATGAGGATGTTCTGAGTGACAGTGTCAAAAGCCTTGCTGAAGTCAAGGTAGACATAGATATATAGTTGTATATGTATGCGTAGATACATAATTGTAGACAAAATGTATAATTATATGTCCAATATGCACTACAGTGAATAATTTCTATACACCATTATATTATCTTTTAAGAAGCTATGTTAGTATGCCAGTCATGTTAGATCACGTGGTTCGTTGCCAAGAAATTACAAGAATTTACATAGAATATAGCATATGGGCGTTACTGACAGCCTTCTGTTAACTAATGATTAGCCAATATTCAATTGTATGTTATTCAAGAGTAATGTAAGACAATGAAAAAGTGATTTTTATTCCACAGGTTCCTTTGTTTCACACATTAAAGTCAGCTGAATACAGAGAGAAGTTCTTGCTTATTATGTAATATCTTTTATAAAAAAAATATTTTTGACACTACAGCACTGAAATAGGTTAAGAGAAGAAAGAGATTAAGAGAACAGACTTAAGAGAAGTATGTTCTCAGCAAAAGTTCTGCAGTTTAACTGTCCACCTTAGAAAGTCTCATGTCAGTTATTCAAAATTCATGGTTATCGATGCAGTCATGTCTAGACTATTTATCTCTCCAAGGAGTTTTAAATCACTTAATTCAAATTCTAGTATACGCATTCTTCATGCTTCAAGAGTCTCTATTCAAATTTGACTTTGGCAGGACTTCTGTCTGTCATGCATACCTCGTTTATCTTCATCAAAATGTTTTAGTAGGTCTTTTCATAAGTGCTGTATAAGGTAAGTATATATTATTATCCACATTTCCCAGGTGTGGATTTAGAGAACAGGGAATAAATAATTCTTCCAGGTTATACATTTAAAACACAGGGAAAACAATGGGATTGAATCTTGGTCTATCCATCTGAACTGTCTACCTATACAGCACAGAGTGCAGCTGGATCTGTAGGATGAAGTTAGAATAAATGTGAAGTTCGTAAGTGGGCACAAGAAACATGAGGTTCTCCTAACATTCCAGCTGTGATATAAGCCAGCTGTTTTGCCTGAATATTTCCTTTGCTACTGAGGATTTTTTTCTTATTGATCCATATCTCAAGTACGAGTCACTCACTTGTAGTGTATATCTCTCACTGTAATTAGGTCCTTTACCACAGAGTTGCATGTGGAGATGTTTTTAAATTTCTTTGAAGTGAAGAAGTTTTTGATTATGTTTTCCAATAGGACATCAGAAAAGATGAAAAACAAAAGAAAAATGACTAAATTTTTGATGATATAATGTGTAATTACATTATGACCCAGATAGTCTGACTTAAGAAAAGGAGAAATAGCTTCAATAGTAGTGCTTATGAGAATCTTGTTCGTTGAATTTGCGTAAAATAAATAAGGTACAGGGAAACTTAAAACATGCAAGAAAAACCCTGATTTTGTTCCCATATGAACTTAACAGAATCATCTCTGCAACACATAAAAACAAGCATGTTTATTTTTGCACAGTGACAATTTCAGGATTCAAATTCCTTAAAAACAAGTTGTGTCAAACCAAGCTGGGTTACCAGAATTTAACATTGTGCTCTATATTTTCAATTGCATTCTGTACACACATGTCCAAGATATGATAGAATCACAGTAAAAGCATAATATTCAGTATATTGCTTGCAAATATTGCAAAATTCAGCACAGCTAAATTTAATGTATTTACAACTGTACTCGTACATTTTATAACATATTGATTCTCATACATTCCAGATCATTGTACCCTTATTTTGCTCTGTATTTCCTTACCACAGTAAACATACTGTCGCACTCCAAGATAGTGGTTTTGATCTAAGGTTCAGACTTCTAAATGGATCCATCTGATGGAAAATTTGTATATAACAGTTGCACTCTCAGAGGATGGCACTGGAAAGTTAATATTCACTTAATATTTATGACATACTGCTAACCCCATTGTGCCTACTTAAACTCGTCAACTTGTAGGGAAGACTTACCCCTCATTTACATTAAGCTGTAATCTTAGGTAACCAGGACTTGCAGATACAGCTTAAGAATGATAGCTCTCCCTGTTGGTTAACTGAGAGAGATTTTTTACTCCTTTTGTATCTCATAGCAGCTCAAAATTATCCACTGTCTGATGATCGCAACAGTGTTTGATTCCAGAGCAGGGAAAATGTTGTTCTTCATACACAGTTTTGTACTTATGTTCTAAATAGAACTCCTGTCACCGTTATTTGAAAATAGTGTTTCTGTGACCAGATCCTTCTAAGTGTTCTTCTGGACTTGTTTAGCCTGGAGAAAACCTCAGGAAGACCTTGCTGCAGGCTTTCAGTGTTTGAAGAGAGCTTACAAACAAGATGGAAAGCCACTTTTTGCATAGCCTGACATGGAGGACAAGGGGGAACAATTTTAAATTGAAAGAGGGGAGATTTATGTTAGATGTTAGGAGGAAACTCTTTACTCAGAGGGTGGTACTGGAACCAGCTGTCCAGAGAATCTGTGAATACTCCAACCCTGGAGGTGTTCAAGGCCAGGTTGGATATGGGACCCTGGGCAGCCTGATCTGGTGAGTGGCAGCCCTGCCTGTGGCAGGGAGTTTGGAACTGGAGGGTCTTTAAGCTCCCTTCTAATCCAAGTTGTTTTAGATGGCTACTGTGTGAAAGTCTGTATCTGAACTAGGCATTGTAGAATCCTTTTTCAGTCAACAGAGAGAACTATACTTTTAGAATGAGGTGAATCAATCTGAGAAATACTGTCTTTTTCTCATCTGTTTGTATGAAAAAGCTTGGAATGTTTAATTCTGATGTGAATGTTTACGCAGTAGATATCTATCTTTGGGAACACTCCATTAATGAAGTAATTATTTGAATATTTCTTCATTCAGTCTGCAATTGAATGTCATCTTTCTCTTTTTTTTTCTTCCTTATTGGACAAACTACCATTTTCAATTTGTCAGTACTCTGGAAAATACGCAGATCTGCAATTAAGTAAAAAAAATCCTCCCCAAATCTGATATGTTTAGTTTCTACACTGTGTAGACTTTTGCATGTGAGGTTTTCTGTTTGACAGAAGTATCCTGTCTAAATTACTTCAGAAGTGCAGATATCTTACTGTCAAAAAATAAAATAAAATCAAGACTCTATATTATGTAGTAGCAACTATGGTAGATTGGTTTTATAAAAAATATCTGTGCAGAATAAGAGAGATTTATTCATTACTTCCTTACAGAGCAAATTTCTAACTGAAGTAAAGAACAAAAGCTAATTTTCATGGTAAAGGATGTCTCTAAAAGTTAGCATTTTCCATACTTATCCACATCATGCCTGTATTAACGAATATTAATAGACTGTGCCCTCACACTTGTGCTTAATATATGTGACACTTACTGGAAAATCAAGGTAATGTTTTTAAATTTGAACTGTGCAACCTGGTCTAGGGAGCCTGCTTTGGCAGGGGAGCTGGATTTGATGATCTCTAGAGGTCCCTTCCAACCCCTACAATTCTGTGATTCTTTGAACTAAGCTTCAGGAAGTTTGACCAGAAGGTCAAGGGAGGTGTTCCTGCCCCTCTGCTCTGTGCTGGTGAAGCCTCACATGAAGTAATGTCTACAGATGAGGAGTCCTTAGTACAAGAGAGACACAGACCTTTTAGAATGTGTTCAAAGAAAGGCCTGAAAAATGATCCAGTGTTTGGAACTGTCCTTATGAGGACAGGCTTAGAGGGAAGGCTCCTGGGGAGACATGAGTGCAGCCTTTCAGTATCTAAATGGAGATTATAAGAAAGAAGCGGACAGACTCTTTAGAGATGTATGTGGTGATAGGAGAAGGGGAAATGGCTTCAAACTGAAAGAGGGGAGATTTATAAGGAAGAAGCTTTTACAATGAGTGATGAGGTATGGGAACAGGTTACCTAAAGTGTTGGTGGAAACCCCTTCCTTGGAGACATTCATGTTTAGCTTAGACCAGGCTCTGGGCAACCTAGCTGCAGGTGTCCTGTTTATTGTAGTGGAGTTGGTCTAGAAATGTAAGGTTATGCCAGTTTGAAAACCTTTACAGGGGATTTAGAATGAGGCTGAGGAAAAAATATTCAGCTGAATATTTCATACATTCTAATTTAAGTTAGAATTAATATATTGCAAGGATAACCTATTTTTAAACAGAAATATTTTGTAAATTACTTCTACATATTTAGATTCCTTTTTGAGTTGGCACTGAGCCCATATTACCTAACATATGCATATCTGCTTCGTAAAGCAAATTCAAAAATACCCAAGATTTTTATATTCATAGGATTTAAATTGTGTAATTAGTTGCTAATTTCTAAGATATGTTTGAGCCACTGATTTTAATGTTGAGATTTTTAGTATCACTTTGGGATAATAAAATTTCTTTCTTCTTTCTTACTGGATGTACGAAGTCCCTATTTTACAGCAAAAAAAAAAATAGAAAAGAAAAAGAAACTCCTTCTTTCAAATACTTCAATTTATGAGCCAGTAGACTCCTTGCAAGGTTATTTTCCTAAAAGTAAGTGGCTTCTTTTGGGAACAATGAATGTTTTCTTTCAAGAAACAAAAAAAAATATTCTCCTAATATTCTTTACACATTTCTTAGATACTGGTTTTTATTGTTATTATTATTTATTTTATGATCCTTCTCACAGTATTATCTCTTCTAATATTTTGATAAATATCCAGATTACACAAGATGCTATATATAGGAGAAATAAGGGTAATTTGGAATAATTTGGAATCAAACCTTCTATCAAGGCTGGAAATGTACTCTGTGAATACTCTGTAATTCGGATTTTTCATTCATGTACATCATACAGAAGTTTCAAAATGAGTTGTAAAGATTGCCTTTGATAATTTTAGATTTTAATTTAATTTTTAGCTTTAGATGTTCCTTGGTCTGGAAAAAAAAGAAATTGAGACTAAGAACACCTGTAAGAGATCTGGATGCCAGCAATGGGAGCATGATGAATTATGCATGACTGAAAATATAGCTTTGTAAAGTTGGAGAAATTTGTGAATACTTGAAAGCTCTCTATTAAAAATGTTTATATTTTTACAAAGTTTATGCTTATTCTTAAATATCTTGAATTTTAAAATGCCGAAGACATATCAAAGAAGATTCATTTTGAAGAAGAAAAATAAGTCATTCTTTGTTATGCCTTGTATGTCTACTTTTCATATAGAGTGGTAAAGAATTGGCAACAAGTATGCTGTACTATTACACTTGCTGCTTTCATCAGAAATAATTCTATGAGAAAATATCCTTAATGGCAGAAAGTCTCTGAAACATCAAAGTGATTTGGAGGTAGGGGGAGGGAAGTATAAAACAGAAACAGATTTATTGCAAATACAGCCAATGTGTAGTTGGATTTTGTACACATAAAACTAAACACAGATGTATGTATTGGATGTCTGGGAGATACCGATGGGGGGAAACGAAAAAAGAAAGTGCAACTTCTACTATGCACTGAATTTTATATAGGTAAATAATTCAGATATCATGAAATTCCACATATTAACACAGTCAACTACCTATGTTTCTCAGAATATGACCAAATTTTTCATGTAATTCTATTACTGCTATTTGATAATCGTTACAAGAGCTTTTAAAAGCTCTCGTAAATATCTATTTTTCCATTATTCATAATGAAATAATAATGTGAAGTCTCAGTTAACTTTTGTTACACTCAATTCATTATGAGCACACTGATAGTGGAAGACTTCCAGAGTGTAGATTCTACTGTGGAGAACTTGTATTTCACTGTAATCACAGTGCACAATATTCTGGTGTTTTCTTGTACACATTAAAAAATCATCAGGCGCGAGAAAATCCTGCCTGCCACTTGATTTTTTGAAAATCCTACCACACCAATCCTACCTACATTGACAATGAACTTAGAATATGAAACTAAGATTTGTAATGAGTATTTTGGGGAATTTAACTATATTTTCACTGAAGATAGTAGCTGATGAATATTTGATTCTGTTTTACTTTTCACACTGAATAAGCAGAGGGATTATCTGAGAGCCAAATACCATGCTCAGATTAACAATGATGAGACAATCTGGCTTTTTCCTGCACCTGTAATACCAAGAGTATAGTGACATTACAGTGCTTCCAAAAAGATGAGCAAGGCTTTAATGAAGAAGAATACTTGGTAGTTCTGTTCCCAGAACCGATACCACTCTGAACAGCAGAATTTCCTTTTCTAGAAGTGGCCTTAAGATTCCAACTGATTTAGCTGAGCAGATAGAAAGTTTCAGTGTCAGATATACTGTGAAGGCAAAAGTGCAGTGTACCATTGCTGCTGGAAATGATCAATGGTAACAGCAAGCACATATTATATATTTATTATTAGACAAAATGGTTTAATTTTGCTTAATTCCACTTGTATATATTCTCAGTTCTCCACTTGTAGCTAAGAAGTGTAAAGTCATAAATTGGTCAAATTAGCTAGGCAGCATTGTGTACGAGTGAGTGCCATAAATAAATAAAATGTAGGTGTTTTTTTTTCCCCTATCAAAATCTAATAGGAACTGTCCATTCACATGAGAAGAGGCTCTATAGTCTCTTCTGGTCACTGTTCACCCGTTACCTGAGGTAATGAAGAAATAGTACCTAATTTCCATCCTTTTGTGAGCTTTGAATATACAGAAGGTGCATTAAACAACATGATTAGAGCTTGCGTGCCTCAAGTGAATATAAAATTAAGAAAGAATTAGCAAATTGCCCTTTTGACTCCCACATTTGCAACAAGACCACATTGTAGCCAAAGGCTTCCTTTGTTTATTATCAGACTGAATATTCAGCTTTTTCCTTCATAAACACTGTTTTAGGATGCAAGGAGGTACAGTTTGAACAAAAATATAATCTTGAATGTTTTATTATTTTTTTCTTCCTACTGTAGAGGAAGAGCTTAATCGTTACAAATGAAAATTGAATATCCAGACTTTACTTTTTCTGCTTTTCAGTAATACCTAGTTGTCTTAAAATTATCTTAAAATAACTACCTATCTAGATGGGAAAGCCTTTTAAAGAAAAGACCTGAATAGAAAAATTGTATTAACTACTTTTCTCTTTCTTGAAACAGAGTTTGAAAATGATTAAATATACTTCTACATTTCTGCTGTTAAGACCCTTAAAGCCAAGAAAGCTGCTCTTGTATTCCTCCCCAGTTCTTATGTAGAGCTGTCCCTTGATGCTTTTAATTATCCAGTTTTCTGGAACACATTTGAGAGAACACTACAGAACGTACTACTGAATGCTTATGTATTAATGCCTACAGCAGTCTGATTTTTTTCTTCTTCACAGAATGAATAATTTTTATCATTTTATAGGGTGTAAATCCTTATTATTTCTCACTCATATGCTTCTTCAAATTTGTGAACAACACAGTATTCACTGTGTAAATTCATGTTTTCATGAAGTTGCTCTTGTCTTGATAGAAAAATAATCATTTCACAGTCAGTAAAATCCTAAGCAGTGCTGACAAAGTCATGGTTGTTTGATGACTACAACACAGGCACCAGCTCTTCCAATATTTAAGGAAGCCATCTGCATTAAAAAAAAGAAGAAGAAAAAAAAAGAAAAGAAATAAACTGAATAGTCTAGTAATGCAAGATAGTCAAAATATTGTCAACATTGATATAAAATATTTAAAATGAATGGGATTAAGTACAACCCACAACGTCCTAATACTGTAGTTTTAAATTACTTAATCACATGTTGTTTCTTCCACTTGAAAATGTGAGAACAGAAACAAAAAGAGTGATTTTAGAGCAGACATCTGTTTTGTGGATTTATTGATGTGTCAGTGTGTTAGACTGTCCCGGTGATAAAAGTCACAGCTACAAATACCAATATTATCGGTACTAATAACCAGAGTCAAATTTCCTTTAAAGTACGTTTGTCAACTTTAGACGCTGTTTCTAGACTCTGCAAGGATTACTAGCTGTGGGAGTCTGGATCTCTTTATTTGTTGAGCATAATACATCTGAGGTATTTAATAATAATAATAGTACACTGTAATTAATTCTACTCTGCATACTAAAGCAGAGGCATTACATATTATTTAAGTATCTGTCCAAGTGCATTTGCTATGATTCCAAATCCTTTCAAGCACTATTATGACATTTTCTTTACAACAAAAACATCACTTGCCAACATTTTGGACTTTAAAAATACTTCTATATTTAGACAGTTCAGTATTAGGAACATATATATTTTGAAATTAGAAAATATCCATCAAAAAGAAATGATATTGAAGAATGAAATGAAAACTTAGCTCCCTACATACAATAAACAGTTTTCACGTGAAACATCTTCAAAACATGCTGGTTAGCAATTCAAATACCAGATTCATTTTGACAACTTTTATAACATTTATTCTGCAGAAGAAAGAAAAAAGATGGAATAGATAAGATTTAGTTTTACCTGAAAGGTAAAAAATTACATTTCTAATGCTTATTCTGTCTTCTACTAGCTTCTTAGTTCTCCTTTTCCTATCTGAAAAGGAATCTTTTAACATAACAGCTGAAAAAAAGTATTAGGAATACTTTTACAGCCATACCAATCTAATGTACAAAAATACATTTCATAAAAGTAGTGGTAGTGTTTATTGTTGTTTTTTTTTTTGTTGTTCGTTTGTTTTTTGTTTTTGTTTTTCCTGAGAAATTATCAAAAAACATGAAAAAAAAAAAAGACTTGAAAATTACCTGTGTCCATTCATTAGTTTGAGGGTCATAGGCTTCCATAGTGTTCAGGTATGTTTGCCCATCATATCCACCTACTGCATACAACTTGTCACCAAGGAGACAGACACCAACAGCATCTCGAGGCATACTCAGTGGAGCCACCATTGTCCATGTATCAGTTTTTGGATCATACCTAATGAAGGAGAAGGAAAATGGAATATACATTGAGAAGCTAAGTGTTGATTCATTCCAATCTTCATGTGAAATATGTTTTTCCAGAAAAACAAAAATCCACGAGATTTTATCCAAAATATTCTTGTAACAGCAGAAAGAAAAGATACACATTTACTGTGTTCCCAATTCAACTATTTTAATGTTGATTATAAACTTTCAGTTAACTATTTGAAAAAAAAAAAAGAATCCTAAACTATTTATGGTTTAAGGTGTCATAACATAGATCAGAGTAGAACAGCAATATCTTAATGTATGTATATGTTTATGTCTATATTTGAAGTAAATCATTATATTTTTTAGAATATTAAAATATTTGTGCAATAATTATATTCTGCTGTGCTAATATACAATGTTCATAAACAGAAAACTGATCCAGGAATTCATGTTTTTAACTTCATTACAGTTAGAATCTCTCTTCAAGTGAAGAAAGGAGTACAGTTTTAAAGACAATCACAGAATTTTTAAAACTGAGAGTGTAACTATATAATGATAGACATTCAAACATTAAATATTTAATTTATGCTATTAACTTAGATATTCATTAACAATGTAGTATCATTTAATACCAGAGGCTAGTTCAGTGTATTTAGTATCTACTATAGATGTGAAATAAATCTACTGATAGTGCCTCATAGTGAGTTACTAAGGAAGCCTGGAGGCTTAGATGAAACTAGACACCTCATTTTTAGGTGATGGATATTTCATTCAGATAAAAAAGTAGATCATTACATCAGAGTAAGATAGAATTATTTTTTTTTCTGTCCTTAAGCATCTGTAATATGTGGTAGAATCACTTTACAATCAGTTGAGAGAAATAGGATGAAATGTCTTGGGCAGACTTTAGTCATTTGATAAGTTTAAAGTAGCTTACACTTTGGGCAGGACAGTATAGAATAACTAAAATGAAACTCTCTGATGGCTAAATATCATTTTTATTTACAAGTCCTCTAGTGTTATATAATATATTGATACTATTATTGCTACCGTGACCCTCCCCTTATAGATAGAATGTGACACAATCTTACCAAAGAAAAATATCCCTCGCTTCACAATCACATCTTATTCAAGTCATTGCTTTTTGGCAATAGGTAAATTTGTGAACAATTGTTTTCAAGAATGAAGTACAAGAAAAGTAAAATTTCACCAAATATCTCTTGACAAACACCTTGAGAGCTCACTAGGAATTGCAACCACTTCAGCTGAACCAGACCAATGCATTACTTTCACAAAAATGAGGTCCCACTAGATCCCCCTAGTTTTATGTGGGTTTAAATAACTTCTTCACTCAGTGTGGTCCAGACAAGCCAAAAGATTGGACACCTATGAACTAAACAGAATGCTTAAAACGTAGTTCTATCAGCAGGATAGAATTGCAAGATAATTTGGTGAAGGTGCTTTTGTTCATTTGTTTTGTAATTTTGTATTGTATATATAATATAGATATTGTATATATAATACTGTATATATTATAAATATATATAGTATTGTAAACATTCTGAGGTTTTTTTATTATCTTTTCTTTTTCTAAAAACAACTGTACTTTTTGGTTTTAAGATATCTAGGTATTCCCTAAGTTGAGAAGACTTACAGTAAACTTCATTAACGTGTAAGGGATTTAAATTGAAATCAAGGTGGGAAAGTGAAAAAACTGTAGATAACTTGTTTAACTTATCATTAGCTATCACATTTAGAGCAAGCTGCATTCTTTTGCAAGAACTGCTTCACTGTCAAAATATCAAATTTCAAATTTTATAATTCTTAGAGATTACTGATTGTACCTTTAAAATGGTGCTTTCCCAGCTTGTGAAAAGCAGACAAATGTAACTACTACTTTACTTTTAAATACTCATTGTTATAAGAAATCCTTTAAAATTGCATCAATGTAAGAAGCTGGGACACAGATGTCTTAACTAGTACTGAGCAGGATTTAACAGCAACATTCAAAAAACACAGATCAACTGTCACTAGATTTAAGTAATGTCACAAGTATTTTTACAGAAGTTAAAATTTTCAGGGATATATGGGCTAAGATAATAAATCTTGCAGTTGCCTATTAGACATTGGTATCCTAAGTCATTGGAAATGCTTTTTGGGAGGAAGATGAATTTTCAAATGTAAAAGTAGATGCATTGAAGCCATATTATACATCTATCAGTTATTGGGAATGCTCTGAGATACTGTCCATTGTCATGGAGACCTTTATTTAATTCATGTCTACTCTATGCAAGCTAATATTCTTCCAAGCTCTGACTTGTTAGTCTTAATTTTTACACTGCCTGTGAAGGACATCATTCATATCAGTGCAAAAATACCTAGACAAAGAACACTGTATTATGCAATTCAGACACCAGTATATACAATAGATTAAGTATAGGTGGTTAGCTCATTGCGATAACACCATCTGAAAATATCAGAAGTAAAGGGAAAGAGTTTGTTTTTGTAGGATTTTCTTCTCAAAATTGGAAGGAAAAAAAAGGTTCCTTATACGTACTAGTACACAGATAAAGTTGTTAAGATTTTGTACCTATAAATATTATCACTGCTAGTTATTGTGAGTTAGACTCCAAGATCTTTGTGAGTTCCTTCGTTATGACTAAGATTTTAGTATTAATGTAAATTTAATTCAAGAAAAGTTCTGGGTATTGCTACTTATAGATAGATAACCAAGACAAAGATAAAATGGACCTGGGATTTCTCTGATTAACTTTCAATCTGCTGGAGACAAGGAGAACATAAATATTTTGCATATGGAAAAAAGGCTATGCATGAGCAAAATCATATGGAGTAAGTTTTAATGTAGAATTTTAGGATTACTTGTTGAATAACTGGTAAATTCTAGGATTCAAAAGAAGATAAAAATGACATCGAATACAATTTTAAACACTTATATATTTCCTGATACCTATCTAAGCCTATTCTATGCTTAAATTAAACAGCTGATCAAATATGTCTGCTTTAAACTTTGCTACCTGTATATATTTGGAAATTGTATTTTACTTTATTCTTCAAAATACTAAAAAACAGAAAAAAGTTCAACTTTAGTGGAACATTTGAAGAGTACCTTTAAAATGAGTGGCACTTACTGGATATTCTTGAATTTGCAGAATACCAGCTTGTGAAATACAGGGCACTATACATATAATATATAAGGTTTATATTCATGTAACAGAAGTGATAGTGCTGTTAAATATCTATTATATCTTCCTTCTCTGTTTCAAATTTCGTTACATTATTATGTTATTTAACAATTTCAGGCCTGAGCTTTTATTTCTGCAAAATTTACTTTATGTCTCTGCAATGCGTAATATCTTGATTTAGAAGCAAAGATTTCTAAAAGGTAAAGTGAAAAGATCCAATCTAATACCTTTCTACATAATCCAGTAGTCGTGAGCAGTGGTTAGAAGCTGGAGCATCATGACCTCCAACTGCATAAAGAAAGCCATCACATGTAGCCACTCCCACACCTCCTCTTCTCTTACACATTGGAGCACACATATTCCATTTATTTGTGTGAGGATCGTAATATTCCATTGAACTCAAACATGAGCTTCCATCTCGACCTCCAACTGAATATAACCTAAGAAAATACACAACACCATATTAATAAAATAACACTTTAGAACTGTAGAAATAAAGGATTTATTTTTTGGTGGCTGTTTGATTGGCTGTGGGTTTTTTTGTTTATTCATTTTCAGCTGACTTTAACAAATGGGAGAAAAACAAAACACAGTTTCTCAAAATTGTATTAATTTCATATGATCACTAAACAAAGATGATTTTAATATTATTACCAAATCTATATTCTACTTAGTGCTTTGCTCAGCTCAGTAGGGATTAAGATTTTCTTTCTGGAAATGGTTATCTTTGTTCTTTCGTTACAGCATATACTGCAAAAAAAAGTCACAGTGATACATAGATTTTTCTCTATAGATTTATAAATCACATAAGCAGGGCAGGTATTTGATTGCTCACCAGATTATACTATGAGGACTGAGTTCTGTACAGAAGTCCTGGAAAATCTTAAAAAACATTTTAAATTTGAAATGGCAAAAATGTGGTTTAAAAAAAAAAAAAAGGAAGTTATTTTGTGTTTGTAACTACCTGCAGGCAAGATTTTTGTTTCCTTCCTCTTTTTGTAATGCCTTCAAGGAGGAAGCAGTTTGATAACTCTTTTCCTCCATAGCCACACCGCATCCTTGTCTTATATTAATCTTTTTGCAGTCTGTTGCCTTTTCTATGGTGCTTGAAGATTAACTAATAGGCTATTTGAAAGTCCAACCACTGAGTAATTTAGGATTCAAAAGCTGTCTGTGGCAAGTAGTTATTCATTTGGAAGCTTTTACTGTCCTAAACAGTCCATGAATTCAGAGCTACTTAAATGTGCATTCACCATTATATTTCCTTGGCATGGATGCTGATGGATAAAGGAAGTATAATACCACCACTAAATATGTCACAGAAGTCATGAGATATTTTGGTACTGCCTGACAGACATACTTATTTGCCAAAGTTTCAAGGAGAGAGAAATATAAGGCAGAAGACATTAAAGTGTCTGAGTAGCCAGGCTTAGGATATAATTATCATGTATACAATTATCATGTAACTACAGGTGGGATTAATTCACAATTGAGACTCCTACATGTAAGGGTTAAACTACAGATTAGATGCCCGCATTTTAAAAATTGCTTTATGTTAAAGACGGCAAGTAGAGCCATTTGCCTGCTTCAACTAAGACAGTCAGTGAAATATATCTAAAAGCATTTCTGAGTTGCCAGATTGGGAAATGTATATATTGTTCATAAAAACTGATTACAGCTTCAGTCAGGTATTGGGATCATCATATTGAGTTTCTTTCTCTGGAGAATTTCAGGACTGGCCTGGACGCCTACCTGTGCAACCTGGTCTAGGGAGCTGCTTTGGCAGGGGAGTTGGTCCCTTTCAACTCCTACAATTCTGTGATTATCAATCACATCTTCTAGTTTTTATTAAAACAATATTTTGTTCAGAGCAGAATAAAATTAATTTCCCAAATCAGATTTTGGGACTATCATTTTGATTGTGTTTATATCTAAGAAAGTAATAGTTCACTAGAGTAGCAGTAAATTTTATTTCACAAAGGTCAAATTCAGACAAATAAAAGTTGAAAGCTGAATAATTGTTTCAGAACACTTTGGCTGAGCCTACACACTTCTGTAACAAATTATTTCCACTCATCCGCTACATTCTGTAATCCAGCATCACTCCCTTTAGCCCAAAATAACTGCAGAACAACACGGCAAACAGTGCTGAATGTCCAGGATACTGCACAACTAACTGAAGTTTTTGACATACTTAAATCCCAAGACATTTGCACTCTTTTTTTTTTCTTTAGTGCTTAGTCTTGTTTTATTAGATGACTTTGAATGAATCATGTTTTGTAACTTCATCCTCCTTGGTAACAGTTCACATGTAAACATTTCTGCATGGAAAGGGATGATGGATTTCTCTAAAAGAGTGTTATAGTTCATTGCTGCTGTGATATTAGCCCTGCAATTGCAAGGGCTACTCTTACGCCTCTCATTTAACAGATACCACATCTGATTTGGGTGATTTATTAAATATACCTGTAAGTAGATTTTCATTTTTGTCGTACATATACCTTCAAAATTCAGACACTGAAGACAATTCAATGACCGAATTTAACAAGTTAGTGTTCCTCAAATTTTGCTTTTTTTTTTTAATTTTTAATTTTACATTGTCCAATTACCATACTATCTCAGTAACTTTACCTAACCTAAATGCTCTGTACTACTTCTACCTGCTTTTTTACTGTACATTTACCACGAGGACACTATGTATACGATCAACATCAGGCCTAAATTCACAACCAACTCCTTTCCTTTTTCTCCCAGATTACTGATAACCTGTAGACTTCTTGTAGATGTCATAACTCTTAGTAGCTTTTGAGTGCCCACAGTACTTTAAGACTTTATTTTCAACATTGCATGATTAAGAAGAAACCTTGAGAAGTAAACATAGTGATTATAAACACATTGTAAGAATATCTTCATTCACTTGAGTTGGGAATACTTTGTTTACCAAATTGTATCTCAGTCTATGGAAGCGCATTCCATTCAAACTTTGAATTTCTTCTATATTTATCACAGTTTACAGGGAAAGGTCAACAAGTCAAAAATAGCATCCCGTACTGAATACTTTATCTCCATGGTTCACAATGAAAGTTTTGCCTCTGGAGAAGTTACAGATTCCTGTTCCACAACAATTTATTCAGATACTGTGAGTAGATAGGAATTTAATCTCCTCTGAACTGGAAGGCTTTTTTGGGGGGGGGATTTGGTCACATCTTTTTACATTAAGATGGGCATTGATTCCTAAACATATGAACATATCAATCAATAAATAAATTAATAAACAAGCAAGCATACACTACACACATTCTTAAATCATTCCAAAAATAATGCCTCCTATTTGTATCTATGGAAACTACTGTATATACAAAGACCACAAGAACACTATGATAGGGCAAATTCTCAGCTGCAAAACACTATTTTTCAGCCAAATGGGAGAAAGGAGAAATCATGACTAGTTGGATCAAACTCATTTATCTCAGTGCTATCATTACAAACCTTTGATAACTAATCAAAAAAGATATTTTTAAATTCAGCTTGGCAAACCAACCTCAAAAGAACAGAGTGCCTTTGATGTTAGTTGCCATAGCTTGTGAAAACAGTTGAATCGTGTCTTTGCAGCATTTCTTAGTAAGATTTGCCTTTCAAAATTCTTTCAATATCAAAGACCTGTCTGGTCTTTTGTTTAGACCCCTTTGCACCCTTTTCTACCTTTCAGTATGCCCAAAAGATCAACAGAGAAATATTTTGTCAGAAAGGAAATCTGCCTGGTGAAAACAAGGGGAAGGTTGGAATTTTCATCAGTACTAGCCTCCTGTATTAATCAATCCACATCTGACCAAGGAGACTGTGAAGATCTCTCTATCCACACTGTCCTGGTTAGGTCATTTATTCACTGCCAAAGTTGATTGTGACAACTTTCGGAATGGAAAACATTAAAGAAGATGTTTCTATCTATAAATTTAGAATGTTACTTCATGTATTTGGTGACACATAAGTGGTATACTTTAGGAAAAAAAACAAATTTGCTCAAGAAAGAAAGAAAAAAAAGTCACAGAATAAGTGCCAACCACTGAAGAACCATTAACTGCTGGAATTTGCAAAAACTCTGAAAGTAACATTTTTATGTAAATAACATAATTATGACAAAACTCTGCTTCCTACACTAGAAGACATACTTTTCTGAAAGAAAGAATCTGTATCAAATAAAATTAATTGTAATAAAACTTACAATACGGGCTACACTGTCTTTGCAAGTCCAGTGACTGAATGCAAATTCCTCCAGTTAAAAACATTATTGTCTACATCAGATTACATGAGACTTAAGGTAAAGTAGCCTAAAATTATTGTTTTACTGCAGTATAAGGTTAAGGCCCTTTGTTCGCTGTCTTATTTTTTAAAGCCTAAATGCAGTGCATCTGTCATTAAATAAGAAAATGTTTTTGAGTTCACAGAATGAATCTGTTCTAGATTGAGCTGATGTATTTAGGATATTCATCTGCTTTGCTGATCTAATCATTTTAGATGAAAATATTTTTTCCATCTTTTCTTTTTCTATATTCGTTTATTGAACTGTTTTCTAACTAAAATGTTATAAAGTATCTAGCTCATTTGTAGATTTTTCAGCTAAGGAAGATTATTTTCAACAAGGTCTCTTTTTTTTTCTTTTTCTTTTTTTTTCTTTTATGTCTTGCAAGAAAGGCAGAATAATTGTTTTTTTGATAGAGTTTGGTCAGGTCATAAACAAAAAAGATGAAATATAATCAGTTTTAAAACTGTCATTAAAGAGACTGAAATAACTTCTGTGGGATTTGATTTCATTCAGAAATTAATTTGTAGGTCAAAGTACATTCAAAATATATTAGGAAAAAAGATCTTAAAATTTCTACAAAAACTATTCCTAAACTGATAAGCTGAGTTAGTTTCTTTTTGCAAAAGTGTTTTGTAAAACTAGTTGTTTGTAAGATACTTTATAAATAATTACTATCATTGCAATCAAAAACTTTGTTTTAATTATCAGAGATCAGATAATCTGTGATCTCTTATGGAAACATATGTGTGAGGTATGCATTTTTTTTATATAGTAAAGTAGTGTTACATTTTAATCTGGTAAAATACTCATATCATTTATAAACTATTGACTGTAAAGTATCTCCTTACAGTCAGTGAGCATACTACAGTCAGAAAACATGAAGTATGAAACATTCTCTCTCTCTACATGACTGTAATTATGTATGCCAGTATAGCAGTTTTCTAGTTCAAATGGATCTGCAAAAGGGATCATCAGTAACACATAAGAACATAGAAACCTTCAAACAACAACAACAAAGGAAAAAAAAAAAAACACTGATGGAAAATATAATTGTTTCGGACATATTTTTTATCTTACCTTGGCATGAAATTTTGAAGTGTTACTTCAGCTCTAACAAACACAATTATCGCATATTAATAGTTAAATTATTTAGTAAAATTGAGCCTATTGCTCACTTTTTTGCTGAAGAAAATCATCAGTGCACTGCAGTTATATGGATGTAAAGAAAAAGTCTAGATCATTTAGTCTGTGTCCTTCACAATGATTAAATCATTCTCAATTCACTGAATTCAATTAATAATGAAATACTCAGTTAAAGCTGTTCTACTGATTCAAAAGAAATTTCATTTTCTCTCAATAGAAGTTATTGAGAAGGAGATCTAGCTTCAAATTAGAGAAAAAAATAGTTAACAGTGAGATAACATGGGATTTTGTTGCTGAATGTAGTGGATATTTGATAGCTTCTGTAAGAGCTGACAAAGTTCATGAAGTTGCTTATAAAATTATATTAGCTTTGTAAAAATTTTATTGATTTAAATGTTTACATATCCTACTTGATGAATAAAAAATAGGAAATAAGAAAGTGTGTACATACATTTATATGTACACATGAATACGACATCTATATATAAATCTGTATAATTGCAGTGCACCTATAATTTTCATACTTTTGTATAATTCAAGGAAATGTCTACTTTTAGTCAGGGAAGTATCTCAGGGCTTCTTTGATTATACTGACCAAGAGATTCCTTCAGGTCTCAGCAAACAGGCATTAAGTAATCTGAGATATAACTAATCTTCTACTGAAGGAGGTAATTAAAGGCCAGACTTTCAGAATAATCCAGAATAGAGGAAGATAATATCCTTTGCAATTGTGACCATTAGAGAGAAGCCAGTGATGGCTGAATGCTTTTCAAAAGTCTGTGCTTGACCGTGGAACTTGCACAATTGAAAATTGTCCCTGAATCTTTAAAGGTACTGTTTATTATACCTCTCTTTCTCTAGGCTGGGATGCACATTACATACAAAAATTTAGGCTAGGCAGTGTGAGCGGATTACCTTCTTTTGCCATGTATTAGGCTGGAAGGCGGGCTGACAAGAACCTACAGAAGTCCAATAAGTAGAAGTACTTAGGAAATTTTATCAGTGTCTATGAATACCTGAAGGGATTGTGCAAAGAGAATGGAGACAGGTTCATTTCTGTGGTGCCCAATGCCAGGACAAGTGCCAACAAGCACAGATTAAAACACAGAAGGGTCTGTCTAAACATCAAGAAGCACTTCTTTACTGTGTGAGTGACTGGAATAGGTTGACCAGACTCTAAAATGATCTTGAAGATCTTCAGAAGATGCCTGAATATGGTCCTCAGCAACTTGTTCTAGGTATCTCTGATTGAGGAGTGGAACAGATGACTTCCATAGGCCCCTCCTACCTTAGCCATTCTGTGATTGTAAAGTTTGTTCATTCTGTCTGCTTGCACTGGAGTATCCTTAACACAACATATTTTATGTACATTATCTATGTAGAATTTGTTATTCATTGTAAAATTAGGATTAAAATAAATAAATAAATATGTAGCAAAGACAAAGTGTTTGCTATTACAAAACCAGAATGGCAGACTTCACAGCAAATGAATGTAATGCTAGCTTTATGGTGGTCAGTAGTCAGCTAGTCCAAAAAAATCTTGCTTATGTGATTAAAGACAAACAAATGTATATGATGTTTTCTTTATATGAAATGAAAAGTGAAGATGCACATCAAACCACAAAGATGATAAAGGACATGGATAACCTCTCTTATGAGGAAAGGCTGAGTGACCCTGGGTCTGTCCAGCCTTGAGAAAAGAAGACTCAGAAGAGATCTGATCACTGTCTGTAAATATCTAAGAAGTAGGAGGCAAAGGGAAGAGGCCAGACTCTAGTAGTGCATGGTGACTGGATGAAGGAAAATGGCCACAAACTGAAGTTCTGCACAAATGTGTGTGGGAACTTCTTCACAGTGCAGTGACGGAGCACTGGCACAGGCTGCACAGAGAGGTGGTGGAGTCTCCTTCTCTGGAGATATTCAAGACCTGCCTGGACTAGATGATCTCTTGAGATTCCTTCCAAGCCCTTCAATTCCATGAGTCTATGATTCTGAGAAAATATGAACGTAGCCTAAGCAGCTGGTAGCCTTATCATAGCATGCTGAGAAAAAGCAGCCTTAAGAAGTTCCTATTCTGTAATTTAACAATGGCTTTAGTATCTGCCATGTTTTCTAACAATCCAAACAATACATCCTAAGTGCAAATGAATCTGCCAAATCTGCCTTTTACTGTGAATCTTCATTTTTTATTGCCCTCTTCTAAGAGTCACAGATTCACTTAACTTGCACCTACTCTAGGTCTCTTTAGGGCTCACCTAGCAACATAAATAGAAGCAGACTTTTCCAGAGTTTCCTTTTTAACAGCTTGAATGAAAAATGCCAAGTTAAATCTTTATTGAAAAACTGAGAAGACTTTGATGCATATTGAATTGAAATATGCATTCACTGAGCTGTATGGGATCCTCACATAGGAAATAAGAATTTGTATGCAGAAGGGCACTGAATTAGTAACAAGCCTTAATGATTCTGCTAAGATATAATGCCACAGATAGTTTACTATATGATGCATGAAAAGCAAAGCAGCAGAACTCCTGGAGGAGACTATAATCAACCATGCAATCACATTTTGTAGGTGGTTCTATGAATGCAATACATTGCAAATTCTCTCGTGCCAAACACTGAACTGCTATTAAGGACTTTGTGGAATTATTAACCTATGCCTCTCTGAGGTCATTACACAATAAATATATCCCATATGTGTGACTACAAGACAATTTTGAGAACCTTTCATGTGCACATGCTAATTTGGTTTGGATTTTGCTATTTTCTTGAAAATGAAGGTTCAGCAAGCTAACCTTTTTGATATTCAATTTGCAATAATGCATAATAGTTAAAAGGGACATACTAAACAGAAACAACTGCTGCTTGCAACAAGCACAATTTTAATTTAAATAAAACAAGACTTATTCTAGGTTTCTTTCATTATAGGACATGAAAACAAAATATTACCCTGCACATACGCCAATATCTGAATTTGCCTGCTCCTTGCTTCTTATGTAAAATTAAAAAGCATAGAGCTGGAAAAATACTGCTAAGAAAAAATCCAATTTGTGAAAATACATTATCAAATGAATCCAATTACTGTAAAACCGGTGGAATTGAATATAACTGAATGAATATACATTATAACAATTTTTTTTTTTTTAACATTGAGCTTGATTACATCAGCGCCTCTCCACAAAACACCAGTTTATCTGAAAATCTAAAATGTGAATTTGCATGTGTGTGAAGGGACAAAATAGTGAATATGTATATGTAGTCTTCAACAATTTTTAGTATGCTCTATTTCTATGAATGCCGAAGTAGAATTTCTATCATGTTTAAGCCATTTTAAATTCTATCTGTACAATCAAGCAACACAGCAATTCTGTTATTGTAAATAGATTTTAAATTATATCATAGAATCATAAAATCACAGAATCATAGAATGGCCTGGGTTGAAAATGACCTCAAAGATCACCTGGTTTCAGTCCTCCTTCCTTGTCAGGGTCACCAACCGCTAGACAAGGCTGCCTAAAGCCACATCCAGCCTTGCCTTGAATCCCTTCATGGATGGGGCATCCACCACCTCTCTGGGCAACTTGTTGCAATGCATCGCCACCCCCTGAGTCAAAAACATCCCCCTAATACCTAACCTAAATCTCCTTGATCTTTAAAACCATTTCCACTTGTCCTATCACTATCAAGTTGCGTAAAGTCCATCTCTCTCCCGTTGATATGCTCCCTTTGAGTACTGGAAGGATACAATGAGATCTCTGGAGTTTTCTCCAAGCTAAGAACATAGCCTCATAGCATTATAAAGAACACAAACTCATATTTTTATGTTATGACTCTCAAATCAAAACAAAACAAAACATGAAAAGGGAATACATTTAAATATCATTCACTAACGTAAATAGAAAAAGTGAAAACAACTCCAACGTTAAAAGTATTTTATTGGTGTAATAGGATCTGTGTGTAGGTTTTTTTTATTTTTTTTTTCTCGTATCAGAAAGTAAATATGTGTGTGCAACAAAAAGAATTTTACTCTTTTTCTTGAATTTTCCTACTTCAAAAAATAATTAGACATCTTTCTCCAGCTTACAAACAGTGAAATAGTATCTCAAGATTATTTGAGCTTTTTTTAAAAAGACACTCTTCATACCACAATTATGAAATAAGAACCACAGATACTGCCCTGGCATCAACCTCCCAAAATCTCTGGTATTGGGAGGTATCAGCATGGGCATTTGTGAGGCAATACTGGGGTTGCTCCATGCCTTACACACACAGTTCCAGCTGGCTCCAAAGGCTCTGCCACAGTGCACAGCTGGGCCCAGCAGACAAGATGATGGGATCTCTGTGGAAAAATACACTTAAGAAAAAAATATGCCGCAGATTAAAAAGGGAAGAAGTGGAGCAAGTAAAATCGCAGTGATAACACAGAATTCAGAAAACAAGGAGATGTTCTGTGCCACTGGAGAAAATATTTACAATGCAGCTTGTGGGAATTTCCAGAAGCAAGTGCAACCTATGGCAAAGCCTGTACTGGATATTATTGGAAAGAATGAAACCTGTAGAGATCCAAAAAGGAGGGGAGGAAAGGTGGTGCTTTAAAATGTCTTTCTTCCTCACTACACAAATCCATTCTTCCTAGCAATAAAGAAAAAAATTTTTCCCCAGGTTGAGTGTGTTTTGCCTGTGATGGCAATACATAAGGGATCTCCCTCTCCCCTCTCTCTCTCCCTCTACTTGCAGTGTTTCTCATCCCAATTTTACACTTTGTCTTGCTGAGGAAGGGCAGAGAGCAAGCAGTTGGGTGGGCATTTGACTGTTAGCTAAGGCTAAACTAACACAGCTTTGCATAAAAAACTTCTTAGCATTCCCTTCTTCACTCATTGTACACTGCCTAAGCTTTGATGGAGTCTGTAAAAATTACTGAAACAGAAACAACAAACACTGAAATAGAAACAGAAATACAAATAATAGAAATGCAGATTATTATCATATAATAATAATGCATTGCTGTTTCTCTGCCAGGAGAACAAGGCAGATAGATATCAATAGGAAATACCAGAAAGCCACCTACTCCTTTTGTCAATTGCTCTAGTTGCCCCTTAGATGTAAGGGGCTGCTAAATAAAAATAATACTGCTTGTATTGCTGCATGAGTGAAAGCAACTACTGTATCCCATTACTGTGGAAAAGCTGGGGATTAACACTGACATTCTTGCTTAGAGTAGATTTTCCTTTTAGTTCCTATGGATGAAATGTTATTGAGACTTCAAACTGTAACTTCCCATAAAAGTATCAATCTTTTTCATTTAAGATACCAACAAATAGCAGTCAGAATGTGAGACAGAGTTCACAGGTTTCCTTTATAGGTGGGGGAGCAAAACAGACACTTACAGGGCATAATTCATGCTTAAAAGGCTCAATACATGCTTATACTAGGCTCAAAAGGGCCTAGTATAAGTAAGAAATGATATCTTAAAAATTTTTTCTCCTCAGTTGATCATACGGTGAGTTTATGAGGATGACTGACTCAGTTGTACATGTCCTTCCAAAAGTATCTGAAGTTAAGTGTGATGAATCCCTCTCCCACCCATAAATTTTACAGTTTTTATCACATTATTTTTTTTCCAGGTAGCTAAAAGTAAATACCTTGCAGTGATAAGTAATAAGTAGTGTAGGTACATTGCAAACAGCATCTGAGGAGGCTCAGAGACCTCATTACACTCTACAACTTCCTGAAGGGAGGTTGCGATGAGGAGGGGTTTGGCCTCTTCTCCCAGGCAACAAACAGGACCCAAGGAAATGGTCACAAGTTGTACCAGAGGAGGTTTAGATTGGACATAAGGAAAAGCTTTTTCTCTCAGAGGGTGGTCAGGCACTGGAATGGCCTGCCCAGGGAGGTGGTGGAGTTGCCGTTCCTGGCAGTGTTCAGGAGGCATCTGGATAAGGAGCTATGAAAAATGGTTTAGTAGCTTGTGTAATATTGGTAGTGGGTGGACAGTTGGACAAGATGATCTAGTAGGTCCTTTCCAACCCTGTGATTCTATGATTCTGTGATCTTATAGCATCAAAGAGAACCTTTTAGAAACTCCATGTCTCTAATTTCATTTTAGAAAATTAGATACTCATAATTTTGCATAAGATAACTGAATTAGTGGGATGCAATTTGGCCCAGGTTTCTAGTTTCAATGCATGTGGCTCCTTAATAAAAAGTTTCAGAAAAGTATCATGTTACTGTAAAATGAGTTTTATTAATGACCATTTAAAAAAAAGTTTTCAGAAAAAAACTTATAATCTAAACAAATTTAGAATTGCAGATTTAATGCAGTTTAATACTTTGACAAGAAACAAATTTCTGTTTACTTCCTGTATGAGTGTAGTTGTCTTCAGACAAAGCAGGTTTCCTGGGCCAATGTTTGGCTGACGCAAGTTGAAAAATGAGTAGGCAACAATTCTCATCCTTGGATATATTAGATTGATAAAGTCAGTTAGTTAACTAGAAATGGCATATACAAGTCAGATGAATCCTTTATGTTGAACATACGCACTGAAATGTCGTACCTATTTTTATATATTTGTTATGAATATTAAACAAAAGGAATATGTGTATATATATGTGTATATATGTATAAATGACATTTTCCATGAATGTAAGAGCCACAAGATTTGAGGGTGTGCATGATTTTTTTATATTTATTTTAAAAGATACCCTCAAATACAACAGGATAAGAGTAATTTACTACTGTGCCATAGTTATTCATCCTCCTAAGAAATGCATTTCAACTGTATAAGAATACCCTACTCACTTGCCATTTAAAGCTGCTACTCCAACAGTGCTTCTGGCGATTGACATACTTGCCACAAATGTCCACTGCTGACTTTGAGGGTCCCATCTCTCAACTGTATTCAGATAGCTCCAACCATCATGTCCTCCCACTGCATAAATAGGCCCTTCAAGCACTGTAACTCCTAAAATGGAGAAGAGAGTAAGAGAAGGTAAAAGTATCATTTCTCTGGAAATAATAATAAATGTTTTCCATAATAGCAATGTATAAACTTGCGTACTGAAGGTGAAAACGGAAACATTTATTTGAAGCTTGGTTAATTAAAAGTTAACATATAGGAATAAAATTAATGCCACTCAGCGTGACTTTATGAATGTCTTGCCAAACAGACTCAGGGTCTTGTCAAACAAACCTCATTTCATTCTTCAAGAAAATTGTTTGCTTCATAGAATCATCTGTCAATGATGTAAGCATCTTAAGATTTCTGTAAACTTTTAGACTTGAGACATGTAACATTCTGATCATTAATTAGCTTTTGGAATATATACATTACAGACTGGCTATATGGCAGATCTCAAATAATTGTCAGCCGAAGAGAAATTTGTTGAATGGAATTTTATTCTTGTGTTCCACAGAGGTGGGAAAGATGTCTGACACTTTCAGAATTTTTGTCAGTTCTGCAGATGAATATATAGTTTATTTTTACTAGCAGAAGCTTGGTGGACTGGCACAGAATCAAGAAAAAAACAACATTTTCAAAAGCTGGAGCTAGTGACTTACAGCAAGGAACTAAAACTATTTAAACTGGATCATCAGCTTTCTTTATAAAAGCTTTCCTTTAGCCAATTCTTGAATGTGTCTGGATGTGATACACTGATCTAGCCTATCCAGAACTCTCTGCAAAGCCTTACACTCAAACAGATCAACAGTCCTGCCTAACTTATCATCTGCAAACTAACAGTTCATTCAATCCTCTCAATCAGATCACTGATAAAATGTTAAACAAAATTGTCTCTAAGACTGAGACCTGCACAATTACACATGAAACACCAAAAATCTAGAAAACCTGAAATTCCATGAGAGATACAGGGTTTATCAACAAATTTTTAATCAAGAAATAATCATAATGTAAGTACCTGCATAAAGAAATTTTATGATTTAGAGTCTAATTACTGCAAATGTAAGATCTGGAAACAGCAATCTGTTAAATTCAGGAAAGGGACAATATTCCATATTTTAACCAAAGAGGATAAGTGAATATTGGAACTATCAGATCAGGAGTGTGATAGTTTCTCTGTTGCTTGAAGATTTTTTATCTACGCTGATACTTCAGAAAGACACTGAAAATCCATGTGAAGTCATATCCTCAATGTAGAAATAACTGCATGAAATTCAGCAGTGCTCTAGCTTTTCATTCACTCTCTCTTCACATTCACACATTCACAATGGGCTTAAACTAATAATTTTCCTTATCTTCTATCCATTCTTCATTTATTGCTTAACACAGATTAAAAAGCAAAGGTGTTTTGGCATAGGGGACACAACATATAACAGACTCCTTACTACTGAAGTATACCAGATAACTTTTGTTGATTTGGCATGTGAAATAACAGCAGAATAGTTGAATAGTCTTTTTTGGTCATCCATACATATTTCCAAAGAGTTAAGGCAAAGGTTGTGTATTGGAGTAAATGACGTAGTTTCTTCCACAGGAAATAAACAAATAAATAAATAAATGGAGTAAATGAATGGTTTACTCCAGAAATAATTCTTTAATATGTTTTAATAGGACTATTCCAGATCTATTCTGCAGACCTCCAAAGAAAATTTCAGTATGTCAATGATCTTCACATCACATACCATAATTTACAAAAATTACCTTTAATCCACTGTCATAAAATTCTTCAATTTATTTCAACTTCTGGCAATTAGTAATCATTATTTTCACTGTCTTCTCACTTTTTCTCTTTTATATTTAGTATTAATAAGAACAGTTCCTGCACAATGAACTGAGATCCATCCTAGAGCTTTACTAATACTGCCTGTTTGGTGGATGAAGGAAAAGCAGTGAATGTAATCTTTTTAGACTTTAGTAAAACCTTCAATATTGTACTTAAGAGAATCCTGCTGGATAAATTTTCCAGCTGTGAGATGAACAGACTCACAGTATGCTGGGTTATGAACTGGCTCAGCAGTAATGCTGAAAGAGTTGTAGCAAGTGGGGCTGCATCTGATTGGCAGATGATCACTAGTGGTACTTCCCAGCACTACTAGTTGTGAATGACCCTACCCTGGAAGCATTCAAGGCCAGGCTGGATGGAGCTTTGAGCAGCTTGGTCCAGATGGAGGTATCCCTGCCTATAGCAGGGGGGTTGGAACTACATGATCTTAAAGGTCCCTTCCAACCCAAACCATTCTGTGATTCTATGTTTCTATTAAAGACAATTTTGGGGGGATAGAGGGAGAAATATCTGGATTATAAAATATCCTAGCTATTTGTGTTTCAACATACTGATATTTAAAATTGGCAGATCCCTGAAAAAGAGAAATATTAAAAAAATAAATATATATATATATGTAATTAGGTTAAATACCATGGTACTATGTACTTGGCAGTATATACATATATTAGTCTTAAAAATAATTCAGCTAATCATTTAGACTTAGAGATTTATGAAAGGAAGCAGTGTTATTTTTTAGGTAAATTAGATCTAGAAAGTAATATTGTCCAGTGTACAATGGCGTGTACTTTCCATTCAATTGCTTTCACGAAGCAATGTAGCAAAATATCTATTAAGTCTAATTAGGTGCTGAGATCTGTACAGATTCAATTATTTATAGTTTAAGCTTGTAATGGGATTTTTAGATTGCTTTTCTGTGATGTTATAAAACAATAGAGCACAGCCTATCGTATTTTGAGCTTTACCTCTCCATATCTGCATGATAAATTCAATGCATTCAAACCCTGAGAAATTTTTAAAGTGTCAGTTTTTACAGAGCAGCAGGAAATGTAGTTTCATACAGGTACATTTTTAGATATCAAACGGCAAAGAAAAAAATAATGTATGGTGTAAGCTGTACTGTGTTTTCTGCATTTTTCTAAAGAGAGAATTTTAACTGGGAAAGATAAACTTGAAACATCTTCTTTTGTTCAATTTCAAATAAGCAAATTACCTTTTCAGAGGCGTACAGACATATACTGCATTATTACATTGAAGATGATAAATGAATCAGTCATTTGTTAACTAAGTATCAAACTGGATCAAGTAATACATTGATGTTAATCCACCATTTTAAGTTCTACATTTACTTAGTATCCAGTTAGCTGTAAATTACCATTTTTTACCCAGACCCACAGAGACATAGATATCTCTATACTAATTCTAGCCAGTGTTACTGATTTTCTGGATTCTAGTCTTGGTCCTTAAACCACTATTCTTTCATAATATTGTTCTTAACATTAAAAAAAAAAAAAAAAAGGAAAAAAAAAAAAGATGGTAAAGCCTAACCTGTTTTATCTTATACACCAGATAATTAAATGTGAAATTTCATTTTTGCTACCACAATTTTAACTGGGTTTGAAATATTAGTATTGTTCTTGGGATAGTGCATGTTGGACAGCCTTAGTTAAAATTTGTAATTTAGGATGTGATGAATGGGAGAATCAGACCTGACCTAACTTCCTCAGTGAATATTTAGTGACATGTTGTAGAAAATTTGTATTTGTATTCAGAGGCTGGTACCAAAGCTGATTGAAAAAGTTATGAAAATACCTTTGCCCTCTAGGGCTCAACAATAATACACTGACATGCTTATCTAACACAAATTCATAGAAGTAAAGATCTGCCTGCAACTTCTTTATTTACATTCAGTATTGTAGATGAGACACCAGATTTTCAACTCTGCTACAGTATTATCCCAAGAATTCGACTCAGAAATCATTATAAGTGTTGCCATTATGATTTGTAGCTCTTCAGTGAATTGGGTCATGATGCATGGGTGGAAAGTACAATGACAAGGAATTTTATAATTCAGAAAAAAAATGTCTCTGTATGCTCCTGATGACTGGAAGAAAAAGTCCAATACAAAATCTAATATACATGCAAATCTAATGTACATGCAAATCATAATTGCGAAGAAAATACTTCAAATGCTCAGGTCTTCTGTCTAGAAAGCTGGAATTACATATTTCCCTTGACATTTCAACATTAAAGATAACAATAATTTAATGACATAGAGGTACATGTTTCTATTTTATAATGCATAAAAGAAAGATTCTCAAACTAACCTTTAACTAGCTTCCTCTTGAATGACAAATAATATAGCTATGTCAGAGCATTCCTGTAAGCAAGTCTGTTGAGAAAATATTCCCCCTTTCTTAATGCTTAGGAAGTTAACATTTCTCTTGAGGATTCAAGACCTTTTATTTTACTTTTATTGGTTGCATTTTATTTTCTACTTGTGTCTTTGCACAGTTTCATCACACTGAGCAAGATTACACAGGTTGATCATAGTACTGCCCTGTGAGATGCAAATGTACCTGAAGAGATTTACCAGTGCAAAAAAGTGAGATGCTTCCAACAAGATCCCAACTCAAAGATCTTTCTGGGAATACATGACATGAGTCTTTCCTTGATCTATTTCATTTCAATTCCAGTCATACTGTTTAAAAAGAATCCTAGTAAATAATCTTTTTTTTTTTTTTGAAACTGTTCCTTCTTGTTACGTAAATAAGAAAGCTCATGAAGTACACCTTTTATATATGAATGTGCTCTTCCTGACTAAAAGCATTAAATGGTTATGACTGACAATTTCTAAAAATCCAAAACCACCTTAGGCTCCTTTCATGAAAGAGATATACTGAAGATTTGATACATATCAGACTCATAGCACTGTTGATTTAAGGTTGATTTGAACAGACATTGTGGTCCGTTTTTCAGAGTATCTAAAGATCTAGCAATTGCACTGTATAAATCTGGAAATACTGAATATCATTGCTTAAAGCAGTAGCATACATGCATGATTATATGAAGGCTGTAGTATTTTCAGCTTTATTACTGAGGTTGAATGATTAAAAATAAACAAACACATTCATGTGAAACGAGCAACAGATCAGTATGCTTTACAAACTAAGATCTAGAGAAGTTTTCTTTACTCAGTGCTCCTATTTTTGTCACTATAGCAAATATTCTGAAAAAAAAATTACACTTTTAATGATTTTTTTTAATTCTTAATGCACTTTTTCATCAGTTAGTCATAAATAATTACAATTTTAGCATACCAACAGAGTACAATAACATCATTCTGTTGTGTTTAATGCTAGCATAATTCTCAGCATTTTACTGACATCATTTTTATCTTGACTTTCATCTCTCCTGTTCTGTCCATTAGGACACTGGAGGTTCATATCTGCCTCTATGCCCATAATGAAATCTCAATTTTTCATCCACCTGTCTGTTGATCTCTGTTTTGTTTTCTCGTAATTTGTTCCATATACACACAAGCTTTTTTTCTTTTGTCCTTCAATGAAATAAGTGAATTTGATTTTTTTTCCCTCTTCTACAGCCCAGAAATTGTGGTACATAGAAAGAAGATGCAATCCTTCAAGCTAGCAGAGAAAGAAGAAAAGAGATACCTTTATTATTAACATTTTTTTGTTTTACAGTTAACATAGATGTGTCAAGCTTTTATTTACATTCCTGTTCTACTTTTAAAGCCCTTTCCTTCACCTTTAGTGCCTTTTTGTATAAATTGAACAAACACATATTTACTGGTGCTTCAGCACCATCTAAAAGAACATCATTAACACAGCAGAAGCTTTTTTCAAATTGAAGATGAAAACTGAACTTCGACTCACTTGAAGTTATCCTTCAATCTAGGTTTAAAGACCGCTGCCATACATCTTTATATATCCAGAGTTGAACAGCAATAATTACCTACTAAACATTTTACAAATATGCTAAACCTCTAGACAATCTGTCTAAATGCCTATCTTACATTGCTAGAGTCTGACATTCCTGTCAGACATTCCTGATCTGCTATCCTCACTGAACTCTTTAAGCTGTGTTTTCATAGCTGAAGTATTAAAAAAAAAAAAAAAAAAAAGCATGATAACACCCACTCTTCAGTAGCTAGGTTTCCAAGCAAAGTTTATTTCCCATAAAATGAAGTAAGGTGACCACTCTCCATAATCACTTGATAAATTGCACCTTGAATCTGCATAACTTCTGCTGTACTCAACACCCATTTCAACGTGAATTAGGTATCGCTTTGCTGTTCTGGATCCATCAAGGTGTCTAGTATCTGAAACTTTTTTGTGATACTTGCATTGGAGGCTCATTAAAAATCTATTGACATTTCACATAATTGCTTATTTTTAGAACACTGAGATTTAAAAAAAATGAAAGATATGTATTAGTTTCTGGAAAACATTCCACCTATACGTTAACATTTCTTAATAAATCACACTCCTATTTGTTGCATTCTTGTCATTCTGTGAAGAGAGTAAATGAGGTATAGTTGCTAGCAATAAAGTCACCTTATTCTCAAACAAGAGTGATGAACAAACAGCAACAGATATAATCTAACTCAAGGAGTCCATGAACACGTTGGAAATCATGAAAAGATCTTTCAATTAGTAAACAGCAATCACATACAAAAGGCAAACATGAGAGATGATGGAACATCACTGAAATAAATTAACTATGGAGCCAAGTAAAGATGCTGTTTGACATTACACAATAAGTACTTTCTGGTAAAAAGGTGTTTTTTATTTATAACAACATCAAAAGAAGCATAAAATAAGAAATCTTGCCAATGGATTTGCAATCAATTTCCAGTAGAAACAGAGCTGATGTGGGCCTTATTAAATAAAAGGATTAATGAATGAATAAAAACATGCATGAGGTTTAGGGAACAGATACTCAATTTAAAAAGTCTCCTCAGTGATCTTTATCGTATCTTGAAAGGCCACTCTCAAGTCATAAATTGTTCTATTCTAAATGTGTTGAGTTCTTGTCATGAATGTGCCACTTCAGATACTCTGTTTAGTTGTAGATCTGCCTCCAGGAGGATAAATCCTGCTCTACATTTTCAGTTCTCTGAAGCTGTAGATTGAGTTTGTAAATATGCCTAAAATATTTGATAAACAATTTTCAAATTTCCAAAAACCACTTATTTGGAAAATGTTTCATGAGTTTTAAGTCTTTGAAGTCAACAACAACAAAATAATTTATGAAACATTTTATGACTGAAAAATATACAGGCTTAGATTAGTCAATATTGTTATATTTCAATACGTATTTTCCTTCTCAAATTTATCATGATCTAAGAATTAAAGCCTAGACGCAATCAGTAAGGACTAGAACTCATTGGCAATAAACATCATACATTTCTTCTGGAGAATCAACTCTTTAAGCTATGCTTGATAAGGAAAAAAGTTTTTTCACTAGCATCTCTTGAACTGCGGATTTAACAAGATTCTCTTGACAGCTACTTATGGTACAGAATTGTAGGGGTTGGCAGGGACCTGTACAGATCACTTCCAACCAACCCGCAAAGCAAGGCTGCACAGGTAGGCATCCAGATGGGTACTGAATATCTCCAAAGAAAGGCAATCCACAACCTCCCTGGGCAGCCTGTTCCAATGCTCTGTCACCCTCACGGTGAAGAAGTTCCTTCACGTATTGGTGTGGAACTTCCTATGCTCAAGTTTACAGCTTTTTACCCCTGTCCTCTCTCCTCAGACCACTGAAAAGAGGTTGACCACGTCTCTTTGACTCCCTCACTTAAGATATTTATAGACACTAGCAAGATAACCCAAGTCTTCTTTTCTCAGGGCTGAACAGACCTAGGTTATTCAGCCTTTCCTCACCAGGGAGATACTCCAGGCCCTTTATCATCTTCATGGCGCTCCATTGGACTCTCTCCAGGAGATTCCTTTTTTTTGTACCAGGGAGCTCAGAACTGGATACAGTATTCCAGGTGATGCCTCACTAGGGCAGAGTAGAGGGAGAGGCTCCTTTTAATGCACCCTAGGATCCCTTTGGCTTTCTTGGCCCCCAGAGCACACTGCTGGCTCACTCCATCCAAAAAAGTTTAAATACTATAAATAATCATCCCTCTACTGACAGTGATTTTATGATGCAAGTCTGTCATGTGAAAGGCTGTATATGAATCTTTCACTGATTTGTGTGATCTGAATAAAAGACGAAAAACTGATGCCACTGTTTTTGGATTATCAATTATTTTCATTTCTATTTAACATAAATGTATATCCATTAAAACTTAATTGCACTCCATAATTCAGGAAATGAAACTTTATTCTGTTTTGTACTTCAAATGTAGAGGAGAAAATTTAGATGAATAAAAGCACTGACTTCAAGCTTTTATATTATTTCAAGAACAGTCTACAAATTAAAATTACTAAGAAAAATGAAGTATCTGATATTAAGGAGGTCTGAATGCTTGTAAGTTTCAGGAATGTGATGTCTTAAGTACATGCAACATGTCAGATAAAAATCATCACATTTCGACACTGTATAAAGTACACCTGCTGACAACACATGGAAAGAATCCGCAGCTTTTCAGGAGGCACACAAATTAGAAAGTGCTTCCATTTACTTTGTAGAGAAGTTGAGAATATTTCATAACGTAAGGTGAAAAATGCTACTAGCTTTGCCTTGTGGACCAAAGCATTTGTATGAATTGGGATGTCCACAGGGAAAAACAGACGAGAACAAAAATGTTTGGACAAACTAAACATGTACATATACATATATGTGCACACATACATCGTGACATATATACATCACATGTGATGTATATGTACAAAACTTTCCATACATATTTCAATTTGTTATGAATGTATACAATTATTTGTTATACATTTATATTATTTGTGGATGAAAATGAAAGTAGTAATGTTTTTTATTTTAGCCAAAATAGAGTCTGAACTTTCCCTGATTGATTTTAACTCTTATCTTTACTGTATTTATTAACAGTTGTTTTTTGCCAGATGCTTCAGCTTTTCCACAGTCTTCTCCGTGACTAACAGTTCCCACTACTACTATTTACAAATAACAAATCTATCTGAATTTTCTCCCCAGCACATCCTCTTTTTTTCTTCCCTTTGACTACTGTGTGGGCTATTACAGTAGCAAGTGTAGAAATGAAAAATTAAGCTGCCTAAGAAGCAGTAAGGGTCGTTCTCTTCCACTGTTATATAGATTTCATACTAAGTATGATGCCATTCTCTATCATCAGCAAAGATATTTTTAATCTTTTTATCCAACAATTCTCTAACTTTCTATGTTTTCTTTCCACCTCTGCCTCCTGAACATACTCTCTTAAGACTGATTCTTGCACACACTAGTTTCATGACAATCAGATAAACAAGTACTCTATTTAACTTTAACAACACTTTTTAAGTACTTAAGAATACATTTACATACATGTAGCTGACTCAAAACAATGGGTTGAAGCCATAGCCTACTACATAAATCAAGACACTGAAATTCTTTATGTCCTCCAGGGTCATCTGGATAAAGTGAATTACAACTTAAGCTGCAGGTTATAAAAAGAAATCCAAAGCCTTCTCACCAGTAGTAAAGGGAAGAAAAGGGAAGGAATTTTTATAGTATCTTCACTCAGATGATTCCTGTTGGCAGAACCTTCCTCCAATCTAAGCTAAACAGAAGTTTCTTAGCTACAACCATGAGCCATTATATTTCTTCCCATTCAGACCACCTTGAAAATACTCATTAAACTACAGACTGTGAAACCTGTATATTCACAAACTGATACATAAGTTGAAGAGTAGGCCTAATAGTCTAAATTTAGCCTACAGTGGAAGCTTAGACACTCTACATAGTTCATGGAAAGAATAAGTCAGTTTAGGACACTTCCCTGAAAAAGATAGGCAGCCTTATTTTTTCACAGAAGCATTTATACTGTTTGTCTTGCAGCAATAAGCTAAGAGACACTTATTTGTTCAGCTCCTTCATTTTTTATTTTTTTTTTAATGCTGATAGTGGTATGAATGCATGTTTTGATTATTTGATAAACAAAGATTTCCATTGTCAAATGCTATTAAAACAAACCTGAATATTTTCAGGGTTTCTCTCCCTGCCTTGCCTTTTCTTTTAATTATTGATTCTTCATTAAATAACAAAAATGTATCTTAATCACGTTTGCATTCTTAGTGATCTAACAATAACAATGTAAATCTTTATTAATACTGATGAATGTGATACGATAGTCTTTAAAACCTATATTTTGCATATCGACTTACCTGAAAAAGATGTGTTCAATTTCTAAAGCATTTTTCTCCTTACCTAAACCATGCCTATGTGTTGACATTGGTGGTAACACAGTCCAAGCCTTCGTCTTTGGATTGTAACATTCAACAGTGTTCAATGTCTTTAAACCATCACGGCCTCCAATGACAAATAGCTTGTCATCAATGACAGCAACACCAAACTGAAGCCTCCGTCCATTCATCACTCCAGCCTGGATCCATATATTTGTTCTGAGATCATACTTTTCAATAGTCGTAGCACCTGATGAGACACAATAATAAAATAACACATATAAAATGGGCTGACATTTTTGGCTATTGCTACTTTTGTTATGAAAGAACATTTTCTTCTGAACTTAGACATTTGATTTACAGGTGATTTCAAAAGGTATTATAAAGGCAAAGGGAACTCCAAAGGAGGAATCTCTAACAAGAGACCCTTCCTCAGTAGCAGTCAGCTCTTAAATGAGGATTAGGAAAGGATGAGCCTGCCTCCACCCTCTTCCAGTCACACAGGTGAATTACCTTCACCTGTGCTCCAAAGGCTGACCAGATCTTTTCTTCAGGTGCTCAATCAATGGTTCAGGCCATGACTAAGCAGTCCCCATATATGTATACATAAAATAACTTATCAGTTAATCAGAAAAGTAACTTTAACATTAAATATTAAATATCAAGTGATGCTTACTAACAAAACCAGAGAGACAAAGGAGCTTGTGCAGATCTCAGAAAATGAATAATACATCCTAGTATCTGAGTATGATTATGGGAATCATAGAATCATAGACTAGATTGGGATGGAAGGAAACTCAAATATCACCCAGTTTCACCCCTCTACCATGGGCAGGGTTGCCAATCACTAGATCAGGCTGCCCAGGACACCATCCAACCTGAACTTGATTGCTTCTAGGGACAGGGCACCCACAGCTTCTCTGGCAGCCTGTTCTACTGTCACACCAGTTTATGAATAATGAATTTCCTCCTAATCTAATTATTCTCCACTTTAGGAAAATGCATAGCTACTGGTGGTGACTATGTTGAAAACTAGTGTTTTGTAGCTGAAAATTTGATCTACATAATAGTGTTATTATGTTCTTTGCTTACATTTTAGTCTCCATGGAAATAAATAGGAGGCATTACTTTTGGAACAACTTATGTGCAATTCAACTGAATATATTAAATCCCTCTCTGGTTTTATGAGACCATAAGTTATACAAACAAATTTTTACATTTGATTAATAGAGACAGGTTTATTTATTTACTTGCCTCTAATTTAAAGTTGATCTGTGCAAATGTATTAATCTTTGGTTCTGAAGAAGCAAAAATGCACATTTTTTGTACAGTGCTGCAGGGCATATTATATTGAGACATTAATATCGCTATTTTATAATGCTTTAAGTTTTTATATGCTGAATGCATTAATGTTAAATTTGGAACTGTGATAAATGAATGCTATAATGCAGTCTACCGTAATGGTAAAGATTGCCATTTAAAAGATTTGTCATTCTGATTTCAGAAAGTATTACTAATACAACAAACACAATCTCTGAATTATGTTCAGCTATGTATTTCATTATATTGGTTAAGTCTGAGTTTGGCACAATGCATTATTAAGTTCCATATTGAATTGGTGAACTCAGTTTATCCAGTAAGACATTTTTGCTATTTGGGGAAAAAATAGTAACAAAAAAGAAAATCTATCAAGGTCTATTTTAACTATTTATGAAAAATATACATTGCCTGGAACTAAAACCTTAACAATTCCTGATATACTCTTTCACTTTGAGCAGAACTAAAACAACTTAGTCTTTTAAACTTGAAAACAGAGGAAAGCCTACCCTATACATGTCATTAGTATTGTTTTTTCTTAAATTTAATAGGGTACAAGCACACAAGATGAATAGTTTTAGTAAGCACTAAGCCATTCCCAGTTGAAGTTGTGAGATTACACTTGGTTTAAAAACAGACAGTTGTGTCAGATTAGATATTTGTCATGGAAAGAATGTCTGGTCCTAGTGGTGTTCTGATCTGAATGGTTTTGGTTGTTGTGACTCTGAAGAAGTAATATTTAGTGTGAAAAAAAAAAATCCTTCAACAGAAAGGTGTGGAACCACTGAAAGACTTTAGGGTATCTGTAACTGGAAAATACTGACAAAAAGCAAATTTTGAATATACTAAACTACAGTATTGGGGATCTGATTACATTAGTCTAACTTCTCTTTCAGCCCTAAGGCCATTCATTAATTTTACACTGGGTAGAAGCAGTAAGAATTACACTGTTCATATTTTGAACCTAGTTCTTTTTACAATGTTTACTCTATTCTTCATTCCAATACAAACTGAAGAGACAAAATCTTAAGTCCTTTAGAGCTAATATATTTCAAAAGTGCTTAGCTACTTAAGTGCCAGGTCCTCTGTGTATATAAAATCAATAACACATTAGATTATTGATATTTCGTTTGTCATGTATTTTATAGTTTACTTATACTTCATAAGGAAAACATTGTTACACTGCTAAATGCTAAGCACTACAGAGCACTACTTCACCAAAACAAAAGCAGGATCTGTAAGGAGAACTTACAGATCTCGTCTGCTAAGTGAATGACAGTGGAATGGTCAGGACAACAGGCATTAGCTAACTATGAAAATCTTAACGGCTTCTCTACAAAGATTTCCAGCGCTGAGGATCATAGTAGACACCAAGTTGAATGCAACTCAGTGATGAGCACTTGCTGTTCAACAGGCTAATGGTATTCTTGTCTACTTTAGGATGACAGAAAGTTGGAATAGGTGATCCTTCCTCTCTACCTAGCACTGGTGAGGATGCATCTGGAATATTTTATCCAGTTCTTGGCACTCCAGTACATGAGAGACATGGAGATGCTGGAAAGTCCAACCATGGCCACAAAGATGAGGAAGGGAATATAGCATATATCCTACGATAAAAGGATGTGACAGCTGGGACTATTCACCCTGTAGAAGAGAAGGATCAGGGGGAATCTCATCAACGACTACAAATATTTGAAAAGATTATACAAAAAGGACAGACCCAGATTTTTTCAGTGGTGCCCACTGCCAGGAATAGACATACTGGGCATAAAATGGAACACAGAAGGTTCCAGCTGAGCATCGCAATACATTTCTTTACTGTGCAGTTTAGTGAGCTCTAGCATACATTCCCCAAAGAGCTTTTGGACTCCTTGATCTTCAAAAAATGCCTGGACAAAAGATGCTGGTATTGGGCAATCTCATCTAGGTGGCCCTGCTTCAGCAGAAGAATGGACCCGATAAGCTCCAGAGGTCACTCCCAGATCAGTAGTGAATAATCTTTCTCTCTTTACAGTGAATATCTTCTGATGAATGTGCAAAAAGTATACCAAGAAGCATATTCATGTTTTGATTCCTGCCACTGGCATGCCCTACTGCAGAGGTCAGCACAGCATATAAAAGGCTCCAGAAGCTAATTGCTGGATTCAAATCCAAAGTAAGCTATACATTAGGATTCTCAGTGAGAAAAGCTGTGGGTTTTTTCGAATTACACTGTGACAGACACCAGAAATTTTCCAGAGGCGTGTGCTTCAGAGAACTTATGAAAACTGTAATGCAAAGGAATTTGCCTTATTAATGTGGAAGGCTTAGAATAAGCTATTTCTCATCTTGTTCTCATATACTAGATTAATGCTGACTTTGGGGAACTGCCAGGAATTTCCACCATTCATTTTCTACACAATCCGGAACTCTTTGTCCTGCAGATCTTTTTCCTGATACTGATCAGCTAGTCATATTCATATTGATAAATCTCTCATCTCTCTTCAATGTCCAGTACCCCACTTTGACAAAAACTAGATGAATGCCAGGATAATTCCTTCTCCTCAGAACTTTATGTCTAATGGAAAAAAAAAAATCTATGTTATAAACTGGAAGCCAAGAGATTGTCTAGCTAAGATTATAATACAAGCTACTGTGGCCATAGAATCCACCAGCTGCTCTAAAGATGTACATATTGTGTAGTCCTGTCACACTGTCAGAAAAGATTACTGAGAAATGAGAGCTACTTTGTGAATTGCAGTGCACACACCAGACATTTGTCAGGGTAGAGCCTGAAAGCAAGAAAGTTGATATGAGGTGAAATGCAATGTCAAAAACTAGAGGTTTCAATTCATTTCCACCCTTAAGCATTGCAGTGTAGGTTGCTGAAAAACTGACAGCAAGAATGACTTAAAGTTAATATTCAATACATATTTACATACTTATGTCTATATCCAATCCATGTATTTTACCTAGAAACACACACACATATTTATATTAAATATACATGTCATTTTGCATAAAACAGGGAAAACTGTATAACAAAGTGTTTGTGTATATTTCTGTTTCAGGGATTGATTTAATAAATAAGAAGAGAACAAGAGAACTTAAGTTTTTGAAAGAGAATGTCACAAAGGCAGTTCCTAATTTTAGTTGCACTTTTATTCTTCCAAAACTGGTATTGGGTGTTGATGTCTAGTGCCTGAGACACAAGAGTGAATAGTGCTATCAAAACAAGGTGAATGGACAGAAAAAGAATGATCCTTCAGTCCGATGGACTGATAATCACAATGCAGCATGAGACTGTGAAAAAGCTCACTTGCAAGAAGTGTACTAATCATAAAGGCAACCGTACACATAATAAAATTCCAAATTGAATTTTTGTCAGTGTGGATGAAAGTATAACTTGGAGAAATAGAAAAGTAAAAAAAACAAACTTAAACCAAACAAAAATATAAACCCTCAGTTTTGGTAATAATAAATTATCATGTTTATAAAATACTAGTTTTAAGTTAAAAGAATAATGGGGCGGTAACTAGAGATTGCAAGTCTACTTATGTGCGTAAAAACAATGAAGTAACTCCAGAAAGGTATTAAATATAAGACATATTATGTTTTTTTTTTCATGTGAGGGACCTTATCCATATTTATTCTGAATAAGGAACATCCACAAGGTTTAGCGGGTCAGTGGTATTGTATTTATTATGGTATTATGCAGGTCAAAATGACTATGATGAATGACTGTCTTTACAGGAAGTAATCAGTAAGTAATTAAGAGTAAATTATGAGTCACATTAAAGTTAACCTTTGTATATACTTCAATTTTTCATTGAAGTTTCATCTTTCTACTTGTCAGTAGAAAGTTGATGTAATTTTAGGCCATCATTCATCTTTAAATGCTGCTCTTTTTTTGGTAGAAATTATGTCCTTTTCTCAGTTACAGTATCAGCAACATTACTTGCTCTCTACACACTGACCAATATTTACATGACTGGTAAAAGAAGGAATGAGTGAGTCTCGTATCATACTAGTATGATAGCAGAAGGAAAGCAGAAAACTAGGAACGCTGCAGAAACAGAAACATCAAAAAGGGTCCATAACTCTATTTTCTTTTTGATAGGCTTTTCAGAGTAATTCATGTATTCATAACAATCTATTAATGGTACAGCAGAAAAATTTTGACACACAATGAAACCAAAATGATTAATGAAGAGCTTATTGTTGAATTTACTCAGATAGGATTTTGCTGTATTAACAACACCATGGTAGCATATTTAGAATTGTGACATATCAGAATCATAGAATTCTTAGAGTTGGAAGAGACGGCCATCTAGTTCAACTCCCCTGCATGGAACAGGGACATCCACAGCTAGATAAAGTTGCCTAGGACCTTATTCAGCCTTGTCTTGAAAGTCTCCAGGGATGGGGCAACAACCACATCGCCAGGAAAGCTGTTCCAGTGCCTCACCACACTCACTGTAAAATAGTTTTTCCTTATATCTAACCTAAATACACCCTCCTTAAGCTTGAAATCATTTGCCCTTGTTCTATCACTACAGATCCTGCTGAAGAGTCTGTCCCCTTCTTTCCTGTAGCTCCCCTTTAGAGATTGAAAGGCTGCTATCAGGTCACCTTGCAGCCTCCCCTTCTTCAGGCTGAACAGCTCTCTCAGCCTGACATCACAGGAGAGGTGTTCCATCCCCTGGATCACTTTTGTGGCCCTTCTCTGGATGCACTCCAACAAGTCCACATCTCTCCTGTACTTAGGGCTCCACATCTGGATGTGGTACAACAGGTGAGGCCTCACTAGCACAGAGTAGAGGGGAAGGATCACCTCTCTCGATCTGATGACCATGATTCTTTTGATGCAGTCCAGGATACAGTTGGCTTTCTGGGCTGTGAGAGCATACTTGCTGGGTCATGTCCAGCTTACCATTCCACAATACCCCCACGTCATTTTCAGCAGAGCTTCTCTCAATCATTTTATCCCGCAGCTTGTGTAGCTAATGGAGGTAGCCTCGACCCAAGTGCAAACTCTTGCATTTGGATTTTTTGAACCTCATGAAGTTCACCTGGGTCCACTGCCCAAGCCTATCTGGGTCCCTCTGTATGGCATCCCCTCCCTTTGTGTGTGTCAACTGTAGTCCACAGCCTGGTGTCATCAGTAAACTTGCTGAGGGTTCACTCAGCTCCACTGTCAGTATAATTGATGAAGATAATAAAGAATATCAGCCTCAGCACTGACCCCTGGGGGATACCACTTGTCATCTATCTCCATCTAGACCATTGGTTACCACTCTCAGGACTTAATCCTACAGCCAGTTCTTCATCCATCAAACAGTCCACCCATCAAATCCATATTTATCCAGTGTGGAGAGAAGGATGCTGTGAGCAACCACGTCAAAGGCTTACTGAAGTTGAGAAAGATGACATCAGTGGCTCTTCAATTGTCCACAGATGCAGTGAATGTCATAAATGTTCTACTCTTAATTAAAGAAAAACAAATATATTCAGGATAGAAACAGGCTGCAGACTTCAGTCTATGTTATTAGCCATGTTTACTGCAGTAATGTGTAAAGAAATTCTCTCAAATGTTATAGAATGACATAATTGTAGGGGTTGGAAGGGATATCTAGGGATCATGAAGTCCAAAATACCTGCTAAAGCTGGTTCCCTGTAGTAGATTATATAGTAAAGAGTCCAGGTGAGTTTAGAATATCACCAGAGGAGACTCCACAATCTCTCTTGGCAGCCTGTTCCAGCACTATGTCAGAGAAAATAAGTTTTTCCTCATGTTTGCATGAAACTTCCAATGTTCTACTTTGTGTCCATTGCCCCTTATTCTAGCACAGGCACATCCTCTTGGCTCCTATCCATTAGATATTTGTAAGCATCAATAAGATCCCCTCTCAATCTTTTCTTCTCAAGCCTGAAAAATCTCAGATCTCTCATCCTTTCTTCATAAAGGAGACACTTCAGGCCTCTAATCATCTTTGCTTCCCTCCCCTGTGTTCTCTTCAGTAGTTGGCTGTCATTCATGAATCGAGGAGCCCAGAACTGGATCCAGATGTGGCCTCACTAAGGCAGAATAGAGGGGGAGGATCACCTCTCTCAACCTGCTGGCCACACTCTTTTCAATGCACCCCAGGATAACACTGGCCATCTTTGCCATGAGGGTACACTGCTGGCTCATGATGAAGCTTTTGTTCACCAGGACACTCAGGACCTTCTACGCAGAGCTCCCTTTCAGCAGGTCAGCTCCTAACTTGTACTGATGCATGCAGTTATTCCTCCCCACATGCTTCAGTATTCATTGTAAAAATCATTGCAAAACCAACAAGTGTATAATGAAAACTGAAAATGAAACATAGGCATAATAATAAATAATGTGATCACAGAAAATAGTTTTTTCATTACCACAAAAATAGGTAGAAGGTGAAACTAAACAACAATAGGATGGTGACAGTCTACTGTGGCTACAGTGCTATAATATTACCTGAATTGACAAAGTTTCTTGTTTAGTTAAATTTCTTGGCTGTATCTGGTTACTAGGATGATTTCAGTTTTTCCAGTCATTAGTGGGGTGAGATGCAGCTTCAGTGCAGGTGTCTGCAATTTGATGTACTTGCATAAGCTGCCAGAGTAGTCCTTGGAGACATGGTCAAGTGCTACCAATAGATTCTCAACAGCTATCCTTTTCTGGAAATGTCAGCATCTGCTCTGGGATGAGAGAAACTGCTCTCTAGATTACAGCAGCTCTAGCTAGATCTGTATTGTCTACAGTGAATATTAAGTGTATAATTTAGGTGTAGACATATCTAGTGTAATCACTAAACTTTGGTGAACCATATTCTAGCACGGGTATCAGTCCTTATATCAACAGAGTAAGAGGGAATAATCATATAGGTTCCAGGAATGCATGCAACAAGAATACTATTACAATCTACTTTGAACAGTGATCTAGATAAACAGCACCTAAATTTTAAAATAACTTTAAATTATAGATACCTTGAAAAGTAAAGGTGTAGGAGGTGAGAACCCTTTTCAGGCTTTCTTTGGTTCTCATGCATAAGATTCAGTAAATCTGGTCCAAATGCTTTTGTTTCCCTATAATTCTGTATCATTTTACTTAACTTTAAGAATCAAATTAAATGCTCCCAAAACATAAATTAGTACCACTAATCACTACTGTTCCCCAGTGCATCTGGATTAACATTTTCTTTCAGTATTAATAACTGTTATCATTTGCACTTCTTGCAGATTTTCATTTTCTTGTTTGAAACAGACATAGTAAGTGACAAAAAAAAAGTTTCTTTGTCAAGCCCTCTAAATGTCTACTCTCACGCCTTACTGTCTCTTCTAATGCAACCGCAGTTGAACATTTCATCTGAAAAATTAGTTAGATATAAAGATGTATTTTCAAACTACATAATTCAGAATGAGAGATGCCAATTCAATTTAACGAACTGAAATAAATACATGTACTGTAGAATCCTCTATATTCATACACCATGGTACCAAGAAGCAAAGGAACTATTCATTCCCAGCAACTCAGAGACAAAAGTTGCTGATGTTATTGATAGAGGACTAAGTTTTTGAAAGGTGCTTTATGAAGAACTTGAAGATAAACTCTCTGTCTGGAAAGAAAGATGATGTCCTTGAAAGATTAACCTTGTTCTCTGACTGGTAACTAAAATAACATCTACATTTTAAAATAAGTATGCAATTTGCAATGCATGATTCTTATTTTTAAAAATACTACTCTTCTGCTATATAGTCTTGAATTTAACAATGGCTTAAATATTACTTACAATTTCTCCTGAATAAGATTATCATACACTGCAGATAGAGATTTTTCATAAGTTACTGATCCACCTCTCTATAATAATAATTTTTAAAATATGCAAATCCCTGTTGTTTGATTAACTACTGGCCTAAGACCTATATGTCCTTATGTTGCACGTGGCCATCTCAGCTTTCTTCCCATATGCATGCTGTCACATACACATTTTGTCATTTACAGCTGTATTTGCAATCGTCCCAGGTTCTTGGAGAAAAAAAAAAAAAAAAAAAGGAAAACAGCAATAACAAACAAAAAACAACTGAATTCATATACATTACTTCTGATTTTTTCTTTTTTTTTTTTTTTTGGTGTTTTTACAGCACTTTGGAGGGAAAATAAGAAAAATAATATACATTAGATGAAAGAAATGCACAGAAATACTCAAAGATGTGTCTGAGGGACAAAACATGGTATAAAACATATGAGAGCAAGAGATAAATTGAAAGATAGATTTGAATTGAAAGATTGTATGTAGTCTTCAAAATGAACAAATTTCAGCATAAACTATGAGACCTCATTCAAATGTGTAACAGAAGATTTTGTACTGACATATAACATGTCACAAAGAGTAGCATAAGACAAAAAGCACAGCATTCTTCACATTATCCTGCCACTCAGCTCTTGTGAGGCCTCATCTAGAGTACTGCGTCCAGGCCTGGGGCCGCCAGCACAAGAAAGACATAGAGCTCTTGGAATAGGTCCAGAGGAGGACCACGAAAATGATCAGAGGACTGGAACATCCCTCCTGTGAGGAAAGTTTGAGGGAACTGGGCTTGTTTAGCATGGAGAAGAAAAGGCTCCAGGGAGACCTCATTGTAGTCTTCCAATACTTGAAGGGAGCATATGAACAGGAGGGGGAATGATTGTTTAAAATGAGTGCCATTTTTTCCATAGAGGAATTTAGTGACACACCTTTGCTCCATGTGCACTTCTATGTCAGGCACCTGTTTGTCAGACTACCCCTCAGCTGCCATCTGTCACACAGCAATAAAATGCAACAGATTATTGTTGGGAAGGTTCAACCTCTACTGACATACCACGAAGATTTGCCTCTGATATCATAGGCCAAAATAATAAAATAAGAGGCATTACTTTTTGAGCAGCAAAACTGCCTGTTCCAAGGGGATGGAACATCTCTGCCATGAGGATAGGCTGAGAGCTGGGGCTGTTGAGCCTACAAAAGGCACCGAAGAGACATGAAAGTGGCCTGTCACCAGCAAAAAGGGGGCTGTAAGAAAGAAGTGGAGGGACACTTCAGCAAGGTCTGTGCTAACGGATCAAGGGGAAATAGTTTCTAACTAAAAAAGGTGAGACTTAGATATTGGGTATACAGAAGAGTTTTCTGTTATTTTGTTTTACAATAAGATTAATGAAGTGCTGAATTAGTTTCTGCCCAGAGAAGTGACAGAAACTCCATCCTTGGGGACTGTGAGACTATTATTATACCATTGCCTCAAAGTTTGCTGATGAACATGTCTGATGAACATGTCCAAGCTAGTCCTGGACGAGGTTGTGAACTCCTTTGTCTAAGGGACAAGCAGATGGGCACGTCCTGGGGCAACGAAAGAGAGATAAGCTGCAGCTCAATGGCCGCTGAACATTCTTTTGTTTGGTACTCTTCTCCGTGGGGAGATTGCCATCTCAGGAGATGCTTGCCTGGCACACTAGCACGGGATTTGTTACGTAGGCGTGAGATTGTTAGGAGTTATTGTTGATGTTGGTTGTTGGTTGGTGTTCTTCCATCGGAAACCTCATGAGCTGATTCCCTGCTGCTGCACTCCCTCCTGGGCCTGCTGCCTGAGACATGCTGCTTTCTCCTGGACCTCACCGCTCCTTCGAGGTGTTCTGCCATCTGAACCCTCACAAGCTGATCACTGTTCACTCCTTCTCCGGTGCTGGCTGACGTTGTTCCTGTACTGACCCCACGCTGCTTCTCCTGTGCTGACCCGGTGCCGCTTCTCCAGGACAACTGCTTGCTGCTCAAGGCTGCCCATCGCTGCTGCTGTTTTCCCCGCTTCTGCCATTCCCTGCCCTTCTGCCTCGGACTGTCGGAGCCGCTTGCAACCGGACCGCCCCTAGGATCCTGGCTGCTGACTTTCCTTGCGTTGTGCAAATCCTTGCTTCTTTCCTATTTTTCCTATCGCTTGCCTCCCCTTCCCCATCACCCTTATTGGTAACAGTGTCTGCCTTCCCCTTCCCCATCTCCCTGGTCAATATTGGTAATAAACTGGTCGGACCAACATTTGAACCATTGCTTCTTAATCTCACACCAGGTATACACACAATCTTAAGAACTCGACTCCCTCCTTTATATTGGAGCGTGACAGGGACATTCAAGGTCAGGATGAGCAACCTAATGTATCTGTTACTGTCTTCATTGTAGGGGAGTTAGACTAGATGACCTTGAAAGGTCCATTCCAACTCAAACATTTCTATATTTCTATGATTTTTCAGATGTCTAGATCTCTAAAAAAGCATGAATTATTTCATTGAGTAGTGCTGAAGACAGAGTATATGAAAAAAACAGGTGAAACAGAACTTATTTAATATCTATTTGTATGATTAACATAGTATGGTTATATGATGAATGAGGCAAGAGAAATTATTTCAGGTAAGAAGTTAAGGATTTTGCTTGATATTCTGGATATATTTCAACTTCTTTTTCTTACATAATTTCTTATAATCCAAATGGTTAGTGGGTAAAATTAGCTAAGCACACCATTGTACAATCCAAAATTTCTATTTTTTTGCTTTAGTATCATTTGTGAGCCTTTGAAATCAGGATTAAGCTTTGGTGAAATCTCTGCAAATTCCAGCTACATATATCCAAACATATAAATGTGAGAATACTGGCATATATGAATAGAAAATTGCCTCAGACACTTAAATGGATGCATAATCAATCAACCCCCCAAAAAATAACCAACCAACCAAATAAACAAAAAAAATACCACCTTTGAGTTCAATACAGATTTTTTCTTAAGAAAGATTTTTTTCCTCATGGTTAGAATAATACCAGTATTTAAAACCATGAAGAAAGGTAGGAATTCTACATTTACCATCACAAGGTTTTCCTTTCCCCAGCTTCTCAGATACTGCTGATTTTGCTTTTATTAAAACTGTTGCTGATGCATACTTGTCTATTTTACTTAAGATTTAAAGATGTTGCTATGACTAGGTGAAAAAAGGATGACCCTGATCTAGTGATCTGCAACATTACATTGTGAGCTTAAAAGATGGTTACTCAAGTGGAATGAATGTGACCTAAGTAGGTTACTGAAGCAGTAGTCCAAGGAGAATACCTCAGTAAAGAAAGAATTATACAAAAAAAAAAGAGCGACGGTCACTGCTGTTTTTGTTAGTTTGACTGTAATAAATGCATTAAAGCACTCAAATAAATAACTTGAATATAATAATTCTTTTCTTTTTTTAATGAATGCATTCATATTTAAATATAAGGATTTCCCAGATAGTGACATGAACAAATATCAGAAAACCCTTTCAAATGAATATTCAATATGATAACTGTCAATATTGTTGATGAAGATATTAAACAGAACCAGTCCCAGTACAGACCCCCATGGGACATATGATCTCCATCTGGACACTGAGCCATTGTCCACCACTCTCTGGGTACAAGCTTGCAAGCAGTACCTCATCCACTGAAAACTTTATCCATCAGATTCATATATTTCAATTTGGAGAGAAGGATGTTGCAAAGGCCTTACTGAAATCCAGATAGATGACATCAGTTCTTCTTCCCTTGTCCATGGATGCTATCACAGGACAATAGGTTGGTTAGAAAGGACTTGCTGCTGATGAAACCATGCTAGTTGTCCCATATCACCTTCTATCTTCCATGTATCTTAGCACAGCTTTCAGAAGGATCTGCTCCATGATCTTCCTCAGCACAGAGCTAAGGCTGACAAGTTGATAACTTCCTGGGTCATTCTTTCTACTCTTAAAAATTGATGTTATATTGTCACTGGGGACTTTACCTGACTGCCATGACTTTTCAAAGATCATTGAGAGTGGTTTAGTGACTACATCAGCCAGTTCCCTCCAGACTCTGAAATGCAAGTGTGCTAGACTATCTCTGCTCATCAACAGAAGCACGAGAGTTATCATATGGGAGTACACTGGATAAAGATACTAATATATCTAAGTGTATTCTTCCTTGTTCTACGTATTTCCATGTATTTATTACAATAATAAAGAATGACTCTCAAAAGTAAAATAAGGCAATACCTGAAATTCTGCTTCAGCAGGGTAATTAATATTTCAGATTAATTTCCTGTGTTATGTTGCTAACATCTGCCAAATTACAACAGGGAATCTTAATTGTAAATTTAGTGTTCCCATGTTCCCTTATATAAGCTATAGTTACGAAATATAAGGTCCTTACTCTTCCAGAGCATACTTTTAAATAGGCAACATAATGAAAGTGTTAAAAGACCAATTCTGTAACAACAGCTGAAAAACATGTGGATGTAGCACACAGGCACTAATTTAAGGAAAAAAAAAAAAAAAAAAAGGAATTGGCTTCAGTAATCTTGTTCCCATCCCTATCCCAAGGGCTCAGTGCCAGATCTTTGTGAGAGCTATGTATGTGTGAAGGAACGGTGCCACCTACTGGAGCCAGGATGGGTATGGGTGACCTGGCCTGTGGCGGCAGCTGCAGGGGCAGTGGAGTCTCAGCATCACTTCCTGGAGTGCTTAGATACATAAAATCGTAGAAACATAGAATCATTTAGTTGGAAAAGACCTCTAAGATCATGGAGTCCAGCCATTAACATAGCATTGTTTACCACTAAACCATGTTCTAAGAACCACATCTTGACATCTTTTAAATACTTCCAGGGATGATGGCTAAGCTGCTTCCCTGGGGAGCCTGTTTCAACCCTTCACTCTCCTTTAAGTGCAGAAATATTTTCTACCTAATATTCACTTAATATCAAACCTAAAATGCTTTCTTCATATTGCTATGTGCATTAAATGTTTAATGAGTATTGTTTTATTATATGATGACTAAGTGGTTTGTAGTGAATTCCAAACCTGCAAAATGCTATAAAACAATTTTGATGGATAGTACACTGTGTTGTTTTACCTTTTTTTTTGTTTGTTTGTTTTTTAATTTTTTTTAATGAATTCCCTCTAATTCAAACATAAAGCAGACAAATTTTCAAGTTTCAAGCATCTCAGGCACACATCTTAGAGAGACCAAGTATAATGAGCTAAGAGAAAAACGTAGATGCTTTCATTATTTCTACCTTAATTTTAAGTATTTCCAGTAGAATACTAAAAGATTAAGAACGTTGATAGTCTGGACAATATCTCAGTATTTAAAACACGCCTACATGACAACGAAAAATTTAGAATTAAAATAAATGAGGATCAAGGAAAGTGTGCTACAAGAAGTCTTTAAAAACATGATAACAAAAAAGAAAAACAAAAACAAGAGAGAGAAAAGAACATTTTAGAAATTCACCAGAGAAAAAGAGCAATTTCATGAAGTTATATATATTATATACAAGAAATAAACCACATTTGATAAAAAAGAAAAAGGATTATTACAAGTGACTGAGAAATATTAAAGAAATAGGAAAAATATGCAACATAGGAATTTAAAAAGAAGTGACTAAAGACCTCAGAATTCACATTTCAAAAGCTTCACTTCTTATTGCTGCCGTGTAAGCAATAAGCAGCCCTAAATGGTTATTAAAAAATCTCTAAGGTTGTTTGACATAGACTGATGGGACACTTCACACAATACCAAAGTAATTTTCCTTATAGATTTCATATTTAATCACAAGACTAAAGAAAAAATACATATTTAATAATCAGTAAATGAACTTTGTCCTCTGTTAATGAGATGTCATATTTTTCTGGAAGAGGTTTTTGCCCACGTAGTGTTTCATTTCTTTTCTCCTTTTTTTACTTAAAGACGATGATTCAGCTAATAATGAACTAATGTAGGACTTCGGTTCCCAATATATTTTATACCAGTCTTTTGGGATCATTTTTAATTCTTCTTTGTTTTTCAAAGGGTACTTCTTTTCCTTTTGTATTGGAGTTTGGAATATTTCAGTAGAGATCATTCCTATTCTGTCATCAACGTAACACTGTCCACTCGTTCATACAAATCTCCTCTTGCTCTCTAAGTATATTCCTCCCACTGTAATTTTGAACTGTATTTTCTAAGGTACACTGAAAATACTGTGTTCTACCACACAGCTTTTGTTCTGTGTTTGGGATTTCAAGACCAATGTAAGAGTGCTTTTCTTTCTCGGAAATTGGTAAATGTCATTCGTGCATTTACTCATTTCTTTCAGCCTAACACTCTCATTTTTATGTGCATCTAGACAACTTTTGTCTGCTACTAGATGATTAAATCCTGCTAATTCAAGTTACAGAAGTTAATGTGACTAAATCAGTGGGTAAGAGGAACGTATTATTATCAGAAGTACATACCCAGAATCACACTTTCTTCACACCTTTCTCTCATTCCATTAGTACAATCCATATAATCTGTTTCTTTGTTTCTTATATGTGTCTTTTAAATTAAACAAATAAGTAAACAAAAGTGGGTGAAAAGACATTTAAATGACGTTTTCAGAAGTTAGGGAATTAAAATTCTTAAATGATGTAACCTTGCTTCATTTTGTTCTATCCAGTTAGTACTACGCTACATTAACTTTTCATGTCAGGCATAATTCCAGTCACTGTCTGCTGGAGTTTAATTATCACTTCTTTTATGGAAAGGAGAATAATTATAGAAGAGATTGCAAAATAAACTTGCTTTAGCATGGTAGGCTACTTTTATGTAGTAGGCCACATAACCTTGAAATATTCAGCACTGAAAAAAAGAAGACTCAGAGGGGATCTGATCCACATCTACAAATATGTAAGGAGCAGGAGGCAAAGGGATGAGGCTGGACTCCAGTACTGCATGGCAACTGGATGAAGGAAAATGGCCACAAACTGATGCATAGGAAGTTCTGCACAAATGTGCGTGAGAACTTCCTCACAGTGAGGGTGACAGAGCACTGGCACAGGCTGCACAAAGAGGTGGTGAAGTCTCCTTCTCTGGAGACATTCAAGACCCACATGGACACCTACCTGTGCAACCTGGTCTAGGGAGGTGCTTTGGCAGGGGGGTTGGACTAGATGATCTCTAGTGATCCCTTCCAACCCCTACAATGCTGTGATTCTGTGACTCTCTTATCCACTGCTTTATAGACAATCTCTTAAATTGATAATTTGCTTAGCTTATCTCTATCTCATATATAATTGTGTCATATCTGGTAACAATACACCAAAAGACCTCAAAAATACACCATTGTGTGTAACAGAAATCCATGTCAGTATTTCTTTGGAGAAAAAATTAATGCAGAAAGATAACACAACTTCAGCATCATGTCATGGCCTGAAGTGTCCACTTTACTAACTCACATTAGTTCTTCAAAACAAGCAACCAGCACTCAGATTTCCTGAACTGATTTGAGAATCAAGCCTCACAGTGCCTAAAATTTAGTCCTAGATATGGCAACATCACATAGGATGAACTGAACAGATGCAAAACAATGCCACATGGCTGAAGAGCTATAGGAACACGTTACATAAGTTATAACACTCTCCTTCTTCACAGATGTACTTTGCTCTATCAGACCCCTTCTCAAAGCAACATTTATCTGTTGCAAATGTATATAAGCCCTAACACTTTTGTTTTAAGTCAGAGTTCATATTGACAGAGGGCTGAACATTGCTTTTTCACTTCAAGCTACAGAAAGAAATTCATGCCTGATCTGAATGTGCAAAACTGCATTTCTTCAACAAAAGCTACACTTTTGCAGTATTCATAGATATTTCTGTATTTGATTTACTAAACAAAACAGAATTAGACTTAAATATTAAGCAGAAAGAAATACAGCTGTGCCTAACTAACTTCTGCAGGCAATCCGAGTATCTGAATACTTTAGGTGCTCACAGCCATTTGTCCTAATTAATAAAATTCCTTGAAACACAATTTTTCTCCTATGTGACAGCATGCTTAACATTTAGCTTCACAAACATCTACAGATGTTAAAGGGTTAAGAATACCTACAGCTATATTAAGAATATACTATGAGTATGTACTGGTCTTTTCCTCAATAATTTCCTATTTTCTCAACATTATTTTTTCACCCAGGCATGTATAACTCTCCCAATACTATAACTTCATGGGGAATAAAACTTTAAATATTCTTACAAAGATGATATTGCTGTGTCTGTGCGGCAAAACTACTTCAAGAACTAATTCCAAACATCGACTTGTGTGAAGGTCTAATTTTATTGTATGCTACTTTTTAAGAACGTTCTCTTATACTGGAACTCTGTCTCCTTAAGGCATATTCCTCAGCCTGAATACAGATAACAAGTGTAGAATACTGTGTAATTGTGACTGAACTTCAAAACAAACTAATAATGAAAACCTTTCCAAGTATATAGTCTTACTAGACAGCTAGCTTTGATATGAAATATTTCACTTCAGTCAGTAAATCAGTGGACTAGCTTTCTTAATTGCTACACACAAAAAATAATGAGAAAATACTTGGCAAGATTTCTATTGTTTCTTTTTTTTTTTTTTTTTTAAAGCAGTTAATGTCATGATTCAGCTCTCTTTAGATACTGAAGGTGGGAACCCACTTAAAGAGGTCTTTTTCTTTAACTGACTGATCACTTTTTGCATCAGAAAAGTATGACTCGCGCATAAGATTTGTCTTAACTTCATTTGGAATATAATTGTTTTCTAGCCAAGTCTATTCTCAGCAGAGGGCTCTGTTTTTCCTGCAAAGCATCAAAAATGCTTCAGACAAGGAAGGAGTTTTGAAGGAGGAGAGAGTTCATCTAATTCTCTTCAGCTGCTTGGGGTGCTAGCTGGGTTACAGAGTGGTAAGAAATTGCTTGCGTATCACCTGTTATATACATCTGCATACATATATATGTTTATTTGTCATAATTATTACCATTTCCTTTCTCTTAGTAAATTGTTTTACCTCAGCCTATGAGTTCCAATTTCTTATTTTTTTATTCTCCCCCACAAAAAAGAAATGAATCAGAACTTCCCAAAAGTCTAAACTAAGGTAAATGAATTTTGCTACAGACAATTTGTTTGAATTTTCTAATAAACACAAAATATAACTTTTATAAGGTAACAAATATCCTTTAATACCTTTGTTGTTATCCATTCCTCCAACAGCATAAAGTGTCCCAACTGTAGACTTTCTAGGTTTTGTTCGTGGACTTTGCATGAGAGTTCTTCTTTCTGGTAAAAGGTGATATTTCATGGCTTCCAGAATAAGCTTCTGGCATTCTAGGTCATCCTTAAAAAGTGCATGGTTTTCTAGGTCAGCCAGGATCTGTGAACGATATGATAATAAAAAAAAAAATGTCTAGATTGTAAAACTGATGTAATAGGTTAGTCATTTCATTATAGAACATAGACTTTTGCCTGATTTTTTTTTTTTTTAAAGAAGAGATGCAAGGAAGTAAATATTTAAATGAGGTTATTCCACCATCCCTTGATACTGTAATCTGTCTCTTACTGAAAACACAAAAGAAAAATAAAATATTCTCTTGTATGCTTTGGCTTCCAGGAGCTGTAGGTTCTCAGCATAACACTGAGAGAATGAGAAGACATCTCTGCAATCATTCTGAACATGCAGTTACATAACATTTCCAAGTGATAACATTATACAGTATTTTATAATAGTTTGTTTACTTTTAAGAAAATAATAAAAAGAAACTACAAACACAGAAATGAAACTTTATTGTGCAAGTTTTGAATTTACTGATTTCCTGCATTATAGGCAAAATTAAGGATTAATTATCCAGATGATAGAGCACATCATCTAGAAGGATATCATATGGCAGGAGCACGGGGTGTAATCATCCCTCTGTACTCAGCCCTGGTGAGCGCACACATTGAGTACTGTGTTCAGTTTTGAGCCACTCAGTACAAGAAATACATTGGGGACCTGGAGAGTGTCCAGAGAAGGGCAGTGAAGCTGCTGAGTGGTATGGAGCACAAATCTTATGAGGTACTGCTGAGGGAAATGGGATTATTTAGTCCAAAGTAGGCTCAGGGGTGACTTCATTGCTTTTTTCAACTACCTGGAAGGACTTGTAGTGAGGTGGGATTCTCTTCTCCCATGTAATTAGCAATGACAGAGGGAATGGCCTCAAGCTGTGACTCTGAGAGTGGTTAGGCCCAAGGAGGTGGTACAGTCACTGTCCCTGGAGGTGTTCAAGAAACATTTAGATGTTGTACTGAGGGACATGGTTTAGTGGGAAATATCGGTGACAGGTAGGTGGTTGGACTGGATGATCTTAGACATCATTTCCAACCTTAGTGATTCTATTATTCTGTATTTCTATAGTGCGTCTATCTTCTTAATTGGCATAAAAGCTATAACCAGTAGTTACTGAGTACAGATGTCCATGACTACAGCTGAAAAAAACATCCCATTATTTTTCTATGAAATGAGGCTACAAATTGTATAAAGTGTTCAAATCAATTGCCTGTATGGACATATCCAGTGACATCTGAGATGCTATAAAGCACCCTTGAAACTTTCAAGATACTGTTGGATTCACCAACCTGGTCTAACCTCACAGCTGACCCTGCTTGAGTAGGAATTTTGACTAGAGACCTCCTGAGGTCTGCACCTTCCTGAACAACTTCGGGATCTCACTGATACCGGTCCAGAAAACTTTAACTGTTATGCAGAATCTGCATCAGAACCACCAGACCCTTGTATCAGATACTCTAAGGTACCTAGAATTGTTTCAAACTCTCATTGACCATATTTAAGCAATTGAGTATTACTTCTAGATGATGATTCCTATCATCTGCTCATTTTAACAAATTAAAGCAGGTTTTAATTGCATATGGCACCACACCTGTATAGCCTGGAAAATCTTGTACAACATCTGTTTAGGACTTTCAATTGTTTCTGGAGAGGCAGCTGATGGCTTAGAAGTAGGAGTATTTAGTCCCTTCCACATATGTACAAACATACACAAATTGCAATGCTGTTAACTAAACACAGGCAGATAGATTTATTTTTTGGACTGTCAGCTACTTCATCAGGACTTCAATTGCTGATGAACAATGTGTAAAATTTCCTTTATCAGTCTGTCAGCTTTTTGGCAGGTAATATGTTCTGTGATACCTAAAACATTACTAGTTGGTACACGTAAACAGCAGACTGCTGCTTCCGATTTTAGGTGCCAATCATGAACTGAACTTCAGTTACAGAGAAAGGCATTACACACTGCACTACCTCAGCTGGTACTCCAGAACTCTTTTTTTACATGGTTGATGACCTAACAGACAGTAGACTTAGGTTATTAAGAAAATAACAAGAGGAATATAGCCTAGTATATTTTCTCCTACTGCAGCCATAAATCAAAGTCTAAGGAGCAAGCCATAAGACTATTTTCATATAGATATATAGAGTAATTCCCTTTAACATTAACCCCAGTGTCCAACTTTTAGATGAAGGACCTTCTGAGATGAATATTTTTGATTGTTTTCTAGACCGAGGAATCTTAGCTTAGGTAGTCATTGGTGATATGAAAGAATATCCATATTATGTAATTGTTCTTGTTGGCTGCATCTGAACCTTTCAGTTTTATGTGATACTTTCTGTGAAGGAAGCAGAACTGCCCACAGTATGCAAAATATTGGTACAACATGATATTCTTGTATTGATTAAGATATTCACCATCTTGTTAACTTCTTTCCTAGAAAATCAAGCATTCAATTTTGTCTTTTTGACTGCTACAGAGCTCCAAGGTGGCTTTTAAAAAAAAATCATATATGATAGACACTGATTTTTTACATTTGAAGAACTTTTTCGTCTGCTTATTTTTGCTTTTCCCTCAGTTCCATTATATTGACTTTTTCTATGTAAAAATTGCAGTAGATATGCAGTTTTTAGAAATTCTGTGTGAGTTAAATGATACTAACATCTTGTATACTGCAAGTTAAAATGCCAACTTTTCACTTTAGCAATAATCATGGACTTTTTAGAGTAAAGGAGTCATTAGTCCTTTCTCATTAATCCCTGACTTGGATAACCGTAGCCCACGGGGAAGTTGCTGTAAGTTCATTTTTCTATTATTGAACTGTGGAGCAAATTCTCTAAGTTCAGGAGACTCTGCATTGCAATTCAAGATCAGGAATTTTATTGTATTTTGGTTCTAATACAAATTCCACATATTTTAGCTGAAGAAATCAGGGGATTTTCTTAACTGAAACTACCAATAGATCTGTTTATCTGGTATCATAAAACTTCCATATTTTGAATACGTGAACAACAGGTAAAATAAATAAAACAAAGAGTGAGGAAAAGAGGAAAATAGCTGAAGACATACTACGGCACAGAGTTGGGTTCAGAGAGAAGGACTAAGACTAAACGTGTGAGAATTCAGCATCAGAAAGCCAGTAACACACATACAAAACTGTAAAATTGCAGAAGGAACAGCTAATCCAAAGGAAACCCTGAGATTCATGAATTTGTGCAAGGGTTGCATAAATAACAAACTTACTCTATTAAATGCATTAATGCTAATTTTCACTTGTTTTCCTCATTAGGATGTTGAAGTATATACTATAGTGTATACATGCTATACAGAAAATATACAGTTGAGGATAGAAAAGCCATAAGCTATATATATATTTTGTCACTAAACCTACAGACTGAACCAAATGATGTTGTTTTATGACTTTACATGCAGGAAAGCTAAATGAATGAAAACTAGAAAGTAAAGACAGCTGTGTTCTTTGACAATAGTGTTTTCAGAAGCTTTCACTGCACATGTTACAGGATAATAGTGTTTTATAAATGACTGAATGCAGATCATGCATAAATCACAAATAATCCCATAGACATGAAACTAAATATATACATATATATGGAAAGGGAAAACAGGGAAGACACAAAGGATCTGAAAACGTATGTTTCGATATATTCTTGTGAACTTCAAGTATCTTTCATTATCTATGACCAGAGAAATTCAGTAAGATATCACATACACAAATATCACATACCAAAATTATTTACATTGAAAGTTTATTCCTGAGAACCTTATGTATGTGTCTAGATTTCAGATAAGAAAAAGCATCCTTTTGGAAAAACAATCAATCAAACAAACAAAAAAACCCACTAAATTGATACAAATACTATTGTCAGCTTAAAACAAGGTATGCGTGTATCTATAATAAGAGTGGCAGGAGGTTTGAGGTGCTGAGTTGTCCTCTTTCTTATTAAAATAATGTGAGGCATAGGTGGAAGAGAAATAGACGCATGCAGCAAAAAAGTAGACATTTTTGTTCCTTGAGGGCAGCATACTTAAATAGGGCCACTGTAGGTAACCGAGGTTAATAGCTTGATATAAATGCTTGAGAAGAAATTGCACAAGAAACAAATTGCACATAAAAACATTCTTAAACTTTATTTCCTTTTTCCACGGGAAAATGACCATCTCCCACATTCTGCTGTTTTCAATAAAAATGGAAGTCATTAAAATTTTATCAGGAAGTGCATTTAAATGTGTACCAGTCTGACATATTTCTTGAACTCTATTATAATTTAACACAAACTGTGTTTGCATTTAACCTCATTAATTTAAATATCAATATTTTATTCTCTTCCCTCACAGCTGCTGAGTGTTTTCATATTGACTGTAATCAATTTAGATAAAATGCAGTTTATATATTTATGCAGTGCTGTATATTTTTGCATTTAATATTTTTGATCTATGGTGAGTATAAAAATATTAATCACTAGATTTTTTACTGTATTTCTTAATCTAAGTTAAGCTACAAGAAATTGACTCTATGATTACACTCTTTCACTTTTGAGGTAATTTAATTTTCTCACTATGTAGAAAAATCAATTCTCACAAAGGTGTTTTAGACCTTATTTTACTATAGAAATTATGTAATCGCATTTTTTTCATAATAGGCTGTATGGTGCTCTGTTTTGGTTTAGGATGAAAGGAATACTGATGACACACCAATGTTTTAGCTGCTGCTGGGCATTGCTTATGCTGTGTCAAGGACTTTTCTTTTTCTGCCCTGTCAGTGATGAGGATGGGAGCATACAAGAAACTGGAAGGGGGTAGATGTAGGACAGGTGACCCAGACTGACCGAAGGGATATTCCATACTATATGACATCGTCCTCAGGAAAAATAGACAGGGGAAAGATGGAGGAAGGGGGGATGTTTCGTGTGATGGTGTTTGTCTTCCCAATCAACCGTTACATGTCATGAACCCTGCTTTCCTGGAAGTGGCTGAACACCTGCCTGCTGATGGGATATACTGAATTAATTCCTTCTTTTGTTTTGACATCATGTGAAGCTTTTCCTCAACCTAGTAAACTGTCTTTTCCCCGAACTGTGTGTTCTTGCACTTTTACCTTTCTGACTCTCTCCTCCATCCCTCTGAAGGGGGTGTATATGAGGGGCTTCACTGGGCTGAGCCCAATGACAGTTATTATGCAGTTCATGATGCTAACTAAGAATACTAAAATGTGCTACTTAATAGCTGCTCTTAGTAGCTATATTTCATAACATTAATTTATATTTCATAACATTAAGGTTCTTAATATATTATTTTTGTGATTATTTTTCCTTTGAAGTCCTCAGCACAGTCCTCAGTAGATGAAAAATCAAAGATCCGAAGACAAATTATGTTCAGAGCTCTAAGCAGGATGATCTGCTCTTGAAAAATACTTTAATATGCATGTAGTACAATTCAACCGAACAGTGCACTCTGTCAACATTTACTTTATCAGAATACATGCACAGCAAAGCTAAGAAATCAAATTATCAATTTCCCCTGAACAAATTTGTGATAATATATTGTTACCTAAATCTACACCCTAATGCTTAAGGGAATCAATGCAATTGACAACAATTTTTGGCGTTTTTTTTTTTAATGGCAAGTCTATTATATTAGTAAAGATGAAAGTTCAATTGTATCTGGTGACTTCCTGACAGATAGCTAATTCCATAGTAAGTTGTCACAATCTGCACTTAAGCTCACAGAAGAAATATTTATCTCTTTGAGATGTTTCAACCAAATTGCAGGTGTTTTATAGGAGTGATAATCAACTGACACTCTTCTGTAGCAAAATACTCATGCAACCGACACAAAGGCTGTGCCTCTTTTGCTTTCTTATAAGAAATGCATCTTAAAAAGGAGAAGCCATTTCTAAGTAAAACTTCAAAAATCAGATATAAACCTGTGTTCATTTACCTCAAAATAAAATTACATTTTGCTCAATTCATAAAATTATAAAAATCATTTTTGGTAAAAAGAAACAAAAAACAGTTCTTGTTATGATGCAATAAAACATCTTATGCTCACTTTTCAAGTGTGCAAACATTGGAAAAATTATTTTCAGAAATATCCTAGTTTCTTCCCTCCTATGCACTTATTCTACAACAATGGTTAATTGATAATCACTGGATTTCTGAGTGAAATCCGGTGAGTTTAAAAAAAATAGAAAAATAGATGAAATCAGAAATACTGCTTAGAAAAAAAAATGAAGTCCTATAGAGACAATTATTTTGTCTCTTTCAATATTCTTCAGTGTTTTTCCACTCCATAGCTATATTTCCTTATTACAACAAAATAATCAATATATTTTTATGTAATCAGGATGCATGTGATCAGAAAATTCTATTAATAAGGATGTTTCCCTGGAAACCATATTATGTTGAGATTACTATTTCATGGTAATGACGTTCTTAATTAAGAGGAAATTATATCTAATATTAAATGAAGATATGGTTTGACTAACACACTGAAATCCACAGAGATGGTGCTTCTTACAAGAACACATTGGTGATATTCCAGCAGTGTTAAATTAGAGTGCTTTGGAACACTGCTAGAATTTCTCAGACTGATGGTATTCTGAGAAATTTTAATACCTTTCACTGTACTTATTTTAAAAGATAACATCAAGTCCTTTCCAGCTGTATTTCTACATTACCTTCAGAACAATGCTGAAGAGAGCTGGCTTGCTTCAATTTATGAAATCAAATTCATCTTGAGATCTGGAGTGAAAAGTGGCCAAGTAGTGCCAAAATGAAGAGCAAGTCTAATGAATACAGAAGCTGGAGTTTGGTATTCTAACAAACTTCTGTTTTGCCACTTGCAAAAAGTTACCTTCTAGTGATAACAGCTGCCAAAAGGGCAAAGCATCATTCAAGGTGATTCTCTGAATATGCCCATACCTATCTAGTTTGGTTTATTACTTTGAATTGTCCTTAACAACACATGACTATTCTGTACTCTGAGAAGAATTCAATTCTCAAATACATTCATTTTATTGTAGGCAAAACATAACTGCATATTCTGTAAAAATTCTTCCAGTGTCTAGATACATCTTCCCCGTAAAAAACAGTTTTGTGCCCTCAGTAACATACATTCTAATGCCACGCAGACCATAGGATTAGCTTTGTCTTAATAGTATTAGCAATTATAATCAAAGAACAAAAAAATTAAAATACTTTAAATGAACAGTGAGTAAATGAAACGCAGATTTATATGACACATTTTTAACAAAGGCCCCGATTCTCCTTGAGCCTCAATGTTTCTGAAGTCACCTGACAACCCTGAATCAGAGAAACACATTAACATATGAAACAAAAATCTGAAACAGAAACAATGTAAAGTTTGTATATTGAATGATCTTTCAGAGAGATATTTGATCAGCCAGCATCACTCTTTCATGTTTTCTTCCATGTACGGATTTCTTACAGCTGGTCACTGTTGATTATAGTAATGGAGCAACTGAGAATGAACTGAGGCCCCTGATGGAAAGGTCATGATTGCCCGTTGCACAGATTAAAAGGAGAAACATATAAATGGTTTGCCTGAATTTCTGGAAAGTATGGAAATGTCATTTTAAAACTTTTCTTAAACAAAGCTGTCAGCCCCTTTTCAAAGAGGTGTTCTTGGAAAAGGAAACATTTACACTGCTTAGTCAATAAGAAACATGCAAATCTAAACAAAATGCTTATGAGAACACTTTTTATCTGTCTAAAACTGAAGAAAAATAAGTAATTATTCTTATCTCATTGTATTGGTTTATATATGAAAGTATTTTAGTTGATATGAAAGTTTATGTTAGTTGATATGATAGTTTATATGTAAGTATTTTCAGGCAACTGATAGAAATGGCTATAAATTGTCAAGACTGCATATTTCAACTTAATTAAAATGAATTTAACTTAAAATTACCTTTACTAAATTAAAAATCCTCACTAAAACTTTATCTTTTACCTATTTTAAGAAATGTCAGTTAGGCAGTTTCTGCTCCACTGCAAGCATGAAAGAATTAAAGTTCCATATAAAAAACTACAGTCTTTTTTATAGAAGGAAATATTTCTGAGCTACAACATCTTTTGTTATAAAGTCTAATTTTTAATAATGTTTAAGCTCCTTAACCTTATTTAGAAACTTTTGAACATATTGGATAAAGAAAACAGTGAATTAATTACTTGCATTTGTTTGAATCATCTTAATAATTTGAAAAAATACTTAGTTTTCCTAAAATGTGTGCACACTTCCTTGACCAATCTGAATATCAGCTCTACAACACACAACTGATAACAGTTTTCATTTAATTTTTAATATGGGTTAATTAATCACGTAGATAGGATGCTTTTCAGGACAACTGTGAAATGATTTTAAATAGTTTTGCTATTTCTTTGTCCAAGAACACCCTAATGTCAAACTTAACTTAATTATTTGCTGTTAAATTTCATCTTACAGCTAGAAACAACAGTATACTAAGCTTACTAAGCTAGTATTATTAACAGCATACTGAATAGATCTGTTTCTGTATGAATACCTTTGGTCATGATTCATTTAATTTGGCATTCTTCCTGAATGAATTCATACATGTCTTCTCTAGGATTAAAATGATGAATGATATGAAAAGATCTTTGACTTAAGACTACAATTATTAAATAGCCATCACCAGTAATTAAAAAATTAAATAAAATTGATAGTGGATAATTTGAATATTAATCTCACTAAGAAGGTTTAAGTCAGTGAAACAATCAGGGTTTCAAATATATTCTGACTCTACATTATTATACGTCAACTTAAAAATTAGTAAATCTGCTTTTCATGATCAAGGAAATAAACCACTATGATTACTATAATTAAATGAATTTTATAAAGCTCATACTTATCCTTTTTCATTTGTTCTAACTGTTTTTTAGAACAACTATTTTTTGAAGAAAAAAATATAAATTTGGAATTATTATGTTTTGTAATTTAGCGCATTTTGTTCTTTCAGAATTTTCTTTAAGCTCACTGAACATTCATGACTTTTCTGGAATTATTCCATTCTTATTCACCTTTGGTTAATGATTTAAGTACACCTGGTTTTGGCCAGAGATTACTTCTAATGTATGCAAGTGGGAATATATTGCAAAGAGATCTGTAGAATAGCAATAGACTGAATTTGGAAAGAAGCCTAATTTTTTTTAATCCCTAACAGCTAAACTCTAAGGTGATATTTTTGGTCAGTAACTTCCTGTAAATACGTTCAATATTTAATTGATTTTTACTTCCCACCTTTTACCCATACATTTAAAAATAATTTCATACTTAGAAGAAATTCTAAATTGTCTTCATACCATTCAACTGCCATCATAAGTCCTTCCTGTCCCTACCCACTTCATAAATACAGTTTGTTTTCTTGAAATTAAGAATGGGTTACCAAAATGAATATATCAGATAAACAAACAATCTCACACACATTCTCTGAGGCTTTGCATATCATGTAAAAAGGAAAAAAAAAAAACTTATTATGTCTCCCATCTCTTGAATGAACTGAGTAATGGGATTGGAATATTCATTGCTAGAATCTGTGATAAGTAATTAAAATATGGTGTTAAAACTACTTTCGCAACATTAACACTTCCTCAGTGCTTATGATTCAATGAGCCCATTTATTGAAATCTTCATATTATTTTGTGTGAGTGGTTCCTCGTTATGTCATATCAACACTGTTCAACCTTCACTTTTATCTCAATTCTTAAATATGTTCACACCTTTTGGCACTCACACTGATTTTTTACAGACTAAATAGCACAACTGATTATGTCTTTGAAACGAACCCTAATTTGAACAATGTACTTATCAACCTCTATTGTTACTGATTCAAATGCTATTCAGTATAGGAAAACATTCTTTTTCCCATAAATGATAATACATTTGCCTTTAATTACGTCTTTTGACTATTATTCTCTCGTCTCTTTTGGTTCGCAGGTAGATTGTTTTATTTGAAGCTCTTTTGAAACAAATTCTCTTTTCTTTTTTGCCTTAAACTGAAAAATGGAAGAGAAAATTAGCTAGAAGTATGACAGATGCCTACAAATGGCATTGAGTCAATAACAGGTAATAGCCTACATTTGCAGTCTACTGTTTTTTGTTGCTTTTTTGTACCTTTGATTACCTATTAACTGCAGTTAACTTCAGTCTTCCAGAATTTATATCGTTTCAAAAAATGTAAGTACAAAGAAACAGGGCAAAAAATAATATTCCCGAAAGAGTGTTTTCTTTTTCGAACACATTCTTCAGGACTTACTAAAAGGCAAAAAAGAAGAAAGAAAAAAATCTCACATAAAAATGGAATTGCCTGTAACGTAAGCACCTTTTCTGTGTAGTATATTCCAAGTTTAAACGTCACAAATGCACTGAATAATGATCAAGAGAGAAAGTTTTCCAGTGTGTTTTTCTATTACACAAATTCAACCTAATGGAGAAGAAATCATGCAGGAAACAGCAGTATAGTGCAAAAAATACTTAGCTACAGGGAAATCTGTCTCTTAGACTTCTCTTTACCCTTTCTTCAGCATGACTACTACTACTACTACTACATCCTACTACAGTATTCCAAACAGTTGCATTCCCTTTTCTCCTCCTTCTTTATTTCAAAGAGATGATTTTCAACTGACATTCAGAGTAATTCAGATTTCTGCTTTTAAAATTACTAACTGTTTTCTATTGCTGAAAATAATGATTCTTCATTTCAAAGAATTATGTCTGTACAATCTGTAATGATCCACACCACCAACTAATAGCAGAAATTGACTTATGGAGGAAAAGTTAAGTCTTTGCTAGAGTGCAGTCTCACACTGTCACTGGCCTGATAAGCTAGCCATTCCAAAGCTAGCTTAGGTACCTCTACACTAATTCATGAAAATAATTCCTGATACAGATGATTTGGCATAGTATACCCTCTGCAATTTTGTTGTTGATACAAAATTGGGAAAGTGGATGACACACCAGAGGTAAACGTTGCTATCCATAGAGATTGTGATAGGCTGGAGACACGGCCTGACAGGAGTCTTGTGAAATATATTGAGAAGAGCAGAGTCCTGGCACCTAGAGAGAAATAACCTCAGGCACTAGCACTTTCTGGAGGAAACCCAGCTTGAACAGAAAGTTGAACATGGGCTAGCAATGTGAACTTACCACAACGAAGTCTACATACTGTTATAGTGGTCTGTCCACAAAAGGAACACTGAGTTCAGTTTTGGGCCCCTCACTACAAGAAAGATGTTGAGTTGCTCCAGGATGTGCAGAGATGGTCAACAGATTTGATGAATTTTTGCTGCTGTTGCCACTCATCAGCAAAATATATTACTGGAGAGCAAAACAACAGTGTTCATTATATACAGCATGGATAGAATCATGCATTGTATGCTCCTATATAAAAAAAAAAAGAGAAAGGTCTAAGGGAAATAAATATCTAAGAAGGTACTCAAAATGAGATTTCAAAAAGTGGTCAAATCCATTTAGAAACAAAATATACTGATGGACTTCTAAAAGTACTTAGCACCCATTTGTTTTCTTTAAAATTACTACAAACAGATGGGTGTTAAGTTCTTCGGCAAGTCTTGGCAGATTAAGTAGATGCCTAAATTGACAGTGGATCTCTGCTGAAAGCTGTTCCTGATTTTCATTAATGAGATCCATGCAAGCGATTCTAATGTGTTCTATTGTACAATAAAAAAGAAAAAAACTAAATCTGAGCCTAAACTGGAAAATGCCATGAAGTACTCCAATGTATTTTGATCCACTGCTCTTACACTTACTTGTACAGGTTTCACTGAACATACTGGAATTTTCAGATGTGAATTATAATATCCTAGCATCCAAATCAGTTAAAATGCATCAAAAGAAAATATAAAAATATTTCCAACATGGATGACTAAATACCCGCACACAAAAAGAACAAATGGAATCCCTTAGGATTATGTACTCCTAAATAAATGCTACCTTTACTACAAAATATCAAGATCTAGAAACAGAACATACAGAAATTAGAACATGTTACCCCTGTACTGGGGGTCATTAACTGACAATTTATCCTACAGTGGGAAGATAGTCATTTTTAAATGTAATTATCTTTACTTAAAAAATGACATTAAAATCATTGTCAAACTTTCTCACATTCTCATGTTTATATTTTCCTGATTGAAATTAACATTCAAATCCCTATCTTATATAAAGAGCAAATTAATTATTCACTCACACACACAGAAAAACAAAAACAAAAAAGAAACAAGTATTTAGCACCATTTGAGATGCCACATGGTGTCTAAAAATCCACACATGGGCATTAAATATAGCACTGGTTTTATGAAGGAACCCTTCCAGAAAATCTGCAGGGAACCAGGCAGCATGATGGCAGCATATCTCAAATTAACACAAGTTTATTTCTGTGCACTGGGAACTACATATTGATTGCTTACAGTGGAAGGCTAGGAGACTAGCTGATATGGAGAAACCTACTGGTATAACTGAATATAAAACCAAGTAATACTTAGTCTTTTAATATAGAAATTATAATCTCCTGATATACATTTTACTTAGAAACAATTGAAAGAATTCACAGAATTTTGTAGGGAATGAATATACACTAATATCTTGCATTTACAACAGACCAGTAGGTGAGAACCACTCTAACAAAACACAAGCAAAACAAAGAATGTTGCTTGCTTGATGTGAATCTGTGTCAGCTGAACTTTCTCAGTGCTAGACCTGTTCATGGAAATGAAAAAAGGTGGAATGATTGATACACCCTCCATTGACACCCTCCATTTTTGGACAGTGATACCCTCAATTTTTAGTAAGTAGAGAGCCCTGCAATTTCTTTATCTATCCCAAAACAGTTGAAAAATTTTGCACTAGTTGAATCTCAGTATACTGATGGTTAACTGTTAACTGAGTTTTTTATTGGGAGGCAGAAATACCTTTTTATCGCATGCCATGTGAGCTGTGCAAAGAATTCACAAGTTTGTATCTCAATGTCAATTAACCAAGCTAGGATTTACAAGGCTTATGCTTGAGTGCAATATGCAAATTAACACTCACTTTTGAAATCGTGCCATCAGATGTAATGTGAGTATCTGAGAGAACTTAAAGGCTTAGCATTTTCTACAGGTTCCATAAAGCATCTCTAGAAATAAAGACAGAATCACAAATCTATGAAGGTGGATCAGTTCCCTTCCTCCACAGTGAATTTACAGGATATTTGATTACTTCATATTAGAAGTTCAGGATTGTTTCTGTCCCTGGGCATGAAATCTAATTTTGATGCCTACATTAGTTTCACTGGGTCTGAGCCAACCTGTATTTAATACTCAAAGATTATGCATTATCCTACTGTGATGATCTGCAAGCCTGTGAAAATGGTATTATTTAAAGTGTCACAGACATAAAGGCAATAATATTTATGCTACTTTTTAGCTTTCACGGTTAACAAATGATCTACAAGCTATCGTGAAAACATCCATTATAACCACATTATGCTTGTAGAGTTATCTTTAACTTAACTATTTTTACAAGTAACAGTTTATCCTCTTTTAATCATGCATTCCTTTGCTGAGAACTATTAAAACATATGCTTAACATCCTCATTCTTCACTATTCATGCCAATCTAGACATCTACTACTGTGTTAATTACAAACTCTTCTCTGTAAACTCCTCTGTCAACCCAACAGTCAGTAGCAATTCCTCTTCCTCTTGAGAAAAGCCATAAAAACAATATTTTGCCCAGTAGAAGCCGCACATATTCTTGGCTCATGTTGGTGCCTCAACATTAACAGGCTTATTAAAATGTGCAAAGGCACTGAGTAAAAACAATTGAGTTTCATACAGAAGTAAACCGGGTTACATCAGCTCTAGTAGAGCATATAGGGTTGGGCAGAAGCTCAAAGATGCTGCTGCATTGCTGAACGATGTTTCTAGTTACAGCTTCAGTCAGGGAGTGAGAGACACAAGCACAGAAGAAACCACTCTATTGGGAAAGGAACAGAAAAAGATGAGAACTCTGTCTGAATTCTGAATTATTTTGATATCCTATTATTCAAGTCTGACCACATTGCCAGTATAATTACAGAAGCTTTAGAGTGAAATGAGGTATCGTAAAACACAGACTATACATTTAAGCTTTCATTTTAGGAGGATTTTATGGCAATCTTTTCAATCTTTTAATAATCTTTGCAGTCTATGACTTCATCATTTTTAGTGAATTTAGAGGTAAGGAACCTAAATCTGTTTTCTCAAAGGTCTAATGATTAGTTTTTAATTTTGACCCTACTTCCCTCCAAAGAGCTTTCCAGTTAATATTCAGCGCAATTAATCTGACAGAATGCTTTATTTGATTTATACTTAAGTATAAACCACTATGGGGGAAATTTAACCTCATGGTAATAAATTTCCACCTTGTTCTCAATAATTTCTGTTAAAACTTTGCTATATCTTAATTTCAATCTGGAAATAATTTTGAAATACTTTTTTAGTGTTACTGCAAAGATTGGTATGATGCAATACTCAGTGATAGACAAGCATAATATGTCATTTTTAGATTGAATGAAAAAAGAACTTGAAAAATTATATAATTTAAAAAATTGACTTGAGTCTAAACACAGAGGTTTTGTGAAAAGTTTTCTGAAAGATTCAAAATGAAATTCAGTTTGAGGCTAATACAATTGTATTAAAAGAAGTTTATAGGTGCATATAATTGTTGTGTGATACCAATACATGCTTACATTTGTGATGAATGTATGAAAAGCAGAGGAAATTTAGGATTTAATTAAATTGTTAAACATGAGATATAGTTATGCTTCGGATTATTTAGGGTATCCAGGATATCCAGGATATTCGCTCAATTTGGTAATCCAGGGACAACACGTTTATGTGCAATTAGCAATGCAGAGGTAAGCAAAGTGCATGATGTCTAGATGATTTAGGAGCTTCTAAACATATAATTATTTTGAAATCTCACTATTACTTTTATTGTTACTTTACACACCATATTTTATGTTGAAGAATGTAAAACAAACAAACAAAAACAAAATAAAGAAAAACTCACAATCCCTCTATGAAACGGTGTAAATCTTAGCATCATAACTTATAATAGTTCTTGTTTTAATCATCTCCTTCCTAGCATTCTTTTCCTGCTCTTTCCCTGTTAACTCTCAGAATGTGTACATATTTATTTACTCACACTGTATCTGTGTCAAGAACAGTACCTGGTTATGTAACAAAGTGCCACTCTAAGTCTACATTAATCTTCCTTCCTATATTCTTCAAACATTAACTGAAACAGACTTAGGCATATCAGAGAATCATATGCTATGCTTACTCTTTCCATTGATAGGCACCAAAAATATCAGGGCAGCTGTAGAGAAAACATTAAGAAGCATCAGTGGGATTGCATGAGAACCTGGAGGTATTTAAACATTTTCTCTTTATTTGACTCTGATCTGAGCAAGCGAGATGCAACCTATGTCTACAGAGACTCCAGAAAGATATGGTTGATTAAAACATCTAATCATATATATTCCCTGTTAATAGAAATATAACAATCTGAAGGAAAATCTATTTCAGTATATTTGAGGAAATATATCCAATGCTTCTCATTCTCTATTTCAATTTGTTTATTACATGATGAATTGCCAACTTCCACAGAAAGGGCATTAAGAATTTTGTACTGATTGTTCTATGGGGGTCCAGTTATTTACTCAGTGAAATCAGAAGACCTTGGAATCCATATACTTCTTTGTCTATGAACATCAAAAGCTTTTGATGTATTTCTACAGAACCTCTTGCAGCAGCTTAATGCTTATGGCTTTTATTTTATTAACAGATATGGAGAAAAGGCTCAGAACAGTCCCATTGCTGAGCACTGGCATGCTGCAAACTAAGATGAGACAGTGAAAGTTTTTTTTGATTCCTAGTGTAGGTTTCCAAGAAGGGCTGTTATGGTCAGTAGGCAAACACACATGTTCTCTCACTACTCTCATGGGATCGAGATCAAATAGAAGGAAGGCAATAAGTCTCATGTTTTGATATGACAGTCTAATAGGAAAAAAAAAAAAAAGCTGTGTGTTGTTTAAGCAGAAAGAGGAATTCATCCACAGATTCTCATCAGCAGGCAGATGTCCAGATGCTTCCTAAAAAGCAGGGGCACAGTATTCATAACAGCTGGTTATGAGAACACCACAGATGACTCTCTTTTTCATCCTTTCCTTTTTCTTGCTGAATATGGCATGGTATGGTATGGAATATCTCCTTGGCAAGTCTGCGTCAGCTGTCCTGCCTGTGTTCCCTCCTAACCTCTTGCCCACATGTGATCTACTGGCTTTTGCAGGGACTGGGGAGAGGGGAATCATAGAATCAAAGAATCATTGGTTGGAAAAGACACACCTAGGATCACCTAGTCCAACTGTCCTCCTACCACCAATATTACCCTCTAAACCATGTCCCTAGGCACTAGATAAACATGGTTCTTTAACACCTCAAGGTGTTGCCTGGGCATACTGTTCCAGTGGCTGACCACTCTTTCAGAGAGGTTTTTTTTTTGTCAACTAGAGGCCATTCCCTCTCATGCTATTGCTAGTTACCTGGAAGAGGCTGATCACTCCTTTGCCACAACCTTCTTTCAGGTAGTTATAGAGAGCAACAACGTGTCCCCTAAGCCTCCTCTTCTCCAAACTAAACAATCCCAGTTCCCTCAGCTGCTCCTCCTAAAACTTGTACTCCAAATCCTTCACTGAAGAAGGAAGAGAAAGTCTTGACCCTGGGTAAGCACTGTTCAGCAATAACTAAAACATTAGTATGTTAGAAACACTTAGACACAAATGCAAAGCAAAGCATTATTCAGGCTATTACAAGGCAAGTTAACTCCATGCCAACCAAACCCCACACACGAGCAAATAAGAGAATAATCATTCGGAGGTACTAAACCAAAAAAAGTTATTTATTTATCTTAAAAAATAATAATAAGATAAAAGAGAGACAACTGAAGAATGAATAACCTTCATAGATGGGTTCATAGGAGAAGAAGTGTTCATAGGCAGAGATCTCCTAAGTTCATCTATTTCAATCTCTTTTTCAAATCAGGGCTAACATCAACACAGTTTCTGGTGCTCCAGTGTTGTTTTCTTTTGTCTAACCAATTCAAGAAAGCCTCCAAGGAAGAGGACAGCCCAGCCTCTGAAAAATCTGCTTGAGTGCTGAATTGCTTTCTGAATTACTAACCACCAATAATCACATCCTGTTATTGTACCTGTTTTTCCGGATGTAGCCCAATACACAGTTTTCTTCATTTGCACTGTTTGTTCATACTCAACATCTGTCATAAACCCAAGCTATTTTTCTGTTTTAAGAATAATTATTTTTTCTGCCTTTCTTAGTATGTCATAAGATAAGTGGTTACTGCTCTCCAGCTTCACAACTCTGCATATCTTGGGTATCTATTGGCCCTAATTTATTGAAGTCACCCAAAATGAAGGGCTGTCGTTCTTTTTGTCAAATTCTGGAAAGTATTGCTTTTAAACACCCACAGTATTCAGCAGTTTCAGATTATAATGTGATGAGAGTTTTCACAATAACAGTTATATTATTATTAAAATAAAATTACCTGAGGTGGAAGAAGTGGCAATCTTATATATGCAAGCAGCATACTTAGATCACTGCATCGTCTCTGCATATCATACTTCACCCACATCATTAAGGCATGGAAAATGGTCTCTTCATCAGGAACATTCACATCATCACTAGCAAGAAGTTTATGCAGTTCTTCAGCTGGTAGAAGTAGAAATTCTTGATTTCTTATAACTTCCATTATATTCTCCTGAGAAGAGGAAAGCATTACAGATTTAGCAACACTGGAATAAATAAAAGCAGTTGTTAAAGCTAACAAATTCATAGGATTAGTCAATATTCATCTTCCTTACAAATCACAAGAAAAAAACAACACAGATTTTAATAACTAAACTGATATATTTCTAATTCATATATGAATATATTTGAAAGGAAGACTGTATGGTAAAATTATGATAAAAATCCATCAGAATCTGGTTAGACAGAAAGACTAGAGCAGATCCATATACATAAAATTTGTATGAACTTAGTTGTAATTGAGTATATCTATTTTTAATTCTTACATGCACAAGCTCCAGATTTTTCACTATGATATATTTCTTAAATTAGTTGGTTTCTGTGGAGAAATTGTGAATATGTTCTCATATTCTTGTCTTGTAAGAAGTAGGGACAGACTGGATTTTTTCTTCTTGAAAAAATCTAGTTTTGATATAAAATACAAAAGTTGAAAAGTGTTCAAGGGAAAACTGAGTTACAAGATCTGCTAGATAAAGTTATGATTTTCATAATGTTATTATAGATGGACTTAGTGAAAATAAGGAATTACAAAAAATCAGTCAAGAACTAAAGGGGAAGAGCATCGAAACTCAGGGAAGTGGATAATTTCACTGCTACATCCACTGAGATCCAATCTTAGCATGTCAAAATTCAAATCAGTACTGTATTTCTTTGGGTTTGGGCCAGGTGAAAGACTGATTGGTCATCAGGAATGTAACTACAACACAGTAATATTGAGACAACATATCTGATACTCAGAAAAATGGGTCAAGACTTAAAACATCAGACTCTGATTGTAGTAGGTCACATTTAGCCCTTCTTTTTTCCTCCCCTATGATACAGAGAAATTATTACTTTAATTCTTCAACATAATACATTTTGAAAGTTTCTGCTTAAATGCATTAATAACTAATTATATACTAATTATATATGCTGTAAAAGACAGTAGATAGAGATAAGTAATTATGATGGAACTGAATATTGTTGAAAACAATGGTGACCACATAGGAATATTGTAGTTTGTGGCAGCTGGTGTCACATCCTGTCCAGAAGAGGCGGGAAGTGTTGACCAGAAGTCAGTAAGTGTTTCTCACTGGTCCTTTACAGGTGGGTCCCACAAATGTTTGAGTCCCATAAATGCTCACATGGGAACAGAAAAAAACATCATATGTACATTTGTCAGGACCTATTTTTAAAATGGCTCGAGTAAATGCCAAAAGGTTCCAGAATATATATATTTTTTCTGGCCTTTGTTTTTCATCCACTGACTCCAAACAAAATATGTTTAAATTGTGTTCCTAGAATCTTGTATGGTAGCCTAGAAATATGGTAAGGGAAATAGTTTGCAGACACTTACCCACAAGTTGGCTTAATTCATTTTAATTAAAAAGCCATAAAACTCAGAAAATTTCATTGCGCTTCTCAATAAAATGATTTATAAGGCAAAGTTTAATTAAGGCTGGTTAAAATGACATTAAATTCCATTATGAAGATAATATAACTCAATGTGTTACTAGGAACCAACATGAAACTTTGCAATAGCATATTAATCCAAAGACCTAGTATTATTGAAAGGCATTATGATGGTAGAATACATTTTATGAACTCACAGAACTTAATTAATTTTAAATAACTTTTAGAGAAGGGACACTGACTAATGTTATTATCATTTTGATTAAGATTTCTTATAATTTTAAATTGTGTTTTGCAGATATGCTTAAAAAGAACAGCCTCTGTACTGATTTACTGTTGACTGAAAGCAACATCAAACAGTATCCAGACAAAACATGAGCTTGCTAAGCCCAAATCTTTTCTTCTCAACATATGAATTTCCAGTAGTTTCATGTAAGTCATGGCTAAGTATAGTATAAACTGTTGCTTTTAAAATTTTTAGTGAACTGCAACTGCTGTATATGTGTGTACATAAATATATGAATTTATATGATCTATTCAGACATATTTTACGTATATAAAACAGCAGTTCATTCATCTTCAGAGTTAAAAAACCTCCCTTCTTTAAGTATTTGAGGATTACTTAAACTAACTTTTGACTGAATAAAACTTCTACATCACATTTTAATTTCTTGAATTCGATTTCATTTGGAGTAGAAATATGTCAGTGGGTTGCTGTTCTACCAAAATATAAACAGTTTTTTATAGTTTTCATTACAGGAAAAAAGATCTGTCTCTCTTCTAAACTAAAACTGACCTTCATATTTTCACCTTAGGGAGAAGGATACAAAAGACATCTGTGATCCACTGGTCCTGTTATTAGGATAATTGAAATAACTTTGTTTTAATTCTCCAGAAATTAGTGTTAAAGATAGTCACTGAACTATGCTCCAGTGAAATGCATTTAGGAATGCTCTGTGAATAATGGTTCTCACTATTTAAGCACGTCCAAGGTTATCAGACAGCAGTGTATGAGTTTTCAGAATCTATAATTTTTGATTCTAATACTTAAGAAGCTTGGTAGATCTGATCTTCAGGGTCTCATACGTCTCATAAGATTAACTGGGATGTGACTAATGCTTTTCCTGAATGGGTTATTCACATAGCCTTTCACTTAAGCAAGAATTGTTATGTTTTAATTAAGTACTCAATTTGTTTTAAATTAGAAATGGTAACTAATAGTAGATAGTATGAAAGTCTCTGAACCCACTCAGAGAAAGCTATGTCTCATTTGGTTGACCTTCCACTTTCTCAAAATGATCATGTAATAACTACTGCTGTAGGGTCAAAGCATTTCCAAGGCAGGGCTGTTTCACTTTTAAATCTTTACAGCAGCATAGAGAATTAGAATTAAATGACCATGAAGTGTTAGCTGAGTAAAGTCATGTAAACAAAATATATCTTTATTTGAAGGTAGATAAGTAAGCATCTGTGTAGCTCAGTCTAAAAGATTATTTATCATAGGAACATAACTGTTCTGAGGAAATTAAACTATTACCAAACAGAATTTAATAAAAATAAATTCTATTATTTATATACTTACAATGAAGTTATCAATACAAATGATTTTTTTTTAATCAAGACTTATGACAATCATTATTTCACATGATATTTTTGAATGCTAGTTATTTTTTATACATGTCATTGATTTCACTAATCAGCTTCTGTAGCTTTAAGACACTTCTATATCATTTGACCTTGATGGTCAAAAGAATGTCATGTGCTAGTTAGAATCTGGTACAACATCAGAGATGCTGTGGCAGCAAAATGCTTAGGAACACTTTTGGCTTTAGATGAATTTTGCAAGTTTTATGTTTGGTTGATTTGATACTGCGACCTTTTTAATATGTAAATGAAAAATGATCAAATAGTGCTGAAAATAGACATTCATGCACTAGTCTTTCAGTTAAGTAGTAAGTAGCCAGTGTGAATGAGTGTTTTAAACCATACTACATTCAGTTTAAATCCTGCATTTTCATTAAACACCTAAACATATAAAAAACATCACATCTTATTTCTAAATTAAATCACTTAGTATAATTTCTGGAAGGCAAAAACTCTGAGTAATTTTCATTTTGTAACACCCATCTGGATAACCTTCAGTTATCAGTCAGAGTCTTGTCACCAGAAAAGGCCTTAACGAAGCAAGCTTTGAGACAAAAGAAAGGAAAACAGTTTCCGTCCTTCACACCTGGAATTACTGCTCCTGTGCTACACTGAACTCAGTCCAACCTCTTTTTATTCCCAGCTTTCTGTATCGTTTCGTACTAAGAACTTGCTTCTTTTGCTAAGACTGTCCTATTTTGTGTCTTCTTTCCTAATGCAAATGTCCTTTTTAAGATCCCAAACTTTCATTAGATGAAGAACTAGTAATTTTCAATATCTCTTTAGCCTGGTTCACTAGCCAAATACTGGATCAACTAATAGGTTTGTCTTACACAGTATCCAAAGACAGATTAAAACTCAGGATGCGATCATGTGCATACATGATGTGTATCAAGTACATCATGGACAAACTAGCCCGTACTGATCAAATCAATTATGGCAGCACACAATATTGGAGCACACAAGACTATGGTGAAGATCTGGAATTTCAGACAAGAAATGAGGATTAAGACAGACAAAATTAGGATTAAGAAAGACAAAAGTAACAAAATCAGCCCTGTCAAGCTTTGGGTTGCTCAGCAAAGGTTACAAGCATGTCTCAAGGTTTACTGTAACTTGCCATGCATAAATGAGAAGCATGCTAGAAGTTAAAACTTGTGGCTTCATAAAACCAGTACATAATTCTTCCAGCCAGTTTGTCATAGTTTACTCCACTCATTACGTGGAATCCTTAGATAGGCAGAACATGACTATTCAGTTACAGTGTTTTAGGTCAGTCTGTGTATCTGTGTATTCTTTGAGCCACATCACAGTCCAGGTCGTGTATGAGCACTTCAACATGGACGTCAAGTTAACATCTTTTTGGTGTTTTTGTGTTGTGTGTTTTGTTTTTGTTTTTGTGTTTCTACTTCTCATGTGTGCTTTGTTTGTTTGTTGTCTTAGTGGAGTATCTGTATTGTTTACTGTGACTATGAGAATAAAAAAGTAAAGTGAAGAACAGCAAGCCCTACAAGTAGTCAAACTGATTAAAATAAATCTGAAAGTCATAAATAGAACATTATTTGTTTGTAAAGGATAAAGTTCTAGAACAGACTTCTAGTGGGGCAGGAGGGGAACAAGTCTCTTATGGCCAGTATAAGAAGACAGGATGCAAAAGGGATTACATTATATATTTTCTTATTACAGAAGGGAACTGGCTTCTTTTCCTTCTCAGTTTTAACTCAGTTACCCTTCTGTTGAACCTAATAACATTTGTTTCACTGAAGATTGCTTCCTTATAAAGGCATCATCTCAAAGACATCTGGAAATGGATAATTTGCCACTTCTGCAGTAGCTTTCAGAAGTAATCATCCTCAACATAAAAATGTGTGTCTAATTTCCCATTTGAACTTGTCTGCCTTCCACTCATACATACTCATTCTTATTATGAACTTTTCTCTGATTAACGAGCCCATTAGCACAAAAACTAAAAAGAAAAAATCTAACACTTTGAGTAATCTCTCGGGTCTTTAATAGCTGTAAGGATTTGAGTGGTTCTGGCCTTGCTTTTATGGTCCATTCACAATGCTGTATCCTATAATACACCATCAAAATGTTCAGGAATCAAACATAACATACATAATCCTTAATATTGAGATTTTTTTTTTTTTCATAGCACCTACAAATTCAGTATTAATCTCATAATTATTCACTGACCAAACCTAACACTATTTAGCCTGAGAGATGTGATGGAATAAAGCACAGAGCAAAGGCTGAATGAATGTACAGTCATATCTGTTAAAAAAAGCTTCTAGCTTCATAAATGGTTAATAAATACTATAACTCTGGATGAACTGACACCTCAGCCAAAACATTAAAATGCAACCATGGTGATTTCCATACCTTTTCCAATAATATAGTGATACATATTACAGTGTAAAATAACCATTGTATTTGTATCTCGAGTAGTTTGTCAAGATGTAGTTTCTTAATTTGACACATCAGTTAGCTCTTTTTGACTGACCACTTAAAAAGCTGATAAGTGAATGCTGAAAATATATTAACTTACTGTATGAATCCAAAAGGACAATTTTCATTCGGAACTGAAATTGTAAAATATTTGTCATGCTGCATATTACATTGATTCTACTGGCAGATACTCTTGTTTTATTGGTGCTTAGTAAATTGACCAATTTGGAAGGAACAAACATTATGTTTCACTTTCTACAAGATTCTTCATATTACCATGAAATAATCTCATACTCTCTACTAAACTGCGCAACAATTTCTTATTGTCAGTTCTTAAATTGGAAAGAAGAGCTAATCATTCTATACTTCTTCAAATTCGCTATTTAAAAAACATCTCTAATTTTTAAAGAATGATCTGAACATTCCTCCAAACTCAACTTCCCAAGCTATGTTGCTATAAAATCATTGGTAGCAACAAGGCTAATTGTGGTGTCTTCTCTGCATCACAGATTTTGTAAAGTTGAGATATTAGGGATACCCTTTGCAATATTTATTTTTAGAAGACCTTCATGGACAGTTCTTCTATTTATTTAGTAGCACTTTATGTAGGTTTTATTGCCACTGAAATCTTCACAATCAGTTACATAATTAAACACATATTTAATGGTTTTTGGTTGCTTTTTAATCTATTGCACCAATGTTTTTGATGAAGTTTAATTGAAGGGAATTGAATTGAAGGGAATAATATCTCATTCTCCCTTTCCATGCCGTTTGTGTCTTATGTGTCTATTACAGCCTCTCCTCCAGCCATATCTATGCCATTGCTAAAACCAAAAAGAACAATAAAACAAATCTGTTCACATGGGAATATGGGGATTTCTTCCTATCTTCATTTATTTTCTATTATTATTTAGATACATCTAAATAGTCTTGGCAATGCCCTTGCAAAGTCTTTCCAGGATTATTTTACTTAAGGTGAAACAAGAAAGCAAACACTTCATATGCTTCTTTACCACGAAGAAGAAATCTAAACCACTGGGAATAGTCTTGAGTATGATAGCAGAAGATTTCGACATCAAAGTATGTAGCACATAAACAATCACTGATGCTTCATTAACTGCTTTGTAGTTTACAAATAATCTTTGTGAAATTAGATGACCAGAACTACAAGCAGTACTAAAGGTGCAAACAAACCTTGGCATCCAACAGTAGGATTTGGTATTTCCTATTTTGTCCTCTGTTTCTTTCAAAAAAATCCCCAGCACTCCACTTCCTTTCAACCAGCCTATCCGCTCAGCTGATATTTTCATAGCAAATAACTGATCCCAGTGAACAAAAGTTGTAGTTTTTTTTTCCTACCTCACAGAAGAAAGGTACTTGAGACCTCATTAAATGTATATAGATTGTTCTCCACCTGAAGTAATTTTAACTTATACTTAATTTTACTTAGCATTACGTGCTTAGCATCTTAAGATTTTTTTGCAACTTCTTACAAGCAGTTTGTGGTTTTTATTATGCTCAGTAAGTATATACTGTCTATAAAATAATTTTATTTCATTATCAAGTCCTTTTCCATATGATTTTTGACAGTCTTCAATTGAATAATTCTTAAGATACTCTTCTTGTAGTCCTTATTGGTAACTTTTAGACATTAACATCAGTATCTTAATTCTCATCCTTTGTTTCATTACTGTTAACCAGATATTTTATAAGATTCTTTTTTTTTTTTCAGGATTCTTTTTTTATGACTTGACAGTAATTGACTTAAAAGAGGACTTCTGAGAAACAAATACACAATAGAAAAATTGCTCATATAGTTCACAGAGTTGTGAAAGATGTTTTTCTTACTAAAATTTCAGTCCATGTTTTTAATCTGTTTTTCTTCCCACTCTCCCTTTTTGTGGTTTAACTAAACTATATTTTAAAGATCTCAAGTTAATTGGTTTCTTTGTCTCTGTAAGATTTTTCTTTCTTTTTTCATTTTGTTGTCTCACTAGTGTCACATTTATCAATTTTCATTTCTTTTCTCTTACCATACAATTCAGATGTTACGTTAAACAACCAAGCAGCAGCAGATATCATTCTAAACCCTATTCCATTGTACAGGGACATCCAGAATCAAACTGAATAAAAGTAGCTATATTTTCATTTGTTTACTTTTTTCAGTAGGTCTTTTAAAAAAACAATCTTCATAAGGAACTGAATTAGGTAATGAATTTCCATAATATGTCCCAGGTAAGTCAAATCACAACTAAAAAGGAAGAGGATTTTATCAACTTTACAATAAATAATTCATCTGCAATACACTTCAGCAGGTCCTGATGAATACAGCAGACTAAGAACTTTATAAAGTAAGATTATTTTAAAAGATGTTTTCCAAATGCAATGAAACAGAATGTACTTGGTTTACAGTCAGCTATTTAGCAGCTACTATTTCTTCATAACTTACAATAATTGTAAGTTATATAATTATATATTATATATTACATATACTATAATATTATATATAATAATATTTTGTATTATAATAATATTATATAATACTATTTCTTTGAAAATATTTTAATTACAATGACATGAATAGTATTTAACAATTATGGATACTACTGATTAATCTGTATCTTTTATAAGGTAGGTGCTAAAGACTGGAGGACAGCTAGTGTCACTCCAGTCTTCAAAAAGGGCAAGTGGGAGGACCTATGAAACTACAGGCCAGTCACCTCTGTCTCTGGAAAAGGGATGGAACAACTTGTCCAGGATTCCATCTCCAAGTAATTAAAAGAGAAGACGGTCATCAAGTGTAGTCATCATGGATTCACCAAGGGGGGCATCATGCTTGATCAACCTGATAGCCTTCTTTGATGTCATTACTGTCTGGGTAGATGGGAGGAGAGCAGTGTAGAGTCGCACCTGGGGAAGAATAGCCACATACAGGCTAGCCTGCTGAAGAGGAGCTCTGTGGAGAAGGACCTGGAGGTCTTGGTGGCCAATAGGTTGTCCATGAGCCAGCAGTGTGCCCTTGTGACTAAGATGTCCAATAGCATCCTGAGGTTCATTAAAAAAAGTGTGACCAGCAGGCTGAGGGAGGTTATCTTTTCCCACTACTCTGCTTTGGTGAGGCCACATTTAGACTACTGTGTTCAGTTCTGGGCTTCTCAGTTCAAAAAAGAAAGGTGTCTCCTAGGAGTCCTGTGGAAGGCCACAAAGATGATTAAGGGCCTGAAGCATCTCCTGAATGAGGAAAGGCTGAGTAACTTGAGTGTTCTGCCTGGGGAAAAGAAGACTGAGAGGGATCTGATCAATATTTACAAACATCTAAAGGGAAGTGGAAGGCACATAGATGAAGCTAGGTTATTCTCAGTGGCATGGTGTGATAGGACAAGGAGTAATGGCCCAAAACATAAACATAAGAAATTCCATACTGACATGCAGAAGAACTTCTACATGTTAAGGGCTGCACAGAGAGATTGTGGAGTCTCCTTCTATGGAGATATTCAAGACCCATCTGGATGCCTACTTGTGTGACCTATTGTAGGTACCTGCTTTAGCAGGGGAGTTGAACTTGATCTCTTGAGGTCCCTTTCAACCCCTGCAATTCTGTGATTCTGTGATAATGGGAAACTGGAATAGCCAGACCATGCATGTATATAGATACACATGCACAGATGAATGTCTATATGCATATACATACAGATATGAACATACATACATATAAACCCACACTAAAGACATCCCACTGCACGGTTTTGAATATAATCTAGATCATAACACTTATCTCATGAGTAGATAACAACAATAAAATAAAAAAAATCACTACTGAAGGAATAAACTCTACTGAAAATTGAAAATCACAAAACGTCAGATAGAATCATGCCTGATTATTTTGTGAGTATTATATTTTCTCTTGATTGGATAGTGATGAAATGCTATAAGCTTAGAATTAATGATTGTGAAATAGAAAAATAATATAATTTTTGGTAGAAAGAGGGAGATGGTCTCTGGAGGCTACCCAGTCCAACCCCCAGTCAAATCAAGGTTAATTACAAATGTAGGTTTGGACTTTGTTGAATCTAGTTTTGAATATTTCCAAGAACAAAGGCTGTTGTAAGAAACCTGCTACAATGATTACCTTCACCACTGTGAATAAATGTTTCTCAATTGGAAAATTCATTCCTGCAACTTCAGCTGTTGCCCAATGTCCTCTCATTGCGCACATTCAAGAGACTGATTTTTATCTTTTCTACAATCCCTACAAAAAGGTAGCTTAATATATTGATTGGGACCCCCTTGTCTGTCTTTTATCCATATTTCCCTAGGCCTCCCTTACTCTCTTCATATATCATATGCTTCCTGCTTCAGCTGGGTAAACAGAGTTCAGTTTAGTCTTGTTGAACTGAACTGCTACAAACTGGAAGATATATTCAAATTACAGCATCATGAGTCCTAGATAGAGTGAAACAATTGTTTCTTTAAACCTACTGGCTAATACAGCTAAATGTATTGTTGGTCTTCATACAGATGCAGCACAAAATTTCATCAGAGGAAAGTATCTGAATAGCTACAGTGATCAGCTGAAATAAAACCTGATAACAATGACTAAAGATACATTTCATTCAAGTTGTCTGCAGGCATATAAATGAACATGTGTGCATGTTGAAAGGGGTTAATCCAACTCAAAACGAAGACATTACAATTATTAATTTATTTATACCATATATAGAACAGTTTCTTCTGGATGCTTTCTCCAGGCAGCTGGAAGAAAAGAGAGTTATCAGGAGTAGTCAGCATAGGTTCACCAGAGAGAGGTCATGCTCGACCAACCTGGTAGCCTTCTATGATGTCATTAGTGGCTGAGTGGATGGGGGGAGAACAGTGGACGTAGTCTACCCTGACTTCAGCAAGGCATTTGACACTGCTTCCCACAGCATCCTTATAACAAAGTTGAGGTATAGATGGGTGGATGGCGAGATGGGTTGAGAACTGACTGACTGGCAGAACTCAGATGGTTGTGATTGGTGGTGCAGAGTCCAGTTGAAGGCCTGTACTTAGCAGCGTTCCTCAAGGGTCAGTGCTGGGTCCAGTCTTGTTCAACATCTTCATCAGTGACCTTGATGAGGGGATAGAGTCTACCTACAGCAAGTTTGCTGATGATACAAAGCTGGGAGGAATGGCTGACGCTGGAAGGCTGTGCTGCCATTCAGCAAGACTTGGACAGGCTGGAGAGTTGGGCAGAGAGGAACCAGATGAGCTTTGACAAGAACAAATGTAGAGTCTTGCATCTAGGGAGGAATAACCACATGCACCAGTACAGGCTGGGGGATGAACTGCTGGAGCGGAGCACTGAGTAGAGGGACCTCGGTGTTCTAGTGGATGAAAGGCTGGCCAGAGCCAGCAGTGTGCCCTGGTTGCCAAGAAGGCCAATGGGATCCTCGGGTGCACTAAAAAGAGTGTGGTCAGCAGGTCAAGGGAGGTGATCCTCCCCCTGTACTCTGCCCTGGTGAAGCCTCACCTGGAGTACTGTGTCCAGTTCTGGGCTCCCCAGTACAAAAAGGACTGGGATCTCCTTGAAAGAGTTCTCTGGAGGGCTTTAAAGATATAGAGCACAGAGCACCTCCTTTATGAGGAAAGGCTGAGAGACCTGGATCAATTCTGAACGTGGCCCTATCTTGTCACATTCTCCCAGAAACAGTAAATGTAGTTTTGTACGTCAGTGTACACGAACACCAGTTCTTATGCCAGAATTATTCCTGTGAAACCTCTACATCTGTGAAGATCAATTTATATTATCAGAATTAGAAAATAATACAGCAGAGTTAATAGGACCTCAATTTAATGTAATTAAATGGATGAAAAACCTTTTCATTGTTAATATGTCTTTGCAGTAGTCTTTTTATAAAAGACCGTATTGTTTAACAGACTAACTAGGCTAGCAGCCTTGTCTAGACATCTCATTGTAAGTACAAAGACAACAGAATTCTACTGTAGGATGTAAGAAAATCAGATATCAAGAGCACTGAAGGAAACACCTCAGAGAAGGCTCAGAAAGATAGTTTACTTTCATTCACCTTTTCATTATTACCTTTACAAAAATACATAAAGTTACATAATTAACTAAATAATGGGTGAATTGAAATAAAATAGAAAGAAAAAAAAATTCTCACCCCCAAAATAGTATTAGTTTCTTGCATGCATTAGTTGAATGAAGCTATAATACTCTTTTTCACTGTAGGTATCTCTGATCTCAGCATGCTAGAAGACAGATATAATTTGCATAATTATTAAGTGGATTGCATTGTTATACAGAGGAAACAAGACATACCAGTAAAAGAAACATTCAAAGCTGTACATTCACACTTACTGCATCCTAAGTATTGGCTAATATTTGTATTTATTTAGAATACAATCTATAGAGTCATATAAAGGAAAAGGACATTTTTTGTTCTGAGCAAAATGAATATACTATCTTTAAATACAGCTGATGACAACCTAGAATGCATGACTGTTTACAACTTTTCCATTACAAAAGAAAGGAATGAAGCTATAATCTTCTCTCTCATAAAACAAATACATGTGCTGAATACATATTAAATCACAATAAGAAATAAGAAATCGCTGCTTACTCAACTAATGAAAATGGAGTAATGGTTTGCCTTCATAGAACTGCCTGTTTATATGCAGCAGTGAAAGTTAATGCCTTTGTTTCTAAGAATTATGTTTTCTGCTGAACACTGAAAACTTTGAAGAGGACTTAAATGTTTTGACAACTTGTAAAATATATAGGTTCTGGAGTACAGTCTAGAAGCCTACATGTGGTGCTTAGAATTTCTACATGTATGAAGCAATCTAAATAGAGTGGAGACATACCTGGAAATTGCTAAGTACAGATTTGTGTCTGATATATTGCCACTACTCGAGTCTTTCCTTAGACTTCAATTTACTATAGCTAGCAGTAGACTCCTTGAAAGAAATACAGCGCTCACATTTGTCTATAAATGAGGATTTGGAAGCCACTAGATTCATTAAGTGTTCAGTGAGGATCTTGGAGACGGACATTAATTGTGCCTTCATATCTGCTTCTATCAAACTCTAAGACTGCACCAAGGCCATCTGAAGAAAATCAGCAGTCCCCCAAACATACTGTATGCACCTTGGTATTTAAAGCTTTTTTAACACACACAAAAATTAAATACCACTACATGTTCTTTACTTAGTTAAATGAATTGCATAACTCAATCTTTTCTTCATGTGACATGTGCAAATGCTGTAGCACTATAGCTATGTACTCTTACCAAATTTAATTAAAAAGCTCACCAGCAAAAGAACCTAAATTCAATGCTACCTACAGATAAAGATCAGTAAACAATGTCCTAATATTATAAAACAATGTAACATTTTAAACAACAACCATCTAATACTGGAAATCAACCATAATTTTTATTTAATACTATTTGGCCTATTGGGAATCATATTTATTCATACAACATTTTTTGAAACCTAATAAGGTATTAGAAACAAAATAAATAATTCATCTAATGACTTTTCTGTGGTTCAGAATAGCATTCAGACATGTATGACTCACCAATTTTTAGTTATCTTCAGACTTAATCTCAGGGATTATTTTTATTACCTCTACTATACAGATCAGAAAAAGAAACAGAATTTAAGGTTAAAAAAAGGCTACTACGTTCAAAAATAATACAGTTTCATTTGTTTAAACATTGCTTAAGGCACTATGAACACTTCAAATATAACAAAAGATAAGCTCTTAGATTTCCCACAGTCAAGACAAAGCAAGAGATATTATCGAGAATGAGATTTGCTACACAATTTTTTCCCTGTTTTGTGTGCTTAAAGGAAAAAAATAAGAGAGATTCCACAAAATACAATGCAATTGAACAATGAATCATGTTGCATCTGTGCAAGGATTCCAAATTAAGGCTGAACATGCAGCAAGATACTAGCATCTGAGTACTTCTTTCTGTAAGATGCTACTTTAGAAGACATTATTTCACATATAACTGTTTTTGTTTTTTTCCTAAAAAGAAACAATACAAAATTATCTATATTTTTCCTAAAAAAAGTGAACCATTTTTTCAATTGACAGTTTTTTATGGAGGGAGAAAAAAAAAAATCAAAGGAATAAGACAAAGAAACTGGGACAGATAAATGGCTTGGAAGATTTTATGACTAGCTGAATGTTCCAAAAATTTAGTATGTGAGAATGGAAACAACTAGATTAATATGGAGTAATTTTAATAAAAAATGGGAATCAGTGAGTGAGAAATTTCAATTTATTTCTTAAACATTAAAAAAAATCATATTTAATCCCCAAGTACTAATTGCTGCCCTGAAATTGAAGATGAAATCAAATGAGATTTAAATGTCCACTGGAGAAGCTTCTGTTTCTCTACTGATGACAGAAGAATTCTGGATGGCAAGCTTAGACTAAGGAGCTAATATCACTCTGAGTAATGCAAGATAATTGTCAATCTGAATTTTAAAAGATGCATATGAAGGCTGCCTGTACAAATTCATGAGATGCCTTATATTTTAGTGGGAGAATGCTGCTAATTAAGTTAATTAAGTTTCATACATTTGTAAACACGTCAAAATCAAATAACCACCTGTTGACTAAACTGCAGCATATTCCTGTGCTGCAACACATTCTACACAGCTCCTGCGAGAAAAAATGTCTTTTATTCATTACCAGCAAGTTTCAGGGGACTGTGTGCTTCCTAATAAGCTAAGAAATCTTCTGTTCTCTCTGGTACAGTGAGCTCCTTGTTAGGCAAAACCTCTCTAATGTGATCCTGAACTCAAAAATATTTCCTTTCCTGAGCTATCTGCTAATGAGAATTTGGCTTTTCTCTCATTTAGTTCCACTTTACTCTGTATTCAAGATGAACAAACAGGAGCCTTCATTACTCTTGAGTCTATAACAAAATAACATATATAGCAGCAGTAATAAGGAAATAGATCACTGTACCACTGATATTTAGAATTGAAGCCAAGAAGACTATTTAAGATCATTAATCTAATTTCTTATATATCACGTACATTCTGCACACACAGCTCACTAATCACCCTGGTAATAAGAATAATTTCTGCTTTGCTTAGATTATACTAAAATGCATTCATTCAGTCCTGAGATGACAATATCTAGAGATGAAGATTCACCATTTTCTCTACAGCTATTCCAGGCTGTTACAGCACTTAAGCACATTTCCGGATAGAAAAGTGAACTTTAATTTCCCTCTGTTTAAACTGAATTGGCTCTTGCTAAGGTTAAAGAGCTATTTAGTTCACAGTAGTTTCCCCCTGTGGACATACGCTGTAATCAAGAATATTGTCTTATCTTAATTTTAATATGCTGAAATAGCCCAAGCACTCTCAGACATTCTCTGCAAACCACACGGTCTTTTCTTGTAATCTAATGTGTCTCCTTTCTTCACGCTCCCCAATTATCTAATTCTATTTAAAAGTGGTAACATAAGAACTGCACAAACTATTCCAAAATCCAATGGCATACCCAGAGATAAGCTATTTTTTGCCATAGTACCATGCTGAAGCACAAGGGAGTTCTTTATCTATTCCTGTATAGATTTTCTGCAGCTAAAATGTCCAGAAAACACATACCACATTTTACTGCACAAACAGCTACACTCATACACATGTAACATTTGAATTTATTTTGAACTCTTAAGTTTTTATCTTGTTCTAGTTTAAGCCTAGGTAACAAACAGTAAAAGCGGAACTCTGAAACAAAGGCAGTTTGCTAGGCAAAGCAAAAGCCACACACACAAGAAAAGCAAATCAAGGAATTCGTTCAGTGCATCCTATCAGCATTTAAGTGTTCAGCCACTTACAGGAAAGCAGGGCTAATGACTCATAACAATTTACTGGGAAGACAAATGTCATCACTCCAAACATTCCCCCTTCCTCCTTTCCCCCCAGCTTTTTTTTTTTTTTTTTTTTCCTGAGCATGAGGTCAGGTGTTCTGGGATATCCCTTTGGTCAGTTTCAGTCAGCTGTCCTGGTTCTGTCCCCTTCCTGCTACTCATGCACCCTTAGCTTGTTAACTGACACAGTAGCATGAGAGCAGAGAAGTCCCTGGCTCTGTGTAAGCACTGCTCTTCAACAAATGTAAACATTGTTATCACCACTATTTTCATTAAATAATCAAAAACACAGCATCATATGAGCCTCCACAAAGAGAATTAACTCTATCCCTGTAAAAATCATGACATACCTTCGTCTTCACTGTGACAATTTTCAACAATTATTCAATTTTTTTGAGGCAGAACTCTCCAAGAAACTTTTCATACATCTGGGAATAAAAATTCTAGATAGTTTTATATGTTTATTATATATCTTTGGTTTAAGATTTGAGATCAAATCTTCTCAATATCTTAGTTATTAAGCTGTTAAGTAGACTAGCATACTATAATAACATTTTTCCCTTTTGCTATCAAGAATGAAATCACCCCTATTTATTTATCCTTCATTTTAAGTACAGTTCATGTATGATCACATGAATCAATTTTGTCTTCAGCTACCAATGTTTCAACGATTCTCTCACATTTCACAGTCATGAATTCTTTTTCAGCTTAGTAACTATTTAGTGTTGTGTCTACATCCAGAAATGACTGCCTATGTTTTTATTAGCAATACTTATCTCCCATATTTCATGAATTTGTGAAGTTCAGATCTTCCATAATGACAGTTCCTAGTAATAACCTCCACTCATACAACTCATACATAAAACTGTATCCACTTACAAATCTGGTTCTGAGAATCTCTAAGAAGCACTTCTCTCAATTTTAGTATTCCATTTTCTGTTTATCAGAATGTGTTTTGTCTGTGTTATCCCTTATTATTTCCCTACCATTTACTTCATTTACCACCTGTGTTTCTCTTTTCTTTCCTGTAAGAAAGTCATATCATTTCAGAACTGTCAATGACGTCTACAATAATCATGTTGTTGTTATCTGTATAAAGGTCTAGTTTCCTATATGAAATGAGATTTTTAGTTAGATGTGTAAAAGCCAGTACATAACTAATTACATAGCCTACATTTTGAGTCTCTCTTCCCTGTGTTCTAGCTTTCTTGTCCTGCCTCTTCTTACATACAGTTCCATTCCACATTCAGACCCTTCATTCTTCATCCCTATGCTCCATGGTATGTAACTTACTATTATTAAAAAAAAAAGAATTAGCTTGCTAGTGCTAGGTTTAAAAATTAACCCAGACAATTCTCCACTGTTGTTGTTTTTCATGATTAATTATTGCCCTATCAGTGCTGAACTATCCACACAGTCTTTATCAGCTGTGTTTTAATTTTCTTTCAAATTACAAATGATAAAAACTGACTAGAAACAAAACCGATATGCCATACTACCATACATTAATTAGGTGTACCATCTCTCCAAGAATTTAGGTCTTTACTGACCTTAGAACACTTATAGAATCACAGAATCAGAGAATGGCTTGGGTTGGAAGAGACCCCAAGGATCATCAAGTTCCAACCTCTCTGCCACAGGCAGGGCCACAAAACTCCGTATCTGGTACTAGACCAGGTTGCCCAGGAATCCATTCAACCTCCTCTTGAACACCTCTAGGGATGGATCACCCACAGCCTCTCTGGGCAGCCTGTTCCAGCACCTCACCACTCTCTCTGAGAAGAGCTTTCCCCTGACATCTAATCTAAACCTTTCCTCCTTGAGCTTTAAACCATTCCCCCTTGTCCTATCACTGTTCACCCTTGTAAAAAGTTGATTCTCCTCCTGTTTATAATCCCCTTTTAAATACTGGAAGGCTGCTGTGAGGTCTCCTAGCAGCCTTTTCTTCAGGATGAACAGGCTCAGCTCCCTTAGCCTAACTTTGTAGGGGAGGTGCTCCAGCCCTCTGATCATCAGATCACTTAAAAATATCACGAACAAGAATCGTTATGAATGGAAACTGGTCAAATCAGGCAAGAACAGATACAAAGTATGATAGGAAAAGATAGTGAGAATAGTAACTTTGAATAAAGGGTAAGCATATCCTCTGTTATCCTTACTTGCACTGTGACATCAAACTGAGACTGGCTTTCATCAAACATTAAAGAGTGGCAGGAGTAGTTCTATTTGCTTTCATGTTCCCAGAGTTAGACTATTCAGTTGATTAGGACTGTGCTTGTTGTTGCTTTGTTTTAACTCTGGTAGGACATAACAACACTGCAAACATGCAGATACACTGGGCATACTCTGAGAATCCATATCAAGATACAACAAACGTAACAATTTTCAGAATAAATAACATAGGAAAAATGCTTACTGAAATCTTTTTAGTAAAGTCATCAATTTAGACTGTTTTGTTAAATGATAATATGTTTTGTTAAACAATAAACCATGTTCATATTGTTAACAATCCACCAGAGGGAGTTCTGTGAATAAAATAAAATAGAAATTGACAACAAACAGAAACATTTTGAATAAGTTTACCTATGCAAACTTAAACTTTCATGCTAAAATCTTTAGTCAAGAGTTTAGTACCTAAAGATTAAACTGGTATTTCCGGTATTCCACAACTCCAGCAAAGAGGAGAATGAAATGCAGCTATTTGTTTCTAAACCCAGTTTTTTGTGGAATAAGTATTCTGAGTAAGTATTGAAGTATGCCCAAGAAATATCTACACAATTTTTTACATATTGCTCTCAGGAATGTTTCCCTTACAGATGACAGTCAAGCTGTATTAATGTAAGTTCATCACTGTAAAATGCTAGCTTTGTAGGTTAATGCTAAGTATGGTTCTAATACAGTGCTGTTTTGAAAAAATAATTCCAGGAGTTGCAAATGAAGATAATGCATATGAGGAGCACACAATACACAAAAAGATATAAACAGTCTTAACAGAGTGATTCTAGAAGTACACATGCTAGATTGACAGCTGGTATAAAACAGCATAACTCTAATGACTTTAATGGAGTTATGTCAAGTTAAATTAGATGTTTTTGTTGCTATTGCAGTCAGTTTTAGTAGTTGATGTTACAATGACCTCAAAATCAACAAAGGCTATTTGCTTTTAAAAAGTAACAGATCATTCTTTGGAATAATGTTTTTATTTCTGAAGTAAGTCAGAAGCAGAAGCTTTTCATAATATTTTTTATAATATTATACATTATAAAAATATATATTCTATTTTATAATATTTTTGCCTCCTTAGACTGAATGTTGTGTAGTTTCTCCTCTTATGCTCTAGAAAATATTATTTTTACTTGCTCAACCTCGGGGACAGCAAACTATCCGTAACTGACAGCAGTTAGCCATTCACTGGAAAATTTAAACTTTTGTAAACAGAAATTGGTATTGCATTTATTTCATTGCAGCATGGGTGGTACATTCAAGAAAGAAGGATTATTTTACATAATGATGTTAGCTTTTTCTCAGATACATTTAGAAATTCACAAACTTCTTGGTCATAGCAGAATTAGACAACTTTCATAAAAATGGACACATATATGTTAATAGTAGAAGAAAAAAAGATTTGTCTTCTTCATATTTCATGGGATTTGATAAAATACTTTATTTATATTCTGGTTTTATTTTCATTGATTAGGCGATAAATATAGCAACTTGTATTTAGATTAACTCGTCAGGATTTTTACCATTTAAGTCATAATTTACTATCAAAGACACAAGGTAATTGAATTCAACTTGAATAGGATATCCAGTAATTCAACACCTGCTTATAATGCTATTGCACAAATTGCAAGCACTAATGAAGATCAGTATTTGCCAAGAAATCCAAACAAGCAATCATTTTACTGACAGTTATTTACAAAACCCCACTGAATTCATTTGAAGTCCCTGTGAAATTAATGGAGGCAACAAGAATATACTATAAGAAAAGTAAAATTATAAGAAGTAATGAATGAGAGGGACAATTGAAGAATGAAACAAAAACACTGTCATTTCTAGTAATCCCTACTGATTTTTTTCTGCATCATCTTTCTGCCCAGCTTTGTTTTAAAGATTTTAGTTGCACTTTCTCTGTGTAACACATTTTTCTTACTACTTCGAAATGACAGAGATGAAACATCTGTAGAGGATGTATGTAAACGGAGTAAAGAGAGGAAAACAGAAAGGAGGGAAGGGAAGCAGGTAAGAAGGAGAGAGGGCAGGAAGGCAGGCAAGCAAGAAGAGAGGAAAAATGGACAGAAGAAAGGACAGAAAAAGAAGAAAGGAATGTAGATAGAGGGGGAGAAAAATTAAGTGAAAGAGTGCCTTATTTTGTGTAAGAAATGGAGAGGCAAAATGGAACTATGTAGTTTATTATATATAGTTACAATGTTTGATCTATCCTCATATATTTTATATGTTAATCAGATTTTACATGTTGATCTTACCGGTTTTGTATACAGATAGCATTTCTTTTTCAGAAGGGGTAGCATGAAGAAAACAGTTCCAAAGCAGTTGACAAGCTTTTCAAGAAAGATGAAATCATACCGTTTTGATTTTTAAATGAAGGACTTTGAAGTATTTTGAAATAATTCTTTTTACACAGCCTGCCTTGTTGAAGGCATCATCTGTTACAAAGTCTTTAACAACACCAAGTCTAAATGAGCTCTAAAAATTTAACAGTTTTAAAACATAATATATTATCATTAAAAAAAATAAGAAAAAAAGAAACACTTATGTCTGATAAGGAATGTAGGAATGTCAACAAATATTTCTAGTCAAAATAAGGCATTATGGTATACTTCTTAGTGGCAAGAAAAAAAATATGAGGAACAGTCGTTGAGGGGAGGAGGGGTGGGAACAAGAGCACCAGACGCAGTGATTCTGCAAAGTTCAATTTAATAACTGAACTAAATCTATGGATAAGCTGTGTTAGGAAAAACTTCACACTCCTACACATACACACCCACATGCATTTAGTTATTGAGGCTGGCCCCAACTGTGAGCTGGCATAGTTAAGCCTGGAGGAAATGCAACACTTGCTCCAGCGCAACGTCAAATGCCTGCTCAACAATATCCTCTTTGCCCTGCCCTATTGGCCCCAATATCTTTTACTGGAGAGGTGCCACACAGGCCACCAATCAGATCACTCATGAACCATGTTTGCAGCGATTTCAGTTTTTTTCCTCTCACTTGCTGTCCCATAGCGTGTACCAAGCCTTATCACACTGCCTTTGTCTCCACGGTGTTGTCATCCATGGCTCATTATATTCAGTTGCTCACCCCTGATCAAGGCAAGGTCGTGATGCTCCCATGACAACACTTCAAACTCTGAAAGATTGCAACACCACAAGAAATGTTCCAAATATGAATAAAATAAAGCATTTAATGAACCAGAATTCAAAGCAATTCTAAGGCTTAGGATGGAGTAGCATCCCAATGAGACCAGAAGACCCAAATCTTGTCTACTGATCATGAACTTTTTTAATATAGGTTAAGGAAATGAAAACTTGCAATGATCTGTTTTTCCAGTACCATAAGAAATATTTGCAGATGATGTGTTGTATTTTTTTCCCCAGTATCTCCTTATTGTAGTTCTCCAATGCCTGTCTCTATTATATTGAAAGGCACCCATACAATGCCAGAATACTGTTATGTATTAGTTTCTGAAACTGCTTAACAGTGCTAACCTCCACTCTAAATTATTACTTTTAACATTACTGAATGCATCACAAGAGATATATTTGAGAATCTATTGTCTGCATTCTTGTATGACTGCTTCTTTTTCCCATCTTAGTTAACAGGAAAATGAGCTGTAGGTCCTGCATTGTACTGAAAACATTACTGCCAGAAAACAACAGAATGAATACTCCAACACCCTTCACTGTATCAGACTACTATTCTATGATTATTAGACAAAAAAATTAATTGCCAGATATGAGGAGTGGCATCTCAGTAAATCAGGATGTGCTCGAACTTTTGAAAAACAAATAAATCCAGAAACAATCTTATCTTGTCTGATCAAAGCATACTATTCATTACTTAACAGGTAATCATAAAATGAGTCACAGAATGGCTTGGGTTGGAAGGGACCTTAAAGACCTCCATACTATTGGTAAGGACACCTCCCACTAGATTCGATTGCTCAGGGCCTATCCATCCTGTCCTCGAATGCATCTGGGGATGGGACATCCACAATTTCTCTGGGCAACCTGTTCCAGCACAGCTCATTTAGAATAAGCTGTGCTGAATAAAGGATTTCCTCCAAATATCTAAACAAAGTCCCTATTTCTTTAGTTTAAAACCATTCCCCCCTGTATCATTACTATCAGACCACATAAAGACTTGGCCTCCCTCCTGTTTATAAGCTCCTTTCACATACTGAAATGCTGGAATGAGTTCTTACCGAAGCCCTCACCAAGATGAACAAGACAAGTTCCCTCAATTTTCCTTCACAGAAGTGCTGCAGCCCTCTGTTGCCTGAGATGTCCACGGAAAGTACTAGTGGATCTTCTTTCTACTTTAGAAGACCTCTGCCGAATTCCAAAGTACTGGGAAAAGTACATACTGCAATTGCAGTTCATGTCATGCCATGCTTTCTCATTACCCCTGAAGTGGAACTTCAATACACAGTTTTTATGAATTCAGCCACCAACTTTTAATTTTTTACTATGCACGCAACCCACATTCTAATGTTGTTTCTTGTAGTTCAGTTTTTTTGTTTGTTTCTTTGTTTGTATTAGTTATTTAAGCACTCTTGGATAGCCTTTTGTGAAAGCAAACAGAATGTTTATTCTCAATGCAAGGACATGAACCTCCAGTCTTGCCAAATATATGCACGAAGGCGAGATATTCGATTGTATGCTACTTTGCGGATTCAAAGACTTTGACCTTAAAGCTATAAAATTAAACTGTTTCATGATTTTATTTTATTTTATTTTTTGAATGACAAGATAATATCCTAAAATTAACTCATATTAAAGTGCTTTGTTAGTATGATTTTTGTAGTTTTGCATACGCTGTCACAGATCTTATGATTTTAGGCATCCACCGATTCTTTTTTATGTTAAAAGTCTGCTTGCCCCAGACCACCTCTGTGGACAGTAAGTTATTAATGCTTACAAATCAATGAAATAAAGTGGGATTATAAACTGATATATTTTTCCCTTAGCTGACTGAGATGTAGATCTGCTGACCTGACAAAGACCAAATCCAATGAAGAAAAAGTTATATCACAGTACTTTCAAAGCACTTTGAAAAATACTAACTATTAACATGATGTGATGCTACCGTTGCTACCGAGTATTCAGGTTTATGGAGCTTTAAAGACATATTAAACATATATGTAAGTAATGTAAGAAAGATCATTCAGGTGACAGTGGAAAGTAATGCTCTCTGGGAACAACAGAGAATTCTGCCATACCAACATTTTTGTGTGGCATTTAAGAAGAAAGATGGAAGTTCCTGATGATAAAGGAGTCATCAGATTGTGATTAATGCACAATAAACTATTTGCTTAAGTATTTTCCTGTAGATTTCACAGCATTTTACTAACAGCAGTTGTCTTCTCTATTTCCTGTTAATTATTTTGTTGTCCATATGCTAGTTCTTGAAATGCTTTTACTTTCCTGTTCCCCTATTGTTTTTAGATGGAGTGGTACTGTAACATGCCATGTCACAGCTGTATTAAGGAGAACTTACAAAAATAAGCAGCACACTGTGCTAAGTGCTGATTATTACATTCAAGCATCTTAAAAATACCAGAAAGGTGAAAAGTGATCCACAAAATTTGTAATAAATCACTGAAATGATGAAAAGAGAAATTAAAAGAATGACTCATAATAATAGTTCAATGTCTCGACTTAAAAAAAAAAAGTGACCTTTTAAGAAAGTAATACTATCAACAGCAGTATGTTAGTTGCAGATTGGTTTTGTGCATAAAGATCAAATTTTCCATTTTGGTTGAAAGAAGGATCATGAAAAGCATTTGAGGATTCCCATTTGTGTTTGCAGTGTTTCAGACTTTCTCACTTCTACTTGTTGCTAGTATGGCTTAAAGGGATAAAGTGGAAAACATTGTAAACCTCACAAAATATGCTATGTCTATATTTCTATATGTTCAAGATGCACAATATTTTTTACAGAGATAGCCTGACTTTCCTGAGAAAAGAGTGAGAAGTATAATTTAGAAACAGTCCCAAAGACTCTCAATGATCAGTGACATTTCAGCAAGGTTGTGACACATCTTCTCACTGCAGATATCAGGAACTTGGGAATACAAATATTTTTAAGAATGAATACAGTACATTTACAGTATATTATTACATGTACATATATGTACATCATATTTTTATATCAAATTTTCAATTTTTTTAATTAGAATCCACAATGCAAAATGCATAAAAGTAATAACAGCTTTCCAAACACTCTCTCCCCTTGAAAAAATATAATTAATGGACTGGCAACTATTTTAGTTACAACTGTACAGACTTATTCCATATTCCAAGTCTTTTTATAGACATGTTTAAATTTCTTTCGGAAATCTCAAAACTAAACAGTCATAGCAACACTATATCACTTTTAAAACTTCATGCAATATGCACAGCGTTCTTACTACACCAGAAAATGCAAAACTTATGGTAACATTGAACTGTTCCCTGTAAATGAAAAGTAAATAAATACTGCAACATATTAAAATACTATATTTTTAAAGCTACTTTTCTTTTTCCTGAGTATTTTCCTTAAAACAATTTCTACTTTTCCTCTGAGTGTTAAGAACATAATATATTGCATTATTAGATAAATACTCAACAGTGATTATTTTTTCTACAGTTTCTTCAGTACTGTAATTTTACACAAAATTCTCATAGGTGGCTGAAGAAATATGTGAATAGGAATTTTAAAGAGGCAACAACAGAAAACAGATAAAAAAAAATGTATGTTGCTGTCTGGAGTCCCTATGGTTTTCTATAAAAACTATATATCCTTAAAAACAAAACAAACCTTATAGATCAAGTTCCTGAACATTTGAACACAGCCTGCACAAGTCTTCTGGCAGATTTATGTTTGCTATTTACAGTGCAATTGGGGCATTTTGTACAACAATATATTTTGGAAATGTCTGCCTGACAGAAACACAAGAACACAGAATACTTTGAAATTTCAGTGTGTCACTCCTAACTCGTTCCTAGCATATTACCAATAGCTTGTTCCTAATAAAAGTCAACTAAATGTTAGTTCTGGTAATCCCATCTGTTGCATACCGCTTAACAAATAAAAAACAATATTTTTTTTTCTCCATGTATCCCTAGTTATTCAACTAAGACCACCAGAAGCGTACAGATGAACTCAGAATAATTCAGATGGGAAGTGACTCTGCTCAGTGAACGTCAAATTAGGTCAGACTTACTCAGCAACATTTTGAGTAGACTTGTAGAATCATAGTCCTGAACATCTCCAAATTATGGCTGCACAAGCTCAATTGAATTTGTTCTTCTAGTAATTGAGTATCTACGTGGTTGAATAATAATAATGTACATCATCAGATTTGAATATTTTCCAGACTGTGTCTGCTGCCTCCCACTCTATAACGCTGTATTTCCAACACCATATTCTCTCTATACTCCAATCAGGTAGATGTAGACAGCAGGAAGGTTTTCCTTATCTTTCTTTTATCTATGTTGAACAGTCTAATCTCCCTTAGACTTCACTATTATGCTCTATGTTTCAGAGCCCAACCTGTTTGTTGGTGAATTCTGCTGTATTCACTCAAGTGCCTTTCTTGTATTGAGGAACTCAAAACAGCACACAGCCCATCATAGGTAGTCTCAGAAGTTTCAAACAGAGAAAAATGATCACCTCTTTCAACTTGCTTTCCTAATTCATCCCCCAGCTCTTGGCATTTCTTGATGTTAAAGTGTATTTCTGGCTCATGTTCAAACTGTGGTCCACCAGAACCCTCAGATCCTTTTCTGCAGAGCTGCTTCCTGGACAGCTGCTCACCAGTCTGTACTGGTGCACAGGATCATTTATCTACAGGTTTCAGGACTTCAGGTGGTTCCTATTAACTCATTTCTCTGGCTTGCCTACATCCCTCTGAATAGCAGTCCCACCTCCAAACACCTTTATCACCTGCCCCATATTTTGGTGGCATCTGGAAACTTGCCCATCCTATAATCTAGGCCATTAATGAAGATGACAAACAGTATTAAACACAAAAGTGAGCGATTCCTGAGGAATGTCACTGGTTGCATGCTTCAGGATAAGCTGCTGTAAGTGGAACTAGATAGGAAAAGCTTTGCGTATCAGACCTTCCCCTCACCACATCAAGAAGTTTTAGCTGTGAAATTCTGTGGCTTATAAAATCAATATAACTAATAACATCATCATTGAAGTTCTTCACCATAAAAGATCATTTAAAGAACGTGCATATGGCGCATTTTACATAAATGAAATTGTTGCTCCATCTGCAGTATAATCAAAATTCTTCATAAGTTAAAGGGTCTTTACAGAGTCTAAATATGTCACTGAGATTACTTACATACTTATAATTACGTTTAAATGATGTTTTGCTGCGCTGAGAATAATGACCCTTGCAGTGTGAAGCACAGAACTGAACACCTTCTGCATCCAATTCATCACAAGCACTTGATAACATTCTCCATCTCCTAGTCTCAGAACTGTAACATATGTTCAGGTCCTTTATAAATCTAATATTTTAACAAGGTTACAGACACATCAATCACTTTATTCATACACATTCTTCTGCTCACGGAGTTTTTACTTTTGATTGTCCTCCTACTCAGAGCCTCGAAGTAATCTGAAGTTTTTCCAAGTTTATGTTTAGCAATTAACCTTCAAGTATGGCAAGATAAAAACATGGTATAAAACTCTATCACCTTACTATTCAAACTGCAGTTTTAAGATGCAATAAGATCACTTGGCTTTCATTAAAATTTCTTCACAGTTAGGCCACTGACAGATAGAAAATCTCTAAGTACAAGGAATTTCAGTTTTCCATTTGAAACTTTGGGCTTCAGTAAAATGACATAATACTGAGATGCAGAAACTGGTAACATTACCTGGAATGTCAAATTCTAAATTTCCAAGCATTATCTATATGTCATAGCATAGAAAGAACCATGTTGCTCACTGCAAGATTAAGCAGGGTACAGTAAAAATTCTTTCTTTAGGAATGTCCTATGTTTTAAAACAAAAAGTCAATTGTGTTTATAACACAAAATGACAATCATTAACATTTACTAATACAGATTAGCAACTGTTATAAGAAGAACTATTACAGGTTACAGTTTAATAAATTAACAAGGACTGTTCAAATATTTTCCTCTCCCAAGATTTATTAATGTAGAAAAGTAGTTGTGAAAAGAGCCAGTAGTACCTTAAGGCCACAGAGTTTATTAAATTAGCCTGATCTATTACAACATTTCCAAAGTAAAAATATAGTGGTTCAAATAGAATAAATTATAGGAAGTCATATATTCTAAACAGAATTTGTATTTCGGTTGCCATCATAATTTCTATTTTACAAAAAGACAGATAATATACTACAGCTCTAATTTCTGACAAGTCTGACAAATTTGACAAGTTGATAAATTGCTAGCTTTAGAAGTTATCATCCCTTCACATGCTGTCACCAGAAATTAGAAGAATTCAGAACTCTCATTAAAAATGTTTAGTAGAAGAATGAAGTTGCTTTAGCTCATTGATATTTTCCATTTTGCTGTTTCATTTCTTTAAATAGGCATCGCATGCAGAGGTCACTGTAATATCATGTAACTCAATAACAGATTAGAAAACTCTAGTTTTAAGACATATGGCTTTGCAGATTGAAAACTTACTGAAAATGATGCGGCAGTAAAAACCCAGATTGTCATTTAGAGGTACAGAAGTCTTAAATCAAGACAGACATTGGTGTCTGTGCTGCAAAATATGTCAGGAGATTCAATTAAAAAAAAAAATAAGTAAGGCAATTTCACACCTCAGATATAAAATTGCTCACAGTAAAACTGATGTGTTTCAAAAACGGTATCAATGAGACTATGCAATTTCTGCCCTTATTTTTAACATGTTCAGAAGCTTTAATTTAAAATGTGACTATTCAAGATCCATTTACAGATACAACAAGGAGTGCAAAGACAGAAGTCTCCAAATTTCATTGTTCACAAATGTTTTATTCCATGTTAAGAAATGGATATTTGCATTTGGAAAAAAAAAATGAAAAAGTTTGTCAGCATTGAATTAAATCTGAAAATACTGAATCAACTATGCAAATAAAAATAACCTGTTGAGGTTTCTTTACATTTCATGGTTGAAGGGAACTAAATTATTGTCAGATGTGTTAAATAAACATAAAAGAATTATTATCCCCAGAAGATAAAAGAATGCATAAATACTAGTGGTGTGCTCTTTAGCAGCTCTTCTTCGATACAAATAAATTTCCAAAGCTCTATCTTGTACTGATAGGGCATTATGTAAAAGCACAAAGAAAGTGTGAGTACATAGGTCGCTCCAAAAGTAATGTCCTCTATCTATTCCCATGGAAACTAAAATAGATGAAAAGAGCACAGTAATGCTAATCGATAAAGACAAATCTCACCTACAGAACACTATTTTTCAACATAGTCGCCACCATTAGCTATGCATTTTTGCTAGCGATGAAGAAAAACCTGCATGCCATGTTCACAAAAATCTTCTAGGCTATTTGGAAGATGGTGGGTATTTCATGTCACCACTGATGAAATACACCATCCACCACCTCACTGTGCTCACATCCACTGCTTGATCTCATAAATGTTCAGAAACTGTGGATAAATGTCAAAGGGTACATTTCTTTCTACATGGAGGAATTCATTTCCACCCCTTTGCTTCATATGCATTTCCAGGACAGACATCATTTTGTCAGACTGCCTCTCTGCTGCCATCTGTTGCACAGCAACAAACATATTGGAATATTGGCAGGAAGCTGCAGCCTTTACTGTCATGCCACCAACATCTACCTCTAATGCTCTAATGTCATGGGCCAACATGATAAACAAATTAGTTGGTGGATGAAAACTTTATGCTGTTTGTCTGATATTTCTAAAAAATGAAAATAAAAGTTGTAGAAAGACATCATAATATTATTTCACTTTTTAAAAGTCTTCAGAATTCTCTCAAATGCTGTTCAATCTTCTCCCCTCTTGCTCACAAATTTTTTCCTTATAAATTTATCACAGACACTAGTGTTCTAACACTTCCACTATTTATATGAGAAATAGCTTAAGTTAATATTTTAGACAATTGGATAAGGAAAATTAACTTCGTCTCTTGTGTTTTCACTGAGAAAAAATATTATTCCTTACAAAGCAGGAACTCAGAATTTACAGCTTTGTTTATTAATCCATTATCTGGCCTTAATTCCAGAAGCTTCTTAATCTATTTACTTTATATAGCTTTCAGAGAAATGTAAATTTCTACAAAGCACAGTATGTCAGAACTAAAGGGGTATCATTATTTTGTATAAATGAGAAAAGAGCTTTTGAATGCAACCATGGAAGTGGAGTCACCATGAAGCCTCAATTTGCAAACTTAAAGAAAACACTTTGAAGAGCTTGAAAAAAAGGGGCTTTTAAGTTCTCATGAGAGCACAACAACCTTTTTAAACAAGTATTTACTCATTCTTTCCTAAAGAGGGCTTCTCCTAATATGCACTGCCTAAGACAGAATGAGTTTATTGACAAACCTACCCTGACCATACTTTCAGAACTGCTCTCATTATAGTCCACACTATTTCCTTGGAGTCTGGAAAAAATCATGCGTTTTGTCACGTCAATGACTATGCATCTGCTCTTTGCTCTTCTAGCCACTTTCTTACTTTCTTCATGTCACAAAACTTCTGTTTACTGATCTACCAGCCACTTCTCTCAGAGCTCCTACTCAACACTCTGCAAGTTCTCCCTGATTACAGATGCACGTGGAACAAATAATCCTTTTTCCCTTATGTAGATTTAATCCAATCTAGAATGCCATAGTCACGATAGGCAGTAAAACCCCACAACATTCATCCACATTCTTTAAAAGAAAAGTTAAATAAAATAGATATTGCAAAATCACAGCATTGTTTGAGTTGGAAGATCCTTAAAGATCACCTGTTCCAACTCTCCTGCAATCAACAGGAACACCTACAGTTCCATCAGGCTCCTCAGAGCCCTGTCAAGCCTGTCCTTGAATGTCTTCAATTACAGGGCATCCACCACCTCTTTGGGCAACCTGTTTCAGTGCCTCATCACCCTCACTGAGAAAAACTTTTTCCTTACATACAATCTAAATTTTCCCTCGGTTAGTTTGACATCATTTCCCCTTACCCTATCACAGCAGACCCTGCTAAAGAGTCTGTCCCCATATGAACTTACTAAATGTAGTAACACCATGCCTATGAAAATATCATGTCCTGTTAAGATAGACTTCTATGACTATCATTTCAGTAAGTTGGAAGTTGAATGTCATAAGCAGTAAATGGTTTTATATCACAACTGAATAGTTGTGTATTTTTGTTATTTTTGAAAAGATAAGTTATGACTATCATGCATTCTCTAACGTGTAATTGCAGTCACCTCTGAGTTTATATATTAATTACAACTGACTCCCTTTTTTATCTACCAATTTTTGTTGGCAGTCTTCCCATTGCACATAATTCAGATTTTAATCCTGAGCATTAAAACCTGTACTATACTATATAATATATGTAATATTTTATACATTGGCACAGATCTTTGTTATCCATCAACTATTTTTCAATCACCAGTCTTCAAGTGCACTACAGTGTTTAATTTCAAACTGTTATTCCCCCCCAGAAAATTGCAAAATGATTTTAAAGACTCATGAGAACACTGCAAGAAGCAAAATCTTTCCCCATTTGTTTGTTTGTTTTTTGTCATTGCTCATCATATTGTTTTCATTCCACAGTAATTAAAAAAACCCACACCAAACCCAGCCTACTGAGAAAAAAAATTGCTAAAAAGGTTGAAATTATTCCTACAGACTCACACCTGTTCACTTTTTATCACAATCTAATTCTAAAGAAGCTCAGATGGAATCTGCTCTGACAGCTTATTTCCCTCCACACACAGCAGAAGGTTAAACACACTAGAGTTGACTCGGAAGACTAGCTTTATATGTCTAAAGATAGATATAGATATAACTATCTTACTTGCTGACAAAATAAAAAGACAGTTAAACCCATGAACTACAATATGGTATTAGTTAAGCAAAAGCAAAATAAAGATGTAACTGCTGGAGAAGCGAAGATTTGCTAAAATTTGCTATATTACTTTAATAATAATTTCTGTCTGGACCTTAAGGTACCATTATTTCTCAGAAATTAGAGGTAATATACTCTTTATATAAGCTTCATTTCATGAGCCAGATGTTTTTAATTTTGCCAAACTATGCAGAATTAAATGGCTACAGATATAATTTACTTTCTGAATAAGTAACATATTTTTGCTCCATTGATTCTGATTAATTTTACTGTCATACAAGTTCTGCTAGGTATAATTGCAAAAAAATTAAAATATTGCCAGACAAAATTCATCACTGAACTTCTGTTTATTCAGTCCTGCATTCAACTGTCTTAATCGACTGCAAAGATGAATAAAAGGAGGGATAATGGTTGAGAAAAAAATAACTTGATATTGCATTGAAGTATAATGACAATTACAAATCTTCCCTAAAGCACAACAAAAGGAACAGTGATTAAAAAGTGACTTACAGACACTTCTTACTGTTATCAACTGTGTATAAACATGAGTTTAATTAAGTCATATACTCTTCTGACTCGGCATATAGCGCACTCATTACAGAAAGCAAGCTCTTGTAACTTAAAGCAAGTTGAGAGGGTTTCAAAAGTGCCACTTGTAAAACAAAGTACGAGGCAAGTACAGAAGGATTTCAAGCACAAAATTAGCATATTTTTACTTAGAGAAGATAAAGAGGATTCACATGATCACAATTTTGATATTCTAAAACTGCCTTACCATAGTGTAGTTGTGAGCCACCTTCATAAGCTCTGTGCATCCTTGGGCATCAGCAAAAGCACGTATTCCCAAACAGTTAGATGGGTGCAAAAGCTTCATTAGAAAATGGCAGCAAACCTCTACTACTTGTGGGAGTTGGAGGAGGCAGGCAGCTGCTAGAAGATTTTCAATAGTGTCTTCTTTCAATTCCAGGCAGCCTGAAAAAAAGAATTGATAACATATGCATCCTTGGTTTTAAAAACAAAGCCAAACTCCATAAAGCATTAAAAGATCTTCTACAAATAATTCTGGCTTTATATAAATAATTCTGCAGAAAAAGTAACAGAAAGAGGATTAGCCTCTGACTGGATGTCTCAGTTACTTAAATATTTCAGATGTGTAAATACGAATTTACTATGTAAGAGTGTTACAGACAAAGGCTGGAATATACAGAAAGGAAGAAAAGGCTTGACAACATTGTTTTGGTTCTATAATGAAATTAAAATCTAAGTACATATATGGTTATCAACTAGACTGTGTTTATTTATTTATGCAATTAAACTTGCATTATCTTTGATGGTACAGAGCAAAACTCAGAGACATTTACCTCCTTGAAAAACACTAGAGTTGACTATCAAAGTATCATCCCAAAAGTACAAGTATATTCAAAGTGGTACTTAATATTTTTCAGACTTCCTGGTCTTATTTGTAATGTGACTTTGGGGTAAATTTTATCTAAAAATTATTAATCGCTCCTCTCATAGCCTATAGTTCTACAAAAAGTCATATTTGCTGAAAGAGCATATATGGAAACACAGTATTAATCTTCCTGTAATTGTTACCTTATACATATCTTTTTATTTTATAACTTGCTGGCTGATAAGGTTTTTAATAAATAAAGGTGAAATAGAATGATATTAATCTCAAGAACCATCCTTTTCGATAGCCCATAAACCTGTCATTTTAAAATGAAATTTTTTTTACAGTATCTTACACTAATAACTGAAAAGAGTCAAAATAACTCAAATATCTACAAATTAGGTATCACAGGGATAACTTGGAATGCAGGAAAAAACACCAAGAAACAAAAATGTGAAGAAAATGTGAAAGTTTATTAGAAATGTTAAGAAACCAACACTTCTGGTTTCATTTTGTTGTGCTTGCAATATCACTTCAAACTACAAGAGGATTAAGTGGATACTGATCTTTCTGTTCACAGTAATATAGATCAGCTGTAGATAAGTTCACACTTTTCCTCGTACAGCGTTTATTGTCACATTAGGAGAAGTCTACACATCTTAATAGTTCTATCACATGGGATTGAGGACTCCCAAAATCCTCTACTTCACAACAGACTACCACAGAAAAGCCACTTTATATTGAAATACCAAAACAATACAATTAACCATAACACTGAATATTTGACCTTTCCTCCATCTTTTATTTTACCTAGAGTTTTCATTTTCAATGCAAGATGGAAACTGTAAAGCTATCTTGTAGCACCATGCAAGTTTCTCTTTATGTTATCTCACCTTTTCTTATCATTGCTGCGCTCCCCACGTTTACACAAGATGGTCAGAAAGCAAAGTAAGCAGCTATTGCTTGGATAGCCCGTATATTTATCAAAGACCCTCCCAAATTTACTGCATGACTGTTGGTAATCACTGGCCCAACGCATAACTCATTATGTAGACTATAGTACCACTATGCCATATAGAAGCTAACAAAAAATATGTTTTCTCATGTTAAAGCTGATTACGCAGTAAGCAAAAGGCAGAAAAATAAAAATATGCATAACGGTGAAAATCAGACTGACTGAGAAGTGTGACGGAAACAAAATTATAAAAAATAAATCTTCTGCTATTCACTATTTACTTTTTAGCTATGATCTCAAAGAAGTCACTGCCTTTACAAGCTGATTTGGATAACATTTACAGAAATAAATAAGGATTGAAAAAATTTTCACCCTTTATCAAAAACGTAATTATACCATTTAGGCTTCTTATCATTAAATGTAGCATTAAGAGAAGAACTGAAACAAAACAGATGAAGCTAAATCAATCTATGTACTTTTAAATTGAAAATATTTTCTGTTAAGTGTAAATAAATCTTCAGTACTAACAGGATTAAAATAAGGATGCTAATAATAATGATAATCTATCTTATAAAATATGTAACCAACATAGCTATTTTGAAGAATATTTTAAGGAAGAATGTGCAAAAGTTCCTGCTTTACATATCAATTGAGAGAGGAAATAGTTAATCTTTTCTGGGATACATAGGTACATAAATATATTCTAAGGTGACAAACTGTAAACCTAATTCCAAAACACCAATTTAACACTTACTACTTCTAGGACAACAGCCAGAAAATTATACTCAGATAAAGAAAAAGTGGAGCTTCTTCTTTCTTTCAGTTCTGCTTTATCCTAAATTACTATTGTATGAAGGTTTTGTTTGTTGTTGGTGAGGTTTTTTTGTTCATTTGCTTTTTAAGTAAGCATAATAAGAAGAAAGATCTCTCCAGGATCCTGTTTTAGGAAGCATTTTGTTCAATGGCATGGCATGTATGGACCAAATCCATTACAATTTTTACTGTCTTATTCATCTTTGTTTTTAAGCATTAAGGCACCTTCACAAGTTTGGTAACAAATGTAGTATTCACTTTTTTAGAAGGGCAGTATGACATTTCTATGTGAAGTCTCGTGTAATATTAAGTAGTTTACTTTGGTCAGAGTTTGAAAAAAAAAAGAAGCAGTAAAGAGACTTAGTGTAAGTAACATGAACTCTTCAGTTTTAAATCAACAGAATATTCAAGCAACTAATAAAAAAAAAATTAATAGGCTATACAAGGGCGTATTAATATTACTGCTACATCAATTCACCTCCCCCTCACACTTTTATGGAATAAGCAGCTTCTCCTACTTCAGCATGAGCAGAACAAATTAAGTATAGCTTAAAATCTCATTTTGTGTTAATTAGTATGAAAATAAGGAGAAAAAACAATCATAAGAACTTCAATGCATTATAATTATTATTCTAAATAGAAGTTGTATTTGTGACCAATTTTATTTGCATTGTTTATGCAGAAGTTAAAATGGTTATATTTAAGATGCATTCTTATAATTAATAAATAAAATGTCTTACCTCACTATTAAACTTGAAGCAGAGATACCATATAAATTTCCCTTTTTTTTTCTTTCTTCTACTCTTTAGGCTACATTTTTACAACTATTTGCATGTATCAGGAATCTCTGAACATCTTATTAATATGAATCAGAGAACCACAGAATCTCTTGAGTTGGAAGGGACCATTAAAGGTCATCTAGTTCAACTCCCCTGCAATTAATAGGGACATCCACAGTTACATCAGGTTTCTCTGAGCCTGGTCCAGCCTGACCTTGAATATCTCCAAGGACGGGGCATCCAGCGCCTCTCTAGGCAACCTGTTCCTGTGCCTCACCACTCTATTGTAAAAAATTTCTTCCTTATATCCAATCCAAATCTTGTCTATTGTTGTGTGAAACCATTTCCCTTTGTCCTATCACCACAGATCTGGCTAAAGAGTCTGTACCCTTCTTTCTTACAGTCTACATTCAGATAATGAAAGGCTGATTATCGGGTCTCCCCAGAGCCTTCCCTTCTCTTCTCTAGACTGAACAGCCCCAGCTCTATCAGCCTGTTCCATTCCGTGGATCATTGCTGTGATCCACATCTGGACATGCTCCAACAGCTATAATGAGGACTCCACATCTATGTGCAGTACTCCAGGTGAGGTCTCACTAGTGCAGAGTTGAGGGAAAGGGTCACCTCCCTCAACCTGCAGCCCAGGACATGATTGGATTTTGGGCTAAGAGGGCACATTGCTGGCTCATGCTCAGCCTGCCATCCACCAGTACCAAGTCCTTTTTGGCAGGACTGTTCTCTATTCTTACATCCCCCAGCTTGTCCTGATAGCAGAAGTTGCCACGACTTAGGTGGCAGATTGTGTACTTGGCTTTACTGAACCTCAAGAGGTTAACCTGGTCCCACCACTTGAGCTTATCTAGGTCCCTCTGGATGGCATCCTGTCCCTAAGGCATGTTGACTATACCACACAGCTTCATGTCATCAACGAACTTGCTGAGCACTTGATCCCACTGTCAATATCATTGATAAGAGATATTAGAAAGTAGCAGCCCCAGTACTGACCCCTGAGGGACTTGTCATCAATATCCACATGGACATTACCATCACCATCCTTTAGGTACTATCTTACAACCAGTTCCTCATCAATTGAACAGTTCACCCATCAAATCCATTGCCCAGGCAACCTCCAATCCTGATGTCACCAATCATTTCACTTGCATGTAGCAGGAGGTTGGAACTAGATGATCTCCAACATCCTTTCCAACCCAAATCATTCTATGGTTCTACAACTCTGTGATAATTAATCTGTACATTGATCCATTTATGCAAAGGCCTTTTGATAATCTTAAGACTCCCTGTGAGTAATGATATACAGAAGAAGGTATGGGAAATGTCAAAGAATTCGAAAGAAAGTCTAGAACAAATTCCTTCAAGTCAAGTGATTTTAACCTTTCCATTTCATATGACTTCCTCAGTTTTGTTTCATTTTTGAAGTTTATGAATAGTGTTATTTCCATCAGTTAACCATGATGTCCAGTCTTGGTAAGGCAGCTTCTTTGTTAGGTCTACTTATTTTTCCAAGTAAAATCAGAAAATGATAATAGATAGTACTTACTGAGATTTTGAACAGTCAATAAATTATTTTCAATTCTAGTTACAAAAGGAAGGTACTTTTTTGCAATAGGATCAAATTCCAGTGAAGAAAAGAAAGAGGTTATGAAAAATATGCTACACTTCAAGTTGCTATAACAGACCTTTTTCACATTTTTTAGCATTAATCTTACTAAATCTCATGTATCTGCCAAGTAGCCTTCAGAGGTAAACATTTTAAATTTTATTTTATAGTCACTGCGAGAAATACTGAGGTTTTAGAGCAGTGTTCAACTACTCTGTTTTAGTCATTCATTGTAAAAGGAGATTAATTGGCTATATCTTGCTATCAATCACCTTCATTTGACTTGCTGAGTCACTGTTGATATTTATATCAGGCGATATGAATTCAGTCAGTCTGCTCCAAAGTACACAATGATGGAATCATAGAATCATCAGGGATCAGATAATGAAATGTCTGGAAATGCTTCACACCTTTTTCAGCACTTTGGGTCCTATCCTGATTTTCATATCTTCTGTCACTGTCAACTCCTGGCATTGATATAATGTGCAGTAATTATCACTTATAGGCATCCATGAAGAGCAGCCAAGGAAGTATGAAATAAAAAGTAATTTTCCTCTAGTAGGACATACTTTAATCTGTACTGTTTTCTGAAGTGAATAACAAGGTTTTTATTTTGTCTTAAAATATACAGTTTACACCTTCAGGTGACGTTGTTTCCAGAATATAAATAGACAACATTTACCTTTTGCAGAGGCTTCTCCTGATCTATTTTCTTTATTTTCTATTATTTGAAGACCATGACCATCTGCTGCAAGTTTGGTTTTTTTGTGTTTATTCCTTACAGCTCTGCATTTTGCATTAGTGTAAATTCTGAGAATCAACTCCTTTTTACATTTATTGTAGATATTCAAATTAACAAGTACACAAATAAGTAAAATAGATACTACTCAGTCTATACGAGAAGAAGGCATAGTTTAAACTGAGGAAAAACTTAGCATCTGACAATTTTCTGTATTATCAGACTAGTCATTCATCATACATTAGTAGCCAAAAGCAAAATCAAACCAAATTAACCCCAGAAGTGTGCATGATTCAAAAATTTTTCCACTGGACAATGCTGATGAATCATGTGATGTTTTGGCAGTCAGTCTGACATCTGCTGTAAGTTAAACCATATCTCTTAACTAAGAAAGTCTTTTTCCTAAGAAAAATATTCCTGTCCTGAGAAACTTCAGTTCTCTTCTATTCACATCTCTTTTTCAGTCCTGTAGATAAAACTGATCTCTTTAAAAGGTCAACTTATTTTAGCTTCTCATTCTTCAAATTAGTCTTTATATTACTGTTTATTTAATTTAAATTCACATTTTTGTTAAATAATCTGAAGTTAATATCAGAAATAAATATCACTTTGGGCTATGATACCCAGATACATTGTCAGTTATTTAGCTTATCAATACTAACATGGCTTCAAAATTATGGGAACTTGCCATTTCAAATAACCATTTTTATAACAACTTTATATTTAAAAATTAGTGTATGTTAGAAACTACTTTCATAAACAAATCTGCAGCTGGAAAAATGTGTCATCTCAGAAAAAAAAATGCTAATGCTTCAGTCACAGGGATATAAAAAATATGATAAACAAAACAACATTTCTCTTTTAACAAACTACGTTGTTATTTTCATCCTAACATTTCCGTCTCTTTGTTTAAGCTGATTAAATTGGCCAGATCACACGGTCATTGGAATGTACTGCCAAAGTCCACTCTATTTCAATGGCGCATAAAATTACAACATTACAGAGTGATAAGCAAATCCTATTAACAAATTAAAATCCCCTGAGTCGGAACCTTCTTGAAAACATCTGGCAGAATATCAGAGAAGTGTATTAGCCAAAACATGATGCTGTGACTTCTATATCCCGGTCTGAGAAAAAAAAAAAAAAAAAACAAACAACAACAAAACAAACATCAGAACACTCTGTTGTATAACTGAAATACCATACTCATGTTTTTAAAGAAAACTAGTCCACTGGCATATAAACACCAGTTTTTTAGAGATCAATATTAAGCTGCTACTTTCTCCTTGTGATGCAAATAATCAAAGAAAATATTCAAAGATAAAAGTTGCCTTGAAAAAGGAGGGAGGGAGGGAGGGAGGGAGAGAGGGAGAGAAAGAAAAATCTTGTTCCTATATACAGCAAGGTACATTTCTGAAAGGTAGTATTCCATGGGTTACATCCTGGAAGTGGTATGTACAGGACTGTACAACAGTTGGCTTCCAGTCTGCTGCAAAGCCTGCCAGAAGTATCCCAAATGATCTACTGGTCCTTTTGCTACAAGCAAAACCACACAATACACACTCTAAATATCTTTTCATATCTGTATCTCAGTGAGATATAACCTTTTTTCTTACGCTACACATAATCAAGCACTGTGCTCTGGAGATAAATAAATAAATAAATAAATAATGATAAAAAGAGAACGATCTCAAGGGCAAAAGGGTTCAGCTAGCAGATTTGAAGGGAGCACTATTTTATCCTCCACCTGTCTCAAGCTGGCTCAGAAGTGGGAATACTCACCTCCACCAGAGTCAGATTTTCAACTTCCCAAGCAATGATTTGGCAGCTTCTGCCATGGTAGCAGAAAGCAGTACAAATACATGTTTAAAGTACAAAAGGTAACGGATATGGAAGAATCAGCTGCCAACAAAAGATTTTTGCTTGAGTACATCTTAGGGCCTGCTTTGCTTTGGGCTGGATTCCATTGCTGGGGGAAGTGCATTTTATAGTAGCATCATATAATGTGGGTACATTTTAGCGCAATGATTGCGTGATGGGCACAGAATGGAAAGGGAATGGAGGTGTATTTTACAGTTCAGGGACAGGAATGGAGAAATACACAAAAGGTGAAGAGCTCTTTCACAAAATACCATTGTGATTTCCCTGAAGTTTTTGCTTTCGTTCAGAACTTTGAATTCATAGCTAGTCAGGAGAATGGGTTTGGGCATGCACCACCACAGCAAGAACTTCAGAAAGAAGCACTCTAAAGAGGCAGCCCACATGACATCAGCCTGATTGATCACTTCATAATCTGTTCAGGAAGAAGCATGGCATGCAACCGGCGACAAAAATGAGGTATGGCACTTCACTGAAAGAAACACTTTTCCGTCAGTACTAATATACAATACTTGGTTTATTCTCTCTTCAGAGATGATGAACAGTGAACAGAACACGGGAAAGTCTGTAAAACAATGACCCTTCAATGCATTCAAACTCTTCCGTACAGACTGTTCACTGCTTCTCTAAGGATGGTCTGTATTTATTCTGACATCTTGCAAGTATCAAGTTGTGCCACAGCACAAAGACAGACAGTCACTAGCTATAGCTATAGCTCCTTATAACAAGCTTAATCATTCTGAATATTCAAAATTTATGAATGTTCAGTTCAGAGCTCTTTACCAAGCAAGAACAGTGCCAAAAGAATGGGAATACAAGCAGTTCCTTACACAAAACTGTAAATGTTGTTTCCTAATGGAGTATTCTATTTGTTTTATTGTGTAAGTCCAGAATAGAGCAAGGACTTAATTTTTCATTTACAGGAATGGATATCTGGTCCAGCTGGACATGGGACCCATAGAGCAAGAAAATAAGACTAAGGAGAAAATCATTCTCTCATAAATTCTATGATGATCTCACTCACAGACTTGATCTAAGTGAAAGCTCATAACTTGTTTTAGGATCAGAATGACATTAAGTGTGGGAAGAAACTGGATTACAAGCAGGCTGTCATCCACAGATGAAGGAGGATGACAGTTTAGTCCTACAACTATACTGATTCTGACATTGTACACATAAAAAGTGTAGCTAAGCAGAAATACTCCTTGATGTTCCACTTAGGCTTTAGTGATACATAAGTTAGAACATAATGAGGAACACTATATGGAAATGTGAACCTTGTCAATTGCTCCAGAACTGGGAAGAAATGTAACTGAAACAAAGGCACATACGATCTTGAGTGTAGTGAACACAGAATATTCATGGACAGATAATATCAATCACGACTTTGCAAGTTACTACCAGAACTAGACTTTCTGAATTGGAGAAATTCTGATAAACAAGGCTGCTCTGGATATCTGTAATTCTCTTTTCTGACAATGACTCCTAAAAATTAGTTAATGGCAAGTTTTAGTTCCCCAAAGGTAACTTCACAGGTGATCTTCTATATACAAATGTTTATTAGAGGTTTACACCACCCAATGTGACGTGTGACCAGAGGCAATGACCTTCAGGATATACACAGAACCAGGGACAAATTCAGATCTCATTACAATGAGTATCTCCTAGAGTGGATTAGCCTGTAACACTGTAAGCCTAAGAACAAGAAATTATTTATTTGAGTAGATGATTTTAATAACATACATAAAGTCCTAAATAATTCCTATTAAGTTAATGTTGTCTGGAACTTCCCTCAAATAATAAGGAGAACTGGACTGAAATGGACTGTATTTCACATTGAATTCTGTTGTCCTCCAAACCATGAGATTAACATACAAACATCATTGCTGTATAACAGTTCTGTGGCTGTGAAAACCTCTGGATCATGTGAAGGAACATCTGAGAAGACTATAAAATGCTATGTGCCAAAACTACGCTAAGTATCACTTTCAGCCTTTATTCATTTAAGAAACAATTTCACTGATCAAAAAAAAAAAGCCAAAAAAACTCCACCTTCCTGGGCTCAGAGTTAGTTAGTCTGTCCTGTGTGCATAATTAGATTTAACACTGTCAGATATGACATTTGAAAAGTCTTCCATTAAAGAACCTCCAAAACAAAATCTAACAAAAAGCTAGGGTCAAGTACGGCTTGATTCTGTTACACATAAAATCCATACTCTTCTGGTGTTTAGATACTTACAAATAAAACAAATATTTTTTTTTCCTGTTATTTAAATGATTTTGCTTTTTCAGCATCATTAACAATATGAAAGCACAAGCCTATTCTTCTGACCACTGTTGGGAATAAATACTGACCACTGTTGGAATAATTACCAATTAGAATGATGTAGTCTGATGAGATCTGCTGCAACTTCATAACTCAATTCTATAAATAAAGGCTCTAAGAATCACCAATGGCAACAAAACACCAGAAGCTCAATATCCAGTCACAGTTTTATTTCAAATATTTAAGCATAACTGAAAATTAAAAAATGAAAAATGAAAAAAAAAATCAATTTCTAAGTTCAGGAAATAATCATTATCTAAGCAAGTGAGATAAAGAAATATTATTTTGTATTGCTGCTTCTTCTGAGCTCTAAAAAGATCAAAGAATATATATTCATGCACCTGGGGCACCAGGATATTTACCCTAGACTTTCTTCAGTCAATCATCTTGCTGCTTGAAACACGTTTCTTATAGAGACAACATAAATATTGGCATCAGAGTTTCTGAGCTGGCTGCCATGAATACTTTTACTGATATCCAAAGAGGAAAGTCTTTTCCCTCCTAAGTTATAGTTCTGTTACATAACACACCAAACATACTTCGATCTTTTGAATGAACCAACCAAACCCAGCAATGTGCAGATAAAATAAACCTGTGGGTTGTATTAATGTTTTCAAGCATAGTCTTCTCAAAAAATAAAACACAAATAAATAAATAACAGTGAGAAAACGTTTGTGCTTAACCTTGGTGAATCCATGCGAACTGTAAACCTATGATTTTCAAAATACAATTCATGATAAAATGGAAGGGACTCATAACTCTACAAAGTCACACATTTCAGTGTTAATTCTGACATCACTATTTATTTGATACAATTAGAAAGCCTTTCGCTTATTTCAGATAAAACAATATGCAGCTATTGAACTATCTTACTTCTTACAAAATCAAAATTCTTCAGCCATAATTCTCATATGTAAAACAAACAAACAAACAAAAACACTGTAAAAAGAAACTCAAAGCCTAACAACCTTTATAGCGCGTATTTTAAGATATGTCAAGTTTTCAGCTTTAACCAAATTGTGTTTTATAGATGCATCTAACACACCTCTTTTTATAATTATAAGGTTGTTTCTTCAATGAAACTTTCGTATCTTTTACCGTATACTTTTGGCAGTCTAATTTTCTTGTTTTCCTGCTACTACTTATAGATGGACATGTGGCTTTACTGAGGAGCAGCTCTTATCAAGTCTGTACAGGACTTAATACTCTGCTGGCTGTCATGTAATTTTACCTTGCAAATTATTTAGAAGTCCATTTGCTTATACATGAGTGAACACAGTCCAGTTCCTCAGACTGTCAGGACTCTGTCTTTACATATTCAGTGGTAGACAGAGAGCAACATAATGTTGTACAAAGTATTTCATGTTATTATAGGCACTTTGTTCTACAGAATAGTATCCATTTAAAGAGGATAGAAAAGAAGTCTGAAAGTGCTATTTTAAAGACAAACAACACAAATATAAGCAAAGCAAATTGAATTAAATGAACACTGTATCTTAAGCATTTCTTCAACTTTACTCATATGTATGGCCTCAAAAACATGATTGAATTTAAAACACAGATTTATTTAATACGCCAGTTTCTCACAGATGGCAAGCTCTTCCTGAATTTGATTAGTTTAAAATATTCGCTTTCCTTTGCAAATTAGATATAATCTTGACTTCACACAATTGGCCAAGAGACATCATGTTCCTTCTTTCTCTGTATATATATAAAAGAAATTGCATGTAATAATAATAGTTAAAGGAACACAACTTCATCATAAAAAAAAGAAAAATAAACATTCTGAAAATTAATGTAGCCTTTATTTTGAAGGCTAGCAGAGAAGGTGTAGGTCTTTTGTGGTTTTTTTTCCTGTCAAGGTCTTTTTTCTTAAACCACAAATAAATTAAAAAAATATATATTTATATATGTATACCTTATATATGTGTAGAATTTTATGAATGCATACCTTATAAATTTTTCTAAATAGATGTAAAAGTGAATTGTTTAAGGCCTATTGGAATGGAAAACAATTTTGAAATGATTAAACATAAAAAACAAATAAGAAAAATATAGTATAGTATTTTATTACTCTTTTTTTATAAGATAAATGAAGATTGAACAATTTTCGTTAAAAACAAAAAATGAAACCATGAAATATAGTTTGTTCAGAATATTTAACAAACAAGCTGCCAACAGTGATAGAGATGCTTACAGAAGCTAGTATTGTCTTAGCAAAATTTTATCTTTCATATAATGGTGTAAAGAATTTCCAAACTGATCAGAATTTTGCTTACATAACTATAATTAAGTTCCAATGTAAGTACAGGAGTAAGTACAGGAAAATAGCTTCAGTTTTAAAATATGTACAATCTGTTCATGTTCTTTGACATTTTATTAATACTCGTTTGGGTTTGGATTTGAAAATGCATTCTGTAACTGCGAAAAAAAACCTCTGTTTGGGGAGACTTGCTAAAAATAAAAACTGATAGCTAATATAAAGTGGTTCACTTTTAAAAATCACATTTAAAAATATTTGCAATGTAGTAATACTCTCTGCTTTTATGCTTTTACAAACAAGCCTCAAGACAATATTACCCATCTTTTCTGTTTACTTGTTCATCTGAAGTTTTAAATCAGACGTCTGTTCCATTTAAATTCAAGTGGATTCCTCTTCCTGGCAGGAATTTAATACACATGGTTTAGAGATGTGACTTGGTAGGTCAGGTTGATGACTGGACTGAATAATCTAAGATTCTATGATTCAGTACATTTCACATTAAACAGCTTCTGTGTCTGAGATACAAGAGACCAGATCTCCGATTCATCCGAATAAGGTATTCTGTTCATACTGTAATTGCTCTAAAAGATCTGTGAACACTTATTTCAACTATCTATATAGTTATCTATGGTTTTTTGCTTATTTATTTATTTTTGGAGAGAAGGATTTATTTACAGAAAAAGGGAAATACATGGAAAAACAGAGAAATTCCCTCCATGTCAAAATGGTTTGCTTTTCCTAGGATAAAGAAGACAGAGCTAACTAAACTCACCAAAAAAATGTTGTTACATTTCTTTTTCACACACTGTGCAGTCAGTAATTAGAATTTGACAGCTGAATTCTCTAGATATTCTGTCTAGACTATGTATGATACAGAAAAAAAACAAAACAAAAATGAAATCTGAAATTTGTTAGCTCTAACACCACAGGGATCAGTTCAGTGGCTATTGTCTTTATTTTTCAGTATTCTTGCTGACATCCATGTAGCACAGGATAAAATTAACTGGCATTAAAAAAAAGGAGGGCATGAACTAGACTGGGGATAAAAAAAAAGAACCAGAGGGCAAGAGAAGATGTTCAGAATTTATGAATCTAGATAAATCATGAGAGATAATGGAAAAGTAAGGGGAAAAGTACAAGTACAGTTTGAGGGGACAAGCAAAGAACGCTGAAAAGTAGAATGATTAACCAAAGATCAAAGACTAAATTTACTTCTGCAAATTGAACCCATTTTTCTAAGCATTCCCTGACCAGCTGTGAGTTATCACCACTGAATTGTTGGTTGGGCTTTTTAATGTTCTCACCCTCCACACAAAGATGTCCACTTCGATGATGATTATTTGTACCTAGAATATGCTCAAGGCTTGTTTAGAAAGAGCATGGTTGAGTATGGATAAAACTTTATCAGAATCAATAAAAGCAATCATGTTCCCACATCTGCAAACATTTCCTAGCACTGATTCTTTTAATCGTGTAAATGCAGCAAGGAATTTTAGGAGTTGGTTAAGATGCCTAAGGAAGAGAAATGAAACAGAGAAATAAACAGTAATAACAAGAATTCCAAGAGATAAGTGCAAAAAGCAAAAAGCTGAAAATAAGTTAGGAAAATAAAGAATATCTCAGAACAAAGAATCCGATGGAGCAGGAATGGAAGACATGGTAATCAAAACCTGAAGGTTCTAAGGCAACCAAAACACATTATTTTTTAGCATGTAAGATAAATGTAATCACTCCTTTTGATCATTAATTATTTGTGAAATTTATTTTTAAAGTGTACACTTGAGAAGACACCTCCAGAGCCTTATTTTGTCTCCAGAATGGATCAGAGCTAAATAGGCGTATTACCAATGCAAGTGTTTGAAATTAGACATCTTTGTGACCAACTTAAGTTTCCAGTTCTTCAAGGTCACATTACAATGGTAAATAATGCTGCTATTTTTAAGGTAGTTTGGAGATTATGTGACAGCTTAAATGAAATAATATTATGGATGCAAATCACATAAGGGAAATTAGAAAACATTAATTTTACTGTGAAGATCTTTTTGCATCCATTTGTGAAAGCTGATCCTTAACCACCTGACCACAACATGAAAACTCCATGTTTTACAGCTTATGTGAGAAACAGAATACAGCATTTTGCAGAGAGAAATCAAGGTAAAGCAACTGAAAATTTTAACCTTATGCAGGAAGTATAAGAGTTCGGCCCCTCTCTACAAGAAAGACATTGAGGCCCTGGAACGTGACCAGAGAAGGGCAATGAAACTGGCGAGGGGACTGGAGCACAAGTCTTATGAACAGCAGCTGAGGGAGCTGTGATTGTTCAGTCTGGAGAAGAGGAGGCTCAGGGAAGACCTTATTGCTCTCTATAACTTCCTGAAGGGAGGTTGTGATGAGGAGGGGTTTGGCCTCCCAGGCAACGAACAGGACCTGAGGAAATGGCTACAAGTTGTACAAGAAGCAGTTTAGATTGGACATAAGGAAAAGCTTTTTCTCTCAGAGAGTGGTCAGGCGCTGGAATGGCCTGCCCAGGGAGATGGTGGACTATATATAGATATATAAATCTATACCTAGATTTTATCATTTGCTGTCACTAGGAACTACACTGTGTGTTTATTTGTGATCTTTTTAGTGAAAGCTGAGGCTGTACTTCAGTATTTCCAGAGTTTCGCTCCCAGTGGAGCAACAGTCATTCATCTTCCTCTACCTCTAATGCACTTACAGAATGATTTATTGTTACCTGTAATGTCTTTTGCTATCCTGTCCAAATGTATTCTTGATTTTGCCCCAGTATTCCTGTACTATTCATTTTACATTCATACCTAGTAATGTGATTGCATCTTTCCCATGCTCGATGACAAGTACTTACATTTTGTTCATTTCATGGGTCCCTAGCTTGAGATCCTCTGGATGACATACTGTCCTGAACAGCAAATCTAAAATTAAATGGAGTAGACACTGTCCTTTGAAGATCGTCTGACATTCCTATTATCTGAGCTTCTGAAACACGATTCCCACCCAAAAAACATTTTTTAAATTAAATATGTTTGTTTATTGTTCCTCTTTCCTATTAAGAGAGTAAAAAGCTCTTAAATTGTAATAACATAAAAAGCACATATCCTGATCAAATATTTCAAAGCAAAGAGCAGCTTATGATTAAATTATTATTTAGACAGGGTTAAAACTATTGGTTATGTACTATTTATATCCTTTTAAAATTGAAGTTAAAATCAAATGCTTAATAGCAAAATTATGACAAAATATTATTAATTTAAACAATATAAGAATGTCTTTGAGGAAACAGAAAGTAGCTTGTGTTTTATAATAGCATGATTTTTATGCAACAGGAAAAAAAATCAGTCTACAAATATTACTGGTACTTCCTATCTTTTAATTACTTTATTTTGTAACCTTAGTATTCTTCAGTATAAATTCACTTCAGATACATTGTGCATAAAAGCTTCTTTAAGAAGGATAAAAAAAAGAATTTATTATGCATTAAAGCATAACATCTATTCAGAAGGAAGTTTTAAGTTATTAACTCTGAGTTATGAGCTATTCAGAGAAATTATACAACCAAGTATCGGCTTATGATACAAAAAAAGAATGACAACACCCAGATCTTAACAGGACATTTTCAAAATATCTATGTATGTAAACTAGAATTAAACCAAAATAGCAATCTAGTATTAATCTTCAAAAATATAGCTATTCCTTCAATGACTTCATAAAATCTGAATGATACATATAACGAGGAACTCTTTTTTATGAATTTCAAAACCAAGAAATACATATTATTTTCTAAACTGTTCTCCTGTGCTTATATGCCTGACATATTTAATAGATCAGAGATAAGAGAATGTTAGAATTTTTCCCTACAATCAGTGTTTTGATTGATTGACATTCATTAAAAAAACAAAATTTAGAAAATACGATCCATTTGCATGCAGCACATAAAACCATCAACATGAAACTATCAGGATCTTTAACTGTAGGAAACATAACATATGTATTGCAATACCTGTATATGCAAACTGAACAAGATCCCATAATGCATTAGGGTCTATGCCTTCCATTTTGATCTCTTCTTGCTTGGCTTCACAAACATCACTTGTAAACATGGCAGCAAAGTAGTCAGAGACAGAACTGAGAACAAGCCTGAAAAAAAAAAAATAGAAACTAGTGTCATTTACATTGGTATATGTCTTAAAAATTTTGGATTTTCAAACTCTTAAAAATCTTACTTTAGTAATGATTATAAATTATCAGGAACAATACATTACAAATGCATATAGGCAGTAAAATACAGCATGATATTTAATTCTAATTTGATTCTGCTTCCTGTGATGCAAACCAAGAGGCACACTAGGATATGCATATAAAAAAGACATAGACATTCGCTTTCAGTCTTTGTCTCCTATCATGCAAATGTCCTAATTGTTAGCAAGATAACCTGCTGTATCAAAGAAAAATGAAAAGAGAATACAAATTTCTTACTACAGAAGTACTCTGCATAGGGCTTAGTTTGCTTTAGCACGTAACTTCAGAAGATCCTTCAATCTTCAGAAAGATAGACTGTTCATAGCTGCTATTCAATAAATTAAACAAACCAACAACAACTAATGCAAGGATGTTACTTTGTTGTTGTTAATGAACACTTTCAAATGAAAATGATTTCACAATACCAGTAAAATGTGCGCAGCTTGTTTGAAGATCTGATTTACATAAGTCAAAATCACGGCAAGCATTTGCCATTTTAATGTCCTAAGTTCATACAGTCTTGTATAGAATCACTGAATGGCTTAGACTGGAAGGACTTTAAAGATTATCGAGCTCCAACTCTCCTGCCATGGGTGAAGCTGCAACCCACAAGATCCATCTGCCTAGGGCCCCATTCATCCTAGCTTTAATATCTTCAGGAGCAAGGCTTCCACTGTTTCTCTGGGCAGCCTGTCAGCATATCATCACACACGAGTAAATATTCTTTTTTCCAGCATCTGGACTAAATTTTCTCTCTTTTAGTTTAAAAGATTCTCACAAAACATTCCCTCTTGTCCTTTGTTAGACTCTAAAAAGATGATTCTGCTCCTGCTTATGTGTTCCCTTCAAGTACTGGAAGGCTGAAGTGATGTCTCCCCAGAGCCTTCAATTCTCCAAGCAGAACAAGCTTGAACAGTAATATAGTAATACTATGACATAGTTAGGAGTGAATATTCACAGATATTAGAAATGTAGTACAGCTATATGAAGTGTATTTCAAGCTTTCTACCTTAATATGAGATCATAATATATAAAACATCCATTATCAATATAAGAATCATAACAAAAAAACTTGTAAGCAGTGATATATGTACCATGTAGTTAATTGTTTTGTACAAGGAAAAAAAATAGTGAAAATGAAAAACAAAAAGAGAAGAATAACATGTTATCACTCATCAGCCAGGGTAATAATTGATTGTTTTTGCTCTCTTAGCTCATCTCACTAGAAAAGTAAAATATGACAGTTTTAATGAGCTTCATTGCTTTAAGCTACTATATTTTACCTTAAAGTAGGGCAGACTGAGATCATATATCTGATCTTTACTTTGGCTCAAATGATGGGAAATGACTAATTGTGATAGTTTAATCCTTCCTGATGGTATATTCAACTCCAGCAAACATGAACTTTAGAATATTCTGATGCATAAAAAGCTCATGTTTACATAGGTCACTCTGAAAGTAATAAGTCCTATTTACATCACATTTTCATGGAAACTATAACAGATAGAAAGAGCACAATAACATATTTGATTGAGCAATTTCTCCCAATAAAAACTATTTTTAACAATCACCACAATTCGTCCAATTCATGTGGATGCACTGATCAAGACACTCTCCATTCCATGGTGTGACAGCTGTGCATGGCCATCTGGAACGTGGCTCATTTTTCATGCTGCAATTGCTATTGCTAAAATGTACCAGCCACTAACTCACTGTGTTCAAATCCACAGTTTGGCTTCCATAAATGTTCAGCAAGAGACAATCAATGTCAGTGGGTGCATTTTTTTTCCACATGGAGGAATTCAGTGGCACACCTTTGCTTCACATGCACTTCCATGTCAGATGTCATTTTGTCAGAGTGCCCCTCTGCTGCCATTTGTCACACAGCAAGAAGATGTCAGTGGGAAGTTTGAACCTCTACTGCCGTGCCACCACCATCTACCTCTGATAACTGGGTAAGCACATTTGAAGTTATTTTAATGGATCGCCACTTCAAAAGAGCACTCAGTCCAGATGAGCACATGACCAGACAAGATTCAGACCAAGCAGAAAAATCCTAAAAATATATAACACAGATGTCTAGTCTGCAGAACCTCATTTATTAAGGAAAACAGTTTAGATGAACAGAAATGTCCTGTAAGGTGACAAACAAGGTATGTTTTTGAACAGGTTTTTATTATTATTCTGTACATTACTTACTAGTCCGTATAAATAATAAAATAGCTATTTCATCAATGGAATAAAATCAAAGAGTGAATTGATTTCTAGACGTAATGCTTTTCCTCGGGAATTCCTTCACAAGCGAAACTGAAGTGAAAGAAACTTGCTAATTACACTTAATTCTGAACGTTGACACTTTTTGTAAATCTTACTTGTGCTCCAAGAATATCCAGTGGTGAGAGGGAAAATGAAAAGTGAAAAAATCAAAGCATTTATAATTAATTTGTAATGATCTGCTGCTTTTTGTACCTCAGAAGGTTCTATAAGACTACTAAATCTTGGCTTAAAGGCATTTTGACCTATTCATCAGATGTCTGAGGACGTCGTCTTTTTTCAGCTGATGGTCTGTCAGCCAGAATACTTAATACACTCTTTCATCCTAGAGAATCACAGCAGGTAACTCATGGATACAAAACGAATTTGTAGACTCAGAAAGAAAGATTTTCTCCATACTATGGGATTTCTTGACCTTTACTACAACTAAATTCATCCTCATTTTTTCTGGTCTATTTTATGTTACAATATAAAACTGATTCCTACTGTAGCATTTTTTCCTACCATTTCTTATTTTATTTTGCTTTTATAAAAGGATATTTAATTTAAGTTTTCATCACTGTTTTGAGATCAGCCTCTGCTACAGAATTCCCTTAAATTGGTTGGCATATTTATTAATTGAAAGAAAAAACAATCCAGGTCACTTGTATTCTTTAAGTAAGCTCTAATGATATTTCACTGTCAGATGAGTAGTAGCTCAGACAGTGCTTTGAAAATTCATAGGCACAGCTTTCTCCCACATATATAACACTAGTTCATAAAGAAGCTGATGATTCACTGATTTTAAAAATAATTTGTTGCTATGTAGAACATACCAGTTGGCATGAGTTATCTTTGCTGATAGTGGTGTTCTGTAATTCTTGAAGCAGACAAACATTTGCTGGATATATATATATATATATGATTTCATGAATTTTAAAGCTCACAGAACATAATCTAAGGTAGGTACCTGAAGAAAATTGCAGGAGGAAAATGAAAGACTCTGACTGACACCTCCAGAACAGAACATTTTTGTCAGTACAGACACAACTGTTGTGATTTCAGAGCAAAACACAAAAACAAAGAAGCAAGCTGCAGAACAAATAGTTTATTTTTTTTTTAACACTTCAGTTGGTGGTTACCTTTCCTGATGACTGCAGTACTCTCCCTTCCTAGTTAACAGAGACAGACAAAGCTATTAGAGTGTTGGAAAAAATACAGCTAGCAGTAATTTAAATTAGTACACATATTACTACCTGCACAGTAACAAAGAACAGGAAAAAATATATAGGTCAATAAGATTTTTGACTACCTTAAATTGTCATCTCCTATGTTAAATGCTACTTAGCATCACCCATGTTGTTCATAATTTAGAATATACCAGATAAACTATATCTTCTCTCATTTTTTCACTTATTCCTTTGTAGGCACATTATAACAGCTACCCTTTAATGGCAGACAACCCTGCCCATGGCAGAGGGAGTGGGAACTATATGATACTTAAGGTCCCTTCCAACTCAAGTCATTTAATAAAATAGACAATAATGTCATTATCAACTCAGCTTCAGCACAATATCAAATCTGGCTAAAACTATCTAAAGAGTGCTTGTTGTAAAAACTACCTTGAGGAATTTCACTCAGTTTTATGCTTTATCAATGGTACTTTGTTTTACAACATTCCTATTACGTTATTGTCTTAATTAATTAACTCTGCTTTACTTATGATCAACAGCACTGAATGTGTAACATCCACTTTTCTGTTGAATAATTTGCCAATGTATTAGCCTTTTACCTATCCCTGTCATGTTGTCAGGATTGCAAATCTAGAATTTTCTGCCATCTATTTTTCTTCCTTTGCAGATGAACACTGAGATGATAATTTGGGCTTATTTCTATACTACTATATTTGACTCAGCCTTCTGAATTTGAGAGCATTTGAGAGCATGAGGTATCTCAAATTTTTAATCTATAGAATTCTAGTAAGTTTATGCAATCATATTTTATATTTGTCTTTAGGAAAAGAGCAAAAAGATTGCATTGACTGCTTATACCTTGGAAACTTTTCCTTTTAGTTTGTACCAACAGATAACGTTCAAAGCTTCTCTCCCCTCCTCTCTTGTGGTTTAGTGCAGCCACTTTTCATTCCACTGACTAAATCAATCATCAATGACATCATCAAGAACTTTCAGATGGGAACATAGTAACAAGGTAAAACCATGGACACATTCATTACTGCAGTCTCTCTGAGGTTCAAACTCATTTTTACTTTTATTTTTTTTTTCATTTTGAGCTCCATTTCAATCAACCTCTGTGGAATAAAATAAATCTCTATGGAATAAAAATACATGCATTCAGGATAGCGTCATATCCACATCCAGCTTGAAAGCCCCTGAGATATATTTTACCAGCGGACATTGAAGTGTGTATGCTGGTAGTGTTTTAACATATGGACCTTTTAATATACACTACTCAGTAAAATTTGAATCAAGAAAAGAATCTGCTATTATTTTCTCTTATCTATGAAGGGACACACATTCAGCAGCCTATTCTGCCCATTCTATCCATTGAATTCACAGTCATTTTATTTTCTTCACTCCGAGTTTTCATCTAGTCTCAGACTTCCACTCCAACTAAGTCAGATATTTCAGTTTTCTACACTGCTGTTACTTGTTCCTTCAAAGCTCAAATTAAGAGCTGGGCCATTACCAGCCAAATGAAGTGTAACAAGATCAAGTGCCACATTCTAGGGACAACTCTAGCTATGTGTACAGACTAGGGAGAGAAGTCTGGAGCAGCCCTATGGAAAGGGATCTAGTGGTTCTGGTTGACAACAAACTGAATCTGAGTCAGCAGTGTGCCTTGGAAGCTGAAAGGGCCAAATGTACCCTGTGGGGTAAGAGGGAAAGACTTGTGAAGAGCAGCTGAGGTCTCTTGGTTTGTTCAGCCCAGAGCAGAGGAAGCAGAGGGGAGACCTCATGGTGGCTGCAGATCCTCAGGAGGGAAGTGGAGGGGCAGCACTGAGCTCTGCTCCCTGGTGTCAGTGGCGGCCCGATGGAAATACACAGAGCTGCATCAGGGGAGGGTTAGGGTGGGTGTTAGGGAAAGGTTCTTCACCAGAGGGTAGTTGGGCAATGATACAGGCTCCTTAGGGAAGTGACCACAGCCCCAAGCCATCAAGAGTTCCAGAAGCCTTTTGAGAACACTCAGACATATGGTTTGAATTTAGGCTGGCCCACATGGAGCCAGGAGTAGGACACAATGATCCTTGTGGGTCCCTTCCAACAATTAAACAGATTATTTTAAGTATCCTTCATCTGTCCATTCAGTGTTTCATACATTACAATAAAACAAATACCATGTTTACAATTCCAGAAATTTATAGGAACCTCACTGTGTCTTTGTTGCTATTCTATTAAGTAAAGAACCTTGCAATTTAAAGTGAGTTTTTACTTCTATTTCTAGAATAGAAATATGATCATTTTTACCTTAAAATCAATATTTATTTTCAAGTTGTGGTGTTTACCATGTATTTCTTGCTATTACTATATTGACATAAAATAATTTTTAAAACTGTTTTGTTTTTGTCTTTGATTTAAGGATTTGACTTAAACACTGGAAGAGGATGCCCTGTGAGGTTGTGGAATGTCATTCTCTGGAGATGTTCAAGACCCGCCTGGACGCCTACCTGTGCAACCTGGGCTAGGGAGCTGCTTTAGCAGGGATGTTGGACACAGTGATCTCTAGAGGTCCCTTCCAACCCCTACAATTCTGTGATCCTGTGATTCTTCTAACCTGAGTTAGTCCATGATTCTGTGATTCAAATATTTTACTTTTGCAGAAACAAGAGGAAAAGAAAATATGTGCTATATAAATGAAAGTCTGACATATGTAATACATGATACCCAACTGCAAACCATGAGAGTAATGAACATTGAACAGCTAGAAAGAAAACCTAGTGATCTGTCAGTTCTTACTTTGTGAGATGACTTTAGTCATGAACTGATATCTCTGTAGGCTCAAAGTGGTTAATAGATTTCAATTAGTAAGGACAAAATTCTCAGATTACTGTAAATGTCTTAATGGTAACGTGAAATTATGCATATTTGAAAACTGACATTTCAGAAACATTATTTGTGTGAATCACTCCACTGTTCATTCAAAAATTCAGAAGTGAATTTTCATATTTTTCACTAGTCTGGGCTTAAAAAATCATCTTATTAATATTTATATGCATGAATGCATATGTATGTCTTTATTTACATATGTACATATATATTATACACACTTTGATACTGTATCTGACAAACTGAATATATATATATATTTATATTTACAGAGGAAAAAAAAAAAGAAAAACCCGCTAAAAGCCACACAGTAAAATTCTAACTACTATGGTGTTCCGTTTCATAAGTGAAATCTGTTCCTGTGCAATTAACAGGACATAATCCTGGAGTTAATTTGGGTTTCACTGTATACACAGAACCATTATCATAGCATAATAGTCTTGCTAATAATTCAAAAGTGTCAGATTAGCTCATTAACAAAATAGCGATGTAAATGTATTGGATAAAGAAGAAGTCACTGGGTGTTTAACAATTACATTAATGAAAACTGTCTCTTAATTCCAGTTATAACTGTAATGTTAAGAGCATGCCCCATTTGTGTATCTTATTTTTGATATATAAAAGGACTACAACTATGTGATGACTCTTTTATTTCCCCTTATTATTTGTGTAATATTCATAAACTAACTTATTTTAAAAACAATTTTGTTTAGAACAACTACAAAATAATAATATTAACACCAAAGAATAAGAAACCAAAAAAAATCTTCCCATCCCGAACTCAGAGACAGGCAGTTGGGATTCTGAAGAGAACAGCTTAATTCTGAAACAAGAACGTTCCTCTTTGTTTTTGTCGAACACTCTTCTATTTAATTTTAATAATAAAATGAGTATGTAACTTGTGCAATACCAATTATCTACACCATCTACAGGATAGATGCCTTCTTTGTGCTCAGGATCATGCGTTTTGACACTATCTTTTCAGTTTCATTTCATTTTATTTTAATTATTTCTGTCTCTCAGATATTTAAATGTAAATACAGTAAGCAGCTCCTTTTCTCTTTTACAGTACAAAATGAATTACAATTTTGCAGCCATTGCTGCCACAATATTTTCAGGATTTTTATGCAAATCTGACATCAGTGTTTTCACTGTGACATTTCCACCAAAACACACTGTCTGTAACAGCTTTAGTTGTTTTTCGTTTTCCGTTTTTTCCAGAGAGCTCAAGTAATACACAAATCTCAGCTGCCAGACTTGGTAACAAAATATATTTTCCAAACAATTTGCAAATGTGAGTTGATGTCCTTGTGTCAATTTTAAAGACATCAATTATTGCAGTCAGAACTGTGAACTCTGTGATGTTTGAGCAGAGAAAGAGAAGAATGAATCCAAGCAACATCTCAAAATTTGGGAATGGACAAGTGAGACAAAATGTAACAGTGATGAAGAGAAGAGCAGATAAGATTAGATATGATGCAAATAACAATGCAGAGCTCAGTATTTTTCTCCAGAAGAAGAAATACTTATTCAGGAGAAGAAAGACAGCACAATCAACTATGATCTTCTACTGGATGGCTTAATGACTTTATTTGTTCCCTATTAACTCCAAAAGAAAAAGAGTAGAAAGGCTTTCAGGAGAAAGACAAGTCCAATCTTAGCTCCTTTGAACTATCAGAAGAAATGTCAGAAACATGAAGATTTGGTCTAATGAAAGTACAGAGAAAGATCAGTGAAATCACAGAATAAATGACTGTTTAAATATTCAGGTTTTTTTAGGTCTATTTGTCATCCTCTTCTTTTGTACTCAAACTCCATTTTAGAAAGATGAAACAATATGGCACAATTATCAATTCATCTCCATAACTCATTTCTCCATATAGCTCAGTTTGGTCATATCCTCGTGTGTGATCTTCAATCACTTTTTTGGAGGTAGGCTGTCAGGCCTTTCAGACCTACGTTATTCTTGTATGAGTTCTTTGTTCTCTGGTTGTCACAGTCTAATACCTAATACCTTACATACACACTTGTATGTAATTATTTATTTTTACTTTTAATTTATTTTATTCTGTTTGCCTTAAAACTGTTCAGTTTGTGAAAGGAAACACAGGTGTCACGTGCCAATTTCAGATATTTCAGGCTGTCCAAATCATCTGTATGGGGCTGATGCAGAGCTATGAAAATCTTGAACTTTCCTGGACTATGTGATGAAAGCTAGGTAGTGTACTTGAAGGTATTTTGAAGGAGATCAGGTAGCTGAATGTTGCTCTTTACACTTTTCTGAAAACCTCTTATCCCTATTACTTTCGCCCTTTAAAGTCATTTTCAGTCAATGTACCTACTTCACTCCATAAAGTAACACCATTAATAGTTTAGTTTAATAACTTTGCTTTTTGTTAATAACACTGCCATTTAGCACTTGAAAATGTCTCCATTTCTTTTTCAGTACATTTCTCTTAACTTGACCTTAAAACAGCACATGTAGTGATGCTCCTGAGCAAAAAGCATGCATGTCCTGTAATTTCACTTTTCTGCAGTTCAAGACTCTAGTTGCTCTTTCATTTCTAAGCATAATTGTAATCACTGCAAGAACTTACTTTACAGGCAGGTCACTGGTACTTTGACTAAAAATTGCATTGCTAATTTTAACACTTTTGCCATGTATACAATATTAGCTGTATGAACTCAGGACATTATTTCAAACTGAATAGTACATCAGGATTAGGACACTTCTAGATGCCAAATGCCAACATCTGTATTATCACACAAACTACTTTGATCATGGTTCAGAAATTAGGACAAGCAACAGAACGTTCTCAATGAGCAACATAAATATGGCAGCCCTGGAAATCAGAGTAGTTAGTTTAAAAGCTGATTTTACTTTCTCCTTTAATATTTTCTGTTAGAAAAAAAATAAAAAAAATAAAAAAAAATAAAAACTTCTCCTATATCTAATGTTAAAAAAAAAAAAAACAAAAAAAAAAACCCTCAATTGAAGTTTGTTGAAAAAGGTTTATTAAACTTATCAGGAAGATAGCAAGTATATACTGTCCTAATTTAGAGTTGACCATCCAGAAAAAGTTTCAGTTGAGTTTGTGATGAATAATAAAAATTTCGACTGGAAAAATACAAACATTTTTTACTTGCCATCCAGATTTTTTTGCAGTAAGCTTTGAGTAGCCACACTAAAGTGTTTATTTAGTTCATATGTTAAACTTCTCCCACTCCTTTTGTTCCATGTTTTCTGCCACAGTAAAAGTCCTTCTATCTCTTTATATTGAAAATCAGGGAGATGCCTACTCAAATGCCTACGTTTATTAGACAGTATGTAAAAACGGCAAATATAGTTTTCCACTGGTAAACTGATCCATAACTAAAAATATAAAAATGAATTTGTATCAAAGCTCACTTCATGTCTTAGTCTATTCCATTCAAAGTTCGGTGCTCTCACTTAAAGCCATATTACAAACTGAGGATGAAAGTCTCCAACTTTTTTTGCATTTTTTTTTTCATTGAATTTTCTGTTTGTGTTGTAATTCATTCTCTGTTACGTGAAAGGTTTTTGTTTTAAATGTGTAGGGATTTGTACATTCCAGGCTTATAGCACTTCCTCTGTTTCCTACTTTGAGTCCCTGTGAATGATTTGTGCACCATTCCCATGCAAGATCTAATTAATAGCTTAAACCTTGCTATGTGTTTGTAGTTGCCTGTAACATTAGGCAGTCATGGCTGGAATTTTATAGAACTCTCCAATACAAGTTTTATCTACCATTTGCACTACTTTAGCTGCTTTATTGGCAGCATATTTTCAAAGCTGATTCAGATGTATAGCACTGGAACTGCAGTACTAGAGAGCACTGCAGTTCAAGTGAGCTGTCCTCACTCAGCACATCTAAATTATTTTAGGCAAATCTCCATTTTTATTTTCGTGTTGACCCATGGGATTACTGCTTGATTAAGGATCTTCTTTTACATTTAATTGCTTTGATGACATCACTGTAGTTCTGAATAACGTTTACTTCCGTTTTTTTTGTGATTCAGATCCAAACTAGTTAAAAATCTAGACACAACTGCATTTGGCTGATAGCAAGCATTGCACAGGAAGAATGTGCCAACTGCAGAGAATTATTTTGTTTATTTGTTTGTTTTGTAACAGCAGTGCCTGAGTTCTTTTTATTCCAGACATACTGAAGTTATGAAGTTATGACTGTTTGAGTCACCAGAACAGTGAAGAGCAGCTATAATAAGAGTTTGGCATGGTGCCTTCAAGTGGAAAACTAGACTTCCATGGTAATGTTTCGTAATCTACTTTCCAGTGTGTCATTATCCCTTATGAGAAATGAAAATATAGAAAAGAATCAAAATTAGATAAATACCAGTGATAAAAAGTAACTTGGCAGCATTCCAGCTATGGCCAGATATTCTTCCTCTGAAACAGATAGGAGAAGACAGAAAAAAAGACTAGAACAAAACTGGAAATGACTGAGATCATGAACTGCAGATTACGATCTTCGTTGTAAACTACAGTTTGTAATATGTTTTAATTTACCCCAAATAAAATACTTTTAGGTGGATTTCTGTTGATAAGTATTTGTTTTATCCAGGATAAGATTTTATAAACTGTGAAGAGGAAATGTTCCACTCAATATATATTACTGAATGTATAAACTACACAAATACTGATCATCCTAGGATTACAGGAATACAGTGTCAACTGTGTCTATCCTACTTTGCAATCAACTAGACAAGGCACTTTGTTGGTTTTGCTTCTGAATAATCTGTGGAAAAATAATGCTAGACCTGTGAAGTCTGATGTCAAACGTAGCTGCAGTGATTGTAAGATGACAGAGTTTAAGACAACAAATCCTGACAGAACTTAGTAAAATGGGAAATTACGACCCCAACTGTCAGAACTGATTTCTGGTTGAGCTCAAAAGGAAGAAGTACACAGATGGTTTCAGTAGGGATGGACATCCTAGGAGAAATACAGGATGCAGAAAATGAATTATTCAAGAAAAAGATCAAGTGCAGATAAGAGTTAACAAGGGATATGAAGAAAGAAAGAGTTTATTTATTTTGGCAGTATAAAAAAGACTATGGAAATTTTTTTGTCCACTGCTCAACAGAGAAGCAGCAACAAAGGACTCAGAAAATGCTGCACTACTTAAAACTTTCTTAGGCTTGGGTTTTTTGTTTTGTTTTGTTTTGTTTTTGTTGTTTTTTTTTTTTTTTTATGTTTTCTTCATGCTTTCAGGACTTCCAGGTTCCTGTGCCTAGTGGCAGGATCTATGGGGTACAAAGTATCCTTCACAGCAGCGGAAAAGGTACTAAGGAAGCAGTTTAAGTAAATCAGAAGAGTCCATGGGACCAGAGAAAATAAAAGACGAGTGGCTTAAGGTAGCTCAACAATGTCACAGAGAAGACTTTCTCTCTGATCTTTGACAGACCATGATGATTGTGGGATGATTTGGGAGACTGGAAAAAAGGTAACTTCCATCTATCCCAAGATGTGGGGAACTATATTCTTGTTTTTCTAATCAAAGAGATCGTGGAGCAGATCTTCATAAAAATTACATGCTGGATCACTAAAGACAGGGGTTCTGATTATCTGAGGATAATCAGAAACTGGAAGAGGTTGCCAAGAGGGGAGCCTTCCTAAATGCCAATATTTAATGAATCTCAGCAGGCTAGTCTAACTTGGACTTGAGCCTGCTTTGAACAGAGGCTGTTGAATCTGACTTTAGAAGGTCTCTTCTAACTAAAATTATATTTCAGGATTTTAACAGACAACATAAAAGAAAGCACAAGCCATCTTCTATTCTTGTCCAGTCACATCTATCTAAATCAACACAAAACAAACACTATAGAAAAACAGAAAAATCAGAACAGCCTTGTATTCATTTTTTTCTTGTTGGACAGAATTCCAATTTATTCAAAACAATATTTTCAATTATACATGATCCAAAAGTTCTCTGACCAATTTTTTGATATCTTGTCTTTTGACTGCAGAGTGCAGAGCAGTAGAAGATCAAATGGAAAGTTGTTTGAAGGTTTATTAAATAATCTAAATATGATTCTGCTTATTATTTAATTATCAGTCCTTTCCTTACTGAAGTATTTGTCCAACTGTAGAAGGACTTAGATATGCTGTAGAACTGAAATGACAAATGTGAAATTAAATTTACTACAGACAAGCAGGAATACAAACATGTACGGCTGTCTTAAAAATAGCGGAAAGAGTTAACTAAATTAATTTAAAAATATATATTGCAGTTTCTTCTCTCTCCCTTTCCACAAATTATGCACTTTACCAAAATAATTAGAAAGGCAAAAAAATATACTGCTAAAAAAGTAGTGGCGTATTTTAAATGATCTATACTCAACAGGGCAAAACACTGACAATATTTCTATGTATCTAATAAGTACATTTCCTAATAATCTGAGAGTTTGGACTTAGGCACTGCATTTGTTTTATTTTTTACCTCATATGTGCTGGAAAATGTGAAAAGCAAAATAGACCAAGAACCTGTCGGAGAGGAACAACCAATTTATCATTGCTTCTACAAAATTTTGTTCATTCAGAAATGTTCAGGAATGTATGCAGTGCCTCCATAGAAACTACAATAGGTAAAAGGAATACGGCAACACTACTGGACAGAACAAATTCTCAGCTACCAAACATTAGTTTTCAACACAGTCAGTACCTTTAGCTTTGAATTTTTGCCAGTGATGAATGAGAGCCAGCATACTGTGCCCATAAATATCTGTACCAGTGGAGGTGAACCATGGTTGCAGTCAGCAAATGCTGAAATGCATCACCCACGACCTCACTGTGCTCACATACATTGTTTCGTCTCCATCAATGTTCAGCAAGCCTCAATGCAGTGGGTGCCATTTTTCTGCATGGAGGAATTCAATGACAGCCCTTTGCTTTATATGCACTTCCATGTCAGATGCCATTTTTTCAGACTGCTGTCATCTGTCACGCACCAACAAAACATAATGGAATATTAGTGGGAAGGTTCAACCTCCACTGCCATGTCACCACTGTCCACCTGTGATGTCATGGGCCAACATCATAAAATAGGAGACGTTACTTTCAGAGCTCTCGCAAAATTGGACACATTAGAAGGCCTTTATCCCTTGTGCTTTCTTCTTGGAACACTATAAATGCCAGTTGACAGAGAGACTGACATTTCATATAATTTTCTATTTAATTTACTTTACTAAAGGAAAGACCTTAGTGTTCTAGATGAAAACAGCATCAGATGACAACTGTCAGGGGTGCATAAGGCACCAGATGCTTTATGGTTTAATAGTGGATAAAAGCCTGGAACACAAGAGCAGGGCCAGTTGCTAGCTCAGTGGGTAGAAATTAATGGGAACTTTTCCGACATCCAGAAATATGAGATATCAGGGCAGACAGGAGAACAGAATCACAGCCTTAAGAATGATAAATGCTGAAAGGAGACAGGTTTCATTATTACATCTACTAATCTGAATCTATGAAGACCCTTCTTCACATGTGCGGCAAGCTACCTAGATCAATCTGTTATTGGTGTGATTTTCTCATTTATTTTAATTATTAGGGTTATTTAAAAACTTTAATGAACGTTTAATGTCTCAGGAGATAAACCAGAGTACAGGCAAGGAAGAGGTCACTATCAGACTGCAGCCTTACATAGAGTTTAAATGAAAAAATACTTGCTCTCTAACTGGAAATTTGAAAACATTCTATGCATTTTAATCTACACTCTTGGAGTGGATTTTCATTTGTGTGGACGAAGTCAAAGGCTATAGCAAAGACCAAAATCTCAGATGACAATAACTATTTTAAGCTCTAATTTCAGTGCAAAATCAAGCATAGTTTCATACATACTGAGTGCTTTAATACTAGGTCTTCTTACAGAATTTTGAAAATGATAATGATATTTATTTTTTATATTTATTGAAATTAATTTTACAGTTAGTATAAGTTTATTAAGCTATTTTTCAGTTCATTCAAAGCAACTATTAATGCGAAGTTGGTGTTCAGTATTACTATCCTACTGTGTCTGAGAGATCCTGTATAATACCTTCAGAGACTGAACTTTCAAATAGCACCTTCTACGGCAGGAGGCAAGAGGGGAGCAGGCATAAGGAGCCACAGAACATCCTATTTCATAGGAATCCTTATTTCATAGGAAATAAGCAGATCCCAAATATTTGATGTATTTTTAATATAATATGTTTACATCCTACCTGTGAGCAGGTATCTTGCGATTCCCAGCAATCAGGATAACATCACAGAGCTGCTGTTGCTTCAGGTAGTTCTCCATTTTTCTGAAGGTTTGTTCAGCATGGTGAACAGCTTGGTAGAATTCCTCAGAGCTACTTGAATCTATGTCGCAGTGAGGTGATAAGGGATGGCTGGCTGCTGAGAGCCTGTAAACCACAAAAGAAGTACCATGTTGGCAAGGTGTGACCAGTAGCATAGACGCCATCTCAAACTTTTGGAAGCTGATAAGCGCAATTATTGCACCCTTCAGAATTCTCACCAACAGAAGTACAAGAAGGGACAAGTTATAGGGCTTTTCACACTGAAATGTGAGTTGTTTTTTATTTTTATTTTTTATCATGGGCACAGGAACAGTGTATTTCTTTCCTCTTTGATAAAGTTATTAAAACATAAAGACAATAAAAATAAGTTCAATGTATTATTAAGAATATTAAGGATAACAGTGTAACTATGTCTTCATTATCAAAATATGATTGCTTTCTTATTTGTAGCACTTTAGAACAAAATTATTCTACAGAATTTAATAAACTTCACAAAACAAAAGAATAATGTAAAATGCAACTCTATCTTTCCATTGACACTAAGAGTGCCTGCTCTACTTCACTTCTTCAAATTCACATTCATTTTACACCAACTTGGAAAGAGAATTAAAACTCCTATTGTCTTACTTTATAATAAATTGAGAATATTTACACATTGATAAATTACAGACATACTTTTCAGTCAAAAGTCTCACTAATACAAAATGAATTTCATCTACAAAGATGATGATGTCTACAATCTTTAAACTGAAAAATAAAATGGAAATATGAGAAAAAGGCAATATTTTCCCCAAGGTATAATCCTATTTTCTTTATTTCATTTTTCAGCACTTCTGATTCAGAACTTTACTGAAAATAAGAAAATCTGTCACCAAGCCTTTGAGGAAATATGCACTACAAAACAAGTCATGAAACAGACATTTTTTTTTTAAATATAATAAGCTGAAAATGAAGAGCTTCTCAAATGATGCTGATTACATTATTTTCTTCAACTAGATATATATAAAACAAGTTAAGTAACCAATAGAAGACCATCAGAGTATCACAGGACATACTTCAGTCAATCAAATTAAATTATGCTACTAATTTTAATTCAAACCAATCTCATTATCTACTTATTCCATGGAAAGAAAAATGTCATGGATTTTATTATTTTTGTTATCGGTATTCCACATCATAACATAATGTAGTGCACTCCGAGTTAAAGAGTTAATGCCCCAGTTCTGTGGATTGTTGATACTTCTGGGTACCTGGTTCTCAGAAGAGAACTACATACTCCAGAGGACTTTGTGTTTCTGTTTTCTGTTCAGAAGGAAAGATAAAACTGTCCACGTCTCACAATACATCCCCTTTTTCCCTTTTCTGCTCATCTTGGCTACATGTGTGCTCCCTAGACATCTTGCCTTCAGCTTCTGAGTAAGGCCTTTGGTTTTTGGATGCCCTCATTTTATTTGATTTATTAGCTTCATTTCTATTTACATTGTATTACATTGTGCTATCTTGCATCCCGATATCTTATTTAATAATATAGCTTTCCTTCTCAGATCATTGCTGCTGTTTTGTTTTTAGGCTTATCTCGCTACCCTTCCCTTTTTTCCCATTTCCCCTTTTCCCCTTTCCTTTTCCCACAGCATCAGTCTGTGCGTCCCTTTTGCCCCATTAGTCATGGAACTGGGCCGAATTGGCCCATAAACTACTGACATAATTCAGTCCATCAAATTAAATTATATTACCAATTTTAATTCAAACCAATCTCATTACCTACATATTCCATTGAGAGAAAAATATTCACGAGAGAGTAAGTGATTCTGATAATTTACACTAATAATGTAGCAGTTTCATTATATAAACTTTCCATTAATTGGGTACCATATTCTAAGGAATAGTCCTTAATATAATGAAACCCACACGTCTGGTGCTGGAAACATTTGAAGTGTATAACAATAATTAAAAACAAACAAACAAACAAAAAAAAAAACAGTTGTTAAAATTATGAAGTTATTTAAAAAAAAAATCTCACAACATTTTTATTGGCCTCTTATAGACTATAATATAATTTACAAATAGAGTATCTCTTTTTGACATATACCAGTGATTTATTTTTGCATCACTTTTTGTCCAAAGGTGTTTTGTGAACTCTCCTATATGTGGGACCACAAAGAAGATGAGGAAAGACTGATCCATCCTTCTGTCACAGGAAATTGCTATGCTCCACAGCATTCCTTTAAGGTAGTTAGAAGCCTGTGTAATTCAAAGAGCCTGTGTATGATCTTACACAGACCCAACTCACCCCCCTGATTTCTGTCTCACCTTCTGATCTGTGTCATAGACATGTACTAGAATGTTATCTTTAGAGATTATTACCCACATTAATGTCACCTCTGTAGAGTTAAACTGGACTCAGAGAAATCATTGTCTGTTTTTAATTAATTGATATTGTAATTTGTATTTTGTTAAGATTACCATATATGTGATGATTGTGTTGTTTATACTGGATATAAACTGAGAATATGTCAGAAATTGAATTGGAAAAAACTTTATTAATCATACTTAAAAGTTATAAACTGGTGATTCAGAAAAGGACATTTCCTTAAATCTGATGTATTCATCTTGTTATATGTTCAAATAGCCCATGTAATACAGCTCTTAGAAGCTCCATCTAAAGTTTAGAATAAATGTAACATTTCCACAAATGACATAATCTTCTTATGTTCTATCTGGACTGCTAACCACATGGAACAGAAATTCAAGTTTACTTTCATATTGTGGATGATCAGCAAATACTTTTACATAAAACTGTAATGATGGAGCTATGCTCATTAGTATGGGTAACGGGAAGAGATTTCAACATTTTGTTTCAGTTATTTTCCCTGAGGTTTATCATGGCCCTGTGCAAACTTCAGTTTTATTGCTGAGTAATTAGAATGACAAGTCATTCACAATAAAGAAATCAGTGTCTAATTAATGAGGTTGGTAGGGTTAAACAGACGTGCTTCTACTCTTCCTCCAGGAAACATGGAAGTTACAACAACATCAATTCTGAGAAATGAAAGCAACAGAAATGAGAAGGCCTGAATTGTTTCATATTGTTTATTAAATCAGAACTTGGTGTAAGTCAGCTTACATTTGAACAGATAAGATACTAATCCTGTTTCTTCCAGGCTTTTCAAAACACACAGAACGTTTAAGATCAGAAAAACAGATGTACCCTTCTGTTTTTTATGTTAGCTCTATAAGGTTAGATTGGGCTTAACTGAACTTTGTCCTTTTTTTTTCTTCAAATAGCTACAGTGAGATTGTCAAAAATTTTGCCCTCTTTTCTGCTTGCCAGTTATAAACAACATTTTTCACCCTCAAACACATCACTCTATCTGCCACTTGATGAGTCATTAAATGGCTACTCAAAAACAAGCTCCAAAGGGATAGCAAATATTAAATTACTATCTTGAAAACTAGTAAACTTAGTAGATGGCAGCAAGTTAATTTTTATTTCTTTTCTAAGAAAGGCCAGATAAACAACCTGCTACTGATCCTCTTTGAGAAGATACCTCTTATTCATTATAAATGCTGTCTGCATAATCAATACTTTAAATTCAGTCAGCAGTTTGTTAATATTAGGATTACTAAAGAGCTTCAGAGAGCAAAGAACACTTGTTTTGTATCAGTTCATGAAAAGTGAACTTATTGATCATGAACTTACGACCAATTAGTGATACAAAAGCAATATTTTCAGTTTGTCTATGTTGTATTTGTTCAGGCAATCTGAACAATTCAGTGAGAATTTTGTTGATGGCATTCTGCAGGAACACCAGCATAAATTCATCTGAAGAGCCCCTGATTATTTTCAAAACACTTTTTAGCACTTTTGTGTTGCAGTATGGATGGGAGGGCCTATAAAATAGGAACATGAAAAACTCCAGATGGCCTTTCCCTGTAATTTTTCTTAGTACAGCAGTGCAAAACCTGAACTTACGGTGGGAATCTCAAACTTTCATTTCTAAATTTCAAAAACAAAATGTGCTTAGTTTAAAACACTTTTTATGTTTAAACAATTTAGTGAACCTACAGAGATAAGAAAATCAACCCTTCCATGCGCTTATGACTATGCCACAGGATGAAAAAATAAAAAGGGACAAAAAAAATATCAGTGCTGTATATGATTGATAATCTCAAGTGATTCTTTAGAAAATGTCAAACCAGAACGACTACCAAATAAGAAGGAAGGGGAAAAAAAAAAGTCTGAAAATCTACAGCATCTGACTACCCAATGATTTTTTTTTTTTCAGAAAAAGCGTTTTGATTTGAATGAGAGTGTTAATTTTAATCAACTTTTACTTCTTTCTTACCCTGAAAGAAGAGGCAAAAGAGCAGTAAAATCCCAGAAAAATTATTTGTTCTGTTTCTTTCCTCAGTTTAACATACTGTGTGGCTGAAGCCCACAGTAAATAAGAATTAAAAGGCACCCTTGCCAAAAGACTGGTCAAATTGAACAAGTTAACCTGTAAACCTTTGGCCTTTTTGTCAAAGATTAGATTTATTCAAGTAGGACAGGTGTTCACCTTTAAAGGTATGTTGGGCAGATACTACTTAGCACCCTACTGTAACAGATATCTAGACTGCACATTCCTACAATAGGAAGAACTACTACTTCCTGCAGGCTTCATTATTGATCACTGACTGATGGAAAGCATAGGAAAATGAAAAACGGTTACACTAATGTCGACAGGGAGTTAAAGTGAAAAAGCTAGGGTTAAAAAAAGGGCTTCACATGTACCTTTAACTAGGCATCTCCTATCTACCATGTATCTTCTCAGAAAACTGGAAAGTAACTGGCAAAATTGTCTCAGGAGTTGCAAAGATCTGAATAAAGCTGGAGTAAATGTTAGTAGTAAAATATGTATCCTGAATAAGTTTCAAAAAGGAAATAAAAAAGCAAAACACAACAAAACAAAAAATAGCTTTGAAGTAAGAGGGGAGAAAATTCATACAACTTGAAACAGCGGAAGAAGAGGCTTAGATTTAGAAATGGTTTAATTCTGGAGGTACAGAAGGAAGTAAAACCTCATCACCATGTGGATTACTTTACAGAATATTAGATATTTTGCATACTTAATTGGAATACGTTTCTTATGTCTTCTACTGAAGCCCTGGTCTCAATTAAAGATGTCTTTATTTGAAAATTGTCACATAAATTCATTGTCATTGGAATATGAAATTCTGCTCTATTTAACTTTTTTTTTCATTTTTTTCACTTAGACTGGATTATCATTTACATTTATCTAAAAACAGTGAAGTGGATCATAGTGTACATTACTGAATACATACCTAAATACATAGACCAGAAAAAAAATATTCCAGTATGATTTTGCTATTAACTTGAAAAACTATTACAGATATATTTCAGAAATATTAATGCAAAAAAATGTCTTCACACAAACTGTTTTCTAAAAATTACTGACAGAATGCCTAGGAATATTTGTAGATTGCCCCAGAAGTAATGCATATTTATGGACAATACAGCAAAGAGCACAATAACACTATTTAAGAGAGCAAAAACTCAGCTACAAAACCCTAGTTTTGTACCATTATCTATGCATTTTTAGCAGTGATGATAAAAAGCCTGCATGGCATGTTGTAAATGTCTGCATGTCTGTTCAGAACGTGGCTTGTCTTGCATGCCACTGCCACCACTGCTCAAGTACATCACTTACTGCCTCAGTGTTCTCACATCCAATCTTTGTTCTCTAGAAATATTCAGCAAGCACTGATGAATGTCAATGGGTGCCACTTCTGTCTGCGTGGAGGAATTCAGTGACCTACCTCTTCTTCATCCATACTTCCATGTCAGATGCCATTTTGTACAGATGCCCCTCTGCTGCTGTCTGTCCCACAGCAATAAAATGTAATGGAATATGGATGGGAAGGTTCAATCTGTACTGCCTTACCACCACCATCTGCCTCTGACATTGTGGACAAATATATAGAAGATATTACTTTTGGAGCAGCCCCTGCATAAACTGTGGAATTGCAAACTGAGATGGACGGTCAAAAGACATGACTTCCTTTAGCGACTACTGGCAAAAGTACAGAAAAAAGTTTTGTATTTTTTAAGTCTTTTAAACCATTTTATTATAGCAGTAGAAAATTTGAAAGTCTTTTTTTTTTTTTAATGAAAAGACATGCTTTTTACTTCACTGACAGGAATTATATCTGCAATAGGGTTCTACCTGGAGTTTCAGGAGATTAGTAAAAATATATTTTATAAAAGACAATAGTGGGTAGAAGTGTCAGATAAAAAAATAATGAGAGCATCGAATAGGACTATTTGTACCATTTCAGTTTAGAGATGCATTATTGATGTCTCGGAGTTTCCCTATCTATGGAAAAAAAAATATTTTTAGAAAGTCATTGCAGATGACAGATTTGTCGTTCTGGAGATAACACTGTTTCCTTGCAAATGTAATTTGGAGTTCAAACTACTTGTAATGCATTTTTTTCTTCAGGCACCATAAGAAAAAATTCAGACACCAGGGCATCTATGTGACTAGCAAAAATATGTATTAATCCACTGTTGTTCTACATATTTTTGCATCTTAGTAGTATTAAAAGCCTCAGTAAACAAAATATTAGTTACTAGTTTATAGTTATGACCTTAAACAAGTTGTCTGAGCAGCACTTTTTAAGAATAAGGACAATAAAACGGGATCACTGTGCTACACTGAAACCATTTCTACAGAGAAAAAGAATAAACATTTTTGTTCAGTAGATGACAGAAAAAAAAATCAGAAGTAGGCTTAGAAAAGGAAGAGTTTGTTCAGACTATAATTTTACCAGGTTACTAACTGTGGTAGTTTCACACCGGTGGGTAGCTCACCACATCACATCTCCGTCTCACTCCCCTTCAGAAGAACAGGGAGAGAAAATATGGTGGAAAACGGCTCATGAGTTGAGGTAAGGACACAGAGATTACTCACCTGTTACCTTTATGGGCAAAACAGACTCAGAATAGTGAGATTTATGTAACGTATTGTCAATTACTAGACTAGAAGCAAACTAAACACCTTTCCTCCATCCACCCTCTCCTACTTTCCTCCCCCTAGTGGTGCAGCAAAACAAGGAATGTGGGCTCTCCTGGACCCACTGTGTTTTGTCTCTGCCACATGATCACTCTCTCTGCTCCACATAACATCCCTACCATGGAATGCCATCCTTCCCAGACTGATCCTTCGTGGCTTTTCCACAGGCCGCAGTTCTCCAAGTACTGCTGCAACACAGCGCTGTACCACCAAGCCCAACCTTCAGAAGCAGATGGTTCCAGCACAGGTCCCAAAGGGCAACAGCGCCTTCAGATCTTCCCCTCAGGGGTTCCTCTCCTCTCTCTTTTCCTCCCTTCTCTCTCCTTTTAATGTAAGAAAAGCAGACAGAATTCCTACTGCAAGGAATCAGCTTAGCTTCAGACTAAGAGTAAGAGTACTGTCTCTTCATACATAATTCTCCCAGTCCCACCAAAAATCATTGCAACCTTTCACTGTTTTTTACTTAATGATGACTTTGACTCAAAGTAAGAATGATAAACAAATCTGTATTGCTGCACAAATGAAATTCCTATTTGCCAGACTCATTGCTTCCCACTGAGTCAAATAAATAAGCTAATAAATAAATAAGAATGAAAGATTAGGTATTTGTTGATTTATGGTCTTCTAGTCTTTTTGTGACAGATACATAAAACAAGAAATCCTAATACTTGAATCAAGCATTGATAATGCATTCTCAGTGCATTCATACTTTAATTACCCAACTGGTAATGCAATAGAGAGACACAATTTTCATTGTCATTACAGAACTGTCATCATAAAACTTTTTTAATGCTTTAGTTAAATATTTTCTAGCACATTTGATTCCATGTTTCTATGAAGGAAATGTTGAATTAAAAAGATTATTAGGACCCAGAAATTCAAAAATGCCATTTTAACTTAAACTCTACTTAGAAACTTAAGTTCTTCCATTTCTAACATTATGCACCATTGTTCTTAACAAACACACAATTTTCTGTTTTGTTTGCTTGTTTATTTGTTTGTTTCATTATAATAAATTACTTGCAGTCTTTTAAAATAAATTATCCATTTTCTCTGTTCCAAACCATTAATAGATATAGTAAATAACAGAAGTTCATGAGGTTGCTACTCATGGCAGATGAAGCCATCAGATCAATTTAAATTGGATGAGAAAGAACTTTGTAGAAATTACTAAGTGAGAAATCTAGGATAAATGGTAAAAAATGTTGGAAAGGAGTCCAACACTGCTGTCCTGAACAGTTAAACATAACAGGATGGAGATGGATTGCCTTATCTTCCTGCGGATGTAAAATACTCACTCCTCGGGCTTAAAAGTACTTATAAGTGGACAAGTGCGGGAAGAAAACCCAAAAGCAGATGCAATATTGGAAACGAGAGACAGGTGATTTCCTAACAGCTAAACACATTTATGACACTGTATTTTGTATCACTGCGCATCAGCTGAGCAGCACTAACAAAGACACAAACTCAGGAAGACACAAAGCACAGACTGCCAAACTTTCCTTGGAGAGTGTGTATTTATGATGCAGATCATGATCTGCACTGAATCTTTTTTATTTCCTTATATACCCAAACAGTTCTTTTATTAAATTATGTCTCTTATTTTCCTATTCTACCTCTTATGGTGGTTACTGTCAAATGTGTTAGCATTTTATAATTCATCTTTAAAAAAATGGTCTGAGTCTAAATCTGAAGATGAATGCACAGTCTTAGTACCCCTCGTAGAGGGGAAAAATGTGAGCAAGTCTGTCCCTACAAATCTGCAAGAAGACTCAGATCATGTGCCTGGTGCTGGATCTGTCTCTCACAGTAAAAGATAAACTTCCAGTGAGGCTTTTGCAATTGAAAGTATGTTTTGTTGTTTGTTTTCTTTATAAAAAACTGATAATTGGATGGATGGAAAGTTGGTTTACAGATAAAACAAAGCTATAATAAAATTATTGTTCATCTAATAAATAAGAAATTCTGCTAAGCATTTCAGAACCGTTCTTAAAAAATAATTATTATGCACTAATTCTACTTTTGTATTTTTTTGTCATTATTCAGAATCACTTAGTCATGAGTAACATTCAGAGTTCTACTAAGTGTGATTTTTAGTCAAGAAAGTGAATAGAGAAAATATAACCAATGTGAAAGGCTACTAATTGAAAGTGATATATAATAATTGAACAGAGCCTTACCGTCTTTTACAAAACAAGATTCACTGACATTTCCATTATTTCAAATCATAAAAATATTACCATACATGCAACTGTATTGCATTGACATGAATTCATAATTTTTGTCATTGAAATAATGAATATTAAACATTAACATTAATATAGCATATTATTATATTAATACTATGCAGCTACATGAAATACAAGTATAAAACAGTAGAACTTTGAACTGACTTTGATTTATGTGCTGTAAAAGCCACAACAATAACAACAAATATGGTTTCTGTCAAGTATTACAATGAAGTGATATCAGATAATATTTTAATTCACAATATTTGTACATAAAATAACTCAACGGTTTTATTACCACCCATCATTTGTGCATATATTTTGCCACAAAATTAGAATCTTATAAAGAAAGGCACTGTAGATTGTACATTCTTAATCTGCTGAAGCAAAAGATACCCATGAGACTCCTCTAATCTATGCAGAGGAAGCTCCCCTATCTTTCAGGCAGCTCTGAATGTAAATCTATTAGTGGTGCATAGTTCTCCAACAGTTGCAACTTAATAAAGGTGACACAGAACCACCAATAGGGTATCACTCTTCTTTGTTAGCCCCATAATTGCTCTAGGAATAATTAAGCTTCAGATTCTAAAAAATCAGCCCCAGATTTCCTGGTGAAATGATCTAGAGTGGGCAGGTGAAGAAACATATAGCACTCCTTACAAGAGTGCTATATTTTCTGAATGGATTATTCACGTTATGTGACTTTCAGTAGAATTATGACATTACATTAGTGTCATATATTAACTACTTTGTTATTACAAATGATTATATCTGTATGGATAAACTAAATAAATTAGCCCAAATAGTTACCTGTAGTTATATATTTACAGTGTATGCACAAGGATGCAGAATTTTTTTTTTCCTGAGACATCTTCTAGTATTTAATTTATGGTATAGGCACTTGGTACAAATAGAAATTATATATGTGAATGATGGAAGTGGCATAAAAAAGAATAAGCAAGAATTCCATTACTATCGCGTTTAGCATATATTTCAATAAAATTTCAAAGTGCAACTGCATTATGTGCAGAGAGCTGGTAAACCTAATAACCCTATGACTGCTATGGGCATTGTGTCGTTGACCATGGGAAGCTTAATCTTAAAAAAAAAAAAACAGTTTGAAGTTCTAGTTCAGTACAGCACTTGGTCAAAATGGGAAATCCACTCAAATGGACACATACACACACAACCAGCTCATCACTATTAAGCAAGTTGAATGAATGATGCTTCAAAACAAGGAGTTTGCATTGCATTCAGTAGCAAGAAGCAGACAGCCTCTTCCTGTTATTCATTAGGGACCTATACAGTGTCACATCTTTCACTGATGCTTACAAATGTCATGGTTCCAACATGCATGCCCACATCTGCAAAGCAGTGGGGAAGATATATCTGAAATAAAGGCAGAAATTGTACGCCATTTCGCCACCCTGTTCTGAAGTGTCAATACATTTCTTTGATAATCTTATAAACAGTGACTGACAATTTGGTGGAGTCTCTCTAAAATGAATTTGATTAATTCAGCTTCTACACTACAGGATCACTTCAACCTTGGGAAATGACCTGGCAAGCAGTTTAGAACTGCATATTCTGTAACAACTAATGGTTATTAACCCTGTACATGCTCAAGCTATGTTCTTCATAATGTGTTGAATTTAAAAAGGTGTAACTTACTTTTCATACTGGCATAAAAACACAGATATTAATATTGTTTTAGTCCAACACAGTATAGTATAGTTGCAAAAGCAACTATTAAAGTCTGAAAACAGGCAGTAAGAGTGACAGGCTTGGCCTCTGAATTCAATAGGTAGATACACACATGCTAAGTACTGCACACTTGTAGATATGGAATTTCCAACCAAACCCACAATAGTAGGTTACACGAAGCTATAGGGCAGCAAGTGGCATAATTAGTACTCACTTAGAGAATAAAGAATTTTTTTACTGTGAGGGTGGTGACACTGGGACAATTTGCCCAGAGATGTTATCTTCTAAACTTTATTTTATAAACTAAAAATTAATGCAAACATATTATCTGATCTGAATGAGAAATGATGTTTTAAGGTCTGTTAAAAAAAGGTAATCATACTTACCTAAATTCTAGGAATGTATTACTGCTATATGAGTCAGAAATGGGAAATTCTGCTCTCTATATCTTTTATTTGTCAGCCTTTCCTAAGCAAAAAATTCACAACTGTTTTCAAGGTTTATACTAAAAAAAATCAGAAATAAGGCAAAAAAATAGGTACTGTAGTCTTTTAGTGGTGTGTTTTATTCATTTTAATTGAACTACATTAATTTAAATGGAAGTTATGCATATTTACTGCCTTAAAGTGTGTTTTCTACTCCAACTTCAAATTTGAAACTCAAAAGTTTCAATAAAGCAGTGTTCTACATATACAAGACAGACATAGCTACATTTATATTCCTTTCTGAACAAATCAAACATTGGTAATCCATGTTTGAAGAAGGGATTTATTAAAGCTTGACTAAGATTTTTCTCCAATCTCTTTAAAAAATCTACCCAAGTCACAGACGTAATGGTACTATAAAACAACACTCAATACCGTGTGTATGTAGGAGAAACAAATCCATAATTTCACTCCCGGCTTCACCATGTTTCAAGTAGAGCCCAAATGAGCTACATTATGGTAGGCTACCTATAAGTAATTTAAGACTGCTCATTTTTTTATTTTTGCCAGCCGATAACTCCTCCATATATGGAAATCATCAGTGAGATGGAAAGTGAAGTGGAAGAAGAAAATTGCATCTAACTGGAGTTCTTGCCATTAGTCTTAAAAAAAATGGAAAAAAAAGAAAAGAAAAAAAAAGAGGGAAGAAGGGAAGGAAAAAGGGTAGAGAAAGGGAAGGGAAAGGGATTAAGGGAAAGGGAAAGGGAAAAAGAAAATTCACTCTCCTTGTCCAATCATGACAGACCCTTCTAAAAAGTCAGTCCCCTCCTATCTTATAGCCCTCTTTAGGTACTGAAGGTCACCTTGAAGCCTTCTCTTCTCCAAATTGAACAGCCCCAGCACTCTCAGCCTGTCCTCTTAGGAGAGGTGTTCTATCCCTTGGATGATTTTTGTGACCTTTCTCTGGATATATGCTCTAACAGGTTCACATCTCTCCTGTATGAGGACTCCACATCTGGACACGTTACTCCAGGTGAGGTCTCACCAGCACAGAGAGGCAGGATCACCTCTCTCCTCCTGCTGGTCATGCTTCTTTTGACACAGCCCAGAAAATGTTTGGCTTTCTGGGCTTTATTTGCTTGCCATTCACCAGTACCCCTAAGTCCTTTTTGGAAAGTCACCTCTATCCTTACATCCCTCAGCTTGTCCTGATAGTAGAAGCTACCACAACCCGGGTACAAGACCTTTCACTTGGCTTTGCTGAACCTCATGAGATTCAACTGGACCCACTGCTCAAGCCTGTCTAGGTGTCTCTGGATGACATCCTGTCTCTCAGTCATGTCAACCATATCCCACAGCCTGCTGTCATCTACAAATCTGCTGAGGGTCCGCTCAATCCCACTGACTGTGTCACTGATGAAGATGTTAAAGATCCCTGGTCCCAGCACTGACCCCTCATGGACAACACTCATCACTGATCTCCATCTGGACATGGAGCTACTGACCACCAGTCTTTTGGTACATACCATAAACAGTTCCTCATTCATCAAGCAGTCCACATGACAAATCCACATCTTTCCACTTTGGAGAAAAGGATGTTTTTAGGGACTGTGTCAAAGGCCTTACTGATGATTGATACCATCAGTGGCTCTGCCCTTGTCCACTAATGCAGTTATTCCTTCATAAAAAGTCACAGGGTTGGTCAGGCAGGGCAGTGATTTTCAAATATCATGTAAGAGTGGCTTGACAGCTATGTCAGACAATTCCCTCAGGACTCTGGTGTTGTAATCCTATGCGGTGAGCACCATTTGTCGGCAAAGGGAGACAAGGACTCCACGCTATCAGCAAGTCTCAACTTTAATCAGAAAGCTGCGTACATTTATATTAGTGGTAATAAGGTTCATACATATTGCAAAACCCAGGCTCCTAATAGGTTAGTGATATTAGTGAGCAAAAGTTTCATTGTTAATTCTTACGGTTAAGCTGAAATTTCATTGGTCACTGCTTCCCTAATCTTACCCCTACACCCTTCATGTTGCAGCAAGGTTATTGTGCCCTAGTTTTGTGATTGGACAGTACCTCATCATGCTTCTACTTGAGTTGCAACAGTTGTAACATCTCTTTACTGCTTGAACAGCTGCAGCTAGTCCCTGTAAAGCCCCTCTTGGCCTATTTCGGGCATTAGCAAGAGGCTTTCCCCGCTGTGCCCTTTGCTCTTCAGCCAGTCTTGCATAAAATCCTCCACACTCTGGGATGCTTCTCACTGGGACCCATAGACTTATGGATGTTCAAGTTCCTCACATGGTCATGAACATGAACTTGCTTACAGCAGGAGAGCCAATGCTCCCTTAGTTACCACCTTCCAAACCATCCACTTGAGGACTATGTGTACAGCAGTCATTAGTGAAGACTGAGGCAAAAAAACTGCTTGAATATCTCATCCTGCTCCTTGTCTGCTGTTTCTCCCTGCCTCTGCTTTTCACTGGGGAGGCTACGCCCTCACAGACTTTTCTTTTCCAGTTGATATACTTATAGAAGCTTTCCTTATTGTTCTTTGCACTCATTGTGAAGTCCATTTCCAGTTGGGCCTTGGCCTTCCTGTCCCCATCCCTACACAGCCTAGCAGCAACTCACCAGCTGATGTTCTTTATCTGGACACATCACCTGCTGTCATATATCATTATTTGGTTGATATTATCTCGCTGTTAAGACATTTCTAGTCATGACTGAATGCTTTCATTTTTGGCAGCCCTAACACTTAAAAAGAAGGCATTAATGCCTACCTTCCAGAGTGATACAGATGGGGTAATTTTTCAGTGTAACTGTTGCCCAAAAGTAGTAGTTTACACAGTGCATAGTTTCATAGACCTTAGTTGTAGAGTTAAATTTCATTTATTTGTCACTTAAATATCCAACTTCTATAAAAAGTTTTTAGAATGTGAATACTTCAAAGTATTGTACACATTCCTCATGGCGATGTGACAATTAAGCAATATTATAGATTTCTCTCTGGTCCCTAGATGTTGGCAGGCTGAGAGAGGTTTAGCAGTTTTTTCCAGACCTTAACAACTTTTACATAAAATAGAAAAACTCATTTCTACAAGCATGCCTTGAGTTTCATTAAGTGTGCTGCAAAATGAACATAAATATTTCCTTCAATTTTCTTATTCCAAAGTGCAGGTAGATTTTCTGTCACTTTACACCAAGTGACTTTTTGGGGGCCATATTAGAGATAATTAAGCATTTACTTTATGGCTTCTTAATAAAAGATTGTCATGTTCAGTGAAATTCAAGAATCTTAATTCCACATCCGTAAAGTCTGATTGAGACTAGACACTTTTTTTATGTTCCTGTACTGATGAAATATTAAGTCAAACGATAAAGGTTTGCTGCCTTATCCTAGAGTAGAATTCACTTCCATATTAGTGTATTATGACAAACTTTCTATTAGTTCCCACAACATTTTCATATTTAGAAACCAAAGTAGAAGGTATTATTAGTAAAGAAATCAGTGAATCCAGTGAATATGTATGTCTTTCCAGTAGACTATCTGTGGCCATAATAAAATAGCTAATAAGAAGTATATGTTGGATGACGATATTTTTTTGTTTCAATATAGCATGAAATTAAGTACAGTTACATATGTGACTGACTTTTATTAATGACTACATCTGCTTTCTGCCAAGCTTTGCTGTGATGGAGTATTCAATTAAAAATATTAACATGTGCATGTATGATAATTTCCGGGGTTTTCAGCTGTTTTACTTGGACGCTTGTCAAGTATGTGTTATAATATTGACAGGCCACAGACAGATTTCCAAGAAATAGTATTTCATTGAATCATCTCCATTCTGCTTGATGTGATAACACTCTCACTGTCAGAGAGATTCATGCATTTTTCAATGATATGAAATCTCTATGTCATAACACTCAACTGCAATGTGCTGCAAAATCATAGTCCTCCTAGAAAAACACATTACCTATTTAAAATAATACCAATGATAAGATGTCATCGGAGTTTATTTCAAAGATATATGTTACGCTAGGAAAGGTAACTAAATAAACAACAAACCAGTTTGTAAGTCTCACTTCTTCCACCCAGCTTGTACTTATTCAACTTGCCTGCAAGAATGTCAACCCTAAAACACAATTAGGATACCTGAAATGAAAAAAATCCTAATTTCCAATGTGTATGCTTGCCCTTGGTATACTCTGTCCCTATGTCAAATTTCATTTTCTTGAGATAACATTTCATTAGTATGTTTCTTAGTTTTCTAATGCAATTGAGTTTACTTCCTTAAGGAAATACTAATATCTTTACCATCACATCTTCAGTGTATTTTTATTATTACAGCATATACATGTATCTGAAAATAGTCTCATTATAATACTCAATACAATTCAAAAATATATTTAAAATTTTAGACTGAAAGATAATAATTCTTACCACAAAGAAAGTAAATATGGAAAACCAGAGGAGCTTTGAAAGGAAGGCAAAGAGATATTACTTTGTTACTATAAGATTCATGTGGGTATTGCACACATGACTAATGCATTATTTCGTGACTTCATCTGCAAACCTTGATTAAATAACTGGCAAGTAAACAAACAAGTACTGTTATGAGAAATCCCAATGTTTTAAAAGGACTTAAATTAGTAATGTAGTTTCACAGAAAAAAAAATCCTGACCAATTAAAATCAGTAAAAGGTTGTCTGTTCACAAAAAGACAGCTAATTAAAGGTAAGATAATGGTAACTGAGCTGAAAACTCTTTGGAAAATCAGACTGCAGACAATAAATTAGGGAAAATGTTTTGACCGTGTTGTAATGCAGCCCTAGTAAATGGATCAATATTAGATAAAAAGCTATCAATGTACATTTTTGGAAGTACACTACTGTTATCATTATATTTATTAAAAATTAGAAAAAAAAGTGTACTTTTAATATGGCTGCTAAATGTGTTAATTTTTGATATAACAGAGAATTATTTGTATAAAAATTAAAACAAACCATAACCAAGGCAGTCACATTTGGAATGTCGAAAACTTAGGAAAAATCATTTTAATTCAGGATTCAATCACTGCTTTTAAATATATTTTCGCTCTGTAGTTAATTTTCAATTTATCTATAGATAAATTTTATATATGAATTTTCTATATTAGTGAAACAAAATGATTATTTTCCTATGATTTATATAATGATGAAAAAAAGGAACAGAAGTCAAACTAAAAAGTACTGTGTGAAAATTCCATAGTTATTTATGTCCACATCAATTACCTTAAGTGTTAAACAAGAAGATATCCTAACTCTGAACAAACAGTTGATTGTATCTTCAAAGTGTGGGGCTTGTGCAGATGGGATTTTGATGTGAAACTGCTCCTGTGATGAGCTTGGGAACTGTGAATGTAGAGTATCATTTGGCTTTTGCCTGCTTCACTGCTGCCTGTCTGTGTTCTTTCGTAGCTGGGCAGATGAGTTTTTGTCATATAACCTAACATTTAGTGACTCAGTGCTGAAAAAGAATCAACCAGTAAAATAAGTAAACCTATGCTTAACAGTGTCTCCATATGTTGAGATAAGGATCTCATTATATATATCAGAGAGGGGTTTTAATTGTCAGGTTATTGACTATATTGTAGAATAAAATATGTTAATAATTAAGTTGCTTGCCTTTGGTGAAAGGTGGGGAGGGAAAAAAAAAGAAGAAAAAAAAACAGGGAAAGTGAATGATCAAGCTTGCTTTCTATCCTCAGTCCATACACAAATAATGTAGTAAGTATCAAAAAATTATTGCAAAAATATATCAGCAGCTATTAGCAGAAAAAGGACCAAATTAAAATGCTTCTCCCTCAGGAGCAAGTGCATTAATCACTAGCATGAGCCTTGTTTCTTCATAATGAAGTTTCTTTTTAATGAAAATGAAAAGTTTCACCAATTTATCATTGGCATCATATGTGTGCATGTAACACAGATCATATATTTGATGTGCATGTTGTCATATTTATAGTATATATGTGCATGTATGCAAACATATAAATGCACTCAGACGTAAGCCCATTTATACAATTTACTTGCTTGAAGCTTTTATGTGTGAACAATTTATATGATTTACTTAACCAAAGTCTTTATGTATCAGATTTTTGTGTTTTTTTTTTTCCACTGTCATTCATGTTGAACATAATTTGGTTAATTGGAAATTTAAGACAAAAGATTGGCAAAAGGAAGGACAATTAAAAAGAATGCAAGGAAGTAAGATTTTGTCTAGAGCTGTTAATAGATCTATTGTTGAGTAGCGCTGCATGAGGAATTCTGCAAAGCTGGTGATCCTCTGTGAAGGTTCAAATGATTCACTGCCAAGTTCACCTATTTCGTATGCATTTTACAAAATAATTATGACTCTGACAGATAAGATAACGGCTTTGTGATCTCTAGATTGCATAGCTTTATTTATTCTTAAGGATGCTTTGAAATGAAAGCAAAAACTTTCAAGGATGCACAGTATATTCTGCAAACTGCAACAGCTGCCTGTCCTGGTACAGTCCAAAGTGCTGTTATCAATCTCAAAGGCTATGTTTAGTTCTTAGAAGACTCATTTATGTAATCACATATAATAAGCTACAATAGCTTAGTGTGTAATAGTAAATAAGGTATATCACAATCATTTTTGGCATAGCTGAGAATGGCAAAGCATTCTCCTTGTGCTGTTCTTGGTACCACACTCGTGCTACAATGGTCTTGCCCCAAAGCATGGCACTTTCCCCTCTTATCAAGTATCCCTGCACTATGCTGTTTCTTCTGTTACGCTCAGACTCTGGCACAAATCTACATCACAAAACTTTCTAGTAACAAAACAACACAGGTAAGAAGAGGCTGCTTGACGTTGTTTACTAACAGACCTAGTCAGATTGCTATTACTCCCCACTGAATCCTAATTTCATAATAGATCATACAAAAAGAAAAAAGGCATCTATTAAACTGGCCTTTTTTTTTTAATAATTTTCATATAACATATTGAATGAAAGAGCCCTGAATAAATTAATTTTGCATGTGATGTATTTGAAAACAGATTTTAAGAAAATAATTGAGTGATATTTCTCTTAACAGTATCATCTTACTGTTTTCTTACCATAATTTTGATGAACAAATTTAATATGAAAATTTTATATGTATGAAAATTTTATATGGCTTGATTATATTGGGAACACTGTATTTGTTCTGACTTGAAGTGCCTTGCAATAATAAAAACATAGATTTCTGCTTCATATTTCAGCATGGCTTGACATGAGAACTCATTGTTTTTTGACAGCAAGATGGGTTGTATTTTGAAAGTTCTTCAAAAGTGTTTTACTGAAAAAAATGGATTTGTCTGAACTGTCATGTTGAGTATTCTTGCAAGCCCATGTGTTCAAGCATACTGGCAGATTATTTTGAGTTACAAACTAGTTTCAAAGGCTACAAGCAAGCTTTTAAAAGTTTAAGTACATTAAGCTGACAATGTAATTTAAAGAAGAGAAACAGCAACAACTTAGAGAAAACAGCATTTAAAAAAATCTACACATTTCATTGACATTAAAAGAATTATATTATTCTGTCCTAGTAAAAATGGCTTGATATCTCAGTGTTCACACTCTCTAGAATACATTTTTGTATAATAATAACAGGAGCACACAAATACAATTCAAATATGTCAGAGTTGTAAAACCAAAAGGGTAAGTATTAGGGCATGTACAGTTTTGTGCCAGTGTGAAGTATTTACTTTAAAAAGTAACTTACCATGTATCCTTGCAAAAGGATTTGACTTCATTTTTAAAGATAGTTACTTAACACATATGAAGGTTCTGGCACGAAAAAACAAACACACAAAACATGTCTACTTATTTACCAAAAAGATGTGCATTCAATTGCTTATAGTTTTTATAATTAAAAAAAAAATACACTTTGAAGTATAATCTGTCATTTTTCAGCCACAAAAAAATAACATAAAAAATAAAAGGAGAGAAAACACCTCAGCCAAATCCATGCTAGTTTCAATTAAAACAAAGAACAATAGCAACAACAAAAACACATTCACAATAAAAATTTGCCTATTTTGGAAAGGTGCTTATTATCCTAACAATAGTTTGAATAAATACAAAGTTATTTTTACATTAACCTTTGTACACTGAAAGAGGAGTACCTTTCTGCTATATTTTCAGATTAGCTATGCATCTTAATTCAATTATAGTTTACCTTGATAACTGTAACTCTGAGTTATAACACTGACTTAGAGCTTTTAACCCTATAAACCTGTGAAACATGGAAAGAGAATGCCAATATAACCTTCTCATCAAGCTCTGTTATGCTGTCCAAATGGATAGTAATTCACAGATGAAATGTGGTATATGAAATGAGACCTGATGATTTTAACAGCTGTTTGTTGTCATTCCCTGGCAACAGTGAAAACAAACATAAATACATCCTTCCTCCTTTCTCCTGGAAATACTAGTTCAGCAATGTCTTACCTCTTAATTAAATTTGCAAATTTACAAGAGGCAGGCTGATTCATCTGTAACACTAAAGAGCTAGTAGGATTTGACAACTAAGATAGAGTATATTGTAATATTTTAATAGCTTTTCAACTTTCACTGGTTGAAGAAAGCTACAACAGAGAAGAAAATAATGTCAGGTAATATCTGTCAGTGTTATCAAAACGTAAGGATATAAGGATCACAGAAACATAGAACGGCTTAGGTTGGAAGGGACCTTAAAGATCGTCTAGTTCCAGCCCCCCTGGTATGGGTAGTTGCAAACACTAGATCAGTCTGCCTACTGCCTCATCTGACATGGCTTGAAAGCACCCAGGGATGAGGAATCCACAATTTCTCTGAGCAACCTGTTCCAGAGCCTCACCAACAATTTGAGTAAAGAATTTCTTCCTGACATCTAACTTAAATTTCTCCTCTTTCAGAGTTTAAAGACATTCCCCCTTGTCCTATCACTATCAGACTGTGTAAAAGGTTGGTCTCTCCTGCCTGTAAGTTCCCTTCAAGTACTGGAAGTCCCAGAGCCTTATTTTCTACAAGCTACATAATCCCAGCTCTCAACCTTTCTTCTTAAAAGAGGTGCTTCAGCCCTTTGATCATCTTTCTGTCCCTCCTCTGGACCCACTCCAACAGCTCTGCATCTTTCTTGTGCTAGAGTTAAGTACAATCACAGATACTGCTAGATGCTTACCTTCAGAAATGAAAATAATACAGTGGATCTAATTTTCCTCTAGGCAGAGTAGAAAAAGGCAGAATAGTTTGGTTCATAACAGCCAAGGTACTAAAGGCTAGGAGACCTCATCAAACCAGCAGTGAATAGTAATAAAAGTAATTAAACTGAATTTCCTTATGCTGTATAATCGAAAAAGGCTCTCATAGCTGTATACTAGTACAAACATAGAACAGAGATGACGAGATACAAACCTGGGGTCATTATCTACCTGCCTTTAGAAGGACTACCAGGATCAGAGGAATCTGCTCAAACTCTGGGAGATCTTGATTCTGTACCTAGAACTCCAGGTTCTGCATCTACATCTGTACAGCCTGAGGAAATTGATGCACTTGATTACACATAATTCTGTGTAAGAAGTTCTTGCTAAACTTCCCTGATTACGCCTTATCACACAACTAAAATGTGTCAGATGTGGGTCTAGAAAAGATAAGGTAGAATCAAGATGGATGGGTTGATACAGTTTGACATGTTATCTATCTGAATGGAAACACTTCAGCTTCTGAAGAATAATCTAACATTAATGGCCATTCATAATTCTCCTACGTTATAAATGGACACAGTATCTTTACACAGAATCTTTCAGTGTACTTCAAACCGCATTCACCCACTACACATTTCCAAACAATAATCACTTAAAAAGTCTGTCTTTCATCAAAATAATTCTCCCTCTTAATCATACTGTTGAGGTTTTCTAAATGAAAAGACTATTCAAGTAGATTTTCACCAACTTTACCTTTGCATTCCATAGACTTTTGTGTGACTGAAATTATTTCAGTCTTTTTGTCTAGCATACAATACCAAGCTTATTGTTGGAAAAAATATATATATATATATTAAAAATAACAACTACATCCTTTTGGGACATCTAATTTCAAGATCAAAGATCTTAAGTAGTCTGCCATTCTTCCATGTTCCCTGCACCCACATACTGCTTTTAAGCTTCATAAAAGTAAAGCCTTAACCATCTACTGATGAGGTTGATTTTGCCCAAGGTTTAATTTGTTTTAAACAGATGTTTGTTTTGGATATTAATTTTATGTATATTGATGAGCTGCACATTCTAACGGATTCAGGTTTGTATTAACAAATAATCTCTTAAAGCTCTTTAAGCTGTTCAGAACCATCTTGTCAACTGCAAAAAGATCTCTCACTGAAACAATCCAACTTCTTTTACAAATGTTGGAAAGACACTTCTATCATGAATTTTACTGCACATACTTAATGTATTATAATTCCTTTAACCATGGACACTTTTTTGAATTATTTTTCTTCAAAGCCATCTGCCTAGCAGAACTTAAAGCATTAGTATTTATTTTTCACAGTAGCCGACACGGTACACATACTTCCACTCCCCTTCCCTCCTTCCTTTTTTTTTTTTTTCCAATTTACTCACAACAGTCACTCACTACTGTAGAAACAAATAAGCCAAAAATTCTAAAATACTTTGGCAGAAAGATAAGTCACTGGAAAGTAACAGCTGAATAGCTGCATTTCTTCCTTTACATTTTTTTTTTGATCCATCCCTCATGGTTCCTGACTTCATGCTTTTATGATGCACTTTTGTTCAAAAATAAGAGGACGAGCTGAACACTGCTCTTTGAAGGTGGTGAGGTTTGAGTAGTATTCCACATCAACTGAAATCCTTTGGCCCTTTTTAAACACCAAAAGGAATTTTGTGAAACAGAACAATAAAATCAAATCACCAAACCTATTTTACAACTAAAACAAACAAACAAAACTCCACAATATTTTAACAAAAGGAAAAAAAAGAGGTTATATAAATACTTGCAAGCATCTTTGTCTTTCCAAGCAGACTGCTTTATTCCTCCCAAATCTTTTACTACTATTATTATTTTTAATATTATTTTACAGTCTCTTGATGTCCTTCTGAAGTTTTTGATGGGTCTTGAATTGCTCTGGCCTATTTTCTTCAACATGAGCAAAGAAGCAGTTTGTACTGCACAAGCTTCTCCCCTTCTCACTTGCTTTTATTTTGGGTAAATATTAATTAAATAAATTCATACAATATAAAGTGAAAAAGCAGGTCAACATACAGCACTTAAAAAAATATGACAGAAAAACATGACAGAAAATATATACAGTTTCAGTAGTGGCAGAATTTCATACTGTTTCATATTTGAAAATTACTCCATTTTGCTGATTTATCTGTTATAAAGAGCCATAACACATTCAAACAAGTAGGGGATGACAGAATGCAATTTAAACTGATAACTTCAAGGTGAGAAATTGTTTTTGATGGCATAGTGACCTAATCTTTCTCAACAGTAGCTCCTTTATCAGAATAATTAACACTGTCACCAGTATTTCAAAACAATCATGATGTCACCATTCCAAACAATGGAGTTTTCTCTCTTTGAAGTTTTAACAGATTAGCAGGAGAACAAATAAGAATGCCTAGCTGCATATGCACATCAGTATTCATAGCAACATCCTAAGGAAATCCTCTGATGTGAAAAAAACAGCATCTGTTCACCCCTGCCTCTTAAAAAACTACTCCTAATTATTCCTTCTCTCTTTATTTTTTTAACAGTGCAATTTATCAAAATGATAAGACTAGAAGAGCACAGAATTACATTTTTACTATTCCCAACCATTCTCGAAGAACCAAATATCGCTTACTTTTAGAATAATACCTTCTTTGAAGCATCATACGAAGAAAATGGTAGTACATTCCAGACAATTTGAAAGCTTTCAGATTAAGTGACTTGCCCACCAAATTACACTGAAAGCTGAAGGTAAAGCAAAAAGTCTGAACTTAAATCTGCAGTGAATTAATGTTTTGCTTTAATGCAGAACCATACTTTCTTTTCATCTAGATCCACTTTGTCAAATATAACTAAAGACAAATAAGAATAAAAAAGCCTAACCTAAAACACAAAACACAAAAACTTGTTGCTACATTATGAAAATAAAACTATAAATTAAAATAGTATTATCTCCAAAATATTTATTAATCACACTTTCTGTAGTTACCAGTGATCTGGGTTAGATTTAAAAGTGGGCCTGCAGGAACCTGATGAGGTTCAAGGTCACACGTACACTGTCACTGGGATCACAGCAACCTCACGTTAAGTTTAAAGACTGGGAGAACTTGAAAGCAGCTCAGTGGAGGACTTCGGTGTTTATGGGGACAAAAAGCTTGTCATGAGCTAACAGTGTGCGCTTGAAGCCTGGAAGGCAAACAGTATCCTGGGGTTGAAGGGAGACAGGCAGAGTGAGGAAGGTGACTGTCCTCCTCTACTCTGTCCTCATGAGACTCTATCTGGACTAATGTGTCCAGGTTCAAGGCCCCCAGTAACAGCAGAGCTGTTAGGGTAGGTCCTGAGGAGGGTCATGAAGATGATGAGAGGTCTGAAGCACCTCTCCTTTTAAAAAAGGTTGAGGGAAAAGAGAAAGCTCCAGGAAGATCTCGTTGTAGCCTTCCAGTACTTAAAGGAAGCTTAAAAACAAGAAGGAAATCAAATTTTAACATAGACACATAGTGGTAAGGCAAGAGGGAATGGTTTTACCATAAAAAAAAAAAGAGTAGATTTAGATATATTTTTTCTCTGGATAGAAAGAGAACATGGAGCTCTTGTGGTAATTCCATAAATGCCATTACTCTGTGTCTATTTCCTTACTTTGCAGATGACTCCAAGCTGGGAGGAGGTGTCAATCTGCTTCAGGGTAGGAAGTCCCTACAGAGAGATCAAGACAGACTGAATAGCTTATCTTGATACTGCACAGATACTTGGCTTTTGTTCTTGGTAGTAGATTTTTTGTGTCTGCTACAGTAACTATTTTTAATTATTAAGTGGCAATGCAAATCTTTTCAAAGTAATGAGAGTAGAATTGTCATTTTTATATCTGTTACTTTTGTTTTATATTAGCAATGAATTAAAACATTATTTCTACTTTTACCAAAGCAAAAAACAAAATAAAATAATACTGAAAGTGATTTCTTAGAAACAGAATTACATTTCTACACATACCTGGTGAAGAAAAAAAAAGCATTCAGTTCTAACACCTCAGTTATCTCATTTACTGAGCATTTAAAAGTTAGAAGAATTTATTTCAGTAAGAAAATCTTAATGAATCCCAAAATCTAGATCAAAAAGGTCAGCAGGTAATGGAACAACTTTCTTATTTGAAGACAGCAAGCGTATTTTAGAAATCTTCCAAAGTTTCCATTATTTAATTAAACAAACCAGTAAAAAAAATAAATTTACCACAGAAATAACATTACATAACTTCTGAATGAGTGAGCTTAGCCATTCAGAATGAAGGCACTGTTAAATAACATAAACTAAGAGACTTTCAAACTGCTTTAGGACAAGAAATACAGGGACTAATCTGCAGATTAATGTCAGTTATTTTAATATGTTGACCATCAGATGTGGATGTTGGTGGTATGGCAATACTGACCTTCCCACAAGTATTCTATTACATTTTGTTGCCATGTGACAGATGGCAGCGAGGGGCAGTCTGACAAAATTACCTCTGGCATGAAAGTGTGTATTGACGAAAACGTGTGTCACTGAATTCCTCTCTGCAGAAAAAAATTACACCCTTTGACATCACTGACAGTTGCTGATCATTTATGGAACCAAACAGTGGAGCCAGCAGTGTGTGCTTGCAGCCCAGAAGGCCAACTGTATCCTGGGCTGCATCAAGAGCATTCTGAGGTCGAGGGAGGTGATTCTGATCCTCTTCTCTGCACTCCCCACCTGGAGTACTGCGTTCAGTTCGGAAGCCCCCAACACAAGCAGGGTAAGAAGCAGGTGCAGAGGAGGAACACAAAGGTGATAAAAAGGCTGCAGCACCTCCTCTATGAGGATAGACTGAGAGAGCTTGGGCTCTTCAGTCTAGAGAAGAGAAGGCTCCAAGGAGGCCTTATATAGCAGCCTTTCAATACCTGAAGGGAACCTACAGGAAAGCTGGAGATGGACTTATTATAAGGACAGGTAGTGACAGGACAAAGGGAAATGGTTTTAAACTGGAAGAGGGTAGATTTAGACTAGATATTAGGAAGAAATTATTTACTGTTAGGGTGGTGAGACACTGGAACAGGTTGCCCTGACAGGCGGTGGATGCCTCCTCCCTGGAAGCAATCAAGTCCAGGCTGGATGGGGCTTTGAGGAATCTGATCTAGACAGAGGTCCCTGCCTATAGCAGAGTGGTTGGAACTAGATGATTTTTAAAGTCCCTTCCAACCCAAACCATTCTATGATTCTATATTAGGTAGTGCATTTCAGCAGTGGTGACACTGAAATAAAATGACACATTCTAAACAGCCATGCACAGCTGTCGGACCATGAAATGAAGATTGTATTGATCAGTTCACCCACACGAATCGGCTGTGGGTAGTGACTATATTGAAAAGTAGTGTTTTCTAGCAGAGAGTTTGTTGTATCAAACAGCGTTGTGGTTCTCTTTGTATCTCTTGCAGTTTCCATGGAAATAAATGGGAAGCATTACTTTTGGAGTAATCTACATATGGTGAAGACTGGTGCTTAAATAGGTTTGACTTGAGGATAAATAAGCTTGAATTTCCTGAATTTCTTTGGATTTTACAGGAATGAGAGAGAATAGTTGACATTTTAAAACAATTAGGGAAAAAATGCAGTTGTTTTAAATGGCAAACTGCACCTTTTTTTTTTTTTGAAAAATCAAGAACAGTTTTGCATCAGTTTTTTCTGATTTGAAATTTTCATGATGAGAAACTATTCATATTTCTAAACATTTTCAAGGAGTGTGTCGTGTCCTGGAGAGCACATACTAACTGTGGGAGGAAAATCTGTTTCATACTGTCTTCAATAGACAATGCATTTAAATCTCTGGCTTTCACATGACTTTCAAAGCCTCCCCAGGCCTCAAGGCCCAGGGTCTCAATTAAACTCAGGTCTGAACAACCACCCCTCCTCTGTGCTACACTAGCAGTGCCTGTGCTCAGCCCAGTCTCTGGCCATGACTCCTGGATTGACCTTGGTCCTGCAGTCCAGGTAACCTGTCTCCTGGATGAGCCACCTTAGGCTCATTTTATTTTCTTCTCCTTTCTTTGGTGCTATGGGGAACTTCATATACTTAAATGCTGTTATGACACTGAGGAAGTCATTACTCCAGAGGAAATGGATATTCACGGTTGGAGCTATAATGTGAGTTTATTCTTGTTACTCTTTTTAAAAGAAAATTTCAGTGGTGGGGGTTATGAAGGGAGCAGATGAAAGGATGGTCTTTAGGGAGAATTTTTCATATTTCTAGTTAGGGAGGAGGATGAAAGACTGCAAGTAATGAGTTTGATAAGGACAAGTAGTAGCATAAATTAATTATAACTACAGTTGTTAATATGATCTGGCTATAACATGATTACCTATTTTAAAACAAAACTGCATTTCTGCTAATCTGAAATTGCAGCTGAGATCTGCACTCTCAACCAGTGACCAACATTTAGCATATATCTAACAGCAACAACTATAAAAGCATAGATTTATTTTACTCTGATTTTTTTCAGAAAAAAAAGAAGTTTCTAGAAAGTTCATTGCAAGCCACATACATCTGTTGAGGCGTTTTTAATGTTTGAGTATGATAGATTTGGCCACAGTTAGGTCTAAGTTGAGAAGGTCTAATCAGCAGTGGTCAAAATGATAAATAAAAGATATCTGAAGTACTGATTCATTAACTGCAGTTATGGCAGGAATCATGCTGATTCCTAAGAGAACACGCTGATCTGAGAGAACAGTTGATCCAGAGACTGACTGTTTACTTAACCACCTAACTGTGTCTCATACGGGAGAAACCTATACCCTCATTAAAGTATTGCTTCTTGCTAGAGTTTCAGAGATGAGAATTAAACAACAAAACTTAATCTTATGTTATTAAATCTGAAAACATCAATAAGTAAGAAAAAAATTTAAAAAAACAGAGAAGTTCAGTGCACGCCCAATAGATACGTTCCAGCAAATGCTTTTTTCCCTTTATGAAAAATAGTTTGATTTTATTCAAAGTAGTCTGAACTCCTAACAAAAATAAAATTCTTTGTTATGTTTTTTGTTTTTGCGTTTGTTTTCCTTTTTATAAACAAATATATAAGGACACCAACTCCCTGTAATGCTAGCTGGGATGCAGAGATGAGGAAAGACATGAAGCGAAGGGAAGCTGATATTTTGATCTCAAAACTAGCTACAGTAAAACTCTAACATCTCATTTTGCCTATTCTGTTCCCTCATTTTCTCATGCATACTGCTGCTGCAGCCTATTTCTTTGTGTAAATAACGACACTATCAGTAAACAGAACAGCTCAAATTTGACCTCGGGTTGCTGAAGACACATAGATATGCTTTTGCTGTGCACCAGAAGGTACCACTATGGAAGTATATGACAATTTCCTTGGAGTAAAGTACATGAAACTTTGCAGATTGCTTAGATTTGACATTGACTAGTTGAGAAGGGTAGGAGTTTATCTTCTTCAAACAAGAACAGAGCATTTTTACACTGGCGTTACTTATGAACACACGGCAGATTAGTGGAACCGCACGTGAAATAATCTAAAAGATCTAAAACAAGGTATCTGAGGTAACACTGTTCTGGGTGCACTAACTGACTATAAGCCACATGAGAGTGACAGGAAGCATTTCTCAGGAGTGACCCAGAAGAGTGCTGGTGAATAAGCTAAAAGCAAATCATTGGGGTGCGTTTGGACAAAGAAAGGACATGAGATATGCTCATTATCTCAACTGTAGTGGCAAAAAATACAGAGAATTTCTACACTAACAGACGAAAGGGATAGGCTGTTTAGTTACATCTGCTTCTAATTGTGACTCAGATGGGAGAATGCTTACTGTGCTTATTAAAGTATTGCTTGAATATTCCTTCCCATTAGTAAAGCTGAAAAGCTTTTTGAGACAGAAAAGCCAACTACAACTATTTGGTGCCATTTTACTGATAGAGGAACTGAATATTAACAAAATGCTGTTCTGATGTCTCCTGCTATCTCCATACAACCTGACCCTTAATATGCTCAGTACGCAAAATGGTTCAAATTTTACATTTGAACACAGAAAAAAGTGCAATTACAACTTTTCGACCACTGTACTTCTTTGGGGCTTCTCACTCTCCTGAGATGGTCAAAATGACAGAAAAAAAGAAAGCTCAGAAGTTACCACCAATTAGTTACCAGTAATCCAAGTATAAGTCTGGTGCAACCTTGCAGATCCTCTACAAGCACCTTTAGCAATGTTCCAATGTTTTCTAACTATAGAGGGCTAGATTATGGAGGATTTAACGGTTCCAACAGGAGATTCAAAGGGGAAAATTCTACCTGACCAGATTTCATTTCTTGTTAAAGGCAAACGAAACTACAGACAAGAATTTAAAACCAGAGGATGCTATAAATACTAACATGTTTAATCTGAGAACAGAGTGAACATGGTATAATCTTTTCTTAAACAGAGTTCAATTTATGGCTGCCTAACAATGGACAAGTTATAGGAACAGGACAGAACAATTACATATTGTCTCAAACATAACTCTGAGGATAGAAAACTTAACAAATAACTGCAAAAAATAACTTAAAATTAAGTCCAGCAATAGAAATATCATGATGTGATACATGGAGCATAAAAGATAAGATAAATGTAATAGTAGGTGTAAATCTGTCTGAGAGATATCTATGAGAACAATGAACCTTTAAGTACACATTAAGGTTTACAGGATAAACACTGATAAACAATTTGTTTCTGTAGTGTAAATTGAGCTGTTTGCTCCAGAAGGAGCCAGCCAGCCTCAGCACAGGTGAGCTAATCTGTGGTGAAGAGCTCAAGAAGACCTGTGCGGGTAAAGCTGTAGGACTTGTCACAAAGGCAAATACTGAGATTGTAGCTCCCTACGTTCAAGGGAAATTCAAGAGAACTGGATGAACAACTAACAAGAGATTGATGCAAGTATTAAACTAGAATAAATCTTGAAAAGTTATTTAACCATCTACCTAGCTATTATTAAGTGAACCTAGACAATTACCAGTAATGCCTACCTGACTCTCAGAACTTAAATTTTTTCAGTAAATGAGATTTACAGGTATATAAGGCAATATTTAGCTAAACTTACTCCTAAAAAGGCACTGCACAACTAGTTAAATTTCTGTTCTCAGCCACTGAAATTACAAATCTAGAGTAGCTTACACTTTGTTCAAACAGGAATAAGTTAATTCACATTGCCTTGCATTTGCTGTGAGATATATTCATCTGTGGTTTTTAAAAAATATATCCACGGATAATTTTGTGTCTAAGCCTAAAAGGACTAATTTCTGATCCTTTTTTTTTTTTCTCTCAAATGTTCTAAGGTTATTGTGAGATCATGTTTTCAAACATTTCTGGAAGATGTTCCTCATGGTTTCACCTGCAAGTTGTGTGCATATGGTTTTTTATATTATTCATGGAATTAAAGTAGGGAATGAAACTGGCTTCAGGACATAACTGTGTTAAATGTCATTCCAGTTTGACAACACGCCTTTAACAACTATTAAATGTGTGATTTTTAGCAGCTGAGCACTCACCGGAGGCTGATTATACCTCTATTATATGACATTAGTTCACTTACAAGTGTGCTTAAGAATAAAGGATTTAATTCACCAGGACTGTAAAATCTAACAAAGAGATTGATTAGACATGATCTATTTTTCACCTACCAATGACAAGTTTTTATTTCTTCATTCCAATCTTAGAAAATTGTTTTTTATTTTTTCACTACAGAGAAATTCTGCATGTGTGCTCTTCCTGACTTGAATCGATGTAATAATCCCTTCTGGATTTAGTTGCTAAATCACTTCTTTACTGTTTTCAAACACCTATAGTAAGAGACAGTACTGTTTCAAGCAACAAATTCAATGAAAGTTCCATTAAATAAACACTTCAGTAGTCTCCTTACTTTTGAACATTAAAGGATTCAACCAAAATTTTGTTTCTTAAGTTCACAATCTCAAGGCATCTAAAGTGAATATTTTGTATAAATAATATGCAATATACTTTGTCAAACTATTTGAAGTAGAAACTTTCATTCAGGTTTTGCAACAGCCAAAACATGGTATCAATGTCAGTGTATTTTATGATTCACAGGCTGCCTAAAACATCACTTTGGTTTTTATTATTATTTACTTGCTATTCCAAAGAGAAATATGGTTATTTTAATGTCATCGTTAACCCTAAAAAATAAATAAAGCTACAGTGACTATAAATATTAATGTAGCCTTAATCATCATGGAAATTAAATTTACTACAGAACAAAATCACACAAGTAGTCCATTATAAAATGTGTATATATTTTAAGGCAATCTCATTTCATGGCCAGAGAAAACATTAGTTAGATAATTAGTTACAAATCAAATAGCAGATTTAGCTGAACAGATTCTTAATTACTCAGAAAATAAATTTAATTTTTATAATTTGGATACTGTAATGTCTTGTTTCAGTTTTTTTAAGGAAAAACTTGATTTTCCACTGTCTTTCTGTCCCTCGGTGCCCATTCTACAGTTCTTACTGCCCTTGTCTGTTAACAAAATCTGAAACGCTAACTCAAAATGTTACCGGACAATTTTAAGGACTTTAAACTCATTTATTTTTAAACTTTTTTTTTTAAACTTTTCTCTCTCATCACAAAACTTGTGAAGAGATAACTGATTGAGATAGAATTGTAAGAAAATATGTTAAAAGAAAGATTTTAATGCTTCTTATGTTTATGTTTCTTGTCACCATCAACAACTTGTCTTTCTCTTCTGAATCATACCTAATCCACTGATTTTATTGCTACATTTGCATCAAATGAACAAAAATTAGAATATAATGTGATGCATGTTTTTTAAATAAATTACAGTAGCAAAACAAACAAACAAAACAAAAAACAAACAAAAAAAACCCTGCAATACATTCCAGATGCTCTTTGATACTTTTTTTTTTTTGAGTTTTGTTTTTGTAATAGGAGCTGCTGCATGTGTTTATTAATAAAGGAAGGCATCTGTTTCATTTTGATTTTATCATGCACAATTATATTACTCTATTATTTTGAAACAGAAATAAGTGAAACATGATATTGCCATCAGGATTACTAAATGAACTTTTTCACAGTGCATTTGTGAACTTTCTGTTCAATGTGCAAACATTATTTCCAAAATTGGTTCTCACTGACATGTTTTTATACCTTGCACACAGACATGCCACATAGAGGCATCTGAAGCAGTTTAATTTGTTCTCACATATCTGATTTGGTCTTCAGATGGCAACACAGAAAGTATGATCACTAGTGTAATATCCTAACCCCCTAACACATCTTAGCCATCTTAGGGCTTCTCAAATGACACTAGATATCTGTGCATGAGGAAGTGAATTAAGTTATTCCTGGAGTCTGGAGAACTACATATCTGGATGTTTACAGGAATTTCCACAATAAAATTTCTAGCTCTCTGGGTACCCTTAACTTAGATGTTTCTCTTCTGATAGCAGTATGTGCTTCAATTGCCAGACTACATTAGAATATCTGCATTACAGACACAGAAGACAGGAATAATGAATCCTAAAAGATCACAGAAATATTTCAACATAAATAAAAAAGGTGTAGTAGGTATTATTTTGACTACAAAATGCAAAATAAAGAGTACAGCAGAATTTGTTTGTTTATATAATCTTTGAATTTACTAGTTAAAACTAGTTGCAGATTAATCTTAATCATATATTTCATAAAATCAACAAACAATAACAGAAATGAGGAGGACTGGAACATGTATCCAGCTGAGCAATATGAATTATATATAATGCAACAGAAGCTCTCAGCTTTGAATTTGGGTGTTGCCTGCAAAAACAAATTCCACATTTATCCTTTCAGCTACGAAAACTGCTGAGCATAGGTTTTACAGCAACTGTTCACAGTGCAGTCAATGGAAGAATATTCTCTAAACTGCTTATATCTCATGAATATTCTTTAAGCTAAACCTCTGCTGAAGCCAGAAGGATTCCACCAAAACTGCTAAGTGGGAGTAATACTACTGTGATCTTATATAGTTATTTGCATATTTTTGGTAAATGGTGGCCCACAAACCATAAGCTGTCTCATGTAACAGGCAGTGACAATATTATGACTTCCCAGGCATCAATCTGTGGGAGTGATAAATAAATCCATATTTTAAAACTTTAACCTCTATCTCAGCATCACAAAACTGTTTATCTTGCTTAAAAACAACACAAAACATGAAAATAAACTTTCAAATATTTTATTCTGCTGGAAGAAGTATTAATAATAGGATTTTAAAGCCTTCTAGTAGAGATGTCTGAAGTGATTTATATGTATCAATGCCTGCCTGCCAAAGCATGTTGAGATGAAGCATATAGCTAACTACATACAGCAGCGCACTACTCTCGCTTAATGCGCAAGGATTTGTCAGCTTAGTGACAAACTTTATTGTAAGAAGATATCTGCAGTACTCATCAATCAAGAGTACCTGAAGCAAACAAGGTAGTACTAGCAAGTGTAGAGTTAATTTGCCTCAGTCCATAATCAGGAAATTTTAAGAAATTAATGGGTGACTCCTGCTCAAGGATTTCTAACGTGGCAATTTAGATTTACTTGGTTTAGATTCTCAAATCAATAAAATCTACATAACCTTGTATTTCACTACATCTCCAGGAAGTGCCCTTTTAGAGTGTTGCTCTTTGAAATACTTTACATACACTCATGTAAGGATGCTGTTTTCCTTTCATGTATCTTTCCTTTGGCATTAGGCACATAGACTGTTTTTTTCTAGTATTAAGCTAAGAAAAAATGTTATATAGCCTTACCTTACTGAAACTACATGCACGCAGAATGCTAATAGTTGAGTGTGGTTGACAAACGAACTTTGTTCAGTCAAATCAATTGTTAAAAACACATTTTTTCTGAGTATCTAAAACCTTGCAGACTTTTGAAGTGTTTGAAATCCTATGAATTGCATTCTCATTTAAAGTGAACGTATTTACACTTCCGTACAAGTAAAATCCATATCTATTTGTATTTTGTTCTGTAATAAAAATTGAGCTGTTTCTAAATGTCATTTACAGTTAATCTGTCTAATATTGAATTCTACTTACACCTTCCTTTAATGTTCTTGTCAGTCTGAAGGCAGAACAGAGGGATGGCTAAGGGAGGCTGAGGACAGACCTCATCACTCTCTACGAGTGCCCGAAAGGAGATTGTAGTGTGGTGGCTGGCAGTCTCTTTTCTTGGGTGACAAGTGATAAAACACAGAAAAGGTACATAAATTACACCAGGGATGTTAGAAGAAATGTCTGCAGGAAGTGATGGGAATCATTTCTCAGTCTTTCTAGATCTCCACAAATGAATGGTGACTGTACACATTTTTTACAGTACTCCTATACATTTTCCTATCTTTGTCTTTATTCATCTCCTACTGAAGAACACAGACTGCTAAAGGAATTAGAGGAAAGGCTTGATTCATCACACTGAATTACTGTTTTGTAATACATTTTAAACAAGCAAGATGATCTAGAAATACTCATATTTTCTCACCGCTACTACAGAAAATTCATGTGTTCTTCATCTTCATGCCTCAGTTTGGTGTGACTAGAATTGGTAGAGCCATAGGCTGCACTGTAAATAAACAGGAATGAGGCAGATAGGAAGGGTGACTGTACACTGACTTTCTTGTTTAGGAGAATGGGGAAGCCCTGCTTTCAAGCCTCTGTACCTTTGGGTAAGATGGAGATTTTTTTCTTCAGTGTCACCTGTTGTCACCTGTTGACATCTGTATGAGGAAATTTGGTTTTGCAACCAAAACAGAGCTGACAGTATACCATTATTTTGGTTGTTACTATGCACCGGTTTCACGCAGTTGAGGTCTTCTCTGTTTCTCATGCTGCCATGACAGCAATGAGTCTTGGGATGCAAAGGAAGCTGGGAGGGCACGCAGCCAGGGCAGCTGAGCTCAAATGAACAAAGAGATATATTCTACACCACATGACGTCATGCTCAGCAATAAAAGCAATAAAAAGAGGAAGGATGAGGGGCTGGAGAGGTGAGAGATGTTCAGAGTGATGGTGTTTGTCTTTCTAAGAAACTATTACATATGACAGAGCTGTGCTTTCCTGGAAATGGCTAAATATCTGCTTGCTGATGGGAAGTGGTGAATTCATTCCTTGTTCTATTTTTGAAACTGTGTGCCGTTATTGTTTTACCTATTAAACTGTTCTTATCTCAACCCATGAGTTTTCTCACTTTTACCCTTCACGCTCACACCAAACTGAAGGGCAGTGAGCGAGTGTCTGTGTGGTGCAGAGCCGCCTACCACAGATAACCCACAACAGTGGACTGGTCATAACTGCGTGGATTGGTCACAAGAACCTTTAATTAAAATGTCATTACTGTAAGCTCTTAATCATGAAAAAAAAAAAAAAATACACGCTTATGTAAATTAATGGAACATTAAGTTTTCATCAAGATAACTTCCTGAATGAAGCTTCAGATTCACTGAGAGAATGGAGTACATTTCTATTTTCTTCTTTGTTCTCAGTGATGGCTTTGAAAGGTACATGTAATTAATACTAATACCTAGAAAACAGTCTTTGGGAGAGAAAAGTGGTTTTAGTTACTCAAGTTCACAGCTTTTGAGTTTGCCTGAAATACGATAACATCTAGGTGCTACATAAATTTAAAATTCTGTAGACAATTCATTGTAAATAATCTAAAGAAAAAAATAAGTTTAGATCCATTTCAGCAAATCAAAATATGTTTGTTTGTGCAGAACAAAGTGGTGCAGATATCTAGAAGTTAATACCATTCAAGCTGCCGTCAAATAGCCACATGTTTTTAAACTAAAAAACAGTAGGTAGGATGAGACATCAATGAAAAATGGTAAGAATGAATCTGTCCTTGAAGCTGCAGATCTACACCTGCCAAACCATTGTTTCCAGTAGACCTGCAGCTGCTGTTTTCCTGACCACACCTGCAAAGTCTAATAACTTTAATCCCAACTCATAACCATGAATCATCACAGCAACCCGAAAGTGCAAATGTACATATCTTCAGACACCTCTCTGCATTGATGGAAATGTTATCATCAAACAGAAAATCTGCATCTGAAGAAACTGGTTTGAATGAGTTGCACAATTACACACTAAATACTTTCTACCTGACACAGAGAATAGTTCAGTAAAAACAAACTCCTTCCTGCCAAATCCCCTAATCTGAAATTGCTGTATTTCAAATTATGCATAGAATATCAATGAGTATTCCACAATAGAAGACTATAAAATTATTTTTTCTTACAATTCTGTCAATAGAATAACTATGCTGAAATTAAAATGAATAAATTGATCTCTTTCCATGGATGAACAAATACCAAACGCTAAAGTAATAAAAGTAAGTTATGTCAGTGAGTTCTAAAAATCCTTACAATACGTGCTGTGCACTCTGATAGAGCAGTCCACAAATGCTATAAATGCTCCTTCCAAATCCATCATATTCACAGAATCACAGACATATACAAGGGCTGGTCCAAAAGTAATGCCTCCTATTTTATTACGTTGGCCCACGATGTCAGAGGTGGATGCTGAGGGTATGAGAGTAGAGGATGAATTTTCCTGTCAATATTCCATTATATTTTAATGCTGTGTGACAGATATCAGCAGAGGACAGACTGACAAAATGATCTCTGATATGGAAGTGTGTATAGAGCAGAGGAGTGTCACTGAATTCCTCCACGCAAAAAAATGGCACCCACTGACATTCCTCAATGTTTGCTGAACATTATGGAGACCAAAGAGTGGATGTGAGGAGAATAGGCAGTGGGTGGTGTGTTTCAGCAGTGGTTACAGCAAGTAGGTCATGTCTGCTGGTACAGATATTTATGAGTGCAGAATGCAGACTTGCCCATCACTGGCTAAAATGTACAGATAATAGTGGTGACTGTGTTGAAAAAAAGTGTTTTGTAGCTGAGTTTTTGCTCTACCAAATAGCATTACTGTTTTTTAGTACCCGTTGTAGTTTCCATGAAAATAAATCAGAGGCATTACCTTTGGAGTGACCTATGTAGAATATCCCAAGTTGGAAAGGAGCCACAGGGATCTTCGAGTTCAACTCCTGGCTATATAGGAGCACCCAAAATTCAAACCATGTGCCTGAGAATATTGCCCAAACACGTCCAGAACTTGCCATTACCACTTCCCTGGGGAGCCTGTTCCAGTGCCTGACCACCTTCTCAGAGAAGAACTTCTCCCTGATCCATAACCTGACAGTCCCCTGACAGCTCCATGCCGTTCCTTTTGGTCTTGTCACTGTCACCAGAGCACAGACATCAGTGCTGTGCATCTGCTCCCTGTGAGAAGCTGCAAGATGTCATGAATCCTCCCCTCAGCCTTCTCTTCTCTGGGCTGAACAATCCTAAACCTCAGCCATATCCTCATTCTCTGTAGACCCTTCACCATCTTCATACACCTCCTTTGAACGCTCTCTCTAGTTGTACATCCTTCTTCTATCAAGGACTCCAAAGCTGCAGCTAGTGCTGGAGGTGAAGCCACACAGCACAGAGCAGAGCAGGACAATCCCTTTCCTCACCCAGCTGCAGTGCTGGGCCTGGTGCACCCCAGGGTACAGTTGGCCTTTTTGGCTGTCAAGAGACACAGTGAAATATTATTATAGAATCAGGAAATCATAGAATGGGTGAAGTTGGAAGGGACCTTTAAGATATCTAGTTCCAATCCCCCTGTAATAGACAGGAAGACCTCCCTCTAGACCAGGCTGCTCAAAGTCCCATCCAGCCTGGCCTTGAATGCTTCCAGGAATGGGATTATAGGTCACACTGGAATAACATAAAACTGTGGTACACATTAACACAGTTTAGCTTATTTAAGAATAACTAAATTAATAAAAAAGCTTTTATGTATTATTTAGTATTTATTTATTGAATAAATCAAAATTAAATAAATCTTTCCATAACTAAGAGCTGAATAAAAAATGTGGAGGCTTTTTATTTAAGTTTTTTTACAAGTGATTTTAACACAGCAACATCTCGATCACAGAATTAATTAGTCTCAACTCACTATCACATCACAAGTTAATTAAATTCTGTCACTGTTTATCAGTTACTGCATGCTGTGTCCAAACACACGTGAACATATTAATAATAAAACTAGTTGAAATGTGATCTCTTCAATATGTAGCATCTGTTTCTCATCCTATTTTCCTAGATTAGAAAAAGAAATTAGAAATTTCCAAAAGCCTGAGGAGCCAATGTGGTTAAGTAGTAACATCGATCAGAATTCTGACAGTAAAGCTAACTTATTTCTGTTGATGAAATTAGATGGGAAACAAAATAATAATGATAAAAATAAGGAATAAAAATCAACCAAACAAACTGAAAAAAAAACAAAAAAAAGAAAAAAAAACCCCACAGAGTTTTGACATCCAACATATCAGCAACAGGCAGACTTCTGATTCCATTTCCCGGGCAGAGAATATTGCCCAAACACTTCCAGAATCTTTGACATATAGGAGATGCACTTTTCACAAAAACAACAGTCAATAATAAAGTGCTGAGGACATTTAAATTACATTTAAATAACTCCTGCTTTCCCCCCTTCCACTTTTCCTTTACAAAAGGTACTGTGTTATGTATGAATAAGGTAAAATCATGAAAAAGATGGCACAAATAAAATTTACTGAGCGTAAAATTATTTATCTGTGAGATATCACTCATACCTCCTTGTACTACAGATGTATATGTATATATTGTATATTAAGGGCATTTGCTGAGACTTCAGCAATTATTTCTAAACATCTAATGAGACTAAATGCAATTAGTTCCATAATCACATATTTCTAAGAAAATAATAATAGAAACAAAAAACTTAAATCCTTGATTTACTTCGAAGAACTCATTTTTTTTATTTCTGTCAAGTCTCTCAACTTGTCTTGTACACTGACTGCTAAACAAAAAAAGGCATCTTCCCATTCTTTTTCTTCTTATGATGGTATTTTTTTGACGCACTTAAGAAAGCTTGACAGAATGAGTGTAAGAACTGAACAAATTTCCATTTTTGTGGACCTGTAGAGAGCTATAGCCAAAAAATAAATAAAATAAAAACATAAAAAACCCCAAGAAATTGATAACAGAAATACTGCATTAATGGGCACTCAGTGGATGAGTCATGCTTGAAAAGAAACTACACAGAAAAGTGCACATGTCAAGGTTTTATAAATATGGAAAATATAATTATTTACCCAGCTTTTTTCAGTGTTCTTTCTCATTTTCCATTTGCAATGAATTTCAGTCACAGAGGAACACATGCATGTTCCCAGACCAGATGTCTTCTTTTTACTGGAAACAAATTCTGACAAGCAGTCACAAAATGAAATTGTTATAAATATAAAGAGGGTTGAAGCAACTCTATGCAGTGGAAAATAATAAACTGTCTGGACAATTTAAACCTCTAATTTTCTGTGAAATACATAAGAAACTACTGTTTAGTAAAATGTTTGTTCTGTAGTATAAGCTATTAAATCAGCCGTGATATTAGAATAATAGACCAAAGATACTGATGTGAATGTAAGTTTAAAAGCAACTTCATCCACTGAATGTATTCTATTTCAAGGAAACTGATAAAGAAATAAAATAAGGATCATTAATATATACATGAATACATAAGGTATCTTTGGAAGAATCACACTAGCTTCTGTAGAAGCAATAATGCCTTAACATGTTTTATCCAAAGGTATCAGTGTCTGAATATGATATAAGCAATAGTTACTCTGTTTTCTGATAAATCTTTTCACTTCTTCCATTGAAGTATCTGAAAGAACGTCTTGTTATAACGGCAAAAGAAGACTTTTAATGAATTGATAACTAGTGAAAAGATAGAAAAAGGACTGGAATGGTTGGCCATTTTTCATAACAAAGATGCATTTACTGAGAGAGGCATCCCTAAAGAACCTGTACTGCACAGTTTGTTATTTACCTATTAAGAAACACATTTAAATTTCTAGGGATAATAGGTCTTATCTAATCACGCAGATTTAAGAAAGACGTCTTTTAGTGATTGAATAACATATTTAAATGTTAAAAAAGTAAATAAAATTCAGCATTGACAATTTTACAGTGAAAGAGATAGGAAAAAAATCCAAACACATAAAAAGCAATCGATTCTGCACCTTCTGTTACTGCTTAGAGAAATGTCTCAATTAATGGTGGTTAATTTTCCAAAAGTCAATAAAATATCAAAGGAAAAGAATAAATAAAGGAGGAGAATTCATTTTTAGGTATTATTATGAAAGGAACCAGTAATCAAACATAAAATTTTGATAAGATGCTATGCATGCCAAAAATCTGTCAGCATGGACAGAATGTATTCAACTTCTCAAAAGAAGTGCTGTGATAATGATTTAATTTAATCCTCTTCTTTGTTTCAACATTCCAATTTTACTCTCACAGTAAAGGTTGTTGGTTTTTTGTTGCTCTTTTTTTTGGTACTTAATCACAAGATACAGGCTCAAGGTTTCGGAAGGCGGTGCCCTTGTTTGTTTGTTTCCAACAGCTTTTCAGCATCTTTTTCCTGCAAGAATTGAATATTAACCTTTTTGTGTAAATGTGCACTATAATACACAGCATGCCATAACACTGATTGGATTTAAGAGAAATGTTTGTTAGAACCATCTCTTGAATTACATGGTATAGATTTAAGATGATGCCTTGGCTTGCATTTTATTCCTAATTTTGCCGTTCATTAATTGCTGATTCCTTTCTGAAGTCAGTTACTGGAAATATCTTTTAACTACACTCCTTCCAAATGAAGAGTCAATTTTTTATAACTTTCTGGAATCAAATCTTCTGAGTGTGAAACTCTGAAAATTTGTATGCAACCAAATTATAACCTAACTGCTATAAAATAAAGCTCTGCAGATTTTCAGCAATCTAGGCAACTTTTACCTCCATAGAAAACTAGAAGTAAAGACTCTGTCCATAATCTGAAAGACTTAAACAGTTCACGGTTGTGTGACTTACTTGAGGAAAAATAAGTGGTATAAATTTCTGCAGAGGCTATACTCTGTTCTTCAACACAGAGCAACATGCACTGCAATCATTAATTGGACTTAATAGGAAAGACAGACTTGTGTTGTTTGTCACGACTGGAGATTTTACTGTTTTCCGTTTATAAAGTAGTTTTCATGAGGCAACAACAGTAAAGCACAATTCTGTGGGAAGGGAAGGGAAGGGAAGGGAAGGGAAGGGAAGGGAAGGGAAGGGAAGGGAAGGGAAGGGAAGGGAAGGGAAGGGAAGGGAAGGGAAGGGAAGGGAAGGGAAGGGAAGGGAAGGGAAGGGAAGGGAAGGGAAGGGAAGGGAAGGGAAGGGAAGGGAAGGGAAGGGAAGGGAAGGGAAGGGAAGGGAAGGGAAGGGAAGGGAAGGGAAGGGAAGGGAAGGGAAGGGAAGGGAAGGGAAAGTTTTTTTGTTCTGAAGAAATTCTTTTCTCACATTAACATCCTCCCCAGCTTGCACAGTCAGTGGGTAGGTGACCTGTATTTCACACTGCTGCAAACTACTGAGCAACTGAAGCATGAAGAGGAAGTAAAGACAGATCAAAATAAGACGTCTCTCATTTCAGTCTTTGAAGCTATTTATTAGTTGAAAATTGGAAACAAAAACATTGAATACTGTCAATCATAATAGTTAAGAAAGCTTTTTATTAATATAGGACCCTAAAACATAGTTTTAGGCACCTTACTAGTGGCTAGAACTTTGCTTAGTTGAAGTATCCCAGACCAGCTGCGCCTAAAAGACTCCCTGTTACAGGGATAAGCCTTCACCTTAGCTTTCCCAGAAGTTTTGTTGTTGTTCTTTAATTCTAGTGGGCTCACTGCAGCAAAGCAGCATTGTATATACAGTTGCAGTTAAGTGAGAACTAATCCAAATGATGCTATTTAAATGCACATTAAAAAGGGGCTCACAAAGACTTCAATCTGAAATACACATTAACCATTTTCCTCTTACTCGTTTTCTTTTCAAATACTTTCTGGAAGATAAAGCTTTTAGCATTGCTTATTTCAAAATGCATTTATCTCTGAGTGATTATACTCTTAATTGATGTTGGAAACATGCATACTGAAAATATAAAAGTTCTGCAAATGTTTCCATGTTTCTGTGTTTCATATGACTAATGTAACCTTTTCCAAAGGTTATAACTAACCTTTTGATGGTCCCTTTGTCAAAAAACTGAGCGGTGACATTGAAGCTGGTTCTTGAAACATGAAAAATTCACAAATGACTTCAGTGCTTTCTTCTTCGTGCTAAAGAACCCCTTTCAAAACATTCTTATTCAGCATCTTGCTTCTGCTGATGTATTAAACTTTTATATCAGAGTTAAACTTTTATAAGGTTTAAGGTTATAAAATATTAAGACAAGAGTTCGGCTTGTGAGAGATTCTGCTTAAAGGAGGGAAAGTATACCTACCACAAAAAGCAGAGAAATTCACATTTCTTATTGCTTTATAGAGACACTTTTTCTTTGGTGTTTCTAGGGTTTTTTTTTTCATTGTTTGCTTGTTTCTTTGTCTTCTTACTTACCTTCTGGGGTTTTTAATTTTTTATAGCAAATTTACAGGTGTAAGAATTTTTATTATAAGGCTCTGCAATGTATAATTCTTGTTCTCATTCATCTTTTAATTAGACCTTTCTGCAAACTGAGTTGCGTTTTCATCCTAATATCTCTGCAGTAGTAGCTGTAATTTCAAGTTACTCTGTGAAAGATCATTTTTGCTGCCACTGTGTATTCTCTTAATTCTTCCTATCTTTTTCCTTAAGCTGAAGTTCATTCTGCCTTCCTAGTCATGAAACACATCACAAAGGTACAATTCGGATTCTCTTTTGGCCTAGTCTATTCAACACTACATATGCATGTACAGACTAAACGTATACATATGTATGTATATATTCCATAAATCGCTTTTTTTTTTTTTTTAAAGTGTGCATTTCTGAAGCATGATCCATTCCATTTCATTGTAGACATTTGATCACATGATATATGCCAGCTTAACAGTGGCTGATGTATAAGCGTGCATTGCTCTCAGCTGGATATAAAGAGTGTAGGAAGACACAACAAAATCAGTCGCCTAAAGTGAACTGAAGTATTCTGTAGTGAATGGTGATCCTCGTAATACAAAAACCTAAAAATGCCTTTATAAAATACAACTGAACTTTCAGTTCACTACCAAAATTAATATTCCGCTCCAGAGTTCACATTCTTCAAAGCGACAAAACAATAAATATAAAACCCACATACCGTTCTGGGTTCTTCCAGTACAACTAATGTCGAGCCCTTCACAACAAGTTTTGGAGCAAACTGAATCATCCACACCCTCCAAGACCAGCTCCTTTCAGGTCCATGGATGCTAAGCTAGTTGTAAATCAAAAATATTGGATAATACAAGACAACTAACATCTTTCATTTTTCTGTTTTATTGAATAAAGTGAAACTCAACATTTAAAGTTTTCAGTATTAGGATGTGGACAGATGGTAGCAAGTGAACAAGCTGACCTATCTTAAGATATCACTGTCTCTCCACTGACATACAATAACTGCAAATGCTCCTCGATTGATGTAGCTTTGAAGCAAAATGAATTAAACTGCCATGAAGACAGCAGTAGTTCAGTTACCTTACATCTATTTTTTAATGTTGTATTATTCTATACATTCTCAGCTCTATTATTCCTCAGCTAAAACATAAATCCACTGATTTATGGTCAATTTCATATTAAAGAGTCCCAACAATCTCCAGTGTTATAAGGCAGGCTAGTTTTTAACCAAGACTTGGTTGTTAATATTCTGCTTAAAACAACAGAAGCGGTCGGGCTTGATTGCTAATACATTTTAGTTCTCTTAGCTGAAGCATAACAAGATGTTCTGTTATTTGTTCACAGTTATATACTACCCTTTCACAGAAAAATTTGGTGGTGGCATGCCAGCTGCCATGTTCAAATGCTGTGTTTTCCAAAACTTACAGGAAAATAATTACTTGGAGTACTTGTCTCAATAATGCAATATTCAGTAAAGGCTGAGATTCAGCAGGTACAACACAAACTTTTACTAACATGGTTCTGAAATAGAAACAAAGAATAAATGTTCTGTGGTTAAAGTACCATACTCCAATTTTTTAATTTCGTAAAGATATCTTGCCGACCTTAATTCTGTGGTGTATCTAAAGCAGGTTAACAATAGTACAACTTGAGTAAAAGTAACCTAAATCTATCCAAATTCTTGAATGCTGGATCCTCTGTTACTTGCATAACCATCTGAAGCTCTGTTTGAACAATATATTAACAAGTTTCTGCTTTTCCTTATTCAACTAATGCACATAAGTTCATCATACAGATATAACACTCCTTTAGCGCAGCACATCACACATTCTCTTTACCCAGATAAACTGTATGCAATTGTATACAATAATAAATCAGTAAGTCCATTAGCTAGATGACCACTGGACTCAAAGCCTTTTTTTTAAATTAACAAAAGTAAATTGGGCAAAATCCTATTAGTAAATGAATACATCAGTGTAAAAACAAGCCTGAAATAGCTCCATTGCCATTAACTGCCTGCAGTTTTATCCAAGAAAATTTGGCAAAGTTGACAAATTGTTTTGGATCTGACAATCCAACAGACAATAATAATACCATGAAAAATCCTTGTAGATCAAAACAGGATAACTAATGATTTAGTAGCTTTTCTAGCATGAATCTCATTTACTCAAAATTGTTCTAATTATAATGTAAAACCTACAGATTGTTATTCTATTCCCAGAAACTTTTCTTATAATGTTTAGTTAAATTAATTTGTAATGAAATGTAGAGATTTAAGAAGAAATGCCATTTTAAAAGGTCATACAGCAGGGCCAACAGACAGCTTGAAACTAAAGTCTTAGCAGAACGATACAGCTCTTCTGCCCCTTTTAACTAAAATGGCATTTTCTGATATAAGATAATATGTCTAATTCCCCTTTGACACTACGTCTTACTGAGCATTCTGTAGCAGTAAGGGAGAACAAGCTTGAAAGAATACGTTGATAGTAATCTAAAAGCTTTGTTTTAAGAATAATGTATTTGTAAAAAGGACAAGAAATATGGTAAAGTTGTAAAGCAGATTAAATTCTAGGTCACTGTCAATGATATACCAAGTATATGTAAACATGGAACTCTAAAAAACCAGAAAACTAGTTTTACAGTTGTCAAGAATACAATTACCAGAAGCTATCAAGAATTGCCATAAAGAATATTTCTGAAGCCTTGTTTCAGAGTTATGATATGTTGTATTGATGTTTTACAGCCTTTAGAAGAAAAATGTACTTTCTCTAAGCACCACCAGAGTTTCCTCCAATCTATTTTTATGAAAAAGGAAAAAAGCAATATCATTATTTGTACTTTTTTTTCAGGGCAAAATGGAATAAGTAATATCCAAATAGGAAAAAATAAAAAGAAATACAAATCATTTAAAAAAGCGTTAGATAAAAGCTATCTATTTGATATTTCAATATGGTCAAAAGGGAGGAGGCACTGACAAAAGAAAAAAAATATGTATCATGTAGTGAACTGAAGGAATCTATTCTACTAAATAACTAGATCCAAAAAGAATTAGAAATGTATAGAACAGAACAATGTTGTGGCTTCTGAAATTAGTAGTTTCTTGTTTCCCAGACTATCTGTATTTACATAGACAGAAACAGAAAAGTGCAGATATTTGAAATACGTAGATTCTTCACCTTTTCCCAAGTAAAAACAGACATACTGATATTTTTCTGTGTAATTAAGGCCACTTTCATACTTTCCTTCAAAACTTTTAGCAAACAATATTATCTGCACAATACTAGTCAAAGCACTTATCATCTGCTTGTAACAGAATGCTCAAACCATCTGTTGGCTATTTTTTTTTTCAGCTGATGTTTTCACATGCTAACATGAAAACCAAAACAAACCAAAGTAAAAACCCTGAAGTGTATTTGAGCTTTTCCTACAGCACAGCAATCATAGGAGGCTATATGTAGAATACTGGGACAGGCTAGGAAAAAAAACAAGACCCTGAAGAGTGAAGATATTTGACTTCACTTATGTCTGGCCATCCTATCTTGTAGTATAACAATTACTTTGCAAACAATACTACGACTAGTACTAAATAAAAAATAAAAAACATTTATTCCCAAAATTCACACTTGTGATTAAATAATCTTGTTATTTTTCAGTTTTCTGTAGCTTAAAATTTTCCTTTAATATTTTCAAAATGTTCCTCTTAATGCACACGAGAATTAAATTCAGTGGCAGAGAAAAGAGTTAAGAAGCATCTATATCAGTACTTAACCACTGAGATTTGGAAGGAAACCCTCTGATGAGTTCCTCTTTCAGGAGGAAGACTTTCAGAAGGCTACATGAACTCCTTCCTTCCCTTTCCCAACCTCTTTTTCCTACACAATTCCCAATCATCTACAAGCAAAACAGCGGTGTCCTTGCTTAGATGTTTAGTTCTGCAAGATACTGTCTCCATGCTCTGTACTCTCTTATTAAAAGAGCATTAAGAGCCTTGCACATAGAAAGATGATAATACATTTTTAATCCCCATACAAAATGTTTGCATTTTTAAAAACTATCAACATTTGGAGCAAACCTTTTCATAGAAAGATGCAGGCTGATTTTTCATGAAAGATTACTTAATACACTTCCTGCTCCAAAGCAAAAGGGCTGTCATGGTTAGAGATACCATGTTTGGCAGGTGTTTTTCTAGTCTATTCTTCTAATCACTTACATTTAACAGTTCACAGGGCTCCCAGGAAATCTGTTCCAGTGCTTCACTATCTATAGATCCTGTTACCTGCTGATTGTCTGATTGTAAGTCTTCTCCAATACTCCCTTCACACGAGGACTAGATCAATACTTTTATCAAATGAAAAAGGAAAATACGCTTCCTATAGCAATTTTTTGGTTTACCATGTTTTTCAAAACTTCAGGCTTTTTCCTGGAGTTTCTCCAAAGACTATCCTTGACTATATAAAGGGGTTGACACTCTTCCAAATGATCTTGTTTCACGAGCTATGTGTCTGTCTGTATACTGCTATAATTATTTTTTTTAAGCTGCAGCGTGGTATTGTTTTCTCATATTTTACTTGTTCTTCACTAACTGCAAATCTTTTGCAGAACTGCTGTCTACTCATTTGATCCCGCTGTGTATTTTTCCTGATTATTCTTTTGGCAGAATACTAAGTTGAACTGTTCTATATTCATTTTTCAGAGGCTGTCTCTTTTTTTCAGGATTATTTTATATTCTAATTATACACTGTAACACACTGACAAATCTTCTAAGAATTTTTCCATTTTTCATTATTTAGTCATTAGTGACTGTAATTAAAGTACTTGGCCCAGAGAAAAATCTGAAGAATTCCAAGTGATATATCCTACAATTCTGACACAAAAGCAACTATTGTTTCTATTTCTGCATGTGAAAAAGGCTTTCCACTTCCATCCCTTTTATAGCAGTTTTGATAAATTCCATTTCCACCGTAAATGAAGCATTCACTTTCATCTATGTGTCAATCATCCCAAATAATATATTTTCCAACAAAATCCACTAATCTTTTAAAATAAAATAACGAGAGTTAAGATATGCAAAACTCAAATGGGGAAGCTTAACTATAAATACGCTGATGAACAGTTGTTTATTGAAACTTTTTTTAGTTAAAAAAATCTTCTGAAATGGTGCAGTAGTTTTACATCCTATGTCTGTCAGTAGAATACTAAAAAATGTATTTCAATCAAAATATTAAAGACTCTTCAGTCCATTTTCTTTCCTTCTCTCTTTCCTGTTATAAATAATATTCTGAGTTTGTACAAACCATTACTATTTTTTTTATTATTATTTCTTTTGAGGTATTTCTGTTCTGCATTTCAGATCATTGGTATAAAAACCAGGCTATCACTGGAAGTTTATTAGTAATAAAGACTAAGACAAAAGAATGGACTAATAATTATTAAACAAAAATTCAAATAAGTACGTAGAGTGGGCATGGAAGATATACTTGATGCATATTACTATAATATTATGTGATAGATCTTTTTGTAAAAGGAACCTTTGGGTCATTCACAAATGATCATAATTCAGCTGCATGCACAGAAACCTAACAATATCTGTGAAGATGAATAATGAATGAATGTACACTAAAATCCCTACTGTTTCCAGTTTAAAATCAGAGAAATAAGGAATTTGAGAAAAAGTGGTGAACCAGATCAATATGAAAACACAGAATAGTGATACAGCTAACCTGTCTACAAGATAAAAATCACTTCTACTTACACTGGCAGACACAAATTTATGAACAGAAAGCTGCAAATCTGATGTTATTTTTGCATATTCAGATGCATTTCTGCATATTTTCTCCACATTTACGATACTTGCCAAAGAAACTTAGTAGAACTTCTATGCCCTGAAAGAACTTCTTCATCACTAAACTGTAAGTTATTCTAGGAGACAGCTTCAACAAAAACAAACACAATAAACATATCTATTATGCATGTGTCCTGCATTTCTTTTCCTTACATATTTCTACACCTCGTTTACTAAGCTGAAGAGTACCAACTAGGATCCTACGAACAATTCAGCCCTAAGACTTTATTCAGAAAATATCATTTGTTTGGTTATACCTGTTTTGTGAAAGTTACCCTCTACTTGTGTTTTGGCCTCTTTGAGCATTGCACAAAGCTCCATTACAATAGCAGCAAAAAAAAAAGATACCATGGGCTAAAAACAGAGCTGCGTTCCCCATGTAGTTAGAGTGGGAAGGAGGATAAAAACAGATGATAAATCCAAGCATTACAATAGGTAGATCATTTCAGTCTTGGTAATACATAGTAAGACAGAAAGCTTCACTGATGTAGTGGAAAAAAAAAAAAAAAAAAGAATGTCGAATCATGCATTCCATGGAGTGAAGCCAGTCACCATTAGGCAGTAAATAAATGCCATAACTGACAGTCAGTTCAGTGTGATAAAGATTACTGTTTTAGATGAAGGAAACGATTCTGAAAGGGACTTTTGAAAAAGACATTTCAGTCTTTCAAACTCGTTTTTAGATAATAGCAAGTACTGAAACAATGCCAAAGAATGAAAGAGAAAATGCCTTATTTCCAATGAGATCTAACAACAAATGTTTCATTTCCAATATTCATTTTCATTTAGTAAGCAGGAACAAATGATTCCAAATTGAATTCCAATACATTCAGCATTGTACTAAGTCTTAATTCTTCCCCTAAAGTGTATTTTGATTTGTTTCTGATATTTAAATACTCATGTTCATGCTTTATTTTCTATTTCATTTCAACAGCTCAAGTTAAGAAATTCTGCTTCAAGTAAAATATATATTAAACTCACGAACTGATTTAACTGATATACCTGATCCAAGGCACCTTCATACAGACACTAGGTTAGGATAGATGTTTTCTGATTTCTCTATGAGCTTGAACATGAGCAGATCATAATTTACCCCTATGGCTTAACTTTTACCTTAAAGCCCACAGACATATCAGTCCAGCTGGGGCAAGTAGAATGAATAAAATTCCACATGATATAGCAAAAATGGAAATGTAAAGATTAGATACGTCTACGAAAGTGAAAGGACTGTGGACTCTAATTGCTAAAGAAGGCATACAAGACAGCCAAGATGTAACTAACAGTGGGGAAATTAACCTGCTAGGAAATTCTGTGAAAAGATTATAGTAAAATTTTTAGAAAAAAATTTTCACCTGAGAAATGCAAATTTAAATGGGAAGAGCTATCTCCTAAGCCATTTGCAATGATGCATAATAAAATATGTGAAAGGGATAAAAAGCAGGTTTTAGAAAGAAAAGATCAGGTGCTAAGAGTATATAACCTATATGCAGCATCACCATCCGTATGAATTTAACACAGATTTCAATGATTTTTTCCATGTATGTTATTGAAGTGAATTTCACAAAAATAGGATTGAAAAAAAACCTTATAACTCATTTATTATTAACTATAAAGGAATGTAAAAAGTATGTGCATGTGCATATGTGTATACATATGCATTTTTAGTTACATATTGTGACTTAAATAGAAAAATGTAGATAATGAAGATTTAGATGTCTACATGCAAACATGCATGTCACATTTTAGTAATAAAAACACTGTTTTTATCAGCCACCAGAGTTTATGAATGCTTAACTATAAGAATTCAAGATCAATGACCTTTTCCAGAGATAGCTACTCTTCTCCGTACTTACTGTCTCATTTATCACAGAGAGCAAACAACATTTTCTTTTCTTAATTATTTATGAGCAGTACCTTAGGTCCTTTGGTTTGTTCAGTTCAGAGAAGAGGCGACTGAGGGAAGACCTCATGGTGGTCTACAGTTTCCTCAGAAATGTGGAAGCACTTATCTCTGCTCTCTGACCCATTAGATATAGCAAAAGATACCATCAACATGGCAGCAGTTCAGGAAAGAAGTCAGAAGTACAGGGCAAAAGTGGGTGCTGGAAAAAGAACACAGGAGTGTGAGGCAAGATATTAGGAAGAAATTCTTTACTGTGAAGGTGGTGAAGACACCAGAACAGGTTGCCCAGTAAGACTGCGAATGCCCCCTCCCTGGAAGCATTCAAGGCCAGGATGGATGGGGCTTTGAGCAACCTGGAATAGAGAGAGGCATCCCTGCCTATAGCGCTGGAACTAGATAATGTTAAAGGTCCCTTTCCAGTCAGTGGAAGTGGAAATTCTGTAAGAGCTCCATTAGAACGGACAAAGGAGCTGGAGGAAACACTGAAGTATTCAAAGAGCTGGAAATAGTGACAGAAAATGAGAGGTCTGAACAGTTTTTAAGGACTTGCTTTATGTAAGCATCTAGGACAAAATATAAGAAATGGACAGTTCTGTGGCAGAGTAAATCATAAGAGAAGTCAGGAAAACCAAGTGAGACTGTCTGCATGAAGAGCCCAGGATTTAAATCAGACATAAAAGGTTGAGACTGTGCAAAGGAAAGCATGCTAGGATAAGATCCAGAAGAACAAATAATTAGAACAAAAAGAGTTTAGAGAGGATGAAATTAATGGAACTAAGTTTGGGAACAACAACAAAAGAGAATAAGCGTGTGCCCGCCACGAGGCTCTCAAATGAAGAAGATTCTAAAAACTACTATCCCTTCAGCTGCCATAATCCCAAATCTTTTGCATAGACCATACAAAACCACCAGTGTAATTTATTCACACAGCTAAGAACTTCCTTCTGTTACTAGTTATTCTACAAAATCTAGTGACAGCGAATCCTGAAGTTTCAGTCCTGCATCCTAGGGAGGACAAAATAAAAACACATGACTTCTCTTCCATTTCCAGTTCTTTCTAAAACTAAACCAACAAATAAAACTGTTTGGAAAAAAATAAATAAAAATAAATTAGAAATGCAATTCTTCAGGTAAGCAAAGCCAAAGACTTCAAATTATGAAATTCCATAACTGGAGTAATAGAGAGGGCTCGTGAGTGGTTATGTTATCAAAGTAAAGGTTTGGATAGTTTAAAGCAAGTAATACCATTCAATGAGCAAGGAAAGAGTAAAATACTGACTGCTTATTAAGTGAGTACTATTCATCTTGCGGGTTGCTTAATAGGTCACGTGAAAAAAGCTAACATGATCACGCAAAAACTCCATTATAAGCACACAGGAACTGATGGCTACGTAGGAAATATCAGCACTGGTATTTTTCAAGCTTTTTTGAATTGACTTTAAATCTTAATTGCAAATCCATTGTGTAGACTATCATTCTTGACAGTTTTTTTTATATAATTAAGATAAAAATTTACACCTTTTACACATGTAAAATATCTGCATGATTAATCCAATAGGATGTTCTTTAGAAGCACACCAAACCAAATTAATAAAACAGAACTCAACCTTGCTGTCCTTTGACAAAAATTCTGTAATATTTCCCAGAATATTAAAATTAAGGTAACTATTTAACTTAGATGTGAAAATAGTGTAGCTGCAAATCCCCAGCAGAGGAGTTCTGTATATACATCTCATTGGAAGAAAGAATATCAGAACAGAATTAGGGTAACGAGAAGAAGTAATCATCCAGAAAAAAAGTTTGGGGATACAAGGAAGAGGCAGAAGAAAAAATGGGGAACAACAACAACAACAACAACAACAAAGCAGCAACAAATATATTAATACCAAGCATAAAACCAAAACATCCTTGTTGACCTGCTTCTCACATTACACACTGCCAGTGCTGAACTCCTGAAGATCTACTACTCATTACATTGGAAATATTGTGGGTATGTTGCATGTTGAATTCTCACTGTTTTCACGAAACAAAAATGTTGTTTTCCCAATAGTTCTAGTGTTTTTAAATAGCTGTAAAATATGTAGTGATAGGACCGGGGGGGACAGTCTGAAACTAAAAGGAGAAATTTAGATTAGATATTAGGAAGACATTTTTTACTTGGACAGTGATGAGGCACTGGAACAGGTTGCTCAGTGAAGCTGTGGATATCCCACCCCTGGAGGGACTCAAAGCCAGGCTGAATGAAGCCTTGGGTGGCCTGATCTGGTGAGTGGCAGCCCTGCCCACGTGAGTGAGGTAGGGCTAGATGATCTTTAATGTCCCATCCAACCCAAGCCATTCTATGATTCTGTAATTCTGTGATTCTACAGTTTATGATTCTGTGTTCAGTAGAAAATGCTAAGGGGAGCCATGAGCTAACAGTTTTATACTCACTGTACCAAAAAAATGCAGTTGTTAGCCTGAAGGCGTGCTAAGAGTTAAGACTGTATGGCTGTTTACATACCGAGTAGCATCTACCATTCAGGACTGAAGTGCAGTTAAATATAAATATACAAATATATACAACTATATATCTCTTCAATAAAGTAGAAAAGTTGGCATCATTTACAGAAAGATAATTTCTACAAAGAGCAGACGTTGAGGCATAGGAGGATTTTTGGACCACGGAATCAGGCACTGCGCAGTCAAGAACACCACCAACATATTTGCAGTATTTGATCTCTTTTCAGATCATTCAAAATTGATATGGATAAACTAAAGATATTGGACGGAAAAACAAAAATGAATTCTCGGACTGTAAAATATCTTAAATGTTTTCATATTTCAAAGTGACATATTCATTAATAATACAATATCTTCACTATTTTGAATTTCAGCAAACTTTAGCATATGACTTTGAAAGTCTATTATCTATTGATGACTAGATGTGCTGTTTCCCTAGCCTCAAATGAAAACCATGGAAGAAACTGGCTACAAAAACCCAAAAGGAGTAAATCAAGTAAGTATTACAGAGCACTTATATGGTGCGATGATTTACTGGTGATAGGTGGACACTTAGACTGGATGATCTTGGGGTTCTTTTCCAACCTCGATGATTCTCTGACGAAATTCATTCCAGAAGGTAAATCCTTACGGACAAATTAAGTGGTGCCATCAAACTCTGTAAGCATCCGCCAGTATGTGGGTCTCTGGAGAAAGTCAGTAGTACACAGAATACACAATCTATACAATGGCATTGTATTTGTGGTCGTTCTTAACCCATTCTGTTCAGAAACCTTGGAGAGTAAACCTTTTATCTTACCTCTCTTTATAGTTTATCTTAATAATATATTCTATCAAATCTGACAAGCATTTAATGATCTTTGAGTTCCCTTCCAACCTAAGCCATTCTACAATTCTGTGATTCTTCCAATGTTTACAAAAATCATAGCATCAGTGATCTTTCACCTAATAACATATACCGTCATTCAACAGCTGTTCCACATTTGTTCAAACGATACAGTTACTATGAAAAGAACTCCACTGATAACATGATTCAGAGTCAAAAGCTTTATAAGATATTCCCCGTTTCTCTAATTTGCTCTATGAGAAAAAAAGCTGAAATCTGATGTACACGTACAGCCACGTCAATCAATAAAATGCACAGTTGTCTATCTAATAAGGTATTTGATGTTTTACTTTCAACGAGAAGGACGTAAGTTATGGCATAAGAATGCTTGATGTCTCTTTTCTATTTAGAAGCAGGGCTGTATGTTTATTTTCCACAGGAAAAAAAAATAGTAGATGACAAGGGAGCTAGCAATAAAACTGCCTTAACCATCATGAGGTTGGGCAGTCAGAATTAAGCCAACAAAGAGCTTCTTATCATCCTCGTGAATTACTATGAGTATGACAGTACTTCTGGAAGCTTTGTCTAAGCTACATTTCCCTCTCCAAAGAACTTTAATTTGTTTGTGCTGGGGAGTGGGACCGAGAAGGAAAGAAAGGGTTCAACACTGAAAGACGTTCCACTTGAAACTGTTAGAACCTGCCTGCGACTTTCTGGTTCTTACATCTTCCCAGGTTATCACTCAACTGACTCTCCGGAATTCTTACATTTCTCTTAACACCATTTAGAGGCAGAGTTCCCGGAGTGGAGACGTCGCTTCTTCAGCCTTCACCTGACACCTCAGCGCGCAGAACCATCACCGCCTCACACCCGCATTCGCCATGAACTTCTCCGAAAGTTGCGTGGCGGGAGCCGGCCACGGCAGCAAGCCACGCTCAGCCGGGACCCCGGGGCCGCGGCGTCTGAAACGGAGCAGCCCCGCTCCCCGGCCCCCAGCAAACTTTCCTCCGCGCTCCCCTCTCCCGTCGCTCCTCCCATCCGCGCGGCGGGGCACGGCCTCCCGCTGCCCCCGTAGCCCAGGCGCTGCCCTACCTGTGTTCGCCTCCGTCACCTGTTGCGTGGCCCCCGCCATCCGCGCAGCCCCTCGCCGCGTCCTTCTGCTCCGGCGGCTCCAGGGGCTTCTCGGGCTCCCGGGCGACCTCCATCCCGCCGGGCGCCGCCTCCTCCTCTTCTTCCTCCAGGGACTCCACGTAGAAGACGGTGCGGGGCGGCGGGGGCCCCGGGCCGTGCCCCCCGCGGGGCCGGCCGCCGGCTGGCAGCAGCGTCCCGTTGGGCGGGCTGGCGGTTGTGGCCGCCGAGGAGGAGGCGGAGGAGGAGGATTTCTTCCAGAAGGCGCCGTTGCCTCTCTCCTGGCTCTTCAGCAGGCGGCTCTGGCTGGGCCCCCAGTGCTCGAAGCCGCTGTCGGAAGGCAGGCAGCCCATCCCCGCCGGGCCGCCCGCCGGCGTGGGGTGGCTGAACAGTTTCCAGCGGAGGCGAAGGATGTGCTTCACGTCGAAGTCTTTCCTGCCGGAGCCGGACATGGTGCGGCGGCGAGCGGAGCTGAGGACTCAGGGCGGCCGGGCAGGGCGGGCAGCGCTGCAGGGCGAGGGCTGGCAGCCGCCGGCGGGAGGGAGATGCGCGCACACAGCAGTGCGGAGAGAGAGAGAGGGAGGATGGTGGGATGGATGAATGGATGGAGCGATGCACGGAACCGAGAGACACCCAGCACGGGGAAGGGAGAGGAAGAGATGCCCAGAGCTGACGAGAACTGCACGGTGATCCGCGGAAAGGGGAGGAGAGAGAGAGAGAGGCAGAAATGAGAGACACCTCTCAGGGGAGACGGGCACTTGGCGAGAGAAGAGCGGGAGAGAGAGGATGAGAAGAAGCGGTAATTTGATGAACAGGGGAGAGAGCTGAGCCGGTGCCTGGAGAGGACCGGCAGCCACAGCCACAGCGGGAGGCAGGAGCTGGCTCTGCCTCCTGGAGCTCCGTGCCCGAGCGTTGCTGGAGGAGGACAAGTCACCTGGAAGCCTCTCTTCTCCACCTCCCGCCTTCCCATGCCATTTCTCAGGGGAGTCCCATGCCTGCAGTTATCTGGGATAGCAAAGCCGGAGAGAGCTGGCCCAGGGTTAAACCAGGGTTCCTTTATATATGCTGTATGTAGGAGGATGGGGGCGGCGGGGGGGGGGAAATCACTGAGGCTGTCAAGGTCCTCACTGTACAATTTTCTCTGTGTCTCTCTCGCCAAGCCGCCCCCTCCCTTCCATGTGACGCAGATGTGCTCTGGGGCCATCAGTGTGAAGAAACGTAGGAAAAGGGTTGCTTCAGTCATTCTCATGCAAGTAAGTCGGCAGGTTGCTAATTGTCTGTCACATCCCCTGCTTCCCCCCCTCCTCCCCCCCCTCCAGCACCTTGCTATTTTGGTTTGCATTACACTATACAATACTGGGGGGAAAAAAAAAAAAAAAAAAAAAAAAAAAAAACACGGAACAAATGCAGCAGTAGCAGTAAACGCAAGAGCATGAATCACAGGAGTACAAACTTAATAGACTGCATGCTGACTGGATGAGGTTACAGGTTAACGATTTATTCTGCAGGTTCCATTCATTAGCCTCTTAGCTCAGTGTTGCTGTACCAGTAGAAAACATAGGCTAGACAAACAGTGTGTCAAACTGAGATAGAACTACACATCTGTTTCTTACCTTTTATATATGCTCTTAATGCAGTCTGACAGTGCTAAACCCAAGGGAAATTCCTTCACAACAGAGAAATCTGTTTGGGAACATCCGCCCACATGGGACGGATGTCACAAAGTATTCTGTGCATCTGGGACATGATTCTGAAATTAAAAGCTTCAGGGTGAAATGTGGGAGAGGGATACTATCCTTGAAAACTGCACTACGTATAATCACCTGCAAGCTTATACATCACAATGCATGAAAAATTGCCAGAAATAAGGCAATGTACAGAGTGTCTGAGATCCATTTGTGCCTTACAAAGTAGCATTTTAGAAAAAGATATGTTTCTAGGATAGTGTTGAAAAAATGTTAAGTTTCCTCAAGGTACTCTCTGCTTTGGTCTGCTTCATGCGTGCACTTGTGAGCTACAAAAGCTTGTTATACTAACTCATGATTTCAGGAATAAAAGTTGAAGGAACTCTTTCCCTCAAGTTGTAGTGTTCTGACTCCTCGTTCATAGAACACTGTAGCTTTAAAAATCCTCCAGAGAAACAGAATTCAAACATTAATTAACAAGTTCATTAGTGTTTTATTTAGTTTGTCACTGCAGCTATACTTCTAGTTGCAAGCATTAGACTTTCTGTTTTAACTTTGATTAAGTTCTTTAATGAACAGAACAAGAAATTCAGAACATAAACTAAATTTTCCACTGTGCATTTTAAGTATTGATTTATGCCACAACTGGACTGCAAACTCTCTCATGTCTCAGTTTTGATCTCAGTATTCAGTGCTAAAGAAAAAAAAAAAAAGACAAAAACCCTTTAAAGAAAGAAGAGATGGTTTGTTTTTATCTAAGAACTGATGTGAGTGAATATGTGCTGCTTGGGAGAGCAATGAGAGGAAGAGTGCAGAAATCTTCATCTAGAATAGAATTAAACTTTCATCATTTCAGAAACTTTATAAATGCACCTCTTATGAAAAGATATGTGAAATCATCCATAATGAACGCGTAGTCAATGCCTGGTTACAAACTAGAAGAGATGGGACTATGTACTTATCAAATGGTATTTAATACCTCTTAATTCATTGGGAATGGTTTGAGGAAAATTGCCTGTTATCATACTGTAATTCTTATGTAAGATTAACGTTTGATTAACCTTGTCTTAATGCATCAGTTTATCATTTGATGTGAGTAGTTGATAGATTTTTATTTAGTTTCAACTAAGCTATGTGGCATAGATTTTTTTTCTGTTACTTGGTAAAATATGAATGGTAATGTATTGTAACTTTTTTTCTAAATGTACTTCAGCACTCAGTGAATATATTACAGATCACCCAACTAAGTGATTCGGTCCTTTATCAGCTTTCCACTAGAGACTAGCAAGCAATTATGAAGAAAAAAGTAAAAATTATTTTGAGTTGTTATTTCAATTAATATCAATAACTGAAAGAGTCTTGCATTATTTTTGTTTAATGATTGAAGTCTCAGCTTTTCAGTGTGTTCTATGTTGGGTTTTATATGCATTGCAACACTACTTGATTCCTTCTCATTTTAGTACGTGTGTTTTTTGCAACTAAGCGATACATGAATTTAGTTTATAGATTTGCGTTTTCACCATCATCTTACAGTTGATTTCAGTTATGAAAATGTATGAACCCTTCTCTGTCATCAGAAGAATTCTAGAAAGCTCTCAATCTTATTCAGAGCACATTCGCAAGTATAAATAAAGTATTTTGTCAATGTGCAGTGAACAAGAGCTGCACCAAAAAAAGCTACGCTGGAGAAGTATCTGTTGTCACTACATACACTTCATGAATAAATCGTTTTTCTTAGAAAATATGAGACTGTTTTTCTTAGTTTTTCAGAGTTTCTTATCTTCATGTTTCCCTGCAAACACTTTTGACATATGCCAGCGTGGCAAAGGACATATTCTAGACTACTTGTGACAAGGTGAACACAAATGTCTTTAAATTTCAGCTGAAATTTCTTGTTACATGGTATGATTATAGGTTATCTAGACTTAGTGTGCTAGCATGAACTTTCTCTTCTAACCAGGAAAAATGATTCCCTATTGTAAGGTCTAGGGACTTTGCTCAAATACAATACACAGCACAAGCAATTATAGTAAGATTAGTTTATTTGTAAATGGTGTCTTAGACTGCGTATAGGGGGTTGATATAAACATGTGAATAAATTTGTAAGAATAAACATCTCTAAGCTACTGAAGGGAAACATTTTGATATCTCGTAAGTTTCCATCCTTACCCATGAAGCGTAACCAGGGTAATAATAAATGTGGATAAACTGTTAAGTCTGTTACACACTAGAACATTCTGTTATTACGTTGTGTTTTTTGTTTATTAAATGACATATTTCTGAACTCTTCTCCTCTTTCAGCTTCCCCAGATGAACAACTACACAGAGCTTGACTAAGTTTAGCAGCTTTGTTTGCTAGTGCTTATGGCATTTTCTTCTTCATCTTTTTAGTTAGGTTAAGAAATAAAAGAAGAAAGTCTTTAGGTGTCTGTTGTGTCAGATTTCAGAAAGTTTCATTTTGTGTCTCTAATGCTTTGCAGACCAATTAAATTCACATTTATGTCCTGAAGAAAATAAAAATTAAAAAAAAAAAAAAGATTTATGCTCATTCTTTTTAGGAAAAGGGATCTAAAGATATATATTCTTTTAATAAATCTTCAAAGAAAAGTGAAAAGGATTTTGTAGTAGTTGCCCAAATTGGTCAAATTTGATTAAACCCCTTTTTTCCTTCTTTCCATTGCAAACCTTGTTGACATGGGCCTAATTCTTTCCTTTGGTTGGTTTTCACATTTTACCTTAAGCAGTGTTATACCCTGTACCCCAACAAGAACTGGTGGATAAATTGTAGTTGCATTTATTGATAGCTCAAAGAAGCAACAGACGAGGCTTCATACAATGTAATCTGCTAACATTCAGGTTCTGTATACTTGTCTCCACAACCATTTACACGAAGTCCAAATGCAGGTCTGAAGGTGATGAGTGGTAGTGAGTATTACTGAGGACCAACCATATTATGGGGGCTCCTCTGAAAGCAACATCTCCTGTTTGGATTAGGTTGGACCACAGCATCAGAGATCAGAGTTGATGAGGTAGTAGAGGCTGAAGTTCCTGCTAGTATCTTGGTACATTTTGTTACCCTGTGACAGATAGCAGCAGAGGGGCAATCTGACAAAATGGCACAGAACAGCGTATGAACCAAAAATTTGTCAGTGAATTCTTCCATGTGCAAAATATTGCACCCATTTGCATTTGTAGACACTTGCTGAATGTTTCTGGAGTCCAAACAGTGGATGTTGGCGCAGTGAGGCCATGGGTGTGTTTTTCTACAATGGCAACAGCAACAATGGGTCAGCTCTGTTGGTGCAGACTTTTCAAGCATGACATTCAGGCTCTTGTTTGGTAAAAATGCATAGCTAATAGTGGTGTCTGGGTTGAAAAACAGTGTTTTGTAGCTGAGAATTTGCTCAGTCATGTAGTGTTATTGTATCTGTTGTAGTTTCTGTGAAAATAAATTATTTATGGAGTGGCATACATAGTAAGAGAGAGCATTATTAATAAAAGACATACCTGACAGCAAACTAAAAGCATTAAGGGTCATTTTATCATTTGATTTTAACCTGTCATGCATTTATAATCCAGAAGACAGTGAATCTTGCTGAAAAAAAAAAGCAGAAGTGCCTAGAATAATGATAATAGAATGAGCAGTTTTAAAACAGTTCTCACTTGAATGAGAGAATTTTGACATGAATGAATGAGCATGTACTTCAGTTATAAAGATGCTGATTTTGTTGGTGGTTAATCATGTATTCAGAAGCAAGAGTTTGAAGGTTTTAAAAAGATGCTGTGAAACATTCTATTAGAATACCCAGGCTAAAGAAATTGATGGGTCTGCATGTCCACTGAGAGGTAGAGACTTACAGAAGACAGTGACAGCATCATGCATGATAAAAACATAATGTATTAGACTTATTTTTTAAACTTCTGTCATATATAAAGCTTTATGAAATGCAGATATATTCTGAGTCAGTATAGATAATAAAAATGTAGAACTGGAAAAAGATGACAATAATAAGTAACTAAGCAGTTGTGCATAATGTACGCCTATAATGCATCGATGTCAGTAAGAGGAGGAGTTTCCAGTTATTGATCTGATTTTCCTCCCAAAATACTGTGAGTATTTCAACAGAATTGACTGAACTGTAAGATTGCTACACATAGAAGCTGTGATTGTTTTCTAATGGCAAGAAAGACAAAACTACAAAAACAGCAAGCCAGAATTTATTTCTACATCAACACTTGCATAGGTTTTATCAATACTGAGTTTTCAACTGAGTTTGTTTTCAGATAATTTAAAAGGTCAAGTCATGTCATTTCACAAAGTTAACAATGAGTTTGGATAGTACAGGATAGATATCTGTAGCTGTGGTGCCCTTTAGAGAGTAGCAAGAATTTTCAAGGCTGTGTGAAGTGGGGCCCTGGGCAGTCTGATACAGTGGTTGACTACTCTTCTCATGGCAGGGGTGTTGGAAAGGGACCTTAAAGATGATTTAGTTCCAACCCCCCTGCCATGGGCAGTGCTGACAGCCATTAGACTGCCCATGATTCTATGCTTCTAAGCCATTCTATGATTCTAAGAATTACTTCTCTGAAGTTGTTACTTACTGCCCCTTTCGTAATGCTGGGTAAAAGAATGATCGATTAATTGTCCCCCGTGCTGATTTGAACAAACACATTTTATTCTTTACCTCAGGAGCCTAGAAGAACACAGCTCTTACGCTGAGGAGCAGTTGCTTCTTAAAGTTGTATATCCCAAAAAAAGCAGTTTTTAAATGGTCAGAAAAATTCACTTAGGAAGAGTAAATGCTACATTATTTGTCAAGAATAAAAATTCACAAGTAAACTATGTCTTGAGAACATAGCAGTATAAAATGGCAGAAATAAAGATTGCTTTTTTATTCCTAATTATTTTTACTTTTCTCGTGTTACTCATTATGCCTTTAGGACATTGTCTTGAAGTGAATTAAAAAATACTGAGGTTCTTCAATTCCAAAATCATTTCCCATAGTTTCTCTGCAATAATTATCACTTCAGTGAGGGATACCGTGTTCATGCATTCATACCAACAGTTTTCGATGGCTGTAAATTACCTTCATTTGAAAAAAATTGTCAGTGCCTTATTTCCAAAATTACGTTCAAGAGAAACGGCTAACCTAAATTCAGTGCAGGCTCAGAAGAGCACACACCTTTGTGCTTCTGTGCCAGATTTCACCATTTGGAAGTCATTCATCTGTACCATTTGCTAATGCACATGGAAGCTGCTACTGTCAGTTGTAGGTGATAGCATTTCAGTATCACAGATGCAGTTCACAGTGCATTTGTGAATTATCCATGGAAATTCTGGTGATGCAAAGAAACAAGATGCTTGTTCTAAGCTAGATTCAGGAAATGGCTGCGTTTTGTTCTTTGACTCTGAACTCTTAAGAAGTGCTTGCTTTCATGTTCTGTTCAAAAAATCTACAGTTCCTGGTGATCTTTTTTTTTTTTTTAATTTATTTACAATCTGAAGTAAAAACTTCTGAAAATTATGTATCAGAAAATAGCATCAATGAAGTTTGAGTATAGAATATGAAATGAAAAAAGTAATAGCAGTCTGAGTTTACCATTACACATATATTAGTAATTAAGTTAGAATTAATTATATTAAACATAGCCAATGCTGCTGGCATCAGATAGACACTACTGTTAAGGCATTATCACAGGCACTGAAATGGTTTTGGTTTGTACAAACAATCATTCTCGGAAACTAGTGCAGGAATTAGCATAGGAAACTCACTCAGTAGGCACTTTGGATATAGTCAGTGTTTTAGAGGATAAGAGCAGCAAGCCATATGGAGGTAAATTGTGCCATGGACTTTTGGCCTGAGTCCTAGAGCCTGAGCAGAGCAGAAAACAGGCACTGGGGGATTTTATTTGCTGTTTTAGGCATGACCTTATGATACTTATATTTCTGTTTAGAGGTTCCTTTGAAGTAAAGAAGGAAAATATGTTTTCAGGGGTTTTCACCCTTGAAAACCTGTAAGAAAATGAATGATTAGATTCTAGAGTTCTCTTAAGAAAGAAAGTCAGTAAGAATAAAAGCAGATTTGTAAAGCTGTATCATCAGAGAAGTTATCTTTTGAGCAACTTTCCACGTTGATATGGCTTTCAAGTTGCTGGCATCTGAATAAGCAGCAGTCTTAATGTCAGAAGACACTGCGATGTAATGTGAATACATCAGTCACTGAATACAAAGGAAAAGGTTGTTTGGCTGAGTTGAATAACAAACATGATTTGTGATATTTACTTACAACTGATACTAGATATTTTGTAATGTTCCTGTGTGCTTATATTATTTTTAAAGGAAAGTGTTTGTTTGCTTGTTTGTTTTAAATAAATGTGACTCATGTTTATTTCTTGCTTTCTTTGATAGAAATATATACTATCCTTGTAGATTATAATATTAAAAATCAAAATCCTTGATCTAAGAAACAACATTATTCTTGTTGCAAGAATTTTGTCAGATACTACTATTTGCCTTCTAAATGACTTTAAATCAGAGTATAATAATAGGTATGTAGAAAGTAGAAAATACAAATATTGAAAGAAGAGAATATGAGTAAGACAGTTGGAACAGATGACCACTAGAAGTCCCTTCCAGTAAAAATCCATTCTGTGATTCTATGATTCTCTGTGTACATTTTTTCCCCCTTTAATTATTTTGTAATTCAAACAAGGTTATTGTAATTTCTTGAACAATTAGAAAGGATATTCTTCTGTACAGATTCCATTATACCTATAAGAGTTAAAATAATTTAGGATCACAAATTGCTTCATATTTTCCCCTTTCAACAATTTGGTACAAAAACAGTAGTTGTACGGACACTATGAGCTCATTGTTGTTTGTTTATTAAATGCTTTAAAAGGCATTACCTTATAGTATAGTATAGTTTCACATACTTAATTATTCTTGCATACAGACTGGCTTTCCTACTATGATTTCTCTGATTTTACTTTATTAACTACACTACATTTGTAACCCTTTGGCTGCAATCATTTATCATGGGATAATGTCATAGATTTAACTGTCATGAGACCACAATTTCTGTCACAGTGAATATGTTTAACTTCATATACTGATTTAGTTACTTGTCACTTATAGTCTATATATGAATGTCACTGTAGAATTAGGAAATAGAGATGAACCACTAACATTTCTTTAATCTAATATTTTCTCCTGACAACTGAATCAACTATAACTGTTTTTGGCAAATGCTTTTTTGCTTTTCTAAAAAATACTTATGATAGAAAGTCTACAATTTCCCTAAATAATTTATTCCGGTATTTTATAAAAGTTAGAGCAGCTATTGCAGCTATGTGTAACTAACAAGTAGGTCTGATTGTAGATCTAGCTGGATGGCTAGTGTGTCCAACTGTCCAATAGGAGTGCAGTATCTTTAGACATGCTTGAACTTTATTATAAAGAAACCTATAAAATACTGGAATCTGAAGACTTAAAGGAGAGGCCTTTGAGTGTACTAAGCTGTAATTGATGGAATCATTTTGATAAACTTTTGAATAACTGTCTTATTTGCGATAAAACCTCATGTATTTGATTTGAAAGTCAGGCTGCAGTTTTTAAATGGAGGCAACAGCAATCTTTCATATTCATTTCAGCTACCAGGTTGTTACTGTCAGCTGTTTTGTATTGTTTTGGTTTTGAATGATTCAAATTTTCATGTAGTTTCCAAAGCTTATGCCAGTTTGAAGTGCTCTGCCAGCTGAATAATGTATTCTATTTTCTGTGCAATTGGACTTGATGATCTCTGAAGATTCATTCCAATTGTTCTGTCCTATCCTGTCATACATGAGAAAGTTGAAAATGTTAAGAGAGTTACAGTGCAGACTTTGCCTATGCTCTGGATATGTATTTTTTTTCAACTATTTGGAAGTCAATATATAACTGATCCCCATTAAAGTAAAAATGAAAAAGGAAAAAAAAAAAAAAAAGCGAAAAATCAACCTAACTACATCTAAATACATTTAGATATCCCTATTTTAGCAGTTTTTTGACTGATGTCAAGTATATTGTAGATGTATTAATTTAAAAAAATAATTAAATAAATAAATAAAACTGTCTTTTCACCTTCATATGTGTGAAAGCTACTGTAAGTTTCATGGTATTTTTTTGAAAACTGATATTTAAGTGACTAAGTACATAGCTAGATAGCTGTAGATAGTTATAACCAATGGGCTGTCATGCTAAGCATCAATACACTTGCCATTTCTAGTGACCGATCCCTGATGAGTCTCAGTTAGCTGGGCAGATAGTAGTCAGGCAGAAAAAATGCCTCTGTGTTTTTTGGAACAATGCTGAGCTACCATCTTCTGATGTTCTGACTTTTTCCTCAAGATTTCGTAGCATTTTTTTCATACAGAAACTGTTATCTGTTGATGATCACAATCTCAAACACTTCCTTCTTGACCCCTTGACATTTATACCATTTCTAGTTTTTGGATAGAAATAATTTGTTTCCCAAAATAAAAGACAAAGAAAGAAAAGTTATTCAGTAGTCAGTAGAAAGTCTTGATTCGTGAGCGCCTTTAAAGGTAGCTACCTATTGACATTCAGTAGAAACTACTGAAAATCTGGGAATTATAGGTGCCCTCATTCACAAAGCACCTAACCATTAATCATAAATTTAAACACTTTGTTGAACAGACTGTATGGCAGTCTGAATGAACTGGCTCATATACTTTTTAATACTTAGTAAAATGTGCAGCAAAATCAAATTGTTTTTCAAATATAATTTAAACTTCATTGAACAGAACTTGTATCTTGGCAATAGAAAAAATGTATCTTAATTAATAGGAATTAATATGAGATGCTCTGCTGATTAAGTGTGCATAACTATTCATTAACATTTGGTAATAAACATTTATTGGAAAACACTCCAGTATGACATTCTTTTATATTCACGTAAATTGCATAGGATGTAATATGTTGGATTGTTTCATGTTTTCAGTTTTAAAAATTGATAAGCAAAGAAGTGAAGATCCAAAAAAGCATTTTACAAGCTGAAGTACTGCAGTATTTATTTTCGTTACCCAATTTCAATATTTTTTATTATCTTACTTTCACCTATAGAAAAAATAAATGTATCATAATTGAAAATAAATACTTTCATCCACAATGGTGAGAATATTAATAGCTGGAAAACCTATATAAAGTAAAAATATTAAATAAGAACTCAGAAGAATAAAACTAAATAGTCACTCACATGAGCTAACATTACTCAAGACAGACATGAGTTAGGTTTCTTCACAAAAGTCAGCTTCTGAGCTGAAAGCCCATTTAATAGTGATTTGATCAAATTTAAACAGTGAAGTTTATGGTGTTTTTTTTTATTTTTATTTTTTAACATTATGTATTCTTCAGGATATTTCTGTTGATAGGAACAAAAAATGCAGGCCTATTAATGTAATATGTTCAAAAACAAACAAAGCAATTTACAGATAAATCTAAGTTGTTTCGCTTCTCTGTTAGTCTTTCCTAGACAATGCCCTTTTTATTGTTGTTTCTTTGAAGAAATGTAGTGTATGTTTAAGAGTTCTGGAGTTGTCGTGACCACCATTCGCACACTCTTCCATGTCCCAAGCAGTGAACCAATGAGGTACTGTTGAAACCATAAATCTCCTGACATTGTGCAAAGAGGTAACATTGATTCAAAAAAGCCTTTGAAAATGATCTCTCAGTGTCAGAATTGATGAAATGTTGCAACTTTAATGAATGTGAGTCCTGGTCACTAGGAAAGAGAAGCTAGCAGTGGTTAGTAATGTGAATGCTTTGCATATGGATTAAAAACAGATATTTGTTATACTAGATTTATACCACATAATATCATCCTTCTTATACTTGGAGAGAGAGTTTATACATCCCAAGGATTTTTTTTTCTTTTTAATCTGCCTCCATATTTTCCTTTTTTTACATATTACATAAATTATTATGTGATAATTTGATGACACAGTGTCTGCTTCTATGTTCTGTGCTGTATATGGAGTTTGAAATATTCTATATTACGTATTTTGTTTTCTTTATTGCATTTTTTTGTCTTTCTTTATTGTATTCTTGATATCTTAAAGTGCCATGTGAAAATTCTTCACTGTATTTTTTACAAGGGATGTTCTGAAAGTAATGCCTCCTATTTTATGATATTTGCCCACAATATCAGAGAATATCTGACAGAACGATGTCTGACATGGAAGCACATATGAAACAAAGGTGTGTCACTGGATTCTTCCATGAGGAAGAAACTGCATCCATTGACATTCACTGATGTTTTCTGCACATTTATGGAGACTAAACAAAGGATGTTGGTGCAAGGAGGCCATGGGTGTGCATTTCTGCAGTCACAACAGCAACAGTAGGTCACCTCCGCTGGTGTTGAGTTTTATGAACACAGCATGCAGGCTCCTGTTTATTACTGGGGAAAATGCATAGCTAGTGGTGGTGACTGTGTTGAAAAATAGTGTTTTGTAATGGAGAATTTTCTCTGGCCAATATTATTATTGTGCTCTTTGTATCTGTTGTAGTTTTCATGGAATTAAATAGGAGACATTACTTTCAAAGTGACCAATATAATATTGGAAGTGTAGGATAAACTTGTAGAAGCTGGGAAAGATGGGAACTTTCATTTTATTAAATCCACTTTTAATTGTTTCTAGTTAAGAAAAGAAATTGTAATTAATTGAGCAGACTTCTGTTGCTTCATTTTGAAAGTTTATGTTTTTTCCTTGTTTACATTCATCATCATATTCTAAGGTGAACTAGATGAATAGGTAGTTATGACACAAACATTTTGTACAAAATCTGTATGATTTCATGACAGAAGGAGAGAAGGTATGCAAAACATATTTAGGCTCTCAAGTTTACATGATTATAAGGATGAAGGTAATTAATATTTAGTATTGTAGCAATGGATTCAGCAACAGTTGTAGCTTTTGAGTCTAAACCCAATAAATTGCAATTTTTCTGGTCTATTTTGTATTTTTTCTACTCCACCATCTCCCTGGGTAGCCACTCCAGTGCTTGACCACTCTCTTGGAAAAGTAGTATTTCCTAACGTCCAGTCTGAATCTCCCCTGGTGGAACTTGAAGCCATTCCCTCTAGTCCTATCACCAGTTACACAAGAGAAGAGGCCCACCCCCAGCTCACTACAACCTCCCTCCAGGTAGTTATAGAGAGCAGTAAAGTCTCCCCTGAGCCTCCTCTTCTCCAGACTGAACAATCCCAGCTCCCTCAGCCACTCTCTCATAAGCCCTGTGCTCCAGACCTCTCAGGTACACCATAAAAACTCAGAAAAAAAAATATATATATACGAGTAGGTTTGAACAGGACTTCCTTTTCTTATTGCAGTAAATTTCATATATTTATATTTTATAGGCTTGTTGCTGATACATTTAAGGAGAATTTCAGTCCAGTGATGTTGTGTACTTACAAGCACGCATTATCTAATGTCACAGTAACTAAGTGCCATTTAATCACAATAAATTCAATATAATAGTTCGAGTTCTTCCTTAGATACCAGAAATGAAATATTTGAGATCTCAGGCAAATTTTTGTAGTGCTTCAATCCATCTAGTATGCTTGCACCATATTTTTTTTATATATATTTTTTGCCTGTTTCATATCTCCATCTGTTTGGCAGTAAAGAAAGAAGTATCTTTACATTAGTAGTATAAATTGTTAACTTGTGCTTGGAGGAACTCTGAACCATGAATACTAGTATTTATTTATTTTTTTTCAAATAATTTGAGAAGTATTAATTTGAACTCTCCAAACCAAGAAAGATTCATATCCACATTTCCAGTGTGTTCCTTTTTCTTATTTTGAATTACATCAAGAAATGAAAAGTTAAAAGCTGAGTTGCGCGAATTAACCTAGAAAGATCTGAGTTAAAATGTTACTCCTTTTATCAATGATGGGGACAGAGGCAGATGCTGTAAGGAGAAAGACCTATTGATTTGCCTGTCCAAGTATGTTCTTGTTAGCCAGAGAGAACCCTGCCCAACCCATCCTGCTTTTGTGTTGTGCTTATTGTGACAGGCTTTGTCTATGGCAAGATTGTCTAGCTGATATCCTCAGGCAGCACTGATCTCAAGATTAGCGTACTTTATTGCTGTTTTTTTCTTTATCTTGACCTTCCTTTATGCCACCCTTTACTTCCCTTTCTCTGCCTCAACTCCTCCAAAAAACTCTTAATTGCATTTTTTCCCCTGTTGGTCCCGGTTTTGCTTTGTCTTTATCCAAATTGGCTATTTCTGCTACCATTCCCTGTGTAACCTTGCAGGTTATTATTGATGTGGCTGTCTACTCACTGCTGGCCTATATACTACAATCCCAAAGGTCCCCAGTACTCCCTCCAATTACCTGTGAAGCTCAGCCGCTTCTCGGATAACTCTGCCTTAACCACCTGTATACACTTGCCATGCCTCATAATGCTGTCTCTAATTTATGTCATCACACTGTTATCTGTCACATCCAACAATTTATCATGTCATGTCATGTCCTGCTGAGTTAACCTCATCTCAGGGAAGGGTCTAGCCAGCAGACTTGTCATTGTCTTGCAGTCCTAAGATTCTGAGTTTTACGTAACTTACGAGCTATTTATAGCCAACCTTCATTCTACCAGCACTTGTTTTAAGTACAGACATTTTACCATATTTTTAACACAGGTAACTAGGAAGACTGAAATGTCAGTGATAAAAGAACTGTAAGAGAAGAGATGAAGTGCTCATCATTTTTGTGCACCTCTTCCTGCTGTATCTGTAGTCAGCAAACTTTTCCAGTAACACCAGTAGTAATATTTCATATTGAGGTACTTAGATAACTATTATATCACTCTATTTTTTATTCTTTTAATCAAGTACAGTAAATAAAAAAATTTCTAATTTTTTTGTTGTATCTGGTGCACTGGTTTAATGATCTGTCATGTTTTCCTTGTTACTTGTTTCTTTATGGAGTTTGACATTGTCTTCTCACTAAAACTTATCCATACTTCAGAAGCATACTTTAATATCTCTCTTGTTACAAAACAAAACTAAACTAAAAAAGAAGGAAAGCCAAAGTTCTGTTTTCAGGTTTTGTTTGACATTTGTTTTTAAAGTGATCTTATAAAGTTTACTAGCATAAGAAATTAAGTTACAAAGCTGTATCTAACAATTTTGTAGTCCACTGTGTTTATATTCTGTGTGAAGATTTGCCATAAGTAGGAGAATGAGAGATTGTAGCTAAATAAAAACAAGTATGTTTTTTAACTAATGGGCTTTAATTGCAGATAAAGTTTTGTGGCTTGCTGATCATGTATGGAGCATAGTCTGTGGCCTCTAGTTTCCATTTTCAAATGGATTTTGGATGTTAAGACAGATCTTTCACTATAATGCTGTGGCCAGAAGAACTAGTTCAGTAAGAACATAAGACAAAGTAGGCATAGTGTTGCACAATTACTTGGCATTTCCCTTTTTTATGTGGTTCTGAAAGATATATACTAAATTTTATGTTCCAGTCAGTAGCATTACTGGGCACCATTCAGTTCTGTCAGCTTTGAGAGAGATCATGATACAGGGTCTGTGCCCTAGTCAAATGGCAACAGCTTGAGATACCTAAAGATATTTGTCTTCTGTAGCTCTGTATTAAAAAATAATAATGATAATGAGGTATTTAATCAGATACTGCATATTTGTACTATTTTCATTTATTCTAGCTTAGTCTTGACATAGTACATTCAACTTCTGGAGATGGGTAAGAGTCAAGAATAAAGTACTTTAAAAACAAACAAAAAGACAGGAATAAACTAGGTTTGGTTTTGTTCCTTCTGTCATCCTAAAGGGTTTTATTGGTCTTCACGAACTTTTAGAACTGATATCCTGGCAAAGCAATAGGAGAAAATAGAAGATCAAAAGGTGTCAAAAGACTTCAGAGAAGAAAAGGAACCTTTTCATGAAATGTCTTTTACTAGAGTTGGTTGTGAGTTTACTGATGAAGATTTATGGAATGCTTTTTTTAATTAAATTTTGAAAGTATGGGCAAACCTACAGAATTTTATGCCAGATTCAGAATCATTAAAAATGTAGTGACTGCAAAATTTAAAAAATCTACAATTATTATTACATTTTAATTCTTGTTTAAACAGCTTGAAGAATTACTCTGCCTGTATAAAAAATTAATAATATGATATATAATAAAATTAATAATTTTTTGTCACACATTTCTCATTGTGACCACCAAAGATGATTAATCCAGAGTTATCCAAAGAAGATCTCCAAATTTGCAAAACACTTTTTTCATGAACTCATCCTTATATCCCCTCTGCTCTGCCCTGGTGAGGCCTTACCTGGAGTACTGTGTCCAGTTCTGGGCTCCCTGGTACAAAAAGGACACGTATCTCCTGGAAGGAGTCCAGCAGTGGGCCACAGAGATGATAAAGAGCTTGGAACACCTCCCTTATGAGGAAAGGCTGAGTGACCTGGGTCTGTTCAGCCTTGAAAAGAGAAGACACCAAGGGGATCTGATCCACGTCTAGAAATATCTAAAGAGCGGGAGGCAAAGGGACAAGTCCAGACTCTTCTCAGCAATGTGAAGTGATATGACGAAGGGAAATGGCCACAAACTGAGGCGTAGGGAGTTCTGCACAAATGTGTGTGGGAACTTCTTCTCAGTGCAGTGATGCAATACAGGCACAGGCTGCACAGAGAGGTGGTGGAGTCTCCTTCCCTGGAGATAGATATTCAAGACCCACCTGGACGCCTACCTGTGCAACCTGGGCTAGGGAGCTGCTTTGGCAGGGGGTTGGACTCAGTGATTTCTAGAGGTCCCCTCCAACCCCTGCAATTCTGTGATTAGGTCTCTGTTTAGGGAAGTAAATGTAGATTAAGAATTCTTATTCTTTGATTGCTTGGTACAGAAGCAATTAAAGCTGTGAACTCAAGAAGACGTCAGTCTTATTTCATGAAGTAAATTAGGGAAATTGTGTTAAAAGCAAAATCTATTGCATTTACAACATTTTTTGTGTGACATAATTACTTAAGGTATATTTTTGCTTCTGAATAACTCATTTTTAAATGATAAAGAGTTCTGTTATGAAGCATTGCAATAATAAACACTTTAAGTAAGATTTATTTACTCTATTAACAGATGTAAAAGCAAACACAATAAGTGTTGTTGGAAATCAGTATGAGATTAGGTCTAAAAAGGAATTTAGACACTGCATTACTGTGGAAACTGATTTTTAAATCTATTTTTCAGACATGCTTGTTGTAGACTAAAATCCCAGACATTTTGTTAGACTGATAGCTTCCTAAACAAGGTTATTTATTTGAGATTGACAAAGACTAGAATGTTGAGTGAGAAGTCAATTAGATAGGCAATAGTGAGAAATAGCTATTCAGTGCAATTACACTTCAGACAAAACTGATCTCTAGGGAGGCTGTTTTCTCCACTCACAATTAATGGTCCTCATTCTTAATATGTAGAGCATAACAGGAAGCTTTACCTTCCATTTCATACAATAGTTTATTAGAACATAACAGATGCACATTCCTTCCTCTCTTTGCAGGATTAAACTGACTTTTTTCTTTTTTTTCTCTCTTTTTTTCCCTATATGTCTCCAGACTGTAAATTTTCTTGTGGAATGAAGCTGCAAGTGGAAGAGCAGGATTTAAAATATTTGTCTTCATGGAAAGAGAAAAACATTCATAAGCTCCTGGATCAAAATCTACTTTCTCCATCTATGTGTTACATCTCTCCTTTAGAGTTGCATAATTTGTTTGGTACAAAGTGAAGTGTTACAGAGATACAGTTCTCTGCATGCTCCCAAAAGCATTGTAAAAAATTACTCATGTTTATTCGTCTGCAGTACAAGTTTCCATGTACTTTCAGAAAAATGTGCATGCTTTTGATGGGAATTCATCTGTTACATTCCTGTGAGGTGGTTTGTTCTTGTGTATTTACGTATGCCATAGCTTCTCCTACCACAATCACTTCACTTTCAGGCAGAGCCTCTGCAGAGCCCTTTCTCAAAGGAATTGGGTTGTAAGAACTGTTTTCTTGTGTCAGTTGAACATATATAAAGTTGAAATATATAAAGTTAAGTACTTCGAAGAAATTTAACTTCTGTAAGAAAACTAGGAAATTTAGCTTTGAATAGAGGACGTTATAAGATGTAATTTTGGCCTGCTCTGATATAGCAGAGAGCAAGGAAAACATCTAGAACTGTCTTCTAAGCTCAGAACTGTGCTTGGCTCCCACTTGGATGTAGTATGTTCAGTACTTCATGGCTGTTACTGCTTGTTTTCAACCTCCCAGAAATCACCAACAAATTCTTCTTACAGCTGTTACAACTTTTCTCTTAGAGGCTTTGAATTATGTCTCCAGATCGTATTTATGTAATAAAAATAATTACAACTGTCTTTCAAAACTTTGTAATTTTTTTAAAGTGGTATGTTAATTCTTATGAATGTATTTGTTCCTCAGTTACTCAGTTACTCAGTTACTCAGTTACTGAGTTACTACCCCTCAGGTTGTGGGGCTTTATTGTATGTTCATTTAATTTGAGTGCTATTGACATCTGTTTCTAAGATGATTTCTGTGTTAACTGCAACTTGCAAAACAAAGTAATATTGATTACAAGTGCTACATGGAAGTTACTAACTACTGAAATTATTAACCTCTAACATGAATGAGAAGTAAATGCGAATGTTTTATTTCTAAGGACACTGTAAGTTCACATGTTGAACTTAATAGCTCATTACCTAAGGAGCATTGGGCTATTTTTTCTTCCTAAGAACTATACATAAGTAGATACAATTTGAAACATGACAAAATTAGTACCTATCGTAAATCACTGTTCTATTGCAGCATTACTAGAGAATTTCTGAACTCCCTGTCCGTACAATAATTAGCATTCAGTAAAGCAGTGCAGTATTCATAAATAATAAGCCTTCCAAGTTACAAAGGACTCAAAAAAAAAAAAAAAAAGGTCAGATAATGGAGCTAGCTGACTGTCTTGATCATATAATTACAGAGTACAGGTAGTATATCATAAAATTAATAAAATTTGACAACTGCTATATTTTTGGTGCCATTAGATTTTATACTGCATTGTGCTTAATAGTGTACTTGAAACTATACAGCATTTGTTTGTTGTAATTAATTCTTAATAAATGAGTTTCCAGATCAGATTATAATTAGAACACTTTTATTAAGTAAAAATATCTTTTCTCTGCATTACAATGGCAGAGGTAAGACTCTTGTTATATTCTCACGCATTCACATTTTGTGACACTGAATGCAATTTAATTATGCTTCTCTAAACCCTCTATGGCAGTTATCTACAATTGTACTATTGGATGCTTTGCTGACATACATAGATCTAACTATTCCAAGCTGATACACAGGTCCATGGATTCCAGCTGGAAATAACTTCATAGATGCCTTTTCAAAACAATAAAAATAGGATGAATAACTGAATTACCCAACCTGAAACAATCTCTACCATTGAAATGTAATTACATGCAAGATGCAATAGATAACTTTAGAGCCTAAATTTGGACTCCGTAAATTATATTTTGCTAAAATCCAAAATTTGTGTTTACCACATAATGGCAGTGCGAATCATAGAATCATAGAACAGCTTAGGTTGGAGAAGACCTTAAAGATCATGTAGTTCCAAGTCCATCTCTTGGTCATCTCCCTTGCCGCCCAGTAGATCAGGCTGCCCAGGACTCCATCCAGCCTGGCCTTGAACACCTCCAGGGATGGGGCATCCACAGCTTCTCTGGGCAACCTGTTTAAATGCCTTGTCGCCCTCTGAAAAAAAAAAATTCTTCAAGCTGAGCTAGCAAACTCCCTCAGTCTGTCTTTGTAAGAAAAGCACTCCAGTCCTTCTGATCAGGCATAAGTGGTGTCCCCCAGGGCTCAGTACTGGGGCCATTCCTATTTAAAATCTTTATCAGTGGCGCTGATGAGGGGATTGAGTGCACTCTCAGTAAGTTTGCAGACAACATCAAGTTGGGAGGGAGTATTGATCTGTTGGAGAGTAGAAAGGTGCTACAGGGGAACACAGTACTCAAGATAGGGAGAATCACCTGCTTCTCCCTGCTTCCCCTTTGATGCGGCCCAGGATACTGTTGGCCTTTTGATCAACAAGAGCACACTGCTGGCTCGTGTCCAGCTTTTCTTTTTTTTTACCTGGGAGTAATATTTCCCTTTTTCCGGTTACAGGAGAATTCACCTGTGGCGTGGCAACCACGTCAGCCAGTTCCTTCAGAACCCTGAGATGCATATTGCTGGCCCCACACATTTGTATACATTCAGACTTATAAAGTGGTCTTGGACTTGCACCACTCTTAACACTGTGAGGGACTTTTCTCTCCTGGCCCCCACTTAGAAGTTCAGGGGCAAAAGAAGTGTGGGAAGCTTGACTGATAATCAATGCAAGATCAGTGCTAAGAACTCATTAAGTACCTTATCCTTCTCCATGTCTAAGTAGGCTAGCTCTTCCTTTTCATTTATCAGAGAGGGTACTATTTCCTTTGCCTGTTTCTTCTGCCCATTGTATCTAAAGAAACTTCTTGTATTTCACATCCCTTTCCAAGTTTAATTGTGTTCATGCCTTGGCTTTCCTGATCCCATCTCTGCACATCTGGACACTGTTTAAATATTCTTCTCAGGCTACCCACCACTGCTTTCACTGTTTAAACTTTTCCTTTTTTTTTTTCCCTCAGTACAAACAGTTAGTCCTTGCTTAACGATACTGGTTTCTTGCTTCGTTTGCCTGATTTCTTATTCTGGGGAATGGAGAGTTCCACTGCTCTCAGAAAGGCATCCTTGAAGTGCTGCCAGTTATGTTCTGTTCCTTTGTCCCTAAGGACAGTTTCCCAAGGGATCACATCCAATATTTCTTAAACAACCTGAAGTTCACTCTCTTGAAGGTCAAGGTCTTGGCTACTCTTCTCATGCCCACATTCCTCAGGATCATGAACTTGACCAGGGAATGGTCATTGCAGCCCTGGCTGCCTCCGCTCTTAATGTTTTTCGTTATTTCCTTGATGTTGCTGAGCACTAGGTCCAGAAAAATTTTGTTTCTGATCAGTCTGTCCAATATGTGAACCAGAAAGTTACCAGTGGAATCCAGGAGTCTCTTGGGTTGCTTATAGCTTGCCATGCTGTTTTCCCACCAGAAAACCAGGTGGATGAAATCCCCTTTCAGGATAAAAGAGGTATCATGTGAGATGATGCCTCTTGCAGCTGAAACAAGAAGGCTTTGTCAATGGATGTCCCTTGGTCAGGCATCCTGTAGTAGACCCTCACCATCAGATGTTCTTTCTTGGTCCAGTCCCTAATTTTAAAAGCAGGCTCTCAGCCTGTACATGGCTGTTTCTCAGAAGAAGCTCTACACAGTCTAGCCACTTCTTAACATAGAGGGCATTATTGGGGAAATATATATCGTATAAAACCCTCTTTGACTTCAAAAATCACTAGTATCACTGTGTTTGGGTTATGTACGTGCTTCTAGGGAGTCTCGTTCTGATCTTTCTGCACAACCAGTGTCTTGAACCCAGATGCCACATTCTGAATACACTGCCTTTTCCTATGACTTCTGAGTGGATGTGTAGAAGTCTCAAATGACAGTAAGCAAACTTTATCACCATATAAGTCCCTCATAAGTAATTATCATTGTCATAAAAACATTATCAGTAGAACAATAATTAATTAATCCTCAGTAATAATGCAGTAGTTGAAATGCTGAGAGAAACTGAAAAAAAAATACACTTTTTTTTTTTTTGGAGGGACAAAATCCATGTCTTCTAGCTTTCAGAAGGTACAGGAGTTGTGGTACACTCTGTGACACAGTTTTTCTGTTTTGTAAAGCAGCACTGCTTCTAAAGGAGGAAACAAGAAAATTTTATCATCTACTCCAACCCAGCATGTCTCTGTGTAAAACATTGTTCTGGGAAATCCAGAATGTTTTTTATAGCCTGCTAGTGCAAGGTGTGCATTAAAGTCTTCGACAGCCTGGGAAAGTCCTCTGGCAATAAGAAAATAACATAAAATACAATAAAGACACCAATTTGTCTTCCTGTGATCATTCTTTAAAATAATAAATAAATAAATAAAGCACTGGTCTTGCCAGTGCCTTGGAAATAACAATGAAAGTATACCGCCTTTTATAAGGTCTGGAGGATGCATCTACCCATAGATTCTCAGGTGTTCAAATCAAAACACTCCTAGGGAAATTCAGAGCTAGTGAGGCACTTAGTGATTTTAGATGATTTACTCAACAGCATTTGTGAATTACAAGAGTTGTACCTACTTAAAAACAAGATCTGCTACATACTTCTTATCAATTTGCAGCACAACCACATCAAGCATACTTGGAAGTTGACATAACTGAATAAAAACTGTTAACCCAGAAGAGAAAAGGAACCAGAGAGTAGCATGGTGGCAAACATACTGTGACATATTCTGCATCAATTTCAAGTGTTTAAAATAGCTTATGCTCAAGACTTTTCTGTGATTATACCTTGCTATGAGTTACTGCTCCCTGGAAATTAGAAAAGATCTTGTATGGTAAATGTTTCCTTACATTAAGATAATACTTCATTATTTGTACATTTCTAGGGGCATATGATACAAGTTTTGAGTAGAAATAATAACAAAAGATAAATGCAAATTTTGAAATTAAAAAAAAAAAAGGGAAAGATCATGACATTTAATCATTACCCACATCTGTGTAAGGCCGTATCAAGTGGCCAATAAATCAAGCAGATTGACTGTCAATATGTAACATATACAAGCTCTTTATGCTTTTTCCCATGGTATCATTTACAGAAGCTTAGTGGTAAAGTAGTTGACAAAGCAATTTCTTTATTTAAACTCCAAATACGACAGGACCATAAAGACGAGTCTGACAGAACCAGTAGAAGGCTCAGAGAATTATATGGAAAATGTAGATTTCGCATAGGTCATGCAAATATTGCAAAACTGTGAGCTTTATGTGCAGATCACAATTCTCTAGCAACACAATAAAGGAACTACTTTCGTACTCATTTTTCTAACAATAAAAATAAAAGATAGGAATAATGAAAGCTAAAATTAATGGATTTCAGTGACTTTATTCTTGAGTATGCATACATAATTTATTTTAGATATAGCATGTTATTAGAAATAATGATTTAAATTCTTATTGTACAGCTGTACATGACTGAATGATCAAGAGCGCAGTAGAATTGGATTTCTTTCTGTATAATACACATATTTTTCCAGGCTTCATTTTGGTTACACTGATTTCAAAGCGTTTGTCAAGTACTCTGCTTTTTTTTGTAAAAAAAAATCAACTCTTAATGAATTTTCACATCCTTCTTAACTGTTCTTAAAAGGAAATTTCCATTTCTATATATAGTGTTTTTTATCTAACAAGTGTTGATTTTGATCACTAAGTGCAGATGCAATAATTACTGAAAATAGTACAAACAAAAAATTATCTTGATAGAATAGCCCCAAGTGTTTTTCTTCATTAATACTAATAGAATTAAAAATTTTCTATTAATAGTAGATGAAAAATTATTGCAATGAAGATTTGGCAGCTTTCTGAAATTTTGTAAGACCGGTTATGCTGGATAATGTTCTAACTAAATCCATTTTTTTGTTTTGTTTTGCTTTGCTTTACTGTATCATTTTTGTAACCTTGTTGCTCTCATGCATTTATTTTAAATATCATTAATGAATAAGTAAGGAATATATATTTGACTCTGTAAAAATGTATGAGTTTCTTCTAAGCAAAGTTTTCTATTCTATCTAGCTTTTTTATTCTTCTAATGACTGCAGACTGTCCTGAAGAACAGATGCATTTCTTCTATGTTCTTTTAATATAATAAAAAGAATAGAATGCTCTGAAAGTAATGCCTTCTATTTGTTTTCATGGAAACTACAATGGATACAAAGAGAATAATGTCACTGTTTGGTAGAGCAAATTCTCATCTACAAAATTTTGTTGTTGTTGGTTTTTTTTCATAGTCATCACTATTAGCTATGCTTTTTTGCCAGCAGTGCACAGCAGCCTGTAAGTCATGCTGTTAAAAATCTACATGACCATCCAGAATAATAGAATAATAAAATGGCTTGTGTTGGAAGTGACCTCAAGGATCACCAAGTTCAAACACAGGCAGGGTTGCCAGCCACTAGGTCACATACTAAATCACATTGCCTACAGCTCCATCCAGTCTCTGCAGGGCTACTCCCAAGTAGTTCTTCTCCCAGTTTGTATGCATATCTGAGATTACCTTGACCCAACTGCAAAACCTTGCACTTAGCTATATTGAATCTCATTAGGTTCACAAGGGCCTACCTTTTGAGTTTGTCAAGGTACCCCTGGATGGTGTCCCTTTGTGCAGGGGATGACCCTGTCACTGCTCCTTGCTCCATCTCCATCATGTTGTGTCAGCTGTCCTTGTTGTGACTCTTCCCAGTCTCTTGTGCACTCCTTTGAGAAGCTGAAAAGTCCTTAGTGTGAGCACTGTTCAGTAACAACTAAAACATTGTTGTGTTATCAACGTTATTCTCATCCTAGTCTCAGGATCAGGCTTTTTTTGGTGGTGCCCAGTGACAAGACAAGGGACAATGAACACAGACTGGAACACTGGAAGTACTGTCTGGACCTATTCAAAACCCACCTGGATCCTTCTCTGTATAACCTACTGTAAGGGGACCTGATTTAGCTGGGGTTCAGACCTCCAGAGATCCCTCCCAACCCCTACAATTTTGTGATTCTGTAAATACAAAACATGGCACCATACTAGCTGCTAGTAAGGAAGTTAACTTTATTCCGTTTGAAACCAGGACAGGGTAAGAAGGGCAATTTTATCACTGAGACCTTTTTTCAAGAACTTTTGTAGTTTAAGTGTCTGGTGACTGCCTGTATTGTTACAGAGAGCATGCACAATTTGGAAAAGCATTATAAATCAAAAAGATCAAATGTGGTATAACACTATTCTCACAAGTTTGCAGTAAGGTGCTCTACTTTATTTATAGTCAAATTGAATGCCACAAATGGTTAACAGAAATATGGTTGAATTTCAGTAGCTAAATCAGTCTTGAAAAATTCACTACACAGTCTCAGAACATTCTTCTAAATAATTTCAATAAAGTAACTTAATATGTACACATGAGTAAAGAAGTTATAAAATAAAAATCCCAGATGAAAAGTCTTAGAGTCTTGTTCTCTCTTTTGTGAGAGAGACTCCTGCAGGTTGCTCATCTTGTTTGTCAGAAAGGACAATAGAATATGCCTAGAATGATTTAAAATTACTTATTGTAATTAGTAGAATTGGGAAGGAGACAGAAACTGTCTTGTACGTATAAGAAGAGATTAAACATGTCTAATTTCCATTAGTAGTAATCAAGAAAGGAATCAAAATAATTATTTTAATTTAATCATTTCCTCCAAATTTCAGAGCTGCTCTCATTTAAAATCAGTAATAAAGTTTCCAGGTTAATGTTGTACTCATCTAAATATACTGGGGCCCTGGGGGTAAGGGACATTTACGTGGCAGTTCTTAAATGATTTCACTTGCTAATTCTGCCTGTAAAATCAAATAATCTCCCAAAAGGGGAGAACTAATTAAAAATTAGATGTTTTCCTCACTTTTTAACTTTGAATAAAACCTCAGAACTAGAATGTCACCATCACTCTGTAGGGAGGATTTGTCAAATCTCTTTTCTTTAGAGTCAATGAGCTTTTAGATGTGTAAAATTAGCATCTTCAATTCACAGCTCAAATCCTCATGATATAAATAAGTGTTACACAAAGATGAAGCAAAGTCCATGTTATCTCTTCTGTTAAGCCTTCCTTTGCATCAGAAAAACAGGAAACAGAGATAACCATTGTAAAACTGCTTCACATAGAGCAATACAGTCTTTAAGAGATATACAGTATGTGCTGCATGTGATGCTGCATCTGTCAGTAACTCTGTATCTTAAACTTTTATAGAAAGCTTGCTCTCTATTTAATTGCCTTGTGTGTAACCTTTGTAGAAGGAAGCTTCTAATGTTAAGAAATCATTTTATATTTGTCATGATTTTAGGATGAGATAGAGTTAATTTTCTTCATAGGAGCTCATACGATACTGTTCTCTCTAAACCACATCCCTCAACATGACATCTAAATGTTCCTTGAACACATCCAGGGTTGGTGCTCCACCATCTCCCTGGGCAGTTCATCGCTGGGCAGTCCATTCCAGTGGCTGAACACTCTCTTGGAAAATTAGTATTTGCTAATGTCCAGCTTGAATCTCCTCTGGTGAAACTTGAAGCCATTCCCTCTAGTCCTGTCACCAGTTACACGAGAAAATAGGCCCACCCCCAGCTCGCCACAACCTCCCTTCAGGTAGCTATAGAGAGCAATAAGGTCTCCCCTGAGCCTCCTCCAGACTGAACAATCCCAGCTCCTTCAGCCACTCTCTCATAAGCCCTGTGCTCCAGACCCCTCATCAATTTAGCTGCCCTCCTCTGGACATGCTCCGGGGCCTCAATTACCTTCTTGAATTGAGCAGCCCTAAACTGAATGCAGTACTCAAGGTACAGCCTCACCATTGCTGAGTACAGAGGGATAATTACTTCCCTGCTCCTGCTAGCAACACTAATTCTGATACTGTCTAGTATGCCATTGGCCTTCTTGGCTGTCTGGGCACACTGCTGGCTCATGTTCAGCCAAGCAGTGACCAATGCCCCCAGGTCAGTTTCCTCTACACAGTCTTCCAGCCGCTCTACCTCAATCCTGTAGCGTTGTCTGGGGTTGTTGTGGCCAAAGTGCAGGACCCGGCACTTGGTCGTGTTAAACCTCATCCCATGATGTTTTTGCTGAGCAGTGCATGGGCAGTTAAGGACTTTTCTGCTTATCCCGCTTCTCAAGGCCCATCAAGACCAAGAAAAGACTTTTTGAGAAACTCACATACTATTCTGCTAGGTTTATTTTTATTTTCTTTTATTTGTTCATAAAATGATAAGCAAGAAATGCATAAACATGGTGATTAAGATAGACCCCTTTGACAAAAAATATATACAGTAATTATGACATGTTGAAATCAAACCCTAGCAAAACCATCTTATATATATATATATATATATATATATATATATATATATATATATATATATATATAACCATTTTATATACTTAGAAAAATAAAAACTGTTATTTAGCACTACTTGTGTCCAGGTCATTTCTAGCTCTGAAAAAATGCCCGAACAGCACACTCAATTATTTCCAACATGGTTAGTGCTGCTAAGTGCCTTTACAGTACAGTCTCCAGTCCTGGTTCAGCTCTGGCTGCTGAACTCTGCTCTAAAGGACTTTTTTAAAATGCTTGAGAAAGATGAAATGTAGTCCTGTGGAGGCATGTTATATGTCCGAGAAAAAAAAATACACTACAGTCCTTCCCTTTTGGGTCAGGATCAGATATGTTGGCAAACCAAAAAAAAAAAGAAAACTAAAACTGCATCTTGGGAGGACAAATTATCTATGTGTTGCTCCAAAAGTAATGCATCCCATTTTATTATGTTGGCTCTCGATGTCAGAAGCAGATCGTTGTGGTGTGTCAAATTTTACTCAAATATCAAGTACTCTGCTAAAATAAAGTTTGATAAACTGTAATGACATATAAATTTATTTTACTATGAGAAAAATTCTAGATTACATTTAGAATAGTGAAAGACAAAAATATTATGAACATGCCCTATCCAACAGTAGTATTTTCATAAAGGGGTTACAGGAGAATTTATTTGTATTTCTTTTGACATTACTCTGTAGCTACAGGCATACCACTGCAACCCACAAAAAAAGGGGAAAATTGCATGTCCTCTTTAATTTACTGGTATACTGTATATCTTAAATACTTGATTTTATGGGACCTTTTCTGTCATATGAAATTTACAAAATCTTTGTATTACTTTTTGCATTTACTAGAAACAGAACAGGACCTAAAACCAGTAATGCTCTACTTAATAATTTTTCTGAAAAAAAAAAATAGGAAATGGAAACATTTTAATTTTCATTATACTAAAGCATAATAATTGCATTCTTTGTGAATAATAAAATGAAATATATATGTCATATACTATAGAAATAGTACTTTTCTATACTTTAAAAGTTAATTAATTTACAAGGGCTTCTCCAAAAGTCCCTCCCATTTTATTATGTTTGCTTACAATGTCAGAGGTGGATGTTGGTGGTATGTCAGTAGAGGCTGAAGCCTTCCCACCAGTATTCCATTACATGATGTTGGTGTGTGACAGATGGCACTAGAGGGGTAGTCTGATAGAATGGTGTCTGACATGGAAGTGCATTTGAAGCAAAGGTGTGCTCTTTGAACCTGTTGTACGTTCCTTGGAAGTAAATAGGAAACATTCCTTTTGGAGTGATCAACATAAATTCTTTTGCCAGTTTTTTTCAAAGGAAGTATCGGATGTAAACCAACTTGGATTTTAGTGAAAAGCTTATTTAAAGGGAATTCATATCCATTTAGAGCTCGTATTAATATTTTAACTATTTTTAGAGACATGGCTTTACAAACACATAAACATTGTTGAATTTTAAGGAGAAAAATTATGAGAACTAGCAAATGTATGCCCGCTTTGATATTTTCCAAACTTTCAAATCTTGACCTTTTGTAAATAATTGTTCAACACAGGCCCTCAGGCTGAATAACAATTATCCATATATGGATGCTAATAATTCCTCAGTTGTGTGCTAAAGCAGTCTGCTAGCAAAACGGAATTTATTTGCCAGCTTTTAGCTGTTTCATATCCCATGTTCTACTAAGGACTATTCTTTGTCCCATAAGGATTGGAAGATAGATGTCTAGGCAACAATGAAGTTTCAGTGTACTTTAAATCGTAGCCTGCTTATCCTAGCAATTATTCCTTTAAGAAACTCTCTGCTTTATCTTATATTTATCACATTCACTGTAAAGGATTACACAGAAAATATCCCGGAGAGGCTCCCAAATCTACCTTTGTGAGAAAAGAGATTATTTCAGATGTGAATTTTCAATTCATGCTCTGCAACTTATCATTTTAAAAGGAACGAAGAAAACAGGTAAGGATTATCATCCTGTATCCTCAGAACACGAAATGGAGTGATTGGAAGATATATGATTCTCAGAAGTGCTCTATGACAGACCTAATGCTATTAGAGAGAAAAGATGAGGAAGAGAAGTGGAAGGAGAAAGTTAAAAATAGATATAAGGATATATTAAGGAAATGCACTCTTTCTAATAGCATTAGACTTTTTATTTTGTATTTACTAAACACTAATATTGTTAATAATATTATCGTATGATAATGTCATACATATTGTACATATTATATAAATGTTTCCACTCGTGCGGTACAAGATCACTAGTACAACAGCAAACTGAGTAACTCAGAGATTGGTGGCTACTGTCTGCAGAAAATCAAGAAGTGTTTACATACAGCTGATGAAACAAGGGAACTTCTTGAGGTATTGTCTGAATACCTGCCTAGGAGCCATTGGAGCATCAGTTTGATTACCTGCTCCTAAGCTGAGGTAGACTTCATAACTGTTGCTCCAACTGTGTAACTATGTGTGCATGAATATGTGAGACAGAGAGAGATTCTAATAAATACTGGTTATGATTGTTTTATTCCAATCTGGTCCCCTAACACAAAAGGGAATTAACAGCAATAGATACTTACAGACTGTGTGCAGTTTCCTGATCAAGGTGGATGAAGTATTTATTTTGGTTGCGTAGCCTATATACAAGTTGATCTTATTTTTATTGATCTAATTCTTTTTGCTCTCTAGCCAACTGTCTTCTGTTTTTTCTTTCTTTCTTTCTTTCTTTCTTTCTTTCTTTCTTTCTTTCTTTCTTTCTTTCTTTCTTTCTTTCTTTCTTTCTTTCTTTCTTTCTTTCTTTCTTTCTTTCTTTTCTTTTCTTTTCTTTTCTTTTTTTCTTTCTTTTTATTATTTTTATTACTACTTACTGGATGACTTCATTTTCCTGATTTTCTTACATGCAACACATGGAAATTACATAATTGTATACACTTTCCATCTTTATTTTATATGTTTGAAAAAGACTTGCCTTGGTTATTAGAGTTTATAAAAAAATTTATCCATTACCTCAAGTGCTTCAAGAGTCTCCTGCTATTTAGGGACAGTTTTGTTTCTGTGTATGTCTCCCTAAAGAGCATCCTCTTCTTCGTGTAATGGTTTAGACAATAATTTAAAAAATATCCAATAAATATAATAGAATCACAGGATCAGAGTATTGTATGATGATTCAGATGGGAAGAAACCTCAGAAGGTTTCTAACAGAGAATTCTTTTCAAAGTAAGTTCAACTGTGAGGCCACTTAGGGCTTATTTACTCTTGAAAACTTCAAACAGTGTAGATCTTACAACCCCTTAGGTAGCGTGTTCCACTGGCTGGCTGTCCTGATGGTTAGAAAACTTCTTAGAACAACTAGAACAACTGCAGTTTGCAGTTAACAAAGTTGATAATGTCAACATAGCTTGAAAATATAAAAACTATTTTTCAGTGGATTTGTTCTACAGAAATATCTACTGAAGGTTAAAGAGTTGTTAGTTGAACAATTATGATTACAAATTATTAGACTGATCAAGTGCTTCCTAAAACATGAGACAATAAACTTCAGGGAGAAAAAAGCTTTTAAAGAAAGCTTTGTTTGATTTCCTGAAGAATCTGTGTTAAGAACAAGCTTATTTCATACTTTTATGTTTGATTCTAATATATAATGATAACATTATTATACTAGACTGTATATAATATTCTAAGTAAGATTTCTCATAGCATGGAATTAGAAGGCGTCATTAATACACAATTGGACTTGAATATCACAAAAGAATAATGAAATTATCTTCCAGGATAAAGTAATGCAAGCAGGATACAATTAAGTTTCCTGTGTTTGGGAAAACTGACCAGTTTCCCATAATTTTCGGAGACTGGACTGGAGACTGAAAAAATTCCTCAGATCTGTACAGGAATCTCAGTCCAGTCCAGTACTGTTGTTCTTGGGATGTTAACTATTTTGAGATCATAACTTTCTCATAACATTTGTTATTATATTACTTCTGGATAGATTCCTTTTTCTTCATGTTTTTAGGCCTGTATTTTGAGGCCTAACTCCAAATGCAATTAGGAATTTGTTGCCAGTAAGAACACTATATTTTATTTCACTGGCAGTAATCAAATAAACAAATAAAACAAAGAATGTATTTTGGTTTTCTATTTTCTTGTCTTTATGTCTGAATCATGAGACACAGGTGCTATTAAGAGAGATATAATGAAAGCAGTTATGGACGTATTGCACCATGCAGATATAGTATAAAATAAAAAGACTTTAATAGGCTTTTAAAATCAATGTACAATCTAATTCAACATGTAACTTTAGAGAATGTATTTGAGAGAAAATCTTGTTGTGCTAAGTGACTACTATTCAGTTTTCTGCTTTCTTAGTGCTCTATTTGCACAAATTTATAACTGACTTAGTAAAACAGCCTACAAGCAGCCATATATAATTTGGACCTAACTGAAATCTTACCCTATAATATTAATTTTAACAAGCTCATCATGCTGTATCTTTACCTGCTATCTTTCATAGCTTTACCTGCATCTTTCAGCAATGCACTCACTCTTCCAGCCCTGCTTTGTTTGCCTAGCACAAGAGCTGTGGGACTGTTCCTTGCTGATTAATGTGTTGCCTATGGATTATGCTGGGGTTGTCCTCAGCTCTCAACTAAACTTGCCTCAAGAAGTAATGCTGTTCAAGCTGCTCCCTGACATACATGATCACTCCAGCACATGTATGATAGATGCATGCAAAGCATTTCCTGTCTATCAACAGCATTTGGAGAAGGTTGTCATATGTCACCATTTCTTCATCTGCATTAGCACTTTCTACTGACTGCAAGCCTTATTTGTGCAAATGTATGTATGTATGTATTTTTCAGATTATTTATTTATCTGATTAATATTCCGATATACAATTATGTTGTTTCAACTGAAAATAAAAAAAAATGCATGTGAAATTATACTTCCAAACCTTTTGGCTTCACAGTAATGTAATTTGTAGTGATCCTTCTTAAAAATTCTGCCCTTTAATCCATCAAATTATAACCACAGAACTAAATTTGTAAAAGCAATATGCATGTAATGGTTCTGTTTTAAAAAGAGTAATTTGTGGTACATTATTCAGAAACATGAATTCAATCAGATAAATAATTTAAAAAATGGCCATTTATAATAGATAGGAGTTAATGAGTATAGTATAATTAAGACTTTGTTTAATCACATATTTAGATGCTAGAAAATATCTTCCTTCCAAATGCACTCCTTAAGAGTATGCACGCAATTTTAATTTTAGTCTTGGAGGCACCTCTCCCAGCAGATTAGTTCTAAATGTCAGCGTTCCAGACTCTAGCCAAATGCAGCACATGAAACTGTGATAATAAGAAATGTGATGGCTATACAGCATCTATAATGCATTAATAGACATTGCCTTCTAACATTTCTTACATGAAATATCTAGGTAGAGCACTGAGGTTTTTTCCATCAGTTTCTCAATCAGTTGCTAATTGTTAGTCAGAATGAGTATTTTCTCCATTATTTCCTCATGCTCTTTCTCTCCATATTTCTACACAGTCTTACTCCTTCTCCAAATCTATCATTACTCTGTTTTTCAGAGCAAAACAAAACCTTGGAGATTTATTTACTCTTCTCTGTTAAGGCCTCTTTGCCATTTACCTAAGGTGACCCATCCAGGCTGTCTTCTTGGACAAAATGAAGTAGCCTCTGCAAGACCCTTTTGAAGGGAAGGTCACAGCTCCTGCTCTCACAGAAACGTAGTTTTCTAATGTCGTCAGACATGGATACCATGGTTTCCATGTTTCACAGCCAAAGCTTCTAGGTATCATCATATATATTCAGTCATTAAACATAACAGTTGCTGTCTGTAATACAGCGCGTTTTATGATTTACATCTTTTTTTTTTCTTTTTTATTTGCAGAAGGGAGCATATACACAGGCTGTATTAATGTTCTCTCATCCTCAGCTGAGTGAGAACAGCCAGCAAGTTAAATTGTGTACATTAAATTGCTACATAATACTGTAAGTCATCATTATTATGGTTGTTTTACATTTTGTTAACAGTTTTACGGTAAGAACTAAGGAAGAACAAACTCTGAGGGAACCAAAACTGGCTCTTACATGCAGAAACTGTGAATCTTACCTTCTGCACCAAAGGACTGTTAGGTTAGACAGAGCTTAAAGTTATGAACTACGTTAATATGATGGACAGTTTAAATGGATGGCAATGACACTATGGAAATGATGTGTGTGTATACAAATCAGAAAAAAGACAACCGATGGAAATTAGGATGTATAAAAGTTATGGGACTTGGAAATGGTATGGAAATGGTATGGAAAAAAAAGGTGGATATTGTCTTAATTTAAGATGAGATTGAATTATTTTCTTCAGAGTATCTGGTAAGACTGTGTGTTTTAGTTTGAGGAAAAAACAATGTTGATAACACACCAGTGTTTGTAATCACAGCTAAGCAATGTACAGAGCTGAGGTCATTCTCAGCAAAGAGCCCAAGGAGCAGGGAGGTAACGGAATTAGGACAGCTGACTCAAACTAGCCAACAAAATATTCCATACTGTATGACATCATGCAGAAGGAATTTTGAAAGGGATAAGAATTAATCTCATCGTATTTAAAAAAAAACCTTTCTTATTATCCTTCATCTCCTTCACTGTATCCAATTCCGAGTTGGCTTTGTCCTTCCTCATTGCATCCCTGCTGCCCCCAACAACATTCCTATATTCTTCCCAAGTGGTCAGACCCTTTTTCCACATTTTATGGACCTTTCTCTTTCCTTTGGGTTTATGCGTGAGCTCCTTGCATCCACACAGGTCTCATGCCACCTTTGCCTGATTTCTTACTCACAGGGATGCACCGATTCTGAGTTTGGAAGTAGTGCTGTTTAAATGCTGGCCAGTTCTCACAGGCCTCCTTACCTTCTAACACTCTAGCCCATGGGATGGCTCTAAGAAGGTCCTGGATGAGATTGAAGTCTGCTCTCCTGAGGTCCAGGGTAGCTATACTACTTTTTGGTTTTGGTGATCGTTACATCCCAGTCTGCCCCTGACCTTCACTTCCATAACAAGTCCAACCTTATTCCTTACTTGTTATGTACTTTCATAAACTATATATATGTATAGTCATATTTATTATCCTTTTCCTTTTCTTTCTTATAAATAGTTATATTTCAACACTTGAGTTCTATATTTTTTACAATTGTCTCCTCCACCACTGAGAAGGGAAGAAGTGTGCAACTGTCTGTGTGGTGCTCAGCCACCTGCAAGGTTAAACCACAGCAGACAGAAAGGATTAAATAGGAGCAGAGTTGTCAAAGGACATATGGAGGGCATTCTGGGAAGCTGTATAGACTCAGTTCCCCACTTTCCTCATTTGTCTTCAAAGTCTATACAGGATTAAGATAGAGGAGCCAAGAATGCTGCTTTCAATAAATGCTTCATGCAAGACATTTTTTGCAAGAGGTCAGTACTGACAGATTGCTGCAGTGACATAGTCATTTTGTAGGTCTGACAGCAGTGTCTGACCTTTCTTGTGGTCAGGTCCAGAATCCTTCTGATCAAGTAAACTTCTCAAGTTGCATGCTCCCAGATTCAGATGCCCATGAGCCACAGAAACCAGTGCTGAATCATTTTACCCTGAGCATGAAGTGTTTGCTTCTTGTGGTCAACACGATGAACCCATCATCATGATCCTAAGTTTGTAAGAGTTCACTTTGTCTTGTGGCAAAACGTCAGAGTTTAGATTAATACAATGAATAAGTTTATTTATTGAGATAGAGAAGTAAAGCCACAAAACTTGACAAGTGGTTCTGACATAAATCAATTTATGCTCTTTCTTTCAGCAACTATTAGCAACTGAATGTATATCCCTCCGGCATGTGGAATACATAAGGAATAAAGAGGAAGAATGTTTCTGAGGGACTTTATACTTCAGTACGTTTTCTCCTCCCCCTCACAGTTCTTTTCATATTTGTTCTAAATTTTGGAGTGTGATCATTGAAAAGCATAGTGTTTTGTTCTGACCATTGTCTTCAGCTGTCAAACTCAATCTTATACAAGATAAAAGTGGAGAGAAAAAAATCAGATTAAACTTGCTCACGCTCCTTCTGAATACACTGAATGGAACTCGAAGATGAAGAGCTAGAGGAGTCATGTACTGAGTGGGAAGTGTTTGAAGCCATATGGCAGCTTTCTGTCTTAGACCTGTTAATTCAGATAAGATCTATTCCCGTATCTTTGCAAATTTTGTTTAAAATCATTAAGGCTCTAGCTGAACACATTAAGGAACTACACATGGCCTGTTAATAAAAGGTAGTTTGAAAGAAGTATCACATTCAGCTTTTGTTTGGAAGCAGCTGACAGTCAAATGGTACTTCTGTTGGTACTGCTGCTAGACTCCAAATGCAAATAAAGGTCACTGTAAGGAGATAATTTCAGTAATATTCTAGGACAAAATGCAAGCTATGTAACACTGAAAGCAGATATATATGCTACATTATCTTTCTGTGATCAAGATCAATTGCAGAACATAATCTTTGATATAATTCAGAATAAATGTATGTTAAAATATCTTAAATGTCAAGAGTTCAGTACATGCTTGTGTCCCTGCTGCAGTGCAGTTCCAGTGACTGTTGTTCCCAGAACTCCATAGCATCTCATCTGTGGAACTTGTGCCAAGAGTGGATGGATTTCAGTATTTAGATCCTTCAGTCTACAGCCTACAGCTTTCATGAGGGAAGGAAGATGCTTAATTTTTATTTCTTTCAATCTATTATTTCCTCGTATCACCTTATGGTGCAGATGTACACAGATTACAGTGACAGCTTTGCTTTTTTACTCATAATCAATGAGGAAACAGACATGAAAGCAGAAGTTTATAAAATGGACCCCTTATGTATATATATATATATATATTTTCAGATATCCCATTCTTGTCTACATTATCTTTTTTTCCTTTGTATAACCTTTTGCCAATCTGTACGCTGGGATTGATACCAGAGATAGGTTGCTAGGCAACATAAAATGGAAATCATGTTGTGGACTAGCAGGTTTTTACAATGTAGGCTTCTTAAACCATACCTTTGTTTCCACACCTCACAAATAAATCTGGGATTACGTGCTGATGTAAGTGCTAAACAGTGGTCTCTGATCAGTAAGTGATACATACTCCTCCAGTGTACAGACAAGTATCATGTAAAAAATGGAAGTTATTAATGAAAACAAGAACCAGAATTAACAATCATTGGCACAGGACTCAGAAGTACAGTTGTGCCATAAGATGTAACAAATTATCTCTTTCTAAGCCTGAAGTATACAGTTAAAACACAAGTAGAAAATTAAATATAATTAAAGGAGCCCTTGCTTCTGTCTTTATTAATGACAAAAATACATTCTGTAAATAATTCTAGATTCTACTGCATATTCTATCTGACTGTTAGAATGGACCCTGAAAAGGTTTTGACTTGTGCCAGTAACACCTCCTGCAGCATTTACTGGGACAGACAAGGACTTAGCACTGAACACTGATGACTCCCAGAAGGCACAGTGTATCTATTCTCTATGCTTTGGGGCATGAGGCAGTTTAATAGCAGGTTCTTTCCCAGAGTTGGTCTCAGTGATGTAAGAAAGACTGTCATAGTTCATTTGACATCATACACATTGCTTTTGAGGATTTGTGCATTTTCAGTGTGAGCAATTTTCTCGATTCCTAGATACTGGTACTCAAACATTGTGGTTTGTACTTTTACTTCTTTTACAATATCTTGAATCTTTTGATCACAGCTAGACTTCATAATTTTCTTCACGTCATTTTCCGAGTGAAACATACGTTCATTTTACCGGATTGTTTATATCTGCTGCTCTATAATGTGAAAGTGGTTACCTGAATAATTCACCAGATGCATTTCAATTATTTAAAAGATCTTACTAGTGAGTTTTGTTACTCTGTATGTTTCTTTTTATTTGAATATTGCTCTGACAGTTGTGAATATGCAGAATTTCCATGATGAGACATCAAAGGTAAAAACTCATGTAATTTTGCCATTGATTATATAACACACAATTCCAGTAGACAAACTCACAAGATGTCCTTCATTTTCACTGCTTCTGGTAAATTCTTTTACCCTCTAATTCATTTCCTGCCCTTCTGTACACTCTCTATTTACTTTTTCTGTCTTTCTGTGGTGCCTTGCTCTACCTTCATACTGTCTTGCTCTGGTCTCATCTACATTTAAGAAAGCTGTGAAAAGTTAAATAGTTGTAACACAGAAGAGTGAGAAGTAAGCAAAAATATAATATATTGTGTTTTGTTATTCACTGAAGAGATTAAAGATATATCTTCAAGGTTTTTTTCTGCATGAAGGAAGAGTCGGAATCAGGTATCTTAGTCATTGCTTTGGCAAAATTTCCAGAGGTGCTGCATTTAAATTTTTGTTTCTTATACAGAGAATTTTCTTGTTGTAAGAATGTTCTTCATCTCAGATAATTTACACCTCTGAAAATCATCGAAGTTTCTTAGATGTTCAGTAGAAATACAAGCATCTGCAAAGAAGAGGAGGTATAATTTGTCTTTCTGTGCATCTTTAATGTAGGTATCTACTTGTGAGGTAATCTCTGGATTAGTCAGAGATATTCTGTTCAGTACGGCTAGTGGATTTTAGAGGTGATCTTCTTATGGATGTATACCCCCAAAGGCTGAAAGGCTTTCCGTGTTCCATACCTACTAATTGTCTGGACAGAGTTGAATTCTATAAAACGTAGTTTTTTCTACTTAAGTAATAAATGTTTAATAGAATGAAGAACAGTTAGCAAAAATATTTCACATTTCCAAAGTAATGTAAAGAATTCTGCAGTAAATAAATACTTAGGCTCAATTATCTAGAAAAAAAATCAAACCATTAACAACCATTAAAATCATAAATGATATATGCAAAAGGTGAATTAGTTTCAATTAGTTGTTTCCCTAGTGATCCTTATCACTAGAGTTACTTTATTTCTACTTAAATAAAAGTTTCCAAAACATTGTTCTCCTTACTAAGATTCCCTCCTAATCAAAACAACTTTAAAGAAATGGAAACAGAAATACGCAGTATTCCAGGAAAAGATAGAGACGTTATTCTGTGAAATCATTTACTTTTTAAGATTGGACACTAAATATGTAATATATCAACAACTTTTCTTTTGCCTCAGTATTTACTAGCAACTATTCCACACACAGCAGATGGTTCAGAAGGTGGGAACAGAGGGAGCACTGGCCCTCTCAGAAAGCAGAAATCAGGTTCACAACCAACTAAGGAAGCTGAATATCCATAAGTCTACAGGTCCTCATGAGATGCATCCTAGAGTCCTGAGGGAATTAGCTGATGTAGTTGCCAAGACACTTTTGATGATACTTGAAAAGTCATGGTGGTCAGATGAAGTTGCCAGTAACTTGAGAAACGCAACGTCACATCCATTCTTAAGAAGGTGTTGTGGTTTCAAGCACAAAAGGAAAAGGGTCCCTTTCACCCTCCTGTTCCCATTCTGTGCAGAAGGAGAAAAAACAACCCAATTAAAGATAATTAATTTAGTACAAAATGTAAAAGAATGTAAGATACTAAAAACAATTAATAAATCAAGTAATCTGGAAGAGAGAGGAAAAACTGCTGCTTGTTGCACTATCTGAACCTGTTAGTGCATGTCACCTCCATCTGGAAATAGAGAGCATGATGAGATCAGAGTCTACTTTGACGATACAGGAAAAAATATTTTCAAACTAACAGTGGGGATACTTAGATTGGATGTAAAAAAGAATTTTTTTTACAATAAATATACTGAAGCACTGAAACAAGTTGCCCGTAAAGGTGGTGGATGCCCGTGTCCATGGAGACATTCAAGGTCAATCTGAACCAGTTTCTCATCAACTTGATCTAGCTGTTTGTGTCTCTGGTCATTGCAGGGGAGTTGGACTAGATGAATTTTAATGTTCCTTTCCTACTCAAACAATTTTGTATTTCCAAAAATTGTTTCATGTTATATGGTAAGTAGTAACTTCTATGAAAAGTATTTTAATTTTTATATATTTTCTATATCCAAATCCAAATGTCTTCTGATAGCCATTTTCTTAAATGTCATAAAAAATGAAGTATTTTGTTAAAACAAACAAGTGAACAAAAAATCACCTACAGTTTATGCAGTTGCAACTTTTGCTTTCACCTTCCAGAATGTCAAAGTTACCCTTTGTATTCTAAAGAGCAGAAGATATTAAAAGCTGTTAAAACAATGTCATTTCTTAAAGTATTTTTGTCTGAAGATCACTCCTAATAGGTAAATGGTACTGCTTTCTTCTATGAGTTGTAATTGAAAATGTAACTACTAATAGTAATATTTACAGAGTTAAAACCAGATTAAACAGTTTAGTGTGGTTTGGTTACAGAAATAAAATGCCTTTATGTATACGTGTATGTTTGTATAGTTTTCTTCTGGTGAATGAACACAAAGGAATTGCAGTGAAGTCCCACAGCCTAGAATCTGATCTGTTCTCTTTACTTAGTAGCTTTTGCATTTGTGTATTCTCACAGGGTTTATGGTGCACATTTTTCATAGAATTTTCATAAGTTTTAATTCACATAATTGTAGTATTTTTTATTTTCTTATTTTGCAGACTATAAATTATTAGCCGAGTACCATATGTGCTCAGCATATTTCCATGCCAGATTATTTTAAATTAGACTGTAGTTCATAAACTCTTTTAATTTATAAGTAGTAATCCAAAAGACTTTATATGAATTTTGATGTAATGATGATTATTTAAATGCTTCCTGTGAATAGTGCTATAGTCAAGTGAAGTGGATTTGAAGGTACTTATTTCATCTTTCCTGATGGTAGCTGTAGTTGGATGAGATAATGCAATACGATCTGAAAAACAGACATCACTCATTTGAACTATTAATTTTTAATTAAAGCCAGCTTGGAATTCCATTTATTAGTTATATAATTTTTATTATGAATTATGTACTGATTATCAAGAGGGTTGAATTATGATTTGTCCATAGGTCTGTAATTTAATTAAATGTGTGTTTCTCATATTTCTCTTACAACAAAAGCTTCTACTGGACATTTTTATGGGCCGGAGGAATCAATATAAGTATATTTCAAAGTATTTGCAGTGATTATGCTTCTGGCATTAACATCCTGAAATTCAAAGAATGAGCATATTCTTTCTTCTGCTAAAAAGAACTCTTTGATCAAGCTGTGTTTTTACTAACACCACTTAAGAATTGTGTAAGTTTGTCAGATCAAGTCCTTCTAAGCCAATCAGTAGGTATTTTCACTATGGGTTTCTCACCGGGTTGTTGGCTGTATTCCATTTCTCAGTAGTCTCTCCTAAAGGAAATTAGCTTGGGTACATCTCTATAATAGCTTTCTTATTTAATTAACAGTCAAAATCTATGTAATCATCTTGGAGATGGAATATGAAATCAATTTGTAGCATTAAACCATTTTTTTTTCTTTTTCTTTTTTTTTTTTTTTTTTTGCAATTACTTTAACTTGTTTTCATAAGGATATTTGTGTAAGGATGACTTATGCAAAAATGCAAAACCTATTATTTCTATGTTCTTAATTTATTAAGAAAGATTTCTTGAAAAAAATCACTGTAGTAAAAATACCATACACATGTGATAAATGTATCATATATGTGCTCCTGCAAAGGTCACCTTTGTCATTTGTATCAATATTCTTCAGTTATTATTTCATATTCCCAACAGAATTCTGTGTGTCACACAATTTAAAAGAGCAGCTCATATGGAAATATAATTTGAATTGTCTTTACCAAATACTGTATGAATTTCATAGTCATGAGAAATAAGAATATCTCTTAACCTTAAGGACTCAGATGTACTGATCAGAAAAATGAAGATCTGTTATTTGAGACACAAAATCACAGAAGTATATGCCAGAACAGTAAGTAAACACATTTAAATATATTTTCCCTGCAGAACAAATACAATGATTGATTTCTGACAGAAAATATGTATGGAGATGACCTTTATTAAAAAAATTTTAAAAGATAATCTTATTTTAGAAGATTTTCAAAACAATATCTCATTATTTCACACTTTGCTAATTAAAGTCAAATTAGAGATGATAAACAGACAAAAAAATCTCCCAAATAAAAGAACGCTAAGGAAACTATAAGGCTGTTGCTACATCTGAACTTAAAGTGCCAGGACCATTTCTAGTTTACAATAATTATAGTGTTGTAGTTTTGACTTAGACACACATGAAATGAAAGCAGTTTAACTACGATTTCTGATATCCCGAACTTCAGGTGCATTGAATGCAGCACCAGGAAGCACTGCAGATTTTGGAAATTGTTTTACTTATTGCTCTCTGCAAGGACTCAGAATCAGTGGTTTGAAACAGTACAGCAGTATTTTCTTTTTGATAGTTAGTTTGTTTTTTGTCTTTACATTCCTTAGACTTCACTGACAGAGAAATATGGAGAGCTATTTTTCTCTAGTTTGACTTTTTTAACTGTAGAGAGCAGTCAATAAAAACTCTAGATCTGGGGGGTTCTGGTCGATGATAAATTGTACATGAGCCAATAGTGAGCCCTAACAGCCAAGACCAATTATATCCTGGGGGCGTGTTAAGCCCAGTATAGCTAGCTGAGGAAAGTGATTGTCCCCCTCTGCTCTACATTGATGTAGCTTCACCTTGAGTACTGTGTGAAGTTTTGGGTGCCACATTATATATATTTATTATATATATTATTATATATAACATCAACAGAAATTGCCCAAAGGGGAGCAAAACAGATAGTGAAAGGTCCAAAAAGGTGGTTTTGTTTGTTCATCTTAGAGGAGAGGCATAGAGGTGAATTCAGTGCAGACTCCAACTCTTCAAATGTGAAACAGAGGGGCAGCCCTGAGTTCTGCTCTCTGTTGTCAGCAACAGAACACAAAGGAATGGCATAGGGCTGTGTCACCAGAGGGTGGTCGGGCACTGGAGCAGGATGCCCAGGGCAGTGATTATGGCACTGAGCTGTGCAAGTTGAAGGAGCATTTGGACAATGCTCGCAGATATATGATTTGAATTTTGAGTGGTCCTGCGTGGAGCCAGGGGTTGGATTCAGTTATCCTTGTGGCTCCCTTCAAACTCAAGATATTTTATGATTATATGTTTTTCAGTGGATTAATAGACCAAATCTGGACATTACTGAAAAATACAGATCAATCAAGACTTTCATTTATACATAATTCTTAAAATATTTCTATATTGTCACAATTTAAGTAAAAGCAATACTACTGCAATTATTTTCTCCTTTAATTCTGCTAAATTACATTTGACCTTGAACCCATATTAACATATAGCCTATGACATATGGTGTGCCTAAATATGACATATGGTGCACCCTATTTTAGGTAAGATTGTTCCTGTTAGATCATAAAGCAATACGCATCATAACTTTATTACACTAGTTTGTAACCAATTTTTTTTTGCCCTATGTTCTGTGAGCAGATGAATGCAAAGGCAATCCCAAGGTAGCTTTACAAGAGCTATAGAATCATAGAATGGCTTTGTTTGGAACAGACCTTAAAGATACCTAGTTTCAATTCCCCTGCCACGGACAAGGCTGCCACCCACTATATCAGACTGCCTGTAGACCTATCCAACCTGGTCTTGAACACCTCCAGGGTTGGCATGTCCACAGCTTAAATGGATAACCTGTTCTAATGCCTCACCACCCTCTCAGTAGTATCCTCTTCCTAACATCATCTTGTTTATAAGCTGCCTTTAAATTCTGAAAAGCTGCAATAAAGTCTCCCCTGAGCCTTCCTCAGGCTGAACAAGCCCAACTCCCTCAGATTTTCTGTGCATATACCATACTGTAACACATGACGCAGACCAGGAGGAAATTAGGTTCTTTTAGTCACTTTCAAGGAACCCAAATTCCAGACTAGAAAAGGGACTGATAAAATGCTTTAATTTCTGTTAACAGGTATGCGTAGGCCCATCAGTACTGTGGAATACTTACAGCACTATGAAAATCATAAATCCATTACCATGATTATTGTCCTTACGCAGGAGCACATGACATTATTTCTCAACTATAATTTTTACTACAACTGTACAGTATGAATATTTTCCTGAAGGACTGTGCCTTAATTATGGGCATGACATGTTACATAAGTTGCTTGGAAAAATGCCCTTTAGGTCACTGGAATAGTTGCGTTATGATCAACCAAAGGATACTGTTCATTTTCTTCATTTTGGTAAAGGTAATAAATGGTAATTGCTTTAATGAAGACATACTTGAAATAACAATAACTAAACTCAAAAGTAAAGTAAATTTGGGAAGGAGCTCCTAAATTGTGACCTGTTACTCACTATGTACATTTGTTGAAAATCATATTCCTTGCAGATGTTATAATCCATGAACTGAAGCCAAGTGATTTTAACTACATAGGAGAGAAGTTACGTTATGCTAGTGCGGGGGAATATGTTATTATAGTTATAAAATGATATTCTGAATTTTAGGAAGAATATATTACTCCTAAGAAGTAATGAAGTGCTTTCATTTGAAAATAAAATTCATATTGGAGGAAGTGAGCTTAAAGGATAGCACAGCAAGATCCCTGAAATTTAGTACAAGCTTCATTCTCTGCCTCAGTAACAAGTGAAGCAATGCAGAAGTGTCCTCCTGTGAAAATAGTTTACAGATTCTTCTGCACAACAGTTAACAACCAGCATCAGAAATGTACACAAACTACCAAGCACTACAAGTTTGTCATCCATGAGTGGTAGTGTAACAACAGATTCATAGCAGTGGTGTTCTTTCTTCTGTGGCTGTGAGAATAGATAGAAAATAATGAATATTCTCTCTTTTTTCCTTTTTTCTCCCAAGTAATGTATTTCAGTGTTAGTGCAAAGACTATTCTCCTGCCCCTGGGGGACAATGAAAACTGCCAGCAACTAGAATGCTTCAGAACTGCCAATCATCTGAAACCTTAAAAATTTCTTTTCAAATAAAATAAAAAATGGAAGTCATAACTTTAAGGCAGATAGATCTAACTAATACTGAATGTACTATACATTCTAAATGTTGTCAGAGCTGGAGATTGCATCCTGATCTTTTTTAAAATCTGGTGTTCCATTGTATTCTCATTTCAAATTAATCACACTCTTCCTACCAACTGTACAGGTAGATTTCCATAAGTCCTCAGTGAACAGTAATTTTCAATGTGGTATAAAAAGATGACTTTTAAAGTAACAAAAAAGTTTGTGTTTTCTGTTTTCTACAGAACTTGAACATAGAATCGTGGAATGGCTTGGGTTGGAAGGGACCTCAAGGATCATCAAGTTCCAACCCCCGGTTGTGGGCAAGATTGCCAACTGCTAGATCCAGCACTAGATCAAATTGCCCAGGGACACACCCAAGATGGGATTAAACACCTCCAGGGAATGAGGCATCCACAACCTCTTTGGGAAACTTGTTGTGGCCTCACCACTCTCTCAGTGAAAATATTCCTGACATCTAATCAAAATCTACCCTCTGCTGGCTTAAAATCATCTCCCCTTGCCCAATCACTATCTACCCATGTAAAAAGTTGATTTCCCTCCTGTTTATAAGCTCCCTTTAAGTACTGCAAGCCTGCAGACATCAGATCTTAAGAACTTTACATCTTTTTCCTCTTTTTGTGGATTTGGCCCTTAACTAAATTTGACAAAGTATTTAGACGTATTAATCTTGTACTAGCTTAGCTTCCTACCTACCAGTAAACATTACTGGAAAGAACATAAATTAGAGTAAGCAGACACTGGATACGTCTTGTCAGGTTTGTGAAATAGGTCATGGATGGTTCTCTGGACCTCTCCTCAGGCCCCAGTTACTTCAGGAAGTATCTGCTCCAGCATGAGGTCCTCCACAGGCTGCAGTGTGGATCTCTGCTCCAACATGATGTTCTCCGAGGGCTGCAGGGGGATCTATGTTCCTGTGCTGGAGCACATTCTCCTCCTTCTGTGACCTTGGTGTTTGCAGAGCTGCTTTTCAGTTTTTTTCCTTATTCCCCATTGCCTTTCCAGTATTTTGCCCTTTCATGGAGGTGCCAGCAGGTTTGCTTTTGGGCTCAGCTGTAAAATGTGTTCTGCTGGAAAATTAAGTGCTATACAAAAATATTGTGTTTATGAAAGAGTGCTAGCTGGAAAAACACAATGCTAAATAATTGGAAAATTCACTAGTACTTCATTATAAATTGTGTCTGAGTTTTTTATTTTTACTTTTTTTGCTGTTGTTTTTTCTTTTTTTTTTTTTTTTCTTGTAAGAACGTGGGGGGAAATAATTGATATAAAACAGTGTTGTTTTGTGGAAAATTTTGTTAGGATGATGGTGGATCTGGCAAACTTTCTGCTTAGAAATGCCACTTGTCTTAGCTGGATCACTCTCCTACTGTCCTTTTGTGGACATACTACTGTGTATGATGCTACAAAATATTACTAATGACAAAATATGAAACCAACAAAAGTAAATGAAAAGATGGAGAGAAAGAGGAATATAATTTCACTGGTCAAAATACTGACTAGACACTGAAGTTAGCACTCCGTGCATGTTTCAACTTTTTTTTTTTTTTTTTTTGTGAAGAAATTAGAATAAATATCTTCTAATTAATTTAGTTTATACTTATGCAGATCTTCAATTATATTTGTGCTTCTTTCCCTAGCCACAGCTGACTTGACATTTAAGCATACAGCAACAGCATACATTTCTTGTTGTTATTAGACAATCTATGTGAATCAGTGACCTTTGCGATTAAATTCAAACCTTAAGCATTTCTCATAAAAATAATAAAATGTTCTCAGATGAACAGAATACTTTGCTGCCTACTATGCAAAGCTACGGAATATATGATAATAGTGTTAGCATCACGATCATTTGTGTTCAGACGATACAGTATAAAGGAAAAATTAAAATACAAGAGAGATGTTACACAGCAATGCACCTACAAAATAAGAATCTTCAGAACAGTAGTATGCAGTATTCAGTAGCAGCATGGAATATAGAGCTGGCATGTATATTTTAGAAATACTGTATCTTTTTTTTACTGGAGTGTATTTTCTAACCTAATGTCAATAGGGATAGACTTAGTTGTTTTCCTGGTATCTGTTACAGTCCTGTGTGAAAGGTGCTCTGGGCTGAAACAAGCAAAGTGGATAAAACCTTTTTGATATGGAGTACGATGACTGAAATATAATTCTGGGGAGACCTTGCAGGTGGATTATGCCACAGTCCTACAAGCCACCCATGACAAACACCATGTGCTTGCAGTGGTAGAAACAACCACAGGATGGCTGGAAACATATCTTGTGCCTCATGCCACGGCCCAAAATACTACCTTGGGCTTTGAAAAGGAACTCTTGTGGCTTCCCTGAAAGAACTGGATCAGATGATGGAACTTATTTCCAAAACAACCTCATAACTACCTGAGTCAAAGAGCATGCTGTTGAATGGGTGTACCACATCCTCTATTATTCACCAGCCTCTGGGAACGTTGAACAATACAATGGACAGTTAAAGACTGTCCTGAGAGAAGTGGGTGCTAAGACATTCAAACACTGGAATGCACATTTAGCAAAAGCCACCTTGTTAATTAACAGTTGGGGATCTGCCAGTCAAGCTGGTCATTCTCGATCAAAAATCTTACATAATTTTGAAAGAAAAAAAGTCTCAGTGGTGTACATAAAGAACATGCTGGGCATGATGATCTGGATTATTCCTGCAACCAACAAAGGCAAACCTGTAGGTAGGAATGCTTTTCCTCAAGGTCGTTGGTGCCCTTGATGGGTGATGCAGAAGGATGGGGAAGTCTGATGATCAAGGGTTTTGATTTTGGGTAATAGGCAGTGATTTGAATTCTGTGATGGTAACTCCTATATAATACTATATGTCATCACTCTATAGTTGCTATATGCAATGTGAATGAAAGAACAGGGAGGTGAAAGTGGAAAGAAGGGGTCATATCCAGATACTGAGAATTAAGTTGTTTTTTGAAGATAGTGTGGTGAACTTGGCAGAGAGATTAAATCTGACACTTAGTGAATCTGGATGTCTATTAATTTTTGTCAGCTTTCTAAAGTGAAACAGTTGTAGTTTTCTCTTGGAAGAGAAAAGAAGATTAAGGAGTATTTTTTCTTTTTTTTTAACTTTCTATTTTTTAATTTCTTGATTCTTTATTTTTTATGTCTAGAAAAAAACTGCAAATAAGATATATTTTGGAAAGAAATTTGGAATATTTAATATTATACTTTAGACTTTAAAAAATACTTATTTTTTTTCATCTCTTGTATTGTTTCAAAGAATGTGTAAATGAATTATCACTTCCTTATTTTATATGGAAATATTTTATATATTATATTTTTTCCTTAAGTGTGTGGTTATGTTCAGAAGCTCACTCATATGATCACTAAATTATTTACATGTTTCCATTGTTATTATGAGTTCAACTAATCACTCTTTTCAGTTGCATATTTTTGCTGTAAGATGTTGCAGAACTCTGATGAATTTTACTGTGTAGGAGAAATAATATACAAAATATAGCCATGACATATGTCACATCAGAAACTAAAAACGTATAGATAAGCTGAACTAAATAAACTTCATAAATCCTAAATATCAGAAAGATATAGACTAAATGTTGGCAGTCTTTATATGAGGAACTCAGTTTGCTCGACTGTATAAACACACAAATGTAAAGTCCAAAGAAAGAGCAGAAGACAGTGTTACACAGGATTGCTTTCAGTGACATTAGCAGGACTATATAGTGGAAGAGATTCCACCTATAGAATCAGTACTGTAAGGGTAAAAACTTTCTGCCTCAGTCTGATTTTCTGAAGGTGTCTGAGCCTAGGCATTCTTGAAGGCCTTCAGGCCAGAATGAGTTTTCCTTTCATGATTTTTTATATATGACCTCATCTGATATTGTGTACTATATTGTATATTTTTACATAGCATCACACATCAAGCGCTTGAAGATAGTATTAGAAACGTTGTGTGGAATAATGTCAATAAATATTAATATATGTCAAATGTATCAGTTGATATTTTTTTCCTCTGCTTTTAGCAGAACATAAAGTGATTTATGCTATGGATTTCTTCTGAATTTTCAGGGTAATTTGCATTAATGATTGTATAACGTGTACAATAAATGACTTACTTGGCTTATAATGCTGATTATAGTGCTCTAGGCATTATTCTGTAGAAAATTGAATATACCGTCATTTTTTGCCTATTATTTTTGTGCCACATAAAAAAAGAGAAAAGTCTTGTATTAACTAATAAATAAAATAAGTTTGTATTTAACATCTTTCTTAAGTGTGGTCCCCACCTCAAAAAGATGTATTTTAGAAGTGTTATCAAGCTGTAAAGCTAGACAGATGGCAGAATAAAAACCTGCCATCAGGCAGTGTATAACATAAAAGGAAGAAGTTCTTCATGGATTCTGCATTAGTACAAAGTTATCAGTAATTAAACTTGCAAATTACAGAAATATGAACATTAAATGAACAAAAAACTACAGTAAACAAGGAACTAAAATGTTGGGAGTACTACCAGGCATTATTTTAATTAACATTATTTCCAATATGAGAAGAATACCATTTTTATTGTAAAATTCTAATGAAAGTCTATTTAGCTGCCACAAACATTTGCAAATATACCTTTATATTCTACCTGGAGTGCCTCCTGCCTATCATTGTCAGTGATATTTTAAACTTTGACATTTTTAAAAACAATGCCAATTTAAAGGTTAATTGTATTCATAAATGCTTCATATGTGCTAATTTATTATGCTGTTAAACCAGAACAACTGAGAGGAAAATTTCCTCTTTGCACTCTCTTTTAGCAAGTACAGTTACACAGTCATGCCCGCATTCTTATGCTTACATATGTTCCTGATGCATGGCTGAGCACTGCTAGAATAAATATCTTGCATTTATGTTGTGAGTATTCTTAATTCCTTTATGAGGATAATTTCTGCAACAGATGATGAGAAACTGTGCTAGTGATTAGTGAAATTAACCACTATAATAATTATTTGAAGTAAATTTGATTTTCTAATATAAATTTCTTCCCTCTGAGGGAAAATATATCCTATAATGAATCTTCTGCGTTCCTTTCATGAGAAGGAAATAGAAAAAGAAATCCAATTTATGTTATTATATCATCTCAGATGTGTTTTATTTTAAATAGCTCTAATCTTTCAGATTTCTATGTATTGCTAACTAGTTAATTTCACTGTGTTCTATATTTAAAAAAATGTAAATAAGAACACTGTAGATACAGAAACATATATCTTGGGTTGGTGGGGAGGGGGATGGAGTGGAAAGTATGAACAAACCAAAAAGATGGAATGATTTGTTTTATATTACTGAAAATCATAAAAGCTTTTAAAAATGATATCCATAAAATTATTGCCACTGTTGTTTCTCAGAAAGTTTGTAGCTTCCCCTGATTGTTTTCCTCCATGTTTGATTATTTCATACAGAGGTGGTGATTTAAGACATTTCCTTCAAAAAGAGAAATTTATTGTCAGGACTTTCTCAGATTTTGAAACTGTTCTTTCTTTCTCCTGTTATTTTTTTCTTCTCCATTTCTGTCAGATTTAGAGTAACATTCACTGTGTAAGAACTTTTGATTTTAAACTACAGTTTCACCTTCCAATAATAACAAAGCAATTTTCTGCTTTTTAAAATTTCTTGTTTGACACATTATTTGAGTGGAGTGTTTCAACTAAGACTTCATCCATACAAGATGAAAAGGCAACATATGGAGCAGAATTTCAATGGCTATCCTTACTCAGGAGCTTATTTAGTTTTGTCCAGGAGATGGGCACTTTGAAGGTGCTTGATCACGTACCCTAAATATACAATTTGCAGTCTGTATATGAATTACAGAATAGTTTAACATAGACTTCTGAGGATCTTTTCATGTGTTTATGGGAGCTGTCCAGACTAGAGCAGGCTAAAGCTTTATATCACAGTGAAGATGGAAGATGTTTAAACAGGTTTTGCATGATAAACACCATGCTGTTTAGCCATTTAGCAAAGAATGACAGTATCAAGAAATAAAGTACTTACATAAGCAGAAGTTACACAGAATCTGTGCCTTCTTTAGTAAAATGCCAGAAAACTGAGCCCATCACATAACTTGCACAATATTCTCTATCCTACAACTTTAAAACAATCTATGGCTAAATAAGCATCTCTTTGTTATCTTTTTCTTCTTTAAAGTTTTAAACCTAGTTCTTGATATGCGCAACTTTGACTTCTGGAGTGGATAGTTGCAGCACAGATTGCATGGATTTCCACAGCTGTTGCATCATGTTGTTTCCTTGCCCTTAAAAATCTAAAGCAAAAGAAGTGCGATTCAGTATGTGGCCTAAGATCTGTAAGACTTTATTTAAAGACTTTATTTAAACTCTGCTATCATGACCTAATAAAGTACCCAAGATAGCAGTTTATTCATTCCTGAAGCAAACTCAGCATTATCATTGAAAATCTTCCTCCTTCCTCCTTTTTCACTGATTCAACTAGTGATTGACAAAGCAATATTATCACTAAGATGCATCTTAAAAAAAAATAAAAATCTATCCCTCTATAGCAGGAGAAAACAGAGCTGAAGAATCAACTGAGTGTTCTTCTCTGAGAAATTATTTGTCAGGAAAGTTAAAACTATGCAAGACTTTGAAGTTCCTTTTCTTTCTTTCTTTCTTTTTTTTTTTTTTCTAGGTAACATGCGAATTTGTAACAGAATATTTGCTGCAAATACAGTGTGTGATAGTATGTCAGATATGATTTGTTCTCAAGCATAAGGCAATTAGAAAATATGACCTCAAAAAAGCAAGTGAACAAAACAGAAGTATCCCTTACTCTCTGCAGAAACAGTAATCAAATTAGAGAGGAAGAAAGGCTGTTTGTGATCAGTGGGAGAATTGATTCATGAATTGCCACTGAAATCGATGGTAAGTTTCCCATCACTCTGTGAAATGTAGAATTGGGTCTTTAGTACTTAAGGCTTTCTACCATTCCTCTGCATCAAAGACAGCCTGTGGGAAAACTGATAGTGTCAATTTCCCTTAAGCCCAATGAATTAGATTGCAACTGAAATTAAGTTTTTGTAGCCCTGAAATAGCAGAAGGTATTCCTTTCTAGTATTACTATTATAACTATTTTATAAATGTGAAATGTGAGCCATATTAGAGTAAATACTTAAAAAAAATCTAAAGCTTAAGCACGTCTACAAATGTTATGTAATTTTCTAATACCGTAATACTAATTCTGGTGTGGAGAATCACCATGCCAATCTTTGAACAGGCTATATTTTACTCAGACCATATTTGGTAAACATACAGTTTTTCTCCTGGTCATGGTTTAGTGAGCAACAAATCCACTTCACCCTTTAGGTACAATAATGACTCCCAGAGAAAGATATGTGAGGCAAGATATGTGTATTCTGTGCTCTGTGAAGAGAGCTGAAACACTTATTTCTGAACTCTGACTTAGAAAGTGCTCAGAGTGGTGTAAAGCACAGCTTTCACCCTAGAGACAGAACTTGACTCAAGCCTTTTACAAAGTACACCTCTTCTGCCACTGTTTTACTGACAATATATCTCAGGGAATATTTACAATGGCAGAAAACAACTGCTCTGAAAATCCTTCTGAATTTGTTCAAAAGTTTTTCCCATTCACTGCTACTAAATATCACTATCTAAATCTCATAAATGTTTGGGTCTCCATCAAAAATTAAAATAGCTCTAAGTAATATATTGATGCTGCAGTACTAAATAAATATAAATAGCCACAGTTATCATGGAAGAAAATCCTTATATTGCCGAAAAGCCCTTTAATATTAAAAAACAAAAACAAACAAAAAAAAATAAAAAATAAAAAATAAAACCACACTAGATAAAACAAAGCAAAGCAAGTACAAGTTTTTTCTCAATAGAATGAAAATCTCTGACTTTTAAAGTCAGAGAAGCAATTTTTAAGCAAGTTTGTAAAAGTGGATATGAAGTAGTAGTGCATATGACTAATGAATAAAAATTCAGCTTTTTGGCTCAGAGTTAAAATACTGGTTTAATTTTTAGAAACAGAATTTTTGCCTGTGAGAATGTAGATAAATAATAATTAATAGCTATTCCTACAAGGCAGTACCACTATTTACAAAAGGTTTTTGTCTTGCATGTGACCACAGGAAGCTTGAGAAAGCACAGGGATATGACTGTGTTTTCTGTTCTTACAAGGGTTTTGCTGCAGCAAATTGTTCTACTTTTTAATCCTGAGAGATAATCTAAAGATAACCTGTCTAAATAAAAAGACTGTAAGACAAGGTACTGTAAATACTACATAATAATTTCAGTTTCAGCCGATTTTAACTAACAGATATTTAGACACGTTGCAGTTGCATTTTCTGTTTCACAAATGAATAACATTATCACTGATACATCTGAATACAAGAGCAAATGCACATGAACATGAGATTATGAAAGCCTGTCAGAGTTAACTTCCTTTTAGAAGCAGCTTTATCCAATAATACCGTCTATAATTTATGTAGTTGCGTTTTGAAATGAGTCATATTCATTGTTCTCTTTCCCCCTACAGGACGGAACTGTTCCTGAACCTTGACTAATTTTTAATTAAAAAAATATCCTAATAACCTTTGATAATTTCTTGCATGACATTCTGATAATCAAATTGGAGAATAATTGATCTGATGGATGGACCATGCATTGGATAAGGAATTGGCTGGATGATTGCACTCAGAGTGTTGTGGTCAATGGCTCAATGTCCAAGTGGAGACCAGTGATGAGTAGCAGCATTCCTCGGGGATCACTGCTGGGATTGGTGATATTTAGCATTTTTGCAGGCAACATGGGCAGTGGGATCAAATGCAACCTCAACAAGTTTGCAGATGACACCTGAGCTGAGTGGTGCAGCTTACATGATACAGGGAAGGGATGCCATCTAGTGGGACCTGTATAGGCTTGAGAGGTGAGCCCATGCCAAATTTATGAAGTTCAACAAGGGCAAGACCAAAGTCCTGCATCTGGGTCAGTGCAATCTCAATCACAGGTACAGGTTGGACAGAGAAATGCTTGAGAGTAACTCTGTGGAGAAAGATTTGAGAGTCAGCTGATGAAGGATTCAACACGAGCCAGCAAGGTGTGCTTGCAGCCCAGAAGGCCAACCTTATCCTGGGCTGCATCGAGCAAATAATGATCAGCAGGTCAAGGGTGGAGATTCTGTCTCTCTGCCCTCATGAGACTCCACCTTTGGTATTGTGTCCAGTTCTGGAGCCTCCAACACAAGAAGGACACAGAGCTGCTGGAGCCAGTTCTGAGGAGGGCCACAAATACGATCAGAGGGCTGGAGCAACTCCTTTATCAGGACAGGCTGAAAGAGTGGAGCTCTCCAACCTATACAAGAGAAGGGTCCAAGGGAACCTTATAGCTGCTTTCCAAGATCTAATGGGGGATTACAGGAAAGCTGGAGAGGGACTTTTTATAAGGACTGTTAGCAACAGGACAAGGGAAAATGGTTTTAAACTGGAAGAGGTAGATTTACACTAGATATTAGGAAGAAATTCTTTACTGTGAAGGTGGTAAGGCACTGGAGTAGGCTGTCCAGAGAGGTTGTGGATGCCCACTCCATGGAAGCATTCAAGGCCAGGCTGGATGGTGCTTTGAGCAATGTGGTCTAGAGGGAGTTGTCCTTGCCTGTAGCAGGGCAAAGAAAATAATTACACTACTGTAAAGTAAATTTGATTTACATTACAGATAATATGCATTCTCCTTAAAAGAAATGAGTAGAGTGAATACGCTGAATGTCCGTACTAAAGCAGATTTATTTCAAGTTCAAAACTGCTTTTACCAAATGGTTTGCATACTGCAAGATGCTGTAAAAGTTCTGTTTACGGTGCTTTATTTCCTTGTTGCAGTACTAACCAGCAGAGGTCCAGCTCCTACTATCAAAATCTTTTAAATTTAAATCCAGATATTGTCTACCAAGGGTCCAATTCAATCTGTTTGATGTATCTAAAAGTGTTCTGTGTGTGATTGGGAAAATGTATGTTTATTGTATACAGAATAGTAGAAGATAAAGCCTCAGAGGATTCATCAGAAATTCTGCATTCCTCGTATCTGAAGTTAGTAATCAATATACAGGTGAGGTCATTATATGATGATCTAGAAATATATCCATTAAAACTACTTAATAGACATAATTTTTTACCAACAATCCAGAAATCCATGTCATTTTACGAAAGTTTCATGAGCTGTTTTATTTCCTGCTGCAATTGTCTCTTGTCTAGAGCATCCCTTAGTCATAAGAGAGTGTCCAGTTCTCTTTGACATTATGATGATTTAATATTTTCCTCTTTTCTCCAAGAAACTCATCATCCCTGAACTGTCTGAACCAAATTTTCTCAAAATATGTCACTTATCCTATAACCCTATGGAATAAAACTTTCTAAGAACTCTTAATTGTGTTCCCAATTTCAATACTGTCATACGAAGAATCAAAAGATTAAAGATCTGATTTAAAAATCTCAGACTCAGCTGAAACTGACTCATCTATACCATGCATTAGAAGTCCCTAAAAGAATTATGAGCTGGTGTTAAATAGTAACTGTGCAGAATTTTTCCAATAGTACTCAAACAGTTTCTTTATTGATTACTTCAGAATAAAAATAGCTGAGTAAATTTAACTGTACTTCCACTGATCCTTCCCAAACCATATGAACTTTTAAGGGGTTATAAATGAGGTTCCTATAGTGGATAGTTCACTTGGCAATAAAGATTTCTTATTAGTCAGTGATATGAGGGAAAAAGGAAGGTAAAATTAACAGTGGGACTGGAAGAACAAAACAAACAACAGTAGTGTCTGAAGCATGAATGAGAGTTATTGCTTAGCTAATATTTATAAAGGGCTGAAATTGCTGACTTTCAGAGGAGCAAGTGATCCTCTGGAATGGAAGAAGCAAAAAGAAGATGAGATTTAAATATCATATTAAATTATTCACTCATTTGTGTTGGTATAAATTCAAAGTCATGCAAAAATGAACTAATTGTTGACTTACACAGTTGTAACAGAAAGACTAATGAAAACTATGCAGAAGACACAGAAAATGTTAGGAAATATAGTATCTGAATTCCAACATCAAATATCTGAAGAGATTTTCATTGTGGAAGGGTACCTAGGGAGAAAAATAAGTCAGACTTTAAACTCTGTTTCATCTATCTATAGTATTAAGCTTTCATTAGGTGACAAAGTTAAATCCACGCAGGAAATCATCCATTGTAACTCAACCTTCTCATTATTAATAATTTTTCTTTTTACTAATATAGCTATATCCTTCATACACCTACATTTCTAGTCCCTAAAACTTGATTGTTAATATTATTTAATCTGATAGAAAATTTAATCTCCAGTGTTTTTTCACAGCTCTCTGTTAATCTGCTTGTCTTGTATAAGCACAGTGGCTGAATTTTTGAGCTGTGATCAGAATTTTGAGAATGCTGTAATTGTCTTTGTAAAAGATAATATGTTACTCCAGAGCTTTAGGTGTTACTGTTATGTTGCATTATTTGAATTCTAGAGAAATCAAAAAACAAACTACAAGCTAAAAAAACAACCACAAAAACCACAGCCAACTAGTCAAAAAAAATCTTTTTACAATGACTGAATAATTAGGGTAATAACTTTTTGGAATCATCAGTGTAAATGAAGTATTTCATTACAAATGACTCGTGATTGAAATTATTCCAGCTTATTGAGTCGCAAATAAATTTTTCCAAAAAGGAATTGCTCAAAATTGTGTACAACCAAAGTATTTTCACTTTAAGACTTGCTGCATAAACTTTTTAAACTGTAGTGGGAACATGTTCAGAATTCAACTAATATCCAAAATACAGGAAAGAAAACCAAGACAGTACTTGTTTAAGATGCTGTTTAGGGAGTAAACATTTTTTCCTTGTGATTTTGTCAGGTAATTCATATAGGAAAACAATCATTTCACATTTGCCATGGTTCTTGTGTTCTGCTGTACTGATTCAGGGTGTGTGCATACTTATGCACACACAAATTTATTTACAATTAGTTAGCTCTTTCAAACATCACTGTGTTATTCAGAAATTTGAGGAAAATAAATTATTACCTTTTAATTATTATTATTTTCTACAGAACTCTGGCATTCTTTTTGCATCAATGACTTCACTTAAGATCAAAAATAAATTATAAACTGGTCAGCTCAATATCTCCAAATTAATTTATCTCAGTAGGAAATTAGCAGAATCCATCCTAACATTAATTTAATCACTCCCATTCTGATTACTACGCCTCTCCTTGCCCTTCACAGCTTATCTTGGAGTAATTTTGACATGTCTATATGTTGAATTACATATTTTTTTTTCCTTTCAACAACTAAAGCCATTGAGAGTGAAATTTGTCTTACTAAATGTAGTCTACATCTTAGCCATCCACTGTTGCTTTGTTAATGAAAGAAAACTGAAAATTGTCATATGATTAATCTGATTAAGACTCTACTTAAGATGAGATAAATCACATCCTGAAAATACCTTTTTCTCTGCCTTGATTATAAATAAATCCTGATGTCAATGTATTAAAGAGAGACATTTGGTCTTTCTATGTCTGAAATCAGATGAGAAGTTGGACATTTTTCACTAATTGCTATGGCTTTGGAATAAGTTATTTATGCTTCAGAACAGAAAATACTAAGCACTTGTAGTCTCATTTTCTGCTGTTCTAGTCATCGTTTGAATACTTTAAAATCTCTCTCTCTCCTAAGTTGCTCACTATTTTAGACTATGATATTTCAAACTTCTTTCTTTCCTTTACCCTTTTGTCTACCAGATTTGCATAAGCTTCGTCTTTTGATTATATATATTGTTATCTACTCTATGAAGTAAACTGTAAATATGTATTTGAAAAGCCATTTTATTGTTATTATCAATTAATTTGTTGAACATATAAAAAGCAGGAATCATCCAGATTGCTTACTGAAACATATTAAAAATAATCATGTATGATGTTTGCTTTATAAAATGAATGATAATGTAACTTATAAGAAAATCACTGAGATCTGGATGTATTTGATGGACCATACATGTATATATTAATCAAGTGCAATATCGTACAATAATACATATCTACAAGCTACATAATATCTTATTTTAAAGGAGATCTTCTTTTGTTTCAAATTAAATTACCCCTAAAAGTTATTTTACTTATATTCAGTAAATCCTTTAATAATGGACCTTAATTTGATAGTGTGAGCTGCAAATGCTCATTGTGGAGAAGGCTCAGGTTTGTTCTCAGCAATGATAATTATGATCTGAATGGTGTGTGCAAAGAGCGTGGAACAAGGGAAACCAAGATTTCATTATTGATGCCCAGTGGCAGGACTGGGAAAAGGGACAGTGGGTGCCACTACTAAATAGTGTTTCTCAGTACATCTAAATGTTCCTTGAACACCTCCAGAGACAGTGACTCCCTGGGCAGTCTGTCTCAGTACCTGACCACTCTCTCAGAGAAGTGTATCCTAATACTAAAATTGAATCTGCCCTGTTGCAACTTGAGGCCATTCCCTCTAGTCCGGTTCTTAGTTACATGGGAGCAAAGGCCAAATTTCACCTCAACTCAACTACTTTGAGTAGTTTTAGAGCGAGTCTCCCCTGAGCATCTTCTTCTCCAGACTAAACTATTGCAATTCCTTCAGCCACTCCTCAGAAGGCCTGTGCTCCAGACTCATCACATGAGGTTCCCTCTAAACATCAAGATGTGCTTTACTGTGCGGGGCCTGAGAACTGGCACAGGGTGCCCACAGAGGATGCGGAGTCTCCTTCCTTGAGATTTTAAAAAGCTGCCTGGATATGGTACCAGGTGAGCTTCTTCTTGAAGCTTCATCTTCAGATGACCTCCATTCTGTGATTCTGTGATATATAAATCATGTTGGTTAAGAAACAGTGAATTGAAGGCAAAACCAAAGAATTCCAATGGCTATTTTAAGACATTTTTTGCCTTCTTCAAATGCATTACAAATGTGCCAGTTTGGCTGTTTTTCTGTATTTTACTGTAATTATATTTCAGAGTTATCATGGAGAAAAATGTGAGTGCATAAAGGCTGAAAAGAAACAGGATGATGCCCCAAAGAACATAACCTATATAAAATCACGAGACAAAGGTCAAGCTCACACAGATGAATGTGATCAAACGATGAAAGAGTGAGTCATCAGTAGTCAGAATGAAATGATTCTAAGTTCTGTGCAAAACATGGTAGAATTTTTCTCTTGATTTCTATTCACATTTTGCAGTAGTTCTATGAAGAGAACATTTAATAACATCAGTGGGATTCCTGTACACGTGACAGCTGCCAAATGTATCATTATGGACTGCAGTTCAGATTGCAGAAGCAAATTTTGCCTTTTATTAATGACTACATTGCAGCATTTCTTATCCTTTAAAGGAGACTTTCGTGCACAATTTTCTATTCTGTGTCCTGATTTCATTAATTGTTGTTTTTGTTTGTTTGTTTGTTTATCAGTGTATTCCATTTAGCCTTACTCTTAGTTTTGGATTCTCAAGTACATATGAAATTACAAACCAGTACACAGTGAACAAGCACTGATGTAACTCTGGAAAAATAATAATCAAAAGCTCTCTTACAAGGGTTGCTATGAAATAATGCCTCCTATTATGTTGGTCCATGATATCAGAGGCAGATATTGGTAGTATGACAGTAAAGGTTCAATTTTCCTACTAGTATTTTATTACATTTTGTTTCTGTGCAGCAGATGACAGTAGAGGGATAGTATGACAAAACGGCATCTGATATGTAAGCCCATATGAAGAAAGATGTGTCACTGAATTCTTCCACGCAGAAAAAAATTACACCTTCTTTGATACTTGCTGAAGCAAGAGAGGTGAGTTTCACCAGTGGTGACAATGATGTGAGGCAAGCCATTCACAACTGTCACATTACAAAATGGAGAGTATCTTGATGAACATTTTTCTGGCAACAGCACCATCCTAGGAGCTGTGATACGGTGGGTCACCTCTGCTAGTGCAGATTTTTATGAGCTTGGCATAGAGGCTCTTGTTCATCTCTGGTGCAAATATATAGCTAATGGTGGTTGACCATATTGAAAACTAGTGCTCTGTAGCTGAGAATTTGCTCTATCAAACTATGTTATTGTGCATTCTGTGCCTGTTGTAGTTTCCATGGAATTAAGTAGTAAGCATTACTTTTAGAGCAACCTACTTATTTATTCTCATAAGTCTCATGCTTAAATGTATTCTTGTAGTTAAATATTTAACTTATTAGTGAACTTGTTTATTATCTGATTATGGAATAATCTTAGTAGTTATTGTTGCAAAAAATGTGATTTCTATTAAAAAGAAACATTTAAATGCACTTTGATGATGGGGAAATCTTTTGAGTTACACTGTGTGTATTAGGATGTTCAAATTAGAACTAAAATAACCTCTACAATATTCTGATCAATTTGAAATGAATTTTAAATTATCAGCCAAAGAAAAGACAAAAAACTCTCTCCCTTAATATAGTCCTAATGGCTTGATTGAATTATATTCTGTAAACTAGAATACCATGACGTAGAATCATAGAATCAATCATTGTAATATAATCAATCCCCTCTCCTTACTGGCAACTCTTTTCTTGTTGCAGTTGATCTTCTGGAATGCAAGCCCACACTGTTGGCTCATGTAAACCTTTTCCTCCACTAGAACTCCACAATCCTCATCTGTAGCACTGTTCCCAGTGTCTCCCAGTCTGGACTCATGTCTGGGATTGCTCTGACACAGGCGTAGTACCTTGCACTTGGACACCATGTGTTATGATACTGCATGGTAGTACCATATATACTACCATAAATATAGAATTAAGAGTACAGCTGGAATACATACAGCAAATGATGATGTTCTTGAGAAAAGTGAAGTTTAATGATTTAGGATAAAAAAAAAGCTAAAAAACTTTCTGAAATATTATAAAGTGGAAAGCTATTCCAACACCGCATTCATTGCATCACTTAAAAAACTAAAGAATCCTAAGGAAATTTCTATCTTATGAAGTATGAGGCTTGAGCTGTATTTTAGTTTTATGTCTAAAATTGTGAAAGAAAAAGAGAATTGAAAGCAGCCCTGAGACTAGAGAGCAGGAAAATCTTAGAGTGCATTTGGAATACCAACAAACAAGATTGTAACAGGAATCTGACACCCAGTATAGAGGAAAGGCCGTTAGAACTTGATTTTAACTTAGAGAAAGCAATTTGTATTTCCTAAGCTACAGAATAATATCAAATCTTCTTAATGTGTTTAGAAGATAAGAAAAAAAAAAGGCATTTGTCAAACAGAAATAGAAACAGATCTGTTAAGAAAAGTGAAATTGAAATAGCCATAAATAATACATCTCCAAAAAAAAATCAATTTGCAAGAGTTCATATAGAAAGAATGAAGCTATCTAAAAAGGAATTAGGTATAAAAATACTCTATGTAGGGAATAAGATCTTTCAAATTGTTGAAGGCATAATGATAAGATTGTTTTAGACATGAGTAGAACCCTTATTCATAAAATGGATACATTTGTAAAGAATAAAGAAATGTCTGAAAAATTTTGGAAAAAAAGAAGTATTGCTTTGAACATACATTTCAGATAATACAGCCAGCTATCTTGAAGTACTACAATTCATGGTAATACAAAAATATCAAAACACAATTAGGAAGTTCAAACTTTGTAGAACCCGGAAATCTTCACCAAAGGAATTAATGAAAAAATGGCTAATCGTGGTGAAGTATTCAAAGTATGCAGTTTTATGTAAGTACCTAAAATGTTCATTTCTTACAAAAACATTTCAGAAAATAACATTTTAGACTCAATGTAGTTTCTAAGGAGAAACTGTGACTTTTTTTGCGTCTTTTCCTCTACTTTTTTCTCTTTCTGAATCTTTGGAAGCAGATGTAGAATTTTTAAGTTAAAAGCTTACAAATATAACGTGTTTTCCTTTTTTGTTGTTTTGTTGTTGCTGCTGTTGTTAATGGACAGAATAGAAATTATTGTTCTTTATTTCTCTAATAAAATAAAGAAGATATTTAAAATAACCAGTCTGATGAAAGATTTTAAGTAAAATGAGCTCCTCATCTAGTAATAATAACACTTCTTATTAATATATGTTGTACATCTAACTATACACCTATATAAAAAAAAATAGTAAATCATCTAGATTTTGGAAAATGGTGAATCAATAAAGCTTTGCGTATTGACAGTTTTGGATGAATGCTGGTTGTTATACAGTGCTTAATAAGGCAACATAGCATGAATCAGCCTCATTCCAGTAGCCAAGTGAATTTCATTAGCTCTTGAAACTCAATATGTTTGAGGTCACGAGCTTCAGAACTTTCAGATCATCACATGTACATTCTGCTGGAACACCAGAAGAGCCAGAAACAAGCTAAATCCAGAAAACAGCATTATTACAGACCTAAGTCTAAATTACTACTCCTGGCCTCTTAGCAAAGCCTATCATCCTGCCTACAATGACAATGTAATTAGTTTTTACTACACCCATAACATTACGTCCAGTGATTCCTGAAAACATTTTTATCAAATATAATTTGTCACTCATTCTTGTTTATAGGTAACATCAATGAACAGCAGACTGATACAAAGCAAGCTAAACAAAATAATAGTCATTTGTGTAACATTTTTCTGTTCAGTCCACTCACTGTGCTCTATTAAACTCATAATTCTTACCGACTTTGTTTGTAACAAGGAGTAAAACTGAACACATTAATTGAGAGAGAAGATGTTTGAGGTTAAAGAACAAACCAATGGCAGATAAAATTACAGCTCAGGAGATCTGAATTTGAATAAGCCATCCTTTGGCTAACATGACTTCGTGTAAAAGGTCAAACACAAGGACAGAAGGCAGTTTCTCAGAAGAAAATCATGGTGATTGAATAGCAGTGTTTTGAATGCAAAGTCCTAACTGTTACAATGGCTGCTATATCAGTGGAGCAGATGAGGCACAGAAAAACCTGCCAAAGAGTATGAAAACAAGAATGAATGAAAAAGCATATAATTTTCCAAAGTTATTCCAGGATCCATGTCAACATGACTAACTCTCTATAGGTAATGATGATTTATCTGTACTGCATGGACAATAATATGGGCATTTTTGCTGTGTACAGTATTGCAGCACACACAAACACACCAGCACATACACGAACAATAGCAAAACACATAACAGTAGATCTGATGTGCATTATTAAGTCTGCCGTGTACCTCATATAAGACCCATTCAGTGACCTGAGATCTGATGGCACACATGGGCCATAAAGTAAAACCACCTCTTCTGTTGATTCTGTGTGCACTTTTGCACTCCACAACATGAAGAAAATGAATTCGCAAAATACTTAGTTCTTCATGATTTTCCTGGTAAGAAAGATTTGTGAACTAGAACACATGAATTCTTATCCATTTATCTTTAACTGAAAAAAAAAGCAACGCAATAGTAACAAGATTTTTCTGCTTTTACTGTGAAAATGGACAGTTCTATCTTAGATACTAATAATGTCAATAGCAAGCTCTGTAGTATAATCTTTATTTTTTTTAACTACTACTTATAATAGTAATAAATCATTGTCTCTGAAATTCTCCTAGGCATTACATAAACTATTAGGTATTTTCTCACTAGATGTAGAACAGAAAGTCTAAATTCAGAGTAAGAAGTCAGCCACGACACCAGTACAAGACAGAAAATAAATTCCCAATAAATTATTTTGGACTCCAGGTGTTCAGGTAAAATTAACATAAGTTGAGCTGCCTAAGGCAATTACAGACTGGCATCCAGAATCACCAATACTTGGAAAAATACATTCTCAGATCAAATATACCTTCAGTTGAATTGTTTATCTTACTGCAAAATAGTGAAGTTTTAAGCTATTGTAAGGGCAAGTTAATTTTTTAAAAACTAATTGACAATCTGGAAAAATATTATTATTATTATTATTTTTAATTTGCTACTGTTGCTAATTTGTTCATTACTCTCCCCATTTGATGTTTTGTTCATGTCTGATATATTTTTCTTTAATTGTGTTCTTCAAATAGATTCTTTTTCACTACTTAAACTGAAATCCTCATCTGCTCATCCATGAATTAAGTCTATTGAAATTTGTATTAAAAAAAAAAAAGTAGTTACTTCAGAATATGTGAAAATGTAACAAGATTTTCACCCCTTTTATTAATTCTAAAACATATTCATTCATTATGCATACTATAAATATAAAAGTGGATCCCAGAAGTAGTAAGGAGAGAAATAAATTGCAGGGTGTCATGCATGGCTCCTTTTATAATTGCATTCATATTGATTACCTGTAACTTTTATAACAGACCTTTTTTTAAGTGGATATGTAAAGATGGCAGTTAGGTGTCTGGGGATAGCCGCAACTAAGAAGGAGTCCAGTAAACTGCCCTTCCGGTACTTAACAGTTTTGCAAAAGCATAGGGTTCAAAAGACAAAACTAAAAAATTCAAGCAGTGAGATTGCTTGAAAATATGCAACCATGGATAAAAGATGGCACAGAGCAAAGAATGAGAGTGAAAAGTGTAACACTGTGTAACAAATGATTCACAGTGGAGACAGGAAAATTTGAAAGGAAAATGAGTAAGAAATTAAATTGTGACTTTTTAAATTGGTTTTTCTTCTCGTGAAAAAAAAATAAAAAATAAAAATATACAACAAACAAACAAACAAACAAACAAAATAAAAGAGAGAACATGAAAAATTATTTGAGAGGCTTACCTGAAGGTAAAACTGAGACTTAATATACTGTACTCTAAAAGACAGTTGCATCTGTAGTTTTGTAAGAAGTGTTAGTATTGTACTGTACCTTTACAATATATTAGCATTGTGCCTTTACATGCTGTTTTTGCCAGAACTTGAGGTAATACACTGAGAAGTTCCTGTTGTTATGACAGGCAGCTGGAAGTGGGCAAGGAAAACAACGGTTCACATTCAGCACCTTACTGCATGAAGTCATCTTTGTCTATATTAAGTACAGAAATAAATAAATAAAGTAATCAGAATGAGAAAGGAAAAGGTCAGTTAAACACATTAATTACCTAAGTATTATGAAGTATAGTGAATGAGTTAATATATTTTATGTATTTCCCTGATAACAAATTTGTGTAAATGGCACAGCTATTCTGGACTGTGTTATTGTCTGCTCTACAGTTCTTTGATAGAAGCTTGAACAAGGTCCTTATGAAAGGTACTAAGTAGCTGTAGTCAACAGATCAGCAGTCAGGGACCAGAAAATATTTGCAAATGATTAAATATAGATGGTAGGAATTTAATAAATAAAAATCAAATAAACAAATAAAACTCAAGGTAGTTGTTGAAAAGCAGTAAAGGAGGATCTTTAGAAGTTTATATTCTGCATTAAATTTTGCTTGTAAAATCCAAACTCATAAACAAACCACATGCTACAATAGAAAGATATGATGTTAAGTATGTCACAGTGGATCTGTTGGTTTTAGGTCGAGAAAATTTTGTAGAACGTAAGATAAATTACCTGCCATGGATTACCCTTGTCTTTTGAAATACACAGAAGTTGAAATTCTCCTGAATTCACAACTGCTAGCCTTTACTCAGGAACTTTCCTTGCATATTTTCTGGAAGTACACCAGAATTGTACAGAAGATTAATCACAACCTTGACTGTAGGACTGATCATCACTATGAAAAAATGTCATACAAGGAATCTGGACTCACCATGGATAAGGCAGACAAAAGAGACAGGATAAAAGGCTATTTTGGTAAGAATGCGGACACAATGAAATCATATGCTCAGGATTAGAAGTGCATTGGGGTCCAGTAATGTAGATTTCACCATAGTTTCAATAGCTGAAAGAAGAAAAGTTCTTGAAGAAGATATTCCAGAAATTATGTATTTTGGAAGATGTGTTTTGAACTCTGTCTGCTTGAAGATGGTAATTTCTCTATAGCTACTCTGAATAACAGTCTGGACAATGGGCTTGTGGGGGTAGCAGTGAATGTTTCATAAATGTCACTCTGACATTCACAGAATTGTTGCTTTTATGTGGAGTTAAAATAAAGTTAAATTTCTTATATTCAACTTTATTCTGATACTGGTCATTTCCTAGTATCTCTGCAAAGCAGTGCTATGAATTTGTATAATTTTAAAGTTAGTGTTTAAACTGTGAATCTTTACATACTTACACATCTAAATGCAATGAAGCTTTTCATTGAGACATAGTAAACTATCTGCTTGATGAGAGGGAAACAATGGTTCGTAAATAGTATAAACAGTCTCAAGCTGTCAAAAAAAAAACCACACCAAAAACCAAAAACCAAAAAACCCAAAGAACAACAAATGAGATCGTAAAGAGTAAAATGTATAATGCACTAAGACTTCTAGGCTCTTAGGACCATTCCAGGCACCTCAAAATCCTGGAAAATGTGATTTCTGTAACTTTACAGATTGTGAGTGATCTGATAAGAGCTTTCCAGCTGGCACAAGAGTCAGAAATGCTTCTAATGAATTCTGCTTTTGCAATAGGCGCATAGAAATACAGAGTTCTGGGACTTTCAGAACCTATTTTGAAAATCAAACTGCATCTTTCTTTACAACTGTTTTTCAAGGCGGTCTCCTTCTTGGCTACCTAACTTAAATTTTGAGCGTGATAATATTATCACATCTTTGACTCCAGAGTCTGCTGGTCCTGGATTTGCCTGACTGGGGCAGGTTATGGGAGGGTTGCCGCAGTATGAAAAACCATGAAATCTCAGTTTCTGTACCACGAAACCTACTTGTGCTAAAATCTAGCATAGAATAGAAACACTTATGGCTAATACAAGAAAGCTGAAAGTACTGTCCTTCATCAAGAGAGATAGAAGACAACTCTTCCATTCTATGTATAAGGTTGTATTTAAAATGAAATAAGCCGTACTTCGGCATTTTTCATTACCATTGGAAAAAATGCTGAGTTTTATCCTCATATTCATCCATCCTGATTTTCTGATGGAAGACAATGGAGTCTGACATGGTTTAATGATTTTTGTTACTGGCATTCCACATCATAACATGATGTAGTGCTCTGGAAGTTAAAGAGTTAATGCTCTAGTTCTGTGGATCATTGATAGTTCCAGGTATACATACCTCAGAAGAGAAGAACTACATACCCCGGAGGACTTTGAATCACTTTGCAATTTTCCATTTTCTGCCCAGAGGGAAAGATAAAAACTGTTCATGTATCATGAAACACAGGCTCCTTCCCTTTTGGAACAATACAGGAACGGGTGCTCCCTGGCCATCTTGCCTTCAGGATTAGCATAAGGACTTCAGTTTTTGAATATTCTCTCTCTCTCTCATTTTATATATATTGCATTATATGGTGCTATTTTGCATTCCATTATCTTATTTAGTAAATTAGCTTTCCTCCTCGGATCGTTGCTGCTGTTTTGTTTTTAGGGTCATTCCCCTTTTCCTTCTTCCCTTTCCCTGGGGTGTGGGGCTGTGGGCCTCTCCACCCCAACTGTAACAGAACTGGGCTAAACCAGCCTGTAAAACACTTAAAAGTCTGCATAAAGATTGTAAACTATTTCTTTCTGTTATTATAGTAATCTTTCATTCCCTTTTAATAAAATGAGCTTTTTTTTCCACAAATATTGCCAAATGTCTTATATTTACTATAATGCGCACTATAAGGTCGTGTTAATAACAGGAGCACATGATACTTCTGCACCCACAGAAACATTACTCTGGCATACCATCTCTTTATCCTTATATTAGGATATAACCTTCATTTTAACTTATGATTTCCAAACTTTTACCTTTTATAAATAAAGATTGATAACGTTCTGGCAAAGAAAATAATTCCAAACTTTCAAATGAATATGTGAAACTATCAAATGTTCTACAGTCTTGGAAGGTCTGTGGTGACAGCCCTAGAGTCAAGACTATGTGCCGTTCTGTTCTGTAGACATCAATTTTTCATGAGGAAAAAAAAATCAACCAGAGAAGCTTTACTTTCAGTCTTGCATTAGAGTCATTCTGTCAAATGAGCTCTGTTTGTCATTCTACCCTGAAGTAGAATGCTGTAAAAAGAACATACAGAAAAAACCCACACATATTGTTGTACTAGAGTATTTATAAATTCATTCGTTTATCAAATCCTGCATTTGTTCTCATTAAAGCTAGAAAGTTCTTTATCTGGTTCTTAATCATGAAGAATCAGTCCTGTTTTCATCAGATCTGGGTTTATTTTCAGGTAGATATGGACCCATAGAACTTTCTTTTTATGCTTCTTTCTAAAAGTCACATTTTGTTGATATCTAGCAAGTGATTCTTTGTGTCTCAGTGATTTAAATGATCACTATTGTACTGAAGTGAAAGATAATGTGATTGTGACATCTACTCTCCTCAATAATTAACTGTCAGAGATCAGAGAGTTGGAAAAAAGTCTTTCAGATACAGAATGGGGTGGAGAAGAGTGAAATAAAATTAAAATAATTTTCTGGAATGGGTCTCCTTTTTCTGCTCTTCACAAGGACAAGATGAGAAGTGGGAAATGTACATAAAATTTTCCCTCTCTTTGCCTCTCCTAGGTATCCATCCGTATTAATATTAATTAGGTGTGAATTAGAATGCATAAGGTAATTTCAGCTACTGATTTCACAAAGAACTGTTGGTGTTCATCACTTTCAACTGAACCCTCTGCACCTTCACTGCTTAATATGTTAATTTTATTAAAATATTATATTTTTATTGTATTAGTCTATATTCAATATCACATTAACATGTTGATCTGCATAATTTTGTAATAATATAGTAAGCTTTTTCTTTCAGATGTTAACTCATATGCTTCAATTTTATGTTGACTTCTACAAATGGCAACCCTAAATTGCTAATCTAACTCTAATCATTCACTCAGAAATTTGATCTCAGTTTTGAAGTATGTTAGGAATAACATTCAAACTTCATTAGGGAAGAAAAATCTATTGTATTAGTTTCTACATTAAATTATAAAGAAATATATTGTAGCATGCAAGTCTTTATTTCATTAACATTATTTTTTCTATTTTAGTGATTTCTTATAATTAATCTGTACTGAAGAGGAATTCATTGGTAATGGAGAAGACTGGAAGAAGCCTCATGTTCACAGGCTGTGGTAGATTTTAATGACTCTGATGTCTACTGGAAGGACATCACATTTGCAATTCAAGCAGCCCAGAATTCTAGAGTGCATTATCAACAATTTTCTGACACCGATGACAGAAGAATAAACAATATAATGTCCTGACACTTAGGAACAAAGATGTGAAATCTGGTGGCTGTCTTGTCTGCAGTGGGATTGAACTAGATAAACTTCAGAGGTCCCTTCCAAACCCACATCCTATTCAGTGATACTGTGATCATGAGGTGGAGGAGTTCAGAATCCATCTGTGAAGATACAACTCTGGGCAACTTGCTCTAGTGCACCTTGCATTTGCATAGAGTTTGAACATGGTCTTCTCAATAGGTCTGTGCCAACCTACAGTACTCTGTGATTCTGTGGTAAGTAGACAAACCAACATGAATTTTACACTGTACACTAAGTTTTCTGTAGTGTCAATATTTGCAAAAACAGTTAGTGGGAAACAAATTCACAGTGACTGTTCTTTGTTTTCTTTTGTTTTGTCCCTATCACTGTTCACTTTATAAATAGTTCCTGTGCAGCTCCCTTCAACAAACAGTGACAGTTCATTTTAAATTTCAGGACAGCATGCCTTCAGGTTCAATGACTATTTAGCAATAGTCTGTCTCTACAATGAAGTAGCAACAACATGAGTGTCCCCATTCATTCCCTGTCCCGTAAGACTGTCATATAAATAGTACACACTTTAGGTTATTTTGTCTACTATTATCCTTTCAGGGGAAAGGAATTAATGGTAAGACAGGATACTATGCTCCATTCATTAACTTTTGGGAAACTATCTAATTTTTAATGTCTCTTAATTGTTTTTAAATGGTTGCTGACAGTCTGTAAAATGTCCAGTGGAAGAGAATGTCCATAGTAAGTAAGCTGTGTCTCACATGGAATCTGTCAGACTCTGAACTGCTGTTGAGAACAATCATGCAATGCTTTTGCATTGCATTGCTTTACTAGGTTTTGAATTTGTTCAGTAATATGTGTTCGGAGTAGAGGCTACAGATCAAAACACAAGACAGGGAGATAGTTTTGGCAAGAAGTGGAGAATATGTAGCACATAGTATGTAGAGAACTGTTCAATCAAATTAAACAAACATGACATTCCTTTGGTAAAGCCATGCTGGCTGTTCCCAACCACCCACTCATCTCTCATGTGCCTTAACATGTCTTCCAGAAGGATCTGTTCCATGATCTTCTTTCCCAGCAGATGTTTGGATGGTTTAAATCCCCCATCAGGATGAACACCTGTGAACATGATGCCTCCTGCAGCTGAAGGAAGAAGACCTCAACAGCAGGCTCCTCTTGATCAGGAGGCCTGTAGTAGACAGGGCCTGTAGGATGACTCCCCCACCTTTTCTACCTGAAATATCCTTCCTAAAAAGGTGATGCCCCTCTACACTGGTATTCCAGCTATGGGAGTCATACTGTCACGTTTCTGAGATAGCAACCAGATGATAATTTTAGTACATTATTATGGGTCATTTCCCATACTGTGTGCACTGATGTAAAGACACTGCAGCTGGGCGTTCTGACACACCACCTTTCTAGAGGAGCCCTCCTCCTCCCTGGGAGAAATCATTCTGTCCCAAAGTGCAAGAACTTCAGTTTGTTATACTTGCTAAGTTGCAAAGCTTTTTGTTTTGTGTCTTTACCATTAGAAGCAATGTTTGTTAAAGCAAAATTATCATTACATCAAACAGCTACTAAGCACTTATCGACATTTCGCATTCACAGGTTCTCCATATTAGTTCAATTCTTAATTTTCATTATTAAATAAATAGATTTTTGTCATCACATAGTCACAATATAATGGACACAGGGTGGTTTGTTTAGCAATAGAGATCAGTATATTAGTTTAAGGACCAACATATTAGTTTAGCAAAAGGAAACCGTGAATTCTAGTTCCAAAACTTTCCATTTCAAACATCACTTGGTATGTGAACAGCCTTGTCTTTTCTCAATTTGTGAGAACAATCTTCTTTTTCTCAACAGTTTTTGCTTCACAAAATTCACTGGAGTCATAATAGGTTACTTTTATCTTTTGCACACAACAGATGCAAGGATATCTTCCTCAGATTTCATATATAGTGTTTTGGAAGTTGCTCGTTATGACCTAGCAAGCAATGGTAATTTGCCAAACTGGGGAAAAACAGCTAGAGGTCAGCCAAAATTCTCAGTGATTAAGCTGATGGTGGAAAAATGGGGATAAAGTAAGTGGGTCTACAACCACCCTAAATGCAACTGCTCATTCACACAGGGACACTTGCATATATTAATAAGGTCTTGGAAAATAATGAGTATGTATGTCAATGTACTGTGTATATGTCTTAACTGTTTAAATGTAGAGCCTGAACTCTGAGGTGCTTATTTGTTAAGACACCTGGTAGGTATCATTCGGAATAAAGAAGGGCTACTTTCTAACACCACATCAGAGTTAAGAGTTTTCTTCTTGGATTTCAGATGACAAAATTAAAAAAATAAACAAGCCCCCAATCACACGGGTGGTTTATAATGCAGTAAACAACAGTCGGATATTTTGAAATGATATGGGAAGCATAGTCACATCCTAGATTGTCACATTGTTACCAGACAAAAACACCAACATGAAAGAGAACTTCATGGAATAAATATGATATTAAGAAGCAGGTATTCTTCATTGCAGTGCTGGTTTACTTATAATGTAAATGAAAATGGTTCTTAATATGCTTATTTTCTGATTTGTAGCCTGAAGTGGCAAAAAAAAAAAAAAAAATTGGCATTCTGATACTGTTTGGTGCTCCATTTCCCCCTTCCAAGAGTACTGACATGAAATGCTTCCATAGCAAGAGAACATCTGAACATTTCAAGGTTGGTTGTGAAGGACTTTGTACTGACTTTGCTGCTTTACACTGCAACTCATTCTGCTATTGTCAGGTAATTTGCTGATCATGCAAAATGCAAGTGTCTGCTGAGGCAACTGAGTGATTCATGCACTCTCATGCACTTGACACTCAGAAAAATTTAAGTATCTGTCTTATTTCTTATTACTTGTCTAAAAGTAATCCCAATCAAAACCATATATTTTGTACTCTGCAATATCAGTACTCTACAAAATGTGTTTAGTATATCTCCATCAGATTTGCTGCATCTACTTTTACTTCTGGTTCTGTTCTTTCCTAATCATCCATCGTTGTCCATTCTTAGAAACAGGAATTCATACATTTATTATTTAAGTGAGATATTTTTGCATCTTTTCTTAAAACGCGATGTAAGCATTCTGTATGCAATATTATTTGAGACTGTGTACTAAAAACATCTATCTGGGATTTCATTGTAGCCAAAATATATTGCTCCACTGCTATATCACAAAGTAACCTTTGAGTTTATTACTTCAGTACATTAATTAATTTATTAAATATTAATGTCAGAAAACCCATTCAAGTGATGTTATATAGAGAGCTTCAGCATTGCTGGCATGTTATTATCCCATTTATCAGCAACTATGCACAAGATGTACAAAGCAATATAACTGGTATATTCGTACCATATGTTGTTAATCTAGTTAATGGAATAACAAATACATAGCTGGGTCTATTAAATGAGAAACTTAAAGAATGAATTTGTGTTGAAATATTTTATCTTCCACAGGCAGGATGATTAAGCTGTCTTTTTTTATCTCATAAAAAGAATGGAGCATAAAATAAAAAAAAATTACAATTATGTTTGCTATCCCAAACACTGATCTGACAAAATCTCTAAACTGAAGCAAATACACTTATTTTTATATCAATATTATGTAAAGTTTTATTAAATTCAATTTAATCTTCAGAATAATTTGTATCTCTTTACATACTGAATTTGACTTAATCTCCCTTAAATTTTCTTATTTTTTTAATTCGATTTGTTACTATTTATTGCATTGCATCAGTATGAATTATCATCTTCCTTCTGTTCTCCTGAAGTAAATGTAATGAAATGTCAATCTTCTGAGCTGTAATTTTACCTGAATGTCAATTTTTGAACTTAATAGTTTTTTGTTTTTTTTTTGTTTGGTTGGTTTTTTTTTAGGTGCAAGTATGTCATAGCAATTGATCTAAACCTCAGAGACTGCAAATTCAAACTCTGTTGTGTTTTTATTCACTCATTGTACAGTTCCCTAAATGCTTCTCACTTCATTTCCTTTATCAATATTTTCTTTAGTTAGTTCTAAAAGTGATATATTTCTGAAGCTATGATTTATGGATGATCTATTAAACAAACATGCTAATTATTAATATGTCTTTTAATAATTCAAATCATTGTCAAACAACTCTGTTTTGTGTAAAATCTGATGTTCAAGATGTCAGTTTGCAACTACATTTTTGAATGTTCCTTTATGACTGTAATTAACTTAGGCAAATGAACCACTCAGAGTTAATTTTGAAATCAACATTGTAAACTTGGGTAACCTTTTCTCCTAAATGTTGCAACTACTTAGTGCTGCTCATCCTATTTTTATCCAAAATATAACATGTATTTTTTAATGTGACATGCTTATTTAAAAGGTATACATGTTCCACAGTGTAATAAGTCCAGTCAAAAGCTGTGGCTATGTTCTTATCAAAGCAGTTTAGCAGCCAGCATATCAAGTCTCTTACTACACTAGCTTTGTGTTACTCTTTCTTTATATCAGTAAAGTTATGTTGATTTAGTACTGGAACAACGTAGAATGAACAGACATTCACACACAAATAAAAAAAATTAAAATCAAAGATTATTTTGTGAAAGATAATTGCCTTTTTTAAGAGTGATTATAGAAATTATAAAATTTGTAGTGATGGCTGTCACAAATCTTCTGTCTAAATACTTCCAAATTACGTTGTCCACTATTTTAGATTATTTTACTTAATTTGGAATATTCTTCATGTTTTATATCATTCTGATTGTCTTTTATGGTATGAGACGTAGGTCTCCAGACTCCTTCAAGACTGTTTCTAGCAGTAGACTGTACAATTAAGCTCCTTCTTGGTCTTTCTGTCTGTTTTCCTCCCACACTGATGATTTCGTTGCCATACACTACAAAGCCTTATTACTTCTTGTTTCCTATTCTTGTGATTATTATAAACTTTCACAACATATATTTTATAACTCTGTGTCATGTTTTTATGATTTTTGGTATTGGTATTCCACATTATAACATCATGTGGTGCATTAAGAGTTAAAGAGTTAATGCTCCAGTTCCGTGGGCCATTGATAGTTCTGGGTATACCTGTCTCAGGAGAGAAGAACTACATTCCCCAGAGGACTGTGTGATTCTTTGCATTTTTACTTGTTTACACTCAGAGGGAAAGATAAAAACTGTCTCAGGTCATGGGACCATCTCTCTCTTTCCTTTGGGATCGACTCAGCAGTGGGTGCTCGCTGCCATCTTGCCTTCAGCGTTAGCGTAAGGCCTTTGGTTTAATGGACACTCTCTCTTGCTCTTTTTATTTGATTCATTAGCTTCAATTCCAATTATATTGTATTATATTGTGTTATTTTGCTTTCTGATATCTTATTTAGTAATATAGCTTTCCTCCTCAGGTCGTTGCCACTGTTTTGTTTCTAGGCTCATCTCCCTTTTCCCTTTTTCCTTTCCCCCTTCCCCTTTCCTGGGGCGTGGGTCCGTGGGCCCCCCGCACCAATCATCATGGAACCGGGCCGAGCCAGCCGGTAAACCGTAGACACTCTGTTACAATGAAAAGAGCTGTAGAGTTTAGGTCTTCTTTCTTTACAAGCACTGTAATGAAAGTGTTACACAATCACTGATATTTTCAATCTTTATTGTAAATCAAAGTAGATATTTCTAGTATACATTGTTATAGAAAATGTGACCTCAATATGCCTTCTATGACTGTTTAGACGGAGTTTACTGCGAAAAACACAATTAGCCTTAGATTCACACAGAGACTCACTGCTCAGACTGGTAACAATCAAAATATCACCAGGAGACAGTTAATGTCCACCACAATGCTGTCTCAAAGTAGGTGCTCAAAGAACTGCTAGCAGACACTTGGTTCAATAGATAGCAATGCTAAATACTATGACTATGAGTCAATCATCTTACCCCATAAAGTGATAAAGCATAAGCAGCCTAAGAGCCCCTTTGAGCTTTCCTAGCAAGCAGCTATCTGAGCATCATGATTTCCCCTTAAATAGAGATGCCTCTTGAAGTTACTCAGCCCTGTGCAGAGATCCACCTCTACTTGGTGGTGCATTGCCTATCCAAATCCTCCATAAGTGGTTTACAGATCTAAGTGTTCTAGCTTTTCTAAGACTTGATCTCAGACTTACTATGAAACCCCATCCTCTATGTAGCAAATAGTCAAGGGTAGATAGCCATTCTAAATCTTATTATAACACAGACTCCATCTTTTAAATTAGCATCTAATATATTCACAAATATCTTTTTGTCTCTCTCTTATGAGTGAAGTGTACTGGTTTCCATCCGTGACAAAGTATATGCATCAACTTTATATATCTGAGGAATTTTCCCATAAAGCGGTTGAAATTGATAATAGAGAATTTTTCTTGGGGCCTAAATTCCATGTCAATTTGGACCTAGATGTATAGATAACCTTGCAATGCCAGTCATGGCAGTGCATTTTAGTGTTTCCTTATCCAAAATAATTAATTATTTAAGCTCAGTGGCTAGACTCTTCCAAAATGTGAAATTATATGATAAAGACATTGAAGAATTATATTCATACTTGTCTGCAGAGTGAGTGAAGCACTACACAAGCTACCCAAGAGGGAACACATTGAACCTAATGAAATTTATGTCTGTCCCCGCTTTAGATAGAGCATCCTGTCATGGAAGATAAGAGCTTTAGTGTCAGGTGACCTTCATTTTTGAAGGGACCAACAGTTGATCACTCTATCCAGTAATACAGTGTACTGATACTGACCAGCCACTTTCAATGTGAAAAATTGAAATGAACCCATAATTTACTGTTTCTTAAAGGGGCAATAACCTACAGGCTGAGTATTCACTTAAGAGATGAGAGCATCTGGTTGATGTACCTCCTCAGTCTGTGGATAGAAGACTATTCTAATTAGGCTATTTGGGTTGGGATTAGTGCTCTTTGAACTTTTTCTCCTTTGCATAAAATTACTGAAACAGAGACCTGAACACAAAACTTTCATTTCCCAGAGGTGCGCCCTCAGTTCTGAGTCTCTAAAGTCATTCTTTTCTCATGGTCTGAATTAACATTTTATTCCTGCAAAGTTAACAACTCCAAGAGGAAAGACAAAGGATGGACAATAACCCTTTTTGCTGTAGCTGTTCCTCTCAAATGCAAAGTACTCAGCTTCTAATCACTCACTGGTCTGAAGCTATGCAAAAGCAGAGATATACCAAGTTCCATTTAATTGTTTGTCTCACTGTCACTAAATTGATCAGTACTGGTATACGAACATATGAAATGTCAGTTGTACTTTAAAAATAAACTCTCAGGCAGCTTAAATTAAACAGCAGAATAGAGTTAATGAACTCCATGGAAGATTGAAGTGAATATTTATTGCTTTCATGTTGTATAATATTGTACATTGCAGAGTCTTGTGTTGGTTTGTTATTATTAGCACTTATTACTTAGTGAAGTGCTATCAGTTTTTTAATCAGTGCATGCCTTCTTCCAAATACCATACCTCTAAATAAATGCTATAATTTGGAGGAGTTTATGTTTCTGATGAGTAGATTACAAGGATGTGTTCACATGCCTATTCATTTTTATCGATTATTTATTTCTCCGAAAATAGAATTTTCTTTATTTACAGTACCTAAATTTCCATTACCCCTAATCATATCATTTGCTAATCTGTTATTCTACAGTATGTTTTCTAGAGGTTGTTTTTTCCAGTCTTATGTAGATGTATTCTGTTTTTGCTGCCATCTAGAAATCTATTCCAATCCTCCAGTATACTAATATTTGTAGACCATGTAAGGAACTGTATGAACTACTAAAATCTGCAGGAATGTTACACATTGCTCCAACAGTGCAGGGCTTACAGAACAGATATCTGTGAGGAATGCCATAGGTATAATAGGTATAATTGTGCGTTGCTTGCCTTGGAGTAGTTAAGTTGGCTTTTAAAGCCAGAAATAAGTGTATCTCAAAAGGGAAGCAATGAATTCAGATACAATTTTTTTTCATTAAAAGACATCCCCAGAACCGGTTCTTTTTCACTTAAACAACCTAGCTATTTGGGTGAAAGTAAAGCACTTTGCTGTCATGCAAATGAGATGAAAAACATCTTTTCTTATTTATATCCTACAGTACTGGCAATGTTTTCAGTATGTTACTGTCCAGGGAAAAGCTGTTTCAAAGTTCTCTATAAACTCCTAATTGAGGAAAGTATATTGATTGACAGCAGAAAATAAAGGTGAAAGGAAGAAGATGGATATATCTTGAAGGTGAGCCTGTTTGGAAATTATGATTTAGTCTGCATTGAAAAGAAAACTATGCACTGAGCTTGCAATTTATTTAACTTTTTCAATGGCTAATTTATATAGAACAATCATTATTCAATATTGTTATTTAAATAGTCTGTATGTTCTATTTCACCAATTGCTAAGAAAATAAGAAATAAAAGGATGAGAATAATGAAACAAACTAGAAGAAGAAATTAGCCAAGGTAGAGAACTTGTCTCTCCCCTGCTGGCAGGGAACAGCTCTACTACAAATGTGTATGTGATAGCTTACTTTGATGCTTTTGATTTCCAAGAGATGAACTGTTCAACTGCTCTATTGTCATTTTTTATAAATTATTATTTCACTGAAGTGATACTGCAGCATAACTGAAAACATTTTTTGAAATGGATAATTTTAAATAAATAGTTTTCTTAAGTTATAAAGTGATCAACCTACTTTTTTCCCAGCAATATAACGGAAGCATTGTAGAATATAATATGAACTTAATAGAAATGATTACATAAATGTAACCCGTGAAACAAAAAAATAGGAATATAATTACTAATAACATATTATTTTTAAAAAGCTTCTAATATGTATAGCATTTCTTACACAAAGCACATACAAAAAATTACATCTCTTATACATTTTAGATTTAGGTATTGGACATTTTATCTATAATTTTCACACATTTGTTAATTTTAAGGCATATGTATTGGCCAGATGAAATGTCAAGGCAAGCTGTAATATATTCTCTCAAAGTCAGACTTGTCACACTTTGCCAGGTATTTATGACATAAAGGTTTGATTAGCACAGCACTGAAATTCAAACTACAAACCATAAAAAATATCACATAACTCCAGAAAAGCTGTCCACTGAGCAAATGGAGCCATGGTAAATATAGCTGTCCACTGTGTACAGAATATACTTTCTTCGTTTGAAATTTGTTTTCTGAAACTGTCTTTCACTTGCTGCTTTGTCTCTGATAACTTTTAGATGCATAAATATTAATCTGAAGGGTGTAAGTCTGATGTGCTCAACTGGAAAGTAGGTTGATCTTTAATTTGTCTTTTATCACTAATAGTAATTTAATATCCAACTGAAGGATTTACAAATACATCATGATAAGGTGTTGCTTAAGTAGCTCTTGTGATGATGCAACTAGTACTGGCCTGGAACAAACCACCACATAGTGATTGCCAGTGTCTACGTATGCATGTGACTCACAAACAAACTCAGCAGATCTTTCAGAAAAGCAGCAAATTTAATTCAAAAGAGCCATCCAGATTCTAAACAGATACTGTAATTCATCAGTTCACTTAACATACATGTAATGGATACAGCATATTTGTGTGGAAAAGCTACTGTTTGCTTGGATTTCAACGTGGACATTCAGCCTGTATTCAAATTTGAATTCTTCAGTTTGTTCTTCTGTGAGATCTTCATGGGGTGAACATTCAACAGTTCTGTCAACTTAAGTGTTATTTAACTTTACCTTGATACTATGATATTAATTTATGGAAAGTTTTGATGGCCTACTTAGGCATCTGAGGCACAGTGCCTAATGAATGCTGCAGTCAAAAACTTTTCTGGTTCACAAAAGTAATCTGAGAGGTCTGACTTGGTGTAATTTTGACTCAGACTGTAGATACAACAAACTCCCTTATTAAAATATTTTACATAAATTTACATGCTGATAGAAGGACTTGACTCGATAGGGATAGTCAGACCTATCTTTCTTCTTTCCAGTTGATTTCTGTAAACTTTCCACATAAGCATTTAATGTTAGGAAAATTTACTTAATTCTGAACGCAGTGATCTGAACTCTACCTCTTGTTAGTATGAGAGGATAAAGTTTGTATTGCAAACTAATTCTCTGAGAGATTTTTCTTGTGATTTTTCTCAGTATTGCTCTTTCTCTCACTAAAGCTTGACATTGGGACTGTGTATGATAAAAATGGGCAGAGCGAGATTAAAAACAAAAGCCAGGCTAGTTAAACTTTATAAAATACATACATGTAGATAGTGTTTATTTATTTATTTATTATTCCTTCTGACTTTTATTACTGGCTGTGGTAGGTGTCTAAACTGAAATAAGAGCAGATTTACCTCAACACTGTGAAAGACAGAAACTGTTTTACTTTCTTTTGTCTCAAAGCTTGCTTCATGAGGCCTTTCTGGTGATAAGACTCTAAGTGAGAAGTGCAGGCTATCTAGGTGGTTGTCACCGTGCCACAGTGCCTCTGCTTATTGTTGTAAAGATAAGCAGAAGCAGGGCCAAGCCTGTCTTTTTCGGGGTTCGGCTTGGAGAAGCTGATCACTGCAAAAGACGATAGTGCTTGTGCATGGCAATGAAAGTACCACTCCCTTCTGGCTTATCTGTTGGGCCAGGTATGTCACACTAACAGAGAAAAAAGAAAAAAAAACTGAGAAATGGGGGATAAAATGCCTTCACTAAACGAACGACTTTGGAAAAGAACTCCCAAAGAAAACATCTTTGATGGAGAACTCCCGAAGAGCAAATGGAGAATTCCCTGAGGGGAGAAACTCTTCGGCCTGCTTGCTGAGAAGCTTCCCAGCTTTCTCCCATCCCCTGCAGTGATCAGTTGAGTTGAGTTCCTGAGATCAACAGACTATGGACCTCACTGGATCCATGGTGGTGATGCTCTCTCTCTCTCTCTCTCTTGCTTTCTGCCAAGTCTCCTTGCTTTTTATTTCTTTTCTATCGCTCACCTTCCCTTCCCCATATCCCTAAGCAACTAGTATTTGTAATAAACTGGTTGGGCTAACATTTGACCTGTTGTGTCTTAATCTCATGCCGGGTGTACACATAATCAAAGAACCTCGTCTCCCTCCTTTATATTGGAGCGTGACAAATACATTACACTCATACATGTCTGTTACCATGTGGGATGACTATTTGAGACATTCACCAAGGTTTAGTAGATGTAACAGGAGACCTGGATATCCTTACCCTTCTAAGCAGCACCTTAAGGTTTGGTTCATAAATCCTAGCAAGTATCAAATAGCAACTCTATCTCTGTCTCATTTTATATTTTCTGTCTTGAGTACTCCAGTGTTCAAGGAAGTTTATGGGAATCCCAGTTTATGGGAATTTTGTCATCTTCATTGTAATTTCTTCTTCTGCTGCAGCTGAGCTTTTACATTTTGCAATTTGCAGAATGGTGTTATTGAAATCCATTTGCTGAATGCCTGCTTGACTAGTTATTTTAATACCTCTGCTCATCTGTTAAAGTTGCAAAGGAAAAGAAGTGTTAAAAACAACAGGCAAATCAGTGTAAATTCATAAAGTAGAATGAAATTTCAAGCTAATACATTATTTACTAAAAGTAATATATCACTGTAATTAACAAACAGTATAGAAATATAACTTAAATTAGCAACATATCTTAAAAGTGATGTGCAATAAGTGATAAGAAACATCCCTCCCACTGTCAGAGGAAAGCAAGTCAGAGACTACTCTAGTGTTTATTGTGTGTTAACAGTCTTGAAGTCTTCATGTATTTCATAGCACTACTTTCATCCCAATAGTGTACTTCTTCCATTACAAAGTTTTATTTCAAAGTGATTGATTTTAACGCACTGTAAAGATTGTTCTGTTATTTTTCCTGTTTAAATAAACTTTTTTTTTTTTTTTCAGCCTTCTGACTGTGGAACTGATAGACCAAGATATGAAATGTGCAAGAATCCACTGACAGTTCACATATATGCTCATGGGACAAGAAAGATTTTCTTACACTTTCTTTTGGCATCCCCTACTGGTATAAAGCTGTAAAAACTCCTTCATGAGATGAAAGATCTCGAAAAGACTTGCTGGCTGAACTTCTTCAGCTCAGAGTTCTTTTGATTGTTAATAACAGGAAAATTAAAGACAGGTTAATGTGAAATTGTTTATACTCTTCTCAAGCAATATTAATTCATCTATTCAATAAATAAATGATTTTCTTTAACAGTAAACCAAATTTCTGAACTTTCTTTGCATATTTCACACATTTGATTTTGTTGTTTAATAGAATTGAAGAGATATTCTTTATGTGATTTCTTTTTGATTCTTAAAAAGAAAGGGTTGAATTTTTTTTTTCCTGTTCAGACTGTATCATGATAGGCATGCTTTGTTTATCAGATAAAATAAACTAGTATCCCAGTGTAATAACCTGCAAGTTCTTATTGACTGCAGAAGTGTTGGGTAGCTGCACTTCTACATAAAAGTGTCTTAAATCTTCATGTCTGGAGTTAGGATGCGTATGCTGGCAATGGACAATGTTATGGGAAGACTAGATAGATAAGATAGATGACAATGTTCTAAGTTTGCTTGTAACAGTGTTTTTTTTACAGTTTTTGGGTTTGTTTATTTGTTTTTACCTTTATTAAAATTGCCCGTGAGATTTTTCTCATTTAACATCCTGCTGATACTTATCATACATGGAAAACTAAATAGATTTAAATAGAAACAAAAAGGTCCACTCCTGAATAACTGGGTGTTGATCAATGTCACTTTTTAAATGACAAATGATATCCAATTCCACATTTTGCTCATTTTTAAAAAATGATCATTAATCTCTCTGGTCGTGATAAAATCAGATTATGGACAGTTAAATATTAACACTTCCTATTAACCTTAAGATGTAATTATGATTGTCAGTTAGATGAAATAATATTATCGTACGTGTCCTTTCAGATGATATATTAGACAGGAGTAGCCTCTTCTATCATAGACTATTTCTGCTATTTGCCTACATACACATTTTTTTTAATAAAATTTTTAACCCACGTCTGTGATTTCTTAAAATATTAGGTTAGTTTTATTATATTTATCTATGAATACACATACATATAGAAGAAACATCATATTTTCACCTTTATTGACTTCTGGATTGATTGCATTTACTTTTTAACTGAAAGCTATTGGTATTTCTTTAGAGTTAATGAGTGGATTATGCCTTTTTTGCAGATGGGAATTGTGAGGTGTAGTCAGCTCAGTGACTTGTGAATTGGTAACACCTGCCTGCAGCATCAGAATACAGGAGACTTTGTTCCCCAGTGTATACTTTAATCATACAGTACAATACAGTGTAATTTCTTCTGGCTATGGAATATAAACTAACATGATATATTTCCATTTATAGTGAAAAGCTTGCCACGTTCCTCCCTTTTCAAGACAATAAAAATGTAACGGATGTGCCTTATTTATAAAAGGGATGATGGTTAACACTGATGTTACTAATAAAGAGCCACAAGGAATGAGGCCACGTCCAGATTTGTAAACAAGAGAGGACCAGGTAAAAGCTTACCATTTTCTATGCTAAATTGCTAGTACATTCTCTAACATTTCCTTGCCATACACCAGCTGTTCTCCAGAAAGTGTTTGGGTCTGAACAGCACATCCTACTAGGCAGTATAGAAGAAAAAATCCTCTCTGGGGATGAGATATTTTGTAGAAGAGGATGCAATAAAGGCTGTGCCACCTAAGCCTGAAGGCCATAGAAATGTCCCTGGGCTGCTATGTTTACTTGTAGAAGGCAGCATATAACTGTATCAAAAGTGATTTCTTAACAGCTGCTGTATTTTTAACCGTTAACCAATGTGTCAGTCAATGTAGTATCTTACTGCAGCTCTTAGGCTTCACTTGAATAAATTCCCAAGTATTTCAGAGAATCAAATATCCGATTATGTAAGTAGGATAAATTATACTGCCAGGTAGATCACAACCCATGCTGAAAACAAAATTTGTCTGCTTTCAAATTTATATTAAAGTCAAATGTGACACTACCATTGTTTAGAATGCTCCATAATATTCACAAGTTCATATGTTCTGATATAAACTGTTAGCTCCCTACAGACTTACTGATGGGGAAATTTACGTCTTTACTTTTCACTTTCAAAGTGTATCTGATTTCACTGCTATGCAGATTCAGTATTTTTTGTCTAAAAGACACTCAATTGAAAATCAGTGACCCTGTGAAATCAAGGAAGATGTCATTACTATACCGTTTAAGAAAAAAAAATAAATTATATGTTTTATGTTCAGTCAGATGATATAACACAAGTTATTTTTAACTGTATGCTAGAACAAAAACAGCAAGAATCTATTTTTCTCCTCTGCAAGCAAAACTTGCATGTTATAGACTCCCAAGATAATTGAAAAATATTTTAAGATCTGGCTTATATCACGTCATGAAGTGAAAACTTGTTCAAACCTTTTATCCTCCCTCAGAGTAGCAGTTACTCGAGTGAAGGTTAAGTGCTCTTTAAAAGTGTAAATTCCAGCTGTTGATACTTCTTCCAGTGTAAGAGAACAGCTACTATCAGAAGTTAGACTTCAGAAAATGTTTTGGAAAGAAATTGTAAATATATATTACTTAAAATTCCACAGCTCTGAGATGATACCAGAATATGAGATCATCACATAAAGCAGACATAAATAACTAGAATAAAACAGGACTTAGTGTTTGTTGGTATTATAAAATAGTCAAAATTACAAAAGAAACCTTTTTTCCTGTTACTCTTTCCCAAGTGTCAAAGAAAAGCAATTCAAGATACAGTTGCTCAAATAATTCTAGTATTTAATTCTAGGAGTGTAACATTGGCTACCTATCTGCTGCCATTTGGTGGCTTTGATTTTGTCCCTTAGCATTCGTTTCATTTTGGACAGTAAAGTCTACTGTCTCATCATTCCAAAGTAACAGCAGTAGACCACTTAAGAGCATCTTTTCTCAGTAATGGCAATATCACATATTTTCTAATTTTTGAGATATAGACAAGTAACATATCCCTGTTCTAGACAGGGATAATGGCTCCAAAGCTCTAGTTTTCAAAAATCTCAATGCTTAGCATTTGTTAAGAATAATCATTCCAAGCGTCTTCTCTTCCTTTGAGAAGAAACAGCGTGTAGGTACATCCTACCTTTCTCCCATGGGTTAGGACAATATAGAAATAAATAAAACTTTATGTGTTTATTTCATATGTAACAGCCTCTGCTTCAATTTTTTCTCAGAAATGGGCTATATTCTTCAGTACCTAAAGAACAGAGTGAGGGGAAAAAACATACTGGGTAATTTCATATATTCAATATTTAATAAAGTCTTCTTCCCACACACAAGTGAACTATTATCCTTCCTGTAGCAATGCTGTAGGGCCAGACGTGTGTTTCTGGTATGAATACACAAACTTTTGCCTATTAGACTGCACTATGTTGAATGTTGAAACCTTATTCAGCTTTTTTCTACCCTTTATTTTTAAGTACAGGATTCTTTTTTTTTGTTGTTGTTAAAATATAAAATACTTTCTTTTTCCTGTATCTAATTTAACAAAATGAGAGTGTATATACGTATGTATGTATGCATATAGGTACCACACAATTGAAATCCAGACAAGCTTTAGTACAAACTTTTTAATTTTAGAAGATTTGGTTTCACATTGATTGGATTTCTATTAATCCACTAAAATAAGTACAAATGTTTTTATTTAAACACAAAAAAACACTTTTTTCCACTTATGATATGATAAACAAACTCTTCATATGGGGCACAGTACAAGATTCACTGAAATCACTGAGGAATTTTCTACTCTTTCTGGTAGCTGATTGCCAGCAGCAAGTATATCTGTGTTCCATAAATAATCATCATTTCTCATATATCTGACAATTTGTACAAAAACTTCTTGTTGTCAGTCATGTAACTGTGATGATCAGGAACTGGCTCTAAAATCCATATTTCCAAAATTAAGCTCTTTTTTTTTTTTTTTAAATGAAATATACATGTTAATGAAGGATGTATGCTAGTATACTTACAATAGCAACCTGTGTGTTGTCTGATTTAGGGTACAACCTCATTTCTCATTTTACTCCTACAGATTATTCAGCTCTTAGTTTAATTAAATATGTATGTGTTATCATCTCTTGTAACATTACACAAATATGAAAACAGAGTGGAGATAGTTTAAAACCTATTTACTTTGAATTTATATTTGTATGAACTTAATCCCTAATCTATGATACATAATATGTACATATATTTTTATATGTTTTTAATGTTACATATTTTATACGTGTTCTAGTCCTCTGGTCTGTGATACCATTGTTTTCAAATACCTTCTCCCCCCCCACAAAAATGCAAATAGGTACAAGGAAATATATGACCAATGGGTATTTTGAAAAATGGTAACTGAAGAAGATAAATGAAGTCCTCTTCTGAAATGTAGTTCATTAGCAGTATGGTCTTGACCATGCAGAATACTGTGTGTGGTACAGTTTATATTGTACACACAAGCCCAGCTCCCATCCCCCAGTACATACGTTTTTGCTAAACTTCAGTAAATCTCAGATTCCAGAGCAGAGAGAAGAGGCAGAGACCAGATGTGTCTATGGAGACAGAAGCTTAATTATAGAGCTTGATTGTACTAGTAAGATCATGCTTAATTGTGCATCCTCCTTTGATAATTTAGCCCAGCTGCTCTGCAGCTCTAAGAGCCATACAGCATGCTTCAGAATACTTTATGCTTTTAATAGAAAGATAGATAGCAATGTATAAAATAATGTTTAAACTACTGCAATATATATTTGCACATTGTAGCATAAATCAGATTATTTATTTTGCCTGCTGATAGAAACAGATTCAGATACTGAAATGACAGGCTCATTTAGATTAAACTAAAGTCCCTTGTTCCCCCGGTAATGTCAAGGCTTCATTTATTAAAAGCAGAGCTCCTCAGATATTTATATTTTTAAAGAAACACTTCCATTAAAGTAGATAAGTGAAGAAGCTGCAGTATGTTTTCCATTATAAAGAAGAAATCTAAATACACATTGCTGTCATCAGACCGATTTCACGTGGCCATTGATAAGCATGTGTTGTTGACATCTGTGACAGAAATTCTTTATATTTAAGTGGACGATGTTATTCCCACATTAAGCCTCCTTAAAATCTTGCAGTATCACTGAAGATGAGTTATGAAGTTCTTATTAGGTGGTAAATTGGCCTCTAGTGCATTATATCCAAAAGTGATTAACAGAAGGAAATTAGTCAAGAATAAGCATTATTGTGTAGAATTAATGTAGAAAACCTAGACTTATTTATTTTCATAGTTTCTTCTTTTATCCCTATTAAATCTCTGACAAGAAATATAGTCTGTTCTTGTTTCTCTGTTTCATAGATTCCTAGCTGAATTGAAGGACTGTAAAGAATGCTGATAAAAGTTAGAGTAGTATCATGTGTGTTTTGCTCATGAGTTCAGCTTGTTCTTATAGGGAGAAGTCATTAAAATCACATTAGATAACAGTATTTACTTTTCATCCTTTTACTCTGCACTGAATTCAAGTCATATTCAAAGCATATGTGCCACGTAAAATGCAAGAGAAGTGATCCTTAAGACTATGTCAATACCATTAAAAAAAAAAAAAACAGTAGCCAGGGTAGCCAGTATCACTGATCTGTACTATCTAATTGGCCTGTGATATAGTTTTTCCACAGACCAAGAAGCCCTTTCTTAAACAGTTCTGGCACTGTTCAGGGAATACAGTATTTCAGGGTTCTTTACCAAGCTGTGGTACAGAATAGTGAAACCTACTTAGGTGCAAAGAGGTGAAATAGATGAAATGGTCTGTTCTCAGGGAAAGAGAAAGTATCTAGATAGAATTTGTTTATTGGTATTTCCAGATAACAAACTACTGTAGAAATGAAGCCCATATTACTGTTCATTAGAAAAAGAATCCCTATTCCTGAATTCAAGGAGCATGGTATACTCAAAATGGAAAATATGTGTAGAGAAAAACCGGATTATATAGAAGAAAATGTGAGCTGTTCAGATTCCTTATTCACTGTATGAGTTACAGCATAGAAATTCCTTATTCATCTTAATTCTTAACTTCTTTTCACTGTGATGTAGTGGAGGCGTGGAGGCACTTAAAACAAGCACACAATTGGATGCCATATTTAGTGAAAAACATTTTAATGCTATCTCTATAAAGATTAATAAGTTGATAAAAATGAAATTCTTACAGTTCTGAAATAGTGTATTTAAAGATTTAGTTTTGTTTACGCAAAGAAGATTTTGTTAGTGTAACCAGAAATACTTACTTGTAGTAATTAGTTATTATCTGTCAAGCAAACAAACAAGAATGAGATAAAGTATTTACAGATAAATTATAAACAATATTACCATTTCTTTACTTTTCCCTCTTTATCATGAGTACTTTTACCACCTTCAACAGCACAGGTTTTAAGTCTTTTCCAGTGGTGCAGAAAATAACATACTTTTACTGAAATGTGGCTTACCTTTACTTTATATATGTAACATATTCAGTATATACTTCTGAAGGTGTAAAAGAAGACGTGAGACAGAGTGAAAATAAAGTCAGCAATTTCAAGGAAAGCAAAAAGGAGGGAAGAAGAAATGAAGCAGAATGTCTGGATGGAACGGACAAGATTTAGCAGACTGCAGACTCCTTGAATACCTCTTAGTAGAGAGGATGCACAGACAGTGAAATAAAGAAGAAAATGAGGTCTCAAACACTCTCAAGGACTCATGTGTCCTCTTAAATACTTGGATTTGAAAGTACTTGACTCGTAGGGTTGTTTTCTGGACTCTGATGATAAAATAGATAATACTACTTAATCTATTGTGGATCAGGAGTACACTGATTCTCAGTCACAAGTTTTACAGTTGCTAATTTTTTTTTTTATCATTATGAACTTATTTTATTGAGCAAATTATTTTTCATTTTGTGAGTTTAGCATTTAGTTTACTTTTGTTAAATGTTATTTCAGTAACAGAAAACAAAACAATTTTATTATATTAGTATTTCATTTTCAATATTTTAAACCTACTTTTTTAGTGCTAGATAACAAACAAACACACAAAAAGCCCAAATAAATAAACAACTGCATACACATACATATACCATGTTTCTGTTTTCCTATTGCATACCTATGGAAGCAAATGGAGAATCTCTATCAACTGATATTACACTGTCATTGACTTAAATCAAGAAAACTTGAAAATTTTTTTGCAGTAATGGAATTTATTTAGCAAAGTGAATTTTGGGGCAGACAAAATTATTTCAATAGGAGCAGCAAAGGTGAAATATATTTGTTGGGACTGAAAGGATTTGTTTTTACTGAAACGGTAAAATTTTCTGTTACTCTTCTTTTTGATACAGAATAATTTGGATATAGCTTTTACTAGCAATACTAAATACTACTCTGATATTTTCAAAATAAATTCTAGAGCAAATTAATTCTTTTTTAAACCTATGAAGAACACCACTTCAAGCTTATGAAGTGTATCTCTACAGAGAGAAAAAAAATATATAATGCTAAAATCATTTAGCATTGATCATTAAATATTTCACTTTATTGCTTATTTTCTTTCATTTAAATAGGAAGTTTGTTCCCCAGACTGGTTTGGTATTGTTGATTTTCTTTCTGGTGTTTCAGAGATCAATTTATGACTCAATTTCTCAGTGATTTTTTTCCATGGATCTATATCCCACTGAGAGTTCTCATTACACAGGAAGCTTTCTCATTGTGTTGAAATGGTCCTATTTTAAGCTCTGATAGAGAGTGTGATATAGTTGTTCAAACAGAGATATTTAACGTTATTTGATACACCACAGTGTTTCCAAGAGATATAAATAAGGCTGTAATTTATGACACTTCTTGATTAGCTGGAGGCCAGGGAGGATGGCAAAGGGCAGGCTGTAGAGTAAAGCTTGTCATGAAATAACATTCATGAATAACAATATTTCTTAACAATGTTGAAATAGAGATCTGTGGAACTAATGCTTAATAATAATATCGAGGTAAATTTTAAAATATAGGAATCTAACAGAGCAGGCTATATTTGCACCCTAAGAAATCAAAGAAATGCCCAGTGAGCATCAATGAGTATCAGTGGCTACCATCTTTTTCACAGGGCGGAATTCACTTACACCATCCCTTTGCTTCATATGCACTTTCATGTGAAATTCCACTTTGCCAGTCTGCCCCTCTGCTGCCATCTGTTGCACAGCAACAAAGTGTAATGGAGTACTGGTGGGAAGGTTCAGCTAAAACATAAACAACATCTGCCTCTGAAATTGTGGGCCAACATAATAAAATAGGAGACATTACTTTTGGACCAGGTCTTGTCTTATCAGCACAATTATTGTAAAAGAAATGAAATTCTAAAGAAATTATAATAACAGTAATTATGAAATGAAATACTACTAAAATAATTAAGTAAATAAGATCTACCTATGAATCTCATGGTTTTTGTGATTTTTTTTATCATTCAATGGGAGAAAGAAGTGAATTAATGTTTATGTGGTGCTTAGCTCTCTGACAGATTAAACCACAACATTTGATTGCATCTTTTGCTTCTGATGAAGGAGAAGCCACAATAACTTGCAGAAACAACTAGGTTTTTTTAAATTCAAAATACTTATATATCAGTTTTGACGAAACCTGACTTAATTACTTAGACAAAATTTTGTCAAAGATCAATCTGATATTTTTAACTCTCTCAGTCACACTGATATTATAAAAGGAAACAAAAAATGTAAAGACCATTCCATACTGTTTTCAACAGAATTTCGTGAAGACAATCTGATAGATCATATTAGTTCACAACAGCTAAGAATTTGATTTCTTCTTGCCGAAAGGCCAGCTAAAATGGTGGAGACCATGCGGTATGCTTGTGAAATTTGAAAAGTCCTCATTTCTCATGGTAATTAGATAAAAGTTCATCATAAAACTGTAAACTAGGAGACTGTAAGCAATGTTTATGAATAAACCACCAAATACTAAGTAGGAAAGAAGAAATAGATAATAATTTACACTGGGTACACTTCTTAGGAGAGGGAAGAAAGTGATTATTCTCCTGAAGTGAAGTATTCCCCTCATAAATATTTGCAAGCCGTGAAGCCAAGTATTGTGTCAAGTTTAGTCTTTCAGTTCTACACAATCCTAGTGACTAAGTATAGAGAAGATAAAGCCAGACACCACTTATAGTTGTATAGCAAAGGAGAAAAAAAAAAAAAAAAAAAAAAAAAGCTATGAGTTAAATACATTCCTAGTGTATATTAGGAAAAAAATATCTGGGAGGTTGAATTAATTCTGACATCCAAAGGTTGCTTCTGGTCTATACCATATCTGGTTCGGTATATCTGTAATGAAATTCCATCTGGTATGTTTTATTCAAGGCAGCTCACAAGAGAAGAAAGGGCACACCTTGGTTCTAGCTTTCTTCTCAGTGACTTTTAGCAGAGAATGTGCTCATGTGCTTGGAGTCAATCTGTTATATTTTTTTTGCATAGACAACAAAACTTCTAGAAAGGAGTTAGCACAGATGTTGTTAGCAAAGCTCTAACTATATTTAATCCTCTCAGCGATATGTTCTTACAATTTCTGTTACTATTGCTGCTTGAAGATATATTCATACATTAATTGAGTAAAATTACATCTGCAATAGTTATATCAAACATTGCACTGAAAATGAAGAATAGAGTCTCTATTGCTGTAAAGAAAATTCAACAATAGTCACTAAAAGATTCAGATTATATAAATGTGAACCACCTGATATAGCCTATACAGATTTCCAAAAGGCATTTGACAAGACTCATCACGAAAGGATGATTAATATGCTGAGTTGTACCAAGATAAGTGTAAAACACTTTACATGAATGAAAATAGGCTAAAAGATATTAAAAAGACAACACAGAATGTAAGTGGTACATTTTTACTGTGGAGGGAAATGACCAATGAGTTCTCACCAGTGCTGTAAAAACATCACCTTAGAATTAGGAACTTTGTACAGAAAGATGCTGGATGCAGGGAAATGATCATTACACCATATAAAATGATCATTACACCATATACTCATGATGGAGCCCTTGCATTGTTCTGCCAGCTTCTGATGCTATATGTTGACAAACGCAGGATGCAGGCTAAGCAGGTCTTTGACTTAATCTTAGTTACTGAGGTTTTTAATACTTTTTTTAAGTCCCACAGTTATGTATGTTGATATTTATGTCCTTCAATGTATTCATAAAAACTTGGTAAGGAAATAATGAATTTTGCTGATGGTATTAAATTATTCAGGTACGTAATAAAGGCTGTGGGGAACTATGGATAGATCTTAGATAAATGACAAGAGAAATTCACCACAGATAAATTTAAAATGGCATATATAAAAAAAATTATTATATGCATGTATATTAGACTCTGAGTTGTCCTGTCAGAATACCTGTCAAAAACAAGTTACTGGAGATAAAGGTGTTTCTATGGAAAATGTATCTCTACACTCAGTAATTATTTCAAAAGAAATACATATAACATATCAATAATATTATACATATACATTTACACACACACACACACACACACACACACACACATATATATATACATCAGGAGTTATTAGGAAAAAGGGAAAATTAAGGTAAAATGTAAAAATGTATATTTATATAAATGTAATAATTAATAATAACAGAAAGTTTCTCAAAGAGTTGACTGAAGAAGGTTTACTAGAAGTGTATAAATCATTAGTAGTGTGGAAAATATTCACTGAAAATTCTTCTACAAAAATACAACGCAACAGTTAATACAGCATTTAAACATACACCTAGCCCTCAATATAAAATCTAATTACAAAAATAAAGAAATCAAAATTGTTTAATAGAAAGAAAATTCAAAAGAAAGCAATAGAGACTGTTTATTTGTTTGTTTGCTTTTACTATCAGCAGCTGGAAAATGAGAAGACAGTCCCAGAAATATGAGGGTTTTGGATCATCTGTGGTAACCATCACTGAGAATAGATGTGTCTATTTCACTGGATGTCTCCTTTTACATTAGAATGTCTCATTTCTCTGTGGAAAAGGATTGTTTTATTTCCGAGCAAGGATTTATTTCTATAATGATTCAAGTGTTTAATACTATCCCAAGAAACATATTACTTTAAAGGACTTACTGTCTTCTTCAAAATGAATTGACAGACTGACATAGTAAGTAATATGATGGCAACAGAGGCCTTAAGATTGCATTTACAAATACAGAGAATTTACACATCAGTACGTAGACCATATTGAGCTAAATCTACTTACAGTGTGTTTACATACATGTATATATATACATACAAAGCTTCACCTCCAAATGTCACCTTGAATTTACAAAGAAAGCTAAGAAAGCTTTTCCTTTTCACAAAGTAGATTCCCTCATACGCAAGCTTATGAGAACCAGTGTCAAAATTTGCAGGAACTGCAATACTGTGGGACTATTCTTAATACAGATACTACTTTAGAATACCTGTATTAAAGCACGTATATACATTATTTCTTTTTCTTTAACTAAAATATATTATTATGATTAAAATTATTAATTACATGATAAGGATATATTTAAAACTAAGAAATAAAATTACCATGGGATATTTGTTTATTTTTACTTACTTTAATGACTATCCAGTCATTGAAAACTTTAGAACCCATGGGAATCTGAACCCAAAATTCCAGCCTGTATCCATCCCCATAAATATATAATCAATGAATTCATATATAAATATATACATATATACTTATAATATGTATATATGTGTGTATATGTACCGATCTTAAATTTTGGAAATACTGATTTCAGAAAGAAAATAACTTTCACAATACATCAGAAAATAACAAGAAAGTGACAAAAAAAAAAAAAGAGAGATACAAACGAGGGATTTTATCTGATAATCTTAGTAGGGAAATCACACGAAATTGTTAGAGACTTCAAGAGTAAAAATCTAAAAACGGTATGTGGCCTATATGTAGAAAAAAAATATCAGAAGTCTGTGTAGCATGATAGTAGATTATAAATGCTGTTAGTCATCTAAGCATTTGCTAATTTAGTTGCAGTCAGACTTTTTACTTTTTATTTAAGTGAAAGACTCTTTTTAATAAACAGGTATAAGCTAGAAGTGAAATGAAAAGGTAAAATATATGCCAACTATTCAACTGATACTCAACAGATGGAAGAATGCAATAACTGATAGTATAATCTCAATAAAGATTTATTGGGATGACGGTACTTTATGATTTACATGTTGTCTCAAAGTACCTTAAATGAACAGATTAGCTGTGTTTTAAATGACCTTTCCAACATAAAAAAAAAAGTAATAGTAAAAAACTACACAGCAAAACAATGTTCTCATATAACCTGTAGCAAATTGAGGGAATATGATTATTTTTACCCAACATAGCACTGTTGTGAATCTAAATAAAAATTAAAGTGTAAATTTAAAAATAAAAGTGAACACTAAGCTAGAAAGGTAAAAAAAAATTGTCTTGAACCACATATAAAATTCAAAGTAAAGTTAATGTAGACAATATATATACACACATATATATATAACATCTTTTTTGCTTTATATATATATAATATAATATATTATTAATATGATATATATTACATAATATTTAATATATAAGATATATTAAAAGCAAAAAAGGAAGGAAAAAAAAGCTAGTTGTTTGGATAGCTATGGTAAACACTGGAGGCATCCACAGGTTAGTTAATTTCCTTCATCATTCTGGAATCTTTTGAAGAGAAAAAGAAAGATTGCAAGAGCTAACTCAGCTGTTATCTTAGTTACAACCTGGATAATTTCATTTGCTTTTCCTAGGACTAGATAAATAACATCCATTTTGCCAAAAAAATAAAAAAATGTTTAAGAAAATATTTCTCATGCTATATTTGTGATGAGATTATTATGCAGAAATTATGAGAAATAGTTCATTGATAGATTGTCACTATATTCAGTTGTAAAAATATGCGAATAGAAAAAGAATTTGTGTGATAGTGGTTACAATGACATGCAGAAATACATGGCTCACTTTTCAATCAAACTTTGCTGCAATAGATGTGAATCTTTCTTTTTCCAAATGAAATCAATTGTATCGCCTGACATTCCAATTAAGTGTATTTCAGATTATTTTCCTTTTTAAAAAATTTATCTCTATCTTGTTTGAGATTCTAGCTCCTTTGTCGTTTTTTTCAGCATTAACAAAACTGAAACAGTTGACATTTCTATTATAGAGAAGAAGCTCATTTCCTATTAGTATTAAATTACACACAGAATACATTGAACTTTTGCCAAAGCTACACCTAATGAGCATTTTTTATAATGTTGTTATGCAGAGCATTTCCATTCCTGATCTGTCTTGAGTTAGAATGATGATTAGAAAGAAAAGTCTTAAAATAAAGAAAAAAATAAAGAAAGTCTTAATGCATTTTCTATAATATACAGATGAATGAGAGGGGCCTTGACATTTTGCTTCTCAGTAAGATTAAAGAAATAAGAGGAATAAAGGAATAAAAGGATTAAAAATGTAGCTTTCTCTGCATAAAGCATGGAAAGGATGTTTAGTTATTATCTTACTAACTTGTGTTGGAAATATCTATACTGCAAATAAGAGAAGGCTGGAAAGTAAGCAACAGTAGTATTTCTACTGTTAGTTTTATCCCTGGCTCCCCCCATGTCTTGCTGTTTACAAAATACACTCCAGATATAGTCTGAGTGGCTACTTCATTGACTGTTCCTCCCACAAAGTCAGAATGAATAAAAACTGCTGTATATAACTGCTTTCATTTATGTCTGCTTTACCTACAGAGTCCTCCAAATCTGCCACTCGATGGTTTTCACCTGTAAATGCCTTCACATTTCATCCAAAGCATGGAATAAACTCATCAGAGTTGTAAAATATGCTGCCCTGCTGAAGGAATAGTACAGCATCCTCAGAGTCTGCTACACTTTGAACAGAAATATTGTGTTTGCGTAATGCTTCATGAAGTCACACTGAAAGGTAGCCATCTCTGGAAGGAGAAACTCCTAAGCACTGAGAATATTACAAGCTACTCCACCTGGTCTTGGACTCAGAGATGCATATAAAAAGATGCCACTTTATTAACCAGCATCTACATAATTGCTGTCTTTGTAAGTTAATTTAAATAACTGCAGTATGATCTTAAAGTATTATAATGAGTGAAAAACAGGTTTTAAAAGTCCTAGATTCTTTCTTTCCTATCCGTCAAAATCAGATTCTTTTATTTAGAACTTCTCAGTTGTCAAGGAAACAGATTCAAATCTGTGCAAAATTTTAGTTAAGAAAAGTCTGACAGCAGAGAAACTGAAAAACGAAAACTACAAGCTTATATTCTTAGAATTCAACTTCACAGACACATTTGATTCCCAGACTGAAATGAGCTTCTGCCTCTTGGGAACCCATATTCTAGGTAGCAGCTGAAGACATCGTGACAGCTTGAAATCTGCTTGGCTTTGTGAGATAGGTGACCAGTGAGCAAATTTAATAGAACTGAAAATAATATAGTAAAGCTATATAGAGAATCCCACAAACTTCTATATGAGGAATCTAGTCTTGGCACTGGATCTCAGGGGGAAGCTCGATTCAGAGAGAGTAGTGAGGGGCTGGAACAAGCTGACTAGGGAGGTTGTGGATACTCCATTCCTGGAAGTGTTCAAGAGCAAGTTGGATGGGTCCCATGTCAACCTGGTCCAGTACCAGATCTGGAGGTCAGTGACTCTACCTGTGACAAAGAGGTTGGAACTTGATGATCCTTGGGGTCAATTTCAATCCAAGCCATTCTATGATTCTATGATTCTATGACTGGCATTGCTACAATTTGTATTATTATTATAATCCTAAAGCTTAATACAGACACTCAATTTCGACCTGTATTTGCATAATTTTATCTACACTGCACATTACTGATAAATTTGATAGAGGTTAAAGCTCAGATCCTAACAGATACCTAGTTACCAGAAAGAAATTTAAACTACATTTAATAATCCAAGTTCAAATTTCAGATTTAACTTCTACGAAAGTTAACTTTTAACCTTGCATGAAGCTAAAAACTCGGATTACAAATCTCCAAGCATGACAGAATCTCATCAGAAGTACATTCTACATTGTGAAAAAAGTAAGTCAAGGCTGTTGTTTTATTTTAAATCACAGAATCAAGTAGTGATAAAGGTGAGAAGGGGCCTGGTGAGACCAGGTGTTTCAGTTCCTCTACTCAAAGTGGGTTCTGATGGAACAGATTAATCAGAACCATGCCTAGTCAGGCCACACTTCTTAATGTCTTTAATGAGTTCATCTGCATTGGTGAGCACTGGGTCCAGTAATGTTTCACCACTGGTTGGTTTGTCTAATATCTGGACTGGGAAGATGTGTTCAATGTACTCCAGGAGGCTTCTTGATTTCTTACAGCCCATTCTTTTGCTTTCCCAAAAAACATCTAGCTGTTTGATAACCCTGGTGAGAGCCTGCAAGCATGATGCTTCTTCATTTAGTTAAGAAAATAAATGGAAGAATTTTTTTTGTGTGTGTTGTAATATTTATTTCATCTCAGGGAGCATGGATTGATCTAATAAAAGAAAAAAAATATATGGGTAGCTTGGACTTCTCAACTGGAAAAGAGTTGTTAATATTTTCTAGATCTCTTGTGTTTAGTAATTCAATTAAAAAAAAAAAAAAAGAAAGAAGAAAACTAGAATGTAAGCAATTTGTAGGATCAGTCAAATAAGATGGAAAACATAGTGCCCTTTACTAAAAAAATCTCAATTAAAAGGAATCATAGAATCAAAAAATGACTTGGGTTGGAAGGGATCTCAAAGGTCATTTAATTGCAATCCCCTGCTTCAGATGTAGTAGCCAACCACTAAAAAACAAGCACAAGATCATGCTGCCCAGGGCCTCATCCAACCTGGCCTTGGACACCTCCAGGGATGGAGCAGAATATGCTGTTCTTTGTCTCTTTTTTTTTTTTTTTCCATTGCCAGTAAGTAATTTATGTTAAAATAAAACCAGCTTTGCTTATAACTAGGTGGAGTCTTGGGCACCCTTATGCAGTTTTCCATTTTGTTTGTAAAAAACAAACATCTACTGAGGCAGAGAGAGGTCGAGTATTCTGTTTTTAACGGTGCCTCTATCTGTCTTGAATTGATCCTTGTGGAAAAAAAGCTTGCTTTGTTATTTATTATGTAAGTTTCTGTCAAAACAGACAACCTTTTTTCTTCAAGTCTAAGTTAAAATATTCGTGAAAATCATGTAATTTTACAGAAATCCTGAAATTTTACTAAAATATTTTGAAAATGAAAAAATGATGACTTGAATGCTACTGGTTATAATTATTTGCTGTTTCACAACTGATTTCCCATTCAGATTACTTATTTATATTGAAAACATAGACCCAATGATACAAAACTGGGACAGGCTTACTGTATCATTGAATTTCCTTCAACAATTCTATTACTGCAGCTCTCCTTCTGCTTTTGGATCCTCTAATGAACTGAAAGTATTCCCTCTAGCTACCTGAATTATTTGAAATATATGTTACGCTATGCTCATGGAAGGTAGGGATAACTCTTTAAAAAGTGAAGGCACTGACAGTGTTCTGTTGGCAGTGCTACTGAAAGTGCAGTCCCTTGACAGTTAATTCAGCCAAAGAGGAAGAAAAAAAAAAAAAAGAATAAATAAATTATGGCTGTCTAGAAGGTTATACATGCAAAAAATGTAAAATAGGAACATACAAAAAAACAAAAAACAAAAAAAACCCAAGTGGACAGAAAACACAGAGGGAAAATGTAACTTACAGAAATAAATGCAAAAAAAAAGAAATCTTATAGGAAAGAAAAGTGAGAAAAGTGTAATTATGAACATAAAAATGAGATTGCCAAATTTTATGTAATACCAGGATCAGGGGCTGAAAGATGGCTCATCATGGAAAAGAGCTGGGTTTAAAAAATTTCCGTATTTGCAATTGAATATGCAAGACAGATAACACTTTGTTTTCTTTGCCTTGACATTTCTCTGTTTTATCAGATGCTTTTTTGATGGGTGACATGGGCAGAATATGTTCCTATTTTCAGACTGTTTTTGTTCAGCTGATACTCAGCATGAACAACGAAGATTTATTACGAATAAAAAAACACTGTTTTTTTATACACCTTCTGCTTTACTCTATCTGAGAGGCCAAGAAAAGCTATCAGCTAATGAAAGATAGTGTTTGACCCTTGGCACTAGGAAAAACATAAGATTTGCTTGCTATTTGGACAGATATTCTCTCACACCTCTTTTCTTCTCTCACAGCTATGCAGACTGAGTAGCTTCAATCTGAAATTATAATACACTTTTTAAAATTATGAATTCCACTTTTGGGAATAGGAGTATACTCTTGTTTCTAAAAGATACGCAGAGAGAAAAAAAAAATCCAAGTTTTTTTGTAGAGAACGGTTTAAGTGAAAACAAATTAGGAATTATTTCTCATTCAGCTCAGCTGGTGAGAGGTCCCCACTGCCCTTTTTGAATCTGTGAAGCTTAGCACCTGCAGGAGCTAGAAATAGAATTATTATCTATGGGTAGGTGAGCTTCTAAGGGTTTATGGAGCTCTCATGCCTACACATACCTGCCTACAATTTGTATCTTTCCATCAGACGTTTTGCTGAACTTATAGCGTTGCATGTTGACTTCGGGGTTTCTTTGCGAACTTTTTCCTCTTAACGGCCTATAGAAAATTGCATATCTAATAATCTCTTAAGCTTCTCTCCAAAGCCATATTCTCTTTCTCTTAGATCATGCAAACAAGAATCACATGCTGCTTCCCTAGCACAAAGCCAGTTCCTGTGTAGTTCTTCATGTGCTCTGTGCAGTAGTCAGCAGCCATAGTTATAAACCTCCACACAGCTGTTTATTCATTTATTATGAATATGTGTATGTTTCCAGACTGATTGGGGTCCATTACCAAGAGAACATCAGAAATACTTCTCACTGTCACGGTGTTCTTTTTGTTGTTGCTTTGTTTTGTTTTTGTTTTTTTTTAACTCCATTTTACCCCTGGTAACTCAAATCTGAACGATAATAGCGCCTATCTGCAACATCCAGTTTCACTTGCTGAGGAGGAGGATCTGTGCCAGCTGTAGCACATTGCTGGCAGGTTCTGAGATTCATGGCTTACAGAAATTGTAATCGATTACATAAAAACGTAGTAGTGATGAGCCTACAGTCAGAAGAAGGTAATACTGGTTGTACTCTGTCCAAACAAACAATTTTTATGTCATTCCTCCAGTAGATTTCTTTTATTTGAAAAATAATAAATGGAAAGAGCAGGAAGCTGAAGAGTACATAGAGATTCCGATAGGCAGCAAAAGAAAAACAATTGATTAAATCATCTTCATTAACATAGTACACAGAACAGACAGCTGTAATGATTTTTTAAATACTGACTCTGACATTGTGAAGTGAGTAACAGTTACCATCTCAGCTGACAGCAGCTGTCAACTGCAAGTATAACAGTTTTTGAGATTCCTTGATGCCTACAATAGGCAACAATTTTGTGGGTGCTGGAGAAAGTACCAAGGAATTTAAAATAAAAGTCTTTTTATTTTTCACACAAAGCATTTCTGATTATTATGACAGTCATAGTAACACAGCCAAAAGCTTGATCAGAGAAGTGATGGCTGCATGTTTATAAGGTCTGTAGCTCCTGTTTCCCAGTGGACTTTGAGTCGTTTCAGTCAGAAAATTGCCTCTAGACAAATGCAATAATAAATCGGAGAAATCATTTTCTGTCTTTTCTTTCACTGCAATGAGCCTAAACTGGTAGGAATAGTGAGAATATAGAGGTCATCATGAAATAACTTATTTTTAATAATAGCACTAAATCATAGTGATTTTTACATGATAAAGCAGTCTTGACTGGAAAATAAACTTGAAAAATCAGTGCCTCTATAACCTGAAAAGAGAAAGTTTTTTTTTCTCTGTAGTTAATTAAAACAGCAATTATGTCATATGTATGTTAAGATTTGTGAAAACAACACGATGAATATAAACGTTGTCACTAGTGAGAGAGACTAGACTCCTGACTTAGGCTGATGAAATAAATAGTGTGATGCCTTACATTGTCATCAAGGGTAGGTGTTTATCAAGGAAATTCAGCTTTTTCTTTAATCTGAATAAAACTGAAATGTTGACATAGTGTTCTGATCATCTAATTACTTCTAACAAGATACCTTCTTATACCATTAAATACAAGTCTTTTTGTCTTTTGATTATATAAAGAATCTACGAAATGACATTAAGCTTCACTACAACTTGCTGGTGACAATATTCACCTCAGAAGGAGTAAGAACAGTTTTTGTTTTGTTGCCTACAAGAAGAAATAGACTGTGGATAAAAATGAAATTAAATGAAATCAGATAAAAAAAAATCTTGAAAATAAGTTATTGGGATATCCTTTCCACATTATATGAGAAGCTAATTTCCTTCATGTACAGATTACGACCTCATGACTCATGTACCGTGCTGTTAATTATAGTGTAATTAAGAAAGATGTCCTAACTGAGAACCACTGATAGCTTTGAGATTTTATTTTTCTGAGAGCTGAAGGAGGAATCCAAGTGTTTTACTTACTGTATATTTGTTTGATTTGCTACCTATTATATTAAAACTAATTGAAAAGAAAACTGAAAGCACTGTTTTTGTCTCATCATATGACTGTTTCTTAGTTTCTAATTTTAGCTTCTAGTTTTTCTTACAGGAACAATACTGAGGAAATGCAAAAATGCAGAATTTATTGTACTTGGTCTTCGCTATTTCAAATCCAACTCTTTCAAGTACATATTAAAAACTGAAAAGTGCCTTTGCAAAAATCACCTACATTCAAATGCAAATCACTTCACCAGACCATGATCTGTGGATTGTTTACACATAAATCCTGCACCGCCTCCACTGAGATTATTTTTTCAATGCACAAACTTACTACTCAATAATAAAGTATTCTTCACAGTAAATGAAAGATTCAGAATATTTATTGTGAAGATGTTCTTCACTGTATGTCTGCCTTTATAATATGAATGGAATATGAAGAAACTGAAAAAAATCAATTAAAATTTAATCTTCTCTTCCACATATATTAGTCTCAATAGATTCTGGATATGTGGCACATACTTCTCCATAACTTCAAAGAGGTTTTTTATGTCATAGTATAGTATGGTACTCTATAACACATTATTTGTACCTTGTTAAGCAATTAGTTTGTCAAGTTGGAATAGTTAGAAGCTACTGGGAAATTTCAAAAAAATTAAATAAAATAAAGATGTATTTCAATGTTTATGTATCAAAGTTCTGTAGTATGCAGGGAAAAGTATAATTGTGGACTAAAATGGCAGTGGCACATCACTGTCAGACATGAATTTATTGCTGTAAAAAAGGAATAAAGGAGATGAAGAAGTGATTAATTCATCTTCTCAGCTGCAATCAAGCATCAATTTAATTGCAATAGTTTTGCATTTAGCTATCACAGTGCCTAAGCACTTGGCCTTTCACAATACTTAACAGTGGAGGGCTGGTAGGTGAGAGAGATCTCTGTGAGTGCTGACTGAGTGTTTAATACCTTAATGATGTCTAATTTCTCCAGCTACTACCACATGCTAATTTTAATATTACTGTTCACAAATACCACATTGATTAAAAAAATAATAGTACTAACAGCAACAACTACAAAAACAAAAACAGAAAAATGTATAATTAGCAATTTAGTTAGGTCTTGATTATCTTCTGTGTTTTTCCATAAGAGACAGGCTAATTTTTTGTTCATGCTGCTTCTAAAGCTTTTCTCTCTAGAGAAAATATCTATTATACTGCAGTGTTTGGTAAAATTTTCAGCTTTGAAACCTCCATTGTATTATTTTCTGTGACGACTGCCTGCAAAAATATAAATAAAATGTCCTCTCAAACATAGATCTGTTTTCTTATTCTTAATAATAAGATTCGAAAATAGTCCAAATAATCCTGATGTTATAACTTTTTGTTTAATGGATGATCATGATGATATATCACTATTTTTCACAGCCTGTGGCTTTAAAAAAGTCTGTCATTATGAGGAATGTAATCATTTTTATTTCTTTTTTGGTGAGATAACTTATAGTATAAACTAAGATGCAGCTCATGACCAAAGTCTATCCACATGTAAATCTACTGTATGTGTGCACCATTTAAGTTTCACAGCACTAATATCTAGAGAACATTCATTTGATTTGCTCATATGAAAGCTTTATATGAATTTAACTTCCTAGGAAGATCTTCACTGTATTAGCTGATTTTAAAACTGTGATACTTTTTCATATCAGACGTATTAGTCAAAAGCTCTCTTGCCAGTATCTTTTAGTTTTAGAATATAAAAAGTAGTATGCATTGTAGATATTTTAATACAAATATATCTATTCTATTTATTTTATATATTAACAAGAACATTCACACATTTCTTCAAACACATGAGAATTTGAACTTGACAAGATTTTATTTCCTCAAAATTTTATTTTGGATATGTTTTCACAATGTTAGTTTTTCTCACATTTTCCTTAGAGTCAAATTTGAAATGCCTAGAAAACTTATGATTATTTTGATTAACATTAAAAGGTATGCACATATTCAAAATAAAATAGTCACATACTGAAGTTATCACATCCCATGTAAGTTATTGCTCAATCTGTTATTGGACACAAGTAAAATATAAAAATAGGCAAAAACAGCTGGAATAGAAAAGCTAAATTGATTTTTGAAAGCACAGAGCATGAATCCTTTGTAATGAAAATGAATTATCGGTATTATCTTTACCTAATAAAGTCTGAAGAACTTTGTCTTGGATGTTGACAGAGAAGTCACTTTCAAAAATGCGGTAGTAAAATAAAGAGCAACAGTGAAGTTAAATGGAGATGATTTAGAAATTCAATTCAAAAATAATTCTGAAACAAAATATTAGACAGACATTAATAAATGTTTCACAGGTGCACATACATTATTTTCATACATTCTTCATGATTACAACTAAATATGTAGGTATAGATAAATAACAAGGAATTACTTCTATAAGAGCATTTCCCTGTAGCTAGTGGTGTTCCCCAGGGGTTCATACTGTGTCCAACCTTGTTTAAATTCGTCAGTGACAATGATGAAGGAACAGTGCACACTCTCAGCAATTTTGCTGATGATACAAAACTGGGAGGAGTGGCTGACACACCAGAAGTCTGTGCTGGTATTAAGTGAGATCTGATTATCCAGGAGAGTTGGGCAGAGAAGAACCTTATGAGGTTCAACAAGGGCAAGTGTACAGTCCTACACCTGGGTAGAAGTAACCACACAAATTAGTACAGATCAGAAAGGAGCTCTGCAGATCTTAAATTGATCATTAGACACCAGTGTGCCTTTGTGGTCAAGAAGGTCAGAGGTATCCTGCGCTGCATTAAGATGTGCATGGACAGCAGGTTGAAGAAAGTGATCCTCACCCTCTACTCTGATCTGGTGAAGCCACATCTGGAATACTGTGGCCAATCCTGGGCTCCCTAATTCAAGAAACTTGGGGAAATTTTAGAAAGAGTCCAGTGGAGGGCTACAAAGATGATTAGGAGTCTGGAGCATCTCCCTTAAGAGGAAAGGCTGAGAGACCTAGGATGGATCAGCCTGGAAAGGGGAAGACTAAGAGCTGATCTTATTAAGATATACAAATATCTGAAGGGTGACAGAGCCCTGGAACAGGCTGCCCAGAGAGGTTGTGGACTCTCCTTATCTGGAGATATTTAAACCCACCTCAACGCTAATACTGTACAACCTACTGTACGGAATCTGTTTTAGCCTTAGGGTTGGACTAGATGTTCTTTAGAGGTTCCTTCCAACTCCTAGGACTATTTGATATAAAAGACTACCAAATAGTTTCAAACATTAAAATTGTAGTTTGATATATTTGATGATAACTTCTTGCAAATTCTCTGCAGATTCTCCAGTCATAGAAAATATTCATCATCATGGCATACAGAAGATGGTTAGTCTTCAACAAACATTCATCACATATAATGTACCATAATAACCATACTTTTTTAATGGCTGTGGTCTTTGCTAGTTCTGCAAGGAAGCAGTCAGGCTCAAGAGTTCTTTAAGTGCTTTTTCCATGAATAGATATTTGGGACTAGATGACAAATGACAAGGAGGTTTCAGCAGTTTATGTTTAAGCACCATTTTAGATTCTCTCCTGCTTTATTTAACAGCAGGGAGACATTATTATTATGAAGTATTTGTCACTTGTGGCAATACCATGACTGAAAAGAGAGAATATATTTATTAAACTAACAAACAAATAGACGAGCAAACAAAAAAGTAATATCAAACCTTTTATTACTAAATATATTTAATTCAATAAGAAGATAATGTTACAGATGATGCACATTTAGTCTGTAGCCTTGTCATTTTTTAACTTTTTTTTTTTTTTTTTTTAATTATTGAAGAGTTACAGCCATGCAAGAATTTTGTATTAAGAGCTGGAAACCTGTAGGTGTCTGTAAGAATACAAGAAATACCTTACCAAGTCAAATCAATGCTGTCTCCATCCCACAACTCTTGAAAAGAGACATGAGATTTTATATGGACCAAACACTTTAGTCAGTATATTTGCCTTAAGATCTCATGAGAATTTTTGTATTAGGACTCTGAGTAATCTTGCTATGATCTCTTTCTGGATATACTGTCCATTAATTTCTCTGACTATATTTTTCATACTTCTGGTACTGTCTCATTCTATAATACAGAGACAGAGAAATGTTTTTACCTTTATAAAATTCTTATGCAACTCACAACTTGAGTGAGTACAATGTTGATTTATCAGAAATTGTATGCATTTTTTTAATTAAATATATTTGTAATGGATTCAAATTAAAGCTCATCTGCTATCTTTTTTTTTTTCTCGTTCAGTTTTATAACTTTATGGAATTCCTTATCATCAGCATGGCATTTAACTGTCTAGAAGAGCTTAGCAGTAATTGCAGAGCTGGAGATCTATTTGTTTGATCCCTTTCCCAGATCATTAATGAGCAAGTTTTCAATGATTTATTATGTCTATTTACTATGTTTTCAACACCAGACTAGACAAACCATGGCCGTCATGCCTCCAGCAGGAATTTGTGCTGGATGACCTTCAAAACAGAAAAAGACAGCTTTTCTCTGGTTTTACAAATACAGCCAGACCCAGAATTATTTTTGTATGTGTTAAATGGAATACTATTTTAAGTTTGTAAGAAATATCATTATGTTATAGCAAAGATTATTTTAAATATTATTTAATTTTATCAGTCCTATCACAACATCTGATAGTTCTTCCTAGCAAGGCAATTTGTTTTCTTAAAGGTTAATTTCAAGACTAGTTGTTAGCAGCCTGTTGCAGGATAAAAAGGAAAAGAAAGGAATGGAAAAGAAAAATAGTAAGCAACAAACTCAGCATATAAAATTGAGATCAAACAAAGAGTGACTGTGCAAGGATCCTTTTTTTGTTGTTGTTGTTAAAATGCACAACATAAAGTGGTTTCCCAAGAGTTCATAAGATAGAACAGACTTCCGTTTATATTACGTAATTCAAATTTTTAAGCCCAGGGTTTGTTTGATTAGTTCTGATATCACTCTTTATTTGTTCTATATTCACTGCTTATTCTGAAGACAACTAGAATATTACTACCTGTTTATGAAATATAAACAGAATATATTAACTCCTTATTCAATGTAAATCACGTATGTGGCAGTTAAGATTTGATCAACAAGATTAAGTGTCCTTCACAGTGTCTTCTACACTGAGAGGAAGACTATTTTGTCTATAAATATGAAGTGATCTGTTGACTACTGTTTTTTTGTTGCTGTTTGCTTGTTTTGTTTGTTTTGTTTTTGTTTTTAGGCACAAAATACATTCTGCTGCAGGCATATTCTTTCAACGGATGATACCTGTGCATGTATTAGGGAAATCTGAAAGAAGTGACTGCTATGGGTGTGAGAAAACTTGATCATTTATAGTTCTTTTTTTTTTTTTTTTAATCTATTTTTGTGTTTATGGCAAGAGTACTACCTTGGAGTATACAAATAATTTTTAAAAACTGAATATTTTCTCCAATCATGGCACATCATGGCAGAATGTTGCTGAATAGAACATGAAAAATAGAACATGAATACAAAAACTCAAAAACATCTTGTCAATCATAAAGGAAATAGCATCTGTGCTTTCAAACCCTACATTCAAAATTTAAGTATCAGTCAATGTGTAGGGACATAAATATTCAGTGCACTGGAAATACTAGTGAAAATGTTGGAGTATTACAAAGTTTGTACCAGGTGGGTCCCATGGGTACTCACACAGGAACAGAAAGAGCACAGTCTACAACTTTGTCAAGACCAGTTGAAGTGAATGAGGCTGAACGTGGCAGTTTCCTGGACAGCATCATTACTGATGACAGGACATGATGTCACCACTACAAGCTAGAGTAAAAACTGCAGTCCATGGAGTGGCAGCATGTGAATCACTAAAGAGACGCTACACGTGATCCTGGCTGAAAGGCTGAGAAGTGATGTGAAATAACCATCAATGAAAAATTTCAAGACACACCTCTAAGGTTACAATACCCAGTAGTCTCCAGTAATCCCCATGTTATTCTGGCTAAAAGGAGTAGAAGACACAGTGACAGGAAAGAATGGTCTCTTCGAATTTTCAGGTAGTATGTCGAGCAGCACGGTCGGAATCCCTTTCTCTCCCATTTATTACTCATAACTTTCTTTTACATCATACTATCTCACATTCTTTTACCATTTGTATTAAATTAGTTATCTGTCCTTATCTCAATCAAATCATTTTCATTCCTTCATCTTGAAAAAGGGGAGAGGGAAGGAAAAGTAAGCCACAAAGGTCACTGTCACTTGTGATAATGTCAACCAAACCATGACATCATGCTTTTTGAGTCTATTGTAGTTTCTATATCAATAAATAAGATGAATTAATTTCAGATAGGCCTATGTACATATCTTTATCTTAAAGGAAATATCTGAGTGCTTTCTGGATTTTCACTTCAATTTCTGATTTCCTTCGCTTTTATATTTTTAACCATTCCTTATTTAAAATTTTTATGTGTTTTTTTCTTAGTAATTTTCTTTCCATCAATAACTTTATTATCCCTGTCAATCAGAAATCAATCTATGAATGTACTGCATCAATACCAACAGCCAAGTTCTGTTCTACAGTTCAAATTTGTGCCATAGTTAAAAACTGAGACTCCTAAAAATAATTCAGCACGCTAGTAACTTCAAATTTACTTATCTGTAAATCATATTATATTACTTCTAATATTTTGGCATATACTTTAATACCCTTATACTAAGCACACAGGAGCATGAATTTTGCATTGCTTTTGGAAACGTATCAAAGCAAAGTTTTAACTTAGTTTGTTATTATAGCAATATAATAAATAGTGACAGTTCAGGGAACTCATCTGGAACTGTAATTTAATATTATCAAGCGTATATGTACAAAAGACATTTAGTTCCAAAGCCATATGCAGCACTCTAAAAACAGTGAACATTTTGTTCTGATAGCACTGAAACTTGTGAAATCTGATTATCTATGTCCTTACATGTCTCCTGATGACAGTAAGCTTGCATTACTGAACACAGTAATATCTCCCCCTGTGATAATTTCAATTTCTTTTGCTTTTTCACTGAGTTACTTTAATGGCCTATGAATAACATACAGGCAAGCAACATTACAGTTCTTTGGCTATTATAAATAAATCACAGGCTTTTCATAGCTGAAATGCACAAGGATCAACAGTTCAGTCTGAACTTTGAAATAAATGTACATTTCAAAATCATGTTTTATATTGTAGTAATGTAGAGCTCTTTTATAACTGTATATCGTGAGCTGTGAAAAATAGAATAACTGTAATTTTTTTCTTATCATTTTTAGAATATTTAGTGAAGTTAGTATAGCCTCAGTTTAGTGAGACTTCATTAAATTTGCATTGCTCTGCGAAAATGATATTGCTGCACAGAGAAATTTTTTGGGGTAAGATTTTATACTAGAAAAATAATGGTTCAGTATTTCCTTTTGCTAGTTAATTGAGTTAATTTCTAAACAAAATTAAAACCAGCAGCCATATTAAACGAGGTTAAAATCACATGGGTAACCTGACATACTCCATAAGAGGACAAAGAGAATGCTTTAATGGAAAAACTGTTAACTGTTCCTATATGACCCTACGTCTTGCTTTCTTTCTTACAGAAAGGTATCATGGTACAAATTAATTTACTTCATATGATTATGTTCTTTTATTAGGCCATGTACGTCCAGCTTACTAGTTCTATGTTTTTGTTGCTCTCTTTTTTAGTTAAATTTTAATAAAAATATATTTAAAAAGCTTTGTTACATACTTAAACTATTTATTTTATATGGGATCCAAGACAAATGAGGACAATGAGGACATGGCAGGCCAAAAGGTTGGGCATCAATATATTAGGCAATATGTGTCACTATTATTTGTTAGAACAACAGCAGTAAAATGTGCACTTGAGGTGCAAAAATGATGATTTATCATATTTCATTTACACAAACACATTTGACTATCAGACAGGAATCTGTGAAACAGTTTTTAATACTGAAACTTCATCCATCCTTCATTGCAGTACTGCTTATTTGACTTTTAGTCTAATCCTTAAACAAAGTAGGTGTTTATATCTGAATTCCAGGAAAATAAATACATGGTTAAGTCTACTTTTTCCAGCGCAGTCTTTCAAGTGAAAGATGGTGCAGAAATACGTTAATGGGTGGAAAAGTCTAAATTTATCACAAGCAGGGACACAAAAGTTTGCAGCAAGAACTTACGATATTTATGGACGATCACACTTTCCAGTTGAATAAAGCTAGTATTATCCTATTGTTATTCTATCATCATGGTAAGTGTGAGGGCTGTGTAGAAAAAAATCATCCTGATACATTTTTTTTCCTTAATGGTAGAGTAACAAAATGACACCTGTAAACAGACAATATCAATTTTAAGTGTCTGTAAGGGTCATATGTATATCAAAAACAAGTCATTTGACCTCTCAACAGAGAAATCAGCAGATCTAAGTGAAGATTTATCCTATGGTATGTCTAAAATTGATCCAATAATCAGTCCCAAGCTGTACCATTTTTTAATCCTGTTGTTAAAAGGAGAGTATATTGGCTCAAGAGAATCAATTGTCTCGAATATTGACATCTCTATTACAGATGTCCTAAGAGAATGTAAATAAATCTGTATTTGTATGTGATGGTGACAGAGGTTTCCAATTTAGAAGGCAACTTTTAATGCTGATTCTGTTTTAGTGACATCTGTTGTATAGGGTCAGTGAGATTATTTCCTATGTAAGAAATAAACTAAAATGTAGACATAGTAGAAGGAAATGTCTGGAGTCAATTGTTTTAAACACCAAAATATTTTGATGTTACAGTAAGTGTCCTGAAAACATAAACTTAAAATTATTCTTTAGATATAAGAGAGAAAGCACTCCATCAATGTTTTAGCTGGTAGTTACATAATTAAAAATAATTATGTACCAATAGCTATTATGTATATGTTCTATATTATATATAACTGTTCTATTGGCATCATATGACCTTAATTAAAAAATATCACAATTTGTTATTGTATTTAAATAAAGCAAATTATTTGCCCTTAAATGTTTTCTGTAATGCTAAGTTAAAGATAGGTAATAATACTTCAGTGAGAGATTATAAAAGCATCATAATAACACTACATAAAATAGCAGAAATTTCTTATTTTTCTTAAAGTGGAAGAGAAAAAAAAACTCTAAATTTTTGTGTTTGTTAACATTAATGCTGTTCACTTAAAATTTTTGACCTTTTTACTTTGTTTGAAATTACTGGAACAATTAAACATCAAGGAAACTACTTGAGGACTGAATAATTTTAAATGTAGAAGAACATGCCTGGATGACCTTATATGTACTTGGAAAGTATTAAGTTAAATGATCTCAATTTCTTATTATCTCAAGCTGCTTATAAATGACTGTGAAATGAAAGACAAAAAGCCTTGTGACACCTTGTTTCAGAGATGCTATCTGCTGAGTTCTTATCTGAAAAAGTTGTATCTGAATGTTGTAGCAAAACTGGAAAGAAATTTATGGCAGAAATTTTTCTCTCTTGCTTCTTCTCTGCTAACCATCAACAGCTGAATAGGCAGTTTATAAATGGTATAATCCTTCAAAAAGTGTTATGGTAAAGTAATAGTTTCAGATGCAGACTATGCTAGAGTTTACCAGGAAAAGAATTAACAACACTGAATTTCTAATAGATACTTATTATTTAGAAGTACTGAACTTTTATCTGTTGTCTACACTAGCAAATAGAACAATCTAAGGATCACCCTGGGCTCTGAAAACAAGTGTTACAACACACCTTACATGCTTATTACTGATCTATCTTTTCCCCCAACAGCAGAATTACCTTGCTCTTATTGTTCATAGGAATCATTCATTAGTTCAAGCACACTTCTAGGCTGTATTTAGTCATTGTTCAGAGAGTAGTAGTTGAAAGGCATCAACACCATGTCAGAGCCTGTCTTAAAAGTTCTGAAGATCTGAAATTCTGTGTATTCACCCTGCCTGTTTTTCAGTTTTGTTGGTACTGTCAATATTACCTAGAGAATCATAGAATCATATCACAGAATGGCCTGGGTTGAAAGGGACCATAATAATCAACTAATTTCAACCCCCCTGCCATGTGCAGGGCCGCCAACCACTAGAACAGGCTGTCCAGTGCCACATCCAGCCTGGCCCTGAATGCCTCCAGGGATGGGGAATCCATGAGCTCCCTGGGCAACCTGTTCTAGTGTGTCATCACCCTCTGTGTGAAAAACTTCCTCCTAATCTCTAACCTAAACCTCCCATGTCTCAGTTTAAAACCATTCCCCCTTGTCCTAACACTATCCACCTTGTTAAATAGTTTTTCCCCCTCCTGTTTATACACCCCCTTCAAGTACTGGAAGACCACAATGAGGTCTCCCCAGAGCCTTCTCTTCTCTGAGCTGAACAAGCCCAGTTCCCTCAGCCTTTCATAGGAGATGTGCTCCAGCCCTCTGATCGTCTTAGTGGCCCTCCTCTGGACCCACTCCAAGAGCTCCACATCATTCCTGTACTGGGGCCCCCAGGCCTGGGTGCAGTACTCCAGATGGGGCCTCACAAGAGCTGAGTAGAGGGGGACAATCACCTCCCTCTCCCTGCTCTCTATTACCTTTCGTCAGAGGGGGAACACTCACCTTAACCTGTTTCCTCCTGCCTATGTACCCGTAGAACCCTTTCTTGAAATCTTTCACATCCCTCGCAAAGTTCAGCTCCATCTGTGCCTTGGCTTTCCTAATCCTGTCCCTACACACGCAGACAACAGCCCTGTATTCCTCTCAGGCTACACAACCCTGCTTCCACTTCCTGTACATTTCCCTCTTTTCCCTCATTTTAAGCTGCAGGTCCTCTCACAGCCACGATGGTTGCCTGCCTCCTCTGCTCGACTTCTGCTGGGGTATGGAGAGCCGTTGTGCTCTCAACAGTTTGTCCTTAAAGAGCTGCCAGCTCTGTTCTGCACCCACGCCCTTAGGGACAGATTCCCAGGGGATCCCACTCAGCAGTTCCTTGGGCAGCTGGAATTTGAAAGTTTGTCAGTATATTGACTAGATTTTGTTTGTACATACCAGAGAGAGTTATTTCATTGTACCCTTTCCTTGGGGCTGTTGAAGATCTTATTCTGCAAGCTGTATCTGCTTCTTGTACACTATACTGAGTATTGATTCTATTATAAGAAAACATAGCTAGGAATTTGCTGTATATAAATGAACCTATTTTGATAGAATACACACAATGAACAGATCTCTGCCCCTGATAAGGATACAAAATTTAGGAATATACAAGAATCTACATATTACACTGCATGTTATCTGTCAAGAGTTCTGAAATGGCTTGTTTTAATTGAGTCTAAAGTATTTTTATTGAAAAATAAAATGATAAAAACTAAACTGATTTTACCTTTTTCATTTCAAAATTTTGAAACTATGTTTGGAGCTAATGTGTAGTTCTTACTTTATAAGTAATCCTAAACTTCATCTTTAAATATAGTCCACTGGACACTTTCCTGCAATCAGTCAGTGGGATCTGTGAGTTGATTATAGGTTTACCTCAAGAAAAATCTGTTTTAATCCTGAAATGATACATGATTTTACCTCCTGAGGTCTGTAGTTTAGTCCTAGCATTTGTTAGTATCACTAAGCATCAAAGTTCTGAAACTAAATATCCACACAATGAGTAAAAGCTAGATTGTGACATTTCAGATACTAGTCCTGTAAAAGAAAAAAAAAAAAAAAAGAAAAGAAAAAAAGAAGTAAAATAAATACAAAAATACAATGCTTGTGTGTGTGTGCATATATGTGTGTGTGTGTTCATGTCTGTGTGTACACGCACCAGGACATAAGTATATGCATATCAGCAACAGTATATGAGGCAGTAAATTAATGTGGAATATGAATTACTTGATAAGTCAATTGCTGCAATGCCATTTGTAGTTTATTATCAATTACTGGTGAGTATAGACGATACACCAAACTTCTTTTTATTAATGTAAAAAGTTTCCTTTATTTGAAGGGAATATGGTATTTGCATACTAATAATGTCAGTACAGAACGTGAAAAATGTTTTACTAGTAAACTCTAAATAAACACAAAACACAACTCAATAATTAATGCCAATTTATATTCTGAGTGCTAAAACAACATGTATTCAAAATATAATTACCATTTTAAAAAATTAATAGCAAATTTAATGAGCACCCTCTAGAGTACGGCATTGAGCAATCAAGAAGGCATTCCAATATCCAACTAAGCCCAATTATATCACTGCAGTTATTTTCTAGATTTATCGTAATCTTTAATATAGATTTTTCTAGTTATGAATAGAATCACAAGGATATAAATTAGCTGAAAATACAACTAATTTGAGATTTAATGTATATGCATATTTTAACACAAATGCCCTATGTTGACTGGAGGCTAGCAAATTGCAATGCCCATCTTTGAGAAGAGCTGTAAGGAGGATCTATGGAATTTCAAGCCTGTCAGTCTGACTTTGGTGCTGTGAAAGGTCATGGAGAAGAACATCTTGAGTGTAGTTTCACAAGAATTGTAAAGACCTACATCTGAGGAGGAATGCCATGCACAAGTTGAGTGACATCCAGATTTGGATTTAGGAGAGCAGCCTTGCAGAAAAAGACCTAAGGATCCTGATTGACACCAAGTTGGTGTCATGAGCCAGCCATGAACACTTGCCACAAAGATGAGGCTGTACCTGGTTTGGTACCAGACTCCCCAGTTAAAGAGAAACATGGACATACTGGACAGAGTCAGATAAAGGGTGATAAAAATGATGACAGGCTGGACCATCTCTTCTGTGATGAGGAGCTGAAAGAGCTGGGACCGTCCAGCCTCACAAAGAGAGGGCTCAAAGGGAAACAGCGTATGTAAGTATACAATTGAAAGGAGGATGCCCAGGAAATAGCCAGATTCTTTTCAGTGGTACCCAGTGTCAGAACGACAGGCAATGGGCACAAAATCAAACTATGGAAATTCCATCTGAACTCCAGGAAGCACTTCATTTCTGTGCAGGTGACTGAGCACTAGAACAGTTTATCCAGAGAAGCTGTACAGCATTCCTCCTCAGCGATCTTCAAAAGTTGACCAAATGTAGTCCTGGGAACCTGTTCTAAATACCTTTGCTTCAGCAGGGACCAAATGGCCTTCATAGGTCCCTTCCTATCCCATTCGTTCTGTCATTATAGAATCACAGAATCAAAGAATCACAAAATTGCAGTGGTTGGAAGGGATCTCAAGAGATCATCTAGTCCAATTTCCCATGTACCTTACAATAGGTTGCACAGCTAGACATCCAGACAAGTCTAGAATACCTTCATAGGAGACTTCACAACCTCTCTGGGCAGCTTTTTTCTGTGCTTTTTCACCTTGAGAGTGAACAAGCTATTCACTGTGTTAATATGGAACTTCCCGTGTTCCAGTTTATGCCTATTGCCCTTTGTGCTATTGTTGCACACGAACAAAAAGTGTCCACCTGACTTGACTACCGCACTTTAGATATTTATAAACAGTTATGAGACTCCCTCTCAGTCTTCTCTCCTACAAACTGAAGAGTCTCGTGTGCTTCAGCCTTTCCTCATATGGAAGATGCTCCAGGTCCCTAATTATCTTTGTAGCTCTCTGCTTAACTCTTTCTAGGAGCTCCCTGTCTTTTTTGAGCTGAGGAGCCCAGAAATTCCCCAGGGCAGAGTAGAGTTGGAAGATCATCCCTGTTCTAGTGCTCAGTCACCTGCTGGCTATGCTCTTCTTCATGCAATCCAGGATACCATTGACATTATAGCCAAAAGGGCACACTGCTGGCTCATGGCCAGACTGTTGTCCATGTTGTCCTGGTGTTCACCCAGGACCTTCTCTGCAGAGTTCCTCTCCAGCAAGTCATCCCCTAGCCTGTACTGATGTATGTGGTCATTTCTCCCCATGTGCAAGGCTCTACATTTGCTTTTGTTGAACCTCAACAGGTTCCATTCTACCCAACTCTCCAGCCTGCCCAGGTCTTGTTTAACGGCAACACAGCCTTCTGGAATGTCAGACATGCCTCCCAACTTTATGCAATCAAACTTGATGATAGTATGTTCTGTCCCTTCATTCAGGTCATTGATGAAGATGCTGAACAAGATCAGACCCAGTACTGACCCTAAGGGAGCACTGCTAGCTACAGACCTTCAACTAGACAACACTGCTGATCACAACCTGCTGAGCTCTGCCAGTCAGCCAGTTCACAATCCATTTCACTGCCCACTCATCTATCCTTCACTAGAACTTTTAATAAACACAACAGAAAAATCTTAGCATGAGAGGTAGTATGAATTAGAAATAGTCCTGAATGTACTACAAAATGTTAATATTAGGAAGGTGTCTTGGTTTCAACTGGGACAGAGTTTATTTTCTTTTTATTGTCTGATATGATGCTGTGTTTTGGCTCTGGGAGAAAAACAACACTGACAGAACACCAATGTTTTAGCTATTGCTGAGCGGTGCTGCACGGAGCCAAAAGTATTTCAAATTCCTGTATTGTTCTGACAGTGATGGGGGCTGAAGGGACACAAGGAGCTGGGAGGCGACAGAACCAAGGAGCTGACCTGAACTGTTGGAAGGGATATTCCATACTATATGACACCGTGTAAAAAATATTTTAAAACTGTGGGAAGTGGTGCAGGGGGATAAACATTTTTTTGGAGACTGGTTGGACATAGGTTGAAGGGCGGTGATTGTGTTGTTCATTACTTGTTTGTATATATATTATATTATCATTAATATTATTTTCCTTTTCCTTTTCTGTCTTAGTAACTAGTTTTTTAACTCAACCCATGAGTTCTAATCTGGTTCGTTGTTGTTTTTTCTCAGTTCTCTCCCCAGTCCTTGTGGGATGAAGGAGTAAGCAAATGATCGTGTGGCATTTAGCTGACTACTGGGTCAAACCACATTTTTTTTTTCTGCTATAAATGCTCTTTTTGTTTGTGTGTATTTTGAGGATTTTAAGTGGTAGCTCTTTACCTATGAATGCAACTGAAAATGAATACCTTTCCTCAGTGAGAAATCACCTACTTAGTAATATAAATCTATGTGATACAGAAAGCAATATATTCATCCAATTAAACTCAGTGTGTTTTTAGTGTCATGAGATATGGATTTTTAAAATATATATCCTTCATTTTTGCTCTCAGAAATGTGTTTTGTGAGCCAGCATGGGTATAAGCTAAACAGGAATGAAATGCATCTGATAAGCATTATCCTATGATCTATTGCATTGTTGTATATGAAATGAAAATAGGCTAGGAAGCCTATTATGACTGTTACACTACTTGAATCCATGATAATGTGAGAACTTAAAAAATTGTATAGGCTGAATATTAGCCTCTGTCAAGTGATTCCTTTCCCTATAAAATTTAGTAAAACTGATATAATTTGTCATACAGTTACAAATCATAGTTAATGATAATTTGGAGGAAAGTTTTTTTTAGGGGCAACATTTTCTGAGATGTGGGGGGCAAAGTGGTGAGGCCAGAAGTGTGTGGAGACAGGACAAGGGGAAACGCCCAGAAACTGCAGCACAGGAGGTTCCGCAAGAATGTGCACAAGAACTTCTTTACGGTGAGGTGACGGAGCACTGGAACAGGCTGCCCAGGGGAGTTGTGGAATTTCCTTCTCTGGAGATATTCAAGACCCGCCTGGACGCCTACCTGTGCAACCTGGTGTAGGGAACCTGCTTTGGTTGATCTCTTGAGGTCCCTTCCAACTGCTATGATTCTATGATTCTGTGACTCTGCAATTCATGACTAGAATAATATGCACTCTCATTTTCCACAACACATTGTCTATCAATTTCTGAGTTTCAGAATACAAGGGAAAAAGAAAAAAAAAATAAATAAATATATAGTAGAAGAAGGGAGCAAAAGGGTCACTCTGAATGATGCAGAAAGAAAAATTCATAGAAGTATCCATCTATATATCTGCTATTCACTGATGTTTGAATATGTGAAAATCTGCAATGTGTTTTGAGATAAAATATTCTTCTTTCTATATAATTATATAAGTACTTCAAAATTGAATTTAATATAAAAGAAAATGGATTTTTACTGTTAAAAATCTGATATTCAGTTATACTTTACCTTAGCAAGTGTCTGAATTTTTTTCCTTTCCATTGTATAACATATTCTGTACAGGTGTTCGTGTCTTCAATTCTGAGGTAGAATCATAGAATTATAGAATATCCTGAGCTGGAAGGAACCCACAGGGATCACTGAGTCTAACTTCTGTCTCCACAAAGGACCACTCAAAATTAATACCATATTTCTGTTCAAACATACCGTGAATTTGAGCAGGCTTGGTGCCATGACCACTGGGAGCCATGCAATTCCAGTGTTTGCCCATCCTTTTGGTGAAGAACCTTTCCTTATTATCCAAGTTGAACTCTCCCTCACACAGTTCTGTGCTGTTCCCTCAGGTTCTTTTGCTATCACCGGAGAGCAGAGATTAGCACTGCCACTCCACCCCTCTTGTGAGGAGCTCTAGGCCACTGTGAGGCTTCCCCTCAGCCTCCTCTGCCATGGGCTGAACAAACCAAGTGACCCCAGCTGTTCTTCATGTCTTCCCTTCTAGGCACTTCACCCTTTTTGTTGCCCTCCTTTGGATGCCTTCTAGTTGTTTTATGTTCTTAGTTTAGTGCAAAACACAGCCTCCATTATCTATTCATGTGTTGTGACTCATCGTCTCTCATCTGGAAAGCTATACTGAACAATTATATTGCTTCTTGATGTGTTCTGCAAGAGATCAATTGTGAAATTGAGCATTCAGTCACCATGAGAGGTAACCTTTTTCATTTAATTCAAACAGTTCTGCTACCACAGTTGGAACACAGGTAATGGAGAATTATAGGAATTTTAATTGGATTTTGAAAATTCTTTTAAAGTACTTGCTGAAGTAATATTTTGAATGTTTTCTCTTCAGTGAAGATATTTACAGTTGGCCAATTATAGGCATCCTATCTTGGATCTTGTGAACCCTCAAACAGTATGGTTTATGTTAGAGAACACTCTTTCTAAACTATTTTAGCAAATATTCTTCAAAATGTTTGTTTGTTTGTTTGTTTGTTTGTTTGTTTGTTTTTAAATGTCCCCCCACAGTTTGGTTCAGAATAAACAAATAAGAAAAGTAATTGTCAGATTGGTCTTTCTCCCTTGTTAAGGTCCTGTACTTACCTACCTAAGAGTATATCAAGAATATACCAAAACCCTACAATTTTAAATGTTTCAATAACTAAACTGAATTTGGGCTTAACATTTGGTTGAATGATAGTTAGGATGTCATTTGTAGAAGTTTCTTCTATCATATTTATCATATAATTACTGTAGACTCTATGGCCACAGCACAGCCTCTTTATACCCACTAAGTAGAAGACTAAGCAAGAAACATTATTTACTTGCCTTGAAAACAAAAAAAATAACCACACATAAAAAGAGTATAAATTCAATGTGTATAAGCATTTTGCAACATTTTGCCCTGATAATTACATTCTGTAACAGTACTGAGCTTAAATCTATTATTAATGTGAAACTCTGAGGAAGAAGAGGCTCGCAATTTATGTGCACAAGTGGGGTTCACCACACACAGAAACAATAGAACTGGGATAATTGCTAAGCATATGTGTGTACTGGGTTTGAGTTAACTTTCTTCACAGTAAACATACTATGCCGTACTGTTTCTTTCTTTCCAAACCTTGTATGCTTTCTTTTTATGTTTCACTTTTAGTCGGGAGCCTCCTGCTTATCTGCACAGGCCTTCTGCTCCATTTATTTGATTTTCTTGTCATCTGAATGGACCGTTTTTGAGCTTAAAGGTGGTGATTCTTGAAAATCAAGCAATTCTCCTGAACCCTTCTTCTTTCCAGGATATATCCCATATCAATGAACATAGTGAATCCCATTGACTAAATTAAAGATTTTATCTGACTGAAACTGAGATCAGCTTCTTGGTTAATGACTGTCATTGTGAGAAAAGCAACCTCCTTTTTCTTTGGAACTGCTTTAGAGATGGGGCTTTGCTGCTTGCTTCTGCCTTTGTGTAGTGGTTTAATACAAATATGTAGCTGAGCACAACCACACCATTTTCTCACTCCCCTCCCTCAGAAAGACAGGGAGAGAAAATAATAAAAAAAAAAGAGCTGTAGTAAGGAAAGGGAGAACACTCATCATTGATGATGTTCCTTAAAATTTAAAAGCAAACATCTGAACTGATTGATATCTACAATGCTGTGGTCCTGCTTTTTCCCTGCAACTTTCTCTCCAGATTCTGAAAACCACCTTCATACAGTCATTGCAGAAAAGGTTACACACAACCTACTAGTCCAGGCATTTTCTTTAAGATTCAAAACATGCTGCCATGGTTTTATGATTTTTTGTTATCAGTATTCCTCATCATAACATTATGTAAGGCACTGGGAGTTAAAGAGTTAATGCTCCATTTCAGTGGACTGCCAAATTTCTGGGTACCTGGTTCTCAGAGGAGAACTACATAGCCCAGAAGACTTTCTGTTCCCATTTTCCACCCAGAGAGAAAGATAACACTGCACACAAGTCCCAAGACTGACCCTTTTTTTTGCTGCTCATCACAGTGGTGGGTCCTTCCTGCTGTCTTGCCTTCAGCTTCAGAGTAAGGCCTTTGGTTTTGGACACTCTCTCTCACTTTATTTATTAGCTTCAATTCCAATTATATTGTACTACATTGTGTTATTTTTGCATTCTGATATCTTATTTAGTAAATTACCTTTCTTCCTAATTTCATTGCTGCTGTTTTGTTTTTAGGCCCATCTCCCTAACCTTTCCTTTTTCCCCTTTCTCATTTCCCCTTTCCTGTGGCATGGGTTCATGGGTCCCCTTCCCCATTTGTAATGGATCTGATCCAAACCAAACCATAAACCACTGACACAGGCAAACCCCTAAATCAAAATCAGTAAATTAGTATATGTTCCTTCCCTTCTTCAGAAAAATAATTTTAAAAATGCTACTTAGAATATAATTACAGGAGCATTACATTATGTAATTCTGACATTTTTTCTGATGCTAAGGAATCATTTAATTAACAAGTAGTGCTTCAGGGACAAAGAAAGATGAAGGAGGTTATAAGTTGCATCTATGAATAAATTGCATGGTTAAATGTGAGTAATTATTTACTTTCACAGACTGCATAGCATGATGTTGTGAAAAATGTGATATAATCATGATATTTCCGTATATTCCTTTCTCAAGCATTTTAACTAGTAGATTACTGGAGCACATTATCATTTACAAATGTAAATGTGACATTTACTTATTTGGAAAAATATGAAGCAATATTAATATTTTAATTATATTATATATTATATCCTATTATATTATATTATCATTTTTCTATATTGTCTCACACTACTTTTTTAAAATATCCATTAAATACCTATTTTTTAAATAGACCTATTTATCTCCTCAACCAATGACTACTAAGAGCATTCATGAGCAATTAGAAAAGCGTATAAGGATACTGGATGTCTTAAAATGATAGAGCATATTACTAGAATATTCTAATGATTTTATTCAGTTGAATGCAATTTTCGAAAATTTTAACAGCTTTTCCCCTACTCTGAGGGCACAATTCAGTGTATCTCTCAGATTAACCTACACTTTTGCTCAGGACCAGTAAATATTGCTTATGTATACTTAATTTTTTTTTTAATTTCAATTTTTTAAGATTCATCCCAAAGGCAGCAAGTCAGCAGATAAGTCACTAAGATGCCTTACCTTTTCTATACTTTTCTGTTCAACAATCCTTTATAATTAAGCAAATAGTATGTCTCAAAGTTTCATAAACTGTTGGACACATCATGTGTTTCTCTCCTCAGATTACTATATATCCAGTAACATTACCAGTGCATGTTCTGCCTTCTGAAGATTTCAAATGTGAATATTTTAAAGAGATTGAGAAGATATAGAAGTATATGATAGAGGGGCTTTCTATCAAATCAACAAGAGACAGAGTCGAATTTCCACTAAGTATATGCAATATTCGCTTGTAGAGCTTGAGTCTACTGCTTAATGACAATATAAATGTAAGTTTGCTTTCAAAATCTTTCAAAACCATTACAAGTTGCATGACATGGTAAAGGACAAGAATGACTTATGAAAAATTATTTCTGCCAAGAAAGATTTAAAAACATGGTATCCTCTAAGGAAAGAAAAGTCAGAAAACAGAAGTAATAAAATACGTGAAGAAGAACAAAATGAGTGCTATTAGATACAGTCACAAGAAATGTACCAGATAGTAGATCTATAAGGATGATGAAAATCTAGAGAATAGATAGGAATAATGGAATGGGAATATCTACCCTTTTTTAATGAAATCACTATGATAGGAATATCAGGCACTTTGCCATAGGAAGAGTTGAATCATTATAGGAATGGTATAGTAAACAATAATATAAATCTTTCAAAGGCTCAAATTCTGTCAGGGAGTGTCAGATCCAGCAGCTGACTGGAGTTAAAAGGTAGAACTCAGATAAGACACTGATATTCCAGAGAAGCTGAATTAATTCTTTGCTTTGGTTTCTGCTGTCAAAAACAAGAACAAAAACAAAACAAAACAAAGCAACAATAAACAAAAACACCTTTAGTAGACCTTTGGGCAGGAGCTCGTTGAGCACATCCCAAACTGAACTGAATATTGAATAGATTATTGTAGAAAAAATCAAAGTGATTGCTATCAAATTGCCAGGACAACATATATTGGAAAGGCAAGAATTTTTTAAATGCTCAGATATAAAATATTTAACAGCTATAGGTAACCTTTTACTTTACACTTCTTTGCTACATGAAGTTCAGAGAGTAGGAAATACAATATAATTCTTTAAAACAAATATATAGCTCTGGAAAGCAACAAGCCTGTAATTGTTGTGTCATTACCAGCAAAAATAGTTGCATTTATAAAAAAGGAGAAGATTAGAATGACTGAAGTCATTGTAGAACACAGACTACCCTTTTTAAGCACAACTTGAAAGAATGTTCTCTTTATCATATGTTACATTATGGTGAATAAAAGTGTGTTATCTCTTTTTATTTCAGATTTCCAGATCTGAATCTTAAGTTTTCATTCTAAATTCATAACTCTATGAATCTAAAATAATTCTTTAATTATTTGCGGTTATATTATTTACTGCATATTATTTATTTGTTAAATCACCATCTGTAGCACCACAGGAATCTTCAGTATAATCAGAATGCTAATAGTTTTTGCTCCAATTTTTCCCTTCTTTTCTTCTTTCAGTGGGAGCCTTTGAATTTCAACACAATATAAGGAAGCTGTCACTGACAATAAAACACACAAAGAAAGAGCATTTCTGTATCAAATCCTGTCAATATTTATCTATCTGTCTCTTTTGTAATCGTCAGGAATCTACACTTCCTGCAATGCTTATGGTAGAACTGTAATTGTCATTAAAGACATTTTTTTGATGTTGATAAATTCCTTGTGCTAATTCTTCTTCCACCTGCATTTTTTCTGCATCAATAATGGAATTCAAATTGAAATAAAACAAGTACATTTTTTACGTTAGTAGATCAGGGAAGTACAGTTGCTGTCAAATTTCTACAGAGCATTAAGAAAGAAACCTCTCTACATCTGACTGATAATGGAAAACTGATCTGAACTTTTTCTAACTAGTACACATTTACATACATATACCTACATGCATAAAATTTATTGCATTTATTGTAATCTTGGTAACACTTCACAGAGTGAAGTAACATTTTTTCGAAAGAATGTAATAATATTTTTTAAACAAAACATACAAAAAGGGATTTGAACTTTGCAATATCTGGGGTCAGAAAAACATAATTTTACTGTATTGTTATTCTGGTATAAAAATAACATTTTAGAAGATACATCATTTAAAATATATTTTAATACAGTTTTTTCCAAGCATTTGGATAGAATTATGTTAACTAGACCAAAGACATAAAGGATGCATCTTTTACAGCTTGGAGAGATTACATAGAACTGATCATATAAAACACAGAATTTTCTTATAATCATTTGATTATTTGGTAGAATCAGTTAAAAATTTCTTATCTCCACATTTAAGAAATACAGGTTCAAAAGATGTACTATTTGGTGCATTAGGTATTGGTTGCAATATCTCAGCCAGAAGGTCGTGATTAACGGCTTTATGCCTAAGTGAAGGCCAGTCATGAGTGGTATCCCTGTGGGGTCCATCTTGGGACTGGTACTTCTTAACACCTTTATCAGTGACAGATGATGGAATTGACTGCGCTCTCAGCAAGTGTGCAGATGAAACCAAGCTGAGTGTTGGAACTAACACAACAGAGGGAAAGGACATGGACAGGCATGCAAGTTGTGCCTAGATGATCCTAATGAAGTTCAACAGTGTCAAGTGCAAGGTGTCGTACTTGGGTCAAGATACAATCTTGGATACTGCAGAAGAACTCATTGAGAGTAGTCTGCTGAGGACTTGAGGGTCCTGATAGATGAAAAACTTAACACATGCTCTTTTGTGCTCTTGTGAACCAGAAGGCCAACAGTATACTAGTCCATCAAAAAGGAAGGTGACCTGCAGGGCAAGATAAGTGATTTTTTTCCCTCTACTCTGCCCTAATAAGGGCTCATCTGGAGTACTGTGTCCAGATCTGAGGTCTCCAACTCAAGAAAGATGTAAAGCTTTTGGAAAGGGTCCAGAGGAGGGCCACAAGAATGACCAGAGGGCTGGAGCACTTCTCCTATGAAGACAGGTTGAGGAAGTTGGCCTTATTCAGCTTGGAGAAGAGAAGGCTCTGGGGAAACCTCATTCCAGACTTCCAATACTGGCAGTAAGCTTCTAAACAGTAAGGAAATGAACCTTGGCTTTAATATATGGGTTGATAGTGATAGGACAAGCAGGACCAGTTTTAAACTAAACGTGGAGAGATTTAGATTAAATGTCTGGGGAAAATTTTTACTGAGAAGGTGGTAAGGTGCCAAAACAATTCACCTGAGAAGTTGTGGACACATTGTCCCTGTAGGTGTTCAAGGCTAGGTTGAGCAACCTGATCTAGTGCCTGATTTAGTGGTTGACAATCCTGCCCGTGACAGTGGCATTAGAACTGTATGATCTTTGAGATCCCTCCCAACACAAGCCATTCAGTGATTCAATGTTTCTATGATTCTGAGCTTCTATGAGTATAAACCCGGGATGCGGTGTGAGGGGAAGCTTTAGCATGTAAACAAACAGTGAATATAATTATAGAAAAAAAAGCTAGATAATTGTCATTATGGATAAATTTACTCAGCAGCAACACTTATTCAGGCAGAACCTGGGCTTCTACCTTACTAATTTCTTTTTAACTGCTAGATCCTACACACGGAGCACCATCAATATTATCTAAGCAATATCTGAGAAAGAAGAAGCTAGTGCCATGTTTCTCTATACCACAGTATAACATACAATGCTGCCAGTGAATTTTACTGCATAATTTCTGAACTGTACTTTTTAGTTTGTAGGTGAAAATCCTTAGAAATAGGTGCCAGAAATCCAATATCCCAAATGCGTGCTGGCTCTGAAAATGCTGAGATATTCCTACAGCTTCTCTTAGTATAGCACATTTTATTTGCCCTAAAAGACATTTCTGTGTTGAGGTTAACTTTATTTCTAATGAGAGTGAGTTAGCAGTTTATTTAACTCTAAAGCAAGAAGTCCTTGTGTTTTGTTTGCTTGCTTGTTTGCATATTCAATTGAATGTTTTGTACACAAGATAACTGTAGAAAGTTATTATATATAAAATATTGCCATCTACAAAACATTATAATGTTTCCCTTGATTTCTGCTTGGATTTTGATACCTTTAGGATCACAGTAATAAATCAGACATATTTGTCAAAGTAATGAAAAATGAACAATCAAAAGGCTGATGCCTTTCTTATGCCTTAATGTATTAGAAGTGTCTGTCCACAATGCTGGAAGGATAAGAAAAAGCAAAAAGAGTTGAAAAATGTGTTGTTAAACGGTTGTGATCTTCTGGGCAGAATTGAATCCTGGGGGGAAGATTCCTATAATTGTGATGTCAATAGAAATTAGTACAATCTATATAAAAGAAAGGTGGAGAGGTATAGTTATAGAGCAAATCAAGACTGTTAACAATCCTAGCAGTTTGAACAGAACAATTTGAAGCAGTAAGTGGCAGTGTGAATTTCTATGAACTGGGATACAAAGAAAGGAGGAAAAATAAATAACAGTGTGTGATTGATATAGATGATAAAGGAGGGAAGTAAAAGAAAACAAGGTCAATTCAAACTAACTCTTACATTCTCAAAGTCCCAGGATATACCTGATACTCCAAAACAAATAAATATTTTTTTGGACAACAAATATGGAAATCTAGGAAGATGAAAAAAAATCCTAATACTGTATTGTTATAAGATTAAATAAATATTTGATTAGAAAATTAAAAAAGTGTATATATTCAGCAGTGAATAAATCAAAAGAAGTTGTGATTTGTCTAAGAAAATATGAAAAGGAATGATTATTAAAAATTGCCTGATTTTGGTTAAAAGAAAACAGAAAACAAACAAACAAAAAAGTATTCCCTTAAAATGTAAGTAACTATAGAATAAATGTTCAAGATTCTGGCCAGTAATAATTTACAGTTATAATGTTTTCAGTGGTCATCCTGCTTGGGAAATGCAATTCTTCTGTCAGGTAGGCATTCTGAACAATTTCCCACAGAGTAAATGGTAAATTTCCCAAGAATAGTACTGACCTCAATAGCTTCAAAGAAATGAAATCTGGTTAATTTTAGAGCTAGCTTGTACCCCTGAAATGCAGTTCACTTTCCTTTTCCTTGCCCTTTCCCTATTCCATGTAGCTTTTTATTTCTCATTCTCTCTCTTTTTCTTTTTCTTGCAAGTCATCTTTTTCAGACTGGATGAAATACAATAGAATTTTGTTATTTAAGTTTTAAATAACAAAATGATACAAAACTGAACTGTAAAAGTACTAGCTTTTTAAGTATTTGAAATATTGTATTCCTTCAGAAAGAAATGATTTTTTCATTTACTCTATGATCTATCTTTATGCAAGCTCATGTCTATTGTAATACTGTGAACAGCTGTAAATATAGATTTTATGGTTATAAATTCTGTTTTATTGCCAAAGTAATTTCGATGAGACAGTGAAGAGCATTCCATGTACTCAGATTCTAATTGGAACTGAAGAGAAGCAATAAGAAAAGTGTTGGAGTGGACATAATGACTATTAGTATTAGAAATAAATATGCTTATATCCAAAGATATTTTCCAACAAAGGTATGATCTAGGCATGCCGTCAAAAATTTGCACGTACAGAAATTCAGTCTTATTCATAACTGAAATACTGCAAATTATTTCAGAGTTGTTTTGAATATTATGCTCAATTTTCCAAATAATGTAAATATACATTCCAAGAAAAATACAAGGACAAATAATTGATTAAAGGATGAAAATATATGGAGCATTTATATTTCATAATGGTCATTGTAAAAAATATTTATTTTTATCAATGACACGGAATAAAAAGAGGGAACCTGAGACAATTCACTGTACTTATTTAAAGCTCGTTTTCCACTTTCAAAGTGAAGAAACTCAGACCATTAGAAAATCCAATGAAATTATTTTGAAACAACAGATCTTGTAAATGTGTAATATAATCATAATTGGATTTTTTTTAATAGGTTTTGCAGCTGTGGCACTGTGTGCTGCAGTTAAGTTTAACTGATTGCCTCAGTGAAATCCCTCTGTAATAGCAGATCTATGTATGTATCTGATTTAATACTGAATTCTGGGGATTCTGTTCTATTGCCACAAGCTTTAATTTAAAAAACAGTACATTCTCTGGAATGCATTTTTCCTTTTCCCTTATTCAAGCTGCAATTTCCTCTTGTTACAATAAAATATTGTTTTATTTACCTCTACTTACAAAAATAAGTCCTTTACCATGTTCAATCTCTGTCTATTTGATGACGTCCATGGCATTTCAACAGGCATATCCTCTTGGTCATGTTTAATTATCAGTTGAGCATGATCAGTAGAGTTAATAGGATTTCCAATGCTCCAACCCCCACCCCCCACCCCCCCAAAAAAACAACAACTAAAAAAATCAAGTCTAGAAAGACTGCTATTCCAATAATAAATTCATGTTATTGGTTTTATTTCTATCAAACTGACAAGTGAAACTTTCCCACCCATTAAATGCTAAAATCATTTCTATGGTAGTAAAAATATGTCGGAAGTATATTGCAACCAAAGGAAAATATGTCAAACTGTATTTGTTATCCATCTTACGAATTATTAAGGGCTGTTTCCCTCATTCGAAATGGATGCCAGGCAGCCATTCTGGATGGCAGAAGTCTCTAAGATAACTTGGTTAGAAATGCCAAGTAGAGAAAAATAATGTTTCCTAAAAATCTGTTTTAAAGTAAATTCTTGATGAAAGTATTAATGTCATACTTGATGAATGATATACCAGAAAAAAGGAGCCATATCATTACAAATATTTAGGAGGAGAGAAGCATTTTATGTGATTATTGTGATAGATAAAAACTGGAAAAGTTTATAAGTGAGGAACTGAGTGGATATCCTGTATGATCTGGAACTAATAGGGTACTACACAGTACCATTAGCCTGCAAGAGATTGGTAATGTCAATCTTGACCAGTAATCTGACTCAATAAAAGCAGACTAGTGAATACTTGATGGTAAGTCCTTTATATATGCACTATTTGTAGTTTTGTAGTTTTACATTAAATTCTATTTAGTCTGATTCCAAGGACTGAACACAACCCCAAAACACTTGTGCCAAAAATGTTGGTTCAAAGGTCCTTTTTTCCATTAGTGACAATAACACAGTTTGCACTGGGAGAAGAGCATGCAATCTCATTTTACCCAGAAGAAATCTAATTCTTGTACACCAAAACTTTTTTGTAAACTGAACACAGTAAAAGGGGACATATATCTAATGTTTTAATTACAAATCTCATACAATTAAAAATAATCAGACATATTCCTATACTCATTTTAAAATCAGTGGTGAGATGAATAATGAAGCTACTATTTAAGAACTCTATAACTTTCCCTAGATGACCGTTTTATCCTGGAGGGGTCCATCATATTTAATAGTTTCTTGTTTCTCAAAAAGTTCCTTCCACCTTCCTCCTTCAGCCTCTATTGCTGAGCATGATGTCACAGTCATATAGTTTGAAAAATGCCTTTGGTCAGCCTGGATTAGCTGTTCTTGCTGTTTACCCCCCACATCTTTTGTGCAGCTCTAATCTACTTGCTGTCCAGGTGGGGTGGGGAGAAAAACAGAGAGACTTTAATGTGTAAGCACAGCACAACAGTAGCTGAAACACTGGCATGTTAGCGACACTGCCTTGGTCATAAATCCAAAACTTATCACTCTATGGAGTGCCATTAAGAGAATTAAATACTTTTCAGCCAGGCTCCATGCACCAGTTGAACTGGACAGTTCCATGAATAGCCTGACGTTACAAATAAATGACCCAAAAAATAAAAAAGATAAGAAAGATTGAAGACTCATGAAGGCTCCACTGAAGAACTCTGTTAAGAAATACAGCAACAGCTTCCTTTCTTTCTTTTTTTTTTTTTTTTTTTTTTTTCTCATTTGTGAGCTCCTTTCAAAGAAGGGATCTCGTGCAACAAATAGCAAAATCTGCCAGATTGCAATGATGCTGCAGCCATACCTATGCTTGGCCATGTACCACACTGATCTGGACTCTAAGTTTGACAAAGAGGTTGATTACCTTATTCTCAGACCTGTCTTAGCATTAAGAAGCTGCCTGGTAAGAACTGGACTACCTGATCTTGGTCAGTGTTTCTGAATCTTACTGTGACTGACTCCACTTCCAACTTTGACCCTGTACCTATCCCATCAGTAGGAACTCAACTGATGATCTGGACTCTGCTCAGTTTGGCTACTGGCCCAGCACTCTCACCCTGCTTGGGTGTTATAATATGGAGCTGTATTTCTGCCAGCCTTGTTATCACCCACAGCTACCCTGATTTTGCTGATATATGTTATATGATATATGTGACATTCAACAGACACAAGTTTGAAGACTGCAAAAGTTGTTTTCATGAGATGATGGCTAGCAAACATAATAGAGTCATTACTGTAAAATATTAGATGGACTTAGGAGAGTGAAAAATAAATTAACAGAAAATAGATGGATAGATGGATGGATAGGTAGATTATTCAATCAATTGACTGTTAGATCAAATTTAACTAACTGTCTAAGGAATGAGAACCAAACAACATGAATTCATGTACCAAATACAAGGAACAACTACAAAAGAAACAGAAGAAATATCTGATTTTATGGTATCATCATCTGATCTATTTTGCCAGAGAAGCAAAACCATATCCAAAAGGAGACAGTAAAAGAAGATAGAATCATGGAATCATAGAATTGCTCAGGTTGGAAAAGACCTTCAATGTCACCAAGTCCAACCTTAACCAAACCATGCTACCCTAACAACCCACCACTATATCATATTCCTGAGCACCATACCCAGAGAAAAATAAATCTCCACAGTAGTGGAGATTCAAAGGCTAATATTTTCTGTTTCAATATTTTCATGGACATTAAAGAAATATTCAAGAAAGTGGCTTGGACACATAGGTAAAAAAGATCCTATAGCACATCATGGCCAAGTACCAAGGTCAGACAAATATAAAACCAAAATATTGAGTCAGTACTGTAATATAGTCCCATGGCTTGACATTAGCACATGTGTGCATAAGTGAAGATGAGGAGTAGTGTAAGAACAGTAGAAATTCAAATAATCAACGTAGATAAAACCCACTGAAATAAGAGAAAGAAAAGCAGGAAATAGATGTATTGTTATTATTACTTCTCCTAATCAGATTTACATTATTACTGAAAAATATCAGGCAGGAAATTTAAATTTTCTAGATAAAAGAATCAAAAAAAAGAGAGGGCAATTTTATGCTCTGTGGAGGAATCATTTTTGCTAATCAGAATAAAGTCCCAAAACAAATTACTTTGTCATTTTGAGTGAGAATAGAAAGAATAAATATACAATTGATTGCTATAAAAATGACATAATGGAAGTCTATCTCCTCTTGTTTTCTTCAGTCATATTTAGGAATCAGAATATCTTCTAATAGTTCTGAAACTTCAAACTGAATACCAGCGATTTTGAGCAGACTTATTTAACATGTAATTTGACAATTGTATACAGCTGAAATATGGTTATTTAGAAGTTTTATATAAGAAGAGAAAAGAGTGCTAAAGATCAAGTCAGCTACTGTGGTTATCGCTGATGTGCACTAAAAGAAATTCAGCAAATAAAGAAAATAATTGTAAAGGAGAGCACAACGTAACTGTGAGCACACTGAAAATTGATCCTGCTAAATGAAACCAATATGCTTCATAAGTTTTTGGAGAATTATGGGGAATAAAATACATATCTTTTATTTAGATTCCAAAGATAAATTCAATGTTATGTGGTAAATTTGTTAAGGTAGAATATGAAATATGATAGAAGCATTTTAAAAAAGCTAAAAAAGTTAGAAAAGATTTTCTGATCGTCAAGGAATCTAGCAGCAAAATTTCTCAAGAAATAACATGGGTAAACTTCATGTTGATTTCATGCCTGTAATCATGCTACTATCATTATCATTATTATTGTCAATCATGCTGTGATTCTATTATTGTGTGTTTTACAGACAGAAAAATAGGTTAAAAATTTTTATTTGGGCTCAGTTACGGTGAAAAAAACTGTTTTCCAATGACTCAAGTCTTAAAACAGTATTTAGTTTAGTTTTGAAAATAGAGGGATTTTATTTTAGGGATTAATTAAAACATAGCCTAATATTCCTTAATGAAAACTGGCATGTGAAGCAGTGATCTGTTTTAAGTCCTTTATAGAAAGCTAAAAAATCATTCGTTGACCTTTATGATTTTATGCAACCACCTGATAGACAAAAAAGGCAAGAACTTTTCTTATGGGACCAAGAATTTATTGTTATTATTTCTACTTCACTAATTTGTTGACACTTTCTATGGTTATGGTTATCCTTAGATTATGTTTTCCAAATAGACCTTTATTTGTTTTTTGTTTTTTGTTCTATTTTTCCCCAATACAACACCATACAACCAGACATAGGTCTAGAGCTAGAAAATATTAGTTTACAGGGTTCATGAACTACTGGTCATAGCAAATGACCTTGAAATCTGAAAATATCATCCAGCCAAGCAAGCAATATTGGATTTGTGTCAGGACGTAAAATATTTAAAGACAAATAATAGAGGATCACAGGCAATTCCACAATAGTGTGTGTGGACGTTTTGGCAGCTCTAAGATTTACAGCATCACAGCTCTGTCTGTGTGGGCATAAACCAGTCAAGTTGTTCTGGAGCAGGTGTCATAATAATTTTACAGGGCATTTAAAAAGGAATATGCAACAAGGACACATTTTCCCTAAGGAAAGCCATAAATAAGAACAAAACTTTTTTTTTTTCTTTTTTCTTTTTAGGAGAGAGTACAGGGCAGTTAGCCTGTCAAAACACATTCCCTTCTTTGTATTTCATTTTCTTCACTGTGCTATATAATGACTGCCTGTTGAATGATTCCAGTGTTTTTCCTTGAATACCCTTGCCTAATAGGCCATTAGAAACATTTTTTATTCTTCAGAAACCCAATTACTGTTCAAAGTCTGTAGAATATGAATTTACTTTTACTTCTGTATATGCTAGTTAATAGTACTATCAGTCAGGTAGATTTTAAATTACAGAAATTACTTGTGTTGTTTAAATTACATAATCATTACACTAATGCTCATTTTCATATTCACATCTATATAAAGGAAGCTGATTGATTAGCTAAAGTGACACATTCACAGTGCAAGTTGTAAGCTTAAACACTGAAAAAGAACACACTGCAATGCTAGGTGTTAAAAGAATTTAGTCACATGCTTTGGGCCTAATTCTCCATTCACCCAATGTACAGTAGATCAATAACTTAAATTATGGAGTGCCCATCTTTCTTCAGGTTACAGACAGTAATCCTGACGGTAAAAGAGAGCAAAGCAATGATACTGAGGTCGTCATATTTCCTGTTGTGCTAGGGAAGACAAAGAGATAGGCTGAAAATTAAATCTTTTTGTTTTTCTTTCTCAATGAGGATGTTAGGGTTGCAATAATTAACATTGAAAAAAATAAAACAAAACAAAACAAAAAAACCCTCTGCCATTAGGTTTGTTTAAATAACCTATCATATTCATTCATTTGAAAGTAACTTAAGGATTAAAAAAAAGAGGGTGAAGAGGATGTGTATCTAACCTAAATCTCCCCTGTCTTAGTTTAAAACCACTCTCCCTTGTCCTATCACTTGTAAACAGTTGTTCCCATGCTTCCTTCAAGTACTGGAAAGCCTCCAGGGAGACCTCTTCTCCAAGCTAAACAAGCCCAGTTCCCTAAGCTTTTCTTCTTAGCAGACGTGTTCCAGCCCTCTGATTATCTTAGTGGCCCTCCTCTGGACCTTTTCCAAGAGCTCTACATCTTTCTTGTGCTGGAGGCCCCAAGTCTGGATGCAGTACTCCAGATGGGACCTTCTCCTTAAGTTCTTTCACTTCTTGAATTACTGCTGCAACACATTTTTATCTCTTACTGGAGATATCTTCTCAAACAGCACTTAGAAATGAAGAGAAGCCTGTGTATTCTGCTTTACCAGCTTGTTCTAAGAGCATACTCAAAGCCAATCACAGTAGATTGCCAAATGGAGATCAAATGCCACCTAGTTTCTAAATTATAATTAGGCTTTAATGGGAAGAGGTGGAAAAAGATTTGCATGCGCAATGACAGATATAACAATGGCCATAAAAGCAATCATATGTGGCGCTTAGATTTTGGATCATTAATTTTTCAAAGCAAGTTCAAATGCCTACTGTCTTCTCGATTCCTGATTTCTGCCTGAGAGTCATGTTTTTTGGAAGCTTCTGCGTGCTACTCTCTGGATTGTGTAAGGCCATGATGTGTGCAGGTGTTTCAAAGTGTTTAAGACTTAGAATTGAAAGTTATATGTTTCAGTTGCATTTTCTAATAATATTTATATACTCAATAAATAAATAAAGAATAAAATAAAAAAGCTGTCTACTATTTAAAGCCCAAATCCAAAACCTATGCTATATAATTAAGAAGCAGATCTTGCTATTAGTCTTCCTTACAAAATACATAAATTTCATTATTTTTCCCCATCTCTCCACTATTTTGTTGGCATTTTATGCAAACACACTAGAAACTGTATTTCTGTGTGGCTTTCTTTTTCTTTTGTCCTTCCCTTCCTTTCCCTTCTCTGTTCACTTCTTACTTTTTCTTTAACAATTACAAAATGAAATCAGGTCTCATTACTACACAGAGAATTCAAGAAGTACTGCTGCAGAAAAATATCTGAGAATGTATGAGACTAGGATAATGCAAAGCATTAACTAAGTTATGAGCAACTGAGCAAAAAATAGCTTGCACGGTGTCACGGAGGTCCATCTGAGTACGCATCAGGCAATTTGTCTTACTATTACTCACATCTGATCTACAAATGTGAACATTCTTGATGATTCAGCATCCCTTTAATAGAACTATTGTACACTGTGTCGCTCCAAAGGGGACTGCACAATCGATGGAAAAGAAAAATGGAAAAAGGACAGGGTCATTTCATTGTTAAGGACAAGAAAATGATTTTCTTTGCTTCAGACAATCAGTGTTTTGGTACCCAAATAACGTAACAGTCTCTGAAAACAGTAGAGTATTAAACACCAGATTAGAATGTACTCAATCAGTGCTGTGTTGTACATAAGAGTTTCTTTTCTCTTTGCTTACCTGTTTCAGAAAAAAAATACATTTTCATGAAATCTTATCAAGAAAAAGCATTATCTCTGGTTCTTCGTCCAAACCAAAGCACATGAGTACAAACTGACAGGTAAAACTTCTGTAGTCCCTGCACAAAATGCTTTGTTTAATAAGCCAAGCTCTTAACACCTGAAAGAAGTGACAAGAGGATGGTATCATGCCTTAATATCAGCCTGAAACATCAGACTTTATGATGATGAGACAGAAGTTCTTACTTCCCTCTGTAAAAATTGTGTCATGAATCTGTGAAAACAGACAGCTGAATTGAATTTCAAATTCATAAATACCATGTAAATACATTAATTTATCCTCTAGATTTTTGTCATGATAAGGGTTTGTACATGTGTATATATACATATATATCCATTTTCTTAAATATTTTTACAACATGTTAGAAACTGAATGTATCATGATAATGCAGCATCTGTCTAATTGCATAATTTTTTTGTCATTTTTCATGAATAAATTGATATCACAAGCACACAAGTATGGTGGGATACATTTATAAATACTGGAAAATACTGTCTTTCAAAGCCCACATAGAATCACAGAACATCCTGAGTTGAAAGAGATCCACATAATCAACCCTCGGGTCCACACAGGATAACCTAATAATTAAATTATCATCTTTTCTTTGCACTTAAGTTTAAGACAAATACTGCTCATGGCAATGTTACAGGATTGGAAACATATGGAAATGTGCCACTTGGAGGGATATACTGTTGAAATATCCTAATGATGTTAACTTCAAGGAGTGGCCAGGATGAGGGAGACAACTTTTAAACTCATAATTGTACCCTCTATTAAGAAGTCTACATAAATTGTAATTTAAAGAGGTTTCAAAAAGCAGAGGGATTAGATTCTGTACCAAGGGAAAATCGACAGAGGAATAAATCCAGCTGCAGTTTTGTTCTATTTGTTCCTTTGAAATAGACTGTAGTAAATTTAGCCATCAAATGAAAAATACATTGAGAATTCTAAAATGTGAATAGAGAGGCCTTCAGAAGTTTTTAAAAGAAAGTATTCAGGGATTTCAAAAAATAAATGGTTTCATATTTCTTCAGTACAATATTCAAAGGAAGAAATCAGAACAGTACGAGTGGTTTCCTTCATCTTACTTTTAATTTGCAGTAGAGTAATACACTGAATTTTGCTGGGTGTTTTTTTCCAGTGGATATCTAAATCCTCTGTACAAAAGATCAGAATTGAGGTATTTATGCAATCTGTGTTCAACTGTGTTATCTACAGTTGCTAAAATAAGCTATCTAGAGCTATGGACAACTTGAGAGTTGAATAAGTTCAAAATACTTGAATATGAGGAAAGGTTTGATTCATGTCAATTCTATACTGTTTTCATCTCATCTTTAAAGAACATGCATTTTATCATTACACAAGTTTATCAGTTTAGCTTCCCAACAAATCACTCACTGCAACACAGCCTTACTATTATAACAAAATTTGAGGTATAAATTATAAAACAATAATACATATAAAATGTAGTGAAAGATTCCTACTCATTTAAAACCGCCGTGAATATTTAATCAAAGATATGATATATAATATTAGGATCATATTCAAGTCTCAACAGCCTTTCTGCAATTTAAGTGTTATTTTTTGACCTATTTGTTACGTATCAGAATGGAGGAATGGTTGAATTGGAAAGAAAATGTCTTGGCATTTAGGTACTTTGACATTTTCCATCAATATTAATAGGGCTATGAAACAGTCATCCTTGATGTTATTTAACAATAAAGTAACGCTTATTAATTATAAATGTTATTTAATCTGTTATAGGCAGTAAAGGTTATGCATTATTTCCTTCTTTATTGTGATTAATTTTAAACCTGCAGAGAAGAAAACCTTTCAGAAATGAAATTATTTACACAAGATTTTAACTCTCACAGAGACCCTTAGGAATGCTGTACCATTTGAAGAAAGAAAAAATACATTCTACATTTAATAATCTGCATTTATTGCACTGATTTCTATCAAATTCTCTTTCAAAACCGCATTAAATTCTGTTGTTTAATGTTGGAAGCTAAAATATACAAGGGAAGATTTAGAGTAAGTCCTTTTATGAGGACATGTAGTGATAAGACAAGGGGAAATGGTTTTAAATGGGAAGAGAGAAGATTTAGATGAGATATTAGGAAGAAATTCTTTACTGTGATGGTTGTGAGACATGGGAACAGGTTGCCCAACAAGGCTGTGAATGTCTCCTCCCTGGAAGCAGTTAAGGTCAGGCTGGAGAGGGCTTCAAGCAACCTGGTCTAGCAGGAGGTTTCTCTGCCTGTAGCCAGGGAGTTAGAACTAAATAATCTGAAAGGTGCCTTCCAACCCAAACCATTCTATGATTCTCTGATTCTATAACCAGGACTGAAAGTAAACACACTATTTTAACACTGTTACTTTAATGGATGCCTTTATTAATGGAGAGTATTTATACTAGTAATTTCTTATGGAGTGAATTAAAATGAAATATACCTAGCTGTACTGTTACAGCGAAGTACTTCAAAATTGAAATGTGTCTTAAATGTCAACATGTAAACATGATAATTTAATATTTCAAAGTTAATATTAGGCAATGCTATACTCTTGAGATTATGCTGTTATCTCAGATATAATTACTAAATTAACACACAATTCCAAAGTTTATGTTTATAAACTGAGTCAATTATCAGTAATTATCATTCATCCAAATAACAGAAAAACACTATTTTACTGCTGGCCTTATTCCTCACAGCTGGCACTGCTTTTGTAATTGATAATTTCTTACTTATCATCAATACCAAAAAACTTGTTGTTGTTGCTTGGTACTGCTAAGCAGACATAGCTGAAAAATATTTTTATAGATTTTCCTGTGTGAATTTTTTACTTTTATTTTTTAATAATTTGGGTTATGCAAGAAACAGTTTTACACAGTGTTTGTAGCATCCCATTCTCTTACATCCTACAGAAAACATATTACATTTAAGTTATAGAATTTAGAAACTAGTTGTGAATGAACTTATCTGAGTGTATTTTGTATTCCATAGATCTAGGTAATGTTTCATTAGGGAAGAGACTATTCTTTAAAGTTTCCCAGCCTCACATGGTTAAAAAAATTTAAAGTAATAAAAAATACTTTTTAAATCTTTCTGTTCTTATAACAATTGAAAAAGCTTAATGAAAATTTGATCAAGACCAAAAATTTATCTTTAACTTATTTGTGTATAACAGAAGAGTTTCTTCACATTATTGTTTCTGAAACCTGTATAATGTTCTATTGGCTACAGTCAGAAATTACAGAACTACAGATTTGTGTTTTTTTCTCTAAATTTAATTTCAGAGAGATAAACGTGATCACTTAATATATATTTTTCTAGGGATCTGCAATATTTTCAGGTAGTTCCCCAAATTTGTCTTATTAATTAACATGCTTTGGGGAGGAAAACCCTTTCAATGTAATTGTGAGGTAACAAAATATCTGGTAACTTCATTAGCAGAATAACAACACTGAAGTTTTATAGGAAATGTAGTAATAACTTCTGCTGATGCTTTATACTGTTCCTAAGTTATTTACAAAATAGTCTTAATTTCTTTTATCTCTACACTAGCCTCTGTTAATTTTGTGTTATCTTGACTTCTACCTGCTTAATTTACACCTTATATATATTTTATATATATATCTATATATGAAATGATGTGATGCTATCTAATCTTTTAAGTGACAACCTAAATTTAGTTTCTGAAGTTAGATGTTAAGAGCACAGCAGTACTGACTTTAAATCGACCTGTGATTTAGTTCTTGGTGCTCACAAAGCATAGCATAGTTTTAGAAAATGAAGTTCTAGTAGAAAGAAATGTCCTTGTTCTTATTGTCCTTTTGCAGATCGAAGATTCTACCATTTGACCTTGAAGGAAAAAGCTCGTATCTAATTAGATCTCTTTGAATGCATTTATTTCTTGATATCTCTAAAGTAAATGTATTTTAGCTTTATATTTGGAGAGATTAAGAAGAGAACTGCAATCTCACTTTTGATTTCCATCAGACTTCAAATACTTTTATTTTTTTAAAGGAATCACAGAGCCAAGAGAACAAGGTTTTGTGATCTAAATTTTGTATATTACCAGTGTTATAGTCTAAGGGAAGGTTTCAAATATTAACTGGTATTTATATTTACTCACAGGATTTAAACTGGCTCGAAGTCTTACATTTTAAAATCTCATTTCTTTAACAACCTAAACCGTATGCATTGTACCAAGAAGGCATTGCAAGAATTAACTGAAGGCATCAGTAGTAGAAAATAAGGAATGAAAACTAATACTGTCTGAGATGATCTAATGAGAACTGTAATTCTTTTTTCTCACACCTAGCATTATTTTTTTTTAACTGTTGATTAACCAATCAATCAGTAAGAATGTAGAGCAGTTAGATTCTGTTCAGTGTGTGACCTGGTTAGTTTAAGATAGTAGGCTAATTGTTTTTAATAGTCTCCTCAAACAAGACTTTTAGAAAAGTGCTTTAGCATGACCTGCCAGAACTAGCTAACATATTTTTGTTCATTAAATATTGGAGGAAATATGTGGGAAACTCAGAACTCTGAACTTCAGAATGTTTAAGGAATTATTGCATGAAATGCCCTGGGAAACTATCCCTAGGAACAAAAGAGCAGAACAAAGCTGGTAGCTCTTTAAGGAAAAATTTCTGAGAGCAGAAGGCCTCTCCATCCCCCAGCATAGCAAGAGGAAATTGAAAAGCAGAGCAAGTAGAAAACTGGCATGGCCGAGCAAGGTCCTGCTGGTAAAACTGAGGGAAAAGGAAGTGTACAGTCAGTGGAAGCAGGGATGTATGGCCTGTGAAGAATACAAGGACATTGTCTTGGTGTGCAGAAATGGGAACAGGAAAGCCACAGTGTAGATAACTTGATAAGGAATGTGACAAATAAAAAGGGATTCTACAGGTAGATTCTACAGATGCTCTCCATCTCATTGGAAAAGTCATGGCTGTCATATGAAGTTGCCTGTGACAAGAAGAAGGGAAATATCACTCCCATTTTTCAGAAGGGAGAAAAGAAGACCTGAGGAAGTACAGGCTGTTGAGTCTCATGTCTGCTTGGGAAGATCATGGAACAGATCCTCCTGGAACCTGTGTTAAGGCACATATGAGGTGAGGAGGTGATCTGAGACACCGATCATGACTTTATCAAGGGCAAATAATGCTGGACCAATCTAGCAGCCTTCTATGATGGAGTGACAGCACCAGTGCACAAAAGAAGAGCAACTGATGTCATCCATCTGGACTTGTGCAAGTTCTTTGACATGGCCCCCAACATATACTTATCTCAAAATCAAAAAACTTTTTATAAGTTTTATTTTTATATAAATTGGATTCCCTTGAATAATTTTATGCTATGTAAAAATTATTCTGATTTCTGATTGATTCTCCAAATACTATTTAAGGATGTATTGAACATCTTGCAGTCATTTAGGCTATATTTGTATGCAAAAGTGAAGATGAGGTTTGATCTCCAGCTCATGGTTGACTGTCTGATCCAAAACAAAATGAAGGAGTGAATTCATAACACATGAACAGTCAAGGGTCCACTGTAGTCTTTCTCTTCTTACATGGAAATGCAAAAATTAGTGCTACTTAGTTTGTCACTTTCCTATGTTTTGAAAACTAAACACCCCTCTCCCTACTTATAAAACTGTTAATAATCCTGAGAGAATATTCCCTTCTATTTCACTTAAGACTTATCTAGAATAGTGTTGAAAATTTTTAGAATCCAGGTATAGTATATGAACTATATGAGCTAAATATTTATCCACAGGCTCGCTGATCCTAATGTATTTCTTATGTACAACTTTCTTCCACGGGAATTGTGCAATCTCTTTGCAAAATAGTGCTAATAATTAAAACATGAATGCTGTCAAAATGGTACCTTAAATGATATGAGAAAAAAAATTGAGCTGCTACTAATTAAGTTTTATCTATTTATTAACCAACATAAAATATGTTGCCCACGTATAAAATCCTTTCTCCCAAAATACTTATATGTTTAAATTTGTAAGAGTATATCATTGGTTCTATAGAATAGCATTTAATATAATAAATTGGTAACTAATTTTTTCTGTTTTCAGAGCACATTGCCTATGATCACCTGAGAATAAGTATGTAACTAACATTGACAGGCTTTGTACTATTTTGCTTCCAAATTTACAGATGGGAATTGTAAAACAGGTAATTTTACCGGTAATTCTCTGGTACTATCAACTCTCAGTAATATTTCAAAATACCAGTTACTGTGTTTCTCACCAAAAAAAAAAAAAAAAAAAGCGCTAGTTCCGAGGATTTTTTTTTCTTTGTTTGTTTGTTTTTGTATTATAGTGGGTATATTACGATACTAGTACTGTGTGGTGGGTTTGCAAATAGAGCACCACAATTTCTCCCACCAATATTCTCTGTGCTTCATCTGCACAGTGCTACTAAGGATTTTTTCTTTAAACATATTCTCTGAGTAGTCCAAGACTTATTTCATCAGTAATGAAGTCTCTTGTTACACTTGCAATGTCATCTGGAGAGAAGGATTTCTGAAGAGCAAACAGAGCAGCTGTTGCCTTGCAGGGAGGTAGATCAATGATTTGACACTTGGCAGCTCTAAATCTGTATGTAGTTTAATAGTTGAAAGACAGTGTACAAGAAAACTAAAGGCTGTTCACCTCCTGGGTGCAACACACCTAGGTTTTGTAAATTATTGTGACTTAATTAAAAAGTTCTAATTCATTTTAATAATAATAAATATTTAAAAGTTTTTTTTCTTACACAGTCACAAATTCTAGTTTTTAACTCTTAAAAGAATGCCAGACCATATATATAATACATACATACTATGCAAATATAAATAAATTTATATTATTTTAGCTTTTACTTTACTGAGAAACAGTATTCCTACTTAACTAAATAGAATTTAAACAAGAACACATAAAATAATGTTTAATCTTTGTAAGGAAATAAGCTTTCATGTAATCACGACATCTACTGTGATTCTGACAAAATTCAAGAGATAATTAATGACTAAAGTAGAAAACACTTAAAGCCACAGAACACACATTTTCTTCTATATGAAGGATCCTGCTTGTAGGTGTTGATAAATTATGTTCATTGCTCATTAACTTCATTTTTTAATAAGGATTCACAAATAGGACTAAGCTTGAAATTATTACAACTTTTACACTTTAATTATTATTTTCTTTACATTAAACTGGATACAAATTCGAGCTGCCAGATGTCAAGTCATTATTTTACCTCCCTACTAGGCAACAGCTGCTCTGTTCACTCTTCAGAAACTCTCCTTTCTAAATGACATTGTGAGTGTAGCAATCAGCCCTAACCCCCATCCTTTAGAGAAAAATGCAATTGTTCAATATTGAACTTTTCCCTGGTACCAGCAAGTGGTACATTTTAGTAATAGTATAATAGTGTAGAAAATAAATTACCTAAAATTTCATAACATTTAAGAAAATTCATAGAATCTTACTGCACTAAAAGCAGAATTTCAACAATATTAAGTGGCAATAAAATTTGAGTTATAGTTTTAAGAATTATGACGTTAAAAGCATAAGTATTTGTGCCTTTATTACTGTCACATTTTTTCACTTAAGCAGTACACACTGAAATATCAGAGGATTTTCACAGGTTATGATATTGAAATAGAATCTGAAAAAGATCCAAAAATATTGTGTAATATTAAAAACACAACTACATTGTACTTACTTTGATATTTTTTTTCTCAAGAGTGAATAGAATGATATCTACCAGTGTTCTAATTCAGCTCAGTAGCTGTGGCATTTTTGCACTGATGAGCAGCTAAGTTCCAACACACTGCTTTCTCATTTCCGCTCTTCAAAAGACCAGGGTGAAAAATATGATCAAAAAAGCCCCATGAGTAGAAAAGGACAGAGAAATCACTCAATTGTAACTATCATTCACAAAAAAAAAAAAATGCTTACCATAAGGAGATCGAAATAATTTGTTACCTATTGGTTACAGAATAGAGCAGTAAGAACCAAAAGCAAACTAAAAACATCTTTGTCACATCCACCCTCTTCTACATTTCCTCACAAGAGGCACAGGAGAACTGGGAATGGTGATGTTTAACTTAGAATGCGGCTAAACCACACACATCCTTTCACTCACTCTCCCACCACCCAGTGAGATGGGGGGAGAGAATTGGGAAAAAAAGAAAAAAAATTTAGAACTCACAGGTTGAGATAAAAGCTATTTGCTGAGAGAAAAGGAAGAAATAAATAACAGTAAAGATAATTCTCTCTCTCTCTCTCTATATATATATATATATGCATATATGTACAAGTTCTTCAAGATCTGCTCTAATACAGGTCCACAAGAAAGTTCACAAGTCCATCAGAAATGGACTTCTCCAGCACACATCTTCCATAGGCACAGCTCTCTCCAGATTATTTGCTACACCACATGCTCTCCTCCAAATCCTGTTTCTAACAGCAACCTAATCCTCCTTGGGAGCCTCCGAGGGCTGCACATGGAGATCTGCTCTGTGTGGTACCCCATGGGCTGCAGGGGCCAGCCTGCTCAACCATGAGCATCTCAACAAGCTGCAGAGGAATTACTGTTCCAATGCCTGGAGTACCTCCTCTTCCTCTGTCCACACTGACCTTAGTGAACGAGGAGTTGTTGCTATCTACATTTGCTCACTCCTTTCTCCCAACTGCAGTTGCACAACAGCTTTTCACTCTTCTTAGCAGTGTGTAATGATAGGACAAGGGGAAATGGCCACAAACTGAAGCATACGAAGTTCCACACAAGTGTGCATGGGAAATTCTTCACAGTGCAGTGACGGAGCACTGGCACAGGCTGCACAGAGAGGTGGTGGAATCTCCTCCTCTGGAGACGTTCAAGACCACCTGGATGCCTACCTGTGCAACCTGGGCTAGGGAGCTGCACAACCAGTGTCAGTCAGAGCTCATTTCTAGTCAGCGGCAATTGGAGTCAAGTGGAACTGACTCATATCTCAAACAGGGCAGCTGTTGGATTGTTGTCACATAAGCCACACTTTCAGCCTCCCCAGCTACCAAAACCTTGCCATATAAGCCTAATACTGTAATTGCAAACAATTAAAGTAGTATTAAGTTTCCCTAAGTGTTATGTCTAAGAACTGTATTTTGAAAATTATTGTTAAATTTTTATACTTGTTAGTATTCTTTTGGTATGCTTTGATTCATTTGTAAAATGAAACAGCAACCATTTGTCAGTAAGTACAGCTTAACCTAATTATCCACTTATCTGTTTTCTTCTGTTATCAGAAGTTATATCAAATAGCCTCAGCTTAGTAAATACAGTGCTAACATTTTTCTGAGATAATCCTGAAGGGAGCCCACAGGAAAGCTGGGGAGGGACTTTTTATAAGAACACGTAGTCACAGAAAAAGAGGAAATCATCTTAAGTGGGAAAAGGGTCTATTTAGACTAGATATTAAAAAGAAATTCTTTACTGAGATGGTGGTGAGATACTGGAACAGGTTGCCCAAAGAGGCTGTGGATGCTTCCACCCTGGATGCATTCAAGGCCAGGCCGGATGGGTCTTTGGGCAACCTGGCCTCATGGGAAGTGTCCCTGCTTATCGCAGAGAGGTTGAAATGAGATGATTTTAAAGGGCCCAAACCATTCTATGATACTGTGATCCTACTGTCTTAAAGGGAACTGTAAGAAAATGCAAAAGAAATTTGTATTAGTTATAACTCTTGAAATGAACTTGAACAACCAAATATTATAACAGAGACTTACAGCAAATTCTTAATGGCCTGACTAAAGCAGATAAATGATGTGTAATATAAATGAAGGAAATGGAGACTATGTTCATATACTGAAGTTCTGACAGCTATGTAACTATCTAGAGAGATGAAAGATAGAAGGATCATTCTTCTCTGTCATACAGTAATCACCTGCTATGCAATAGACATAATCAAAATAGCAACATCACTCCTACCTACTTCTATCACATCCTGCTTTGGGAATTTCATGTCATTCTCATTTCTCATATGCTGAATTTTTAATGCATTGTTCTTGCTTTCTCCTTCACTGCAAGCTTTTCTACCTTAATGTTTAGAAATGTAGAAGGCCAAAGTATTGCTATCCTTACACAGCTCATACCAGAAACAGCTTCAACTTCTGAAGATGTTACAGTTGCCTATAATTTTAGTTTGTAGTGATAGTCATATTATTTATCACAAAATCTGCATATGCAGAAAAATTCATCACTTCTCTGACAAATAAAAGATCCTAGATTTTCTCTACTTGTATATAGATGTCATACTTTTTTATTATAGACGAATACATGGAATATACGTATTTTGTTTTACCTGAAGTTTCCGCTCAGGCAGAAAATGATACAACAGTCACTACTTTCATTCACAAGGATTAAAAATATGTAAATTTTAAAAATATGAAATCATTTTATCTTAGAAGGCTGAGTCCTTTCAATCAGGCACAGAAGTTTCAGGTATTTATGGCAAAGTATACTTTGGAGCCTGATGAGTGAACATTTGAGGATAATACTATTTCATCTGCTACTTTTATTCCTTACTAATCACTACTACTAGGCCTCCTCAGAAGTGCTTGGCAATGTATTCCACCTCTACTTTTCAGACAAATTTAAACAGGCAAAAACAATATTTAAAAATATTACAGCTGTAATGAATCTGAGTAACAAATAAAAGAATTTTAAGTGGTATGTAATCTCAACAGCAATCAGTTTTCAGGCTTCTCAGGTATCTCAGAACTAAAGAATACCATCTTGTTCCTGGACATCCTTGATACCAAGCAGGTTAAGTCCAAGCAACTTAAGTGTTTGTCTTTAGGGAAGCTCACACACATACACCTACATAAAAAATATCTACAATTCTAGTTGTGTCTTCTTTCATCCAAAACTTCCACCAGAAAATAGAGGGGAAAAGATATAGTACAAAGCCTAATTTTTACCTTTGAGATATAAATTATTTAATTCTAATATGGTTATTTAATGTGGTGGATAAATTATAGCCTAAAAATGCTTACTTCTTTTCACTAGTAATAACAGAAGCCCAGGGTTATCAGCTAAGATATACGTGACTATATGAAAAAATGACTAGCTAGGCCAGAAGAATTTTCCTCCATCATTGCAATGTACTATGTACACCATAACTCTGAAATCAGACAAATCAGACAGTGAATCAGATTATAGTTCTTTCATTTTTAACTCAGAGAATTCTGAATATAAAACTTTTGGAATGTAACATTCATCTTATTTGATGAATGAAGAAACAAATTGCTCTCTATATATTGATATTGAAAGGACAGGAAACGAAGTAAAGTACAACAGTTAAATGCAAACAATGTTGAACATGAAGAATGATGACACTGGTATGCAATGAGCCACTTTAATTTAAAAGAAAATCTGTTATCATTTCCAGTATATTCATAGGCAAAATGCTGATGTCATCAGTAAAATAATGAATATAGGATGAAGCTCCTTCAGTGTCATTTAAATATCAGTAATAATGATCCACACTTAAATGCACATACTTTCATTTAGAATTGAAATGTTTAAATCAATAATTTAGCACGCAGTGTCAAAATAGATTTCCAAGTTTTTTGCTCTCTAGGAAAAATAATTTACAGAAAGCTTTTATTCTTTTTCAATATGTAATTATTTCTTTTGCAGTTAAGATTTAATTACAATCATATGAAATAATTCATAATTAAGGATGTAATTGTCTTTCACAAACTTAAAATGTCTTATACATTGAATAGTATTATTTATGATGTTCCCGTGTATGTACTTTCTACATTAAGAAATGAAATAATGAAGAATCTAAATTGAATTTCCAAGAATACTGCTTTTCTCATGTTAGGGGTCCATGAAATATGTAGCATTAGAAAACATTTGCATGACAGTGCTACACTATTAGACACTTAGACTACATATTAGACTACATATATACATATACAACTGTTATTACAATTAGTATTGCCACTTGGTTATGAACCATATACAATATATTTTTCAATGGTCATATAAAGCAAAAAGAACGTAAACCACTGCAAAAAAAAAATAGAGATAACATATCAAAAAACACTGTTATAGTCCAATATTTTCTGACCAAGTTCATCTAGTTTTTCTGAAACTATTGGCTGTGGAATTTTCTTTGGGGACCTTCAAAAGCCATTTGGACATAGTCCTGGAGAACCTACATCTACAAGTCTATGGTGTCTGATGATAGGATCCTGAAGGAACTGACTGATGTAGTTGTCAAGACATTGTCCATCATATTGGAATAACTCATGGCTGTCAGGTGAAGTCCCCAGTGACTGAAAAAAAAGAGAAACATCACTTCCACTTTTAAGAAAAGTAGAAAGAAAAACTCAGGGAACTACAGAACAGCAAGCCTCATCTCTGTGCCTACAAAGATATGGGAGAGATCTTCCTTGGAAGAGGATGTTTTAACACATATGCATGATGACGTGATCAGAGACATGTAATTCCCCTATGCTTCAGAGCTGTGAGGCCCCACCCATAGTACTGAATCCAGATTTGTGTCCTCCAGCACAAGAAAGATGCGAAGCTGTTGGAACAGTTTCAGCATGATCAGAGGTCTGGAGAACCTGTCATATGAAGAAATGGTTGTTCAGCCTAGGGAAAAGAAGGATTTGGGGAGACCTCATTGTAGCCTTTCAGTTCTTAAAGTGAGCTTATAAACAAGATGGAGACTGACTTTTTGCATGGTCTTATAGTGATTGAACTTTTTTATATATGTATAGTAAACTAAAAGAGGAAAGATTAAAATTAGATGTTAGGAGGAAATGTTTTGCTCAGAGGGTGGTGAGACACTGCAACAGGTTGATCAGAGAAGCTGTATATACCCCACCACCTGAGGCATTCAAGACCAGGTTGGATGGGCAGCCTGATCTAGTTGGTGGCAATCCTGCCCACAGCCAGGATGGATGGAACTACATGGTCTCTATGGTCTTCCAAACCATTCTCAGTTTCTACAATTCTATGAGCTGTTCTAGATGGCATTCTTGATCTCTGATTGGATTGGATGAGAAAACCTCTGAAGGTTCCTTACAAATTCAGATATTTGAATACTGTGATTCTGTGAATCTAATCTCACTTTGTCTCCAAAATCATCTTGTTCTTTCAGTATATATAAAATCAAGATTTTAATGAAACTTACTGACATAAGTGCTGTATAATAATACAGTATAAAGTTCCACATACTTTCAAAAATGTAATAATATCTCTGTAACTGTATTTCAGAATCTTATCATTGGCAGTAAATAACAAGTGCCCTCATCACCGCTTCTGAGACTTTACACCTGTGATACAATTCTCCATTTATTCTTGAGATATACTTAATATGCATGATCATTGCTATATGATTCATTTTTTGAGTTACAAATCCAACACCTTTTCATTGCTGAATTTCTAAATGTGGACAATATGAATGTAATAATTGGATTTATTTCAGTATTCATTTGCAATATTTGCAGTGGTAGGGAATTGAAGAGATTGAAATATTTTTTTGTAGATTGTAGAGATTAAAAATTGTATAGATTGAGAAAATTGTTGAGATTTAAATAAATAAGACATAAGCACCTAAATAACAAATCAGATATTTAGTAGATCTTAATTAGGTTACTTTACTCATTTTTTTTAATGTTATACATACACATGCACTGGGCACAAGGTGACCAGTGAAGCAGAGAAGGAAATGTGAAATGAGTTTTCCAGAGATCATGCAGATTTCCTTTTGTTTTACAGAATCTTTCCCTGTAACCATGATAAAATTGCTCTTCATTTATTTTACTTTGTCAGAGTATGGCAAATGACACATGTAGCAACCACAAAATATAATAACCATGTTTCTGCTTTGAAATCTTGTTAGAGGAATGAATGGATCTTGTTGCTTCTAATGTACTAGAAATAGTGAAATATAGCCTATCAAATATTTTTCTCTTCATTTACCTTAGATATTAATAAAGAATTCAATTTATCATGGTATGGTAGCTATAAACATTATTTTATTTAAACTTTTTTCCTTTATATATATATATATATATAGTCAGATACCAAATTTCAAAATGCTTTTATCTACACTTTTCTTGAAGCCAATGAGGTCTGTAACAGAATGGGACTTTGAATAATACATCTTCTCACATACTCACATACTGCTATAACTAAATAAAAAATACGGATATGAATATACTTTGGTACTAAATGTTCACATTAGTCAGAATACTCTTCTTTGTAATGTTGATTTGCATTAGTTAATATTCATGGATTTTGAATACTTTGCATTACATAGTGGATACCTTTTTTCTCATCTTTCTAATTAATGAAAACTGATGTTCATCACATCTAATTTAGTGTTACCTCACTGAAAGGTAGTTAAATATCTCTGAAACACAAAGAAGTGTGATCTACTTTGCTATGCATAACTATATAATTTTCTAAGTACTTAACAGAAGGAATCGAGTACTTCCGCAAGTCAGCTTGATCCAGATGCTTCCTTTCAGGTAAACATTAGAAACTGTTTGCTGTTCCTTTCCATTCTCAAAAGCTAAGTGAGTTAGAGAATCTTCAGGATAACTATCCAAACATAGATGGCTCTTAGTTTCAAGATCTCTTGAGCCTGATGGGAAAAAATCATCTTTTGGGGAATTAACATATGCTCCCAATGTGTTGCTGCATTCGAGAAAATTTTATTTGACCTTTTAAAGCAGCTTCCAAAACAGACTATGCAAATGTGTACATTCTGAAGAATCTGTTAAACTGGCTGAGCATTTGTGGTGGTGCCCTGATCTGTAGAATCCTTAACAGATTTTGTAAATAGATTTTTTGCTTAATTAGCAAGGTTTTGACACAATGAAGTAAAAATTTTCCGCCTTGCCTCTTTAGTGACTATACCATAATGGTGATGACTAGTGAATTGATCTGTTTTAATATGCAGTCTAACAAGTATTATAGTTTATTCAGGGAGACATCTTCTCACACAGAAAGACTCCCTTGTCAATATAAAAACATTATGAATCTCTTGTTTTATGACTGAATCTTCCTTTTAGATTTTCTTGTGTGAAATATTTCCATCCACTGAGCTTTGTATTTTCTTTTTTTCTTCCTACATACTGATGGGCATATGCAGCACAAGTACCTAAAATTGTATTGCTATAGAACTGGCAAAACTGATAAATTAATCTTCTCATAAAAGAAGAATCCATGACTATGGCTAGATGCCTGCTAAATCATCCACTGTAAGTCACTATTCACTTAAATCTGATGCACTAATGACTCACAGCTTTTTTCATTCAGATGTTAATGATGGAGTTCAATTTAAATAAAACAAAATTAAGTACTGTGCATTTCAAATTGTGAAAATAATGTTATGTTTAGAATATTAATGGCATTTGTATCAAACTATAAATGTGCAGCATTAAACTGCCTGCTTCCTGGAACCTAGCCTCCTTGTCTTCCTTGCCAGCTGTCACAGCCTTCACTCTTTCTGTCACCAGGCTGATGACAGGAGAAATTTACTCCTCAACTTGGAACTGATTAATCCTTACATACAACTGGTTGCGGAGGCAGCTGCAGATTCTCAGCCTGTTTGCATGACATTCTGCAATACAATGTCAATCAGATGATATTATTTTTGAAATAATAAGGAAATATGAATAACTAATCAGTTTGCAATGGAATAATATACACACCCACAAAAATTCCAGTTTAGCAAATACATCTGGTCTTACTCTGACATCCAATCTCCATGCGTTTTCTGAAACTTTGTTAGCAGCAAAATAAAAAGAGTTGGGACAGAAAGTTGAGCTTTCAGGAGTGGAAGAAAAAGAATTACAGAGCAACTATGTGTACATTCCAGTATTCCCCTGTGGTGACTTCATCACAATGCACAGCTAAACTCCACATTACTTTCTCACTCCTTTGTAAAGGAAGAAGGGTGGAAAATAAAATGAAAAAGGGTTCAAGGCTTAAGATAAGTATAAGGAGGTTGCTCTGCTGTAAAGGGTTAAATAGACTCAGTATTTGCCTATTGATAACAGATGAGAGCAGTAAGAATGGAAACTAAAGCCACCTTTCTCCATGCCACCTTACTTCCTTCCCACAAACAGCAAAAGGGAATAGGAGTTGTAGCCAGTCCATAACACTTCATCATCTTCCATTCAATCATCTCCACAGTCTTCTTCTGCCTGTATGAGGAACCACTCTTTGGATGCAGCTTTCCCAAAATTGTCCTATACTGTCTTCCTACAGACTGCAGTTCTTCCAGAATAACTCCAAAACAGATCTGCACAATAAGGTCCATCCAATAGGAAAGGACTGCTCCACAGGAGGCAGCTCCCCAGCCCTGCTGCTCCCCATGGGCTCCAGCCTGGGGATGCTACTGCACAGACTCTCCATGGGCAACCTCCTTCAGGCCTCATCCACTGCTGCCCCATGGGCTCCTCCATGGCTGCACATGGAGATCTGCCCTGTGTGGTTCCCAAGGGCTGCAGACAGACAGCTTGTTCCTCCATGGGCTTCTCCTGGGCTGTGGGTAGCTTCTGCTACATGCCTGAAGCACCTCCTGCCCTCATTCTGCACTGGTCTTGGTGTCTGCGGGGCTGTTTCTGTCTACATTTTCCTTACATCACTCTTCCTCAGTTGCTGTTTTGCAATATTTGCTAATTGTCCTAAGTCTTTTTTTCACTGAGGCACAATCCCCATCACTCATTGGCTCAGTTCAGGCCAGCAGCAGTGGGTCTCTTTTCAACCTGGCTGAAACTGGCTTTCACCAAACATGGCACAGCTTTTGGACTCTTCTCACAAAGGCCAACCCTATAGCCCAGTCCCACAGTTACCAAAACTTAGTCACATAAACCCAATGTACCCCACAGTTTCATTTAGCTATCTATTTATTCGTTCACTGGTGTCTGTGGAGAAGTGCTCTGACTGCACACCAATACTCAGAAATGACTTTTAAGTTATGCTGTCTTCTTCTTCCTTCTCTGTTACATAAATCTCCCCTGATAGAACTTCACGCTGTCTCCCCTCATCCTATGACTTTTCACTTGAGAAAAGAGACCAACGCTCACCTGGCTTCAGCCTCCTTTCAGTCAGTTACAGAGGATGATGTGGTCTCCTCTCAGTCTGCTTTTCTCATGACCAAGAAACCTCAGTTCCTTCAATCATCACTGCATGTCTTGTTTTTATAGTCCCATCACCAGCCTTGTTTATTTTCTGCAGATGCTCAATATCCTTCTTGTATAGAGGGGTCCAAAGCTGAGCACAGTTTGAGGTGCTGACTCACCCAGTGCCACATACAGAGAGATGATTAGTTCTGAAGTCCTGCTGGCAACACTATTTCTGATACAAGCTAGAATGCCATTGGCCTTTTTGGCCACCTAGGCATGCTGCCAGCACATGTTCAACTTTATCCCAGAAAATAACATAACAACAATTACTGAATATTTTATGAGCTGTCCAGTAGCAGTCACACAAATCAGACTTCATGGGTACAGAAACCTGACTGTATCAGTACTCTGTTCACTGCTGAAAGGAGACTTCTGAAAGACTGTGTGCTTCAATTTTATTTCTTTTTTCATTCAAAATGATATGACCAGAGGACTCCACAATACCAATTCTTAAAGTTCTGCAGACTTCTATAAATATTGCTCTGTGAATTTGTCAAGCTCCACTAAGCATTTGCACGAATTACTCATAGCAGACAAAATTTAAGGCATTTCTGGTAGTTTTTTTAATATTCACCTTATGCAGGAATATCTTTTGTTTGTTTGAAGAGTCCATGCACTACAATATGTGCATTTCCAGGTATTACAAAAAAAAAAAAAAAATATATATATATATATACATATGCATTTATTTTTCATTCTAGTTTTCTTGCAGGGTGCTTGTGGGCTATAAAGATGTTTATTTCTCTGCATTATACTGTCACTGATACTCTTTTCCCTTGAACTTACATTTTTAGTGCAACTGAATTATCTGATGAGAACAGTAAGAGATTATGAAAAAAGTGAATCAAGAACTGACTATACTCAAGCCTCCTCCTGTTATCTCAAGTCCTGTCTGCACTTAGTATACAATTTTGCTTTACTGAATGTAAAATGTTTTTAAATCCAGTAATGAGATATTTATTCCTATAGTTGATTCATTTAGTAATAAATGTTAACAATAATAATTTCAATACATTGCATAAAATTTTTATTGTTCAAATTGCATAATGACATAAACATAGAATAAATCTACAGTTTTGAGAAGTTTATGGACAAAAAAAAAGCCCCCCAAACTTAAAATGTATGAAACCCTTGCAGCTTAAGCTGAATATTATCAAAGCTAGTTTTTCAGAATTTTCTTCAGATTTGGAAAAGCTATTATACCTTCAAAACATTCAATATCTTTTGATAGCCACAAGGTTTCCAAGACTGTCTTTTAATTCTGAAATTCCTTTAGGCTTGGAAAAGAAGCAAGTAATAGGTAGTGATTTGTTGAAGAAATAAGTACTGATGATGTCATAAACAATCTATAAAGCTTATTGAGTTACATTTTTTGTTTTACTTTCTTCATAATAGTTTTCCAGGAACAAAATTTATTAAATCAGTACTCAAGGGATCTGAAACTATTCAAACTTCAAGCACTGCAAAAGGGTTTTGAAACTCTAGGGAGGCAAAAATATTAGTTTCATTTTGTTCTCCTTAACTAATCTAAACGAGACTCTAAATGTTTGTAACTCAGAAATAAAAGCGTTAAGGAAAAAGTAGCCACTTCCCCTGTGAACTGTTAGAACGATGAGTATTTAAAATCCATAGTTACTTCTCAGCCTTCCAGTCATAAAAGTTAGGATCTCCTGTTATTATAACCACACCTTATATGAAGAACTTGCAAGAAAAGAAGGAATCTGACCATTTTAATTATCTGAATGCTGTGCAATGAAATTGAAAATACAAAGAGAAAAACCTCAAGGGGTTCCAACAATTCTGGTCAAATCTACTTTCTGTTCTCTGTCTGCTGTTAATGCTTTCATAAAACTTTTTTTAAAGAAAGTTACTCAAATGGAAAGATTTTCAGAAGTGTTTGAGACATTCAAAAGATTTTCATGACAAATAGGGCTTGCAACATGTTGAAGTAATTCCTACATTGTGAAACACATCTGCTACAAGAATATTGCAGCTTAGTTCCTCATTTTAAAAGAGAACACCAAGATGGAAAGATTTTCTAAGGACATCACTCTCTTAAGGAACAACCTGGTTCTTTTTTTTTTTTTTTTTAATAGAACATAAAAATGACATCTTTGCCCAAACTGAAAAACAGAATTTCTCATTAAAAATGTGTTATAAGTAGGAAACATAGATGATAGATAGATAGATAGATAGATAGATAGATAGATAGATAGATAGATAGATAGATAGATAGATAGATAGATAGATGAATAAAAGAAGAGGTTGGAAAAAACATTTTGCAACGTAAAAATCATTCATGTTTCTATCCTTGATATCCTTAAGTACTTTAAGAAGTTAGTTTGGGAATCAGTAGACACGGGTTCAGGTGTCTCTCTGATGGAGTTCACACAAAGTTAACTTCAGCATGCAACTCCTTATGTCAGTATGGCTTCCTGTATCTCAGGTTGAGAGAGTTTGTAAACCTCACACAAACATTTCTCAAGAAGCTACTCTCAATTAGAAACATATCTAGACTACACAAGACAGTAGAGAAATTTTTGTGCAATGTTCTCCTCTTTAAGTGTGCATTCATGTGTTGTCAGAGTAGTCTCATTAACAATTTTGTTCTTCTGGCCCTGAATTTCTTAAGTGTATATCTGCACGGTGAGTTACTGATATCTCAAGAGTTTTAGAATTATTTGATATCCTTCCTATTTGAGGAGGTTATCCTCAAATATTAACCAGCTTTCTTGGGTCCCTCTTCTCTCCAGGGATGTATCCAAGCAGAACTCTGAGGAGGTCAAAGTCAGTTCTTCAGCAATCTAGGGTTATGGGCTTGTTGTGTGTCCTCCTCACTGTCCTGCAGATCCAGTGGATATTGAACTCCACCATTCCATGCAGCCAAGGCTACCCTTGAGCAGCTCATTCCACACAAGCCCCTCACATTGGTAAGAATGATGTCTAGCACAGCAATTCTCCTTGTTGACTCTTCTATCACTCAGAGAAGGAAATTATCCGTGCACTCCAGGAACCTCTTGGATTGCTTATGCCCCTCTGTTTTATCCTTCCAACAGATGTTGGGGTGTCTGGAGACCCCCATAAGACCATGACTTGTTAAAATGAGGCTGTTCCTACCTGTCTACAGAGGGCTTAACACTTTCCATAATTCATGTCAGGTTGTCTGTAGCAGACCCTTACCTATCCCTGCCTTCTTTCTAATCTTGACCGATAAATCTCCACTGGCTGCTCATCCATATCCAGGCAGAGTTTCATGGACTCTGCCTGACTGTTGACAATAGAGTGTGATACCCCCTCCTCATCTCTGCAGGCAGGGATCTGTTTCCTAAAGTGCATGTATCCTATGCTCCAGAATTCATTAATGCCAATCCCAGACCATTGCAGTCCTTGATATTCCTCAGACTCCTGTGTGTATCTCTTGTGTCTGTACAAAACAGCAGCAGTGGATATCAGCCAGTGGATTGTATAAAGCTTGGTAGTCTCTCAGAGACATCTCCAATAAAAGCCCCTGGTATGCAACACACCTCTCTAAAGGCTGGATCAGGTCAGCATATGAGTGCCTCTGTGTCTCACAGAAAAGACTTGCTTTCTACAATCATTCATTGCCTTCCTTTTAGTTGCATTGTTTGTTACACAGAGAGCAGATCAAGCTAGCATGGTCAGATCCACTGTCTCTCCTAATGTGATGAGTATTTCTTCTTCATTCTGTAGAGCGGTGAAGCATTTCTGCTATGGTTCCTCAGAATTCAGGGGAGGTCTCTTCCTCCTGCTGTTCCTTGCCATTACAAGTTTGTATTTTTCTGTGTTATTGGCGTCCCTCCCTTCCATGTATGCTGGTGGGGTAGTTTTGGGCCACGGGCTGTGAGTCCACGACAGACTGCGCTCTCAGAACCAGCAAGATAACTCCTCCTCAGCTCCTGGCCCTGCCCACACCTCTTCAACCATTCTCTTCAACCATTCTCTTCCTGGCAGTTCTCTGTGCTCCCTTGGGGTTTCTCTAGCTGAGAAAATCTACATTAGACTGTAATCCCCTGGGTAGCCATTCCTGCACCAGAGCATGTGGCCTCAGGAGTTGACTGTTAGTTGTGGTTATACCATGTCTGAATCTATTCACCCTCCTTCTATTTTGTACTCTTTAGAAATGAAGGCCTTCTTCACTGTCAAACTGACTTGAAAGTTTATTCTCCATTTATTTTACCACGGTATACTGACAAATATAGAACAAGAACAGTTTGTCAAAGATAAAACTACTATCTTATAAGTTCATTGCTTCATAATATCTGGAATACTACTCTTCACTTTTTTATGTATCTGTTAAAAGTAGAAAGACACCAGAGTTCAGGAAGACTTGGAAGACTTTAGTTCTCCTTCATATTAAAGTCATCACTATAATTTTATTTTATTTTATTTTTGTAAGCCACAGAAGACACTTGCTGGATTGTGCGTAATCTCTGCTGGAATATGGTGGGCTAAGGTGCCACTCATGGTAAAACTGGTTTAATTAATGAAAATTTGGTTTGCAGTGTTTCATGTCCATTACCTGCAGCTTGTGAACCTAATTTTTCTCAGCTGAAGGAATAAAAGAATGTAAATAATAGATGTATTTTAATACAGGTAACATTTAAGATGGAGGATAGGGAATTGGGTGGGAGGAGCAAAGAGGTTAACACTCCACGGCTCAGAAGACTATAAGCTGCAAAATGACAAATATGATTTGTGAGAAGCAAGGTTTGGTGAATTTCCTTCATTAGGAAATGAAAAGTCTCTTACATCTTCTCTCATTAAATGATTTTTCATGGTAAGGTGACAAGTAATTCAAAATCTCAAGTAACTTTTCATGTTATGATAACAAATAAAATGTTACCGGTAACTGTTAAATTATTTTTCTACATAGCATGCAACATTATTTAGGCTTCTACACTATGCAAATCTTTATTGATATCATATTTGTATATTAGAGTTATAAAAATGTGATAATACTTAAACTAACTCACATCATACTATTCAAGACTGTTTCCTAATATTATTTAATAACTTTTGAGGGTATCCAGTTTTTTGAGATATTTATAACCTGATTTTCAATTAAACATGCCTTGGAAATCCTCTGAGATTTATACTTTAGTGGAATGCTCAAGGTCACATTTTGTGGTGGAGAATGCAGGTACCAATTTCACAGCCCAATACTCAGATCACCAGACCACTGTCTTTCTAATATTTTTGGTAGACAAGTAGCAGCAAAGTATATTAGATGGCAACTAGGTACCATAATGTGCTATTTATTTTAGTATAGATTTCCTGTTATAATGACAACATTGTCTGGCAAAGCCATATTTCAGTTGTTAGAGCTAAGTAACCATTAGTGTATCTACAGTTAATAAGTTTTCATTTTGATCAAAATTTTGTGTTTGTGCTCATAGATATTTTTTCATACCAATAAGACGAACATTTATCAGATATTCTCATTTATCAGTTCTCCTCTAATTCCTGTTAGTTTTGTCCAAATTGAGACTTAAAGAGTTTAAGTTCCCTCAGATCATGCTTTTTTTTTCTCATTAAATCTGAACACTTTTATACTGATCAATATCCACTTAATTTTTTGTAGTTTTATCTCATTATTTTTAAAATAACTTCTGTTATTTTAAAAAGTTTGTGCACAAAAAATTCAATAATTATTTTATGTTTAGATGGGAATAAGTGGTGAGATTTCACTATGCTGATTTGTGTTCTGACAACTACAGATTGATAGTGACTTCATTGTGTGGTGTTTCAGAATTTCAGCAGATTTTTTATGTTGATTAATAGAATTCAGTTAAATCAGGAGAGTAAAATAATTGATCTTAAAGAAAAATCAACACTTCTATAAAATGGATTCACATCTTTGATGCATTTAAGTGAAAAATTACTTTAGAATACTCAATATAATTCTGATATGCATTATTTATAATGATTACGCAACTCTGAATAGCTAGTCTTATGATTCTTTAATTTCTTTGTTGTTATTGTTTCATTGTTTTTTGTTTGTTTGTTTTTCATTTGTTGTTTTTGTTTTTGTTTTCTTTAGTAATAATTTTTGGTAATGAGATACTAAGAACTGTTGTAGATCTATGAATATTGGTAAAACCTTTGCAGCCTGGAAAGCCAACCACGCCCTGGGCTACATCAAAAGAAATGCAGTCAGCAGATCAAGAGAGGTGATCCTGTCCTTTTACTCTGTGCTGGCAAGACCTCATCTGGAGCACTGTATTCAGATGTAGAGTCCTCATTATAGGAGAGATGAGGACTTGTTGGAGTGTGTCCAGAGGAGGGTCAAAAAAAGATCCTTGGGGATGGAATACATCTCCTATGAGTACAGACTGAGAGAGCTGGGGCTGTTCATCCTGGAAAAGAGAAGGCTGCAAAATGACCTGATAGCAGCCTTTCAATATCTAAAGAGGGTTTAAAAGAAAGGGACAGACTCTTTAGCAAGATCTGTTGTAACAGGACAAGGGAAAATGGTTTTAAACTAAAGGATGGATGTTTAAATTGGATATAAGGAAGAAGTTTTTTACAATATAGGTATAGGTATACAATATGGAATAGGTAGCCTAGAGAGGAAGGATGCCCCATCCTTGAAGACATTCAAGGTCAAACTGGATGTGACTCTTAGCAATGTGACCTAGCTGTAGGTGTTCCTGTTCACTGCAAGGCAGTTGGACTAGGTGACCTTCAGGGCTCTCTTCCGACTCAAACAATTCTATGATTCCAGAAAACCAGGACCAGTAAGAGTATCACACTGTCAGGATAAGTTCCCATTCTGAAAGAAAATCCATTTAGGCAGATCATCTTTCCTATACTATCTAAGCAACCATATATTTATCTTTCATTTTTTATGTATTCATTGTGCATTTGTTTCTTCTCACTGATATAACAATACTATCCTGAATTCATGATGACGGTAATGATATGGCAATGTGGGTCTGTTCTTATGCAACTGTACTTATTTTACTTTATGTTTTACATTGGGAATGAAAATGTATTTTCAGATTACTGAATAATGTAAGTAAATCATGTTAAGAATAGGTAATTCACTGCTTGATCTGTTTATGTACTTGTACCTTACTGTCTCATATTAAGGTTTTAAATCTGTACTATAGAAATGATGAAGAAAATATTTAGATAACAGGTAAAGAAACTGTGAGTCAGACATAAAAACATATTTGAAAGAATGCCTAACCTCCACACCACTCCTGATATGAACACTGTCACTCTTCTAACCTGATATCTATTGACTCTAATAAAGTTTTCTAAAGGTGAACTTCCCACAGAAAAAAGAAGAAATTATACAAAACAGCAAGAAGTTTTAAGGCTGGGGTCTGTTCTGGAGACTGCATGTGTCTATGCCAAAAAAAGAGTGATGTATATTAAAAAAGTAATCTCATATACATATTACATAATTCCGTTTATCTCCCCTGGCACTGTTCTGAAGGAGAACAAAATTATAATGTAATGTTCTAATAAAATACTATCAGCAGTTTCCACAAAAATCTAAGAAACCAGATGACATGTAGCCTTCTAGAAATTCTTGAAATATGATTCAGTCTTCACCCTCCTTCTCTCCTTCCTGTTCTGTTCATCTGTTGTTTATTCTGTATTTTGTGTTGTTTTGTTTTTTTTAACCTTTAATTTTTGCAGATAGGTTATGATAGCCTGTATAATTTAAATTATCCTATATCATTCTGTTTTTGTGATTTCACTGAGACAGATATCTACATAAACTAGTATTCAACTTTGCTTTAGGTCAATATATTTTTTAGTTTTTCTCATGCAGTATGATCTCATCATGATAATCTCATGGCGATTGACTCCATCAAGTTCTACTCACATTTCAAGTGAAGAGTAAAAAAAAAAACAAACAAACACAGATTATCACCACTGACAGTAAAGAAAAGCCCTAAGAATTCCCTTATTAGCTTAATCTCTAATTGCACAGTTGGTAACCAATGTTTTGTGAGAGAATTTTTTCCCACTTATTCCTTTATGTCAATATTCATGAAAATTTTTGTTGACTTGATATATTCATACTACAAATGACACACTCCTGTGAAAGAAAAACACAAAAAGATTCACTCTCTATAATCCTGAATTTGAAGTGTGGCCTTGCACTAAAAATTGGGCAGAAGTCAGCATTTCAGCAATCTCTTACCATCCAATTGTGGCAACACAGTGTTCCCACGAATATCTCAAGTAAAATAGTACCTATGTGTCTCCATGAATTTGCATTTTTTTTCAATCTAGTTCCATGTATTCTTATAAGTAAACGATCTTTTTGTTTATCACAAAATTTGTGTACTATTAATTCTGTATCTAATAAGATAATAAAGTTGTTGAATCAATTAAAGGTTGTTTTAAGCTAGTTTTTGCAGATAAACTAACGTAAAAGCATTAAATATTTTCCACATTAGACCTGGGTATTAATACTCTTCACAACCTGCAGAGAAGTATAACTTTTACAATTTAAAAATATATTGCAAAGATCCATTTGCAGTGCCAAGCACTTATAGAATAAATCTTCTAAGATTTTCAGAATTGTCCTTCACTTAATCTTAAGGTCTCTTGACCTTCAGCTAAATTTATACTCATGAGTTAATGGGATGTTGTAGAAAATTCTCACAAACTTAGTTTTGAGGGTATTCAGACATCTCAACCATGCTAACTTCATTTGCCATTAGTTATTATTCCTTAACAGAGTTCCAAGCATATTTTAAAAAGCGGGATTCTCACTAACTCTCTTCAAAATACAATGAAAGGAAGATTCCTTCTTTGCATTTGAACTTTTGTACCTGTGCCTGCTAACTGATCAAAATTACTTGCGTACTTATAAACTGTACTGCATTCTCATAAAGTTTGCACACTTAGAATCAGTTATGTTATTTTTTATAAATGTATTGCTATGCTCAGATCTTCCAAACAACTCAGAGTAACTAAAGTGATTGAAAATTAATTTTGTTTTAGTGAAATTAGACTGTTTCTATTAAAAAAATATAATTTGTGTTGTGAGTCAGCATAAGGTTTTCATCCCCTAAAAAATGAGATAGCATAAAGAATATGTTATATGATCTGAAGATCAGAAAAATAAAAATATAATTCAATTTTAATGTCTTGTTTTAATGACTAAATCGAGTATGAAAATCAATAACATACAATAAAAATGGCTGATGCAGATTAACAATTACAGCTCATGTCTGTAAGACAACCCTAGTTAAAGAAAAATGTTGCAATGATGTATTGAAGCTAATCAATATAACTACTGAAAAGAAACCCCCAAATCTGCTGATCTTTGCAATTTAACTGAAGGTGAGAGAGTTTTTTTTCTAATTTATTCATTAAATTTCATCTCTTCCTTTCTTAAAACTCTTTGTGGGCAAATTTGAATGCTCTCAGATGTATTAATCATTTCATACTGTCCAGAAAATAATTTATGTGAATATTTTTTGTCAAGGAAATAATTTAAAAGTAATGTATAAAGAAGCAAAAATTAAATTTTGATGAAATTCATCAGTCTTAAATGACTAGTTGATATGTGAATCTAAAACCTAACTCAGATTATCAACCGCATATAAATATTTCCTTGTAACTGTCTGAAATGGTCTAGACTGGGTCTACATGCTTAATTTTGCATACCATATAGATTTTATAATTTATCATGAGTAAGTTTTGGGATAAATTCATATATTAACTCATCTTTATGTTGGATTTTCTATTTAAAAATAAAATAGTAAGCGCAATTAAAAGTGTTCTAGTTTTAACATTGCAAAGAGTATGTGGAAGCATTTAACTGCATTGTATTTAGCAAATTAAATACCAAATCTGTCAATCTAAAACTTGTTCACTATAATCTTACTATATCTTTTTTTTTTTTTTTAATCAAACTTAAACATTTAATTTACTTTGTTCCAGAAAATAACCTCCTGAATATAATTTTCCTGTTGGGTACTGATGATTGTATGATAAACTATCTATTATATTAGTAACTATTGGATACAGAACTGATTTCTCTGTTGCTTTTTATTTTTCTCTATTTGTCTTCTATCTGTCTACAGTTTACCTTCTTTAAGCGTGTTTTCATTCAGAATTATTAGAAAATATAGTGAATTCATCAGTAGAAATACTAAAATGTATATAGATTTCTGTCACAGTTCTTCCTGTTACATCTGCTAACAATGTCTCTTTGTTAGGCTTCCATTTGTTCACTTATTTATTGTTTTAATGTCTGTTGCTCCCACTGAGTAAAATCAAACAAACCTATTTACTATCTGTGTTGTGCAATGTATCTGCTATTTACAAGACCATGTAAAAGGGAAAACAGGATTTTTCTTTTCCTGTAGCTTTTACCCAAACACAGAAAATTTTGTATCTAATAGTTCATATCAGTGATAGAATCATAGAATCAACTAGACTGTCAAAAACCTTTATGATCACTAAGTTCAACAATTAACCTGACCTAATGAGTTCCATCACCTAAATGTGTCCCTTGGTGCCATATTCATACATTCCTTTTAATACCCCCTGGGGTAGGGTTTCCACTGCATTCCTGGGCAGCTGATTCCAATGCTTGATCACTTTCTCCGTGAAGAAGCTCTTCCTAGCATACCATCTAAACCTTGCCTTGCACAACTTAAGATCTCTTCCTTGCATCCTATCATTTGTCACCCAAGACAGGAGACTGACACTCTCTTAGCTACAACCTCTTTCCAAGTAATTGTAGAGAGAGATGTAGAGAGAGATAAGGTCTACCCTCAGCCTCTCTTCCAGAATAAACAACCTCAATTCCCTTAGCTGCTCTTCATAACTCTTGTTTCTAGTTCCTTCATCAGCTGCATTGCCCTTCTCTACATATGTTTAAGCAACTCTTTATCCGCGCTGTAGGGAGAGGCCACATAATATTCAAGGCATAGTCTCACTGACACCATATACAAAGGGATGATCACTTTGTAGTCCTACTTGACACTATTTCTGCTTCAGACCAGGATGTCATTGGCCTTCTCAGCCATACTTGCTCGTGTTCAGCCACCTGGTGACCAGCACCCCCAGGCCCTTTTCTGCTAGACAGTTTTCCAGATAATCCGTCATAATTATCTATCACTGCGTCAGATTGATACGATACAATAAGACATGAGATGAGATAAAATGACATGACATGATCCAACTCCAGGACCCTCATACATCAATTCCAATTTCAGTAAACATAAAAGATGCAGTAATTCAGTCCTTGAACACTTCAGTGGTGTTTGGTTGACAGTGGCATCTGGTTTTTGTTCTGAGAGGCTTTAATCAAGTTGGGAAGAAACATTTTGAAACAAAATATAAAAGCATTGCACTATGTTTCAGTTTTTCAATTCTGAAAATATATATATATATATTTATATATATTAGAACTCATGATTTTACCTTCTATTGTACATTTATCTACTTTTTCATAATTGCCATTTTGCCCATTTTTAGTTCTTCGCATTCCCTAGCTTTGCAAAATTTTGCTGTTTATGTTTTTTATTTTCCATATAAATATACAAATCTTTAAAAAGTCAATTTCAAATATTTTTGAAAGAAAATAAATGGAAATGAATAATGAAACAAAGGATGACTGTTCTCTTGTTTCAATAAAATAAGCAAATCCCCCTTGAAGGCTATGATGAACAACAATAATAATAACTTAAAAGGCTTATTTTAACCATTCAGAAGTCAATGGAATTTATTCTATATGTAAAGCCATATGGGATGTGAGTTGCAGGGCATTGGTTGCATGGTCAGGAGTGTTGCAGAGGCCTGGGCTAGAGCTGCCCTGTGCCGAACACAGCTCATCTAGTTTCAGTTAGCTCCAGCATCCACACTGCAAGGCAAGCTCAGCCTAGCAGCCAAGATGTCGGTGCCCCTAGGAAAACATATTTGAGAAATACCAGAGCATTGGAGCAGACAGTCCCATGCAGCCTGCAGAAAAGCCCATAGCAGAGCATAACATGCTGATTCTAACTTCATGTCCCCCACTCCCTGAGCCACATGGGGGCAGCAAGAGGCATTGGGAGTGAAGAAATGAAAAAAGGGAGGAAGAAAGGTGTTGTTTTAATATCTTTATTTGTCACGACATGAATCTATTTTAATCAGCAAGAAATTAAAAACTTTGCTCAAGTCAAGTCTGTTTTGCCAATGACAGTAAACAATCTCCCTGTCTTAATTTTCACTGATGAGCTTGCTCAGCCTATTTTCTCCCCCTGAGAAATTCTATTGAGGAAGAAGAGTGAGAGGGTATCTGGGAGGGTACATGGTTGTTAGCCATATACAAAAGCTGGCAATTATTTTCTGTCAATTTCAGACTACACTGTACTTTGCTGACTGAGCATCATTGAATATTATTGCCTGTTAAGAGGAGAAAAACGCTGTTATTTGTTGAATTTGGTTTTTAGTCAATGTGGTTTTTCAATTAAAAAAAAAAAAAAGAATAAGCATTGAGAGACTAGAACATTTGGTGTGTTCCACTGATTTCAAAACAAAATTCAAGCCCCAAACTGTACCTGGATACATATAGGACTCTGGAAATACTTTACAGTTAATTTGGAGTTAAAAATTAACTTTTCCTGAGACCGCTGCGCTACATTGCCACAGAAAAGTGATGCTTTTTTTGGCACTATAGAAGGATCACAAACAGAATGGTCTCACTGTATGGGTCATGTTCAAGCAAAGTACAAAGCAAAATTTCTGTGATTTCCATCATAAGCACACTTTAGATGAATATTTAAATGCAACAGATTTAGATCACACTCATACAAATTTTTAAACAGAGTATATATACATTCATATAAAACACTGACATTATCAAAACAATTGTTTAGGGAAACTACTACTCTCTATAGTAATTCATGGCAGCAGTTGATGTGCAGAAGAAACCTGTAACTTTTGTTGAAATAATAACTGGCTTTGTATTTACCACATTAGTCATACTCCGAGATAATGCAAGCAGCAATGACATTTAAAAATGCAATTAACAGTTTGATAGAGGAGAAAATGTAAATTATTATTACTGTATTTTTTTAATTAAATTGAATGTAATCCCAGCATAACCATTTTTATCTACAGTGCTGTCAACGGTTTACCGGGCTGGATCGGCCCGGTTCCGTGACGATTGGTGTGGGGGACCCACAGACCCACGCCCCAGGAAAGGGGAAGGGGGAAAAGGGAAAAGGAAAAAGGGAGATGGGCCTAGAAACAAAACAGCGGCAACGATCTGAGGAGGAAAGCTAATTTACTAAATAAGATATCAGAAAGCAAAATAACACAATATAACAAAATATAATTGGAATTGAAGCTAATAAATCAAATAAAAGGAGCAAGAGAGAGTGTCCGATAAACCAAAGGCCTTACGCTAACGCTGAAGGCGATACGGCAGCGAGCACCCACTGCTGAGTCGATCCCGAAGGAAAGAGAGTGTCCCGTGACTGCAGAGGGTTTTTATCTTTTCCCTCTGAGCGGAAAATACGTAAAAATGCAAAGCATCGCAAAGTCTTCTGGGGAATATAGTTCTTCTCTTCTGAGACAGGTATACCCGGAAAATATCAATGATCTGTGGAGTTGGAGTATTAACTCTTTAACTCTTAATGCACTACATGTTGTTATGATGTGGAATACCAATACCAAAAATCATAAAACCATGACAAGTGCTAAAGTCTTTTTACTCTGTGAGGAGGTATTAAGAACTTCTAACTGTATTATTTTCTAATAAGGTATTTTAATTTTCCATTACCTTCATCATACATGATTTTCTATCTAATTGTTCATACAAAAATGTAATCTTTTTTTTTTCCTAAAATATTTCAGATTCTTTTGTAAATTTCTTAAACTTAAGTCTGGGGAAACTGCAATGGTTCAAGGAAGGTGACAGTTAAAATTTTGCTACGATATAATATTTAAAATCCAGACCTGACTCTGAAATGTTCAGAACACGTACTTTTCTCTACACTTATAACAGCTTAAGCAAGCCAGAAAATCAATACACACTGGATGGCACGGGGCATAAGAAACCTTAAGTAGTAGAGTCAAATATGCATCATGAGGCCAGTAGAGCAGCTAAGACAGTTTGGACTCACATTAAACTGACGCCACAACTATTCATGATTGACACTGCTGAAGTGTGGAGAACTTATGTTACAGAATGTCAAAGAAAGACAGCTGTGAGATATTTCTTTCCAGCTGTTTTTTAAGGGGTGACTCTTACGACTTCTGTGAATTAACAAAAATCAAAGCAGACAGATTATACCTGAAACTTTCTAACTTTCTTTCTTTCTTTGGATGAAATATAAAAGTGCATGTTTGAAATGTTCAGAAACATGGCTAATGCGACCCATCTATCTGCAGATGTTCACTTTCTTCATCTTTAATGAATAAATGTTTTGTGGTATAAACTGGTTTCCAAGGATGAAGCAGCTTACAGAGGGAACTGGCTTAATGTGAACCTTGTAAATCCTACGGACATGCAAATGTTTTGAAGTTGTGTCTTAGAAAGAAGTTGATCTTTCTGGAAGAAAAAATAAGAAGTACTCTTATTAAAAGTGCAGTTTAAAGATTAGATGATGTATACACTGTTGCGTACTGTAATATGCTGTCAGTAGTACAACCCAGAATAGATAACCACATATAGAGATTTTGCACAGTCTACTACATCTTTTTCTCTTTCAGTTCTGAATAACCATTTTAATGTCAGCCACCAGTACAGTAAGTCTTCTCAGATTACAAAAATGTGTATACCTGTCAGGGAATATGAAGTTAAAAGGTAATCAGTTGATATTCTTGCCATTTAAGGAATAATTAAAACCAATATTGGAATACTGTGCACAGTTCTAGTATTTTTGCTTTAAGTAAATGTTCACAGTCGTGAAATGATTTGCAGTATTTCAGTGTGTAGGAAACCCCACTGAGAGACATATGTGACCTGATCTCTGTAATTTATCTAGGAATGACATATTTATGGCATTTATGAATTTGCAAAAAGAGTATATTTCTACTAACACTGTTTCGGTAGTCATAATGAGATCTCAAGTAGAAGCCACAGATAGATGAATGCAGAAAGAATATAAAAGATGAGGGTAATTAACAAATGGAATAATTAACTTGAAAATGAAGTGGCTTCATTATCATTTCAGGGAATATATAGCAAATAAATTCCACAAATAAGTATGGTGTAGCTCTGTCAGACCTTGCATATTTCTCAGAAGATCCAGTGAGATACTAGGAACCATGCTACTGCAAATTCAAATCACATGATTTTAAAAATTCAGCCTAAAAACTGAGTGGCATATACCACTTTGTGGTTGGAGCTCCTTTGTTGTGGGTGACAGAATTCAAATTTCACCAGTGAAACTACATATTTTCTGAATCAAAATACTATAATGCAGAAAAAAATAAAAAAAAATCCCTTTCCACGTGTTGCTTTTGTGTTTTATGTCACTCTTCATTTTTGTCTTCTCCATTTCTATTTTGACTCATTATTATTATTTGGCTCATTATTTACTAAATGCAACCCCTGAAAAATACATCTCACAAAGAGAAATGAAGAATTTCCCTGTCTTTTAACATGAGTACAGGGTAGCCAAAATATTAAAAGAACATTTTCAATTAGTGCTGTAGATTTCAGTTTCCCAAGGCAGAAAAAAATTGTAGGAGTTTCTCTCATTCTTCTTTAGTGAACTAGCAGGTACTGCACAGACAATGCTATAATTAAATGTTGCTCCACACCATTTTGCGCTTTCTGTAATATATTCTGAATAAGCACTCAGTGTATCAGTCCATTCAAGATGGAATATGGAATGCTTCCTTTTACATTTGCAATTAATTTCATTAGGAGACAGACTGAAAAGCCTCTTGAAGACTAAAGCATTTCCATTCAGACCAGGAAGCAGAAGTTTGAGCACCTTTAACACTTTCAGGGGAAAAACATGCAGTTTTTCTATGGGAAGGTTAGAGTCAACTGAGTAAGATAACCTAGATCATTCAATTTTAGGTTTGAGCACCTAACTACTAGAATTTGAAAAGGTATACAAATATAAATGCCAAGGGAAGTCATAAAATACCACCTTCTTTTGAGCATGCTTTAGAACAATGAGCATTAGTGAGAAAGAAACTCTTGATGACAGACTCACAGGGTGATCCGTATTGGAAAAGAATTCAGGAGGTCACCTAGTGCAAACTCCTCCTCAATTCAGGTTCAAAAGCTTATAGAAAGCATGCTTCATTTAAGAGCTTAAGAATGTTGTTATGTGTCACTCAGACATCTACGCTGAATATCTATTTTTGATGTTTCACCATTTTCTGATCATAGTTGTTACCAGTGCATTTCAATTCAAAAATGATTTCAGAAATGACCTTTTTTGTTGAAAGTACTTGAAGTTGCACATCAAGCAAGTGCAGTTAAAAAGCGATTTGGGCAAGTAGAAGAGTATTTAGAAAATAGAATATGAATATTTTGTGTAATATATAAGATACTATGCAGTATCAAGCTACATTAAATCTTAGTTTAATATCACCAATCTATAACTATACACCTATATGCAGCCTATAGGCTTACCTATTAATAGTGCTCATATGGTTTCCAGCCCATGTAAGCAAAGCAACTATCCTAAGTTAAAGAAAAATTATACTCAGATAGAAAGCAGAAAAATTCAGCTCTGAACCATTCAACTGGGACATGTAAGAGTGTTCTTCCAGAGGCCCATTCCCTACTTTACTCTCACAGAACTAACTTCCTTGATTAAGTTCTATAGGCTGTGTATGATTCAGAAACCAACATCTAAAGTTATGTCTAAGCTTCCTTTATATTCTACAGGTCTCTAGCTAGTTCAATCAGTGGAGACTAAAGAACTATCCAGCCGTGAAGGTTTCAGCTGTTCTCTGAACTTAGGAACAAAGCAAATGTTGGAGTGCCCTAGATTCTCCAGGAGCCCCTTCTAGTTCCTGACCCCTATGTATATCTTTCTGTGCACCCCTCACACAAAAGCATAAACACACATGGTTATAAAAAAAAGCTTGTTTGTGTTCCTTCCAATAAAATGTTTTTATTTTTCTTGGTTCTCTATCCCTCAGAAGTAGTGAAGAGTGGTTGGTTGCCTTCAGTTAGGATCTCAAGGTAGTAGAAGATCTGTTTCACAACTTAAAGATTAGCAAATATCTAGGCAGCGTAAGACATGAAAGGAAGAGAAAGAAAGGATTGTATTCTCTCAGAAGAAATAAAAAAATTCTTCTTTTATAAAAGGTCCTAGGTTTGTTTGGTGTTTTGTTTTGTTTTCCAGATAAGCAGAACTTATTTAATCAAATTTGATTCAGCCTCTAAAAATCAACAGTATAACAATCTAGCTTTTAAAATTAAAACTGGGGGAAGATGGTAGTTACAGAGCATACATTATGGGTAAGTCTACTGTTTATGTATATAAAAATGCAAACTCGTTATGTCTAAGATTCAAATTAAACCAAGTGTTATTTAAATAGAGAAACGAAACTGAGAAACTAACTGTGTGATATACATACATTTAACTGAACTTGTTAAGAAAAGTGGTAGGAGAACAAGAATGCCTGGTCTGAAAAGAAGATATCACCAGCTTGAGCAGCATCATGGCACTGAAAAATACAGAAAGGAGGAACAGAGAGGTAGAAAGGGCAGAAAATATGAAATCTCTCACCCATAGAAACATAGTTTGAGTAAAGGTCACACACTGGAATTCATTGCAGAAGTCAAACTTTTCACATTTTTTTTTTAAAAATCTGCATGAATATGCTTTCTAAAAACGCTACTGGACACCAAACTGAATTCAATCCTTATGGGAAACATGAGTCTTACAGAAAAGTTGCAATGGAAAACAGAGATCCAGGTAAGATTATCTGCTATCAGAAGACTACAGCACAAAAGGAAACTGAAAGCTGAAACAATAAGACATTTGAGGCTATTAAAAACATCCTTCAGGAATCAGGAGTCATATCCTTTTGTTCATAAAGAAAATATAAAGGATTATCAGATCTGAAAGCATAAAATGTTAAGGAAAATAATAAAAGAAAAATGATTGTAATTCCTTTTTACATACATCAGGATCAAGTTGTCTGTACAGCTTATTGATGATTGGAACATAAAAGGAGTACTCAAAACAATCAAGCAGAAAATATCATTGTTGAGATGTTGCAATGGTAATAATTGCAGAAGAAAAAGAAGAGGAAAGTCCCTAGTGGAACCAACTCTCTGTGGGAGACTTATCAAGAATCTGTTTGAAAGTGCATGATTGCAGTAGAGTTTATGGAAAAAAAAAGACAAACAAACAGCAATGAATTTACAGGACCAGATGTTATTCACATGAGATCTAGAGGAACTCAAGGATGAAATATCTGAATTACTAACTTTTCATGTAGCTTTTCACTTCAAAGAGCATTAGATCCTGAGTATTGTGAGGTTGAAAATTCAACTTCAATTTTGTTAACAGGTTCCAAAAAGAAGGGAGAAATTATTTAGATTTCAAAAAGCCTTTGGACAGTCTCTCACACTAAGCTTTTAAGTAAATTAGGTAGCATGAGCAAAGCCGTATGTTGCATCTGTAAACTGGTAATAGGAAGGAAAACACACAAGAGTAAATTGACAGTTTTTGAAGTGGAGAAAGGTCATCAATGCTGATAAGCAGAGATCTGTACTGTAAGACATATTACCATTGGCCTGGAAAGCAGGAGATTTGTGAAAAGAAAGACTACTGACAATACTATATTTTTCAGGACATTAAGGATGAAAACTGACTGTGAGGATTTGAAAGAAGTCTGTGTAGGACTGAAAAGGCAATACAGTGACAAATGAAGTTCAGAGTAAATAAATATAAAGTGATGTACAGTGATGGAGAAAAACAATCCTAATTTCTTATATAAAATATAGGCTCTAAACTAACCATTATTTCCCAAGAGTGATATCTTAGCATTAAAAAAAATTCTTTGAAATATCAGTTTAATGATAACAGTGGCTAGAAAAAATAAAATGTTAGGGAGCTTCAGAAAATAGGGAAAAAAATACAAGTCGCTGTAATACTCTTAGCTGACTATCCCACACCTTGAATAAAAAAAAGCAGTTCTGATTCTAACAAAGCATGCAATAGAGTCAGGAAAAATCACCAATGTGAGGACACCCCTAGCTGAGCTTCTCTTCCACAACACTCAGATGTCAGACAGCAGGAACTCTCCTCCTCAGCTAACAGTCTTAGCATCGCTGAAATTGAAGGCCTTCCACTTAGCAGAACTGAATGAATCATGTTACTTGCACAGTTCAAAAAACATACTACTGAGAACATCCTACGTATTTTCTTCTATAGGTTGAGGGTCACACTGAATCCAGCAACTTCCTACTCTCATAGGCAACTTAGGGGAATGGGTATCTCCACCTACTTCCTTATCTTTGAAGTAGTTCTGTCCTATGTCTTTCCTGCATCCACCCATTAAACACTTCTTTTTGCAGAAAAAAAAGATGCCATATCAGTCCTGACTACCATATGTGACTGATTTGGCCCAAACAATTCCTGAAATGTCAGACAAGCCAGAGCTCCAAAATCCAATTGACTAGAACCAAAGGGGCTACAGAATTACTGATCTAGCAGACAGGGCCTCTGGATGATGAAATAATAATTACCAGCAACTCCAACAAGGTTACCTCCTGTATGTCCCTCTGAACACCACGCTCTGTTCACCACGGCCATAAGAGGGGTCAGATAGAGGGCTTTATGGTGATGGAATAAAGTAGGCCTTAGAAAAGGCCATCCAAGGCCAAAGCCAGCTGGGCTCCAAAGCACGGTTTGATCCAGAACACTGCTGCTGTCAGAAATCTGGAAGCCTGCTGGAAGATTTAAATTCCTTTTTTCACTATTATAAAAATGAAGCATAGTGGGCATAACATTTAGACTGACTTTTGCAGCAAAACTGTGGGAGGGATGGAGACTGAATAATTTCTAATCTCAAAAAGATAAAGAAAAACATCAATTTTTCTGTGAAGTTTCTCTGTTCCAGGCAACTCTTCACTCTGCGTCTAAGGGATGGATGTCAAATAGCATTTCAACTTATACAACACTTGCAGAGATCCTCCAGAAGCACTACACTATTTTCCTATACTTCTGTAGAATAATAAAGTAACATTCCCATTTTACTTTGTGATTCTGCCAACCAAACAGGAGGATACACAGATTTATTATTAAAAATGAACAATGTTATGCCTTAAAGGGCTAGAGAAAACAGTTTTTCACGGTCTTTTAAAACTGATACTAGAAATAAAGGGATTTTTGAATCCTTCAAATCTTGAACGACCTTACTGTCACTCAAAATCCAGGAAGAAAATCAAGGTTTTAATAGATACAGTTAACGACCACCAGACTGTCTCAAACAGGTTGCTCAGAGAACTGATAACAGACACCTGGTTCAACACAAGTTCTAAATGGTGTGAGTGTATGGTTAATCATTTTACCCCATAAATATCAAGCAACCCAAGAACCATTAGAGAGTTTTTGCAAGCTGCTTTCCACGCGAGAATGTCCCCTTGTGTGTGGATTCTCTTCAGATTACTTAACACCTGTGCAGAGACTTAAACAGGATGTGGTGATCCCTTTCCGAGAGATCCTTGGTAAGCGACTTACTGTTTTTAAACTATACTAGCTTTGCCAAGATTTAATTTTAGATTCATTAAATACCACCCATTTTCTGTATAGCAAATAGTTCAAGGATATCTAGCCATTTTGAATCTTTCTAAGTTGCTGTCCCATTGTTGAAACTAACACATTATATATTTATTGATGTATAATAGATATTTCTGCCTTCCTCTTATGAGTGAAGTGTGCAGAGCTGTAGTCTCCAACAGTGACATCTGTCCTGCAGTGCAAATAACTGCTCGTCAAAAGCAAACAGCCTGCCAATTAATCTAAGCAACATGGAACACAGGGAATCTGCTAACTCGCAGGCAACTGAGGTACAATCTATTTGCTGTGACTTCTGGTACCTGTTATTTAAGCAAAAAGATCTTTGTGAATTTCTGAAATGCTCAAAGTGAACTGATTAACTGTTCAATGACTGGAAACTGAAAAACCTGTAAACAATAATGGAATGTTAGTGTTTGTCATATACAAAGTGTTTTTGTTCCATATTTTAAAAGGAGAGAATAAGTGCAAATTTTCCAACATTAACAGTGGTGACTCCTACAGCACTTTCCATCTGGGAATATGATTCAGCTGTAAGCTAGAATTCCCTGGATATAGTTCTCTTAGTTTCCTGGGGAAGACTGATTACCTCTTCTTCCAGCACTCTCTCAGTGATATCTGATCCCTTTCCTAATGCTAGACATCTATTGCTGACACTGGCATTAAACTGATAAGAGTTAGGTGGATTGAGGTTTCCCTCCTCTGACTATTTTAGTTTAAAGCTCTCTTCATCCATCTTGAATAAAACAGAATTTACAGGTTGGTGGTATTCATTAAACAAGGAAGAACTTGGAAACAGCCTGCCTCTCTCATCTGTCCTGCTTACTAAATAGTGAAGAAATGCACAGGAAGAAAATTGAATGCAATTAAAAGCATATGTACCTTCTATACATCTTCTTGAACTTTTAAAGGAAATCTTTTGTTTTCTAGCTTTTGCATACATGAATTTCCATTTTCATTGTTCAGCATCTGTTTGTTTTTTTCAGAAACAAGATTGTACTTTAACAGTTTTGAAACTATCTGCAGTATTTATGAAATCTAAACATTATTTTAATTACTTCTGTCTTTATTCTTAAGTGCAACAGAGTGGCTGTAGTGACAGTCACTGCTGTGCCTAAGTGGTTTCTGGAAACAGAGAAGTACAATATCTACATTCTCTTACGAAAGGCTCACCTTATGGCATCAATCTATGGGCCACCATTGCCATTACTTAAAAATTTGTAGCATAGTAAATAGACATTAAAAACTTCCCTTGCAACGGGACAGATGAGGAAACTCCCAGCAGTGTTTACCTGTGGAAAGCTGAGATTTCCTATCTCTAACTAGCATTATGAAAGGCAATGTTTCTCTCCCATAAATAGAAAGGAACCTTTTAACTGAATCAGTGAGCAGCTCTTTATATACACTATAACACCGACTTCTCGCCAGCGTTGAAACAGCATGTATTCACACTTCCATTATATGGGTAAAGGTTGCACTAACCATATTTGAACTGTAGGTACACTTTATTTCTGGCTGTCCCACGGTTTACACCAGACTTGCCTGCTAACATGTGCTCTCAAAATACATACTGGACACTGTGAAATTATTTCTATGGCTTCACAAAGGGATTTAAGTGCTGCTGAGTTGAAACTGCATTTCCTAGATTTTTTTTGTCACACATTCAAACAAGAATTTTGTCAGTAAGGACTTGTAGTTGTATTACCACAACAAGCAGCTAAGCATAACACTGCTGCTCGATCACTGACTCTAAAAGGGACAGGTAGAAAAGCAGAAATGTAAAGGTGAGACAGTTCATAGGTTGGGATAAAGACAGTTTACTAGGTAAAGCAAAAGCAGTGCATACAGGCAAAGCAAAACAAGGAACTTGTTCACACTACTCATCAGTAGGCAGACATTCATCTATTTCCAGTAAGGCACAGCTCATCACGCCTAATCATTACTTGGGATGATGAACTCCATAATTTTAGATGTTCCCTCCTCCCTCTTTCTTTCTTCTAACTTTCACTGTTGCACGTGACATCATGTGGCACAGAACATCATTGTGGCACATTTGGGTCAGCCATCCTTGTTGTGTTCCCTTTGAACTTGTGCAACTCCAGCTTCCTTGGTGGCAGGAAGGGATGAGAAGCTGATAAGTCCTTGATTCTCTGTGAGCACTGCTCAGCAATACCATTAAAAAAAAGTCCATTCCAGCCCAAACCATTCAACAGTTCTATGAACTTGTCATAGCGTCACACTGGGAGTGTCTTACATGATGTTACAATGCGGAATATGAATAACAAAAATCATACAACAGTCGCCACTGTTTTGTTTTTAGGTCCATCTCCCTTCTCTTTCCCCTTTTCCCTTATCCCAGGACGTGGGTCCATGTATCCCCCCCTCCCCATTAGTCACAGAACTGGGCTGAACTGGCCCGTAAACTATTTACAGAACTGAACACCAGTATTTTGTTAATTCTCTTTTTATCACAAATCCAAAATATAGCACCACATATACAGTGAAGAAAGTTAACTCTATGCCTGCTAAAAGCACGAGGTGGTTTTCTGCTACAACAATGTGAATTCTGATTATACTTATACTTTTCCTTCACTTCAGTGAAATTATCTTGAATTCAAAATATTAAAATCAGATTATTACCTAATCAAGTTTCACTCAGTAATATTTTTCCATACCTCTAGACACTGAACAGAAATGAAACTCATGGAAATATTATTCGTGGGATGTGGAACAGTCACTAAAAAGTAAGAAAAAAGACTAAAGCCATGTATCAAACTAGTCATAATGTTGTGCCTAGTTTAAGATTAAAACTAAACTGATTAAATTTTGAATATTGTACTTTGTCTGAAAACGTGTTTTGTAGATCTCCAGAAATTAACTTTTGGTATTAGGGCATTTGACACGCAGTGCCACTGAAGTCAAGCAGATTGCCATGTGTGAAAAGATTAGAGGATTGATCCCTGTGCTTTTTTTACTTAATGCACCATTTAAATTGTACTTGAACTCACTAAAAATAAACTGTCATTTTGACTTATTCTAATTTCAAGGAAAAAAGAATAGTTCCTGTATGGATTTAGTCTTTGCATAAAAATCATACTAAATACCAGCCTTCATCACATGAACATTCAAGACTTGCGTTTGTATGCTTCCATGTGAAATTTTGGGAAAGGCTGAACTACTGCAGTTAACATGCAGGCCTCACTAAAACATATTTCTGATTTATCATATTCTTCTTCTCGGGCAACTGTGGCAAATAATGTAACTTACGTATTATTGGCATTTAAATTGTGACAGACGGTTTAAAATTACAGTGGCTTGTTTTTAGCATGAAATTATTACATTATCTTTCCTTCTGAGACACTTCATACATTTAAAGCATATTTTTTTATGTATTTAAATGTATATCTTTTAAAAAAAGAAAAAGCATGCATCTGGAGTAATTCTGATTGGTTGTGAATCTTAATTATTTACCTTAGTTTTAGCAATGTACATCATTTTTCCTTTGTGAATGTTAAAATTTGCTACAGTTGTTTTTTACAATACAATCCTCTTGAGGATATTACAGGAACATTTTTGTCATTATTTTGGTATAGATTTGGTTGGACTAAGAAACGTTAGAGACCTTCCTTCAGTCTCTAGATCATTTATTTATGTCTTCAGAATTCCCAGAAGAGGGTAGTACAAGTAATCATTACATTCTTTGTATTTTTACAGGATTACTTTTTTTCCAGAAGATTTTAATAAATAAATTGTAGAAACAAAATAAATCAGCCTCTCTAGGTTCAAAGGTAGCAGTCTTATCATATATAGTTTTCCTTTTTGATATAACACAACAAAAGTGATGCTAACCGCTACTGACCTGAAAAGAACTTTTGCCTCTAAAAGCTTTGGGCCCGCTAAAAAAAAAAATGTAATTACATTTATAATTCCACATGTAATTATAAATTATGTTCAGAGTGTTTGACAGACATGGATTGTTGAATTTATTCATTGAATTTCTGTTTTTTTGGTTTTTTTTGTTTTTTTTTCAGGAAGAGATGCAGTCAAAACCTATATAAATCCTTGATGTCTGAGGCTACAGTAAACTTTATTCAAGCTTCTGGTGCCATCTCCTGGTGATATAATGAATAGTCTGCTGCATGAAAACAATGACTAAATTTTGAATGACAACTGTGTATTCTACATAGTTCAATCCCAACAAAAAAAATACCTTTCATGTTTTTTTCTCTAGCTCTAAATATTCTTCATTTATACCATTCTTAAATAGGGATTCAAAAACTACTTCCAAAAATACAGATTTCATAGTATTATCTGAATCAGGATTTGTATCCAACTTCTGAAGCATATGTGATCTTCTAGCTATATTACCTATATTATGTAGTAATATTCTGGAGATAGCGGACTTTAAATGTTATACACTACAGCAGTTTTCTTGGTATTTGACCAACCTACTCCCTCAGATCTTCATCTTCAGAGGTTATTTTAAATTTATAAGGGTTCGTGGAAGGAGTTTGTGGTTCCTATGTCTGCTCCTTGAAAGGTATCTTTCTAGTCAAGGACCGTTTCTAATTCAATGAGGGATAATAAGAAAGCGAAGAAGCCATAGGCAAGAGTATAGAGGGATATGAACCTGACTGACAAATAAGGGAGTCCAAGACAAGAACTAAAACTGTTCAGTCACACTACTCAATAAAGTTGTGTGGGAGAGTGAGAGTGTTTACTTCAGCAAAGTCATTTCATTGGGAACCATGCCAAATGGGAAACTAAGGGAAAAACAGAAAAACAGAAACCAACTACAGGGAGATGTAGGCAAAATAAACTCAGAGACAATAACAAGAAACAGACTTCATGGTTGCACTAATTGAAGAGAAATGACAGGAACTGCTTCAAAGAAGATCAGTCATGACTTGGCAGTTGATAAGACCGTGATCCAGGGAGGAAGCCTGGACTGGGAGTTGTGGAGGAAACTGTTGAGCTCTTCAGCCCAGTGAAAGGTGTGAAGGGGAAAAAGGGGGAAGCAAAGAGGGAGAGATCAGAAACAGGTATAGAAGGGCTGACTGCATGTAAAATGGAGCTACATGCAGCATAGCATGAGCTATGCTTGCCTGGCTGAGCCCTGTGACTGATCACTATAGCCTTTTCTATGTTGATTTCGTTTTTAAATCCTTTATCTTGTGTAATCTCAGTACCCCATGTGCTGTAAATGGTTCAGTACTGTGAGAGCTCAGCAGCTACTCAAGTTGAGGCCTCTGCGTGTGCATGTCAGTGAAAAGTGTTTCCAGCTGCTGGAGCAAGGCTGGTTATGGAGGGGTCTTGGCCTCTGGTGGCAGTTGTTGGAGCCAGTGGGGACTCAGCACCTGGAGCAGGTGGGAGTCTTCAGTGCCTAGCTCCTCAGGCAGAAGACGTGTGTATCCCCCAAACCAGCTGCTGGGGGGATGGGAAGAGTGAGGTGAGTGAAGGCTGTGCACCAGCAGCTCGCGTAGGGCTGCAAGTCATTATCAGTGTGTATGCTGCCAGCTGCCGGGATTCCTGCCCAAAACTGTGTGTATGTCTGTGGGGTGTGCACGTACATCAACTGGCAAACATGCTTGAGCAACCAGTGGGTAGGGGACCTTTGGGCTGCTTTAAAAGGGCCAAGATCCAGGCAGGGTGCCATGCCAAAAAATATTGTGACTGTGACCTCACTAGTGGCCTTCCATCCCTGCCAGCTCAAGAGGAAGAGGGGACTCAGCTGTCTGTTCTTGTGTTCTGTTTGAGCCCTGAAGCAAGCTGAGGTCTGCTCTGTAGCAGTCTACGACTGGCCCAGTCTGTCCCTGGGACAGGTACTCAAATTTGCTACAGGTTGAACCTGCAAAGGTTAAAGAATACCTGCATCTCCCAGCCTGTTCAGAGATTGTGTCCTTGGACACTGGGCTGGGATCCAATGGCCAGGCAGCAGATTCCTAGATTGTGGAAGCTACAGGAGGTGGCTATACTTCTAATAACACATGAGAAAATTCCAAAACCTGATGTTACTTTTTTTTTTCTCCTTTGAATGCAATGAAGATTTAACAGTAAGTCACAACCAAATCAAATTAAATGCATATACTCTATTTACAAACTCATAACTGGTTTTAGCATTAGCTAGAAATCAAGCACTCTCTGTAACAGCTAATGGAAAAAAAAATCTTTATTCACAGTGTCTTGATTTGACATTCCTGAACTGTGAACTTGCCATATTTGAAAATCAAATATCTAGTTCAATTTGAAGATGTATTCATATATAAGTTAAGATTTAATAAATTTCATTTTAATGTCCATGACCATATATCTGGATATATCTCTAGGGATAAATTGCACACTGCCAGGCTGCACTCAGGCTCTGGAACACAGACATTAAGATTATTAAGTGTTTGGGGTGTTGCTTGTCACATCTTCAGCTAGTAGAAATATTTTTTTTCTCATATAATTTCTCTCTACTAATAACTCAGATCAGGGACCAGGCTTAATAGGTCATGAGGCAGCTACAGTTTTACAGTGTAAAAATACTTGAACAAGGTGAGAAGAGAATGCTCTAGACTGGTATGCTTTAGTGCTTTAGCCAGTTAAAGGAATTACTTTATACTCAGTTAAAAAAAAAAAAAAAAGAGCAATACAATCAAATCTAACTATTTGATTAAGTATATCAAATCTTGGGTTCAGATTCTGAAACTACACTGAGTGGAAAGTCACAAATTCAGCTCAGGCTGTTTGTAACAAAATCAGAACATACAGAAAATGATGCTCTTTAGGGGAGTTAGGTCCAACAATGAATTTGAGTAAGTAGCAGAATAAACACATGCCCAAACACTGTATCACAGCTATCACATTTTTTTTTGTTGTTTTTTTTTACCTAGGAATCTTTCACAGCTAGAAATTTACTCGACCCTTTTAAGAAAGGTGGTTAGGTTTCTTTACTAACTCTGAGTTCACTGTTAAAGGAAGTCATTGATAAAGTACAGTAGTAACTGGAAAAAAAAAAGAAAAAACAAAAGTAAAATAATTAAGAGTACTAACAATATGGCAAATCAACAGCAGTAATCTGGAAATAAGTATATGGAGAAAATTGTAGTTTCTACCAAAACCTCATAAGTCTTAGAAATATATATGTATTTACGTAATACCATTTTCTCACTACAGAACTTAAAAAGACAATACTTCAACTCAAGCAAATCCATCATCTGAAATATTATGGTTGACTTCAGTAGTAGAGTTGGCACTTGCTACAACCATGCTGCCTCCGCGGTTATTTAACTACTGCTATTTAACTACTAATTTTCAGTGGGCTCACCCATTTAAAACTTCTACTTACAAAAGAAGACACTTCTATTTCATCTTGATGGTACTTAGTGGTAATGTGATCTTGAAAAGGGAAATTTTCAGTAGGATAACACTCAACCTGATTTGGAATTTTGAGATGCCTTCTTTTTCCCATGAATTTAAAATGAGCATACTTTTAAAACAACACAGGATCATGTTAATAACTGAAAGTTTAGGTTAGAGATAAAGGAGCGTGTACTCTGCTGCTGTCTGTTGCACAGTAGCAATATGTAGCAGGATATTGGTGGGAAGGTTGAACTTCTACTGCCATACCACCAGCATCTGCTTCTAACATTGTGGGCCAGCATAATTAAATAGGAGGTATTACGTTCGAGAAGCCTCACAGCATGTTTGACCTAATGACCATGATGTATAGAGGAAAATGTCTTTATGTAAGATTATGAGAACTGAACCTTAAATAGAGTGTGATTAAGCAGATTAGGAGATGTCTTTAGATCTATTTTCCAAAATAGAAAATTTAAATTTGAATTTTTCAGGTGCATTTTGTGAGAAATGACTGACACAGCTAAGTGTCTTTTTCAAAAAAAATCATGGCTGAGAATATGTAATTACTGTCACCCTATTCTTAGGCCATACCCTCCTCAGCCTGATGATTAATGTGACTCATACTCCTAAAGAAAAACAGTCTCACCATTAAATATGAAACAAGATAAAAATCTAACCTGAGCAGTTCAATTGCACTTGTGTCTTTGCACACTCAACAGAAAGAAATGGCAGCTTCCAAAAATCACTTGGTGTAATGGACCTGACTCAAGCGCCTTTTTTGGAATACAGAGCAGGATCTTCTTAGGATTAAATTAAAAAGTACTTTTGATGACAGTAGATGCATGTGCCTTACCAAATTGACTTCATCTCAGAACGTGATGCAGAATGACTAGGTGAGGCTCTAATATTTTAGACCACCTGGGAAGGTTCTCTTGTGGACTTAAGACATATTTGCTAAAACCAAACCATAGTGTTTCTATGTTTTCCACGTGAAAGTATCCGTGAAGCTCTGAAGAACTAACTGAAATATCAAAAGAACTTACAAAGCTTGTCACATCCTCTACTAAGAGGTTTCAAAGTGTATACATTGCACATCTTGCCATACAGGAAGATCTAAAGATCAGTAGTGTTGAAAAATGTACAGTGAAGAGTGACAAATCTGAAGCACTATTATTCATACTGTCCATTGAGAGCAACTTCTGAAGTGAACTATTACTAAATCTTCACCAGTGTTTTCTTTCTGGGGAAAGAAGTTTCTTCCCTTGAAAAATGAAGCAAAATAGTGAATTAATGTCTATAATGTTTGGATAATGAAATAATGTTTATTTAATTAAGTGGGTAAAGTCTGTGCAAATTAACCGGGAAGTTAAGTCACTTGACCATGAAGGGTCACTATATGAGTCAAGAAATTCATAGAGAATAATTGATGCTGACTTGCACTGAATTGAGCTCTAACTGGATTATTGCAAGTTTGGACTTTTTTGTTTTGTTTTTTTTTTATTTTTTAATTATTTCTCAGTGTTAATGAAATCATGCACATCAGACTCCCAATCTGTCGGTTCTATACAAACAAGAAACTCAGAAAGCACTCTGAGTTACACAGTTCTTCCCTTGAGCTTGCTACCCAATACCTGCAGGCCTGTTCATAAATGTAGCAAATTGAGATTTGTTGCTCCAGAATTCTACAGGGTAAAGAAATTTATCAACTTTTAAATTTTGAGTTTGGTCATCTCTCTTCTTGTTTAAACTTGGATTTTTTTAATTGAAGTATTAACAACCCCTTAGGCATTTAGACACTCCTCCAGTGGGAAATGACATACATTTCATGTCGTTATCTCAGACTGTAGTATGCTGCCCATCTAAACATTTTTCTTCTTGGATCTAAACAATATTTGACTAATGTGTAATTAAATACCTGTACACATGTTTATTGCCTGCATAACCAGCTACTATAAGTAATGACGCTGGAAAAAATAAAAACTTGTGACTAATCTTGAGGGCCTGGAATACATTCAGAGTAGGGCAGCAAAGCTGGTGAGCAAGGGATGTGGAGCATGTCTTATGAGGAGCAGCTGAGGGAACTGGGATCATTCAGTGTGGAGAAGAGGAGGCTCAGGGGAGACCTTATCACATTCTAAAGCTACCAGAAGGGAGGTTGTGGCAAAGTGAGGGTCAACCTCTTCTACCTTGTAACTAAAAATAGGGCTAGAGGGAATGGCCTCAGGTTGCACCAGCAAAGATTCAGGCTGGACACTAGAAAAACATCTTCCCTGAAAGAGTGAACAGGCTCTGGAACAGACTACCCAGGAAGGTGGAGGAGTCACTACCCCTGGAGATGTTCAAGAAACATTTAGATGCTGTACTAAAGGACATGGTTTACTGGTAAATATTGGTGATAGGTGGGTGGTTGGACTGGATGATCTTGGAGGTCTTTTTCAAACTTTGTGATTCTATGATTCTATAATTCTAGGACTATGTAGGGCAGTTTTAGCCAAAAGGCTGTTGGAAAGCAAGCCTGCTACTTTCCAGTGATACAAGCGGTGGTGGCAGAATGGGTGGTAGGTGAGGAAGGCTGGAAGGATGCTTATTGGGCCTGAGGTGAAGATGCAGAGGTGGTGAGAAAAGAAGGGAATGAAGGATTTTGCTGCAAGAGAGAAATTCACGTCACTGCAGGTGAGAACAAGTAATTGGGATGGAAGAGAAGAGTGCATTTACAGTGAGGAAAGGGACAGTTAGGGTGTATGTGGGTGAGAGGAAGTCATATTCCTCTGTTTATCCTTCCGCCCAATTTTACTTGCTAGGCTGTTTGCATATTAAAAGAATTGCAAACCATTCTCCTAGTGTATCACTGTATAGATAAAGGTCCTGGTCTGCTTAAGGCTAAAATCTTAAAATAGCTGACTAGATGATTCATCATAAAAATATATATCTGGTCTAAGAAACTTTATGGAAAATCACAGAATCATAGAATATCCTGAGTTGGAAGGAACTCACAAGGATCACTGAGTCCAAAAAACACAGAAACAATTACAGAATCACAGGGGTTGGAAATCCTGGCTCTGCATGGGACTAACTGAAAATGAAATTCTATGTCAGTTCTGTCTAAGTGTTTATTGAGCTCTACCAGGCTCTGTTTCTCTAGGGACTGAGCCTTTTTCAGTGTTGGATCACCAAATATGGCACAAGGTCTCTGGAAACAAAGTACCCAAAGAAATCACTACTGTTGTATTAATATAAAGGAAATAAAGAGTCATTCAAGAAACTAAAAGTAAAGTATGCAGTTTCTTAACACCTTGAATTGAACCTAAAAGAAAATATATTGATAATGCAGTCTTAGAAGCCCTCCAGTAGTATGCTTGTTTTGACTAAAACTTCTAAGAAAAAGAACAGCTGCTTTACCAGCTGCAGCATCTCCATCTTTTTCAAAGTAGCAAAATTTGTGTATTCATGCAGTATGAAAGCCAGGAAAATATCAGTCCTTGTGTACATCTTTATATAATGACTAGTTATTATAATTTGTGTCAAATCTAATAGAATCATCACGCAGCCAGAAGATGCTTAATCCTGCAAATTTATCTTACAAAAGACAAATTTTACAAACACTGTCAGTAAAGGAAAGCATAATCAAGAAACGTTTTTTTTTTTTTTCCAGCATGTTGCTATCATTGTAGCTGTGTGTTACAGGGAGTTAAGATTAAACTATCACAAGGTTATCAAATAAATAAAAGTTTTCTCTTTTTTTTTTTAACTTAAAAGATGCAAAACTAGTAGGACTTAAAAAAGGTGAAATGTAAAACACCATCTGGAAGGAATAGCTAGTGGTTTAGAAATCTATTAAGAGGAAAGCAAATACTATATTAACAGTACTCAAGTTACATTTGTGTAGCCTGTATGTATAACAATTTAACCTCAATATATTTGATAGAAAATAAATAATAAAGACATACATAAGGCAAATACCCTGAATAAATAGTGCCCACACAATATAATGAAGATGGACAGTATAATTTTGGATGGATTATCCAGACAGTATAAAGATACCAGATAAATTAGGAAGGGCTCACCTATCACCAAAGGTCAAGGCTTGCCTGGAACTCCTGTGTGGGGGGATCTCCAACAAGAGATCCTTCCCTAGAGGTGGTCAGCCCTTAAATGGGGTTTGTGAGACTTCACTCCAGACTCCACTTCTTCCAGTCACACAGGTGAATTGCCTTCACCTATGCTTCTGCGGCTGACTCTGTACTTTCCTTGGGTAATCAATCAGTGTTTTAGGACGTGATTCAACAGTTCCCATACAACATAACAGCAGCATAAAATTACTCTGTGTGCAGGGAAAGATGAATTTAGCCTTTTGCTGTTTCCTTTTATATCAACAGTAACTCAGAGATCAAAATGCCTCAACAAAAAGCAATTATGAAAGTAATATTTCTGAAACAGTTCTGTAAAAAAAAAATACGCAGACGACAATTGCATATGCAAAACTGGGTTATTACCAGAGGGACTGCTAAATTTGCAAACACGAGTCCTTACTGAGAGGAGAGAAATACTGAATTGGGAATGAAATTCAATTAACTGCCACTTCTCAAATACTCTTGAAAACTTTTTTCTTGGAAATTAAATATACACTAAATGACAATGTGGAAAATCCTCACCATGTTCGTTTTATTTTTCACTAAGCATGGAATAAAAAATGCTACCACTAGAGATCATTGTTGCTCTTTTCAGGAGTGGACAGAAGTATCTTATTGTTGAACACATCAGTAGATGCAGCTCTGTTCTTCACAGAATGAATCTCATAAGATCAAATCAGAAGCACAAGCAGAAAAATCCTCCAGCTCCAATATTTCTTCTGTAAAACCTAATAGTTAAATAATAGCAAATAGATGTTTTTTGCCAACACCAGTACACCGCTGATGACTTGAAATAACTGTAGCTTAGACTTTGTCAGTCTCAATTTTCACACTAAAGATTGGCTATCATTTTCCAAGAAACTGTCCACAGTGAAACAATAAATATTTTTCCTTTAAACTTGCTATAAAATGGATTTTTGTTTGTTTTTTAACATATATTTCACTTGCTAGAAAATAATAATTATAGTCTGTATCCACATCATTTTTTTTATTCTTTTTTATTTTATTTTATTTTATTCTGTAAGCAATGGCAGTTGTGTTGAAGATTTTTGTTGTTCTGGACACATCTGTGAAATGTTCACCTTTATTATTATAGAGACAGTGAAGCTCAGTGCGGAACCACTCCTAGAAACTTTAGGAGTTTCTAGGTGTTCTGAGTATGATATTCTGCATTGTAGTGACACCAAGATTAGAAAAAAAACATATGAGGTGGGGATAAAAAAAAAATACATAGCTCATGAAAAATAAATATTTTAAACTGTATCTACAGTGGAGGCATTGAGATTAAATCCCTAATCTACTGATCAACATTTCCTTTGATCTTAGTAAAGTCAGGAGTGAGTGACATTCATATTTCCATATATTGGTACTCAAATACCTAGAATATAATAATGGATCAAACTTTCATTCTCCTGTATCCTTGCTGCTTGAAGTGGAACTGACAATAAAACTCGATTAAACATCTTCTAGTAAATGATCATACTCTTCATTTTGTCACTATCAGTTCACAATAGTAAAATATGACAAACCGGCTTTCCACTTTACACCCTCCCCCCCCCCAAAAAAAATTACTTTATAAGAACTATGATTATTTTATGTAATAAGGAATTATACCTGCATAAAAATAAATAAATAAAACAAAAGATGAAAGAAGAAAAGAAATATAAATCACAGAAAACATTATCTGCAAAATAAAAAAGGGGAAATTCCAAATGATAACTGATCAAAGGGTTAACTGCGTATCAACCAAACAGCTGAATCCTGTAGTACGTTAAAATAGTCCCAAGCGTACAATCGGCAGCACTAACAATACTGACTTCTGAAGTATGAAGAATTTTTAATTTAGGGCTCCCTATGGTGATATATTGCTTGTTTTAATGATTGAGGATTTCTTTCACCAATGTTTTTCCAAATATGATCCTAATCTTTTGTGACTTCCTTTTCCTCCTGGGTGAATTTCCAATTCTTTTTAATATGACACGCATACCACTTAAGGTTTGTTTTTTGAGGTTTTCGTATGCATATGCTTTTTCAACGCATTTTTAAAATGATTTGCATTAGTTTTCAAAAATTGAAATTCTTTTATTCTGGAAAACCATGGAAATAAACTCTTTAGTACATAAGATTGTCTAGAGGATAGTTGTAGCCTGCTTAGGCTTTTTCCAAACTTTTTCCAAAGTGATCTAATTTGGTTTGTGTAATAACTGAGCAGGACAAAAAGTCATTATAAGTTTTTATATTTTGTGTTTGTGATTGTTTACATACCAAAGTTCAAAACACAAAACCACATTTTGTTCTTGTTTTACACCTGCTGACTCAAATACTCCAGTGAACTTCAAGATCTTAGCCAAGTAAAGCTCTTGATTTTTTATTTTTTTTCTGGGAAGGCTAAGAAGACCCATCAGCTGTACAGCTCACAGATAAAATGATAACATTCTTTCACTAAGTAAAGAAATAATGTATTTGGCTGTCTAGGGAAAACAAAACAAAACCAAAAACAACATAATTATATGTTTATGGGTTCTCTATTTATACTTTCCTCCCCTTCCCAAACTGGAGAAATGGCTTCCGTACTGATTAAGAAGGTTAGAAAATATATTTGAAACTGACATTTTACTTCAATCTGAATTGCTTTTGATTTACAGGTAAATCCCTCCTAACATTAGAATACGAGAAATGTTAGACCCCAAACATGACTGTGTACTTACATTATGACATGTTTCTCACATGGACATACATCAGGTCAAATTTCTGTATTATCCAAGTCAAGAGATTGTGCCAATGCATTTTCTCTCTCTCCATTCGAGACAATATTTCCTACTGCACAGGGAGAATTCAGTTTAAAAGTTAGAATGATTTCAGTTTATATTAACTATCCAGAAAGAAAGAGTAACTTAAAAGAACTTCATGATTCTCAGAGAAAGTGAAAAGAAAAAACACATGGAAAATAGAAAGTTTTGTAAAAATAGAGTAGGTTTTGATTTCTTACCTTGTCATTTGTTAGTGTGTTCCAGAGTTAGCAATAAATATGAGCAGAATGATCAAATCAACAGTGAAATAAAAGAGACTCAGAGCTTTAATAGAAGAAAATGATTAGTCTAAAAGTCTTAACATATTACCAATATATGTATGCCTTCAGTGTGATTTTAAAAAGACAATGGTTACTGGATGCCAAAATGGCAACTGCCATAAGGACATTTTTGGCATTCTTTGATCATCTTTCATCTCATGCATCTTTTACATAAAATAAGGATGCAAATGTTAGATCTAGTAGAATTTAAGATCTTTCTTCATCTTCACAGTAACAAGCAGGGATTTCCTTTCTTACAAATCAAAATCAAAAATGACTGAGGTCTGCATAATATATTTCATGATAATGACACTATTCATAATAGATGAATAAAGTCCAAATGCTTCCTTTACTAGTCTTTGAATTGTGCGTAAAATAGTTAAAAACTACTTCTATACCTTAATTAATATTACTACACTTAGGATGTTAACTAAAACCAGAAATAAACCACAACACTTTTTTTTTTTCTGTCATATAAGCCTGCTGCATATCTTCCAAATTGTTGAGACACCTATTTTGAGGGCAGTAAATACAAAGGAAATAAAGTACAGTATGTCTTCTGATATAGATTCTTGATGTGAGTGATTATCATTTTAACAGATGCTACATTGTTTGATGAAACATTTTAAAGTCTGAATGAAGAGTCCTTGAAGACCAAGAATGAAAATAATGTCTTACATGTGCAAAATAAATCTGACTTCTCAAGTACAATAGCCTTTTACTGCTATCCAGAGTGCTATGCAATGCAGTCATCTCAGAGTTCATCAACAGACAATAGGTGATAATTCTTCTTCTTTCTGAAAGAATTATCTTCTCATATTGTATAGATATTGGGACAAATCCTTCAGTTCTTACTTGTTCCTGGATTGATTTCTTAGACCTTAATCATGGTAGCTAAGAGTACTTCAGTCTGTGCCAATGAAACACTATTATAAACTCCTTCATTAATATGTATAAAGATACTAGTTCTCGGGCAAAGAAGATAACTGAGAAGTGTGTAATAAATGAGCACTTTGGTAAAAAACAAAATCTTTAATATATGCTTAAACTAATCAATTACAGTGATATATATATATATATATATATATATATATATATATATATATATATATATGACCTGACCTATGAAGCATTTCATTCAGAATCTGTAAGAATTTGTGCAAATAATCTGAAAAGAAAAATAGTAGACAGTGATTATGGCATATTTATTGCCTATGAAAATAGCATTGTTTTCACTGTTTCCATCAAAGTGAGAAGTTTGGACCTTCCTTGTAAACATTATTCATTCTCACTTAGAAATTCATTTAACTTAAAAATGACAGTGTTGAATTATGTAGTATGTATGTTTATGAAAGCATAAAGGATTTAGACCTAAACATTTATCTAAGCCTTTTATAAGTATTAGAGAAAACAAAAGGGAAACGTTATCATTTCTGGAAAAGAAAGAAACAAATCTGAAGGATAAAAATATGGAAATGTAGCCACATTTTATTTCACAGTTACATTTAATCTAGAAATAATCTAGAAAACGCTGTCTTGCACTATTAACTCCTCAGTGTCATTTTTTTCTGCTGAGACTCCATGTGCTATTCTATTCTTTGTGCATGCAGTTAAACAGAAAACAATAGATAAAGAACTATTTTTACAAGACCACTTTATCAAATCTGTTTTTGTTTCTGTTTTTGTTTATTTGTAGCTATTTTTTCTTGAATTTTTACCACTAAAATAAAGTATAATTCCAAGCTGGAAAAATTTTATTTGAAACAAAAACCACCAAATGGAAATGCTGAATTAATGTTAGAGAATCTTCACATTCATGTGTAAATTTCACCAAAAAATTCATATTCCATCTGTATTTACAATTGAGCCCTTCTTGAGAAAAATGCATATTAAAGCCTGTAATATATGAAATAACTCCTCTGGCAAATTGCAATGTCTTGAAAGCAAGAGGAATATCCCAGTAGTTGATAAACATAGTTATGCAAATGTGTTACTGTGAGAAAGCTCTGAAAAGGGCTAAAAACTGTGCTAAGAAGGAAGTCAACCAGAATTTGCATGGATCTTCCTGGCCCTGAAAGTTATAAAGGTGATCAGGTTAGCAGATAAGAAAAAGAAGTCAGAAGCAGGTTTTTGGTTTATTTTTAATTTTGGTCTATTTGGTGAATAAAATCTTTTGGTTTAACAGTAAAATTTTCTCACCAACAATTAGATTTCATTAGAAAATAAATGAACAGACACATTTAACAGAATGTTTCTAAAGTAGCTGTATTTCACATCTCTTTCATATCAAGTGCAGTCACCCACATAATCTCATGAGATTTTTCATCTCTAGATTCCTTGGAATCTCCCCAGTCTAACATTACAATGACTAGATTGATCTCATTTGTAGAGATTGCTTTAAATATCCTGCACCTTCTAAATGTGTTTGTTCTTTGTCACTTGATAAGAAAAGAGAAGAGAAAAGAGAAGAGAAGAGAAGAGAAGAGAAGAGAAGAGAAGAGAAGAGAAGAGAAGAGAAGAGAAGAGAAGAGAAAAGAAAAGAAAAGAAAAGAAAAGAAAAGAAAAGAAAAGAAAAGAAAAGAAAAGAAAAGAAAAGAAAAGAAAAGAAAAGAAAAGAAAAGAAAAGAAAAGAAAAGAAAAGAAAAGAAAAGAAAAGAAAAGAAAAGAAAAGAAAAGAAAAGAAAAGAAAAGAAAGAAAAGAAAAGAAAAGAAAGAAAAGAAAAGAAAGAAAAGAAAAGAAAAAGGGTGTTTTAAAGATAACAGAGAGAAGAACAAGTCATTGTTCAAATCTTCTAGGCTAGTATGGATTTCACCAGGGATTTTGTGAACTTGTGTGTTCTTCCTGATCAGCAGATGACAGGCAGGTCTAGCAGGTCTGTCATACTGCTGTTGCCAGACAGAATAAATGGCAACAACAATGGATATGCATTCTGGGGTTTCTTCAGGGACCAGAAAGGTTAGAGTTTCCACTCCACTCATTTCCGACAGTCACCAACTCCATTTAATGTTACATGTTACATCCCAGCTTCTCTTCCCCGCAGAGAAGTTTCTGCTTGTCTGAGAAGGTCAGGCAGGAGTAGTTGCTGTTGGTTCAAGCTGTGCTTATGCAAGACAGCAAGTTGCCAGTCGTGGGAGGACACCAGTCAAAGTTGCAAGGCATTCCACAGCTGCATTGTTGTCCATGCATCTCTCTTAATATGCTTCTTACAACTTTCACCACCTCTTTCCAGGCCCTCTCCTTGTCTTTGAAATGAGGTCCTGACAACTTTTTAGTTTTCTGTTCTTTTCTCTCCAGAAACTAATGCCTCTTTTTCTCAGTATTAACAATCTACGCAGAAGCAAAATGTTTCCTCAGTTTCCTTACTGTTCATTCTGGCTCATGTATCGTTATTAATTGAAAGCCCCAGGGCTTACCTTCAGCCCAGGTGTTATCAAAATTTACAGTTGGGCTGTATCAGTTACAACTAGCATGCAGCAAGCTTCTACTTGAGAATTCAGAAGTTCAGCTTTTGTCACCTCTTCCCACACACTCACACACAATCAGATGCTGTCTGTCAGCATTTTTCTAAGCTTCTTTTTTTTTTTTTTTATTGCCTAGACAAAAGTTTACCCCAGGATATACTGCAGCTATTTTACTCCATTGTACCACAGTCTGAATGACTATTGGGAGCTTGTTTCTGGCACATGGACACAGATAGAACAGACAAGGAATAAGCATTTTGAACTCAAGCCTAAAGTGGAAGGTGGATGACTGTGTTTGAGTGAACAGCAATATTCTGTTTTCTTCATTTGTAAACGTTTATTAACACTGGATGGTACACAGCATGGTACATAGCAATGTACAACTTCATAACAGAGCAGATACATCAAGAGAACAATGGGAATGAAGGATACATGGAAGGGTATTTCACCATTTTGGAGTGAGATGCAGGAAAGCTCAAATATTAAGTGCTGCATTGAACACAAGAGGCACTAAAAAGAGTAGGTCAAACACAAAGTAGAGCTGGCAGACCCTTGTTACATGAAGAAAACTTTCTCATGAATATGGCCATCTCACACAATAAATAATGAGAACAGTTTTTTTCCAGTTTTAAAATTTATATTATAGCCTAATTGTTTTTTTTCCTTGAGATACTTTGTGGCATAAATGATGACAATGCATAAAACTGGATAAATGTCTCTGAAACTACATAAGAAAGGCATGCCACTGTCTTTTATGTTATGTAACAGGCACACTTCAGCAATGATCTATGTTGTCTATAGATGGCAGCAAAAGACTAACTCTTGTGAATAAGTGACAAACTGAAGAAAGTTAACTGTAAACTAAGGGTGAATATTCTCTTAATAAAACGTGAACATTATTTAACAGGAACTAAAGAGGCAATAGAATATGAACAGTAACTCCCATTCCTCTTCTCCATAAATAAATAAATAAATAAACAGAAGCATCCAGAACTGGTCCTTTACTTCAATGGAGTAAAAAGCTTGCACAATTTGCTCAGCATTGGTGAGTTTGACATTTTAACTGAATGATACAATAGATATTGGTAAAAATAAAAGTCTTTTAACATAATGGCTTTGCAAGACAATACCAGCAGAGTGTCTTGTCTGTCAGCAACAGCCATTAAAAATGTACTAAAACATGCATTCTGTTCTTTTATTTCCTAATAATGATAAGATTGGTAAGTGCTTACATGCAAAATTTTCTCATAAGGAAAGAAAGCAAGAGACACAAGGAGCTCAAGAAGGAGGTCAACAGATCCAGACACAGAAAACAAATGCAAAGCAAAGTCAAAAGGGCAAACAGGAAATAATAATAATAATAATAATAATAATAATAATAATAATAATAATAATAATAATTCAATGACTAGAATAAGCCAGAAAGAAAATAAATTAATTTAATCAATGTAATAGACTTTATATGTGTTCGACTAAAATATCATTCGATATTTCTGTCTGTAAAAAAAATCTTATTTGCTTTTTACTCCTCTCTGAATGTTTGTTCCTTTCTAGAATTAAGAAATGTTGTTCACTAGGAAGAATTATCAGTATTTCATGCAGAAGATGTATTTGTGCAGAGCTATGAATCTTTTAAGTGCACAACAGTAAACAAAGGGGAAAAAAAGTCCTCCATGAAAGTGTTGTCACCTTTTTACTTACTGACCCTGCTAAACTATGCTGTACATAAGTGAAGTATACATGCCAGATTAACTAGTAAACAAAAAGGATAGCTTTCACTGTCGGAGAATGGTAGGGAGAGAAGATGAAAGGATAAAGTGCAATCCATGGCAAGATTTTTCGATGAAACAGCTAGCAAGGAAGAAACTGTTGTTTTACAGTGCCTCACAAGGTTCAAAGCATACATATTAAAACAACTTGCAGATGTAGGTTGTGCAAAATATTAGGGACAGTTCTTGCTAAACTCAGTTTACTCAGCTATTTCTTTTCTTTCAAAAATTCGAAAGTCTTGTAAATCCTCAGAGCCCACTGTCTAATTACACTGGGCATCTTGTATACCTTCTCATTAAAAACTAACCTCCTATTTTAATGACTTTGTTGAAATCCTTTGAAGATCAGACTGTTAGTGAATGTACTCTGTTGTGTTATACTATGAATACCCCACCATACTGCTCTCCTCCATTTATTGCTTTCTAACCTTTGGATATTTCTCTTCCTCTTCCTCTTCCTCTTCCTCTTCCTCTTTATTCCCTTTCCCTTTTCCTCTTTCCCTTTCTTTCTCATTCTCTTGTCTTCTCCCTTTTTCTTTTATTATTTTTTCTCTTTTCCTATTTTTTCTTTCTGTAAAATAGTTTTCAGTGTTGTGCCTGACTCCAAGTGAAAAATACCAAGGTGCTTCATTTGAAGGCTACTTTTAAACCCAGGTGATCACTCTGAGTTCAGTGTTTAGGTTGTTTTTAGCTAATGGCAAAGAGTCTCATGTATTTTGCTGAGGCAGTTGCTGAACAGATGCATCTCTGACACAGTGCAGTATTTACAGTATAATATCTTTAACAAATTGGGCTATATTCATTCCTGAGATAATTCCAACTGACTTCGTTCAAATTATATGAATGATTAATCTGTGCTCTGAGTTTCAGATGATAAACTCTCTTCCAGTTACATATTCAAAGTGCTTATTTTCTTTATCATCAGATTCTGGTTAGGATCTCTATGGTTTGGACAATAATATAATTCACAATTTGAGTCTTTGGCTTATGTCCAAAGATCTTGGACAATCTCAGATTTCAAAAAGGATGATAGATATTCTACTTTTCTTTAATTTGCTTCTTTCAAAACATTACTTTTTCATGTTTTTTAAAAGCACTTTTAATATTTCTGAATATTTTTAACAGGCAGTTTTGTCAGAACTGTTATTCACTTTAACTAGCATGCTTACTATTTATTTACTTATTTTTAATATCGAGATAATAAAGAGTACATCTTTCATTCCTCATGGACACCTCTGCTGTTTCTCTTAGTCTTGTAAACAATAATTATTTAATTCACAAAATAAATACACTATGATTTCTATGATATTGAGTAAATCTTATCTACTTTTTTGTAGCAAAATTCAGAGGGGTCTATACTGCAATACTTTGACTGGCAACAAAATGGTACTTTACTCCATAAACTTCCTTATTTCTTCTAGTCAATTTCAAAGTGACATGTTTTATATGCAAAGAAAAACATACATGAATCTTACTCATTTTCATACTGAAATTATGAAAACACAATTTATTAAGAAATACTTGAAGTTTACAATTCATTGCAAATTATCCTTGAAATTATATTTTGTTTATTTTGACAGGTGCAGAGAAATATTCATAAAATATTTCATTTTCATATTGAGCATAATGGGAAATAGGGACATTATTTTGATACATGGTTTTACTATCAAGTTTCAAGGTGAAATATTGCCTATCACAGAAAATGCAACTATTCACAAGCAAAAAATAAAAATACAAAAATTGTTGAGTTTAATAAAAGCCAGGGCTTACTGATTAAATACATTTTATATTCAAGAGATTCTCAAACATAAAGACCCTTATTGAAAAGGTCTAATAGGCTGAGTAAGAAGTTTTATTTATTTTATAGGTACTTTTCTTAAGTACAATTTCCTCATGCCAAGAATAAACCTTAAGTTAGGAGAGCATGAGTGGAGCTCTTATTGAAAAAACCCAGCATCAAAGCACAAATAACTTTCTATTAGCCATGTCACTAGGTTAAAGAATAGGTAGGTGGAATCCAAGCAATTATCAGGGAAACACTGGAACATGTTTCAGAACAACCCTGACCTTAATAACTTGTTTCAAAATCTTCTCCAGATGGCTTATGGAAGAAGCCCAACTTAAAAGACAAAAGTGTACTCTTAAAGTACATTTTTCATCACTGTGGACCCTCAGTGACACAGCTACCCAATTGTAATTACTTTTGTGGTATCTGTGACTATGTAATTCAACCCCCAAATATAAGTGTTTTATTTTATCACCCCATTAAATGAAAAAAATATATCATCTCCCATTTAATGAATAATGGCATGCACTACAAAGAATGTTTCAGGAGTATATCCAAACAAATGTCCTTGCACTCCAGTTAGTGTGGATCAGACCACAAAAATTATAACAGAATAAATGTGTAAAGAGTCTGTTATTCGTTAGTGGAAATGATGGAGCCTCTCAGCAAGATGAATACACTAATACTAGGAGAGAATCTAATCTGTGGTACGCAGCAAACAAAGCTTTTTGCTTCAACAGGAAATGTGTTTATAGTGTTCTGAAGTCACCTATTCAGTGCCTCCAAGGTGCAAGGCCTCATTCTTCTAAAATGAAGAAGTTTGTAAAGGAACAAAAGAGGATATTTAATTATGGTTTATTTCCACTTTCCACAGGAAAGGCAAAAGCAAGTGCAACAATAAAAATTTAGCTTATAGATTAAATGGACAATTAGAGATTTCACTTAAATATCAGTAATAAAGTTCAAATCCTTCCTTCTCCAATAGAGCAATACAGAAAGAGAGTGCTGCAATGTTACATGTGAAAATCAGCTGTGGAAATAAACAGCCAAGGAAGAAATATTTAAAACAGTCACAGATCATTCCTTTAGCACAGTAACTTTTACTAATACTTGGCTAGAAGATTTAGAAATGTTGTTTGCATTGTCTGACAGAGTGAAGTTACTGTTTCTTCTTTTCTATTTTTCTTCATGTTTTAACTCTACCTTCCTCCCAAAGGAGTCAGAGCAAGAAAATTTAGTCTTTTTATAGGTATCTCCTACTCACAGCATAGGAGTAATGTTTGTTTTCCTCTGGACTGCTGGCAGATCCTAACCTTTTTGACTTGTTGAATTGACTTTACTGCACCTAAATTTTAATGTTGAGTGCAGTTACAGAAGAGAACATTCATGTGAGAGGTTCTAATGTGCCCAGACTTCAGCAATGAAGACAGGCTGTTTAGTTCTGAATGTTTTCCTCCAAACCTCCTGCTGTCTCTGTTGCCACAAAGATATAATTTACAGATTAGATACACGTATTAAATAAGGGCATTTTAGAAATACAGTGATTAATATGTTTACCTAACAATGTGTAGGTGGAAAAATACCTCAAAATCTGCTATGAAAGTAAAACTTACTTCTTTATTTACTTAAAATATTGCTTATGGAAATAGTCATTTTAACTTAAAGTTAAAACTAAATAACTCAAATCTTTCATTATTCAAACTGCTAACATTTATCCTGTATTTTAAATTGAATTTACCTTGCTTAAGCTTTTAAACTCTGAACTTTGTGTAACTAAGGGGTTAATAAATTACTCATTATTATAATTTCTTGTCAGATAGATGTCTACAAAGAATATGTATATATATATATATACATAGATATATATATATATATTTTTTTTTTTGTGGATATACTGACTAAATATAAATATTTACTAAAGCAGATTTCCTTTGTCACAGAATCACAGAATAGGTAAGATTGGATGGTGCCTCATAGAATCATTTAATATAAGTCCTCTGCTCAAGCGTATCAGCTACAATAAGTTGTCCAGAACCATACCCCTAGTTTACCTTTGAGCATCTTTGTAGATGGAGACTTCATTACCTCTCTGGGAGATCTGTTATATTTACTGACACTTTAAAAAATAAAAATTAAAATTAAAAATGAAAACTTACATTGTACTTGGTTGGAATGTCATCTGTTTTAACTTTGTTCCTTGCATCTTGTCCTGTCACTGGGCACTACTGAGAAAAGCCTTGTTCTTTCTTCTTCATTCCCTAATATATGTGATAGGACAAGGGGGAATGTTTTAAACTAAATCAGGACAGATTTAGGTTAGATATCAGAAAGAAGTTTTTCACTCAGAGGGTGGTGATGTACTGGAACAGGTTGCCCAGAGAGGTTGTGGATGCCCCATCCCTGAAGACATTCCAGGCAAGGCTGGATGTGGCTCTGGGCCACCTGGTCTAGTGGTTGGCGGCCCTGCCCATGGGCAGGGGGGTTGAAAGTAGATGATCTTTGAGGCCCTTTTCAATCCAGGCCATTCTATGTTTCTATGCTTCCATGTTGCATTGTGTTGCCTCAGGACTGGCCTCTGGGTTATTTCCGTACTGATCCCCATTTGGCCAGTTTTCAGTCTTTCCACTTTTCTAACCTGTACTTTCTTAGTTTGTCTATGAGGAAATTATGTAAGATCAAACTATAGGTTTTAGAGAAGTTGAGGTAAATAACACCAACTGCTCTCCTTTTATCCACTCAACTAATCAGCTAGTTGCAGAAGGTTGGTCAAACATAATTTCCCTTACTTAAATCCATACTAACTACTCCATTCTTGTCCTTTATGTATTTGGAAATGTTTTCCAGGAGGAATTTCTTCATTATCTTCCTCAAGTGAGGCTGAGCAACATGTGTTTCCCTTGGTCTTTCCTTTTGTCCTTCTCTCATTCTTCCGGTTGTCACAAACATCTCCCAGTAGCTTTGACTATTGAGAGATAATTGAGATAGGACTCAAAATCACATCATCTAGCTCCCCTCGGTCTCATGGACAGGTGTGTGGTCCAGCTTGTTTAAATGCTCACTAGTTGATTAGGGAGGGCAAATCTACCATGGAGGGTAAGTCTTCCTTGTTACAAACTTTCCCTCTAAGGAAGGGAATGTTCTTTATGTCCCACATACTTCAGCGATCCGTACTCTTTCCTTTTTGTTTATTTCTTAATCATTCCAATCCTAAATATGATAAAAAGTAAGTAATATTTAAAAATCTCAGTGGTAGAAGTCTTCAGATTTTTCTAGTAGTGTTTTTTATGCATACCATGTACAAGTGTAAAAATCTATAATATCCCATTTTTGTTTCAATTTCTCAGTGGATAAAATGATGCTACAACTTTGCATATGGCTGTCAAGAGCGATTCTCTGCAGTGATTTCAAAATTCTCCTCACTCTTCATAAATTCAGAATTGAATGTTGACTATGACTGTATTTTTTCCTGTTATTTTATGATCTGTAAACCAAACTCAAGAATGCATGATTCACATGATCCTCCTTGTCAAGTAATCTAGGTTTTGTCTGTGCAGCTGACTAGTTCTTGTTATTGTTTAGAATCTGTAAATGTTTAAAAGCTCATGAAAAGTCTGTATTTTTCGACCAGTAACCATTGTATTTATTTATTATCTTCCTGAACAATGAGGAAAGCTCTGAATATACTGCACCAAGAACAGATCTCCTTGGCACTCCAGAAGGAACATCACTCAAAAGTGATTTCTCATTTCTTTTTGTGTGGCTGCATGCAATGAGATAATGAATTTTCATCATGCTCATTCTCTAACAACTTGACAAATGGAATTAAGTAAAATGACAATGTAGTGTAGCAACAGCAACTTTATCAACTAAAATTTTACTTTCATAAAAAATTACCAAGTTTGAAAACAAAGTTGTTGCACGACAGTGAATCACTTCTTTGTAATTATTTGGATGAAAATATCAAAAGTAGCTTTTGCTCTGAACATTGCTTCTGTAATAATTGTGTTGCTATGCATATATATTATGCCGATTCTCCAACTATGTCTCCTCTATTTTGAAAGTAACATGTTTTTTATCTTAGTATGTAGAAATAAAGATGTATAACTTACGATGCAATCATTTTAATCAATTTCATAGCAGAATTTTGTAGCAATAAATCACTGTACAAAGTGTTTCAGTCCAAAAGATAATTTTTTTACTCATTCTCTTTCCTCATATGCCTGTGCAATTTCTCAACATGATTTCAGAAACTGCTTTCTTAAGTGTTCTTTAAAACCGAAGTAGAAGCACTCACAACTTCATATCACTTTCTCCCTTCGTCTCGAGGCTGCTGGTACCAATGAGACAGTATATCCCCTTTACATTCCCAGCTCTTCCCAGAACTCACCTGATCATGCTCCTGTTGTCTTTGCTGCCAGAGCTCACATCTCTATACAAACTGGCAAAGAGACAGTGACAATGGATGTTACCATAACTGAGGCAGTGTTTTCTATGAGAGCAGAAAAAAAAAAAAGGAAAAAACCTGCTCATGATTTTTCCTTTTTATGTGACTCTCAGGCTATACCCAGGCTTGGAATAACCTTAGGATACAAGATGTTAATAATTAAAGTGGTTGAAGCCTCTCTTTCTTAAAAGTAGAGTTTTAAATAACACTCAATAAAAAAATAAGATTCAAACAGTATGTGTGATAAGGTCATATTTGCATCTTTGTAAGGAAATAAATAAAAACACAATCTCTCCCTCTCACCAAGGAAACTTAGAAATTTTATCAATGGCTCTTTTAAAGGAAACAGGTGGTTTCTTAACTGATACGATTCAGTCCCTCCCTTAAGGTATGGACATGCTGAGTCCATTGGATTTCTAATAAAATAAAATACTACTAATAATAGAAGGCAATCATAATTTTTTTTCCTTGTTTCAAGTCACCTTCCAATTAAGTGCATAGGAAAATTAATAACTTTAACAAAAAAGAAAAAAAAAAAGAAAAAAGCAAAGAAAACAAAAAAAAAGAAAAAAACATCCCATCTAGGCAATAACTGCTTCTTGAAGAAGAGTGTGAAGATTTTGATCACATTCTGTTATAGACTGAATTATTTCTTATTCCAGCATTATAAAACAAATACTTGAACTATGAGAGCTACTTTTATACAAACTTTGCGGAATTAATTTTTAATTATTTTTAATTATATATGTGAGTTTGAACAAAAAACACAGAAGGTGGATTTCACCTCCATATCTTAAGTGGTGTGATTCAGCTGAAAAAATATGTATGTTAAGAACCATCTGAGATGAAATAAGGCAGCTGAGATGCCTGTAAATACTACATGGGATCTATAGGAAATCCATAGGACTATGGGTAAGGAACAGCAGGTCAGGTTAGATACCTTCAGATGCCTCACACATCACTGTCAACTTAAACAATTGACTGCAGTGCTAAATTTAAGAAATGTAATTCTAAACCCAACTGACTTTGTGGGATGAGGATGCTACTATCAGTTTGCGAGAGGTTCATTTACTAAATATCATAATTTAAACAACAACTGAAAATCAGTGGCAAAATCATAAATCAAGAACTGAGACTCTATTCTGCATCCAGCCTCTCGAGCAAAGTAGCATGACCAAGTACAGACATCATTTTGGAGCAGCTGATTGGAACACAGACTTTTTAAAATTGTCTAAAACATGTATCTAGTGCCACTGGAAACATGCTACAATGTCTGAGGCACACTTGACTGAAAATATGACAGAAGAGTTACATGGACAGAAAGGGATCGCACTGGATGCTTTCTGGAGATTTCAAATGGCAGTCCACGCTCATGTGAGCAATTTTATCAAGCCCTAAACACTGATGACTTGGCTGTCAACAGAAAAAAAAAAAAATCAAAAATATTTTAGAAGAGGGTGGACTGTCCATAGCAGTACTCTGTACTGAAGTACTCTGCCAAACTCTAAGAATTTCTGTCTTGAGTAATTTTTGAGACATAGTACTTGGTGTAGAGTAGATCAAGAAAAAAATCTTGAGACATATGTAGAAGTTAACTCATAAAGAGAATAAAAGGAAAACATTCAGAAAACATTTCACTTTTGCCAATGGTTTACAGGCTGGTTTGGCCTGGTTCCATGACGACTGGAGTGGGGAACCCATGGAGCTATACCCTGGGAAAGGGGAAATGGGAAAAAAGAAGAGGGAGAGGGGCCTAAAAACAAAACAGCGGCAATGATCTGAGTAGGAAAGCTAACTTACTATACAAGATATCAGAATGCAAAATAACACAATATAATACCATATAATTTGAATTGAAGATAATAAATCAAATAAAATGAGAAAGTGTCTGAGAACCGAAGGCCTTACACTAAATGCTGAAGGTGAGACGGCTAGGGAGCACCTACTGCTGGGTCAATCCAAAAGGGAAAGAGCTTGTGTCTCAAGACACACAGTTTTAATCTTTCCCTCTGAGTGAATACGTACCCCTCTGGGGTACATAGTTCTTCTTCTCTGAGACAGATGTACCCAGAGCTATTGATGAGGCATGGAGCTGGAGCATTAACTCTTTAATTCCCAGTGCATTACATGATGTTATGATGTGAAATACCAGTAACAAAAATCATAAAACCATGACAACTTTCTAGAAAAAACAATGGGGGTCAGTCAAAGAGAAGATTCAAAAATATACATTTTTGAAATTTTTTCATTCTTAAACAATCGAATTTTAATTAAATGAGGCAAAGGAAACTAAAGAAAGCTGTATTACTGAAAGAAGAGAAGAGGGAAGAGGGTGGTGAGGTGCTGGAATAGGCTGCCCAGAGAAGTTGTAAGAGCCCTTTCCCTGGATGTGTTTAAGGACAGGGTGTTTGGGGCCCAAAGCAATGTGATCTCGTACTTGATCTGGCGGTTGTCAGCCCTGCCTTCAACAAGGGAGTTGGAACCTGAAGAAGCTTGTGGTACCTTCCAACAAGACATTCTGTGATTCTATGAAATGCTTTACAAAGCAAATAGTAACAAATAATATGGCTTTAATTAAATAAAGAAAAGATAGAAATATTGAAATAGTACAATATGTTCAAGACCAAAGGATGTTGAAATTCTGAGAGGTTAATTGAGAAATAAATGATAGGGATCTAAAATAACAATGACAACAGAAACAGTAGGTCAGATTAAATCTTTAAAAATTAACACAAAATATAGCTGGATTGTCAATACAGAATTAATGTGAATTTGGCATTAAATAGTCATGTTAAAAATATGAGGTAAAACTCATTTGTTTCTATTTATATGCTGTATTGTAACACCAGTAAAAAAAATATTCTGGTTACTAGTTTCCCTATAGTCATGTGAATTTGGAAACATTCTGTGAAAAACGAATTTCTCCAGAGGAAAATCAACCAAATACTATGATGATTGCCAAGGCACACAGCTAAACTTTTATTTGCAATTATGGCAATACAGAATTCCAATTTGAAATTTTAAGAGCCTTTCAACTAGAAATAAAATAAATATGAGTGTTAAAATCAAGAATATAATTAAAAGCATTAAAAACTCAAGAATGAAATACATAGAAACTGATCCAAAGTAAGTTTTCTACACCTTGTTTTGTAAAACTAGTTATTAAAAACATTCTCATCTGATTTCAACGGAATATTTTTCCTTTTCTGAGTTTCCACTGAGGAAATAAACATCTTGGTTTATAAGAAAACGACAAGCTCACAATTTGTAACTGTGTGTAGTTACTAAAAATGAATGAATAAATTAATTCATTGCTAAATTAAAAATTGTTTTGTATCATCTCCCAGAGCAAAGAAAAGGAGGAATGCAGTGGCTGAAGATACTGAGAATTAAGTGTTTCAGAAAAATCTGAAGTAGCAGTATCTGAAAAGAACTGTAAGTACCTAATTTGTCCTACAATTCACTCAGAATTAATTATTTGTTTCTGTAAAGTGCATGTTAGAAAAGCAACTACCTGTTGAGGTAAAGTACTTATTGTACTGTGCAAACAAGTGGATTGCAATCTGTATGAATATTTCTATACGGGTAAGCATGTGAGGATAAAGAGTGCATGAGTATATAACATGAAACATAGAACTAAATATAGTATTAAGCGTGGATATTTAGTGTAATATGGAGCATCATATTCACACTTGTAGGCTATTGGTAGGTAATATTTCTCAAAAGTAAGACAGGTTGTTGTTCTGCTTGTAGGATTTAAAACCAATCTAACTGTGTAAGACAGTGTCCAACCTACCAGCACACAGTGCAGGAATTACAGAGTTGAAGAATGTGTGGCATGGTGACTACTTTGCTTCTGATGAATCTGTAGGCAAAGCAAAATTTTTGTAAAAGTTAAAGCATTACTTAGTTTGTGTTGACTTCTCAGAGAAGTGTGTAAGGGTTTTTACTTTTCCCTTCTGGAATGCTCATACATTTTACAATAGTCTGTGACAGCAAAACAAAAATATTCTTCTTTTAATTGAAAAATATTCAGCGGATGTAACAACGTTTGAAAAAGTCTCTTTTACAAGATGTGTAATTAACATTTTGCCACATCTAAAAACATATTCTGGTAAATAATGTGTATAAAGCTAGACAATTATTATGTTTCTTTTTATTATGTTGAACTAGATTTTGTCTTAATCCCTATTGAGTCCTAAACTACAGAAAAATCTTCTAAATCATCATAGACCAATCTTTTCAACTCTCAGCCTCTTTATTTTAGTAATGGGATAATTAAACCTTCAAACTATCCCTTTCTTAGCTCTGCCTTTCCTCTTTATGCAGCTGATTAAAAATCTACTGATTTCTTAGAGGAAGTGGTTCACAACATTTAGGAAGTGGGTAGGAGTTTCTTTCACCTACAGTCAGGTTAAATATACAGGGAACATCTTTCCTATATCCTTTATATCCTTCACATTTATGTGCTCACGAGAACATACTCTGAGATCTCACAATAAAAAAAAATTAGGTTTAACAATTAGGGTTAGAAGGCCATGTCTGTAAATGTGTAGATTTGTGTGTATGCGCCTTTTACATGTTCAGAATCCATGAATGAATTATTAGATCTTAAATGTATTTTTATATTATTTTCACCATTTCTTGTACATTTAAGAGACTCAATAGCTCCTTCCTTTAAACTATAAGTGAAGTGTAAACATAGAAAATCATCAGATGAATAAGTTACTTAATAATTAAAAAAATAAAGAAGAAATTCCAACAGAACCAGTAAGCATTAGATGGCAAACCATTCAACTGAAGTAAACGTTCCTTTACAGTTATCAAATATCAGCAGCAGTATTAGTTATTGAATCCTATTCATTTACATGGCAGTGAAGCCTAGGATATTCCAAATTGAGAGGGACACATGAGGACCATCAAGTTCAAAAAAATAAATAAATAAAAGAGAGTAAAAAAATCTACAGCATAGTATGTAGTAAAATTTCCCATGTTTGGGGAAATAAGAGTCAGCATACATGGAGTGCAAGGGGTGAGCCTTGCCCTGGGAAAACCACCTGTCTGATCACAGAATCACAGAATCGTGGCATCTGGAAGAGATATCTGGAGATCATCTAGAACCACCTCCTCTCCCACAGCTAAAGTAGGCTCTCTAGAATGGGCTGCATAAAGAAACATCCAGCTGGGTTTCGAATATCTTCAGAAAAGGAGACTTCACAACCTGTTTGGGCAGCTTGCTCCAGCTCTCCTTGCACTCAAATAAACTTCTCATATTCAGATGGAGCTTCCTGTGTTACAGTTTCTGCTCGTTGACCCTTTTTCTGTTACTGGGCACCACCAAAAAAAGCCTGGCTCCATCCTCTTTGATACCTGCCCTTTACATAGTTTTGCGCATTGATAAGTTCCCCTCTCAGTGTTCTCCAGGCTGAACCGTCTCAGGTTTCTCAGCATTTCCTCAAACAAAAGATGTTTCAGGTCCGTAATCATCTTTGCGGCCCTCCACTGCACTCTTACTCTTACTGTGTTGTTTACACTGCAGAGCCCAGAACTGTACACATACTCTAGACGTAGCCTCACCAAGGCAGAGTAGAGGGAAAGGACCAGCACCCTTGATCTGCTGGCCACAGTCTTTTTAATACACTCCAGTATACCATTGGCCTTCTTGGCTACAAAAGCACAATGGTGGCTGATGGCCAACCTGTCATCCAGCATAACACCCAGGTCCTTCTCTGTACAGCTCAGAGTATGATCAGCCCCACTATTGACACCTGGGAGCACTTCTAGCTATAAGCCTCCAACTAGACTATGTGCCATTTATCACAACTCCTCTGTTCATAGTGTCACCCCTTTCTAGATAAGTAAAGTTCAAATGCTTTGGAACAGCAGTCACTGTAATACGAAGCGCGCCGTCATCAATATCCATTCATTTCAGAAAATATATTCATAGCTATCCAGTCCCAAGCCAGCCCATTCACTTCAGCTTATAGTGCGTGCACTGTGTTTGCATTTTAACTTATACCATTAACATTACTCCCATCGTCTTCAAACTTAAAATTTTTAGGATATAGAAATACTAATTGAAGAATCATTATGTCATAATTACACTACAAAAACATATACTCACACATACATATATATATGCTTACATGGAGAAATCTTAGTATTGAATTTGTCTCATGGAAAGCAACAGTTACCCACCAATTCAATATGTGAAGCAAAAATGATTATATTTCTGTCAAACAATTAACAGTAGGAATACAGAATGGAATTCATCGTACTTAGCTCTAGGCATACAAGTGCAATATACTTGGCACTCTCCTTCTACATCAAAGAAGGACAGATGTTTCCAGAAGGGCACTCAGAACATTCTGGAATAGTCTTCTAACAGAAGGAAAAATCTGACAGATTTGTCTGGGAAATAGGAAATAATCATATGACATTCTACTGTCCTACCTCAAATATATTTTTTATTTCATGATGTATTTTTTATCTTCCTTCTGATAAGCAAACACCAACTCTTTTAATCACTAAATTTAGTTGTTCAAATGCAATCCTCCAAAAAGAAAAAAGAAAGAAAAATATATTACTCCTAAACTTCACTCTTTCTTCTAAATTTTCCAGAGAAAAGTGTAACAGTTAGTGTGTTTAAAAATGCTACAGTGAATACTGGTTTATTTATACAAGGTGGACTTGCTCACAATTTCTTGTAATAATAAGATACAAATCTTGATTGAAATATCTTAGGTTGTAAGTCAAAATCTAAATGCATACAAATTCATCATATAAAGATGATAAAAACAACCCACAGATTTATCTTAAACAAGGTAATATACTCCTATATCCAAGACAGCTATCTTTAGGAGATGGAAAACTCAGTAGATGTCACATACTCTAAGCTATTAGAATATTTTGAAACTGACCTAGATCTACAGTATATTTATATTATTGCTTCTGATTGCTTGAGCATATATTCTCACAAATGATGTATAGACGTGTAAGAGACAGTCTACTCCTTTATCTCAGAGCTTGTTTTTGGACAACTTCAGTAGACAGACAAGTCCATGAAATCTTTTTTCTGAAGACTTGCAGGTCAAGGGCAATGAGAGATAAGCAGCTGTCAGAGATAAGCCGCTGCTAAATGGTTGATGAGCAGAGCAGACTTTTGTGGGTACATCTCAAGGGAGATAACCATCCAGAGAACCTGCATGCTCACAGGTGCTGCACGGGACTTTAAGTGCCCAGGAATACTGCTCTGGCAGAGGGAGAGTATAAAAAAAGGCACCTACAACCACAGGGGGTGTGCCCAATATTGGACGTCTCAGGTCATGATACTCACCTGCTGCCTGATTCTCCTGGGCCTGCTACCCGAGACCTGCTTGTTTCTCCTGAATCTGCTGTCAGTTTCCTACTGCTTACCTGCTTTCTGCCTAAGACTGGCCATTTTGCCATCTCCCCCTGTGTCCTTAATCCTGCATCAGGCTCTGAAAGGCACACAAAGGACACCTCTGCATTCTTAGAGGTGGTTGTCCCCACTTTACATAATTCTTGCTCTTCTCCTATCAGCACAGGATTTCATGAACCACTGAAACCCAGGTCTTCCTGCGGATAAAAAACTACACACTCACATTGCCTATCTGCATATTTTCCTTCCTAAATTTTGGAGGCATTTCTGCTAGTCTCTTAGGGCTATTGTCCTTCCAGTGTACGTTTACTTGTGTTACAGGCTGGACTTAGTTTATGTCTTCAGCTACTTCATTTGTGCTTGTGGTAAACAATAGAATCTGGAAGAAGAGACAAGTTGATGTCACTCTGCAGAGACTGTAAAGTTCTTCACAGAACTCTCAGACATAATCTGCCACAGGGAAGATGAGATGTGTAAACAGCTCAAACTTAGTTAATGTATTTGGCCAGAACTGTGCAGTGCAAGCAGCAGTACACTCTCCGGTGCACTCACTCAGCTACAGTGAAAATGCAGAAAGTTAGACCGGTTTTATGATCCTGAGAGGAATTTATCTTTGTAGTTCACTTTGTGTTCAACAGCATTTTAAGTTACATGACTGTTGTGTCAAGAGTAATATATTTCAGAAATTCTCAGTAATAAGTTTGGTTTCATTCTGGAAACATAAAATAAATAAAAATAAAATACTAAGGTAATGCAGGAGTAGATAGAACTGCAAACCTACTGGCTTCCTGTTTTATAGTTTCCTGGGACTTTTTCACTTTTGAGCAGTCAGACTGTTCAAACTTTTTCATATTTAATTTTAGTGTAGTTGAGCAGCTGTCACCCTGTGTAGTTATTTTATAACCAGCATTTGCTGTCTATATCTACGTATGTTTAGCTAGTAAATACCTGTTATGTTTCAACTTCAGTTTTCTTCTTTCAGTGTGAGGACATTTTCATTATCAAAGAAATATAAAACAACAGAATCTTGTTATCTATATGTACATCAGGCATGTGTAATTTTCCATAACCATAAATAAGAGCTTGAATAACCTTGATCTTCTATTCTGTCATATTGTTTTTAAGCTGATGTAACACCATTGACATCAATGGACTTACCCCAGTATGAAATTGGTGTAATGGAGTGGAAAATCATTGCCGAAATCTCTAAGGGGATATTCAAAGTTCCCTTTACTGTAAGCTGTGTATTAGACTGGAAGATCCACAGTTTGTATTTCCATGTTTTGATGTGTATATCAAATGATAAATAACAGTAAAACATTCCAAATGGGATGCTATTCATAACCTTTTTTAATTAAGCATGAAATATTTCATTTTGAAATTGTCATTTTTACTGTATGTTTAAGTATATACTCAATGTCACAATTAATTTTGACTTTGGAGTAAAATATGATGTGAAGCAATTTAGTTTGATACTATACAGTACCAGAGTCAACAAAATTTGTTGAGATTTCAATGAAATGGGTTTTTTTCATCAACTGAATAATATATGAAAAAGAAACTCAATTTGTGACCATCTTTTATAAAGCTACTTAGCAAAAGAGATGAAACTTTCATAAACCTGAGTGTTTATTAGTCATACTTAACTCCTAAATCAGTAATTGTATGCAGTTCTTTGTATTTTTCTTTTTTTTTTTTTTTTGTATTTTTTTTTTATTTTTTTTTTTTTTTAAATATTGTAATTTTCCTGAGAGAAGTCAGATTAAACTGTTTTACTGATTTTCCTTCCCTAATTTAGAGATCAACATGTGAATATCAATTTGAAAATAAGGATAACAAGTACCTATTCAGCTTCATACTCTATTTGCCATGAAATTCTCTTACAAAATGATGAAGATATGATCCACAAAGCACATTTATTTTACTTTTTTTAAAAACAGAGAGGGATATACATGACTTTATTTTTCTTTAATCTCTGCCAAAAGAATCTAGTTTTCAAAGCAAAAATTATAATTGAGTGGAATTGTATTGGTGGGAAGTGTTGATAACAATGTGGTTTTTTGCCACCTTGTGAAATTTCATTACAGTTAGGAAGAACTTTGTCAAATCAGTTGTATATCATTTATTTTTTTCTTCCATTGCTTCATATTGAAAAAAAAGCAAGATCCTGTTTTTTTGGCTATCAGTGAATAAAACATTTCCTGAAAACTGTAACTTCCTTAAGGCAGTCTTTTGTACCTTTCTATCTGTTGTGGTTTTTTTATTATTTTTTTCCTGTCAGCAGTCATTCTCACACAGAATATTCAGTTGATCACTTTAAAAAAATATTATTGAAAAAAAAAATTATATCTGTACTTCATCGCTTTTACATGGCATCCTTTGAACTGTTAGTGAGAACGTTCCCTGATAAAAAAAAAGTAAGTTGTAGTTAAAATAGATGACATGAAATAAAAAATCCTGTATTATTTCCTTGTGTAAAATGCCGTAATAGAAATGTAAATCTGAAACTGTTCCACAGACAGCAATAGTTGTTCTATGGACATTTTTCACTTGACATGAGGTACCTTGCATGTTTTAATTATGAAAAGTTGAATCCCCAGTTCACTATGCTTTGCTATTTTCCCCTGGTAAATGTTCTATTACATCAGAATTATCCATTCATTTGTAGTAATACCTGTTTTGTGGAGGGGAGGAGAGTCTGGATGTAATGGGCAAGGCAGCAAAATTTGCTTTCTCAGCACCACAAAGCATTCAGGAAGAGTTTCTGGCGAAGCTTCACAGAGAATTATAGCAAAATACTACTTCTTTGCCAACTATTTTCATGGATGTACCTTTACTGAATTTGATTTTAGATAGTATTTATGGACAATATTCAAACTGGGTGCTTTTCATTCTTCTGGCTTACTTCAAGAACAAGCCAAAGTCAGATTTCAACAGATTCTAATCCTCTGTATGAATTGTATTGATCAGGGATCGCCCTATTCCTTATCTGTGCATCTGAATACCTCTATAATTTCAGCTGGCATTTTGGCTACCTAGAGATTTAGGCCTAATAAATTATTTCAATTTAGTTTTGTTTTTGATTTTGATTAAGGAGAAATTGAAAAGAAAGGTTTGTTTCCTCTAGATACATTCTTTACTTTATCTCACATTCCTTTAATTTTATTTATTTCTTCATTAATCATTATCTAATGACCATTTTATTTTGTTAATAGCTACACAAACACTTTTTAATTAAAATGATGTGTGTAGTAGTTTCTCACTTTTCACTTTCCATAACTGCCATTAAATGCATCTATTCGTAAGTCCTTATGTAAAATTACTTTTAAAACTATGGTCTGCATAAAATAATGGTAATTAGTGTCAAATACTTCTTGAAAAAAGTCAGGGATAAGAAGATTTTGAAGTGATATCTGCATACTTGCTAGAACAATGTATGTCTAGCACTCCCTTGGAATATTGATGTACATTTACTCTGCTAGCTGGATCCTTAATTTGTTGATTTCAATTTGTTTTAATGATTCTAAGAAAAGTATTTCAAGCAATTCCCTGTTGCTTGGCTAAGACAAACTCTGAATTCTTCTGAACTGTTCAACAGGTGAAGGACAGTGAAATAATAGATCTGATTTTCTTCCAGTAAATTTTAGACTGTGTGATAGCCTAACCCTCTATACATCTGAGATTTAAATACACAATGTCTTCTTAAAATAAGATAGCCAAGCTGGGGAGAATGTTTTTGTGACTTGGTTGTTTCTCAGTACCCACTAGCTGGCAGTCATTCTGCACCCTTACAGTCACAGACATTTTTCACTTGAGTGTTCTCTAGTTCAGCAAAGACTAAGTTGTATTTGTGCAAATTTCTTAAGAAAACAATTTAAACTACCCTGCGGCATACTGGAGAGTTCTCTCACATCATGATACTAGCCAAAGCACACATGGAACTACCCCCAGCAACAAACTGGCAACATGCACGCAGGGATGCAAAATTTTTTTCAAGTATTCTATCCTGTTTTACGCTGTCCAGACCTTGCTTTAATGTTAGTCAGCTTTCTTATATAGCTTAATCTTAATTCTAGAATTACTGATCAATACTGTACCACATAAAAACTAAGCGATTTCAGATGCACTACTTGCAAATATGGACATATATTTCTGCAGCTGAGTAAAAGCTGACATAACTAAGCTTTAACAGATGTCATGAATTTCAAGATGCTGGGCATAATTTTTGCTTTGCACTGGAATGTTACTGAAATAAAAGGTAGTAAAACTAAAAATAGATCTATCCTTATAATCTCATAATATTTAGCAAAATGTTCTTTTTTTACATTGCTATGTTTCTGATAATGAAATTTCTTTAAGTATTATTGGAACTTATTTTCCACATCTATAAGGTGTAAGTTAAAAAAAATCAATAACTTCTGAAGCTATCATTAGCCAATCATAAATGAATGCATTTCTAAAGCAGCTGATTCAGTCATATTTTTTGAGGATTTTGTGATATTGAAAAAGTATCATAACGGAGAAAAAAGCACAGTAACTGACAGAGGTCACAGTTACATTAAAAGGAATTGAAAAATGGAAGAATATAAGAAAGAAAGAGCCACATGCAATCATGGAGGAGACAGATACATCAGTGCAAAGTTGTCACAGTTCAGCTTGGGATCAAGCTGGCTGCACGAATCATCATAAATATCTGACATGTTGAGGTTAAAGAAAGTATGTGAGTATTACAGTGACTTGGTATTAGAACAAGTCTGAGTGCATAGATTTGATGAATTCTCCTGGGCTTCTGTACTTAACTGCTAATTATTAACAGTTTTTGTTCTTGTTGTTTGTTTTGTTTTCTAATTTACACTGGAGAAGTATGAAATTCTTTCATCCAAAGTTTTTGTTTTAGTGGAATTTAGAAGGGATGGATCATTTTAAGGAGGATTTCGATTCAATATTGTGACTAAATATTATAATAAACGGGTCACACCAGAAGTAATGCCTCCTATTTATTTACATGGAATCTACAACTGATACAAGGTACATAATAACACTATTTGATAGAGCAAATTTTCATTTACAAAGCACTATTTTTTTTACCATAATCACCACCATTAGCTATACTTTTTTTTTTTTTTTTTTTTGCAAGCAATGAACATGGGATTGCATGCCACAGTTGTAAAATCTACATGATCAGCCAGACCATGGCTTCTCTTTAACATTGCTGTTGCCATTGCTGGACTGCACCAGCCACAGCCTCACTCTGCTCACATCTACTGTTTGGTCTCCATAAACATTCAGCAATTGCTGACAAATAGTAATTTTTACTCGTGGTGAAATTTAGTGACACACATCTGCTTTGTACAGGCTTCTATGTCAGACACCATTTTGTCACATTACCCCTCTGCTGACATCTGTCTCATGGCAACAAAATGGAATGGAATATTGTTGTGAAGTTTCAGCTTCTACTACTATACCATCAACATCTGCCTCAGACATCATGGGCCAAGACAAAATAGGAGGCATTACTTTTGGAGCAGCTGTTGTATATAATCTATCAATGGGTGATTGGAATTATCTTGAAAGATTTCAAATTAACACATTTTGCATATGAAAATTTTTAATCTAGAAATCTGTGAATATTTTTATAGTGTGATAATAGTATGAACATGCATAAAAAATGAATAAAACAATTGCAAATATTTCCTCTGCAAATGTAAGATAGTGTAATGTCAACAAAGATACTATTACATTACAGCTCTGTAAATCTTGATTTATCTGAAATGTGAAGTTCTAACAGTGGAAAGAAATGCTTTAATATACAGTATGGAGGCTTTTCCTACTGTTTCTGCCCATTTGTAAACTACAGAAATTGTTTAAGGTTATAAATGTCTTTATTGAAATTATTATTTCAGCCTAATTTATTTTAACAAGAATTGTAATGTATTCTGCCCTTTGATCTCTTAGCTTGAAACACTGCCTGTTGTTCCATTATTCCACCATCCATTTGCAGATAACAATACATCAGAACCTTTTTCTTGCTGCAGAAACAATGCCCTTTATTTGAGAAAGGACATTGTTTTGACAGATAAAGTAGGCATTTGATAAATTGGCACAGGTTCTGAATTATTTTGAGGGGAATGTGTGCTACATCTGTCTGCTGATTTTCCACTGAAGCAGTGCTTAACTTTCTTGTCTGTTTGTGATTTATTGAGCTGCAGAAAAGGTTAGGAAAATTTCATGGCTCTTCTCTTATAATTTGTAAGGGAATCAAGAAGCATTTGTTACTGTTTATGACACTCAAAAGACAAAATTACCCCCAAACATTTATCCACAACAAAGACTGTAGTGACAACAACAACAAAAGTAAACAAAATAATGATGTTCTAAATTATTAATAATACAAATGCAACACAGAATTTCAACTGTTGAAATGCATGGAATGTTAATAAAGATTTGAGTGTGTATTTAGGAAAAAAAATAAATTAATTTTAGAGTGGCCAGTATTAATAAAATTATAATAAGGAATCTTATCATGTACATGTTTCCAACATGATTTCAAAGGTTAACAGTATTTGTCAATAATTTATTTCAAGCTATTGCAAAATTTTGGCAGCAAAGAAATCTGTTGTGCAGAGATTTATGTTACTCAGCATTCAGGTCTCAGTTTAGTTGCTGAAACAGCAATTGTTCAGCTGTTTGACACATTCTTGGGTATCCCGTCTGACTTGTAACTACTGGAAACATGCAGATTTCCCATATATTCTGTGCCATTATATCTTATATAGGGTTAGCTCCAGTAAATCATGACAAGAGATACATACAGGTGGCAATGTTAAAGTGAGTATAAGGATAGAATCCAGTTTGAGAGTGTTCTCCAAGTTTATCATAGAATGACTTGGTTTTGATTATTCAGTTCCAACACTCCTGCCATGGGCTGAGTTGCAAAACACTAAATCAGTCATTAGATCAGGTCGCCCAGGTCCCCATCCAAACTTGCCTTGAACACCTGCAGAGATGGGGCATCTACAAATATGGACAGACTGTACTAAATCCCCATCCTCTGAGTAAATAACTTCCCACTGAAGTCTAATCTAAAATTCCTCTCTTGAAGTTTAAAATCATTGCTCCTTGTCCCATCAGAATCAGTGTGTGTAAAAAGTCAGTCTCTCTCCTGTCTGTAAATTTCTTTTAAGCACTGGAAGGACGCAAGGAGGTCTCTCCAGAGCCTTCCCTTCTCATGGCTGAACAAGCCCAGCTGCCTCAGTCTGTCTTCGAATGACAGGTGCTCCAGCCTTCCAGCATTCCAGCATCTTTGTGGCCCTCCTCTTGACCCATTACAGAAGCTCGATATCATTCTTTTGCTGGGGACCCCAAACCTGGATGTAGAGCTACAGATGGAGTCTCACAAGGGCAGAATAGAGAGGAACAGTCATCTCCCTTGCTCTGCTGAGCACCCTTTTTGATGCAGCCCAGGAAACAGTTGGCTTTCTGGGCTGCAAGAGCACATTGATGGCTCTTGTGCAGTCTCTTATCCACTGGAGGGCTTGAGTCTCCTTCTCTGCAGGACGGCTTTCAAAGAGTTCGTCTCCCAGCCTGTACACATATCTGGGATTGCTATGATTAAAAAGCAACACTTTCTATTTGGCCTCGTTTAACCTCATTATGTTTCCACGGGTCCACTTTCCAAGCTTGTCCAGGTGCTTCTGCATGACATCTCTTCCTTCCATATCAACTTCATTACTCAGCTTGGTGCCATCTGCATACTTGCTGAGAGTGCAGTCAATCCCTTTGCCTTGGTCATTGATAAAGATGTCAAAGAACACTGGTACCAAGATGGATCCCTTGGGACACCACTTGTCATTGGCCACCACTCGGATATAGAGCCGTTGACAACAACATTCTGGTAGAAACCATCTAACCAATTATTTGTCCATCATACAGTCCACTCTTCGAATCCATATCTCTCCAATTAAGGGATAATGATGTGGTGTGGGACCATGTCAGAGGCCTTGCAGATGTCCTGATAGCTGGCATCAATTGTCCTTCCTTTGCTCACAGTGTCACTCCATTGTAGAAGGCAACCAGATTGGTAAGGCAAGATTTGCCCCTGCAGAAGTCATGCTGGCTTTCTCAGATCACCACTTCATCTCACATGTACCTTGACATAGCTTCCAGGAAGATCAGTTCCATGATCTTCCCAGGCACATAAGTGAGGATTACTAGCCTGTAATTTGCTGGGTTTTCCTTTCTCTCTGTCTTAAAAAAAGGATTGATGTTTCCCTTTTTCCGGTCACTAGAGACTTGGTCTGTCACCCATGACTTTCAAAATACAATAGAAAGTGGCTTGGCAACCACATCAGACAGCTCCTTTATGACCACGGGATGCATGTCTTCCCACCTCATAGACATCTATACATTCCATCTCATTAAGCAGTCTCAGACTTAATCTCTCTCATAGTAGGATGGATTTTATTCCCCCATCCAAAATTTAAGATCCTGACTGCCACTGAAGACTGAGGCAAAGAACTTGAATACCTTTTACTTCTCCGTGTTCACTGTATCCTGATCTCCCTTCTCATTTTCCAGAGACTTTCTTGGTCTCTCTCTTTCACTCACAGTATCCATAGAATCCCTTCCTGTTATTTTTCTTAACTGTCATCTGTTTCAGTTCTTTTGAGTTTGCATTCCTGATTTCATCTCTGCATGTCTGGATGGCATCCCTACATTCTCCCCAGGCCACACATCCCTGCTTCCAGTTTAACCAGCAGGTCCTTGTTCAGACATGCTTCATTTCTTATACTGGGGGCAGAGTGGTCTTTTGCTCTCAGAAAGGCTTACTTAAAGAGCTGCCATATCTGTTCTACTCTTCTATCACTAATTATGGCCTCCCAGATGACCTCATTCAGTATCCTAAAGCAGCCAAAAGTTCCCTCTGTCAAAATTAAGACTCCTTGCAATGCTCTTAGCAACACCCATATTCCTCAAGATCACTGACTCAACCAGGGAGTGGACACTACCTCCTAGACTGTCTCTTATCTTAACATCTTTAATGAGCTCTTCTGTACTGGTGAGTACCAAGTATAGTAATGCTTCTCCTTTAACCAGTTTATCTACTACCTGGACAAGAAATTTATCCTTGACATAATACAGGAGTCTCCTTGATTACTTCCAGTGCCCTTTGTTGCCTTCTTAGCAGATATTTGGGTTGTTGAAATCTCCAACAGAATGAGAACTTGCAAGTACAATGCTTCTTGAAGTTGAAATGAGAAGGTCGCATTTGCAGGATCCCCTTCATCAGGCAGCCTGTAGTAATTCTGACCACCATATGTCTTTTGTTGGTCTGGCCCGATTTTTACCCACAAGTTATTGACCTGGTTCTGGCTGTTTCTCAGAGTCAGCTCTTCACAATCTATCCACTTCTTAACACAGAGAGTAACTCCCTCACCCCTCCTGTCCTTCCTGCCCTGCTTATGTCTTCCAAAAAGCTTGTAGCCCTGAATTGTTGTGTTCCAATTATGCAGTCCATTCCACCATTAGGTCCATGCTTTCCACTTACACTGTGGCTTCCAACTCCTCCTTCTTATTTCCCTTCTTAACAATAAGTATTAGACATATACATAATATACTGAAGTGATAAGATACCTATGTTGTCTTCACAAACCATATTCCTTCTGTTCATTGTCCTATTGACATTTGGCCTTCAAAAGTTAGATCTCCTTAGAATCATAGGAGACCCCAAACTGGAAGAAGCTCTGATGGATCATAGAATCCAACTCTTGGCTCCACAGAGAGCTACCTAAAAATTCAACTGTGTATTTAAAAGCAGTGTCCAAACATTTCTTAAACTTCTTCAGGCTTGGTGTATGATCATTTCGTTGGCAAGCCTTGTTTGCATTCTTCTACCATCAGAGTACAGCAGTTGATGTGACTAACATTTAAAAATTCGAACATCATTATCTGGATGATATAAATTTATTTTGATGAAACAATAAATTCATCAGACTAGTTGAATTATTCATTATCCAGAGTTTCCAGAACTTTCCAAGTACATAAAACTAACGGATATTCTAAATTCTTGGTTGAAAGATGTGACATATTTTGCTTAGCTTTACTAACTGTATCTAAACCAGCTAGCTTAAGCGAATATTACTTTTTAGTTTAGTTACTGGAAACAAATTAATACTTCTAAAGTACAAACCAGAACAAAACTCATACAGAACATCAAAGATATACTAGTGTCTGCAAATGCCTGTTTTTCCTCATGAACCATTAGGACAGTCTCAAATTTATTAGTTACTTATTTCAGTGTAGACAAATAACTTCTACATATCTGAAAGAACTCAAACATACATGGCATTTAATTTACTTCCAATTCAAAATATCTATCTGAAGCTTTGTACTCAGTTTTTTTAATCTCAGATTTAAGGAAGAAGTCAGAAAAAAAGGGAAAGCAAGCATCAGCCATCAGGCATTGTTGGTGAAGACCACACATGGTTTTCTGAGTTTTTTATCATCCATAGGGATAAGTTCATAAGAGAGTGAAAATTTTGAGAAAAAGTTTGGGTGGTATACACAGTTGACAAAACAAAAGCACAGGCCTTCTATATTTAATAAAAGAGCCTCATTTCCCAATTCTTTTTAAAAGAGTAAACTTTTTTCTTCCATAAGGAATCATAAATGAAACAAACTGTTGTATTAAAATTCCCACTGAATGCTTTGGTTGTTTGCTTCTTTGGCTGTTTTTCTACAGAAAGGATTAATACAGCCATATTTCGTACAGGAAAATTTACATGGATTTGTGTACACTAGTGGATATAAATTCAGCAGTTATTGTCATACAGGGATATGGTTTTGCTATGAATTCATTTTCCCATTTTAAAATTATTGTGAACAAATGGAAATGTCACATGATGTACCCCACAGATTTAAAATGCATGATTCTATGGAAAGTACTTATCCAATTTAATTATAAATTATTTAATTATTGTTTGACATTAAAAATTGAATATATTCATTTCCCATTGATGACATCTGTTACGGAACAGATAAGATATATTGGCAAACAAGACTACACAGCAACAAAAAGATATTTCTAAAGTTTCACAATATCCAACTTCCAACAAGCAACCAAAATGTCCTGCTTAATAATGAGAAGGTTCATTTTTAAATAATACTATTTTTTTTCCAATAAGCAGTTGTGCAATAAGCAATAGTCTGTTCCAATAATTTATTTATTTATTTCTATTTTTGTGGAATTAGAGTATTTTGTTTTGCAGCATACTGGCACATATTTATGTATAATATGAGATGGAGAGTTACACCGACAATGAAAAAAAAAAAAAAAGGCGAGTTTGAGAAACATAAGTATTTTTGCCAATGAAAAAAATGTTTGGAAATACTTTGCTCTTTAAATTAAATGAAAAGAATATGATTTCATATTAATCTCTTATGAAATAAGAGAAATGAACTACTGCAAAGATTTTTCAAATCAAAAGAAAACTTCTCTATCTTGAATAATCCAAGTAGGTTGCCAAGGTGTTCTGAAGTTGTGGGTGCAATAATAATAAGCAGCATGTATTGTGTTCTGAAGCCAAGAAATATAAACTAGAGAACAAAATTTTGTTTTAAAATGTACTGCACTCAAAATATGGATAGTCATAACAATATGTGCATAAAAATTTATTTAAAGAAAGCTCTAGGTAACAGGCTTCCATTCCTCCTTCTTCCATTTCTTCAAACCTTCCTTTTAAGGTTTGAAGTGACAATCATGAAAAAATGTTAGAGCAAGAGAGAAAGAAGGAAGCATTTTTTCCAGACTAATGTAGCCTTTGCTGTGGATCAAATTCTGCATATGAACATGATTAAGAAACATTAATCACTCACTCTCTTAAGGTAAATATTTCGTTTACCATTGGTGCAACATAGTAATCTGCCTTTGAAAGTAAACAGAAGGTTTTTGGAAGTGAACTACAGTCATAAAAATCATTACATTTACTTCTTGGTATTTATACTTGTGGAAATAGCATATTAAAAGGGAGAAATTTACTAATCTTTCAGCATCCTCTAAGAAAAGAAAGATAAATTTGTTTGGGTTTTGGACAATCCTAAAAGTAACAGATGAGATGCTAATATGTGTACCGTGTTGGCAGAAAAATGGCAGATAATGCCATATGTATGAAAAACAAGAGCACTGCCACCACCAACAAAGAATCATTAAACCTTATTTTCATTCTTCAGCTATCCCTGTGCACAGTCTAATATATCAAAATAGTTCATAAAGCATAATAGCAAAATTTATTTTGGAAATATTCATGCTACTCCACTGTAGTAGAGTTGAAAATGGCTAAGTCACAGGTGCCTTTTTCTATTGTTTGCAACTTGTCATATTAACACCTGCACAGACATTCTGCACGTTCGCATTTCTCTTCTCTCTAAGTCTTCCAAATGTTTTACTGACAGTGGAGGTCAAATCCTGTTTTTAATTTCAGTAATCTCTGTGTTTAATGTACCACCAAGTAGTATTGAGGTGACTTATTTATTGTTTAAAATACTTATTGTCCTTTTTGTTTTAGCAAACATCCTGGGAAGGCTGCTGAATGTCTAATAAAAGGCTTATGTTCAAAGGCAGAGGGATATTCAGAAGGAAGCAAGTGACTGTAGATCTAGTAATGTGATGTTATGGCTTTGAGTGCAATGGCAGTTTCATTCTAAGCAGCATTTTTAAGATGCTTTCCATTTCACTACCTGTCAGGAAGACATTTCTCATGTCTGTTCTTCCCACTATGCGCTGACTATTTTGGAAATATTGCTGAAGTTCTTTTGAGATATTTTTGAGAACTGAACATGGAAAGTGTATTTTTACTATCCAGGGAATTATTCAGATTCCTCTTTCATTCTCAGATAGCTCAGGATGTTCCATTTAGAACACAGTAAGGACTGGTTCTGCAGTCAGCTCTTAATGAGTTTTACAATAGTATTAGAACTTGAAGCAGTGTTTCAGAACCAGAAGTTTGTCAAGGGCTTGGAAAAACTTCCCATGCCTTGTCTGAAATTTTGATAGAAATCCATATTCACATTTTTTTTAAATATAATTTTCAAGTGCTTATGGATTTTTGCTGTCTCTTAGTTATTACACGTCATCGTGAAGTTTATATAGCAGACTGAACACCTGGCATCAAACAGGGATTAGCTTATGCAGCTGCAAACTTACAATAAACCACATTTTACAAACTCGTAAATACTAAACTGTTTTAGCTCTACTCATGAGAGTAGAATAAATTCTTCACTATCAACTTCTCCATTACCGTGCTGTTGACGCTTTTCCAGTATCAGTGTGCTTTCTTGGCTTATTTCTTCTGTTGATCAGTCTGCTTTTACATTTACAGGTAAAAAGTAAATTATAGATGAATAATGAAATTAACAGACCTGAGGAACAATAATCTTTTGTCCATAGCAACATCCATGTGTAGAACTCCTCCTAAAAGAAAGAATTGTAGCATGCTAAGTTGAAATATCTGAGCATGTCTCCATCTTCTATCTGCTTATTGCCTTTGTGGAAGTTGCCACTGTCAGATCAGAAATACTTGACTTGTTTGTGATCCAGTCACATTAATGGATAGTAATGCTGAATTCAGATTTTTTATTATATTAGGCTTATTTAAGAAATAGATTTTCATTCATCTGCCCTTGTCATAGTGAAAAAACCTCAAGCAGAACTCTGGGGCAGATATTTGAGATAAAAAATGCTTTCATTTAATCCACAGACAAATATGTGTCAACAATGTTAATGTAAAAAGGCATAACTCCATTCAGGACACCAGCAGAGGGTCAAAGTAGAGAGATAACAATTAAATAGCTAGCTAGATTGCTTAGATAGATAAATATATATGTAAATAATTCAAAATTAGGAATATTTTGTTCTAACCACAAGCTTAAAGTTCTTTAAGTACAGATTCTTAAATTATTATTTTTATCATTATGTAAGCTGTCACCTGATAAAAATCTGCCTATGTTTTGTCTCTTAAAAGAAAAAAATACTTCTCTTCCAAAAATTACCATCAGACACTGAGGAAAACTCACGAGACATTAACTTCTCAAAAGAAAATAATTTTAAATCATTTAACTGTGAAGACTGATAGTGAAGCTATGATTGTGATTATAAATTACTGATAATGATTAGATTTTCAGCACTTATCTCACAGTTACTGTAAACCAGATAATCATTTAGAAAAGAAAGATTTGGGTTTAGTCATATATCTCTGCAATATTATCTTGGCTTTCTTTTTCCTAGACTTTATCACTGTTAAAACCCAACTTGCATATGCATACAAAAAAGAGCACGCTACATGGTAATAGAAAGTTTGAGGCACAGTTTCCACAAGAGTTATAGTAGGAATGGAAAACCATACTGCCTAGTGGTAAATACTGGAATTATAAAAACTAAAGAATCTCTGGGTCCCAATTAAAAATGTTCAGCATTTTCTGGTTGATTTTGTTACTTGAGAAAGAAGTCCTGCCATTAAATATAGGTACGTATACATATCAGGAAATATATATATGTATATAGTATACATATATCAGGAAATTAGAAAATGGAAATGATGTCATAAGAATGATAAATCAGGACAGTCTTTAAAATTTACTAAATTCATTCATTCATTAATATAATTTTGATTACTTCTTAGATCTTATTAATCGTCTCTGTTGTGTATGTAAAATCTTTAGTCTTTCACACTTCTTAAATTGGATGTGAATATACAGTACTGTGGAGTTAATACCATTTATCTAACTAGCACTAATTGCTGTGGTCCTCGGTAGATAAGTGAAAGGATGATGATCAAGCTTCAGAGCTCTTCGATAAGACAAGCTGCAAAGATGTATTAACTTCTTTCTTTTTCTGTTTTCTTCTCTTACGCCGCATATTTTTATGCGGTTACCTCTGCTTCCTTAAAAAAGAGAGGGTTTCTGCTGCCCCCACTGTCACTGATATTGGTTTTGGTTTTATCAGTCATCTTTTCTATGCATTCAGACAGAGGTTCTGTCTGCTCTTGTAGTCCTCTGAACTTCTACTAACCTTTTCTGGGCAGCATTTTATTACTTAGATATCTGCTACAATATGTTAACACTGATAAGTTACTTACTTAAAATGCCTATACGTTGTAGCTCATAGGTGTACAACCTTTTGGCTTGTCTGGACTGCATTAATAGGAGTTGTCTTAGGCCGCATATACATAAGTTGCTCTGAAAGTAATGACTCATTTTTATTTTCATTTAAACTACAATAGATACAAAGGGTTCAGTAACACTATTTGATAGAGCAAATTCTCATCTACAAATAGTCATTTTTCAAAATTGTTACCATCATTACCTATGCATCTTTGCTGGTGATGAACAAGAACATGCATACTGCACTCATGAGAATGTGCACCCGAAGAGGTGACCCACTGTCATCACTGCTGAAACACCACCCACCTCACTATCACTGTGCTCCCATTCACCATTTGGTCTCCATAAACATTCAGCAAGCAACAGTGTATGTCAATGGGCACCATTTTTTACGCATTGTGAAATTCAGTGACACACTGTGGTTCATACACACTTCTTTGTCAGACATCATTTTGTCAGACTGACCCTCTGCTGCCATCTATCTCACATCAACAACACGTAATGGGATACTGGCAGGATGGTTCAACCTCTATTCCCAATACCAACATCTGTCTCTGATGTCATGGGTCAAAATAATAAAATGGGGGGGGGGCATTATTTTCAGAGCAGCCTCCATAATATGCAATGTCATTAATATATAAGTAACAAAACATTTCAATTTTTAATATTTTTCTTAAAACATCAAAAAAAGAGAGGAACAAAACCATAAGACTAGTGGGATATTTGTCCTTGTTTTTGTGAAACTAATGCATCAGTCTTGTTCAATGGAAGTGTTTGCAATTCTTAATAAGCTTTCAAGGCGTTCATCAGAGATTTGTGATGAAATTTTTGTCTTACTTTACTTCATCCTTGTCAATTGTTCACAAATGTGCATACTGCCAAAATATAGATTCATAGATTCATAGATTCATTAGGTTGGAAAGGACCTACAAGATCATCTAGTCCAACCATCCTCCCACCACCATCCCTACCCTTCAAGCTACTAAATCAAATCCCTTAGCACCTCATCTAAACGCTTCTTGAGCAGCGCTAGGGACAGTGCCTCAACCACCTCCCTTGGCAGGACATTCCAGTGCCTGACCGCTCTCTCAGAGAAAAAATTTTTCCTCAAATCTAATCTAAATCTTCCCCGACGCAACTTGTGGCCATTCCCTCTCGTCCTGTCATTAGTTACCTGGGAGAAGAGGCCGACCCCCTCCTCACCACAGCCTCCCTTCAGGAAGTGGTAGAGTGCAATGAGGTCTCCTCTGAGCCTCCTTTTCTCCAGACTAAACAATCCCAGCTCCCTCAGCCACTCCTCGTAAGACTTGTGCACCAGACCCCTCACCAGTTTTGTTGCCCTTCTCTGAACACACTCCAGGGCCTCGATGTCTTTCTTGTAGTGAGGGGCCCAAAACTGAACACAGTACTCGAGGTGCGGCCGCACCAGAGCTGAGTACAGGGGGATGATCACCTCCCTGCTCCTGCTGGCTACACTATTCCTAATACAGGCCAGGATGCCATTGGCCTTCTTGTCCACCTGGGCACACTGCCGGCTCATGTTGAGCCGAGCATCAACCAACACCCCCAGGTCCTTTTCCTCTATACACTCCTCAAGCCATTCTGCCCCAAGCCTATAGCATTGCATGGGGTTATTGTGGCCAAAGTGCAGGACCCGGCACTTGGCCTTATTGAACCTCATCCCGTTGACCTCAGCCCAGCTATTCAGCCTATCCAGATCCCGCTGAAGGGCCTCCCTACCCTCAGACAGATCGACACATCCTCCCAACTTGGTGTCATCCGCAAACTTACTGAGGGTACACTCAATCCCCTCATCCAGGTCATCAATAAAGATATTAAACAGTATGGGCCCCAATACCGACCCCTGGGGGACAGCACTTGTGACAGGACGCCAGCTGGACTTGACTCCATTAACCACTAACAACAGTAACTCCATTAACCACTGTCAGCATGAATGAGATGTAGATGTGAAGCAAAGGGTATTTTTCTCTGGTAAAAGAGGTCTTATAAAGATCTAGTAACGAGGCATGAACAGAATTTGAGTTCAACATCTGATTGCAAATCTATACATTCTATTTGAAAATTTGCAGATATTAAATTTATATAAACTGGAAATGGCGTCACAGATGTAAAAAGATGATGTATAAATATATGTATATACTTTTATTTTTGCAACCTTTAAACTTATTCTCAGGCTTTATCAAAATGGATGGCAGGACTGTGTTATCCATGCTGTTCAGAGCAGTGCATTTAGCTGGTGAATCAACATGCATACAGTCTTTTTCCATCACTTGAGTCAGCACTGCACAGCATTGCCCTTCCCCTGTCCTGGTTTCAGTCAACACAGTGTTAATAGTGCACTGACGTTTTGGTTGTTGCTGAGTGATGAGTGCCCACCTGGGGTCACCCTGATGTTTAGAACTGTCACCATTATAGTGTGGATGAGGAAGTGGGCTGCCCTGGCAGCCATGCTGGACCACATGTGGACTTGGTCGGACTGCTGTAGCTGATGCTATAGCACTGTTGCAACATCATGGGTATACACTATTGTTAATATTATTACTTTAGTATGCTTTTCAAGGCAAATAGTTTAAAGCAAATTAATACTAATTATGTTCTGATTAGTCACAGGATTCTGTGTCCAAATTCCCTCTCGGTGTTAAAGGAATCAAGCAAATATGTGTAAAGGAGAATAAATGGCTATTTAATCATAACTAGAATAGTTGATTTTAGTCTCTGTAACTGCGAGAAGAAAGCATGGTCTCCCGATGTGACTGCTTGCTTGCTTATTCTTGCAAGTGGATTTTCTCTGCATGCATGACAGGAAAATTTCAATACATACACATAAAAAAAAAAATCAATATAAATGGATTCTAAAAGCTTTGTCTTTCTTCCTGCTAGGAAGCAATCCAAATATTTTGAACTGTGGATACATGCATTTCCACTACTTACTCAAGAGGTTGCAATCAATTTGCTGGTAATTGAGGGATTTTTTTTACCAATACTTTCCAGTCATTAAAAAATCTTCAGTTTTGTAACTGAGATTTTGTTACATTAGTTTTAATCAGTATAAATTATATAAGCATTTAGTTAGAATTTTGAGAGTATGACTTTTGCAGGAAGATGTAGAAAATGACTTTGGGTACTTTGTATTTCTCTGTGTCTGTGCACCTTGCTCAATTTAAGAGCAGCTTTGTTTAAGAACTGATAATGTTCAGCAGAAAAATAAGGGTCAATACGTTCCCTTTGGTAAAGGAATATAAGAAACAGGTGTCTCCTCAGTCTTAAGGGAAACTGCTGATTACCTAAGGACTGTAATAAGAGTATGACAAAGTATTCAGTAGCCTGTCTGCAGATTGGAGGAATACAGAATCAGGGCATGGTTGAGGTTGGAAGTCATCTGTCCCCTAAAGCTATTCTGTTACTTTTGATACTGCCCAGGTATTCCCAGCAGGGTTATCACTTCTACCCACATGGAAGAAAGCAGCCATTAGTAGTCAGAATCAGATGAGCTTTGGCAGTCCTTCAGCAATGTTCTGGTTCCAGGTCTCAAGGCAGTAAACTTTTCAAGCTGATGGAGCAAGTCTACAGATGAGTGCCTCTGTCTCCCACAGCAGTGTCACTCATTACAGTGACTCAGAGTTTATTCATTGTAGATGCATGTGTTTCAGGTAGACTGGATCCCTTTCCTGTAGGTGGATCTGGTTCATCTTCAGCTTGGGGTAATGGACCTTTTTCATTGGTCCTTTAAGTATCCCTAGGTGAGGCAGAAGCCTTCTTCTTGGTGCCAGAAGCCATCAGCTTCTATCCTTTCCCTTCTTCAGAGGTTGTTCAGGGCATCCTGGCAACCAACTTATCTAGAGTTGTTGCTCTTGTTTTCCAAGGTTACTTATTTACTCACTGTTTTAATCTATTTATTTTGAGGCAGAAGGAAGGACAAGGGCTGAAAGAAGTTGATGGAAGTGATGAATGAAATTTGACCTAAGCATTTAAAAAAGCAAGAATCATTACCCATAAGCTATAAACTCATTTCCTCTTTCACTCCCAGTGAATGGCCTTATTCTAATTTATTTTTTTCTTCTTTACCCCTGCCTGCAAAGTTGATCTGCATAGTTCACCATAAATTAGAAACTGTAAGCTCAAACTCCATCTGTCACAGGAAGCACTAAAATTGAGTCCCTACTTCCTCTTTGAGGGTTGTAACCACTACATGGAAAAATGCATATTTCTTCATAATTGGATGTATTGATATTAAATGATTGTGATGAATCTACTCACTGTAAGTCACAATACTGTTGTAGTCACAATGACAAAAGATAATATATCATTTGTAGAAGGATATAATGTTTTAAGTAAGCAGTACAGGTGGAAAAAAAATTTACAGCTCTTCTGTATTTTCTAACAAAAGAAGCAAACTTCAAAACTAAATAGAAAAAGAGAATAACTCATCTAAGTTTAAATAGATGGAGATGAATGAGAGGAGGAAAAAGCTGGTCTGTCCCCAAGCAATGACAGCCCTCCCAGCCAGCTCTCTGTTTTATTACTGAGCAAAGTATCGTACAGTATGGAATATCCCTTTGGTCAGTTTGGGTCAGCTGTCCTGTCTGCATTCCCTCCCAGCACCCCCAGCCTCCTTACTGGCAGGGTAGTACAAGAAGTTGATGGCATGAAGTGCTGTATGGACCCATCAAGCTAGAAATCACCCTATGCATGCAATGTATGCATGCACCCAAATTTACCTGAGACACTTTAATCCTACCAGCCTGCTGGTTGTTTTGATCTTCTTCAGTGGTCCAGCTCTTGGGTATGTGAGCAGCTACATCATACACAGTGAGAAAGGGGGTATATAAAACAACTCTGAAAGCAAATAAATCAACTTTGAGGCCAAATGACGTGGTTTCAGTTTTTGTTTGATTTGTTTAGTTAGTTAGCTAATTTGTTTTCTTTGCTGATTTCTTTGTTATTTTAGGAATGAGATACATAAAGGTATGAATTTATGAGAAGATTCAAGATCAGTTCTGAGTTTCTGGGTTTCCTTGCCCACCTGTTGGAGTACACACCTGCCATGCAGTTCTGATACCCTTAGTCAATTGAAGCAACTCAATCTTTCTTTTAGACTTAGTTGCTAAATTAATGACAATTTTCAGCCAATATCATTCTGGTTTTTATAGCTTTAGCAGTAACTTGCTGAGTCAGAGAGAAATCAGTGTTGGGTAGTTTTTGTTATGAATCTTCTGCTTTTTAAGAAAACTCCTTATTTAATAAAATCAACCAAGATATAAGAGATGTCTGAACACACACAAAATCTTGACAAGGGAAGGGAACAGAAAAATTGCTATCTTGTATTTAACCACTAGTATGTTTTAAAATGGCCTGATATTCTTGCTTTCCAATTATCTCTGCTCTTTTTAATTAGTGTATTTTTTTATTAATTTTCATTCTCAAGTCTATGCCTCATCTTGTAAAGTCTTGCTTGTGCTTCTAAACTTTTCTAGGTCACTTTGGTATATATCTTTCCTCAATGGTGTTTGCAGCACATTGCAATTTGGTATAATCTGCAAATTTAATTAATGTGCTGTTTACCTCATCTTCCAGATAAATTACAGATACATATTCTCAGTTCAACAGTCAAACACCATCTGCAGCCTCTCTCTCAGGCACACCCTGCACTTGCCCTCCTACACATGTACATATTCCAGTCCATCTGGATTTCTTTATACAAAACTCATACTCATGCATTGGGATAACCCTATCAGTTCCATTCCCATCATGCAGAGATGATACCACTGCAAGTGTTCATTATTCAGGCTTTCCACGAGATCTGCTAATTAGAGATTCTTGTCCATGATACTTAGATGATAGCTGAGATGACAGTGCGAACATTTACGGGAATATTTTCCAAAACAGATTCTAAACTTCCAAAATAGGAAATGGGATTTAAAGATGAATATTACTGGATTCTTCTTGCTGGGGATCCTGGAACAAATGAATTGGATATGGAATACTGAATGTGCAAATTTGTGGGTCAGTGTGAGGAAATTCTTCAAATATACAAAGCATTTGGTTTAGAAATATGTTATTTCTGTCATTACAATCATTGAACAGAACTGGAAATATTACAATATTAGTCAGTTCTCTCATTTTAAATTACTGTATTAAAATGGGGTGCACTGATCTTGAAAATGGCTACAGTCACTTATTCAAATGTAAACATTGAATAAGGCTCAGCCTACATGGCAGGCTTTTGAGAGATGGCCATTTCAACATGTTGCCTGTAAAAGAATTTTAATTACATATGTTGTCAACAAGATTTCATTTTTTTTAATATGGAATATATTTTGTAAATATTGTAAATACATCACATTTAAGAAGGAGTATAGAGTGAAGAAGATATATACTTAACATAGAAAATATTTGTCTATTTTTTTTACAGCTTACACCTTCATAAGTTCACTTAATATAATTAAGGAAATAGCACATGTTTTCTAGATGACAGACCAATGGCTGGAGCCACAAATACATCCTTAAAAGGTTTCTGAAAACAATGAAAATACTGAAACTCAGAAGATTCATATCCTTCATGCACATTTCCATACTATGTACACTAGAGAAATTTTTAAATGGGAAGAATTTCTGAACATCCTTCTCTATCACGATGGACTTAACAAAAGGAAATAGAAGGGAAGTTCAAGCAGAACTATGAAAAAGTATTTTCTTTGTCACATTTCATCTGTAACAAGAGATGTAACATAAATTACAGTAATAAATGAAACATTTATAAGGAGAGATTCTATACTTTGAGAAAGAGATTTAAAATAAATTAAAACATTAGCTGACCACTAGGTGCTAGAGCTAACAGGGGAGCTAATAACCTGTTTCAAACCATGGAACATCTTAGTTGAATTGTGAAATGGATTAATTATGCTGGAAACAAAAAATATATTGGGCATGCATCATCAATGAGCACTTATCCATGAAAAAATATTAATTTCTTTGTGCAAGACTTGCATTTGGCCCATTGCTTGTGAGTTACTTGTATCTGAGATCCTTGACTAGTTCTCTCACAGTAGCTAGGTAACTTGTTATCCAGTTGTTTCTGTTAATTCATTATCCTTTTCCAATTGCAGTCTAAGGTTAATTTCACCTGTTCTGCTTTCCAGTTTCCATGGGAATGCAAATTGTTGGCATTGGCGAATATTTTGAATAATTTTGATAGATAATATTTTGATTTTGAAGAGTTTAAGTATTCCAGAGAAAGAACAAACTTTTACTGAGAAATACATATTTTTGTCATGGAAATAACAGGTTGTAGTATGTAGCTCTTTGCCACTGAAGAAAAAAGGTTGTTTGAATTGCCTATATTGACAAATAGTAGTAATACATTAGGAACCAGACAAACTGTGGGCATCTGGGAAGAATGTTGGTATAACACAGATACTCTTCATGCCCCAGATCTAGTACGAGCTACAAGTTATCATTTAGAGAGAATCTGCATTGTATGCATTTAAAATAAAGCATTGAAATACAGTTTTAATGATAGTAACCACAAAAACACTTAGCATGTTCACTCAAACACAAATATTTAATCCTCTGAATTCTTTATATCTCTGATCTCCTTTGGGAATGAAATAACTGCAGGGCTCAATTTGTACTGGTAGCTTAATGATTAAAGATGAAAAATTCTTTGCCTATGCATCTGATTTTTATATGCCTTGTTTTACTGCAAATCCTATTAAAATAAACTCTGTTTTTAGTTGCTGGGAGTAATTGGATCCAATATTTCACAGATGAAAAAAAAAAAGGCATTTACTCCTATTTTAAAAGCTGGTTGCTGTAAGAGAATTGAGAGTAGGGAAAATAAAATAAAATGTAGGAGTTCATTAAGTGAAAGCCTGCAAGCAATAAGAAACTGGTCATCGGGGTGCAGCTTTTTGTTATTTAAGAAAATTCAATCTTTAAATGAACTTCTTCATAATAAAAACAAAACTATCACTTTGTCACTTATTTGAGGCATTTCTTTTAGTATTTTCCACCTAGCATGTTATACCAGTTCTCCAAAACATTTTGTACTGCACTGAGTAGACACTTACAAATTAAACCTTAAACTTATACTTAGAAAAATGGCTTGCAGCCTGGAAATTCCCAGTTATGGTCTATCTAGATATCTAGAACAAGTTCCTTACCACTGTCATCTTCAATAGTAAAATGCTGATAGATATCATTATTACATATGGTTGTTTTTCTACAACAAGTACAATATTTTATTTATTCTATTCAAAATATAAAATAACTTAAGAATACAACAGCTCTATGTGGAATACTGAACTGAAATACTGTACAATTACATGTTTCACTGACACAAAACAGCTACATAAATCTTACCATACACAGCTGCAATTTAGTGAAATATGCAGTTTTCTGTTTTCCATTACTATATACAATATAAATTCTTTCTGCTGGAAGACAGATTGTGACAAATTTGCAAACAGCATCTGTAATCATACATTTGAAACACTAATTTATCTGGCAATAAAATCTTTGATTTCCCAAAAGGAGTGCCAAGCCTCAGAACTAATGCTTATTTTTGAGATTTAACTGAGTTTTCTACATTAGCCATTTTCTTCTGAGTTACAGTACTCCTGTGGAAAAATATACAGCTTAACAGCAAGTACAGAGAGTTAAAAGGGTCACAGAAAACATAAATCTATATGCTCAGTTTATGTGTGTGTGTATAGTTTATATAAACAAAATTATGACTGGGTACACTTTCCATCATGGAAAAATCTTTTGTTAACAGCACTACCCTAAAAAATAGCTAGGGATATCTGTAGTATGTTCCACATACATTCTCTATTTAACTCTAGAATTGTTTTACATAACTGTGAGAAAATTTAATCAGAAATCATATGTAACTTATTTCTAAAACAAAATTAGAGTCTACTTTTATTTTACGTCTGTATATTCTCATATTAAACTTTTTATTCCATGAAAAAATCTTTCAGCATTATCAGCAGAGAAGTGTTTTATATGTAGCCTTGGAAAGTATTTATGTCTATCAATTGGTGGAGGCATGTGACAGATAAAAAGATTGTGTAAGTTGCTATATGTTAGAAATAATTCCATTAAAACCACTTCTTAAAGCAGAACAATTTATCCAAGGAAAATTATTATCATCCTTTTACTCAGAAGCATCATAAAGCAAATTACTGCTAAGTGTTTCAAAAATCAGAAAAGTTAAGATTCAAACTTTCAAATACAGAAAGTTATATATAAACTTGTATTAGGTTTACCAGTGAAAACTCTTTTCTTCCCTATTTTTGTAACCACACAATAGAAGAAAATAAGTTTTACAGCACATCTGAAAACCAACCCACCTATGTTCTGAGTGTAGCTATCAAACATATTTACCTACATTAATAAAAAGTCTTCTCTTTTTTTAAGTTACTTTCTTCTTTGTCTATAACCAATGGATATTTTTGTTTTCTTTTTTATAGTCTTCTAGAAGTGATAAAATCAGTCTTTAATTTTTCCTCCCATTTGCTGTAATTATCTTGACACTTCTAAATGCTTGAGCTTTACTGCTGTAACCATCCTAGCACTGTATTTTGTTCTGCATGGTTTTTAACTAGGCATGTCTTCTCACATACAGAGATAAGCACAAACTGATCTTTTATCAAAAAGAATTTATATATATAGTATGTACATATATTATCTTAACAGTTAATTCCAGTTTTTAGAAATCAGTGCTTTTGCCCATTTGCACAATACATAGTGACTCACAAAACAAGAGGTTGTATATTAAGTGCTTATATGCCTCTAGTAATCATCTTGAACTGAGAAAGAAATAATAATCCGTAAAGAAAATGTACGCTTTTTCTATTAATGTTTGTCTTTGGCTACTGTGTATCTTGATGGAACTTTGTTTACACAGATGTATCACATGAATACTAATCTGATCATCCTTGAATGCAGACCGGAAGTGATAAAAGAGCATACAGAACTGCTTACTTAGAAACACCACCTGAGGGTCATACATGTGGGTCTTTTGTGACCTTTTTTCTCTCTTCTCATTGTATGACAGAACTGTATGAAGAGAGTTCAGCTGCACCTCTCCTCAATCAGACAGAAATGCATTTGACCACACTCACATGAATGGTAAAAAAAAAAACTGCAGGACTTCGGGTACCCATAGTAACTGTGAATTGCAGCAGATGTGTGTAATAGGAGCTATTTTTTGTCATTACTCAGATGTAATAACAAGTATTTGTTTTTCTTGTTTTATTCAGATGGAGTCATTGAACTTTTTCAGTATCCCTTCTACAGGTTTTGTTGTGATGTATATCAGGATTCCCTTGATTCAGAAATTTTGGTCAGTCTTATTGTAAATAGTTCAAAGACTTAAACAACCTTTCTTTTTTTATTAATTTTTTTAAATAGTTTACAAGATTTTAAAATTCAAAACAGCTATCTCAGCTATTTGAATAGTGAGGATCTAAAACCTGTATCCATGCTGCTTTTTTAATTAAAATTTTACCCAAAGGAAAACAGCATTCAACAGTATGCCAGTTTCCTCTCTCCAGAAATTGTATAGTGAATTGTTTGCACATACCATAAGGTGCCCCAGCGTCTTGGGTTTTCATATGGTAACTGACTGATCTCTTTTTCCTGCTGTTATGCTTTTGACCTGATTTAATTGATATAAGCAATAGCATTCAGTCTGTACTGATTACCTAAACAGGTAGTAAAAGCAAAAATTTGAAGGACGAAGCTATCGTGTTAATATTGCAGTATGCCATTGCTATACTGCCAATCAGGGAGTAAAGGCACTGGATTCTGGAGTAAAATTGTTATTTCTGAGAACTCTAAATCTTTGATGGTAATGTATTTTATTAAGCAAAACGAATTTTAGCTCAAAAATGGAAATTGTTATCAAAATACAAATGATAAAATAAAATTATTATTTTGGAAAGAAGATTGAATAACTGTCAGTTGTTCACCTTCTGCTAGGAAGGATTTAGGAGAAAAGCAGAAAAATATAAAATTTGGTTAAGTTACACTACCAAGAAATGAGAGAGAATTTTTTTTTCAACAGCTGACTACATATATGCTCATTAAAATAATATTAGTAAATACGTCAGCATTTGAAACTGTCCTTTTAGATCCCAAGGTTATTTTAATTTTAATGTGACATATTGCTTTCTTCACATAATTTTAAACACTCTTGATCTGTTTTTCTCTGTAGTTTGTTTTTATAGCATAAATAATAGAAAGAATCTAGTAAAGACACTTTTGAAATGATCACTGAATAGGTAGAAAGATGGTGAACGGGAGACCAAAGTGAAAGACAAAAGAATAAAAGGTCATAGGGAAAATAAAAAAAAGTGCAGAATGGAAGAGAAAAATGAAAAAAAAAAAAAGTGAAGATTAGAAGAGAAATGTGTAAACCTGAGGTGATTACAAAAAAAAAAAAAAAAAAAAAAAGCAGAGGATGGTATCAGTTAGTAAAAGAAATATAAATATTAAAAGGCAATTTTGTCATGTAAAAAAGAAATGGCAGATTTTGAGTTCGCATCCTGCGCATCGTTCCTTTCTTTTGTCTGATTTATCATATGTTTTGAATTCTTTTTTCTCAGATTTCTACTCAAAAATCCATTTTCTCTGTATTTTCATTTCTACATAAACTCTACAGATATAGTGTTTTCCCTTTCATTTTACCTCTATACTTCTCTCATTTTTTACTGGTTTTTCTCATGTATCATGCAACATAGTTCTAATACTATAAATCAAACTTCAATTTCCATCTTATTTCCATTCATTTCAATATGTAACTCTTTTATTCATTAAAAGAGTAAATTCAAATGTTAAATCACTTAAAAATTATGAAAAGGCACACTGCTCAAAAAGTCCAGTCAAAACTTTGTTATATAGGCTGGACTAGAATTATACTGATAATTTCTTGTGTGGGCATTGTAGTTAGTATATATAATAGATTGAATCCTTCAGATTCACAGGCACTACTGGTTCTTTATAATGGCCAGGTCTTGTGCAACAATTTCTGCTGGAAGTGACCAGTTCAAGATAGAGGGAACCAGTGAGCTCATATCGTAGCGGGAAAGTGATTAGGAATCATATGTTCAGTACTATTTCCTTTTTTCATATCAGAAAAACCATGCATTCTGTTTCCAGTCAGAAGAAAAAGATAAAGCAAGCAAGCAAGCAAACAAACATAAAAGATTAATTTTTCTGTGAAAATTTTTACCATTGGTATAATTTCAACTGAAGCATCAGGCATGGCATATCAATTAATCTTCTATCTGGCAATACACTTTCGAATAGGACTTTCATGCTTGGTAGTGGTAACACTTGTGGTGGTATTGTTTTTTGGGTTTCTTTTAAAGTTTTTGTTATTTGTATTGTGAGGAGGGTGCTCTTGGGGAGATTTTTAACCATATGAAAGAATTTGAATACCTATATCATCATGCTTACGTCACTTTAAGTTTTTACACGCAATGTAAATGTAACAACAAGAAATGTCATTCAATATTGACTGTGTAGCAATAATGCAATTTAAGTATGGAAAAGAACAACACTGGTTTCACCCATACAAAAAGCAATATTTTATTTCTCCACAGAAATTCTTTTAAAGTGATGTGCTGTTAATAATTTTAGTTGAAGATGGGCATCCTGCTGATAAGTATGTAAATGGTTTATAGTACTGTGTATGCACATTTTGAAAATACATACTGAAAAGTGTTTTTCTTCAGATCACATTTATTTTTAAATACTGAACTTTTCCAGGCAGAATTACTAAACTAACATCTTTATAGTTTAAAAGATGCATGAACAAAAGGGAAAAAGCTTGTAATACACCAAGTACATTGCATACAGTACAGTAACTGTATAGAAATAGACATTTTACTCTGATCCACCCTAATCAACTTGTCAGTAGTATTCATGTTTAGTTTCTTAATTAATTAGTACTGTGAATTTAGAACGTATGCATGCACAGGTCTGGCAACTTTTATAAACATCTTTGCATTGCTTTGAAATTTTACCTTTAACTAATATCAAGAGCTTTATTCCCCATTAATCAGATATTGCATAACATGCATAAGATCAATTTAATTGAGATGTGATGCATCAATCAAATTTTTTATCAGCATTACTTGCACTAAAACAATTATTATAATTAAAACATATAAAACGATTATTGTAAGCACTGCATACAGTTTTACTAAGTGTCATCTGGAAATCCAGGACAGAAAATTGTTGGAAGATAACAAAATTGAATGTGTAGGAGAAAATGTTTCTAAATGCAGTGAAACTGACAAAAAAAGAGAGTTAAATCTAGATAAAGAAATATCTGCTAAAAACAAATGACAGAGTTTTGGAGTGATTTATTTTGAATAATTAGTTATTACGATGGTTCATCAGTAGGGGCATAGCTTAAGACATCATTGAAGAGATCTTGCAGAAAATTCCAAATGTCCCTCTCTGAACATTAAGCTTTTCAAAAGAATTTTGTTTTTTGCAAATTGGTCCAGTCACTCAAAATTGCCAACTGATGACATAGATTATAGATAGTTAATATATACACAGAGGTGATGTATTTGCTAACGATCTGTCAGTTTTAGTTTAATGACTGAAATATAGGAGAAATATTCTTTAAAAAGGGGTTAAAATACTATTTCACTGATGTTTCAATATACACGGATAAATAGGGATAAAGTTTAGCTTATGTTTTATAAGGGATTTATTATTTTATGATATATCCTGACATTTCTGAGAATTATGTGTTCTAAGATGGAGTCATTAATTTCTTCAGGTAAGCTTGCTAATATTTAAGTAAATTTTATTTGGGGAATTTGTATGGGCAAGTAAGTTCTACTGCTTTGAAGAAACTTGGAATCCTCCTGGCTGTGTGAGCACTAAGGAGTCAAATTTTTAACCAGATGAACTGTTTATGATACTTCCAGATAAAGCATTAGGAAATAACATGATGTCTCTTCAGCAGACACATATCTGCTTCCATTTTGATGGAACTTGGTTTATGAACTTGATTTTAGATAATTACATTTTGTTTTGGAAATATCAAAATATTTTTAATAAAATAAATACAAGGGACATCTATTTTCTGTACATTTTAGATTATTCTTGCTTTTATTTTAAGCCCCATAAGTTGACCTACTTTTCAACATTACGATTTACTTAGCTCTTAAAGTAGCAAAACTGAGAATAATCACATAGATACCATGTCTGTATCTTCGGGAAAGTGCCTTCCTTTTCTTTTACAACTTCAGTTTTTTTTCTGTGTAGTATTAATCACACTTTTAAATCCAGAGTTCCATGGCACTTGCTGCATAATAGTAACATTCATCCTTTTTAGCCTTTGTTTAGTTGTCTGTGTGTACATATGAGAATGCAAATACATATTAATGTGTATATATATTACATACATATACTTTTGTACTCTATAACTCATAATTTAAATAATATAATTTGCATTATATTTTGTATACAATACTTATATCTGTTTGTATATATACAAGTGTCTGATGGAAAAGCAGCTGCAGAGATTGCCTCTATGAGGAGAGGCCAGGGCTGTCCTGTACTGGATAGACAGTTCCAGCTGTCTCCAGCTGGGCCCAGCCTCCAAGATGCCTGCAACCATGGGGAAACTGCATTTAAGAAAAGCCAATTGCATGCTAAGAAACACCTTCCTCTCATCCTTCCCCCTCTTCCCAGACTCACCTTCACTTCATCACCCCCCAACACCGCTACATCCCCCTACCACATGCAGGGGAGAATGTAGGTTGTGTTCTGTCCTTAAGAATTCCTTTCTGCAGATTCTTCATTCTTCCTCCTCATTTCCCCTACTCTAGTCTGTGTCCTTCCCCAAAGCTTCCTTCAGGACAAATTTGTTGTGCATTGTATCCTCCATGAGCTGCAGCATGGATATTTGATGTGGTCCACAGGCTACAGAGGAATCTTGTCCTACTGACCTGAGTACCTCTAGCTGTCTTACTTCTCCAACTTTAATTTCTACAAGATTGTAGGGGAAGAGGGAGTTAGAAGACTCATAATGAGTGAGTGAAGTCTAGGCTGTGAAAAAAAGAGGACAAGGGGAAAGCTTTTTTTGCTTTTGTTTCTCACCATCTAAGCTTATTAAATTAATTTTGCTTAATTTGTGATTGTTTTGTCTGTGGTGGTAATTGGCAAATGATATATGTGTCCTTATCTTGACCCGTGAGTTTACCATTCTCCTTCTTTGTCCCAGTATGGACACAAAATGAGAGAGCAACTGACTGAAAGTCTGGCAGACAGTCAGGATTAATCCCAAAAATCAAGTACTGTACCAAATTTTAGAAAAGCTCTCAAGAAATTTTGGTGTACGAGGTAACTGTGTGGACTTTGCATCTTACATGTCAACTCATGTTCCCCAGTAGGGATTTAAAGTCTGAGAACTTATCTGATTTTATATTAGGAGTCCATCCTATTGCATGGGATGAGAATGAGTATCTCAATAATAATTTTCTTTCACATACATCTCAACATATTTATTCAAGCATTCAAGCATCTATTTGAGCAGAAGATAATTTGGGGAATTTGGAGAACTTATTAACCAGAATCTCTGCTATATTATGAAACTTTTCTACAGAGTGTGAGAAAGGTTATTTGGTCTGTTACATTCTCTGAGTAAAATAACTAATATCTAGAGTCAATGAGCCTTTTCATGCAGTGATATGAAGTAAAATCAGATACTGGGGGGATAGATGCTTTTATCTTCATATTTCCACTTACGGAAGTTTTCAGAGTAATGGAATTTCATTACTTCTCTTTTTCTTTATATGATTTTTTTTTAATTGCATCTCAAGACAGTTTGATCATAAAGTAATTGTTTTCTTACTTTGCTGTATGTCTCCAGACTAAGGAACATTTGCCAACAGAATGATTCTCTAACAAATAAACAAGGAAGCAGTCCTAATTTAGTTAATGATGATTTTTATATTCATTGTTCATACAGTTGAATATGTGTAGAAATATTCCATATAGCTAAAATTGAACTCAACTTAATTTGGGTGAATTGTAAGTTTGTGTAGGTAAATATTATAAAGCCAAGCTCTCCTAATACTCCAGTAACATAACCTATCAATAAGACATCTTATCGTTATTCACCTCATCTTTCATAATAGATTCAGATTAATTGGAATAAATAAAATATTATACTTTTCTGATCACTCAAAAACAGACCATTTAATGTGACATACTGAAAACAGTATCATTTTGTCCTATCTTTCACACAAGAAGTATTTGCAGAAAAAGAAATACTTCTGAATTGATTTATTCAAAAATAAAGTGTGGCCTTGTTATCAGTTATATAGTTCAGTGCTATATAGGTTTACATTGCTTCCAAGCCATTGTTAACTTACATGTTTCTGTCACACTCTTCCAGACTGTAGATTATGCTTTGAAGTAACATCCTCCCAGAACATTGGCCACATTACACATAAATACTCAATTTGAATTAGAAGAGAAAAATAAGTTTGTTCTGCAACAGCAGATAATCAATGAAGGATTCTTCAATTCTCCCTGGGTTGTATAACATTGCATTATATTATCAGCCTCACTTAACTATTTATTTTTCCCTAGTGACATGAAACTCCTGATTAATTTAGAAGGACTGTTAATTTACAGTTACCAAAACAAAATGCTTCAAATCCACCTTACCAGCTTTAGTGTTATTTCGAGAGACAGGAATTAAAAAGAAAGCACACAGGATTCATATGCAACGATTCATCAGTTTTCTATGAAAACCATAATTAAATAGTTACAGAAACAGAAAAAGTTACAGAGCTTTATAGGCTGCTTCTTCATCTATACTTTCATCTTTTTTGTTTTTATTCTCAGTTGAAACAGGTAATATAGAATTGTCACTATTGAAATAATTTAAAGAGATTAGTTGAAATAAGCAACTAATTAAATTATAAGTAATTCAGACATACAGAAACCTCTGTTTTGGAATTCTTACTTTTGCAAAGGTTTGGAGATGGATTCACATATGTCTGCTAAGCTAGGAACATAGTAATCACAGGCTCATCTCTAGAAATGGAAGGAAGTTAATGCTAAAATGCCAAACATTGCGGTTCTGATAGATCAAATCATTAAGAATATATACAAATATATTTAAAATACCCACCTCTAGATATTTTTACATTCTGTTTGCTGTTGGCGATACAGGACCATCATGATAATCATACAGTAATAGTCATAACCATTTTTTGAAAAGCCAGAAATAGATTGCTGTGAGAGAATGGGTGAATCCTTGTTATTTCTGATGCTTTACAAATATTTTTGTGTGTGTGTGTGAATTATATGCATGTGTGGAACTATGCTGAACATCACATTTGAGATCAGAGAGACAACCTTTTCCCTGGTACTTGCAGAGACAATTTGTTCTTGGTAGAATCGTTTAGTCAGGCTACTTCTGTAATTTCCTTGCACAGGAGTATACAAAATGTCATGCATATGTTAAGAAACTAACTGGGGCTGCGAGCATTCTATTGCACTCTGATTGATCCGAATCCATACAGTTCTCTTCTTTCTCAGTACCTTCTGGCCAGACAATGTGTGGAAATCATGTTGTAGGTTGCAAAGTGTCCTGGAGCAAAGAATGGACCATACTAATAATTTGACAAGGGTAGGCAAAAGCACTTTGGTACTTGTGCTCAGAAACAACTTAAATTGTTAGTCTAAATGCAATTTTCATTGCTTCCTACTCATTTCTACAATATATAACAATTTGTTTCCTCAACAATGACATAAGTTGTCCTAAAACAAATCACAGATCCCAGCATGAACACAGCTGAATAAAATGTAGTCTTCTGATAGATAAAAGGTCAGGGTTGACCTAGTGATCCCATTTTGGCATTAACCAGTATGAAACAGGTGCTTCAAGAATTAATCATCATACTTTACTACTTTCTGTCAAAGATTCAAAGAACGTGGAGAAATACATTAAAATGCTGAGTCTCAGTTTACTCTCTCCTATGACAATACTTCTTGACCTCACAAAAGAACTGTGATGTTCATTTCCTGGCTTTTCAGAGATGTAGGAACAAGAGCTTCAAATTAATGGCATAGCTGGTCATTTGAATGCAAATTTAACAGCTGCATGCTCAGAACATGTCTACAACATTGTTTATCTGCCTGTATTGAGATGAATTTGACACCACAGGTCTTTATATGTGATGATGCGTGCTCCTGTCATGGAATTCTAAACTGATGAGGAAAAAAAATTGCATCAAAGATAAATATCTAGGACAAAGATCATAGTCTTTATATGGGTCAGTGCTACCTATCAAATGAAAGAAATGTTTGCTGGAAACCCATACTAAATGGCAAAATCAATTCACCAATCACTTCAGTAATATATTCATTCTGAAGCTATGCATCTAGGTGATTAGGAACATGGTTGTTATTTTATGCCTGTTTTAAGGAGTCAGTGAGTGATATTTCTAAATAATTTGAGACTTTAGAAACAAATCCCAGGCCAAACTCACTCATCTCTGGCACAAATGACAACTTGACAGAAAAATCCACCGAGTAGCTCTACTGCACAGATAGAGAACATAATGAAATATATGTTATATCTTCTTGTACATTATTATATCTAAGATTCTTTCACAGCATTCTGTGGGATAAAAATAATTTGAGAACATCATAAGAATATCCATCTTAGCTAGGCACAAAAAATGCTCTTGAAACATACATAAAAAACAACTAACTTAAATTTTAACTTCTGTATATTGATAAGCTGTCATTGAAATGTATTTTAATAATACCTGGTAATAATCACTTGGAAATTATTTCTGCCTCAGGTAGGTGCCTAAGACTGAGAAGGACATTCTGGATAATGGAGTCTATCACTGCATGGCTATCCATCCTCCCATCTTATAAATTTTTTTATTGAACATCTTCTGTCTTATAACCAACTAGTTGTTTTAGTATTTTTTTTCTCTGCTGTTTTTCATTATAGAGGTGTTCTAAATCCTCTTTTAGTAAAACTTTTTCGCCTTTCCTTCCCACCTCTCTTTGTATGTTTAATCAATTTAAATACATTTAAATTCATTTCATTCTCTGGTATTTTCCAAACAGTATTGTTGTATTCTGTTCAGAGTGTAGGCAGAAAGAACTATGAACTATGTTTATATTGTAGTTTTTAAAAGGCAAGGGGTACAGTTTCCTAAGTATTCTGTGAAGACTGTGTCTTTCATTGAGCTCTTTGCTGCTCTGTCTGCATTACTTGTCCATGTAAACCTCATTGAAATGTGTGCAGAACAATCACACATATATATTTTTTAATCCTAGCATTATAAGATTAATGTTAAGGCCAAGGATCATTTAAACCAATATATTGTCTCCAACAGTACTCATTATCTGGCCCATAGAGCCAGTCTCCATTCTTGCTCATTATCCCTTGGTGAATCTACTCTAGTTTGGAATAGTCTTTCTCTAATATGGGGAGATCACAGAAGTTGAAGTTTCATCACTGACTTATTCATAAGAAATAGTGTTTCACACATTGTCATGATAATCTTTGCGTAAGAAGATGAGGCCTATGTATTCACCAGTCAAGTCAATGGACTGTTATAAAAAAGATGATAGAAAACTTAGAACACAGTATCCAGGGCTACTCTCAGGCTGAGATTAATAAAAGAATCAAAATGTAAATTAAATAACAAATGACTCAAATATAAGCAGGCATATACTCAGAAACACAATATTTTATGATTCTTCTTTCTATATTAACAAAGATATAGACCACCAGTGCTCAAGTATAACAAAGTCTTCAAGATAGATATGCTGAAGACAGATCAGATCTTATGGAAAACTTCACACTCAGATTTTTCTTAACAACTCTCCCTCCCTCCCTCCCTCCCTCCCTCCCTCCCTCCCTCCCTCCCTCCCTCCCTCCCTCCCTCCCTCCCTCCCTCCCTCCCTCCCTCCCTCCCTCCCTTCCTTCCTCCCTTCCTTCCTTCCTTCCTTCCTTCCTTCCTTCCTTCCTTCCTTCCTTCCTTCCTTCCTTCCTTCCTTCCTTCCTTCCTTCCTTCCTTCCTTCCTTCCTTCCTTCCTTCCTTCCTTCCTTCCTTCCTTCCTTCCTTCCTTCCTTCCTTCCTTCCTTCCTTCCTTCCTTCCTTCCTTCCTTCCTTCCTTCCTTCCTTCCTTCCTTCCTTCCTTCCTTCCTTCCTTCCTTCCTTCCTTCCTTCCTTCCTTCCTTCCTTCCTTCCTTCCTTCCTTCCTTCCTTCCTTCCTTCCTTCCTTCCTTCCTTCCTTCCTTCCTTCCTTCCTTCCTTCCTTCCTTCCTTCCTTCCTTCCTTCCTTCCTTCCTTCCTTCCTTCCTTCCTTCCTTCCTTCCTTCCTTCCTTCCTTCCTTCCTTCCTTCCTTCCTTCCTTCCTTCCTTCCTTCCTTCCTTCCTTCCTTCCTCCCTCCCTCCCTCCCTCCCTCCCTCCCTCCCTCCCTCCCTCCCTCCCTCCCTCCCTTCCTTTCTTTTCCTTCCTCCCTTCCTTCCTTTCTTTTCCTCCCTCTCTCCCTCCCTAAATTAGTGAATTCAGTAATGTGTCTGGTGTGTGTATGTAGTCTCTACAGTCTAGGCCCATCAATCTGTCCCATTAAATTCTTACCAGTATTCTCTTTTTGTCACGTATTTCAACAAAGGCAGGGAATTTAAAAGCCATGTGAGAGAAAACAAAAACAAAAACAAAAAAACTTGCTAATATATTTATGGAATCATTGTAGAAATGCATAAACATTTATTCCTCATCCGGATGCCTCATTTTATATGTACTCATGAAATGGTGCACATGTAAATACTAGGTGAAAGTATTCACCATTTTGCATCTTTTTTGAATTGGACAGTATTTTAATATTTTTCAGGTATTTTGTATAGTAATGACTTCATTCCTTAGAAGTATAATTCTGAAATTCATGTTCTAATAGAGTTGCCAGTTTTCCTGTTCTGTAGTTCAGGAACTTACTGATGAGCTTATTCATTCTTTGTGCTTGCAGCCTGGACCTGGATCACTTTCTCTTGACTCTATCTTCTGATTAGGCTCCATCCATTCAAATTATACATATTTATATCTGGCAATAACCCTAAAACTGCCATCATTACAATGTATTCTCTAAAAAGAGAAAGCGTGTGAGTAGTATGAGTTGACATGCAAATCCTCTATTTTCTCTAGAAAATGCTGCTGTAGTAGTGCTTCAGAAATGATCCTAAATTTCAACCAGAGACATTCAGATGATAATGATAGAAGGGATGTGAAACTGTCTTCAAATCTCCAAATTTACTGAGTCTTCTAAAAAGAATATTTCCTCAAAAACAGTTTTCTTTACTGAAATGAACTAATAAAGATCCTTATGCAATCAAAGTCATCACCTAAACTTTGCAATTGTAAGTAAATAATTGTCTCAAAAAGAAAATGTTGTCTTCCAGATATATATTGTCTTTAAACAGACATGCACAGCTGCTATTCTGTCTCGCTGTGTAATGTTTTGGCTGACATAGATTTCTTTTTGGCTTACATTTCTAAGTAATCGCTCCTTTCTTCCCAACTATTGATGATGATATCTTTCTTCAGGAAGCTCTTCTGTCTATTTACTTTTCTTCTGTCTTGTCTTCCTCTCTCACAGTTTCATTCCTTCTGATTAACAGTGTTATAGCTTTGAATTTTCTTGTCTTGTGAATAAAATTAGAACTCTGTTTCAGCTTTGAAGCTATGTGCAGTCCTGATCTTGTGTACTCCTCTGCAGCCTTTCTCCCCTGAATCTTTTCACTCTATGCAGATGTGTTTCTTATATCTTTCTTGTGTATTCTCCACAGAGTACGTACATGCCTTTTGTACCTACTCCCTTAGACATGGGAGAGAATCTATCTTTTAATGAGCCAATTAACTCGATCTTTTCAATCACCTTTCATCCCAGCTATGAAAAATGATCAAATATTTTGACATAAAAATACATCTTTAATGTCTTAAAATATAATTAAATATAATTTAAACTCCAAAACATTTTTAATACTAGTATTGCAATGTGATTACAGTAATTAACATTTAATAAAATATCCTGAGACAGTAAAGGCTATCTAGAAAAAGAACAAGATTGAAAAGGATATTTAAATGCATGAGTCCCTACACTGAACTCCTACTCAACTGCTACATAATTTTTACAGATTCTAAGATTTTTGCAAAATAAACCCAGTAATTATTCCAAGGTCTTGGGTCTAGGTACAATCTCTGAGCATTTTGCCACACCCTATCAGGATGAGATACAAGCACATGCATATTCCTTTTTTTATTTTTTATTTTTTTTGAAAGTTTTTAAAACCATATCACAACAGGGCAAGTTTCCCAGTCTGTGTGACTAAAAGAATGAATGTGTGCCTTAGTTTCATCTGGGATGGAGTTGTTTTCCTCTAAGGGTTCTGATATGATTCTGTGGTTTTGGTTCTAGGAAAAAAACAATGTTGATAACATACCAGTGTCTACAGTTGCAGCTAAACATGCTCAGTGAGAGGCCTAAGGTGCTGGAAAGGAACAGAATTAGGACAGTTACTTAAACTGTCCAAATATTATTATATTCGATACTGCATGACATAATGCAAAAGCAGTATGAGTTGAAATGTGCAGTTTACCTTGCTCTCTTCTGCTGCCCAGGGTCATTGGTTGGGGTGTGGTGAGCATTTTCTTGTGCATCACTTGTTGTATGCATTCTCATATAACTATAATCATATCTATTATCCTTTTCCTTTTTTCTATCTTAATAAATAGATTTATCTTGACCCGTTTCCGTATAACTATTATATTATTATTATCACCCCCATCCCACTGGGAAGCAGAATGATTGTGTGATGCTGAGACATTTGCCAAGTTAAAGGACAAAACTGTGACACTCGAAATGCTAACCCTGGTGTAAGCAAGGCACATCCATAAAGTGCCCTTATCTGATGAATCTAATTAAATGAAAACTAGGATATCAGATTCACTGTATGAGTATTTTTGTCAATATGTCTTAAAGCTTTTCAGAAATTTTGAATTCCCATAAAAACTTCAAAAGGATTTAAACAAGGTTTCCAAAATTTAAGGTAGTCGCAGTGGTAGAAGGCATTCAAGGCCAAGTCCTATGGGGCCCTGGACAACCTGATCTAGTGGGCAGTAACAGTGCCCATGGCAGGTGTTTGAGAACAGATGATCAGGTCCCTTCCAGCTCAATCTGTTCTATGTTCCTATGAGGGTTATTCTTAAACAATGATATAAGTAAAGTTTTGGAAAAGTGGAAGTATAGTAGAAAGAATGTGAGGAATGTCAAAACAGTAAGGAGTGGGTTCAAAATTTTTATTCATCAAAGCCTGAAGAATACATTTTTTCTTTTGCAGTATCCACTTCAGTATCTATTTCAGTTAACATAGTATTTTTCTAGATGTCTTTGTAAAGTATAAGATACTGTAAAGAAAGCGTGAGAACTGAGAAACACAGTAAGGGCCAACTGATCAAATTCATTTGTAAATCCTAATATCAATCTTATTTCTAGAGCACTTTTATTAAACAAAGTATATTTGCTGTACTTATGCATGGCTGATATGCAGTAAAATAAATAACTGCTGACAATTAAGAAATACATATCTTTTTATAGCCACAGTGCTTATCTACCGGGAACAGATTTTTACTTAGAAGTTTCTGAAATTTTAATGGCATACTAGTATTTCTCCTGTGTTTCATATCTATTGAATATGTTCTTATTTTGCTTGTTCAATATTTATACCCATTAGTGTATGAATCTGTCAAATGAAATCCTTAACGATACGTAAATATTTCCTCTGAAAATTATCCTCATCTGACATACAGTTCTACATTAAGTTGTGACATTTGAGAGATTTTTTTTTTCAGGTGCTTTCATATTTTCATACTTCAGAATGTTCTTTATATAGAATAAGTAATATCTGCAGTTGCTTAGAATGTCAAGTACAGCAGATCCAATATTAAAGCCTTCTTAAAGAGTTAATAGTAAATAACACAGTGTACATGATCTTGTGATACTATAATTGAAAGGGAGATAAACTGCATTATATCTCAGAACTATAAATATTTAGGCTGCCAAATTCATAGAATCCAGACTGTTGTTTGTCATTATTTTATCATGAATCCGGGAAAAGAGAAGTAAAAAATATTAACATAATTTAGGATATAATATAAGGGGGCAGATATTTAGTGGAACAGGAACATAGGAATGTATTGCTCACTTCTCATTTCATTTCAGCTGCAATTCTGATTAAGCTTGAATGAAGCTGTTTTTCTTTTGTCCTCTATATTATTATTTTTAATATGACTGAGAATTTAATTAAGTTGGCACATGGCCAGAAATATAATTTGCTATTTTTATTACTCTGTCAATATTGTGCATTAAGGCCTTCAACAGTCTTCAATGAAAGTAAAACAACTCTTTAAACCAAGTGATGTAGAAATGCAAACAGGAAATGTCTAATGCATGTTTCTTAATACCATAGCCTAGATTAAAGCTTTTGAAGTAGTCTCACTAATTAATTTGAAACTGTGATGATAACACAAAGTTCCTATAGATGTAAGGTTTCCAAGGCTTCTGACAAGAACTTTTCATTACAGAAGACCTTTATAGTTTTTAGCAAATGTTGTGTATGCTACTATGCATAATAACCTGACAGAAGACCTGCCCCACGAAGAATGGATTAAATCTAAACTTTTGGCTTTTGGACTCAAGGTATAAAAAAAAGCTTCTGTTGAGGTGGCAGAAAGAGGCTGAAATCTTACTTTTATTTCCTCTTTATAGTCCTGCTTTACTTGTTATGTATATAAGATTGAAAGTTACCACTTGGGCCATGAAGATCACATTCTTAGAAAATTTGCTTGATCTTTTATGGAATATGAAGTTACTAGTTATTTTTTTTTATTTTTTATTTTTTGAAATTGCAGGACTGAGAGAAAATTACACTTCATAAAATTTCAACAGATCTTACAACTGAAATTATGTAACCTTTAGTGACAATATTTATTTTTTACACAAGCTACATCAGCAAATAAATATGACAAATTAAGTGGATAATGCAAAGTGTTTCCTTTACTTTAAATATCGAAATACATTATCTCAATAAGTCTGGAAGAGGAAAGGGAGTAACTGTGCTGTAAATAGAGCAAAGTACTTCATTTCACTTCAGAACAAATTACTCTTCATTTGTTTCAAAGGAAAATGTTTAAGTAAACAGATGAATTCCCTTCCCCCCAAGAAACAGTTTGGATCACAAGTTGTCAAGTTTCTGTATGTAATCTTCCATGAAATGAGCTGGACTTAAGCCAATGGATTTGTGTGTCTATGTGTGTCTGTGTACATGCACTGGTGGGAAGAGTGATACGTGGGTGGGTGTGTGAGTGAATGACTCTCTCTTGATTACACTGGTAACCTGAATGGCCTTTTCTGTTTTGAAGCTGACTTCATAAAAAGGAAGAATTCAGAAACATTCATACTGCAGGAACAAAGAGAGGAACAATATGTCAAAATTAAGTCCCGCAGGCCACGGAGAAGGTTGGGAACTGGAAAATGTAGCATATGAGGGGAGGCAGATACAATTGTGTGGTCCAGGCAAAAGAGTAGGCAAAGGCAAATATTATTTGCCATTTTACAGTTTTTAAAGGGGATATATAGCAAAGCCAGAATCAAAACACTCTTAGATATGCATAGAGGAAAGGCCAGAGACAATAGTCCTAGCTTCAAGAATGAGGACAAGAAGCTTCTCCATAAAAACGGAGAAGAAATAGACACTGGAGCAGGTTGTACAGACAGTCTGTGCTTTTCCAGTCCTTAAAAATAAGTCACTACTCATCTGGACAAAATTCTTAACAGCCCAGTTTAACTTAGAAGTTAGTCATCTTCCTGTGGTCCTTTTGCAGGAGGCCAGAATAGATGATCTCCAACTTGATTTTTTTTGTTACTCTATTACCCAAATGCATTCTATGCAAACAATAAATTCCTGTTGCTGTCCGTGAACACTTAAATATACATCTCTTCTACTAGGCTCCTGTGTATAGCACTGATGTTGTCATGGATGAGGCAAAGAGGATCTATCTGCAAGGATTTAATTTTCATTGCTGTTCAGTAAATTCAGTATTTTTTCTCATTCTCTATATTAAGGAAAATGTACCCTAGACTTACCTCGTAGGTAAGTTCTAACAGTTTAAAATACCATTTCCACTATTCACACAAGTAAAAGCAAGAAGAGATTTTGCACTTCATGCAAAATTCTTAGATCTTGTTAATGCTAGTGATCACTGCGCGGAACAGTTAATTAACGACATGTATTACTAAGTTTATTCATAGAGTGATGCCGTAAAAAAATACTTTTTGATTAAAAAGGTACATACTACAAAATATTTATCATATTCTGCAATCTACTTCAACACTAGAATTTCAGATATTAGGCCCCTAAAATTATGGTTATATTCTGAGGAGCCTGAAATTAAGCAAATTTTACTTCAAACAATAACAGTAACTAATTAACCTGTATTTTTCTTCTACAGTTCTCTCAAATAAGAGAATTGCCATAGTTTGTTCATGTTAGGAACATATCTTTTATTTAATAAAGAATCGTAGTGAATAGAAAACATGAAATTGATAAAGATGACAAGGAGAGAAAAAGAAACAAAGAAAAAAATGAAAGAAATGAAAGAAAGAAAAACTGGAATTGTAAAAAAAAAAGCTACAATGGTTTGTTTGTTTCATTTGCTTATTTACCTATTTATGGAGATAACTGTCTTCTTTATACTCTGAGAATCTGTTATATTGATCTTGCACTTGGCTTCCACCTGTCTGTTATTTTGTTCTACCTTCAATCTCTTTGAACTGATATTGTTATTAAAATGCATTATAGCTAGAAAAATATCCTAAAATGACCAAGTTGCTGAACAGAAACATGAATAACTTCAATTTTGTATCATTGTGCTGAAGTGAATAAGACAAATTTAAGTTTGAATTCTTGTGGTTGAAGCAGTCAATTGAAAATGAAAATCCTCTTAAAATTCAAGAGAGAAGAGGAAAATTACTGGATAGGTACTGTATGATGGAAAATTCTCTTTTAAACCCACACTGTTATTACTCTTAAATGATAGCTGCAAGCAGCATTGAGAGCAAGTCCGATTAGGTTGTTATAAAGATTGCAATGATGTGTAAAATAATCCCTTTTTATGTAAGATTAGCAGTGCAAAGTAAAAATACCTTAAGCCAATGGACTGGAGATATTTTGTTCTGCAATATAATAATTCAGAAGCCATAATTCAATTTAAATATTAGACTTTTATGTCTATGAAATAACTATTAAATATCTTATTTAAAAGACCTGAAGGCATTGTGAGTGATAGCCATCGTTATTAAAATCAGTGTCTCCTTTTTGTTCACTCACATTTATACTCTTTACCAAATAATGAGATGACAGAATATTAATGAAGTGTATCATAAACAATCTTGGTGAATAAGATATAAGTGAGTATTGAAATGTATCACAGAAAATAAAAAACTAAATATACATGTTGACTGTGATTTCAAATAATGATTCTTTAGATTGTTTTAAGACATTTTAAAAGTTGATCTACACAAATTAAGAAGTATAACAGTAAGTGCAAAACAAATGAACAACATTGCTGTAGGAGGATTTAGAATATTTCTCTAATTTGATGAGGGCAGGAATAAAGACTTCCTATATAAGAGTGGAGAGATATTATTCAGTGCTTTTTCACTTTGTCTTTTCATATTGTTTTTGTTTTTTCTCTGGTGACAGAGATATGACCTAAGGGAACAGCATGGAGCTGCATCAGGGGAGGGTTAGCTTGGTTATTAGGAAAATGTTCCTCACCAAGACGGTGGCTGGACACTGAAACAGGCTCTCCAGGACACTGGTCATAGCACCGAGCCTGCCTGAGTTCAAGAAGCATTTTGGCAATACTCTCAGACATAGATTTTAATTCTTATATAGTTCTATATGGAGCCAGGTGTTGGACACAGTCACTCCTCCAACTCAGGATAATTAATGACTCATAGAAGGGAGAGGGGGAAAGTGGCAGGATGAGTCGAGAAAGAGAGAATGACAGTCAAAGACAAGTGGTGGAAGAATGAGGGGAAGAAAAGCCCAAGATCAAGTGAGAGAAAGGACAAAGTGAAAAGTTAACAAAAAAGCATTTCCAAGAAGAAAGAAGCCTCTACCCCACCAAATAAAAAGGAGATAATGGAATAAACAGAGTTCTGAGGATAAAGAAGCAGCTTGGCTAAAGGGGAAGTCATTATCAGTTATTGAAAGATAGTTAGGGAAACAGTACATTCTGTGAGCAAGATGTATGACTTTCTTTTTGACTGTCAGTATTCTAGTCACACTCTTAGGATCCTTTCTTTAGGTTATTATTTCAGTATTCATAGAATCATAAAATTATGGAGTGACTTAGGTTGGAAGGGACGTTGCAGATGATACAGTTTTAATCCCACTGCCACAGACAGGGTTGCCAACTACTAGATTAGACACTAGATTAGGCTGTCAGTGCCTCATCTAATCTAGCCTTAAACATCTTCAGACACAACAGCACCTCACCACCCTCTGAGTGAAAAATTTCCTCTTACTGTCTAAATTTATCTTCCCTCTTTTAGTTTCAAAATATTCTCCCCTGTCCTATCACTAAGAGACAGTGTAAAAAGTAGGTCTCTCTCCTGTTTACAAGCTCCTTTTAAGTACTGAAAGTCTGTAAGGAGGTCTCTTGGACTGCTGTCTTCTCCGGAAAAAATAAGCCCAGCTCCCTCAGCCTATCATTGTAAGAGAGATTCTCCAGCTCTCTGATCATCCATGCACTCTCCTTTGGACCTACTCCTATAGCTTTTCATTCTTCTTATGCTGGGGGCACCAGGCCTGGATGCAGTATTCCAGATGAGGCCTCACAATGGGCAGAACAGAAGGAGAGAATCACCTCCTTTGCCATGTTGGCCACTATTCTTTTCATGCAGCCAAATATACCATTGGCCTTCTGGGATGCAATTCCCACTCTGGTCTCACTGGAAAGAAATCTAAGAATGAGAAGAGAGAAGTGACTGTTTTTAATCACTGGACAATGTTAAGAAAATTAGGTTCAGATTTCAGGATACTCTATTCAAGATTGGGAGCATGTGAAAGAATTTTCACCTTTGGGAAGTTATGAATATTACTACTAGAGTAATATAGATGTTTTCAAAAGTAGTGATTTTTCTCAAATTCTATAATTATAGTGATGATATTGATGGCATTGTGTGACTTTGGTTTTAAATGCAATGAGCATTTCACAGGAAGTTAGATGTGACTGAGAAGATTCCGTTTACTAACAACTGAAATACCTAGCAAAAAATGCAGTTTGTACTATTAAGATTTTTTAACCATTCTTATACTTCTTTAGGGGTAATGTGCAAAGTAAAGAGTAAAACAAATTTGTATAAAAGTCTAATTATTCTGTTCAATTAACAGAGGAAAATACATAGTGGAAACAAACAAAATAACCATAAGCATAACATATAATAGCATAATTTGTGGGGAGGGGGGAAATGAAACAATAATTAGTGGCAGTGCTCAAGGTGTTTCTGAGGCACTGTTAAAGATAATAATTTAATTCTCTAAAAAATCACTAGCTCTACCAAGACCTATGGGCTATTCTGATGAACATATGGAGTGATGTTCAGCATAGGCATTCTAATCTCATTGGTTTTTAGGCACAAATACCATATGGAAGGACCATATTGTGCTTAATCTCCTGAGTGTGATAGTAGGTAAAACCTTCACCCTATTACGCAGTCTAATGTAACCAGACAGAGGAGAATCAAAACATATGCCAAGATTCTGAAAGTGTTTCAGAAATGCTTTTCTCTGAAGTTTCTGTGGTCATGAAGAATATTGTCTTTTAATTAAAAATGATGGACTATTTTCACAACTAATTGTACTGAACTTTTTGATCAGCCCTTCATTTGCTGTACCTGCTTGTGGTTTGTCTAATCAGATAATATCCACTTTACCATATAGGAAACTAAATAAAGTTAAAACATGTATGGTCTAATTCGCTCAGATATGGATGGAAATTTTCCAATAAATTGTGAGGTGCTGTGAGTAAGTTCTGATTAAAATGAGATTATTCAATGCAATATTTGTGCTACAAATGGCTGTAACCTGCATATACACAAAAGTAGCTACCAAAAAAAGTTTGAAATCAAGAAATCAAAGCATTGAGAAGGAGGTCTGTGGTAGCATGGGCACGCACAGAAAAGATCACATAAACCTAAATACTGGACCCTATGCATTCACCATGAGCAGACAACCCTGCTACTTGTTTAATCTCTTTAAGAATACAACATAATTAATTTTATGTAATAAAAATCAAGTATATTTACGTAAGTAACCTGCAGTCAGGACTACATTGAATAATACGACATAATTTCATGTTGCTGCTGAGATGGGTTCATGCTCATTTTGGATGATATCTATTGCAAGGTTAAAGTTTTGGGGAGAAAATAAAGGAAGAAAGTGTATATCTTTCATGTCCACTTTAGCAAATTGTAAATGTATTGACCTGTTACATTCAGTTATGAAAGCTGTATTGCTGATATTCACAGAAACATCATTTGATGTGTACTAAGAACACTCTTGTTGAAAACATGCTAGCTCTTACTTACAGCATACACCAAAGTTTGGGCCATAAAAGCCAGGAGAGTAAAATTTGCTTTGATCCCATACTGCCTTTGCACAAAGAAAATTCTTTCAGGAGCCACTGCAGTCCATGTTTGTCCCTTGGATATCCATAATTGTCCAAAAAAGAAACAGTAAGAGCCAGAATCTGATCTTCAGTGTTTAAAGTCTCTTGATAGAGGTTTGATAGATATTACAAAAAAAGATTTATACCTATATGGTAGCACCAGGAGTAATTGAAAGGAAAAAATGCACAAAATAGAAGAAGATAAATATATTGTCTTAATGCAACTGGATTTAATAGTTTGTACATCTATAGTTTTGAGCTAGCATAATTTTTTTTTCTTCCTTTTTTGCTACTCAGTCAACATGGAATCAGGTGGATTTGTTTATCCCTGAATAGACTGTGTGAGTCCTTCTGATAATGTCTTCCCTGGTCTGTTTGACTTGATTATCTCAGAACTAGTTTGAAGGGATTCATTTACATTAGGATATTGTATGTCTTATGCTGTATATGCTATCCAAAGATTGATGGAATGATGAATAGAGTCAAAATTATCAGACTGTGTATTTTTATTAAAAAAAAAAAAAAACACCTTTCTCTTTTTTTGTTCACTTTCCATCTGTAATTTCCCTATTTGCCAACTTGAATAAATGCCAAAAGTGGAGGATTTGTCTCTTGTTTAACTTCTCTTCCTGTCCTGTTTGCAAGATTTTACTGTTCTGTTTCTATTTCTGGGCAACCAGCCAGCTACTGCACTGCTTTGCTCAAGCTTGACAACACTTACTAATTATGTGAAATATTCAACATTCAAGGACCACAAATGGGAAAGAAAAAGCTTCAGCAGCAAAGAATGCAAAAACAGCATAGGGCAAGCTATCTGGTCAATCATAGAGGAAAATATTTCAGACAAACTCATCTTGTACAGTTCAGGACTCCAGAACATATGTCAGTTCTTGCTGATTTTATTTTAGTGATACCAGATGTTTGTGAGTTTTTTATTTGTCTGTTTGTTTTGCTGACCTAGAGCTAAAAACAAACAAATGAATGAATAATTGACTTTTCTTCCTTTACCAAAATCTATTTCTGTGCCATCCAATAGTGCTTAAGCCCTCTTGAGCAGTCTTTTTCCTTTTTACTTATTTCTTCTGATCTGTGTCTACTGACTGCAGAAGAAATTACACAATATACTTAAATATTTCTCAGGAATTTGGACAAATACATTTCTAATGTAAATGGAAGGATCTTTGTGGTGAAATCTTTGGTTTTCCCTAAAACCAACCCATGAAATACCTCAAGACAATAGATATGTTTTAAGTTGTGTGAGAGTGTGTGTTTGTTTGTATGCATGGTTATCAATGAAATGGCAGCAAATCCTATAAAATACCGAACAGGAAAATGAAGAAGAAATTTTGAAGTTTACCACTATATTCTGAAACAGGGAAAATATATCACATAATTTCTCGTATGTGTGTTTCAAGAAATAAGTTGACACTTTGAAGGTTAAATTTTGAGATATCAGCTACCATAAATGGCAGTGAAGTCCTAAAAATATTTACCATTTCTACAAATTATTTTTTTCTAGTTAATATTCAAATATGTTCTAGACTTTTGGCTTGCAGCAGTATTACCTTGCCCTTTGATCTTGTTATGTTTTAAACTCTATGCAAACTTGACTTTCGTTATCAACTTTTATTTCTATTCTATTTCACAATATGCTAATCTTGTGTTACTATTACAATTTTCTAAATAGAAATTACAGTATCCACTGTTGTGTAAGAAAACACTCTTGAACCACACAAGAAGGTAAAACAATTACATGAGAATGTGATTTCTGCTTTTACAGATTACATGGAAAAATTATCATTTTAGATGAAACTGCATGGTAGCCATCCGTCTTATTCAAGTATTGATTCAGTCAGTTTTGACCTCAATCAAAGAAGTGAAAGGTCATATTATTAATCCACAATCTCTCCCCATTCACACTGTTCACCTTACTTTTTTTTGCTTCAATTGAATACAATATTACTTTAAATGGAGTTATCAATAAGTTTTGAAATTAGATTTTGGAACAAAAAACAGTTGCATTTGTAATGCGTATCTGAGTATATTTATCAATATACTGTGATAGATTTGATTTTGCAGGTGAAAGAAAAAAGTGCTTTATGAATCTTTCTATCACACAGTTATTAATGAAGATTGATTTCAAGAATCAGCTTTACATAAACATTTTCTTCTTCAGAAAAGAGATTAGAACTTCAGCAAGCAACTCACAAAATAGCTGAAAAGTACCACAAACATGTCTGACTGCTGTTTACTCATTATGAAGTTTGACCAGAAAATTCTGTCAACGAAAAAAAAATTAAGAGTAGTAATGGCTGAATGTGTAATATAAACCTGGCATTACCAAACAATCACTTCTGAAATTCTTCATTTTGTTCACAGTTCATTTTACTTAATGAATTAATGAAGTAAGTGAGATTTAAAATTACACAGTTACTAGAGTTACGGCAATTTTTAAATTTCTTCTAAAAAAAACCCTTTTTAGCTCTCAGAAATTAGGTTGTTATTTATATTTGGTTTTCTTAAAAATCACATTATACATGCAATATCAGACTGGCTTTATATATTACAGACTTACCAATCTGCTCAAACATCAGAACCACACAAGCCTGTCATTATGTGGAATTTAAAAATGAAATCCAAGGAAATAAAAGGTTGATGAAAGCCTGTTATGGCATCTGAAGATTTTAAAGCAAATTCATATTTCTAATTTCATACGAAATCTGTTTTTAAAATTCAATTTTTGCATTCTTCACGGTCCAGATTAGTAAGAATTATTTTTACACTATTATTATTGTATGTTGGGTTGAAATATATATCACATTCAGTAAAAGATTAAAGGAATTAAATACTGATAAGTATTTAAGTAAAATATGTATGAATATGTATAACACATAAAGTGTTTATATTTCTCCGTATGTGCATTTTAATGCATTTAAAATGCATAATATAAATAAATAATAATAACTCGTTTAGAAAATAAAGAAATAAAATATCTCTTAGTTGAATTGCTTCAGAATTTCAAGGCCATTTCATTAAGAAATTGAAAGGTTTTTTTATTTTCCATTCCACTTATCACATATAAGAAGAATGTTCCAGTGTCTTCAGACACTATTTCATTGTTTTGTCCCTTTTTTGTTCTATTTGCACAAAAATCTGATTTTATTGATCTTTCAATAATTTCCATCAAAATTTGTTCTAATTAATAAAAAAGAAATTATATATATTTTTTCTGTTGGATCTGTTTTGATGATATTTTATTTTTTTTGTTGATTTTCTCTATTTTATTCAACAACGTATTTGTTCTAAATGTTGTGGAATATTTATGGAACATCCCTTTCAGACCTTGTTTAGACAGTCACATACAGGTCAGTTACAAATTTTTTATGACCGTAACATCAGAAAATACTTGAATAGCTGAAATTTAAGACTAAAAATGCTTCCAGTCATTCAATTTTACTACATTACCTCAACTGATTCACAGTGTAACATCATTATTAAACAGATTTAATTTCCTATTATTATATATAAAGAGAAGAAAATAGAAGGGGAGAATTACAAAGTCAGAGATAGAGAAGCAGGTAATTTTATGATCTAGAAAGCAGAATTAAAATCATTCTGAGAATGCAAAGAACACGTTGCAGATGTTGATATACTTCCACTTCTGACATATGTAGTGATAAGTAGCATCTAATATTAAAACAAAAAAATATGAAATATAAGTGTTTTCTGAGCATGATTCTGTCTGTACCACAGCAGCAATTGAATTTCCTTCCTAGAAAATAATTTACTAAAACCTAAATATGGTGCAATTTTTCATTATTACAAAATAAGTATTGTGCATGCTTATGTGAATGTGAATGTTTTTCAGCCTTGTTATTTTTGTTTATTAACATACATAGATACATACATAGGGAATGTGTAGACTAGTATAGAAAAGAATGTCTTGGAACACAGAAATACTGACAACAACCTTCAATGACCAAAGTTTACACTTAAGGCAGAATAAAACTGAAAACATCTTTTTGTTAGATATACCAGCTATTAGGCACTGATAAACATTCACATTTCTTTTCTTTTAGTGTCATATTTATTTCATTTCCAGATTATGACATCCTTCTTTTGTCTTAGTGTTATCTAGTATAGAAATTGTTAAGCCAAGAAATTTCATGTCATTATCCATTGGTCAGAGCAATGTAGCTAAAGAAAAATTCCCTTCTATTCATACAGAAAGATGACATAAAATTCTAAGAGGTCTTTAATAAACATTGTGTGGGATTTTCTCAAACATTGTTTCTAGTTCTATGCATATTATTTGGCCTTTTAAAAGTATTTGAAACTGGAAAAACCTTACAAACATTTTCTTTACATCTTCAAAAACATATGCCACAAAAAGCTTCATAGCACACCTACTGTAAGCAATACAAAGGTCAGGACATAACACAGAATGATACAGTCTCAGCCCTTGTAATCATTGAAAAATTCTTCAGGAAAAATAGATATCATTTGATCTTGTGGAGCAGGAGAAAATCTATGTAGAACATACATGATCGAGTATATTTTTTTCTTTTATATTGCTACAGCTCAGCAAAGAAATAAACTGCAGTGGATGAAAAAAGCTGAAACAGAACTAGAATAAAATAAAATAAAATAAAATAAAATAAAATAAAATAAAATAAAATAAAATAAAATAAAATAAAATAAAATAAATGATGTAGAGTCAGGGCCAGATGTGGGAATGCTTGTGCTAGAGATGAAAGTGCAACTAGCAATCAATATTCAGATATACTGGCATCTAACAAGCACAATACTTGAAGCATGTCTCTTGTCAATATCTCTAACTTGTAGAATATCAGTTCATGCATTTCCATCATAGCATGATGATGGCTGAGCAATGCATTGGCTTCCTTCAGGAAACAAAAATTAGCAGAATTATTCCTTTATTTAACATATTTTGTCATTTTATGCCTCTTTCTGAACCTTTTGTTATTTGTCCTGATATTGTTTACTGTGCCTTGGAGATGAGATTTTTCTGTGTATTAAACCAAATCTCTGTATAATTATCATAAATCATAAAACGGTTCTGGTTGGAAGAGACTTTAAAGATCACCCAAATCACACATTGCTAGATAAAATACAGCTTCTTATCAACAAACACCTCCAAACTGTTCCTCAGGGTTGCTCTCAATCCACTTGCTGGTATTTGTGCTTGCACTTGCCTTAAAAGAAGTGCAGGACCTTGCACGTGGCCTCACTGAATTCCATGAGGTTCACAAAGGCTTCCAAACTCAAGACTGTCAAGGTTTCTCTGCATGACATCCCTTCCTTCAAGCTTGTCTACTATACCACACAGTTGGAGTCATCAGCAATCTTGCTGAAGATGCACAGAGTCGCTCTGTTCATATCACGAATTAAGACATTAAATAGAACTGGTCCCAGTATAGACAGAGTATGGCCCTGCAGAAAAGGCCTTGGGATATTGGTGGATGGTGAGCTGGACATTAGCCAGCAATCTGCCTTCACAGACCAGAAAGTCAACAGTATCCTGGGCTGCATCAAAAGAATTGTGGTCAGCAGGTTGAGGGAGGTGATCTTGCCCCTTTACTCTGCACTGGTTAGATTTCACCTCACCTAGAGTACTGTGTCCAGATGTGGAGTCCTAAGTACAGAAAAGACCTGTTGGAGCACATTCAAAGGAAGGCCACAAAAATGATTCAAGGTGTGGAACGCCTTCCCTGTGGGGTCAGGCTAAGAGTATTGGGACTGTTTAGCCTGGAGAAGAAAAAGCTCCAGGGAGACCTAATAGCAGCCTTTCATTACCTGAAGGGGTACTATAAGAAAGTAGGGGGCTGAGTTTGTTTATCAGGTCTGTTGTGACAGGACAAGAGAAAATGGTTTCAAACTAAAAGGGGAGAGATTTAGATTGGAAGTAACATGGAAGACCCATCCCTAGAGACATTCAAGGTCAAGCTGCATCAGCCTTTGAGCAATCTGATCTACCTGTGAATATTCACTACAGGGCAGTTGGACTAGATTGTCTTTAAAGACCCCTTCCAATTCAAATGATTCTATGATTCTAATATCCATCATAATTTGAATATTTATACATTTATTAATATTTTTAATCAAACAGGTTAATTGCTTTGTTAATTTATAGTTTTGAGAGTTTATATTGATATATATAGATATATAGTTACATATATTTAAGACAAGTAATACTAGACATGCCTGTGTTAGTGAGATTTACAAAATGGTTCTAAATTTCCTTTTATTTTACTTATGGAAGTTGATTAACTGATTTTCTTAGATACTTTCAAAGATCTTACTGTAAGCTTTTGCATGGTAGAGGTCTTAGGGATTTATCAAAGCACGCTCAGATGCATATGTAGCTATTTCAGTTGCAAAAATCCTTAATGAATACAGCTCTGATGTTTTTGTTTTTTTCTTAATTAATACGGTTTATAGTAATAATCCTCTTTAATATATGATCTTAATGTAACATTTAATACAGATGTTAACTAACAAGTTCAGTTATTAACAATAGCAGTACTACAAAACTTAGGGATCATTGCCCAGGTCTGCTGACAATGCTCTGCTAGTGACCAGTTTGCAAAGTTCAATCAGTTATTTTAATTTAAAATGAGATCAGTGTATAAAATTCCCTGAAACACAATAAAGTACCTCATATACCAAGCTTGTATATTCTAATTGAACAGCATTCTATCATTCTTTTTATCTGTGATTAAAGGTTATGATTATTACCAGTGTAAGTTACCTGGCAGCATTTTTTAGTTTCTGTTTTGATCAGGTAAACTTGAAAAGAATATTAAGCATTAAAAAAAAAAAAAGCATACCAAAAAGAACCCTTTACCTTTAGCTATAAAAAAAGGGACTGATCTGTCAGAAGGCTGTCTACTTTCTCTTAACTCTTAATATGGAGTTTGTGACAAGTATACAGATTTGCCTTAATTATTTATTAATTTCATGGAAACCATCTGTTTTAAATTTCTTAAATGTCTATTTAAATAAGAATACTACTACTTGAATGTCGATTTTATATTTGAAAATATGAAGATGTTTATTCTCAGAAAGCGAAGGCATAAAGCTTTTTTTTTAGTGCAATGTCACTTGTAAAATACTGGGATAATTATGTAAAAATTTCTCTTAAAATACGTTTTTTTGAATAGTCTTCATTTTAAAATATTACTGTGTAACGTGAAATTCTACATGCTTATGGTTAATGTTGAAAGTGCAGTAGGGTACCTGACTAGTCCTCTAGAAACTCTTTCACCAACTGCCTAATCCTGGAGACAGTGGAATCTTCCATGCAATTGCGTTTTTGCATTCATCAAAACCACCCAATTCGTTTCACAGAATCACAGAATCATGGAAATGAAGGGGTTGGAAGGGACCTGTAGAGATCATTTCCCCTGCCAAAACAGCTCCCCAGATCAGGTCGCACAGGTAGGCGTCCAGGCAGGTCTTGAATATCTCCAGAGAAGGAGACTCAACAATCTCTCTGGGCAACCTGTTCCAGTGCTCCGTCACACTTACTGTGAAGAAGTTCTCAATGTACATTTGTGCAGAACTTCCTGTGCTTCAGTTTTTAGCCATTTTCCCTTGTCTTATCACCGCACACCACTGAAAAGAGTCTGGTCTTGTCCCTTCCTTGTCATGGGAACTGCACCCAGTACTCCAAGTGAGGCCTCACCTCCCTTGATCCGCTGGCTATGCCCTTTTAAACGCACTCCAGGATGCCATTGGCTTTCTTGATCACCAGGGCACACTGCTGGCTCATGGCCAACCTGTCATCCACCAGGCACCCAGGTCCCTCTCCTCAGAGCTCCTCTCCAGCAGGTCATCCCTCAACCTGTACTGGTGTATATGGTTATTCCACCCTAGGTGCAAGACTCTGTACATACTTTTGTTGAATCTCATCTGAATCCTCTCTGCCCAACTCTCCAGACTGTCCAAGTCTTGCTGAATGGAAGCACAGCCTTTTGGTGTGTCAGCCATTATTCCCAACTTTGTATCATCAACAAATTTGCTGAGTGTGGACACTAAGGTCAGTGACTAAGGTCACTGATGATGATGTTGAACAGGACCAGACCCAACATCAACTCCTGAGAAACATCACTAGAAACAGGCCTCCAAACAGACTCTGTGCCACTGGTCACAATCCTCTAAGCTCTGCCAGTCAGCCAGTTCTCAACCCACCTCAATGTCCACTCATCTATTCCATACTTCCTCAGCTTTGTTATAAGGATGCTGTGGGAGGGAGTATCAAATGGCTTGCTGAATTCAAGGTAGACTACATCCACTGTTCTTTCTCCATCCACCCAGCCAGAGATGACATTTCAGAAGTCCAGCAGGTTGGTATAGTTTAGTGTCTCCATCTCTTCTTCCAGTCATATTTACATTCTTATTTTTGAGATCATCAAGTTACCTTGCACAGATTTGTCAAGATTCAAAAGAACCAGTTTGTATTTAAAAAAACCTTAATGACAAAGTGGTCTTGCGTATATAGCAGTTACTGAAGTCTCAAAATAGGAGGGATGTTCCAAAAGTAAATAATCCTATTTTATTATAGTGTCAGAGGTGGATGTTGGTATGGCAGTAGTGGTTGAACATTACCACCAATATTCCATGACATTTTGTTGCTGTGTGACAGATGACAGCAAAGAGGAAGATCGACAAAATGATGCCTGACGTAGAAGGGTGCCTGAAGCAAAGGTGTGTCATTGAATTCCCCCCTGTGAAAAAATGGCACTCACTGACATTCGTTGATGCTTGCTGGATGTTTACATTGACCATATAGTGGATGTGGATGTGAGCCCAGTGAGACAGCGGCTTGTGCATTTTAGCAGTGGCAACAGCAGATTAAAATACAAGTTTTTGTTAAAGCTGTACAATCACGACTGTGGCATGCAGACTCTTATTTACTACTGGCAAAATGCACAGCTAATGATAACGACTATGCTGAAAAACAGTGTTTTGTAGCTGATAATTTATTCTATTAAGCAGTGTTATTGTACCCTTTGTGTCTGCTACATTTTGTATATAAGTAGAAATAAATAGGAGGCATTACTTTAGGAGCAACCTACATATATTCACTAAGTTTTATTGCTATCTTTTACACAATGACTTGAATAACTTCTTGGGCAAGATCTATATACTTTCATGTCTGATTTGAAATAAAACTTTGAATTAGGATTACCTTCCCAAAATCATACTGACTAAAGTAATCATCTTCCAAAGGATGTGATGCTGTTCTCCTGGTTGTTAACTTTGAAATAAATACATAGATATTAACAGAGTCAGGAAAAGCAAACCTTTAGCCAGAAGATAGTGTATTTTCTAGGTATTTGTCTGAAAGGATACAAAATGGAATAAAGGTTGCTTGCAGAGCGCTATTGGTAATCACTTTGAGTTTTCAATAGATCATACAGATTAACATGATAATAAGGACAATAATTATTGAAATCTGTTACTGGCCTTGACTAATATACACAAAGTGACACATCTTTTAGTCATTTCAAAGCAGGTATATGATTTTGAATCTTTAAAGAATGTTCAGAGTTGGCAAAACATAGTTTATGCTTCTTTCCTCCTGCTATATAGAGTTTGAGAAACCTTTGTAAGCCAGAAAAACTTACAGTTAAAGTATTTTCTCTTGGGCAGATAGTTGGACAAGCTATGATGGTTTAAGGAGTGTCAAGATGACTAATAATAGTGTATTATGAAAATGAATCATAGTCACTGTCAGTTATAAAACGCAAAACCCTCTTCCTATGAAAGAGCAATTAAATAATCTCTGCTGATGTTATTTTTTAAGAACTATTAAAATATTCCAGTCTTAGAGATTTAAAGTAAAACATTACATTATAGAAAAGAGTATGTCATTGTAGTGATGTATCTCCACAAAGAACCTTGAAAAAAAAAAACCAACTAACTAAACAATCATAACAATTGTATGGTAGATTATATCAGAAGATATTTTTAGATATTGACTTAAAAAAAGTTAAAAAGCTGTGATACTATTTTGCTATATTTCTGTGGATAAAAAGCAAACAATTCACCTGGACAACAAAAGCCCCAAATGGATGTCTGTGGTATTTTTTTCTGCGACAGCATAGTTTATAGAGAAGGGGGCTTTGTTCTTCCCCTCACAGATGGAACAGAAAGAGAACTGAAAGCTCTGCAAGACATTTCACAGAGACACGTCTGACAGGTGATCAAATCATTGAACATTTTCCCCTGAAAAACAATGTTCAGATGTAGTCTAAGCATACACTCTATGACAGCAGGAACATACTTTCCTCTGTGTTGACGTTCATTTTAATAATAGAAAATGCAAGCAGAATTTCTGGCAATGACAACACAAAGTATATTTCTTCATGTTTACGGTGCAGAACTCTCATCAAATAACGCATAGATTTACTAGAAATCAACTGTTTTAATAGTAAAATTTTATCCATGACTGGAATGTTGAAACAATGTACAGTCTGTTTAGCAGTAAATCGTTTTTATACAGTGTAGGATTATAAATGTTGGTGAAAATGCTATTAATGGTGTTAACATGATGGCTTACTACTAAATCATACCCTTGATATTTGAAGCTAAACACATAAACAACATTTCAAGGCTTCTGTCACTCAGGAGCACATTTCTGAAGAATATAAGCATATCTGTCACCCTGAGATGTACAAAGAATTACATAAATAAATAAATAAATAAATAAATTCATTTTTAACTCTGCGCTGTCCAAAATTGACTAAAAGAGCCTTCAATATTTCAGGAAAATTGTAATCTTAACCTTTTTCTTCAAAGAAATAGAATGACAGAACATTTTTTCTTCTCTCGTGGCCTAGGTTTGTTATCTAGTTTCATTTCATGTCCAATATGAAGCATCACAAGTATCACAAGTATTGCATAACCTATCTGTTATAGCCTAATTACGTCTACTACAAATATACAGAAGCTGCTAGTGACAAATCTGTTAATGTTTACAGCTGAATAGTTCTGACTTTTATACTGTACTGGAAAACCTACAGAATGACTTCTGAGTATTTACTTCTATTGCCAAGTAACATAAAAAGTTTTTCACAATTCAAGACAGAATGAAGATGAAGATTTTCTTAGGAATTAAAGTTCATTTTAATGAACAGGGGATTACCTTAAAAATACTAATAAAATAAATTTATACTAGACAAAGTGTATATACTTTTTATGCATTACTGCTCAATGCAAATAATTGTGTGTGTACCAACTCTAGATTTGACCTTCATATGCTCTCCAAAATCTTTTCATACATGTAGTATAAAAATGTCACAGGAAGAACTTATTTTGTGAAGAATTCCTAAACATCCATGATGCGACAAGAACTCAGTTATGTGGATGACCTCTGGTACAAATCAAGTGATTTTACTAGAACTTCTAGTTTTAGTAAATATTTAATATTCTTTTGATTATAATTCTGCATTGTTGGATGTGTTTTCAATAAAAATGTATGAGAAACTAACTATAGTGCTCCTCAATATTGCAGTAAATGACAGTATTGTTGAAAGCTCAGATTTTATCATTTTCTCATAAGAATATAATTCATAGAATGGATCAAAATAAGTATCTGAATACTCCAACATTTTTTTCAAGATTTCACCATTTTCAACTTTTACAGTATTATCATCAACTGAAAAATGAAGAGGAAGTTCAGAGAAGCAAAGAATTTTACGATAAAATGACATGCTTAGTACATAAGGCAAAGGCTGTGGATGTTGTTAACCTCAATCTCAGTAAAATGCTTGACACCGTCTCCCACAGTAACCTGGAGAAAATGGCTGCTCATGGCTTGGACAGATGTATGGTTTGCTGGGTGAAGAACTGGCTTGGTAGCAAGACTCAGAGTCACGATGAACGGAGTTCAGTCTGACTGGTGACCAGTCATCATTGCCATTACACAGGGCTCAGTTGTGGGCCAGTTAAGTTTAACGTTTTTATCAGTGATCTGGATGAGGAAATTGAGTGTGCCCACAGTAAACTCACAGATGATACCATGCTAGGTAGGATTGTAAATCTGCTTTATGGTAGGAAAGCTCTGCAGAGGAATCTGGATAGGCTTGACTGATGAGCCGCATACAATTATATGGCATTCAGCAAAACTAAATGCCTCATAGTACACCTGAGTCACAACAATCCAACACAGCAATATAGGCTTGGGGTAGAGTGGCTGGAAAGCTTCCCAGCAGAAACAGATCTGGGGATACTGGTCAACAGACAGCTGAACATGAGTCAGCAGTATGCCCAGGTGGTAAAGAAGGCCAATGGCATCCTGGTCTTCATCAGAAATAGTGTGTCCAGGACTAGGGAAGTGATTGTTTTTTCACACACAGCTCTGCCGAGACTGTACCTTGAATATTATGTTCAGTTTTGCGCCCCATACAGGATTGATAATGAGTTGTATGAGCATGTGCATAGAAGAGCAGTGAAGACTCTAGAAAATAAGTATTATGAGGCAGAGGTATCTGGGCTTCTTTGGTCTGCAGAAAAGGAGGCTGTGGGGACACCTCATTGCTCTCTTATAGACACCTGAAGGGAGGTTTTAGCACAGAGGGAATAATTCTCTTTTCTCAGAGAACAAGTGACAAGATGTGAGCAAATGATCTCAAATATGACCATAATAGGTTTAGAGTGGACATAAGGAACATTTTCTTCACAGAGAAGTAGGTCAAACATTGGAATGGGCTATGCAGTATAGTGGTGAAATCCCCTTCCTAGAGGTATTTAAGGAACATGTGGACATGGCACTAAGGGACATGATTTAGTGATGGGACTTGGTAAATCAGACTGATGGTCGGACTTGGTGATGTTGAAGGCCTTTTCCAAAATATGTTCTTATATGATTCTATGATTGTTCGTTCAACAGAAGTAACTGTTACACGTACATAAAAATGAACCTCCTCCTAGTCCAGATCCTGCCCTTCAATTATAAACCTACCTATAAAACCAGGAGGTGAAATGTGAAAAAGTGGTATAATTTCAACTGCTTGTATTCTGTGCTTTGCCCTAATCTATTACACAAATAATGTCCAGAAGAGTACAAATGAAATAATACACTTATTTGCTGCTCCATTTATCTATCTCTATTGTACAAGTATTTGTACAGGTTTTTGGGCTGGCAGAGTTGAACTATTCCAGAATTTTATTCCTGCAGTCATGATATATGAAAGGGGTAGATAACCTCACCTTTATCTTTCTTCTCTTCACATCCAGTGTATTTGATCATGAAAAATATTCTACATAGAAATTTGTTTTTCTTATTTTTCTGGAGTTTTACTTTTACTTTAAAAAGGAAAACGCATTTTAGTGTTTCAAAAAATTGTATTAGTTGGTATTATTTACAGAAGTAATATCTACGAACTTACTGAAACATTTTTTTCCACCATAGAAATTGTAAACATTCAATATGACATTTGACTAATCCAAAGAAATTTTAAAAATATATTTTCTTTGTAAACACAGCTAGTGTAAACAGGTTTCTAAGTCACTGTAATCAAAAAAGAAAAATTGTTCATTGGTAGTTGAATGCATGTTGGGATATTGAGAAAAAAAAGACTGTTTAACATGCATGGATATAAAATGAAAATACGTTACATGATCTTCATTCTCCTACATTTCTCACCAGCTATTTCTGACTTCAGAAAAGGTGTCAGATTCTGTATCAGTTTCATAGGGTCAATGCTATTTAGAAAAACAGATGAAAACTTTACATCAGTTTATTTTTTAGTACAAGAATTACCATTTGAGTCATTAGAAATTATTAAAAAGTATCGCTTGGGGAAGAAGTATTTCTTCTTGATATTATAAGATCACCTCACTTTTTCAGTAGCCTATACTTCTCAATCCAAACTGCGCATTCTTCCATCAACCGAGGCAGAATTTATTTGCTCTACCTAGACCTTACCACTTTCATAAATGGATTTCAGCAGTGCTACAGAAATCAGGAAAAAGAGCTAATGAGGCAGTATTTCTTGCATGCAATTGCTGAAGATTCTTTCTTCATATTTTTAATTCTCTTGTACAGTGCAGGGCCATTCTTCAAAGTGGTAAATATAAGTGGCATGGTGGCAAAGTAGCAGTATGTACAGTGAATGGTGTCTTAGTGACATGATAGCAGATTTAGGCCCAATTTTACACAAATTTTGTATAATGTATAATAAACTAAATTATTTAATTTAAAATAAGTGAAGGAATTTGCTACAAAAACATTCAGTTCTACATACAGATTTTTGTAGTGGTTTTAAAGTTACATGGACTGATCTCCTGCAGTACAAGAAATGGACAGTTCACAAGAAAAGATTATCAGTTTCCCATTAAGTGTCTGATTGTTATCTAGTTAGAAAGTCACTTACCATTTCTTATTGATACATATATATATATATATATATATATGAAATTCTATATATACACACACATATATATTATATTAGCGTATTATAAAATATATCACATCATGAGAATCTGCAGACAATAAAAAAGATATTCATATACCTCTTTTATTATTTTCAAGGTAACTCCAGGTAAGAAATTCATAGTTGCCCTACTCGTTCAGCGCTGTTCAGCAGTTGGTTTCATTTTGTATTATGAACTCTTCTATGTTGATATCTGAATGCAAATATCTACATTCAAACTAATCCAAAACAGGAAATATTTGAAGAACTGTTCTCTAAAGTTCCTATTATACTATTCTACTTCCAAAAGGCAGTCATCACCAAAATTGTCAAGATATGACTCAAAGTTATAAAAACACGAGAATGTTATAAAAATTATATATAACAACTATAAATATATATTAATTGTATGCATTGTTTATGCGGCAAGGATTTGGTAGCAAGAACTGCAGGGGTGGCCTCTGAGAGAAGAATGCAGATGTTGCTCCAGGTTGGACAAAAGCCAGTTCCAGCTATTTCCAAAAGGGAATCACCGCTGGTCAGATAGATCTAAGCCAACCAGTGATGCTTGGTTGAGTCTCTGTAAAAGGATATATAAGAAAGGGTAAAACATGTTGCATAGCAGCAGCTGGGAGAGAGAAATGAGAAAATGTAGAGAGAAATAGCCTTGCAGACACCAGTCAGTGCAGAAGGAGAGCAGGAGGTGCTCCAGCCCCAGAGGAGAGGTTCCCTGCAGCCCAGGAGAAGCCCATGGAGGAGTAGGCTGTCTCCCTACAACCAGTGGGCACCATGTGCAGGAGATCTCCACATGCAGCCATGGAGGAGCCCAAGAGGCAGCAGTGGATGAGGCCTCAAGGAGGCACAGCCCATGGGTACTCCTGCAGAAGCAGCCCTGTTCAAGAGCTGTGCCCGTGGGGACGCACATGGAGCAGCTCCTGAGGGGTGGGCCCTATTCATTGTACAAATGAATATGTAGAATATTCAGTGCAATTCTTTTAATTCATGTCATTATTTCTGATCAAAGAAATATATCCTAAAGATCTGATACTATCGCAGCACTGATATTGTGAAGTGGAATTATTAAAACTTAAGGAATCTCTACAATAATAATCTGTGATTTCTTATATCTTTCTTTTTCTTTTATATATATAACCTGAAACAGATCTTAGTTATATGATCTTTTTCTGCTTTTTCAATTTGCCCTTCCCACACTTAATGCAGATAACAGATGGCATTAATTTATTACCACCTACTCAACCTTGTGTTTCTTTATGTCTTTGTAAGTGTGGTCTCAGGCCTTAGGACTTACTGCATATTTTGCTCTGAAGACAATATTGTAAATTTTCAATTACACTTTTCTATGAGGTTGTAATGATGGCATTTCCAAAAAATGAAGACATTTGTCTTCAGGGCACCATGTGATTTCAAATCAAAGAAAAGAGGGAAAGGTATTTTTCTTTATCATGCTTTTCTCTTCTTAAAAGACAGATTTTAAACATCATGTAGGCTATTAAATTTTTAAATTGCATTTTCTGTATCTTTAGTCAGAATTCATAGCCTATACACCTGTAAAGAAGACAAGCCCCAGTTCAGGGGTCAAGTACTCCAGAACAGGTGATTACTTAGTGATAATTAATAACTAAGGTTTTGATATAAATGAATTGACTTTATCCCTTTGGACACTTGTAGTAGAATGAGTGAAACAGTGCTTTTCTATGAGATTATCTGTTTCCACAGGTAATCTGCAGTGATACAAAGTGATCAGGTAAGTGGGAAATCCATGTCTAAGATCATATCTGTGCCATTTAGTCTAACAACATAAGTCAGTAGGAACTGCTATAATACCACTTAAATTGTGTCATATAGTTAGAAACATTGCTCAGTATGTATGTAAGAAGGCAGCTGTGGGAAATTAGGAAACATGTTAGTTATGACATTTCCTTGAATATTACTGCTCAACTTTGCAAATATAATGATGTTCCTTTAACACACATGGATCAATATGTATTTTCTTAGTTAAGAGCAAACTCACTGAGTTTGAAATTCTAGCCGTGACAATGAAATCATACTGATCTCATTTACTTCTTCAAAAAGTTAGAAACATTGAGTTAGCTTATACTTCTTCCTTCAGTAGCCTTGCTCTTTTTGTTGGTTTGGTCATGATCTTCCTACTCTGTGACGCTCTTTTATTTGCTCTGCATCTCTTAAAGTTTATTTTTACCTGTTTATTTTTTTTTCTACATCAAGTCTCAGCTTTTTTCTTTCTTGGAGTAGCTTTTCATTCAAATGTAGTGTTATACTCTTCAGAACTGCTAAAAGTTTTTTCCCATTTTATTCTACATACTGATGCTGATTTTCCTGCTAAATAAATTCTATATACTGATACTGGTTTTCCTGCTAAATAATTTATAGTTCACACTGGAATTATCTATGTCATTGTTCCTCTTCTACAACTATCTACGTCAATTTTCCACATAACAGTTCTTATCTTGTTCATGCAAGTATTGTTGTGTGGAGCTAAGTCTGTTTTATCTCCAAAGAATATTAGGTCTGATGAACTTACATTCAAAAGTAGCATATTTAACTGTCTCTCTTGAACTATTCTTTGTCAGATCTCCTGTTGACAGCTTTTCCTTGATTCTCTCATGAAAGCTATGTATTATTCTTGTGCATTTATTATTTACTATTTTTATAGTTAGTCTGTATTTGAAAAATAAATAAAAATAAAACAACACAGCTTCTTTCCACTTGATGGCTAGAATGTTTCACCAATATTTGCGTCACCCCAAGTGACTGACAAGTTTTGTCAGAATATAATGAAATTCACATGGACTGCTTCAGGACAGAAACAAAATCTACCAGTGTAATATGGAATCTCCCAGTAAAGTCTGGGTGCCCTTACTATTATATTACTGTCAGACAATTTTCTATATTCTCTCTCTGTAGTCCTATGATGAATGCCTGTTTACATGGTTGATACATTTAAAAACTTAGAAGGAGTTGGAATCCAGATTTAAACTCCCTGCAGTAATATTTCTCTATGAATAATGGTACTACCACTACCTCCACTACTGGCTTTGCAGTGAGATATCAAGCTTAATCTGTATCACAGTGAGAGGGCTAAAGTGATCCTGTAAAGTAAATTGCCTGAAATGCTTTCTAGAATCTAAGATAGAGATCAGTTGTATAAGCCTTGAGTTACAGCATATAGGTGCACTGAAAATATTTTACAACATGAAATTTAAGACAAATCTGTAAGCAGTTTTGCTATAAAGCATTGTACATGTTGAGACTCTAAAATGACTTTATTTGATAAATAACGGAACATCTTTTCTCCTAGACCAAAATGTAGCATCAGAAGGGCCTCAACTTTTTGTTTTGTAAGTTAGACCTGATAAAAAATATTACTTATATTTTCCTGGCATTCAAAAGTCTTTCAATTAGAAAATAGTGATCTAAATGTTTTTTTTTCTTTTACATAGACTGTAAGTCCATCTATATATTTTAGTAGCTGACTTAAGAAGTTTGGACGTTACTTACTATTATTTTTAGGTCATCTTATTTCATACTGAACAGCTTGTGGTATGTCGTACAGAACCAGAAGGAATATAGGGATGGTATCTGGAGATGCAGGAATGGGATTAGAAAAGCCAAGGCTCAGAGAAATTGAATTTGGCGAGGGGTGTGAAAAGCAACAAGAAGGAATTCTTTAGACACATTGGACTGAAGAGGTAGACAAAGGAGGATGTATCCTCCCTGATAAATGGAAATGGAGAGCTGACTTCATAGAGAAGGCTGAGGTACATAATGATTTATTTACAGTCTTCATTGCTAGTCAGGCTTCCCACACCTCTCCCTAAACTTCTAAGTAGGTGTCAGGAAGAAAAATCCCTCCCAGTGAAGGAGAGGAGAAAGTGCAAAACTGCATCGTGAGGCTGAATATGTACCAGACTATGGAGCTGGATAATATGTATCTCAGGGTTCTGAAGGAACTGGCTGATGTTTGACCAGCTGACCAACCTGGCAGCCTTTTATAATGGAGTCATTGATGTCACCTATCTCAACTTCAGTGAGGCCTTTGACATGGTTCCCCACAACATCTTTCTCTCAAAATTGAAAATATATGGATTTGATGGATTAAATATTTGATGGACAAAGAACTGTCTTCAGGATCAAGTCCAGAGAGTGGTGGTCAGAGGCTCAGTGTCTGGATGGGGACTGGTGATGAGTGGTGTCCCCCAGGGGTCAGTGCTGGGGTTAATACTCCTTATTAGCTTCATCAGTGACATTAACAGTGGGGTTGAGTGCACCTTCAGCAAGTTTGCTGATGACACTGAGCTGTGGGGTGCAGTTAAAACACCAGAGGGATGGGATGCTATTCAGAGGGATGGATGGGCTCGAGCAGTGTGCCCAGGGGAACCTCACAAAGTCGATGGAGTAGGTCATCCTGGGATATAAGTTGAGGTGATTCAGGACAGCTAACATGGCTTCAGCAAGGGCAAAAGGCATCTGACCAGCCTGGTGGCCTTGTACAAGTCTGATGAGGGATGGCTGAGGGAGCTGGAGTTATTTAGTCTGGAGAAGTCTCAGGAGACATTATTGCTCTCTAAAGCTATCTGAAGGGAGACTGTGGCAAGGTGGGGGTTGGTCTCTTCTTCTATGTAACTAGCCATAGAACTAGAGGGAATGGCCTCAAGTTGCATCAGGGGAGATTCAGATTAAACATTAGGAAAAACGTCTCTGAAGGACTGGTTAGATTCTGGAATGGGTTGCCCAGGGAGGTGGTGGAGTCAACATCCCTTGAGGTATTCAAGAAATGTTTAGATATTGTACTGAGGGACATGGTTTAGTGGGAAATACTGGTGATAAGTGAATGATCTTGGTGGTGTTTTCCAACCTTGGTGATTCTATGATTCTGTGATTCTATGATGGAATGATGGCATCAGTGGACAATTGATGTTATCGGCATAGGCTTGTGCAGGGCCTTTGGCATGTTCTCTCACTGCATTCTTAGCTCTAAATTGAAGAGAAGCTTATTTGAAGGCTAGATTATTTGATGGATAAGAAATCTGTTGGATGGTTGTAGCCAGATTCTTGTTGTCGATGATTCTATGTACAGGTGGAGTCCAGTCATGAGTAGTGTTTACTGTCTTGGGGCTAGTGCTCTTCAATGTCCTTAACAATGATACACGGTGGGATCAAGTTTACTGTCACCAAGTTTGATGATGTCATTTAGTTAGTGGTGCAGGTGACAAAATAGAAGGAACAGGCTCCTTCCTGAGGGACCTAGAAATGCTTGGAAAGTAGACACATGAGAACCTAATGAAGTTTAACAAGGCTAAATGCGTGGTGTTGCATTTAAGTCAAGGCAGCCCCAGATATGAGTACAGACTGGGAGAAGGACTCATGGAGAGCAGCCTGTGGACTTAGGGTACTGGTGGACAAAATGCTGGACATGAGCCAGCAGTGTGCATTTGCAGCCCAGAAAGCCAACTATTTTTCTATTATTATCCAAAACTGGACATCTATATTGTAGATACAATTACTCAGATGAGTAGAACTCATGTATCACCAGAATTGAAGGAATTCACTGGCAAAATGAGTGACAATTTAAAATTGAACTATCTTATTATCTCTCTGTATTTGGCACATTGGCCATTGTTTTCTGGTGTGTTAAAACCCCAGGTAAGATTCCCAGATAACTAAACTTTCCTAACCTAAGTATGCATATGCATTGAAGAGAGGCATATTGAAGGATCACTTAAGCCACTCTCCTCTCAAGGTGACAGTATATTAGAAGGACTGGTCTTAAAATCTGTGTGCTTAAGTTAATTTCTGTCAGAAATAAGTATGATTCTTGATAACTTCAAAGCTGAATTCAAGAATATGCCATTTAATCGAAGTACATGAAGTAAACCTATGTCTTCCATGGGGAAGATGAAGTGTTCTTATTGTAAAGACTTGCACATTCAAGCTGATGAGTTCATATGAATTTTATTTATTAAACATGTGAGACTATGCATTTTTTGTTTGTTATTGTTCAATTGGATGTGTGTAAACTGAAGTACAGAAAAATAAATATGAGCAGAAATGCATTTTACAAAATATCATCTCTTTCATAGTCTGTGAAAGTAGGCTGATTAATACATTTCTTCTTCTGAATGTGAATTCATGATAAAGCTGCTCACTCAGAGGAAACAGTAAAATGCAGGCAGAAAGCTTATTTCAAAGCTGACCTTCTAGGTGGTGCTCCAATTATATCCTTTATCATATTGCACTATACGACTGTTGCATAGTTAATAGAATGTAATAATAAAAACAAATTCTGGTTTTCTTGTGTCTAGTCAAGTTGACTGTAAAGAAATGGCTGCCTTTTTTAATGGTCAATTAAACACTTATGATTACAGAGCTGAAGAATCACAGCATTCCTTACAGAAGATACTTAAGTTTAACATGACATATAAATCAGCAAACATATTTTAGAACAAGCAAATGACTAGACATTAGTAACAAGCAGACTGAAAATATCATGAAAGCAATTAAAAATATTTATTGACTATGTTTCAATAAACCAAAATAATACTCATTTTTTCAGGAGATGACTATTTACTGTAAATAATACAGTTAATGGCATACATTCATCATATCTTGCATTAATTAGATTTTTTTGTTTCATAAGGATCTATGAAACAGTTTTAAGTACCAATGTCAACAACAGTTAACATGATTAAAACTGCATTCTTAATAAGAATTTTTTCCCAACTTGTATTAATGTTTATTTTAAAATGCTTATGTGCTATGGAGCCATCTGTTTCTTGCTAGTTATAGTACCTAAGTTCTACATTCATAAGTCTCGAGGGAGACTTTCACCTATTTTTTCTTCATCGTCTACCAGACGTTCACTAGCTCATTCAGAAGAAATATTTCAACTGAAGTTAAGAAGTTGTAGTCAACAGGAAAAGGTTTCAGAATTTTTAAAACTGAAACCTCTTGATAAGTGTTGTAATTGCAGTAGTACCCTTGCTGGATGTGCAGTAAATTGTCAATTTCAAATTGTAAATTTCAAATAGCTGAGAGATAATAACAGACAAAATAAGGCATGTATTTTTATTAAAAAATACACTTGCCTTGTAAATAAGATTCCTTTAAAAATATGAATTTCATATCACCTTTTGAAGAATATTAAAATCAATCAAATAGTAAGTAAATTCTCTTAAAAAACAAAAACAAAAACCCATCAGCTGTCAATTTTCATTGCTTGTGCTGGAATAGAGTGGTGTTTAATCTATGAATTTATTGCACAATATTCAACCACTATACTGCTATAAAAACATCACGTGAATTAGGTACAATGTGTCTCAGAGAAAATGGATGGAAAATTTAGTTTCTCTTTTAAGTCTTGGTTGTAACATGTGATCATCTGCTCTTGATTTGGTAGGTTATTCCTGTTGAGCACAAGGCTGCATTACTTTCTAATAAAGGTCAGATTTTTAAGTAATAAGAGCTGCAAAATATCACCTATTAAAAAACAAGAATTTAGGATGTCTAGAGTTAAGGTTGTGTTTTACAAGTTTTGGTAATGGAGATTATGTGTGGAAAGGTAAATCAGGTTTGGGTGATATTACAACACACAGTAAAATACACAACTTTAATCAGATTTAGATAAAATAGGGATAGTTGCATAGAGGCACATATACATAGGTCACTCCAAAAGTGTTGCCTCCTATTTATTTCCATAGAAACTACTGCAATGTAACACTATTTGATATAGCATATTCTCATCTACAAAACACTGGATTTCAACATATTCACCACCATTAGCTATGTATTTTTACCAGTAATGAACAGAAGCCTGCATGCCATGTTCATAAACGTCTGTGACACACTGCCACTGTTGACAGAGCTGTAATGCACTACCCATCACCTCACTGTGCTACGTTCACTATTTGGTCTTCATAAATGTTCAGCAAGCATTGATGTGGATGCCACTTTTCCTTCATGGAGGAATTCAGTGACGAGCACTTTTGCTTTATACACACTTCCAAATTTTGTCAGACTGCTCCTCTGTTGTCATTTGCTACTCGGCAACAGCTGGGAAAGGATAGAACCAGGACAGAGGACCCAAAGTAACAAGTGAGGATGAGAACCTAGATTTTCAGGCATATGTGAACAGTGTTTCTATGAAGGCTAAGTCCAAAGTTAACCAAATGCCTTAGTAATCCAAATGCATAATGCATTTACTGTTATCAGTATAATAAGTATTATACAATAAAGAGTTCATCTGAGGCACAACAGGTTTAGAAAGTCAGATTCATTTCTGAAGTGAAGGAATCTATGAGAGTTTCACTTAAAAATGAGAACCGAAATAAAATCAGCGATAAGGGCCTTGAGCAGTCTGACCTAAAAATGAACTTTATCTAGTTTGGAGACCTCCAAAGGTCTCAATCAACTTACAGTAGCGAGTATGGAAGTAATGAGTAAAAATATTTTCCATAGACACATGCCTTCACAGTTTCACTTTTCACAGGGTTTTGGGAACCAAAAATTTCAGGTGTCACTTAGCTCTTCTTCCCTTCTGTATTGAGAAAAAGAAAATCTTAAATATAGCATAATATATGAGGGAAATCTTGTGAAACCCACTGTTTCTTGAGAAAAAAAATGAAAGCTGTCATACATTTACTAACCTTAGAGCTTCCTTTCATTGGCAAGCCTCCAAGATCGTTTTTATTTTATGCAGTCATTGGGGTAAAAAGGAGGCTGACAGTTGCTTATTAAAGTTTCCCTTGGCTGTTGCGCTGGCTGGCAGACTAGCTTCCATTTTTAAATTTTTTTTCCTGACTGGTTATTTAATATAATTTACTCTACAATTAGCCCACAGGGGCCTGATAAATGCAGGCAGTCCTTTCATCCTATTTCAGATGTGTGCAGTCATACAAATGGTGCAGGATCAGAAACTGAAAAATCCAAAGTGCTTTGCTAGTAAGATTTGCATAAGAGATTCTACTCAAGTTTTAATTCTAAAGCTGTTCTTTCTTTTCAGATATACTGAATGTTGCTAGAACTAAGGAGAAATATTATTACCAAGCTGTTTTATTTTAAAGCTTGCAAAAATATTTAGCATTTTAACTTTGTAGTCAGACATGGGAATAGAAAGAAATTAAATAGAATCTAGATTTCAGAGATCACAAGAAAGTTGGTGGCATTTGTCTGCCATTGCAAATGGGTTAAGAGTGTTCATGGAATGCTGTATCTGCCTTCAGATGCTCTTACTCTCACCTCTATTAGGAATTTAATGTCTGCAGTAAATTTCTAGTCTGTATAATCCCCAGAAGTTGTGAATAAAACTAGTTTAGGAAGAGATACACATTCCTATTCCATCTTTGTCACATCACCAGACATTCCCAATCCAAACTGCAGACTGTGTAGAGTTCTTTCTTAAGGAATTCAGAATTTTTTAGGAAATTCAGTTTTCATATACACTAGGAGTAAATTTCACATAGCCAGAGTTTACATTCCATAATTTCACTAAATGAGTGAAAGATTAATAAGACCAGAGTATTACTGTTGCCTGTTGTAGTTCCAATAAGAATTAAGCTGCAAGAGCATTGCTTCTTGTTAATAGTGCCTCCTGCAGGCATAGTTGCTGTGCGCTTCCTAAGCGTGAAACTCACTTTGGATTTGAGGCCTGTGTCCTGTCTCTTAGAATGTGTGTGTGAAATGCAAAAGTATGACATGCAATGATGAGAAATCATTCCATTAATTTCAGCACACTTGTGTTATTGTGCTGCAGAACTACCTGAACAAGTGCAAGAATACTTGATAAGGATGACTGCATTCCCTGAAGTTTTACAAACTGTAATAAAAAGCTACACTATAAATCCAAAATGACCTGCAAAACTCAAGGGAAAAGTGAATATGATCTCTTCAGAGTTATTCTAAGAGAGACAATATAATTTTTGAACTTCATGACAGCTCTATTGCTTTTTGTGCCATGATTTGGCAGTGTATTATGAGTACCTTCATCCAGAAACGCTCTTTCATCCAAGACTGCAAAGTCAAGACTTTTCTTGTCATACTTTTATGACATTGTAACTTGAAAAAGATACAACACTAAATACAATGGATGGAGAGAACAAACCAGAAATCAGCACTATCAAAAGTACATTTAATTCTGAGCCACCGCGTAACAAACTCATCACTATGACAAGGGCAACACTTCTGTATGTATCTTTTTCATGATAATAATTACAATATAAACTGCATTTTACATACTAAAAAAAATTGAATATTAAAATGGAACAAAACAATCTGAGAGATCTCTCAGGCTGGACTATAACGTATAAAATTATGAAGAGAAGGAAGAGAGCCAAGTTTTTGCAGTGTTACGTTTGGTACTTACCATACTCAAAATATATCTATATATGAAATGTAAAATCAAGGTCTAAGCTAATTACCATTTTCTCCTTTTATAGTTATTGGAGTGAAATAGTACTTTCAGGAGGCAATTTATGTGATCTTTCCTAGATGTTTCTCTTAGGAGGTGCTTATATCTTTCTTTCAAGTATGTAGCAGAACTAGTTGCTAACTGCATCTGTGTCTTGCTTGTTTATCACAAATGAATCTACTTGCCCCCCTTCAGTACACCCTCAACACAAGCGGAATATTATCTTCTACACCAAAGAAATTGAGACCTCGAAATTAGATAAAAGATTACGCATTGAACATGAACTGTTGATTAGGTAGCCATAAGGAGATGCCTGAATTAAAAATCAAAACTTACAAAGTGATCCAGAATCAACAGCTCTGTGAAAGTCCTGATGAATAACACAGTATAATTGCGAAGTTTAATCACTAGTTACTTAAAGAAACAACACAGTAGCTTGGTTATTGATGTTATCATACTTGGTTAGAGATGTTAAACAACGAAAATTTACATCACATGGTAGATCATTTATGAAATCTTCCTTAAAATATTTTGGCTTTATTAAGATAAGAAAACTGCTGATAATATGAGTGCAATTATTAACAAGTTTGTATAGATACAATAATTGAAGTTTTGAAGCGTGGCTGTATTCACCTTATTCTATTACAGTAAATGTTAGTCTCATGAAGTTTGATTCATTTCTGTATGACTCTCAGAAAATTAATGTGAAGAACAGTGGCAGAAGGGTGATCTAAATGAAGATACTGCCTTATTCAAAGTAAAAATACTGGTTCTATTATATGTATTTTCACATGGAGACAAGAAACTGTAGTCTATCCAACAAGCATTGGATACTGTATCCACAAGAAGTAGGCTTAGGAAAGTGAATTAATGCACATTAATAGTAAGTGTTTTGTATATTTTGTTTAGAAAGTATACTATGCAGAACAATTAACTTAAAAGGCTCAAGTACATGTGGGAAGGAAGATTATCAGAGGAGACTGCAACTAAGGAAATGTTTTGCAGATGTACTGCATTTAAATTAATAAAATCTCATTAGGTTTTATGTTTGCCAATAACGGCTGGAAAAGTTACCATACATTGTAGGAACAATTACCCAAATCTTCACTGTCTCATTAGGTTTGTCATACTGTTTTCATTATAATACATTAGAACTTGCAAGTGAGCCTTCAGTAATGACATATTGTTCCAATTCTCCTTTCAGCAGGCTCTTAGATATTTTAGTATTTGTGTTATAAGCCAGCAGGTGTCTTCACTTTGTTTTTTTTTTTTTCTGAATCAGTTTTATACACAGACCTCCAGACACAGAATGGAATGTAAAAGGGCTTTTCAGCAACTACATAAAAATGGGTCTGATTAGAGAAAAGCAATACACACTATTTTTATGGGGTTTTTTTGTGATTATTCAATGTACTAAAATTGTGCATCTTCAGAGTATATGTTTATTCCTGTAGTCTTGTTAGTGAAATCTGTATTAATGCAGATAAACCATGTGATCTATGAAGTTTATAAATTTGCATAACAAACAGAAGACATAAAGCCAATTTGAATATCTAAGGCATTATAAACAACCAACATTGTTTGAGCTTCTAAGACACTTGCATTCAAATGAGTAAGAGTTTAAAAGGATGTGATTTTTAAAACATTTGAAGCTTTCAACTTCATGTCTTAAAAAGCTCAAGGTGGAAATAAATACCGAATTTAAGTTGATAAACAATTTGAAATTTAAGTCACTTAGGTAAGTGTATGGAAATATCATGGCTGACAAAAAATGAATGCTTATTGTATATTCTACCTATGAGAAAATGGAAGTCCGTGATACCCTGAAAACCTGACAGGAATATTGTACTTACATCATCACAGTAGCTGGATTTTCACTTGCTTTGGAAATTTCGAATATAAAGCTGTTTTATGTGACAACTGTTGATCATAGCAACAATAGATATGAGTTTTACATTCAAAATATGTAAAAATAAACACTGAATTTTCTTCTGATTTTTTTCATTTCTTTAAAGTTTTACTATTTCAGAGTTTTAATTTCCTTTTCATAATACTGTTATTCCTGTAAATGGAGAAAAGTGAATGGATGATCAGAGAAAGGAGGGAAAATTTAAAAATGTATATGGTAAAAGACCCAGAACATAACATTGCTGTTATGGGCAGACACTGATATCTTCCCAGTCCTGTGCCTCTCACAGGAGAAGGTGAAAAGCATTCTTACATTAACTATCCCATTCAAAAATTTTAACTAAGTACAAGGCTACTTGTTTTAGATCAAACAACTTATTAGAAGTACTACAGTTAAAATAGAGTTCTTGTCCTGATTTAATGACCACTGTTTCAAGTGGTTTCTGACAATGGACAATCTATTAAACCATATCTATCTCTGTGCATAAACCAAAAAGTTGCAAGGCAAGAAATTCATCGGGGCTACAACAGTGGTCTACTGCCTATTTTTCCTACTCTAAAGCCTTGCTACAGCTGATGGTACCACAGCAGAATGACTATAGTTGTAATTAAAAAAATTGTTAGTATCTTGAAACAGAAAATTTTTCATCAGCTTTCCATTAGAAAGATTCAGCTAGAGTTTCTACAAAATGAGCCTCAGACACAGTATAAATGTTTGTGATGAACTGTCTATTACAGACAGAAACATATATACACAAAAACTAAATGAAACATTCTTTAGAAGTGGCTATTCCCCTCTAGAAGGAAACTGTCTAGACTATCATTGCATCCTACCCATCCAGTGATGGATCAGTATTTAGGTCTTGCTATCCTGCTTCTGAAAAACAAGTGTGAAAGAACAGAATACTGAAAAAGAAATTGTAAGAAATTCTAGATAATGTGGGAAATAGAAATCAAACCACTTTTTTTCTTTTTTTTCTTTCTTTTTTTTTTTTTTTTTTGCTAAGACTGAAGTTTTAAAAGTATCCTGAAAGGTATATTACCTTCTTGAAAATTCAGTCTTTTTATAATTTTTAGTATTTTTTATTTTTATAATGCTAAAATAGCTCAGAATATCAAAAATCTGTTCTCTTCACTTGACCAAAAACACTCTTTAGTCATTTTACACTAAGGATACACCTTGACTTCTATTTATTAAATAGGTCTGAAAGACTAGGAAAAGACACACAAGAACAAAATTATAATATTTCTGTGAAAAAGATAAACAAAATCATCCCAGTATCAGACATAAGGTACTTTCATGGGACTTTTCTGTGACACAGGTGAAGGATATCCTTTCCTAAACAGCTCAGTTGGAGCTCTTCAGTGCCACTCTCGAGCCACAGTGTAATGGACTTTATAACAATTTTACACCTGGACAGCTTGCTCTCTACCCCATATTACTCCATTTTATCTTCTACCTGATGGTCACCCCTGCTGTTACTTATTACTGTACTGATACCCTTGGGTCTGCTCTTTTTAAGATACAGGTTTTCTTAATTAATGCATTTCTTGCTGCTCTACTTTTTCCTCACTTTTAATTTGTCCATGAACTTTAATTAAGCTCCTTCATCATGACTCAAAGGTTTGGCAAGCTTTGTATGCATATATATATATTGCCACATCCAACAAGACAAACCAAGATTTTTTAGCTCTAGAACAATAGTATTACTTCAGTTCATGTCTTGTGTTAACAATTATCATTAACAGTCAACAATAATAAAAGTGGTAGAAACAGACTGATTTATGATTATGGTTTTTAGCATAGAAACTAGAAAAATATTTCTTTTCATCATTTATTTTTTTAGATATATTTATAATGTGTAAATATAAATTCTATGGAAGCTGAGTCTTGCATATTCAAATATGTTTCATATTTACTCTAAAACAAAGGAGTTGTAATTCTTCTCAAAATGTTTGTTCAACAACAGAAGAGAAACTACTGAATGCACCTACCATACGTTTTTTTCACACAACTTTCTGTAGTTTAACTTACTTATATGTAAATGAACATCCTTTGAAATGTGATAATGTGATGATTTTATGCTGATGGCTAGCTAAACTGCACCACACCACTCTCATTTCCCCTCCTCAACAGAACAGGGGGAGAAAATACAATGAAAAAATAAAGAGCTCAAGAAATGGAGATTAGGACAGGGAGATCACTCGCCAATGAATAACACAGTCAAATCCAATACAGTTTAGAGAGATTTATTTATTGCTAACTACTAACTGATAAGAGGAGTGAGAAACTAAAAACATACTAAAAAGCCTTCCCCACAGTTAATCCCCAGCTAACTACTTCCTCACCCTGAGGGGTACAGGGGAATGTGGAATTTTTGTTGCAGTGTGCTGATTTCACAATGAACTGTAGCTCAGTTTCACCATGCTACTCTCACACTCCAACTCCTCACAGGTGAGGTGAGAAAATACAATGAGGAAAAAAATGGTTTATAAGGTGAGATTAGGACAGGGATATCCTCTACCAATTAACAACATGGGCAAAACAGATTCAGAATAGGGAAATTAACATAATTATTAACTATTACTAACAGTTTAGAGAAGATACTAAAAGCAAACCAAGAACACCTCATCCTTCTACACTGTTCTATCTTCCTCTGAGTGGTGGGGGAGAAAAAGGAATGGGGGATGCATTCAGTCCATTATGCTTTGTTTCTGCTTCTCCTTCATGGTTTTTCTCTGCCCCTCCTCCAGTTTGCAGTCCCTCTCATGGGATGCTGTACAACCTGACCTGATCCTGTACTGCCTTCCCACAGGCTGCACCTCTCCAAGTACGTGGGTCTGAAACATCAGTGCTACTATCAGAGTACTAGTACTATGCATTAAGCTAGTTTATGGACTTCTCTCAAGAGAGCTGAATACTAAATTAATTTATTTTTAGTGACATCACTAATTTTTTACCTATATTGTCTATTCTGAAATTTCTTACTTCTCTAAGATATTCTAAAAATTAACAATACAACCAAAATTTTCATTAGAATAAATACAACATCAAGGCATTTTTAACATTTTTTCCTCTGTAAAAACTGGCTTGAATGATGTTGCTTGAAAACTGCATCTTTGTTTTTAAGTTAGAAAGAGCAACACACTTTTTCTGAACCAAGTGCACACAATAACTCATTTTTATTCCCTGTTGTTTCTCCACCTAGATTTATGGTTAGACATGCCAGAAATAACACACAAGTAATCTGAAACCTTTTCTTCTCCATCAGAGAAAGCATATATTCACATTTGGGAATCTGGATCACCTTATAATTCCCATTTCTATTGGCTTGGATCATATGAATGAGGAACCATCTAAGGAAGCTACCATGAAGTTTCCTCATCTCTTCTGGAAACAAAATGGCAGAACAGATAGAAATGGATCATACATGGTATCTACTTCTCTAAGTCATAATTCGTCCTGCTTTTTCAATCAAGAGGAATGTTGAGGATCTTGTTACCCATTATTTTGGCATTTTGTATTATCCCTCTTTCATTCATGGAAGACAGCTACTTTTGCCCATAGTCATCAGCTGGTTTAATTGATGGAGTTTGCACTGAAGTTCTGAGCAAGTAGGGTTCATGACTTTGACTCAAATCAATTATTGTCAGGATTGTGTGATAAAACACCAATATGTTGGTTGTTTTTTTCTGCTAGAAGTCCTACAGAAGTTGCATTAAGAAAATATGACTCCAAATCAAGCACCTCTAAGAATCACCATAGGACTAGTCAAGTAATCTGAAATCTGTCTAATGAGCTTGTACACAATAAGAACTTCTGTTGATATGATTCCAATGGAAGATTGTACAACAATGCCTAATCCTTTTCTGGCATATTAAAGGTTGCAACAGCCATTTGAATTCTGTGATGTTTTACTTAGATCTGAAGATTATTTACAATTATTTTTACTTTGAAACCTTAGTTCTTTGCAGATATAATTTTTTTTTTTTGTTAATTAACTATAATCATGTGGGGTTTTTTTTGTTTTTTTTTTGTTTTTTTGTTATGACATTGTAATTAAGAAAATGCAGGATCCCACTGTATAAGTTACACCTACACTATGTACATGCAGTCATATTTTGCAACTCTGTCTTAGGGGAATATTTATCAATAAAATACAATGGGGGAAAAAATAGCTCATAAAGTGAGATTAGGACAGGGATATCCTCTACCAATTAACAACATGGGCAAAACAGAATAGGGAAATTAACATAATTATTGACTATTACTAACATTTTAAAGAAGTAAGATGCTAAAAGCAAATCAAAAACATCTTTATCCCATTCAGCCTCTTTCACCTACTTCCCCTGAGTGGTGCAGAAGAAAATGGAATGGGGATTGTGGTCAGTTCCTAATGTTTTGTCTCTGTCTCTCCTTCATGGTTTTCCTCTGTCACTGCTGAAGCTTGGAGTCCTCACAGGATGCCATCCTCTCTGACTTGACCCCATGTGGCCTTCCCACAGGCTGCAGCTCTCCAAGCCCCCCAGTCCTCCTGCCCCACCATGGGCTGCCCTCCATGGGCTGCAGCTCTGGCCCGGCGCTGCTCCTGCAGGGGTATCCATGGGCTGGGCTTCCTTCAGGCCTCATCCTCTGCTGCCCCGTGGGCACCCCTGTGGCTGTACTTGGAGATCTGCTCCCCGTGGTGCTCATAGGTTGTGAGGAGACAGCCTGCTCCTCAATGGGTTTCTCCTGTGCTGGAGGGAACTTCTGCTTTGTGCCTGGAACATCTCCTGCCCTCTTTCTGCACTGACCTGAGTGGCTGCAGAGCTGTTTCTACATTTTCTCATTTCTCTCTCCCAGCTGATGCCATGCAGTATCTCTTCCCTTTCTTAAATTTGCTATCCCTAAGGCAGAACCAGCATTGCTCAGGGCTCAGAACACAAAAAAATGAATGTATGATGAATGAATGTACTATGGTGAGAATAAATGCTGATTACTTGCATAGTAAAAGCTGAAATTACAAGTCACGATTTCATTTTATTTCTGAGGTTATTCACTAATGATTAGGTGATACAGCTAAAAATATGCAATAGCATTTGGTGTATCAGATTTTTCTATAATTAAAGTTACATTGTCATCTTTAGATGGCAATTTTCATAATATACCACTCTACTTAATTATTTTCAAATGTTACCTTCAAAGTATTATAGTTAGAGTTAAAAAAAAAATAGTTACAGAATTAAGGCAGTTTCTTAGCTTCAGCCCACTATCCAGGGCTTTCAAAAGCCACTGAGAACATGTAGATACATTGTACATTGAAAATGTTATGGTTTTAAGGCTTGGTCTTGTAAACTTCTGGAGTTTCTTAGTTCTTGATGAAATTAAATTGAAGACAAACAGAAATCATTTCCTTACTACACAGAGGAAGGTGGAGTACCTAATGAAGTTTAATAAGGCCAAGTGTAAGATGTTGCACTTGAATCAAGGTAATCCCAGATATGAGTACAGACTGGGAGCAAACCTGCAAAGAAGGACTTGGGGTTTGGTGGACAAAAAGCCGAACATAAGTGTGCACTTGCAGCCCAGAAAGCCAACTGTGTTTAGGATACATCAAAAGAGGGATGGCCAGCAGGATAACATAGGTGATTTTCCCCCTCTACTCTGCCCATGTAAGGCCCCATCTGGAGTACTGTTGGCAGGCCTGGGCCCCCAGTACAGGAAGGATATGTAGTTGTTGGAGAGGTCCAGAGAAGGGCCACAAAGATGATCAAAGGGCTCAAGCACCTCTCCTGTGAAGAAAGGTAGAGGGAGTTGGGCTTGTATTGCTTGGAGAAGAGAAGACTCCAAGGAGACCTCACTGTGGTTAGGGACTGGAACAGGTTACCCAGAGAAGTTCTGGATTCCATGGCAGGGGGATGGAACTAAGTGTTCTTTGAGATCCTTTCCAACCTAACCCATGGTATGATTCTATGATTTTCAATAGCTTTGCATTCTCTTATTCATTTCTAGTTTTCACGTACCACTAGGGAAGTGTGAAATAAATGCAAAATTGTGATACAAATGAGTAATACTGAAAAAAAAAAAGACTGAATTAATGATAACGCTTATAGCTTGTAGTGATTTACAATCCTCGGAGGCTATGCAAGAGAAGTGTGACATAAGTCATTCTGACTTCTAGGACTAATAAGCTATGAGGCACTCACAAGTTTGAGATAAACCCCGTAAGCTACTAGAGTGTATATCATCTCTCAGTTATAACAAGAGACATATGAAAGAGATGACATTCAGCCCAAAATCTTGAATTTCAATCATAAAACTGAATAGATCAGCACATGTATTCAATTTGCTGCTCTTTCTTTTTACTTTGTGGGGTTGTTTTTTCTGTTTGTTGTTTTGGTTTGTTTTTTGGGGGTACTTTCATTTGTTATTCTTGCTTTTCTTTAACTCATCTTCTTGTGACATATTTTTATTGTTGCACTTTATTTGCTTTACTTCATTTGTAGTTATATTAACAATTATTAAGATAAACTTCCTCCACTGTTTACAGCAATAGTATTTTTCATACAGAATCCTGGACTTCATGGAGTTGTAGAAATTCACATCAGCTAGGAATCTGTCCATATAACTTTAAGAAGTGAAAGATAGAGGCACAGAAAATGGAAATATCATTGCCTCCCTTTTTTCTCCATCTGTGTTAAATCTGAACATTATATGTCCAAACATTCAGCTGGAAACATTCTGAAAAACAGAGACATACCCATCAAGTGGGAGGAGGAACAGACTTGCAGAGCATTTCAGCCTCTGTGCATGAGCTTTTTGTTTCAGTGACTGGTTGTCATTCTGGGTCACTGCTGATAAAGATCCCACTCGAAGGGAGTAAAAGATTTACCCTAGATTAGACACTGTCTGTGTCATTACAAATTCCACTCTCAGATTTATTCAGGTGGCATGAAAGTTTATAGGTAGCACACACTGGTGTCTAAACAAAATTTCATTTTTGTTCAGCATTTTATCAGACTTCATAACATAACATTATGTCACATAAAGTACAATATATAGAGCACATTTTTGGGAAATGTTTACAATTTTCAACAGATACTGAAATAGCTAATCTAATTGAATCTCTGGTGCCTGCAAAATGTCATTTCAAATACCATAAAACATTACTGCTGACTTATCTAGAACATCCTTGTTTTATTTTTTACAGATTCATAATACATAGTAAGATCAACTATAGCATGAAAGTGATTCATTTTTGGAGTTTTTGCGCAAACAATTCTTAAGAAGAAATTGTGTTTCTTAACAATGCCCTGTTGTTCTTTTATCAGTATCTCAGGTTTTATTATCCAAGAAAACACAACATCAGTAAATCCACAGAGGCTACAAAAACTTGGATTCCCATCACTGACGTCTTTGTCTTCATCCACCTTGTACTGAGTTGTGTCTGTCGCATCTTTTTCTATTTTTGTCTGCAAACCACAGTTCACTGACTGGTTACATATTTTCCCTTCCAGATATTATTGAGTAAAGTATGTAAACAATATCAGAACTATGATAGGATCTACAGATCAAGATTATGATTTCTGATTATCCTACCATGAGTGATTACCTCACTAAGCTAGGAAGTTTGCTTGTTCTAATTCCTCACCTTTGGCATAGTGAATATTGACAGCTACATAGCTGGTGAAGAGAAAGCAGTGAATATTCTTCGTATTTAATTTTTAAACTTTGCTTCTATCCTGTCAGCCAACATACTGTCTTTGGAGATTTCAGATTTGAACATGAATCCACAATGATGACGCAAAGAACTGAACTTGTTTGTCACTTTTTCTTGAGTGTTTGTATCAGTGCCATAATGCTAAAAGCTGGGGAACATCATTTCTGTGGTGTGAAATTCTCTAATAAAACTTTTGACATCTACGGGGGACTCATATACCTTTAAGCCAGTCTAAACTGCTTTTATAGACAGGGAAGAGAAACAGAGGCTTCTTGGGTCAATTCTTCTGAGGCACTTTAGATTCTTAGATTAGTTCAAGACATATCACTCCTTAGCAGTGTGTGTTCCTCTTCACTGACTACAAAAAAATATCATCACTGGTTGTCAATGTCTAGAGGTTAAACTCTCACTTTTGGTTGGATGAAACCTATTTCAATATATCTTGATAGAGAATGAACCAGTGCCCATTTTCAAAAGTATCTGATGAAGATCTTAGTTTCAATCCCAAACTCAAACTCATTGAAAAAATTGAGTATGCTACTTTTTTTTTTTATTTTTATTTTTTGTGCAGTTCTTCAAGGTTCTTCAAAAGCAAGTAACAGTAATCACTCTGACTGTGAAAAAGAAACTAGCTCTGATGTCACTATCAATGTCCATATTTCAGAAATTCTTAAAAAGAATGTCTCTGATCATTTTCAGTACTTAGATGTGTGTTAAAAATGCCTTGAGGAAGAATGTTTCCATATTCTAGTAATAAATGTTCCATCTTTTTTGAACCACATTTTGGTTATGGTTTTGACATTCTCTTAGGCAATAATTCTGTTTCAGTGTTCCTACAAATGTAATTGAGGTTCTCCTCCATGCACTTTTTGAACCCCGGTCTAGAGCTTATAGAGGAGCCTGATGCAAACATTTAAAATGAAGAATATTATGTTGAAAATCTTTTTTAATTTGAGAAGAAAAAAAGTTATGCAACATTTTATTCCATAAATAAGAACTAAAAACCACATCCATGGAAAAAGAATAGCATTTGTTTGTTTGTTTGTTTGTTTGTTTGTTTAAGATCTTACAAGAACATGACTAAAGCTATTACTCAAGCAATACAGTTAATTATTGAAAAAAAACCACTACAATTATTTTGTGAAGAACATGTGTAATATAAACTTTAGGTAAGAAAATAATTCTCAAAAGAGAAAATTTTTTTTAGATCATTTAGGTAGGTCAGAATATTAGATATTAAATTGAAAGAAACTGGTAGTCTGAGCTTTTTAATAGCCTTTTCATTCCTCTCTTTCACCTGTGATAAGGTCGAGTTACAGGCAGAAATTAAATCCTCTTCATGTAAATGTTGGAAGATGTAGGTCAAATTCATTTGGGGCATGTGCTCACAAGTGTCTACATACAGCTTTTGGCTGCATTCATTCTTGTTTGCTGTACAATCTCCAAGTAATTTCAGAAAGTTATTGACAGTCTTGTTCTAAATGAAGTGATTGATTAAAAACAACTCTTCAGAAGTGAACCCAATGGAAGTTTTATCACTTATTTCAGTAATAGTATGATCAAACAGTAAAAGAGACTGTATTATCAATGTCACTAAATTCCAGAATTTTAAAGGGAATTTCACTGTCCTGTATCGACCCAGGAAATAATATTTAGATCTTATTTATCTCGAGAATGTTGAAAAAATTTGAGCTTCATGGGTGTTCATCTCTCTCAATTTTACATAAAGCTGTTACATCTCAGTATTATAAGGCATCAAAAGAGATTACCTTCATTTCTGCATTCTTTGATACCAAATATAATAGTTTCAAAAAGCAAATAGGAAACATGGGAGTAAAACAATTTATTACTGACTTCTTGTACCTACTGAAAGTGGCAGAATAAAGAAGGCAAAAGGGAGAAGTGGTGGCAAGAAAAAAAGCAAAACTTTTGCAAAAAAAAAAAAAAAGCAAAACTCAATTGTCTGAATTATGTGTTTTGAAATTAAAAGAATTTTAAAAGAAATGAGAATCTTAATATACTGAATTCATAATAAGTTTTATAGAATACTGTCTCCTGAATTCCTAATAAATTTTATAGAATATTGTCTCCAGGGAAATAAGTTCAAAAAATAAATTATTCTGATAATGTCTATTCACATCTGATGAACTAATTTGTCCATTGACAAATGTCACTGTTTTAAAAGTCTTACATGAGTATCTGAGCAAGATAAGGAGGTAAGGATATGAAGAAACAAATTGCTATCTAATATCCTAAGACTTACAGTTTCAAATGCCAGCTGCATTTGAAATTCATGTACTTTCAGTTGCCTTCAAATTACGTCAATTTAAGATATAAGTAAGTGGCATCTGCCACCTTTCACACTTACTCATCATAGATAGATAACCTGCTAGTAATAGTTCACCAATTACTTCACTTTGATTTCGGCAAGGTATTTGACACTGTCTCCCACATCATCCTTATAACAAAGCTGAGAAAGTGTGGAATAGATGAGTGGACAGTGAAGTGGGTTGAGAACTGGCTGACTGGCAGAGCTCAGAAGACTGTGATCAGTGGTGTAGAGTCCGGTTGGAGGCCTGTACTTAGCGGTGTTCCTCTGGGGTCAGTGCTGGGTCCAGTCCTGTTCAATATCTTCATCAGTGACCTTGATGAGGTCATAGAGTCCATCCTCAGAAAGTCTGCTAATGATATGAAGTTGGGAGGAATGGCTAACACACCTGAAGGCTGTGCTGCCATTCAGCAAGACCTGGACAGGCTGGAGAGCTGGGCAGTCAGAAACCGGATGAAATTTAACAAAAGCAAGTGTAGAGTCTTGCAAGTAGGGAGGAATAATTGCATGCACTAGTACAGGTGTGTGCCCAGCAGGTCAATGGAGGTGATCTCCCCCCTCTACTCTGCCTTGGTAAGGACTCACCTGGAGTACTGTGTCCAGTTCTGGGCTTTCTGGTACAAAAAAAGACAGGGATCTGCTGGAAAGAGTCCAGTGGAAGGCTACATAGATGATAAAGGGCCTGGAGCACCTCTCTTATGAAGAAAGGCTGAGAGGCCTAAGCCTGTTCAGCCTTGAAAAAAGAAGATTCAGATGTGATCTGATCCACATCTATAATATCTAAGTAATGAAAGGCAAAGGGATAAGGATGGACTCTTCTCATCAGTTTGTGGTGGTAAGACGAGGGGAAATGGCCGCAAACTGAAGCATAAGAACATCCACACAAATGTGTGTGGGAATTTCTTCACAGTGCAGTGACAGAGCACTGGCACAGGCTGCACAGAGAGGTGGTGGAATCTCCTTCTCTGGAGATGCTCAAGACTGCCTGGATTCCTACCTGTGCAACCTGGGCTAGGCAGCCGCTTTGGCAGGGGTGTTGGGCTAGATGTTCTCTAGAGGTCATTTCCACACCCTACAATTCTGTGATTCTGTGACCTTTTATGCATAATCATTCCTTAATTGGAATAGTTCATGCCACTCTCAATAAGGGTATTTGTGTTGAATCAGTGTTGTTTTTGTTTGTTTGTTTGTAAATGAAGTGTTAATGGAACATGTATGTCTATATTGTCTGTTTCATCTTTCAGTCAAAACTGTATAATGCACTCTGTCTTGGTAGACCAGATGAGGCTGTCAGATCATATACTGCTGTGCTACTTAATTCTTGCAGATTAAATAAATAAATAAAATAGTAAAAAAAATGTGCAGAATCATGGGAATTTGTGTCTATTTCATTATCTATTTCTTCAAAATTCGGATTCTAGTATTAAAAACAAAGAAAATGTCGTATTAATTTTGTTTTCTTAAATTAGTTTTCCTTTAAATTAAGTATGTGAATATTTATTCATGCTTTCTCTCTCATGCTTGAAATAAGGTGACTAAATTATTTTGATTCTATGAGCCCCTGCTAACTTCTAGACAATTCTGAGGTCTGTTGACGGGCAGGTGATGAAACACCTGCTTTGTACTGAAGAAGAACCTGCCCTGAGAAGGCAGACATTACTTTTTTTTCCTGGGTGGTAAAGGGCGAAACACCAAGTTTCTGCAGGAGCTGGTGCATGAACAATGCTTGACCAGAGAGGTTGTGGTGCCTTCTTCTCTGGAGACGTTCAAGACCTGCCTGTACACCTACCTATGCAACCTGGTCTAGGGAGTTGCTTTGGCCGGGGGATTGGACTAGATCATCTCTAGAGGTCCCTTACAACCCCTACCATTCTGTGATTCTTCATTCTGTGAAGCTATGGTCCAAGCACAACACCTACAGGTTCAAATGTGAACTTTTGCATCATCTTGCAGGCTGCATTATGTGAAAATTTCAGCCTTTCCTGCACCCCCCTCTTAGTGGAGTTGCTTTTTTTTTTCTTTATCTTTCAGTGATTAAGTTTCTACTCTGTATTCCTTTTATACAAATAAAACTTATTTTCATCCTCTGTCCATCTAATTGTAAAAATTTTCAACTTTATGTCTTGTTACTGTTGGTACTGGAGACAGTAAGATTACAGAAGAAAAGATGGGGCCTTTGGGGCACCAAAAGCAGGGTAGATCTCTCACAGGTTTCGATAGGTATTGGAGAAGTGTTGTGTCTGTTCACCTTCTCTCCATTAATTGGAAAACTTCACAATGACACTTTTAACAGTGAGCCATATGGGAGCTCATGACAGATTCAGCTTTTCTTTGGATATTGCCATTTTAACTGGTGCTTGCTCCATACAGATTTTTGTCTTCCATGACAAATGAGTTGTTAGTAAGTTTGATATATGGCTCAGCTTCTCTGAACTTTAGTTGTTAATCATCCAAAAGTATTTTTTTCTTACATATTTTATTTTTTAGGAGTGTTTGAAAAGCTTTTTCAATTTTCCATGCATTTCTCTTTATTTCCTGGGTGGATGGTTTTGGCATGAGCAAATCATTTTCCACATTTTTTCCTTTATACCTAAAAAGAGAATATAGTTTATATCTTAACTTTTTCCTTTCTTATTTTTTTTCTCTGTTTTTTTAATGGTCTGATGGTATTTTAAATACGCTCTCCCAGTGCTGCTGAGCTCTGGGAGACTCTTGTCATTCTTTATTAATTTTTTCCCTCTGTCTTAGGCATTCTTTAAAATTCTGGGGGAGTAAATAAATATCTTAGTTTCAATTTTACCTGTTAATACTGTTTCTCACTTTTTACCTCTTTATAAGTTAACATAGTACAGTAACGTACTTTAGAACTTATTGGAAATAGCTGCCTGTATTACATGTGTTACTTCCCAGTAGAGAGGCCTTTAAATGACAGTGAGAAACAGAATGTAAATACACATTAAACATGCCATCAAAAATCTGATGTCCTCCACCTAATCTCAAAGCCTTTGAATGTTATAACATCATTGCAACCTAGTTCAAGTTAGCTGCTTTCAATACTTACCCAAAAGAGCAATCTATCGTGCCTTATCCACAGATGTATGATAGCAACATAAAACTTGCTTTTCTGCTTTATTTTCAATACAAAGTAAAGGATACTTAGCTTTCACAAAGGAAATATTCCTAGAATTAGTACACACGAATAAGTCTTCTTTTTACAGAAATTGGCTGAAGCATATAAAACACCTAGATATGTGAAATGCCTAAAGAAAAACACATCAGAAAATATATTTTCTACTTTGAGAATTCCTGAAAACAGAGAAATCCCCGAAAACAAGGTTAAGTAAGTTTCTAAACCAAACGAATCCATTTTTGTCCCTGAGATTCACTCCTGTTTTCTGTCCCTTTATTTTTATGTAGCTTTGCAGATAAAACAAGCAGCAAATCAGTGGGAACTCTGAGGCAGCCTGAACAAAAACTAATCAGATGAGTCCCAACAAACTGTAGTTCATGTCTACCAAACCATAAACATTGAAAGGAAATGTAAACAAAATTTGGGGTAGGCCACTGAACAATTTGGAAATGATTTAGTGCATAAACCTAATGTCAGTTACAACATGTGCCTGAATATAGCCCAATTATATTAAGAATGATTTTGCAATGCTGTTTTTCATCATGTTTCTTCCATTCTTCAGTCTGCAGTGCTGACCAACATCAGCTAGTATTAAAGAGTCTTCATGCGTGTAAAATAATATGATTTCACAATGATTACATATTCACTCTACAGCTGGCTGAGTTTTTACATCTCCATTTGTCATTGACTATTGTGTCCAATTAAATGATTAGCTTTTAAAAACTGCTGCACATTATGAGAGTGAACTTGTGTTCCGTTGCACTGAGTGATGCAGAAACAAACTCATTACAGCATGTAATTCGCCCATATTAAATAACAAACAGATGGCTGCTGTAAATGAGAGCTGCTTTTTCTCTTCAAAAGTGCCAGGAAAAAGGTGTTTTTATTTATCTTTGTTTCCAGCTTCTTTCTGTTTTCTTGACAAGTGGGCAGCTGGTTGCTGAGGTTTTCAATTGGTGCAGAAGAATGAAAAGCCTGTTTCCATTAATTTCCCCATAAAATAAGTCTTTGAATCATTCCTGTTATAAATGCATGTGCAGTAGCAAGCTGCTGCTTGATTAATTCACTTATTATGAAGATTTCATCTTTTATAAGAGGGCCTGCAGGTAATTTATCTTGTTTAGTAAGATTAGAAAAATGTAATTATCTTGATACCTTTGGACCCCTCTCATTTTAATTGTGTTCCCATAAATTTCAAACATAAAGATGGGATTTTTTCTTGCACAAATGTTCCAACATGTGGTAGAAAAATGTGTTGTAAGAAAGACCTGCATAAAAACTTATAAAGTAAAAAGTTAAAGGAATGCATACAAATCAAACCAGTGTACAGTTGTGGAATCATACAGAACTATCTATGTTTCTGGTTCTCTCGATGCAGACAATTAACAGCTAGAGTTTATATTTTTTATTGTTGTTATTATTTCATTTTATTCATATAGTTTATTAATATTTTCATAATGTATGTATATATTATTGATAATGTACATCAACAGGAAATTGAAGATCTGCTCAATTTTCACTAATCAGATTAAGTTTTCCTTCATAAAAAACATTAAGAAAAGAAAGAACAAATTCACAGGATGAGTTCTAACAACAGTTCCTCTGAACTCTTTTATATTGTATAGACTTCTTCTCCCTCCTCTTTCTCTTAACTTCTCTTAGAGGGTTTTATTTGTTGCCTCTTACACGATTCTTCATTTACAACTTGTCAGTTCCACATAGGCGTTTTTTCTTATTTTCTTATATATGGCTTCTAAGAACAACTTGATTCTTTTCCCCATTCACAAAACATTAATTAAAACTTTGCATGTGTTTCTTTCTCACATTAATTTTAGTTCAGAGTTGTTCTGTAGGTGAATTTCCATAAAGTAGGTGTATAAGAATGCAGTAAGTAGACAGAAACTGCACCAGTCATGAGCCACATACCTCACCAAAAGCAGAGGTTGAAAGAACACAAGAGGCTGGCAAACATGCTGTCCTATTTGAGTAAATTTTCTGAGCTTTGAGCATCTGCAGTTGAAGAATGCAGACATTCATAAATCATTACATTTTCCAGATTTTTTCAGTAATAGCTCTATTATCTGAAACTGAAAACAGATCTATCAAAATTCACTGAGTATTTTAAGCCTTTTAACATTTAAATGAGGAAAAAAATATATTTTCATTGAGTTCAGAGCTGAGTTGTTTCAGGATTTCACTTTCATACCTTCTCAGCTTCTGAGGGTTTCTGAAGAAACCATTTGGATACTATTGAACTTAGCATTATGAAAGGTGATAAAGGTGCAAAATGTAGTAATGTGTAAGGAAAGAAATTTAGCAAAGTGAAAGTTGCAGTAAAGACTCATATAAGCATACACTAACTGTACAAAGTTGAAACCATGAAACTGAAAAATGTGTGCAGATGGCTGAATAATTGCAAGTCAGGTGCCACTAACAATTGTGACAAAGCATGATCTGGGAGATCTGTGTCAGCAACAACATACATGAATGCTGAAAAGGCCAAGCAGCTTGTTAGGGAAGACTGACAAATAACCCTTAATGACCTTGCAATTGCTCTAAATTACAGTTTTACATCAGCACACTGAATCATATTGTGTTCTTCTCTAAACTTTTTCAATTTCCAGGTCCTGTGAAAACTCATCCCAGAGCATGATTGGAACTTGTGATAGTACTTTTAAAATCCCAAATGAATTAAAGGTTAAATTAGTTAACTTTAAAGAGAGATACTTGATGCTAACAGAGTTTACCATTGCAAGTGTATTTAAAAATTTTAATCACCTTGTTCTTTTTAATAATCACATATGATGACACAGGGAAAAATTTTTTGTTCACTATATGAATAATATACAGCAATTGGGTTCTAATTGCAAAATAGTCTGATTAAGGCAGTGTTTTGATTAAAAAGAAATAAGAACATTTCACACCGCGAAACACTTAGAGTATACAGACACTTCCTTCCATCTAATGAAAGTGTTAGTTGAAAGCTGCTAATTTTCTCCAAATATTTTCCCTGCAAATTGCCAACTGCAAGTGCATACCGTATTTCTTTTATCAAAACATAATCAAAATTACTATAGATTCTAGTTGCTTATAAACTACTTTTTGTCTGTCTGATTTATTTATTGTGATTTTATTTAATGTGATACTTTGTTTCTGATAGTGTATGATTATGTTACTTTCTAGTTGATGATTACAGAAAGGATGAAGGTTTTCTTACAAGTAAATAAGCGTTCTTTCTTATCTTTGGAGCTAGAAGATAAAAGGCAGTTTGTGTGATTATTTACTAGTGGACAGCCAAAGAGTTAGTTGTGTAGAATTAATAAGGCACTAGGACAAACACAAGCATTTTCCATTAAAAAAGTGGAATGCAATTCCTCCTAAAAATTAAAAGCAGCCTGTTGGTTCCTCAGTCTTTCACAACATATAGTCCATGCTTCAAACTAAATCTGCTTTTCAAATCAGAACATTACAATCCATTATTTCTGATGAGCTCAAGCACCGATGAATTAAACTAGATGGAGATAATGAGAATCATTAAGTAGATTGTACTATATCTTTCATTCCTTGCAACCTTGAATTCAATCGGCCCTAAACATCAACTCACAGCAAATTTTCAGTTTTAAGGATTTCATTTGAAGATTCTGAACACCAGTTATACTGAAACCTGGTGAAGATAGACTTCTTTGCCTTTAGAATGTAAAGGTGGCTCTCTGACATCAAATAACACAGAGGCGTATTAATCTCTTCTAGTTCTTCCATATCTGCCAGTTCCATACTGGAGGCCTGGATCATCTCAAATATGTCTATGCAACTAAATTAAGCTCTTAAAATAAAACATTGTAAGAATCTAAGTTATATCTAGGTATACGAATCTTAACCTGAATCCCCATCTCTTAAACAAGGCAAGGAGAACATTACCACCATGTTAGACAACTCCTAAATAATCCTTGAATATGTGGTTTCAGAACTGTAATTGCAATCCAGACTGTCAATTTATTTAAAGACTGTTAGAATAACCTTGAAGATATGCCCTTTTAGTGACAGATATCAGACAAGGAAATCATGACATAGACTCCCAGGTACCTCTCCTCAGAGCTCCTCTCTTGAACACCTCCAGTAATGAGGCATCCACACCTTCCCTAGTCAACCTGTTCCAGTACCTCACCATCCTCAGAGTAAAAAATTTCCTCCTTATTTGAATCGTCCTTCTTTTAGTTTTAAGCCATCCCACTTTGTCCTATCACTATAATCACTGTTAGTTATTAAGAGTAAGAAATTGGGTAAACGTGTCAGGAGATCTACAAGAATGAGCAAGGAGCTCATGGAAAATGTCAAATGAAAGAAGAAAGTCTACAGAATGTGGGAAAGGTGTATGGCCACATGGGAAGAATATAGAAAATTAATCAAGTTTTGCAGAGTTGCCACAGGTATGTCTAAGGCTCATTTGGAACAGCTTATCCTGGCTGTCATCTCCAAGTAATTGGAAGAAAATAAGTTTATCAGAATTGTTCAACATAGATTCACCAAATGAAGTCCTGCACCTCAGGAGGAATAACGACATGTATCAGTGCAGGTAAGGGGATAACCTGCTGGTAAGGGTCTCTGAAGAGAAGGACCTAGGTGTTCTGGAGTACAACATGTTGACCATGAGACAACAGTGCACCCTCGTGACCAAGTATGCCAATGGTATCCCAGCATGTATTAAAAACAGTGTGGACAGCAAACAGGTCGAGGGAGGTGATTCTCCCCCTCTACTCTGCCCTTGTGAGACTACATCTGGAGTATTGTTTCCAGTTTTGGGCTCCTGAGTTCAAGAAAGACAGGAAACTTTTAGAAAAGAGTCAAGTGGAGGGGCACAAAGATGTTCAGGGGCCTGGAGCATCTCCCATACAAGGAAAGGTTGGAAGTCTGGTGCTATTCAGCTTGGAGAAGGCAAGGCTGAGAGGGGATCTTATCAGTGATTATAAATAGTTCCCTATAAATGACATTCTTCACTATATTAAAACAAATAATGTGTCTGTAAAGACATTTAGATTTGTGCTATCTGCAAGATGCAAATATTGTAAAAAAAGTTACTGATTGTTGAAATTGTGCCACTGTCTATTAAGAATTATTTCTTGTGTGTACTAGATAAATGAAAAGAAATGGACAGTGGATTCCAGATGGCCCTACTTGGATGGAGAATTTCTGCTAGATGACCTCCAGCTCTTTCTTCCAACCTCAACTATACTGTGATTCTGTGAAATTTTGTGAATTGGAAGTTAGTTGAACTCTCAAACTCTATTTGATTACATGGAATCACAGAGTACATAGAAGACTGTGTGTTTCAAGACTTCAAAGAAAATACATTGAAACAAGATGAAGAGATTAATATCATAAGGGGGAAAAAAAAGAAAAAAAAGAAAAACGTGTTCCACTGACATTCAAATCCTTAAGCCTGGCCAGAAGTCAGAACTATTACCATGTTCTATTCTGTGAAGTACTTTACGGTGTTTTTTTTTTTTTTTTTTTCATAAATCTTGATCCACTTATAAAGTGGATCTTAGCATAACTTTTTTTTTTTGTTAAAAGAATTAATTACATTTTATTATCTACTGAAACTGTTCTCTGATAAGTGAAATATTATGAAGTTACCCACAGACTGTTCCTTTGGCAGAGATCGTTTAACAAGATCATTAAAATTCTCTCTGAAACTTTAGAAGCAAATTCAGGCACAAATTTAACTTCTAAATTAAATCTTTTTTTTTTTTTTTTATACTATTCAGTCAATATAAAAAGCATAAGTTTACAATACATAGATATAAAAAGTTTTATTATATTTTTTTAGATAAAAGACAGATATTGATTATTCAGTGCCCTCCCAGAAGGCTATTTTCACACATTTAATATTCTAACGAGAAAGAAAATTAGGGAAAAAAAATAGAGGAATTAAAAATGTTTAATTCTATTAGAACCAGGTTGAAAAATAACAAAACAAAGCAGAATTTTACTTTTCTTACAAAACAGTGTTATTAAGCTTACATTTTGATCTAACACTAACAATTAATTCAAGTAAGTTTAAATTAGAGCTTTGTGCTTGAAAAGCACAATGCCAGGGTCTGTCAAGTATTATGCTTTTCTTTTTCAGTCTTACCAGTGTCACTTTCCTTAAATGTGTTTGTGCTGTACCGAACCACAGCATGAATGATGATAAAATTCCTTGCAGAAAGACTCAGTCTTGTGGCCATGTTTATAAATGCAAATCCTCTGCTCCCTTAGGACTCTGCTGGGATGAATGAAGTTCATACAAAGTTGCAAGATAGTGGGCTAAGTTTTATCTCAAGTTGTTTTTGAATATTCTTTACTTGTCCTTCCCCCATTTTTTATGTTCCTACTTGATGAAAATGTTTACTTTTAGTAACTTGAAGGATGGACTAACTTTTTAAATTCTTTTTAATGAGCAGTATCAGGTAGCAATTTTTGGCTGAGAACCAGGTTTTCAAATATTATTGATCATCATTTTTCTTTAAGGATTAAGAATCTAAATGTTGGCTAATAATTTTTGCAAATTCAGACTGTAGATGTGATGCCCATAGATGGATTGTGTAGAACACTTCTGTTCCTATTCCAGTCAAACATTCTATGTGTGAAGAATGCTTGCTAGAATCAAACCTTACCTGTTTCTTATTGTTGCAAGAATACAGAATATATACTTCATAATTATAGACATCTCATATTTAGTAGCAAATTACACTGTCAGATTTCTGTAACTTACTAGAATGCATGCTCTTGATAATCCTCATTGGTAGTCGGACTGCAGGTGTGAGAAGGAGTGGATATATTTGGCTTAATCAACATATCACTTTCAGAGAAAAGTCTGCATGTGAAAGATAAGATTTAAACAATTATGCCATTTCTGATTCCATTGAAAGCACTGAAGAATATGGGTCTGGAAAAGGAAGTGGTTTTCTAAAGGAAACAGTATTCTCTCTTGCTGTGATTTGTATCGTCATAATACTTCACTTGTCCTGCTGAGGAGTGTAATATGGTAAGGCATTAACTTTTAACTTAGCGCTTTACTACTATCTGGGGATATATTTAACCTTTATTATATTTCATAGGGATTACTTTATTCAGTAGCTACTTACTCCTCCCTTGGGCTGACCACAACAAACACATTTAAAAGCACAAATCCAATACATGCCTGAATTTTCTGTGTTAGTTGAATGTGTTGCATAATGCATTTCTTAGCATAAGCCCCATGACTTCATTAATGACAATGATTTCTGATACATTTTTCGTAAATTTAGCTTGTGTTTTTTGGGAATTAGATGAGAATCCTTTATTTCTAGGAATGACGCAAAGTTTCACAAGGTGAATAAATAGCCAGAGCACTTCACAAAAACAAATTTGATAGCTTCTAAAATACACATAAAATTCCAGCGGGGAAAATTGCTTTACATCAGTGATATTTTCCTTACATCTGGGAATGAACTAAAGACTGTCATTGCTGCTTCTAAGTAACAATTTATAAAAAAATGTGAACTCCAAAAAATCTACAACCAGTTCAATTTATTTATTTTTAAAATTATCCCTAACAAAAACTAGTATAAGGTTTAGACCATCACTATATATTAGCTTTCTCAGATTAATTGGTGAAGAACTCTACAGGAGAAAACTCTTAGTGAATAATCAAATAAATAAATAAATAAGTGCATGTAGACAGCAGAAGTCTAAAGAAAGAAAATCCCTAGTACTATTCAGCTGTGAATTAGGCATGCAAGAAACCTGTAAGCACTAATATATTAGTGTCAAGAATTAATTCATGTGCACTTTAATTACAGACAGAGATGTGCTGTTTCTTTTTGTTTGCTTGCTTATTTGTCTGTTTTTCATATATTTTTCCTTTTTATATGTAAATTATTTTAGATAAGTATCATTTTTTCCACTTTATTTCAATACCTTGTTATGTTAGACATCTTCATTTGTATCTAGCATACTTTTCTCACAACATGGAATGCTGTTGTGTTGTTTTTTCTTGGAGGGGTAAGTTATTGTATTCTCTTCAGATTACACTATATAAATACATAAAATATCTTAACTATGTCCCTGTCTGATTAATATTTGTGACATTTAGTTACAGTCATATCTGCAAATGAATCACATATATGGTAATTAATATTAAACATTTGTTGTTCACCACTTTCTATGCTTACACGGCATCACAATGATGCAAAACTACTTCATATTCAAAACTATTTTCCAAATTCAAAATGAATCAGATGAATGAAGACATAACATGTCTTCAACTTCAACTTCACTGACACTATAGACCATATCCATTCTGGTCTTTCAGGTCAATAATTCCCGAACTGAGAAGGATTAATAGGATTTATGACCCTCTTTTCAACTGCATGTAGCACAAGCAGTACTAATTATATTTTCATTAACCTCTGTGGCTAGCTCATGTTCTAATAATTTAGCCCTGTTATGGATTAATCCAACATTTTACATGTTCAATAATGTGAACATACAAACAAGAGCTATATAAATAAATCCTCACAGCCAAATCATGGCCACTGTAATGAAGAAATGCTTGTAAAAGATCCACTGCTTCTAGAATCTCTAAAGATCTGGCCCATTCATTGGTCAGCTATAACATTTCACTTTGAGTGGTTTATCCATACTCAAAGATCCAGTGTGAAGCCTCAAGTTTATATAAATTTCATGTAATTGCATAAACTGTAAGTGCTAAATGAGGCTTCTATCAGTTATTCTACAGTAGTGATGTCACCCTAGGAGAAGCTAATGTCACAATTTCAAGATGTCTTTTAAGGATCTCTGGTTGGAGATCCCTCCCTAGTGGAGTTATCGGCGAGCCTTGACCATCTTTAAAGGTGAGCCACTCTTTTCTTATTAACCATCTGTACATCATCTACTTATCATCTACTTAAGCCCATCAAAAAATATACCATCTTTGGCACTATTTCTTTTGGGTGCTATTTTTGGGGGTTATTTGCCCTACACCAGAGGAAGTAACAGATACACAGGAGATAGAGCTCCACTATGATTAACATCAGGATTACCAATGCTGAATGCTGTTTTTGCAGTCAGCAAAGGAGTAGCAACTGAATTTATTCTAGGCTGCACAAATTTCCATGAAATATGCTATCCCACAGCCACTCTTCTCCTGAGCTATCTTTTCACTCCTTCTCTGCTGCTGTTAAAGATCTATAATTGTTCAGCTTTTGCTTAATTGATTAAAATTAAATATAGTTAATCTATAAGATGTAAGGCAACAGATCTATTCCCCAGACATGATGAATCTGGGACTTGAAAATAAATTAGCATGGTAGCCACGATAGATAAGGCGGTATGAAATTTAGAATTAACGTTGGTTATATGAGAAGCACTGCATATTTTTCATTATTTGTATTTTTAATTCAGTGCTAATGTCAAACACTTTCAGACATTTGGTTGTGGTGTATGTTCAGTGAAGTACTGAAATACTGATTGCATACAGAGAATTAAAGGTGGTATTTTGGAAACAGTTTCACAAATTATTTTTAGTTCTAATGAATTATGGAGGAAGAAATATCTATTTAAAATTGACTTTGGTAAAATGGTAACTTCTCTAATTACCATTCTAAGTGGAATAAGTCTTTCATGGAACTAATCCTGTGCTGTCAGAAGATCCAGAGGCACCTCCAGAATACAACTTATGTTACCTGGTTTGACTACCTATGTTAAAAATTATTGATAACAAATATTTTTGCTCATAGGCTTTAGAAGTATTCCAGCTATTTATCTGATTATCTGAGAGAGAAATTTTGAAGTACTGTTGAATTAATCTCTTCCACTGAAATATACAATATAGCTTAATCATTAAACCTTTTTATTTATTTATTTGTGTTTAGTTATTTACTTTGTACATAAAAATTTGGTAGCTTGAATCAGACCTATGAGCATAATGAAAAATAAGGACATCTGCTATTCATGTCAAGAAATTGTGTGAATATTTATATACCTGTTGATGAAGAAAATAACTATTAATACATGATTAATACTTGGATATGTTTGGTGCAGCTGTCATTGTATCAAATTGATCTGCTGGTCTTAATACTCAATTATTAGCCAAAACAGGAAACATCTAATTCCTGTAACTTATTAGTATGACAGAGGTGCCCTAGGAAATGCCGTGTCTGATCTACATACATTTCTTTGCAGTCATATACATGATGCATTCCTGAAGAACATCAAGAAGTATAAATTTTTTAACAATCCAGATTTTTTTCATGTCTTCAAATGAAACAAATCCACTCTTGAAATACAAGTGCTATAAGTATTTTTCCAGCAGAGAGAGTAGTATTATGAGACCACGTGTCCAGAGAAATCCAGTATCTGTAGGATTCTGCAGTGCAAAATGGTTAACTATCAATAACTAAATAACTGCAGCATAAATGCTCTTTCACTGGCTGTTTTCTATGCATTATGGTCTCTACTCTTGTGTTCCAGATAAAAATATGTGTAGGCATAAAATGAACCATGTGGCTGAATCTTATAGGACTTTCTAATAGTTCTGATGGTAGCTCTGCTTTACGTTGACCTCTAGTTTCCCTCAGCTTGATTTTTATCCTAGTAGCTGCTCAATCTTCAGCTGAGTTGTCGCAGCCTCACTAAACAAACCTTTCATTTCACCTAACTCATATCAATAATATTCTTGTACATATACTTGGATAGGACAGGACAGGATCAGTTGGAAGGGACCTTCAGGGATTATTGAGTCCCTGACATGACCACTCAGAGCTAACAAAAAGGTAAATCATATTAAAAAATCACAGGCATGGGGCATCAGTTACCTCTCCAGGAAGCCTGCTTCAGTGCAGTGTGAGAGCAGTGTCTGCTCTCATCTGGAGGACTGTGTCCAGCTCTGAGCTCCCCAGTATAAAAAAGACAGGGATCTCTTGGAAAGAGTCCAGCACAGGGTCACAAAGGTGGTAAAGGGCCTGGAGGATCTTCCCTGTGAAGAAAGGCTAAGTGAACTGGGTCTCTTTAGTCTTGAGAAAAGAAGATTGAGAGGGGATCTGATCCAGGTTAATAATTATCTGAGGTGTGGGGGACAAAGTGACAAGGCCAAACTCTTTTCAGAAGTGTGTGGAGACAAGACAAGGGGAAACGGACAGAAACTGAAGCACAGGAGGTTCTGCACAAATGTGCGCAAGAACTTCTTTACGGTGAGGGTGATGGAGCATTAGAACAGGCTGCCCAGGGAGGTTGTGGAATCTCCTTCTCTGGAGATATTCAAGACCCACCTGGACGCCTACCTGTGCAACCTGGTATAGGGAACCTGCTTTGGCAGGGGGGTTGGACTCAATGATCTCTTGAGGTCCCTTCCAACCACAATGATTCTATGATTCTATATTGTAAGAACCTGAACTAAACCAAATATTCAAGGTGAGGCATCATCAATGCTTAGTATAATTGAAACCACATTTTTTTGACTAGCTGGCTAAACTCTGACTAATGCACCTCAAAACACAGTCCTCTTGAATGCCAGAACATGCTACTGGGAAATGTTGAGCCTGCTGTCAATGAACATCTCTAGATCCTTTTCTTCAGAGCTGCACTTCAGGCACTCATTTCCCAGTTTGCACTGTTGTCTAGCATTACTCCATTTCAGATGCAGAACCCAGCATTTTCTTTTGTTGAACTTTATGTTGCTGGTGATTGCCCAGTACTCCAAACTATCTAGAACATTTTGATAGGCTTCTCATAATTCCAGAAAGTTAATAGCATCTCCTATTTTAGTATCATCAGCAAACTTGCTAAGGATGCATTCCACTCCTGTATCCAGACCATCCATAGAAATGTTAGCAGGCCTGGTTCTAGAATTGAGCCCTATAGAGAACACCACAAGTGAATGTCCACCAGCAAGATGTATCTCCATTCACTACAACACTTGGATTACTTTCCTTGTATCATTTTACCATTCAGAATAGTGTGAATCTGTTCGTCTCATAGTTCGACAATTTGTCCAGAAGAATGCTCTGAGGGACAGCATCAAAGGCCTTACTAAAATCCAGAAAGATTACTCCTCTCATCTCTGTCCTACTGGCATTATGTTTTCCTAAGTAACTTCATAAAATATCTTATCCAGGTTGTCCAGAGAAAGAATCTTTTGGAATTATATATTTTCTCAAACAATTTCTGTGGTTAAACATGTAAATGAAAAAATTCCACATGCAATGACAATAAATACTTCTCAATTAAAGCAAATATTTGTTAGAGATGCACAGATATACATACAGTTTAACTGACAATCTATAATTTTGTAAGTGTAAGCTTTCATTGCTCAAACTTACACAGAGTAAAATAAAAAATATGACTTTTGATCCTTCTAAACACAACTAACTTTCACAAGGTGGATCTCCTGTCTTATAACCCTGGTAATCACATCTCTATAACAAGCAGGGATTGTTTGCACTCACCTGAGCAGAGAAATCAAATCATAAAATCTCAGTTCATTCAGTTCTTCTTTCTCCTGGAATTACAAAAATAGTGACAACTACTAACTGTTGTCATAATGTAGTTTATGTTTGATGACATTATGCTAAGATTATTCATACTTAGTGGCTATCAAATGGCAATGACAGTCTTGATCTCACCTGGATTACTACACATAAGTAATTTGATAGTGAGAGTAAAAAGACTCCTTATAAATAAATAATTCAGATGTTTCAACTCTCATGTACCTTGGAACTTGCAAATCGAGACATATGGTTAATGTGTTCACAACAATGTGAAGAACACACATTAAGAAATTTCACTATTGTGTCAGCAGACATACTTCTTTGTAACAAGTACACCTTAGAAAACGTACGAAGATTAACTTCAAGTTTTTAGTCCTTTTATGTGACAAATCAAGACGTCCCTTTGTCACCCTTAAATACTTACTGATGTTGCTAAAGTTTCTACATTTAGAATAAAAGGAAAACATTTTTGCACCATATTCTAGAAAGGAGCTTATGGTGCAAATATTTTGTATATAAGGACCCTGAAAAAAAACCTGCTGATTTGAAATAATCCAGAGGGAACTGTAGGCCAACAATAAAGTGAGAAAATTGGAAGAATCCCAGAACAATACTGTCTTACTTTAATTCCTAAGTGTTTTCCTCACAAGCCACACAAAAAGCAGATAGGAAGAGAAGGAAAATCTCACAGTAATTCTTCCTATCTTACTCTCTTTTGTTTTCCAAACTTTTCTGTTTTAGAAAAAGATGAGAAAATCCTGAAAGAACTCTTGAAAATGCCAGCATTTCCTATGCACTGTGAAAGATAGACTGTCCTTTCCTTTTTTCCTGTCAGGGCAAAAGATTACACTGTGAAAGAATGAGGTGGAAATAGTGAACCTTATACCAAATTTGAACATTGGGAGAAAGTAGTCAATGACACTTGTCATACTTTAATTGTATTGTTAATCTTAGTGCCAGAGATAAAGAACCAACACTGTGATAAATAAATAAATACACTGTATGCTAAATGTTATTAGATAATAAAATTTAAATTGTGATATTCAATTAGAAATTTTAAAGCATGGAAATTAAAGAATTCATGATTATGACATTAACTTACTCCTGGACATTTTGATTTTTTGTTTAAATAATTACCAAGGATAATTGTATCTGCGCTGGAAAAAGTATTATTTTTCTGCATGTCTGTACTTGACCTGAAAGCCATTTCCTTCACTTGAGAAAGAAATAGTTGAGTACAGAAGATCTGATGGGGGGATTCTTCCCTATTATTTTCCTTTGATCAGATTGTAGTTTTGAGTCAATACTCTCTCTCTAATTTGGAGATGATTGACAGCAATTGTAAATACTTGCATCCACTTGCAGCCTTTATCACTTGTTCAGAAAATAAATATTGAATTCCACATTTTTTTTCTCATTCTTCATCTGAAGGAAACTCAAGGAATTGATGGCAACATCTCTGTGAAGTCTGTTGACAGTTGCTTTCTGATCCAAACTTAACTGCAGAAAGAAACAGTTTCTCTACAACTTCAGAAGCTTTTGATGAGGACAGCTAAATTGGATTATTGTTTATTCTCCATTGCTTCTTGTTATCTAAACATCTAATGAAGTACTTTAGTACAATCATACTTAGCTCTAAAGAAATCTTTTAGATAGTTTTAATCCTTCTGTTATTTGTGCACATCTTTTGCAATGTCCGATTCGTACAGTTGTTGTAATGTCTTACCAAATACATTAATATCTGAATTACTTTTACAGAATCCCACTTAATTTCCTGTTTCATCAAATTAATCATTGGTCTAAGGAAAGATGAAATTAAATCACTTAAGAATGAACTAATTTCCTTGGCTTAAATGGGTTTTCTTCAGAAAAAGAAGAGAGAAAGAGAGTGAGACATGTATGTGTATTACTTCATATTTCTCACAGCCATTTAAATATATTTATTCACATTAAATTAATTTTTAACTGTACTTTCAATTTGTGAAAATTATCATAATTCCTTAACACTTCTAGACAGTTTCTTATCATCCAACTTGTTTGAAAACAGACTGAAAAATAATCCAGGGTAGTGTATAAAATTCATTACAATTTATCAAAAATACTTTCTTTTTTACGTATTTCCTGATCAATAATTTAAAATGGATGAAGGAATAAATTTGTTTCACATAGTATCAGAGAGGAAAAGAAAGTCTGAGAATGTTGAAATGTTTTTTGGTACTAAAACTCCAAGGCTTCAGGAAGTTTCTTTATTACTCAGTACTGTATGTTCTAATCAGGCATAAAACAGGAAAGTGGCTACTATCAAAGGACCCATAAAAAAGAGTTTATGATGTTTCAGATTCAGACAACATAAAAAAGGACATATTCAAATTAGAAACACTATTATAAAGTGTGATTCTATAAGGAATCTCCATAACAGTCTTAATAATGTGATTAAAGAGACAAAGTAATAGCAATATACACAAGTACTAATTAGAACATTGAAACTATTACGCCTCATGTGGGAGACAAGTAATAAAATTCAAAGAATATTTGTAAGAAACACTACCAGACTAGCTTTTAAGTTTCCTGCTGCCTCAGGCTGATTATGTGAACTCGTGGCATGTGTCGAAGTTGTTTAAACCAATCCATTTGGCCTGCTAATGCTCCCTTCCTTTTGTATCAGTGTACTTAGTTATAGTTTGTCTTAACAACTTTTCACAATGAGCCTATTTGGTTTTGTTAAAAAATTGAAAATGTTTTTTTATTCAAGAAAAACATATTGTATTAGTAATTTCATTCAATTTCTTAAAAATGTATTTGCTTCTCTTTAATGTCAAAAATACTGCAGCTTTGGATACTGTACAAATCTGACTGCAGCTGTAGAGTCAGAAAGCCCCAGTGGATTTTGGTCAGGATGAATATAACAAGAATATATCATGAAGAGGAAGAAATCGTAAAAACTCATGGTCAGATTCTTCTGTTTCTGTTGCTAAAAGCCGAAATGTTGATTCACATACAAAAGGTATGGCAATACTTTAGATATATAAACCATTTAAATTGTTGTTGCTGAAATATGCTTTTATTTTTGTATTGCCGTCATTCACCACAAACAAGTCTCTATTGAGGTCTTCCTAATGTGTTAACAACAGAAATTACTTAAACTTAATGAGCTGATATATTTCAAAAGTACTGAATGCACAACATTTTCTTAAATGTCCTCCTCTGAACATATTATTCTGCATTTATCATTTGATATGTTGTAACTGACTAAAGCAAAAATCACACATTTGATAACAGGTACTTTCAGAAAATTAGGCCAGAGAAATACAGTGATCATGTCGTTGTAGGGTACTGTTATATATTTTCTTTTTAATCAAGCTCACTCTTATAGTATCTGGGGAAAACTGTTATTAAATATCAGTAGCATTTACCAGATTATTATTTAACATTTTTTTTCTGGTGACATGGACAGTGGGCTTGCATGTGCTCTCAGAAAGTTTGTGAATGACACCAAGGTGAGTAGGGAGGTTGACAATCTGCATGGAAGGGATGCCATTGAGAGGGACTTAGTCAGGCTTGAGAGCTGGGCCCATGTGAACCTCATGAATTCAACAAGGCCCAACGCAAGGTCCTGCACCTGAGTTGAGGAAACCCCAAGCACAAATATAGGCTGGACAGTAAGAGAGTTGAGAGCACCTTTGCTGAGAAGAACTTAAAGATACTTATGGATAAAAAAGTAAACATAAGCAGGCAATATGCACTCCAGAAAGCCAACAATAACCTGAGCTTCATCAAAGGAAGCATGGCTGGCAGGCCAAGGGAGGTGATTATCCTCCTATACACCACTTTCATGGTATCCCACCTAAAGTACTGGATTGTGTTCACCTCTGGTGATCCCAAACTAAGGAAGACAATAATCTGTTAAGGAATGCCCAGAAGAATGCCAAAAGGATGGAGTACTTTTCCTTTATAGAGGGCAGGTTTGTATAGACAGGTGTAGATGGGTTGAGGTAGTTGGGTTATTCAATCTGAAGTAGTGAAGGTTCCAGGGAGACCTTATAGCTGTCTTCCAGCACATAAAAGGAGGGACTCTTTATCAGGAAGTGTAGTGACAAAACTGTAACAATGGTTTTAAGCTAAAAGAGGGTAGGTTTATATTAGATGTTAGGAAGAAATTCTTTACTGTGAAGTTAGTGAAGCACTGAAACAGGCTGTCTAGAGAAGTTGTGGATGCCCCATCCCTGGAAGTGCTCTGAAGGCCAGGTTGGACGGGGCTTTGGGAAATCTGGTCTGGTGAAAAGACCCTGCCCATGGAAAGGGAGAATGTGACTAAATGATCTTTAAGGTCCATTCCCACTCAAACCATTCTACGATTCTATGAAATTATCAGCCTGACATAGCAGCACAACACTGAATTTTTTTCTTTCTTTCAAATAATTTATTCCTTGTGAGGAAAAATTATGGCGATGTACTGGTTACAAAAAGGTTGCTCAATGAAATAGAAAAAGGGTTCAATGAAATTAATTAAACATTTCACAAAAATTTGAGATGATCTGTAGAAACATGTTATTTATTGGAAATCTCCAAAATAAAAAAAATTCTAATATTATTTTGATCACTATTACTTGGAATACAAGGCACTAGACATTCAAAACACTATTTATCTCAATTCATTTTTATAAAATGTAGTGATTGGAAGAACTGACTTGAATACTGCCGTATAGTCTCATGACAAGTGAATTATATTCACTTCAGAATTTGCATAATCACAAAACTTCATATCTGTCCTAGTTAGGTTATTTTTCCATATTAAATAATATTTTACTGCTCAGTTGACTTTGCCTCAGCTCCCATTCTCAACTTCATGACTAAGTTTTACTCAGTTTCAAGGAAGATAATCCCTTTTACTCTAAAACATATTACTTTGAAACTATTGCTGTCAAGCTAATATTAAAGCGTTTGAGATATCTCAGTCCACTATCAAATACATTAGAACTAACCACTGTGAATGTTTATTTTAACCTTTGAAGGCTTTCCTGCATAGTGTTGCTGCTCATTTTTTTCTACACCATTCATTATTAAAATAAATTGCTCTTGTATTCAATTCAGCTGCAGGCAAAATGCTTCCATTTCAGGTGCCCATCAACTTTTAAAATCAGTTAAATTAATTGACAACAGATTTAACATTTAACTTTTTTTTTTTAATTTAAATTATGGGTGCAAACATTTTTTAAATAAGTTCCCCACCCCCTTCCCCTTGAAAAAAAGAAAAAAAATGTACTTCTAGAACAAATGAAACAAAACAACAATAAAAACTCACTGAACAAACCTCTTCCTTGGTTGCTCCTTGTTAAAGGAGGAAATCCAATGACAAAAGATAGTTCCCTGTTTTTCTTTCAATGTCACTTTGGAGAATTTTAACAGTTAATTTTAAAGTTTAAAACCATGTTTGAATTAGAGTCAGCCATAAACTGCATTAATGGCGAGTCAGTAAATGACATTCTTTGTTCTGGGTAAATTCTGAGATGGTATGATATCAACCAGTCATGTTGTTCACCTAAACTATAAATGAATTCTAAGGGTTTGCAATTTGTTGTTAAATTATTTCAGTTAATATTCCTGTTTCATGCACTAATATTAACAGCTTTGCATTTTTTCAGATTTTGGGATTGGGTCTTTGATTCTTTTCTTTGAAACTTCTTCCACTGTTTAAAAATTTTGGCCAACAGTACTTTACAATGGAATACATAGTATCTTTTTTAAAAAATATTTATTTTTCTTTAGACAAAAGGTATTCTTTATTTTTTACATTATTTCAGAATTTACAAGTGCCAAAGCCATTTTAAACAAGCTAAATATTAGAGGCAAGAACAAAAATCTTTTAGAACTTATAATACAGTATTTTATTCATTATATAATGAATATAATATTCTTATATTATTTTATTCAGTCGTGCCTTTTCTGGAAAAGAGAGGATTCGATTTGACAGATTTTACAATCTGAATTTCCACTGAGTTTAAAAGGAAATCTATACACAGAGAGACTACAGCTGAAGTCAAACATTCCTGAAGCTCGTGATATACATAAAAGGGTAGGAAGACAACTGCAGCCAATATCTTAAAGGAAACATGACACATATTAAACACAGTGTATTTCAAAGTTCATACATCAGTTATCCATCTCTCCAGCCCCTATGTGTCCAAATATTAGCCATGTAATTTAAGCTTCTCATCTAAATTTCTTCTGTTTGGGGAAAGAAGAAAAAAGTATCTCCAGAGACATATTCTCTCAGTTCTAAAATGACTTTAGAAAAGCTAATATATTAGCGAAGACCAAGAGTGTAGTACTATAGTACATTATTTTTCTTATTTCAAAGTTGAACTATGAGGTTTCTACTGTCACGTGACAATACTTGTTCCAGCTTTCACACTGCCATCTATAGTGTTTAGTTAAGTGTTAGAGAACACTTAGGGAAGGTTTGCTCTTTTTTTGAACTTTCAACATTCCTAGTTCAGTTTACATCATTCTTAGACAGTTTACCACAGATGAAGCTGTGAATCATGGTGGAAGTGCTGGGTCATTCCTGAAGCCTGGGGACTTACAGTGCCTTTTTCATGGTTCATGAAATTGAAAAATAACTAGGTACATATGAAGCAGGCAAATGTCATCGGAAAAGAAAGAGGTGAGGGGTGGGTTGACCTTTGTAAGCAGCTGAGCACCCAGCAGCAGCTCACTCACTCTGCACACAAGAAGACAGGAGAAAGCACTGGATGAGGAAAAGCCATTAAAAAAAGACAACAACTTTTGCACCAAGACAAAAGCAGTTTAATAAATGAAGGTAAGAGAAAAACAGGGATGAGAATGCAGTCACTCAGCACCACCCTCAGCAAACTGATGTTCAGTCAGTCTCTGAGCAACAGACTTTTCCAAAATCTCCTCCCCGTATTTATTGCTCAGAAGGACTGTACAGCATGCAATATCTCTTTGATATATCTGATTCAATCTGGTCCAACAGTTCTAGCTATATCTGCTGACAGATTCTTACTGACACCCCCAAATCCTTCTCCTCAGTGCTGTTCCCAAGCCATTCTCAGCCCAACCTGTATCTGTGATAGGTATTGCCCTGACCCAGGTGCAGGACCTTATTGAACTTAACTGAACTATTGAACTTAATTATTGAACTTACCTGACTTTCTTTCTGTCACGATAAACCTGCAGAATTTCATAGATTCACAGATTCATTAGGTTGGAAAGGACCTACAAGATCATCTAGTCCAACCATCCCAATTCAACTTGTTACCCTTTATGTCCCTGCCTAAATTTAATTCTGTATGGGTTTTAGCTTTCCTAACCTGATTCTTGGCTACTTGGACAGCTTCTTTGTAGTCCTCCCAGATAACCTGTTCCTGCTTCGACTCCCTATAGACTTTCTTTATGCACTTAAGTAATCCAGGTGCTCCTTGTTGATCTACAGAGGCCTCTTGGCATTTTTGCCTGCCTTCTTCTTTCTCAGGATGAACTGCTTCTTGGCTTGGAGGAGATGATCTTTGAACACCAACAAGCTTTCTTGAACCCCTCTTCCCTCCAGGACTTTCTCTCATGTTAGGTAGTTCCCCAAAGAGTTTGAAGTCTGCTCTCCTGAAGTCTAGAGTAGCATGCTTGCTGTGCACCTGTCAACAGTTTGCGGGCCAGTTTGACCCAGTAACCGTGATAATTGAGGCAGGGGACCCACAGGCCCACACCCTGGGGGAGAGGAAGGGGGAAAGTGAAAAAAGGAGAAGGGAAATGGGCCTAGGAACAAAACAGCAGCTATGATCTGAGGAGGAAAGCTGATTTACTAAATAAGATATCAGAAAGCAAAATAACAGTGTAATACAATATAATTGGAATTGAAGCTATTGAATCAAATAAAATGAGCAAGAGAGAGTGTCAGATAAACTGAAGGCCTTACTCTAACACTGAAGACGGACGGCTGCAACAAACACCCACTGCTGAGCTCGATCCTGAAGGGAAGAGGGACGGTCCCATGACCGCAGACAGTTTATATCTTTCCCTCTGAGCGGAAACACGTAAAAATGCAAAGCATCACACAGTCCTCTGGGGAATATAGTTCTTCTTCTTTTCTGAGACAGGCATATCCATAACTATTGATGATCCACGCAGCTAGAGCATTAACTCTCTAACTCCCAATACACTACATGATGTTCTGATGTGGAATATCAACAATATAACAAAAATCATAAAACCATGACAGCACTTTTTTGACATCCTGAGGATTCTGAACTCCACCATTATCAACACTTCTTTGGTCATAAATTTAAAACAGCGCCATTATGTCTCTTTTGAAGAGAAATCACTCCATTCCAGCCACAGTCATTACAAATTTATATGACTTAAACTGAAAACTATGGAACAAAAATAAATGAATTAATGAAATAGTGTACTTGAAATTTTTAAGAAACTGTGAAAATAAATAAGTTTCTGATAATGTCAGATTTTAGTTGCCTGACATTAGGAGAACCAGAAAAATATTCAAGGAAAGATATAGTTATGAAAAAAAAATCAAGTATATATATTTAAAACAACTAAAATTAGACACTATATATTTTATAGTCAGATCCCACAAATGTGATTTATTGTTCATGTATTCTCAGTCTGTTACAGAGGATGCCAGAAAGACAGCTGTTTAAAATTATAATTAAGGAAATCCTATTTCAAAAAGAATAAACAATCTTTTTTCTATAATTTAGAATTAAAATTAAAAACTTCAGTAGTTTTTACTACATTAAGAGATAAAGCCATTGAAAAGGGGCATTTAATCATTAACATACCTTTTTAAGTTGAGGTGTATCTGAAAAAATATAGATATGACAGAGTAGATTACATTATATGACACTGCCACTCTAGGTTTCCTCATGTGTATGAAGATAAAGAGATCCAGTCCTTCTTATCCTGCAGCTATCATACTTGAGAAAAAAACTGGGGGAGAAAGGAATTTTAAGTGCCATGGCTCTCTATCCTAGAGAAAATTTTTTAGAAAAAATATTCTAAGAGTATGAGGAAGTGACCAGCTGTCTTTTTGTCACCACCATGACTTTTGCTGATGTAAATAAGGTTCACAGTATGCAGAGCAAATGTAGTACTTACTAAGAACTTCTGGTGTCATTAGTATATGAACCTTATTTTTTCTATCAGATCAGTCATGTACAATAACAGAAATGGCTAATATGTATAAAAGAATAAGAAATGTCATTGTTAACTAGACTCTTAACTGAGTATGACAGTCATTTCATTGTTTATGAAAGATTTTATTGGCTGCTCTTTAACTAGAAAATCCAAATTGACTCCTAGTTTACATTTCAGCACACAACTACCACAAAATATATCACTAACAGTGACTGCCAATCTGCTTCAGCTCCAAGGAATGATAATATAATCCATTCTTTTAAGAACGCTTCTGAAATGACGCACTTTTTCTATGCTTAAGGAAACTTTAATGCCAAACAGTGTGGTTTCTCTAATTGTTTTTTGTTATGCGCTTATATCATAAAAGCAATTTATGAAACAAAATTATATATTGTATTTATCATTGCATGTTCTGAAAATGCTTGGCATTTAGTCATCAAAATATTTCCTGCTTTCAGTTGCATTACAGATTGTTCTAAAAAAGTTGGTCAGCTGTGGCATTTGGCTCTTCATTAGGCAGTCACTGAATATCTTCAGGTTGAAAACCCTGCCCTCCTGCCTTTTCCACAGCATCTGCTCTAAAGAGAATCACTCAACAATTTCTTACAGAGACTTGAAAAAAATTAAAAAATATCAGGTTTATTTGTATAATATGAGTCAATTAAATTTGCGTAGAGCAGATCTCTGCTATTGGGATTTTCTTCACTGAGCCTTTCAATTTCCCTATGGGGTTTTAATACCTGATGATGATTGTTTTTTGTAATTAAGATTTAAGTATCCAATCCCTCAAGACTCGTCACACAGAGAGCTGCCACTCAAGCGTTCAGCAGCCCTTTCAGGCGCACCCTCTTTTTGTCACAATCTTTTTCTAGCATCCAAGAGTTTAAAAGAAAGGCCTTTGTTGAGCAGTGCTGTGTTTCATCTCACATATTTTGCTAATCCACACCAAACCATAGCTCTAGTTTACCTCAAACTTCTAAAAAGGCAAAGTGATAATGTCTCTTTTAGCATCTGCCAACAGCATGTCAGAGGAATGAATGAGTAAAATGAGGCATTGCTTTGTCAGTCCTACAGTTTACTCATTCTATAAAATGTACAAAAAAAGCTTTGGGCCAAATATCAAAGTTAAGGATGTAGTTTCATTTCTTGTACAGGTTCTCAACTCATTAACACCAAAAGAAACATGGGGCCAAAATTAGGATGTTGGGTTTCTTTTTTTCATTCATTGTTTTTGTAAAGACATGAAGTTCAATGCAATATGGAAAGAGAACTAGAGGTTAGTGAATGTGTATGAAATCTTGAGCAGATATGACAGTCATGGTCCTATATAACTTTTTCTGTTTGTTTGTTTCTAGTATGCTATAGAATGTTTAAATGCTAAAATAAGATGAGCAGAAAATGACCTTGGCTGAAGTACTGCTGGGACCTGGATTCATCCATCATTCCCTGAAGCCTCCAGTTGTTCCAGGAAGATACTCTATGTTTAATTAGCCAGCAGTGTGGCTCAGTATGAATGCATCTCTAAACAAAACAACCTATGCTGAGGATTTGGTATTCATGCTATACACATCATAAGAGGTTTTACTTCCGGTTAATTCTAGTATGGTCTGGAAGAATGAATATTCACTTGTGTTTGTATCGCATTAGGTTCCTATCTAGCAGACATAACTTTTGGTTCATTTTGATCCAAAATGAAGACTATAGTTTTGGTTTGAACAGAGAATTGTAAGATTCAGATCACAAAGTGCAGTCCTGTTCAATACAAAAACCCAGTAAGCTTAATACCATGCTGTCCATGAGGTTACAAAAAATACATATAAAAATAAAAAAATATATACAGCTATATTTTTAAATCTCTTAAAGTTAGATCCCCACAGATGCCAAGGCTGTGTCATCAATATTAGCCTTTTAAAATCCCCAAATAGAGAATTAATAAAGAATTTCAAAGTAGCTAGATTGATTTAATATACCCCTTTCCTGTTTTACTTTAATTTACCATGCCACTAATCTATCAATCTAATCCTGCGCTCATAATTATTTGTTGACTTTAGTAGAGAGAATTAATTCTTTACGTCTTCCAGGCTCTTTAAATGATAATATATTTCAAATTTAAAATTACCATCAGGATAGCAGGGCTCCGGGGGAATGCATGAAAACACCTCCTTTTGTTTGATAGAACCTTTTGACATATCACAATCTATTCATAATGAGTTGCCTTTATCCAGATTAGATTTAGAAAAGCACCTTTTTTTTTGTCACAGATTTTGCAAACAGAGGTTATCTAATTAGAACCAAGTTACATATTCACCATTTAGTTTGAATGCTTTAGTAGCAATGTGATAAAAAACTAGGAGAAACCCAGGGGAGATCCAGAGATCTGTGCCAACAGTGTTCACAGCTTTACAAAGTGCTCAGTTACAAACTCAAAAAGAAGAGAAATGCATACAAGACTGTGTGCAAAATATTTTATAGAAAACATGCTATATAGCATAGCGTATTATTTATCTTAAATGCCATTCTCTTCTACAGGGTGTGTCATTGATCTCACTATTCTTCCCAATGCAAATAACTTGTCTTTGTTATTTCACTCTGTGTTTGTTCCTGGGTTAGTCCTACATGCAGGCATGAGGTACTGGAAATGTCGCTTATGCATCCATTGGATAAAGGGTAGGAAGCAAACAAATCAGAACTCTAGAAAGAAATCTTACGTTTAAAATCTGTTTTTAATTCAATGAGAACTTTGCTTTATTCTTAATTTTCATTGCTTAAAAGCAATTGTCCAAAACATTTATTTGCTATATGTTTTTTTGTGCATGTAGGTACTACACAAGAATTAATAAAGATGGTTATACTATATTCAATACATCTACCTGAGGAAAATACGCAGAATTTTTCTTTTAGGTATCACATAAGATAGTCTGTGTTTATTTCAAAATTCAGATTTTTACATCATTACAAATCTCTTACAACTAGAACAAAACAGACAAACAAATAAAATAAAATATGAATCTCAACACTCCTCTATGTTGGTTTATCTAGAGTTTTAAATTATTTAGCAGTTTGTGCTAGATTAGAAGCATCAATTGCTTAGACCTGTATAACTCTGCCTACTTTTTTTGCTCCCACGTTGACGATGAATGCTGCGCTAAAACTGTTTTCACATCACGTGGGTGTGTATTTCAGGCAATGAAATGGCAAAAAACTGTACAGAAGCATTAAAATATATTCATACACTTCCGAAAGATCAAAATAAGAGCCCCTGATGAGCAATGGCAAACTTCTAAATAAACAATGCATAAACTTAACACATAGCGCCCACAGCTTTATTTCCAGACTTCTGTTGATCTGCAGAAAAATAAAATCTAATGAAACAGGAAGGCCTCTTAATAAAGGCATTGCTGTTTTGTCAAGTATCATATTTTTTACCTCAACGTAATTCAGCCATATGACATATAAAACAGAGCTATAAAGAAAAATTTCAACCTCATGTTACTGAGTGTTATAAGAAAATATTTGACTTCTTTTTCTTGGGCTTTCTAGAACTAATATCCACAGTGATGATCTTGCTGAGCAAGTTCTGAAGTATATAAAAATATCTGCACAGAAGATAAAAGCCCATCAAGAAATTTAATTTATGAAATACCTATAAAAAATATTAGAAATGGTTAGCCAATTATCTTTGGGCAAAGCGTTCAGCCAGCGAAGTTTGTCTAAGTAGAGTTATCCTTAATGGGAGATTTGAATGATTAAGAAAGGTTTAAGAGTCTGCTCTAGAACTTTAACAGGAAAAAAGTTCTAAATACTTTTTTTTCCACTACATATTCTTGAAATTCCTAAGGAATATGGCAAAAGCAAAAGTGTCTGAAATGGGGGACTGAACATGTGCAGGTTTATACCTCAGAGAGAGGGATATTTGGAGTTTTAATACGTTTAGATTCTCCTCCCTCATTGTTTGTTTGAGTACTGCTAATAAAAAGACACTAGGCTAGTTAGGTAGACTTTTTACTTTAATTAATTAATTAATTAATTAATTAATTTTGCTTTCTTATTTTTTTAATGTTCCTTCCACAGTTTTTTTATTGAATTAACTGAAGGAAAGTTTTGTAGGGACAGCGTGTGTTTTTAGAATAGCAAATGAAAAAGAACGGGTATGCAAGAGCTTCTTCAGAATCTTTGAAAAAAACTTAGAGTACACATAAACTTCAGAAACATAACATTTCATTGCAAATATAATGTTAGAAAAACTGTTCTAAATTGAAAATGGACAAAAGTATGGTTAATATTTCAAATTGAAGGATAGAGTAGGAAGCAGACAGAGAAATTAGATGAGCTACGTAGAATGTATTCAGATACCTATTTCTGGAATAAACTGTGATGTTCATCTACACTAGGTCAGGGATACTTACTTTGATATTTTTTATAAGCACTTTTGGATGGCAGTACAGTGACCAACGTTAAAATTAGATGAATGACCACCTGATTTTATATAATTTACTTTTGGACTGGAAATCAAAACTCCTCTTGTAAAAATGTACATCATTCAGTATTTTCCAATTCCTTCCTTCACACAATAGTCACGAAAAAAGATGGAGCTGGAAAGAAACACTTTCACCATCACTTTTAAGCTTTAATAATATTAAATAATGTCTCATATTCAGAAAATATGGAATTCTCCAAACCAAGCAAAAGGTGAATAGTGCCTTTCGTGTATCAGGATAGTCTTTATTCCTAATATAAAATAAATAAGATAGAAAAATATTTAGGAAAATTAAATTACAATTTCTGTCAGTCTGAAACCTTTAATTCTCCTGAGTTACTCGTTTCTGGAGCATAAGTATAGTTTTCTTTCATAATTAGTTCCTTAAGGGTATTTTACTGCTACATATATTTTATATCATGAAGCCTAAAGCACTGCTGAAAGATAAAGGTGTTTCAGATTTGCTGGGGGTTTCTAAAAGGAATGACACGGCCTCAAAAGTAGCAAGGGCCTGGCCAAATTCATCATATAGAGGTTAAGCTGCAGAAGCTTCCTCTTTAGTCATCACCACAGTAAAAACTAAGCCAGAAAAAGAAGACTAATTTTCAGGACATTTCTGATACAACCTTATATTTCCAAAGTTTTAAAAATCTTAGGAATAGTGTAGCAGGACTTTCATTAAAACATTCAGAGAAAAAGTGTCAAAACCCCTGCTCTCATTGTTATCCACAATAACAATTATGTTATTAACACATATCTAGATGTTGTCCTTTCAGTAGCATTTGCAGGAGACAGCAGTCAATTTTCCGCCTTTGTGACATACGGTGTATTTACCTTTTATGTCTCCAAAGGCAAATAAAATAACATAAACAAACAATTTCCTAAACCCACACTATGTCAGTTTTGTGAATACTTTGAGGAGAAAAGGTATTCAAGCATGGTGGCAAACGATTCAGGCATTCTTAAACACTGGAGACTTGCATCTGATTTTGAAAGTTTGGTCAAATAGAAACTTTAATTACAATGTTAGGAAATTAGCACTTTGCATATTGTAACATAATTCGCCATAGTACTAAGAAACTGCTTGCTACCATTGATCTGATCTGCGCATGTAATAATGGCAGAATATGGTATTAAATAAGAAGTGAATATTCAATTGTTTACACAGATATTACCAAATTTTAAATGCCACTACAATATTAAAATTTACATTGAAAATATATTTAGAGAACCAATAGCTTGAAAAAAAGAACAGTCTTGTTCAAAACGCTATAAACATAATACTTCTGTAGTTCAGTAGGTTTATAAAGTTGAAGTGTACTACAGTCTGTTTTGTTATTTAGGAAGGCACATCATAGAATTTAAAATTAAAAAGATTTTGGAAAAATAAAATGCATATTGACAAATGTCACTCAGAGTACCAAGTTTACATGATAAGCATTTGATAGTGGGGAGCTGCAGCTGCCCCACATCAGACTAGAGCTGTGCTCCAGAATGGACCCACTCCTTCCAAAGATGAGCTGCAAGTGATGATACTAAGGGTGCCTCTGGGAAAGCACATTTAAGAAAAGGAAAAAATCCTGTGCAACAGCAACAGAGGGAGAAAATGTAGAGAGAAACAATTCTGCATTCATGCAGATCAGTGCAGAATGAGGGCATGGTCTCTCCAGGCAGAGACCAGAGGCTCCCTACAGCCAAGAAGAGGCCCATGGTAAAGCAGGTCATGCCCTTGCAGCCTATGAATTACCATGCAGAGCAAATTTCCAAGTGCAGCTTGAGGAGAGAAGCCCATGGTGGAGCAGGTGATCTGGTGGGAGCTGGCATCTATGCTGAAACAGTTCACTACTGAAGGATGAATCGTGTTACAAACTCATGTTGGAACAGTTCCTTAAGAGCTGCAGCCTGTAGGAAGCCCATGCAGGATTGGTTCAGGAGAGATGGCCTCCTAGGGGAGCATGGGAAGAGAGTAAAGATGGAGGAATGGCGGAAAATTAAGTATTATGCACTGACCACAACTTGCATTCCTCACTCCCCTGCTTTGCTCAGGGGAAGGAGGTAGAAGAGTGGATAGAAGGAATAAGGTTTTAATTTGCTTTTAAATCTCACTCCTCTAGTCTGATATGAATAGGCAGTAAATTACATTAATCTTCTTCCGTTTGAGTCTTTTTGCAAGTGACAGTAACCGGTTAGCAATCTCCCAGTCCTAATCTCTACAGATGATATTATCATAATTTCTCCCCATGTTCTGTTGGGGAGGGGAAGTGACAGTGGCTGTGTGTGATGCTTGACTACCTTTAGGTTTTAAACTACAATAATCAGTATATTTTATTTCTATGAAATATTCTAATATATCATGGTGAAAGCCAACTATTTTTGTTTTCTAATGGCTCAAAGCTTGCTTTCTGAGGCATTCCTTATGATAAGACTATGTCTTATCTAGGAGAAACATGGTTGATGTTGCCATGTGGCAGTGGGCATCACTCTGTGGACAGTTTTGCATTTGAAAACATTTCTGTGGAGATGTTTGCCTTCGGAAGGGAGTGCTCAGGAAGGTTTACTGGCAGAAGATCTGGCCTGCAATCAGATAAATCCAGCTTGGGATGAGAGACTGGGGGATGATACCACTGTATCTTGTGAAGGCAAGATACAGTTTGGCATCTCTCTAGGCCCAGAAGGTGGGAATAAAGGAGTTCTTGCTGAGGTCCAGAAACCAGAAGCTGATGCTCCAAATAAAGCTGACTCAACCACTCTGGACTTAAAAATAAGGTTGTACTGTTGTTAAGAAAAAGTCGTCATCAACTGAATAACACAATTTCTGACAACCTATCACTAATGAAGATTATGCCTTCTTGAGCAACACTGGACTCCCAGTGGTTACTATCTCTCTTGCTCCCTACAAAGACTTCTTGCTTTTATTTCCTATCTCTTTTCTATTGCCAGTCTTTGCTTCCCCACCTCCCTAAGCAATAAACCGATTGGGCTAACATTTGACCTGTTGGGTCTTAATATCGCTGTCAGGTACACATATATCAAAAGAAACTCCTCTCCCTCCTATTAATTGTAGCAAGACAATTGTGAGCCATCTTAATTTATTATAAGCATTGGAAACAAATGGAATTTAAAATTATTTATTGTATGCACATATCATGTAGATATGACCATGCACTAATTTCCATAGAAAACACAATGCAAGCATGCATTCATCAGTTACCCTTGTGATTCAAACCATCTCTTCAAAATTGTAGCATTATTTAAACTTCATATAGTCTAAAGTTCTTTTCCTTTTTTGTTTTCAGCTTATTTTCCCAAATTGTGAATAAAAAAAAGGAAGAGATGCAAGACTATTTAATAAGTACAACAAACTTTCCCACTGCAATGCTTAATGGGAGAATGATCAAACTGAAATTGAGACAATAGTGAATCTAAAAGCTACAGGAAGATTATAACAGATATTATGCCTTCTGACACCGTATCAGATGTGGGGAATTAAAGATCTTACTACCAGAAACACATACATCTGAACTGTTATAACTCTTACATACTACTGAAACTCATTTTCTTTGTATTGTTTCATTCTGCAAGATAGGATCTAGTTATATATATATATATTTTTTACATTGTGTGAAGTATCACATTAAAATACAATTACATGTTTGTGAGTTCAGTTTCAAGGACATATGGTTTAAGTTTGCCTGGGCAGACTGACGGACATATAGGTAGAGAATATGTGCAAGGAAAGAGAAAAATCTAAGTGGAAAAATATAAAAAGATATAAATATAAAAAGATATTTTGAAGTATGAACAACATTCATTTTTGATTTAGAACAGCTCTGTTAGATTTCAGGTGACATAAAGGGACAGTACTGATGGATAAACACTTCATTTTTCTTGTTCCTATATTCTGTAGTCTTTATTATTGGCATCTTTCAGTCTAGTTCTGAAGACCAAGGGCAGATCATGCTTGACCAGTCTGGTGGCTTTCTATGATGGAGTGATGGCATTGGTGGAAAGGGGAAGGGTGAAAGATGTCATCTATCTAGACTTCTGCAAAGCCTTTGACAAGGAATACTTTTCTTTTTATAGAGACAACAAATATTCTGCAGTGAGAAATAATGTAACTTAAAGATTTTATACTTTCTAGCCCAGAGACCAGCACTTTAGCAAAGAGATAACCTGAATAGCAAGCAAGAATTATCTTTCAAAGTGAAATGTTAGCAAGAAACAGACAGTAACTGTCTTAATTTCACAGATATTTCTACTTAAGCCACAAAATTTTACTTCGTATTTTAAAAATCAGTTATATTTTAATAAATATTTTGGCTTTTTTTATCCCCTTTCTGCTGAACTTCTCTTCAAGTACTGGAAGGTCACAGTGAGGTCTTTCCAGAGCTTTCTCTTCTCCAAGCAAAACAAGCCCACCTCCATCAACCTTTCTTCACAGGAGGGGTGCTCCAGGCCATCGATCATTTTCATGGTCTTCCTCTGACCCACTTCAGCAGCTCCGCATCATTCCTGTACTGGGAGCCCCAGACATGTACGCAGTACACCAGATGGGGCCTTACAAAGACAGAGTAGAGGGGGACAACCTCCTCCCTCTCCCTCCTGGCTCACCCCTCTTTTGATGCATCTTAGAACATGGCCTTCTGGGCTGCAAGTGCACACTACTGGCTCACATTTAGCTTTTTGTCCATCAGAACCTCCAGGTCCTTCTCCATAGGGCTGCTCTCAGTGAGTTTTTTCCCAGTCTGTAGATAAATCTGGGATTGCTCCAACCCAAGCCCTGCACCTTGCACTTGGCTTTGCTGAACTTCATTAGGACTCACTTTTTCAGGCTATCCAGATCACCCAGAATGGAGTCCTTCCCTGCTATGGTGTAAATTGCACCACTTAGCTTAGTGTCATCTGCAAACTTGCTAAAGGTTCACTTGATCCCATCACCTATGTCACTGATAATGATGTTAAAGACAGACCTTTGGGAGACACCACTCATCACTGGCCTCCACCTGGATACAGAGTTGCTGACCTCTGGCTACAACTGTCCAAACAATTCTCTATCCACCAAGTAGTCCAGCCTTCAAATCCACATCATTTCAATTTCAAGATAAGGATGTGCTTCAGGATCATGCTAAATGTGTTACACATGTTCAGGTAAACAAAATCTGTCACCCTTCCTTTGTCCAGCAATGCCATCATTCCATCATAAAAGGCCACCAGGCTGGTCAGGCATAACCTGCCCTTGATGAAGACATATTTGCTGCCTTGAATTGCCTCTTCATCATGCATGTACCTTAATATCTCTTCTAGGAGGATCCATTCCATTATATTCCGTGATTGCCATTCTGTATTCTCCCAGGTTTTCCTTTCCCCTTTTCTTAAAAATTAGAGTGAAGTTTCCCTTCTAACAGTCAGTGGTGACTTTGCCTGAGAGCCATTATTTTTCAGATATGACAGAGTGGCTTGGCAACCACATCAGCGAGTTCCTTCAGAACACTGAGATGCATACTGACTGGCACCATGGACTTTTACGCATTCTATCTTATTAGGTGGTCTCAAATTAGACCCTCGTCTTGAAGTTAAGGGACACAAGAAATGTGGAAAGCCTTACTGCAGGTGAAGACAGAGGGGAAGAACTCTTTATGTACCTCAGACTTTTCCATGTCTAAGGAGGTCAGCTTTCCCTTCTCATTTGTCAATCTCCTTTTCCTGTCTCTTCTGCTCAGTGTCTAAATAATCCCTTCTTGCTGTTTTACACATTCCTCACTAAGTTTAATGCCATCTGTACCTTAGCCTTCCTGATCCCATCTCTGCACATCTGAACAGCATCTGAATATTCCTCCTAGTCCTCGCATCCTGCTTCCACTGCTTTTACTTTTCTTTCTTTTCTTTGTTTGTCCATCAGGATCTTGCACAGCCATGCTATTTTCCTGACTGGTTTGTCTGATTTCTTATTCCAGGGGATGGAGAGCTCTTGTGCACTCATAAAGGCATCCTTAAAATGCTGCCAACTCTGTTTTGTTCCTTTGTCCCTAAGGACAGTTTCCCTGGGGATGTTATCCAACAATTTTTTTAAACAGCCTGAAGTTTGCTCTTCTGAAGTTCAGGATCTTCACTCCACTCTTTGCCAGGCTCATGTTCCTCAAGATCATGTACTTGACCATGGCATGGTCACTACAGCCCATCGTTATACAGCTCACTCTGTTGTATTTAGATTATTTCTTCATTTTGACTAGTTAAGCCATGTTTACTTTTACTATGGCATATGAATTAAAAAATAAATTACAAAGATGCAATATTGATGACTGTTTATATAAGCTTTTATTCAATACTAGAGATATTCTAGGTAACAATATAACTATATTCTTTACTTTCCAAATTAAACACTGAATACCATGGCCCTATTGGTATAATTATTTCACATAATTGTTTCTGTCAAGAATAAATGAAGTCTTAAAGGAAGAACAAAATCATTACAAGCAATAGAGCTTGTTTTATATACTACAGCAGTCCACTCAGTCTTCTTTTATTCAAAGTTGCTATCATTGGATTTAGAAATTGACAGAAGTGATTACATTGAGAAATATGAGAACAAGTAAACTTCCTTGGTGCAATTTTAAATGTCTTCCACTATTAGATGCATATTTACAAAATTATACCTCTTTCCATCATTTTGTATAACATGAGGAGAAACACTGCAGAGACTAAATCAAGATGAGTGCAAAATGTTAAGGAACATGATTTTTCAGCTAATATTATTCTCTATTTACTGAAAATTTATTGCTCTTTTTAGATATGTATATCTGACATGCATGTATCTCTGCTATGTTCTGACTTCCATGAAATAAATATTCTTTTCTCCTTTTTTTTCTTTTAAATGTAACTCTCAAGAAATGATGCGTTCAAACAAGGGTGATGAAGAGAACTGCACTGGTTCCAGCACCAAAAACCAAAAGTTGCATCTGAGATCTTCACATATTTCTATAGTATATCACATAAGTAGAATTGGTTTTCCCAGGTGACAGTAATATTTCATAGCAGTCACTAAGCACTCACGAGCTGGAAACCATTTTTCAAGCACAAACCTATGGCAGTATTTTTCTGTACTGATTCTTCTCCCTGGGGTCTTCTCAGCTGTTGCATGAGGAGAATCTTCACCAAAGCATGTAATCATGATTCTGGGCAACTATTAGTAAACAAAATTTCTGTACATCAGTACCTCAGCTACCTCTAAAGCATTACTATGTTAGAGAAACCCATTTTTAGAAATGTTTTTAAAATGTTCACAGAAGAGAGAAGGTTGAATGATCATAATACAGGTGGAAACTAAGTATTGATAGATACCCAATCTTTCTTTGCAGAAAAATAATAAGAAATATTACCCATTTAGTATAATAACTAATCTCATAATTTTTCTGTCCTATTCATTCACAGTCAAAAGTTGCACACTGAGTTTTATACCATTATTTCAAAAATGTCTTCAAAATACAATTTCACCTTTCAGTGAGATCTGATCATGATTTCTCATAGTACGTATTATTCTCACAAGATGTAACCTGCTTTATTAACAAAGCAAATCTAGTAGTGTAGAATGTCATCAGCCTTCTGATAGAGCTGAGCTATTAAGTTTGTGTTAAAAATATTTCAAAGAAGAATTTGTGTCATTTAAATTGAGAAGCAGCAGTACTTCATATTACCTTTTTTTTGTTGTTATTTTTAAAACAATTGTAATAATTGTTCAAGTACAAAAAATTGTACTTAAATATAATTACTTTGTGATTATAAGTTTGCACTTCTGCAATATAATGATTTCAATATGATTCGCTTGTAAGGTAAGAAATCCTGTGATTGCACTTTTAATGCATGTTTTCTAAACATAATCACATATTAGTTGCAATTTTCTCTAAAATACGAGGCTTAATTGTGTTAAGAAGAAATGCTTCTTCTTATAAGAGATGTAAAATACCACAGCTATCTCATTTGTACTAATACTAAGATTGAAAACTCATTACCACTAAAAATGTCACTTCTGATGAAGCATTTAAAAAAAATTCCAGAATCAAATTCAGAATGTCTTTACTAAGCTGTTTTATGGTGGAGTGTACCATTGGAAATGTGATGAGTCTTCATGTAAAAATGCTGATTTGAATTAGATTTAGAATATATGTCATCCTCAATTAGCCTTCCCTTCATCAAAATGATCCCACAAACACGGAGAATGAATCTTTATTTCCTTCTTTGCACATGGGAGGTCATTTGTCAGATTTAATATACTTCTACCTATGTCTTCCTACATGCTTTGGGTTCAAGATGGATGACTACAGGCTTCATGTAAAAAAAAAATATATCTCATTAGTAAGAAATGGAATTCTATTTTTATTATATGTTGATTATATTTCTTTTTTTATTCTAAAAGTCATAGAAAAAATATCAATTATTGGTAAATACACTGTGTGGAAAGTAATAGTACAGAAAATTTCACATTAAGAACTAATTTCTGCACACGGTTAATGATGGTACTTAAAAAATTACAAGATATAAATTTTGTAAAACTGGATATTTGTATTGTCTTTAAGCATTAGATTGATAGACATTATTCTGTTGTTGAAGTTTAACATCAGAACAACTACCTTTTAGTTAGAATACTGTTCATATTACAATCTATTTTACTGTTTGCACTTCCAAAGAACACTGAAGCATAACAAAAAATTGAAAAAAAGGCTTTAAAAGTGTACTTGATAGGTGCTTTAAAAGCAAGTATTCTCAATGTTTAGTAAGATAATACCTTTTAAGAATATGGTTAATTAAAAATATTTAAAATAAAAGTTTGCTAGAGAAAGAACCTAAAAAGAAACTGAAATAATCAATGGCAGGAAGAGGGACGCATAAAATGCAACCTTTAGATATGTTAAATATATATATATATATATTACAGACTTAGATTTCTGCTATAGACTTGCACTCCAGAATGAAGAGAAAAGCTAAACTACATGTTCTAATGATAAAACAGTTGACATAACAAAATGTCAGAATAAAAAAAGTTTATGCAAAGAATTACTGTATTTCTTTTTGTTGTGAAAGATAACAGGTAGTGTTCTTGATCGTATCAGTATTTGTTAATACCTTCTCTGCATTCTATAATTGCTTGACTGAAGAAACGATGGACCATTAGAATTTCCCTTTTTGCAAATGTGCTTGTTGTATACAGCAACTGCATCTCAGAGAAGCCAAAGTGCATGACCAATGCGAATTTAAATGTTAAATACATCTGGTACATTAAACAAAAGATTTTTCTTCACTTTGTGTTATACATCTCTATCTGGGATGATTGGTAAAAAACTGAGATTAAGAAAAAAATCATATTTAAATATGAATGCACTGGATAAAGTATTACTATTGAAATATTGAATATTTATTTTGCAAAATTATGAACTTTTTCTTACAGAAAAATCATATAAAATACATGTACAAAGAGGATAATTTAATCAGTTTCTACGCTAACAGTCACGGATGCAAGTTTTAGACCATAGTCAAAATCCTGTATTTTTCTTTAACAGGTGACTTTATAATGAATTGTGAGATATTTAAGTAGCCCCAGTATCATTCAAGCGACTCCATCCTCATAAGCAACTGTAAAATTCAGTGCTGGTGTAAATGGGAAAATGTTGGTAACTAATTTTGTGATTTATTAGTGTAAATGCATGTAATTTAATCCAACATGCAAGTAGTATCATTTAGTAGTGACAGTGACATGTGAATGTTAATTATTTGCAGGTTTAATAAGTTTATCATGGTGATGAGCAGAACATGAAAAATGTGAAGTACGAAAAAATGAAAATAAAATAATTTCTCATTTTCCTCAAAACTTTTCTAAAAAAAAGTGTTTTTTTAATATCTATTGCAAAAATCTTAACTGAATATTTATTTTCTACTGTTTTGCTGTTCTTCTATTTTTGTTTATTTTTGTTTTGTTTTTAATTTAGGCTTTTCCTCTAGCATGAGAAGAATAGAAACATGAGAAAAAAAGTAATACTAAAACTAAAATCTATAATTTGCAAGCTTACCTATAATATCTTAGTGTAATTATAGTAAACTATACTAAAAATTTCTCAGTAATATTTGTGGAAACTCCATTTTATTGTTTTTCTTCTGAATTCTTGGAGTGAAGAAAATTTAACCTTACAACTCCTAAAAGTGCACACTAATTTTATAAAAATAGCACTGAACTGCATATTTAAGTTTTGGGCAAGTTTTAATTCTAGACAATGAACATAAAATAATGAACATGAAGTAGACTACAGATTCCACTGATTGCTATAGATTATACAGTAATTACAGTAAGCAGTATATCTCCTTTAATATGTATTTTTTTATACTAATGTAGAATAAATGTCTGCCCTTAAAATTACACATCTCTGTGTTCACAGTTATCATTTCTAAATTTAATCTGAAACCATCTAAAGTGCAGTCCTCAGATAGTGGAAATCAAAGCCCAGACAAACCAAAGCCCTGTTGAAAATATGTTTTTATAGGTCAGCTTCTTGTCTGATATGTATAAACTGGACATGATTAAATGAACTTATGCCTCAAGTGACTGTTCTATATACTATGACCTGTCAGAAACAATTGCTTGAAGTATAAGGTTGTGTTCAGCAACATTTCTGTAGGCATCACAACTTCCTTTGTAGTCCTGCTAGCTCTGCAGGAAAAGTTGTGTTCAGGAGTACTTCCAAAGGCATACGTGCCTTAATGACCCATCTTATATTGTTCTAAATTTGCTAAAGCAGTCTGTAGCTGCCTACATCTGAGAATGTGACTAATTCCACATTAATTGCTTAATAATAATAAATAGCATAAGTATAGCTGCTGAATTACTAGGCTAGTACTGTGAAGAAGCTCATTAGATTCATTCTAATTGGACTTATTTTCCTTTCCCATATTTGTGGCTTTTTATTTGGGAATTAAAGTAGCATTAAAAAACACATATTCAAGACCATACCCCATCCTTAAAACTATATCACAGATTTAAGCCAGTTTCATCCAGTTTTGTATATTTCACCTGTGATTATTCTTAGGCAGCACTTTTCTGAAAATCTTCTGTAGAAATTGAATATTTTCTTTTTATACTTTTTCACACTGATATTAGATCTATTGGTTGGAAATTATCAACAATTGTGGATTGGTATGAATAATCTGGAGAGGAAGAACTTTTAAAGCAGATTTTAAAGCAAAATGATGTACAAAAATGGCATACGTACTGGGCCATGGTATCTATCTTACTAAGACAATTAATCTCAATCAAGTTAATTAAAATAATTATGTGGACAAAGATAAGCAAGATTTAGTGACCATTCTTGACACTGTCTGTCTGAGTTAGACTGAATTCCTGAAGATTATTGATGATACTGTGGCTCCTCGAGGCTGAAGAAATCACTGGTGGATTTTAATTAATGGTATGTGCTGTTTGGACAAGATATTACACGCTGAATCTCCAAGCCTTTTTCTGAAATACATAGCACCTTATCAGAGACCACAAGGAAATCCTCATAACAAAATATGAAGTTCATATTCACTTCCTGCTGTGGAGATTTTTTTCTCACCATTTTAATTTCTGTGTGGCTCTTATCAATTTCTACACAGAAATTTAAAAGGTGAGACAGTAGGATATATTTACATACTTTTGTGAGGACAAGTATGAACATAGTAGTATTTAATGCTGATGACACCAATCTGAGAGGTGTAGTCGACACAACAGAAGGAAAGTATGACATTCAGAGAGACCTGGACAAACATGAATAGCTGGACCATGCAAACCTAATGAGTTTCAACAAATCTAAGTGCAAGTTTTAAGGCAATTCCAAATATGAGTATAGTCTTGGAGAAGAACTCATTAAGAGGAGCTCTACAGAGGAGGACTTGGGTGTTCTGATGGAAAAGCTGGACAGGAGCCAGAAAGGTGTGCTTGCAGCTCAGAACACCGTGTCCTGCATTAAAACAGGGATGGCAAGAAGGGTGAGAGAGGTGATCCTCTCTACTCTGTTCTCATGAGGTTCCATCTGGAGTACTACAACCAAGTTTGGGGCCCAAAGCACAAGAAAATGTAGACTGCTGATGTGGGGTCTAGAAGAGAGCTATGAAGATGATCAGAGGCCTGTGAATAAAGGCTGGAGGAGCTGGACTTCCTCAGTCTAGAGAAGACTCTGAAGAGACATCATGGCAGCCTTCCATTACTTAAAGGGAACATTGGAGAGAGAGCGCAACTTTTTACATGGTCTGATAGTGATAGGAGAAGGGGGGATATTTTTAACAGTAAATTAAAACAAGGGAAGATTTTGGTTAGATGTTAGGGGAAAATTTTTGTTCTACGGTAGTGAGGTACTGGAACAGGTTGCTTAGATAAGTTGTGGATGCCCTATCCCTAGAGGTGTTAAGGTCAGGTTGGATGGGCCTTGGGCAGCCTGATCAAGTGAGCTGAGAACCTTAGCACAAGGGTTCGGACTAGATGATCTTTAATGCTCTTTTAACCTAAGAGAAAAAAAATGTTGATTTAGGTTTTTAAATTAAATTTCTTGTTCTTTTGGTTTTGATTTTAATTTCAGTAAGACTGTCTTTAATCACTGTACTTTAGATACTGACTTCCTTTCTTTCTCTCTCTCCCTCTTTGGTCTATCCATTTTTTCAGCAGAGGCAGTGGAGTGGACAGCTGAATGAAGAAAGCTGTGGGTCTCCTCTAGTAACTGTGAGCAAGGAGTGCTCGAAACTCATTGTTTCTCTTATTGTGTGAACCCTTTTAAAATCAGATTTTTCTGACAACTATTTTGTCTTTTCCAACTTACTAGTTGACTATACTTTCTACAGGAAATTACTGTTGTTTAAGCTGGCAGACAGCTAAACACCACACAGCCATTCACCCACTCAGTCTCAAATGCCCTCAGCATAGTGTAGGATAAAATTATAAAGAAAAATGCAAGAACTTGATACAAGGACGATTTAATAAAAGAGAAAAAAAAAAGAAAAAGAAAAAGAAAAAAATGAAAGGAAAAAGAAGAAGAAACAAAGTAAATTGCTCAGCACCAACAAACTGATGACCAGAGTCTCCAAACAGTGCCAGCCATCCTGCCCAAATCCCCCCATACTATATGATATTGTCACGTTCCAATATAAAGGAGGGAGACGAGGTTCTTTGATTATGTGTATACACGATGGCGAGATTAAGACACAATGAGTCAAATGTTAGCCCATCCAGTTTATTACAATTACTAGTTGCTTAGGGATATGGGGAAGGGAAGGTGAGTGATAGAAAAGGGATAAAAAGCAAGGAGTCTTGAAAGAAAGCAAGAGAGATATAATCACCACCGTGGGTCCAGCGAGGTTCGTAGTAGGTTCGTTTATCTCAGGAACTCTCTGGTCACCACAGGGGATGGGAGAAAGCTGGGAAGCTTCGCAACAAGCAGGCCTCAGGGTCCATCTTTGGGAGTTCTCCTCAAAGACTTTTTTCATTGGGAGTTCTTGTCCTCCAATTCTTCTCTTTAAAAATCCTTGGTTCAGTGAAGGCCTTTTATCCCCATTTCTCAGCTGTTTTTTCTCTTTGTTTGTGCGACATGTCTGGCCTAACAGATAAGCTAGCAGCAGATGTTACCTTCATTGCCATGCAGAAGCACTGTTGTCTTTTTGTGGTGGTCAGCTTCTCCAAGCTGTACCCCAGAAAAGACTATTTGCCCCTACTTCTGCTTATCTTTACAACCATAAGCAGAGACAATGAGGCACCATAACACCCATCTGGATAACCAGCAGTTATCAGTCAGAGTCTTGTCACCAGAAAAGGCCTTACGAAGCAAGCTTTGAGACAAAAGAAAGGAAAGCAGTTTCTGTCTTTCACAGATACAAAATGTCATTTTGACTAGATACTCAGATGTTCTGGTTCTGTCCTAGACTGTTCAGCACCTCCATCCTCCTTGCACGAGAAGCTGAAAAGTCTTTGTCTTAGTGTAAACACTTCTCTGCAATAACTAGAACATCAGTGTATCACCAACATTATTCTCACCCTAAATCCAAAACAAATTACTATAAGAGCTGCTAGGAAAAAAATTATCCTAAAACAGAAGTGACCCATCAGGCAGAAGTGCACTACAGGTTGAGTGGGCTGGATACTCAATACAAATTCAGAACAAGTCTTTCGAGATACTTAAGAAATAATGAGGGTTAAATATTGTTAGAAGTTAAACAAGAGACAAATTATAAGCAGTTGTAAAGCTTTTCTTTCATGCCCAGGGAAGTTTTTAATTCAATAGACTTCTAGGGGTTGGGTTACATATGAAAATGTGTTCTTTGATTCAAATACCAAAACTCCAAGTAAATTTGAACCGTATTTTGAAACTGTCACTGTCAGAAAAAAAATGCATGAAATATAAGTATTCATCATACAGTGCTAAATTACTGAATACAAATCTATAGTTAAAAAAGTGACATACAGATGTAATAACTACTAAAAAGTTTAAATAAAATAATATAAAATATTATAGTATATGTATTATCATATATATAGTATATATATGATGTATGATAATTACAAAATGATAAGTGATAATATTTTTAATAATTATTAGAAGCATAAAGGTGATTATGTAAATTACAAAGACAAAAAACGTATAGACAGTGTGGAAAGTCCACCAAGTAACAAATATAAATTAAAAAAAAGTGGAATCTAGAACATATTTGTGTTTATAATCTGAATAAAGATACATAAGTGATTTATACCACTGAAATAAGGATATAATTGACAGTATAACATAAGCTTAATTAACTAATAGTTAGACCAATTAATGTGTGACACATAATTCAAGACAACAGGCTTTGTCGGAGGCTAATTTAACCATAAAATGTGCATGAGGAATTAATGTATAATGAGAAATATTTCAGGGACCAACATTTCAGGGACCAACATTTCAAGGACATCATGAACTAATATGCATAATATATAAATATATGGGCTTATACAGAAAATGCAAAGCAACGCAGAGAACATAACAACCATCTCACTAGCAGCATACTCAGTTCTGTGACTGATTCAAGCAAATACAGTTTTTCTTAATATTTAATTTGAAGACTTTTCTAAGAAGTATTTTGGGTCACTAGTTAGCTAATACAAGTGAAAGAATAACTGAAAATATAATCCACTACTCACTTTGCAGAGTACAACGATGTTTTAGCTGTTACAGAGCAGTGCTTAAACTAAGTCACGGACTTTTCAGCTTCTCACACTGCCATGTGTTTGTCTAGTACATACACAGATAGATGGATATCAGACTCTCTGTCAAAACAGTAGCTACTTATCAAGATGGTAATGGAAACTGAACATTCAAATGGAGAGACTATGTTGCTGGTGAGAACGGTTGATTATTACAAAGTTTATCTCCTACAATTTTCTGTATGTTTTATAGAAGAAAATGCTTAAGAAATCTAAAGATATATGAAAATTATATATACACAACTGTTCTATTCTGATATTTAAGTATGTGTGGATGGGACTGTTTGTAGAGATTTGAAGGCAACCATTACATCTGTATTAGATATGGATGAATATACAACTTAAAATAAAATATACTTGCCTCATTATGTGGCTATTAGCATTTTTTGAAGATGGATTGCAGCTCTCATTATTGTCAACACTAATGAGATGTTTCTTCTGTTTTAGCTGTCTGGATCCTGAAATTTATATCACTTAGCAAAGAAGTAGATATTTTGAAGTGTATCTGATCTTTGAGGTTAGTGAAAAGATACTCTCAGCATTGGAGGTAGAATTAGTTTACTGAGAAAGTTGAAAATCTGTTTCTGGTACTTTCTCACTGTAGTCAAAAAATAAAGGAAGAAGTACAGATTATTTAAATTTTTCAAAATTTCCCTTATTTTTTCAGAATGCAACTGAGAAAGTCAGAAGTTAGAACAGATTACAATCCAAAACTGAAATAATTCTAGAGGTGCTCCATGCAGTACAATTGTAGTACAACTCATAATTCTAGATATGATTATGTTGTTGCCACATGCTCTTATCTACTCCTGAGATAGTGTTAAATTTGCAAGTGAATTGCTGGAGAACAGAACTGTTCTTGTTAGCCTTGTCTCACTTAATGAATGTAGTAGCACATCTGACCCCTTGGTCCAAGTATGTATTCTGACAATTTATCTCTCCTCATACTTGGAGACTGAGCATATATATGGCATTGGGACCTTTCCCCTCTTTTTTATTCTGCAGGACTCAAAAATGCACACCAGAAGTGACACAAGATTCAAAAGGACAGACCTTGACGTTTCAGAATCAGGAAACTGAAGCACTTCACAACATACAGAGCCTGAAGAAAATCATATTAGTAGTTTTGAATAACTTTGGAAGTTCGTAGAGTTTGAAATTTATCTTTACCTATAGCAATCACACTTTATGATAAAAATTAAATATTACATTGGAAATTTCACCCAACAATAACTAATTTTTGTTACTAGATGCTTTCATCTCTAGATACAATAATAGGATCAAAATAAACACAGATTTTAAGTTTCACCTAGAGTTGGAAAGCTTTGCAAAAATAGATCCATGCAGTGTAATATATTCACTCTTTCTATTAACTGGAAGATCTGTGAAAATACTATTGGTAATGTCCACAGTTTAATTACTTTTCATTTTTGCCATGTGAACTGATGGTGACTGAGCCTTCATGACTTCCAAATTTATGCTTCTTGAGCACATACTAGTGAGTTTCTGTAAAAGCATGATTAAATTCCCATCTAGGTTGTCAAACATGTGGCAATGGAATGGCTATTTCTAGAGACACTAAAAGATGTATTTAAGGTTCTTTTTAAAGAAAGTGCTTTTATGATACAAAGGCAGAGGGGTTGGACTAGATGATCTCTAGAGGTCCCTTCAGACCCCTACAATTCTGTGATTCTGTGGCTTGTACTTACATTTGTACTTACATTTGCAAGAGGGGAATAACCATACAAAACATCTCACAGAACTATAACTATAATTTTCTGGAAATGGTAGTAGATTTATCCAGTGATGTTAAAGACATATATGACACCAATCATGGAAAACATATAAGTGATATTTTAAACAAGAGTCCTGAAGAATATTTCTCACAAGTGATATTTTGAAAATAATGTCTGAACTTCACCACAGCTATTCTTTTACAGATTAGCCTCCTTCATGATACTTTACTCGAATTCTGAGCTGAAGAACTATAACAATAATTCCGTATTTATTCTGACACTGTAGGCAGACACTGTTGTTCTCTATATTTTGTTTTACTGACCTGTAAAAAAACCCTACTTCAGCAACCTTGGAGTAATAACATATTTTGAAAATAATTAAATATTGTAACAACTTTTCAGAAGATAGGATACAGCTTTCTATCACAAAATGTCAAACATTTTATTTCCAGCTATAGTTAATTTGGAAATTAGATACCAAGGATTGCAATTTTTAATCCAAGTTTTTCATGGTAATAAATCTAGTAGGTAGGTACAAATTTGTGTTTGAATAAATTCACAAGATTTTCAATCAGTTGAAAATCTGCAGTGGATAATTCCTAATTTGATGCTTGCCACATAGCGGTGAATGGTGTGCTGCCTGATGTAACACTATGCTCTGTCAGAGGGAAAATGCAATAGAAAAGTAAGAATGAGCTAATATAGGAGAACGGATGCACTATGCCAGATTCTCCACATATTTAAGTTAAAATAACAGAATCACAGAATAGTTTGGGTTGGAAGGGATCTTTAAGATCATCTAGTTTCAACCCCCCTGTCAAACGTGGGAACACCTCCCTCAAGACCAGGTTCCTCAAAGCCCCATCCAGCCTGGCTTTGGATGCTTCCAAAGTGGGGGCATTCACAAACATGCTGGGTAACCTGTTCCAGTATCTCGCCACCTTCACTGAAAAAAATTTCTTCCTACCACATAGTCTAAATCTACCCTCTTCCAATTTCAGACCATTTAACCTCACTGGATTGCTACTAGTCCTTACAAAATGTTCCCCCCACAGCTTTCCTGTATGCCCCTTTCAGCTACTGGAAAGCTACTATAAGATCACCTCAGAGCCTTTTCTTCTCAAGGCTAAAGAGCCTCAGCTCTCAGCCTGTCCTTGTAGTGGAGGTGCTCCAGCTCTTTGATCATGTTCATAGCCCTCCTCTAGACCCACTCCAACAAGTCCATGTCCTTGTGTTGGGAGTTCCAGAACTGGATGTTGTACTCCAGGTGGGGTCTCATGAGAGCAGAGTTACAGGGTGGAATCACCTCCAGAGGCTGTCATAGTTTTATGATTTTTGGTATTGATATTCCACATCATAACATCAAGTAGTGCATTGAGAATTAAAGAGTTAATGCTCCATCTCTGTGGATCATCGATAGTTATGTATATACCTGTCTCAGAAGAGAAGAGCTACATTCCCCAGAGGACTCTGTGTTGCTTTGTATTTTTACATATTTCTGCTCAGAGGGAAAGATAAAAACTATTTGCGTGTCATGGGACACTCTCTTTCCTTTGGGATCGACTCAGCAGTGGGTGCTCGCTGCCATCTCTCCTTCAGTGTTAGCGTAAAGCCTTCGGTTTATTGGACATTCTCTCTTGCTCATTTTCTTTGATTTGTTAGCTTCAATTCCATTATATTGTGTTATTTTGCTTTCTGATAACTTATTTATAAATTAGCTTTCCTCTTCAGATCATTGCCGCTGTTTTGTTTTAGGTCCATCTCCCTTTTCCCTTTTCCCCTTTACTGGGGTGTGGGCCCGTGGATCCCCCGCATCAATAGTCACGGAACCGGGCCAAACCAGCCCGTAAACAGTTGACATTTGGCTCCCAACATGGGGCAAAATTTAGCTGCTTTAGCCATGTAGAGACATATTTTTAGAACAAATCTCTCTTTGCTCTCAGAGAGAGCTTCGTTAGGAAGCTTATCTAAACTGCAGGGGCTGCACTGCAAAACACAACCTTGAAGACCAGGCATACTGCCAATTTTTCTGGGATATTTGTAAACTTTTTTTGGTGCTGCCATGTTTTTGTAAAGAGAGAGAGAAAAAAAAAAAAAGCTTTCTCTGTAAAAACTGCTCTTAAACGGGCTGCAGTTCATTGTTTTTTCCCTTTTAATGCTCAAAACATACTGTGACTTAGGAGAGACTTTAGAGAAATGGGCATCACCGGTGTCATGGGACTTTTGTCCCAAACACCTGCAAGATCCTGAGAACTTAAGCAGATATTTGAGTCAGGGATGTTGCGGCTCAGGCAGATCTGAGGAGGCCCAAATTATTTGGGGTCTGGCTTATGCCAATCGGACCTGATTCAGCACTATCCCAGAGAGGCATAGAGTTTCTGAAATAGAGCAAGAGTCTCTGAGACGAAAGGGACAGTCTTTTAGCTGACAATCAGACTCTCCTGTCCAATTTAGACAGCCTCCAGTCCAATCAAGATGCTCTCCAATCCAACATGGATACCCTCCAGACCAAGCGAGATGCTTTCCTGTTTGAGAAAGATGCCCTCCAGACCAAAAGAGATGCCCTCCAAACTGAGCGAGATGCCCTCCAGTCTGAACTCAACAACCCTCAGTCTCAACAAAATGGTTTCCAGTTTGAGTAAGACACCCCAATCTGGAAGATACACCGTCCAGTCCGAGTGAGACATCCTCCTGTCTGAACAGTACTCCTTCAGAGCTGAGCGAGGTGCCTGCCAGCCACAATAGCCCCTGTCCCCCAGCCAGGTGGGGGAAAGGGATAACAGAGTGTATTAGACTGTGTGGATTCGATGGCCTGGCACATCAGAACCAAAAAATATAAGGCAATGGTGGACACAGTTGCACAGTGCACTCTAATGACCTCGAGTCACCAAGGGACAGAATTTATCTATATTTCTGAGGTGACTGGGGGATCCCAAGAATTGACCATGTTGGAGGCTGAAATAAGACTCACTGGTAAAGACTGGCAAAAACATCCTATTGTGACTGGCCCAGGGGCTCCATGTATACTTGATATTGATTAACTTAAAAAGGGGTATTTTACGAACCCCAAAGGGTATCGATGGGCCTTTGGAATAGCTGCTGTGGATGCAGATAACATTAAGCAGCTGTCTGCTTTGCCTGGCCTGTTGGAAGATCCGTCTGTTGTGGGGTTGCTACAAGTGGAGGAGAAACATGTACTGATTGCTACAAAAACGGTGCACAGATGGCAGTACCACACCAACAGGGATTCCTTGCTCCCCATTCATAATTTGATTTATCAGCTAGAGAGCCAGGGAGTGATCAGCAAAACTCACTCACCTTTTAACAGCCCCATATGACCAGTGCGTAAAGCCAGTGGAGAATGGAGGCTGACAGTAGATTACTGTGGCCTGAGTGAAGTCACATCCCCACTGAGTGCCGCTGTGCCGGACATGCTTCAACTACAGTATGAACTGGAGTCAAAAGCAGCCAAGTGGTATGCCACCACTGACATTGTCAATGCCTTCTTTTCAATTCCTCTGGCCACAGAATGCAGGCCACAGTTTGCCTTCACCTGGAGGGGCGTTCAGTACACCTGGAACCGTTTGCCCCAGGGTTGGAAGCACAGCCCAACCATTTGCCATAGGTTGATCGAAACTGCATCGGAACAGGGCAGGGCTCCTGAGCACTTACAATACATTGATGATATCATTGTGTAGGGCAATACAGCAGGGGAAAATTTTGAGAAAGGAGAGAGAATAATCCACATCCTTCTGTGAGCTGGCTTCACTATTAAGCATAGGAAAGTGAAAGGGCCTGCACAGGAAATTCAGTTCCTAGGTATAAAGTGTCAGGATGGACGTCATCACATCTTGGTCACACTTCTCTTGATGCAGCCAGGATGCAGTTGGTTTTCTGGGCTTCAAGTGCACACTGCTGGCTCATGTTGAGTCTTTGGTCAACCAACACCCCCAAAACCACTCTTCAGTGCTGCTCTCAAGAAATTCTCTGCGCAACCTGTATCTGTGCTTGAGATTGCCACGACTCAAATGCAGGACCTTGCACTTGGCCTTGTAGAACTTCACGAGGTTGGCATGGGCTCACTTCTCAATCTTAAAATCATTCTCCTGTGCCCATACTAGATGTAGATGTGATTTGCCCTGGATAGCACTTTCTGGGTTAGCACTTTCTGGGAGAAAAAAGAGTGAATAAGCTGTCAAGCTCTAATCACTGTTCAAAGAAAAAAAGGAATATATTTTAGAAAAGCATTTATCCAAATTATACTGGTGAAGAATTACCCACAGCTTTTATCTGAATAAATATTTCATTTTTGTTTAATATTTAAGAGCAATGCATTTAGAAACTAGGATTGTTTTTCTCTACTTTCTCAAATGACTTACATGCTGCAAACTTTAAGCTTTTACAACATCTGTTAAATAAAAATCTCCACCCAGACATTTTACTGCAGCTTTATCTCCATACATTTTTACCTGCTACTCAACATAATTTCATCATGTCTATAATGATAAGGTTGAAAAAATAACCTTTATGATACCAGATGGATCCTAATTCTCAAAAATCTCTGGTGATGGCACATTCGTATTGACATTTATACTGACTCCATTTATGACAGACTGAGGGTGATGAACGGGCCCTTGCAAGAGGTCACCTTGTGTCAAAACTGGTATACAGTCTGTCAAACATGGTGAATATAAGGCTGCTAATGAGGAATTAACTAGACAGAATATGGCCATTTTACTGTTTTCATGAAATCCAAACCTGTTAAACAATGCTAATCAGGTGTTTATTAAGTGAAACCATTATGCCAAACTTGCTGCAGACCCTACCATATGTCAAAGAGGTTGTAAAGTATTATTCATCTGATTTACAGCTGATTAATAAGAGTCATCTAGTAATGAACCTTTCTTTTCTTAGCCTCTAGCTAAGCATATGTACCAAGGTTAAACTAACACATACATGGTTTTAAAAGTAAAGTTTCAATTAAAAAGAAAGAAAATGCTTAACTGTTCTATGAAAGTTCTAAAAGTTGAAAAGCTTTAATGAGAAAGAAGTGTATTTTCTTTTCAGATAAATTATGGCAAAAGACTGTCACAATAACATAAAATGAAGACAATCAGGGGACTATTTTTCCTCATCATGTATAAATACTAAAGATAGTAAATATCAGATACCACTCATATCCAGTTCCCTATCTCTCCTATACACATTGTTCACACATTATTACAGGAAAATGAAGGCTAGAGATTTATTTCAGCTTCAGTAAAATCAAAAATTCTGGGAAATATTAGGCAGTAGTAGAACACAGCTACCAAAAATCTTTATGTCCATGTCAGGAAGTAGAAAAAGTAGAGGTTTGAAGGTAGTTATGCATAGTGATGGTACAGTGAACAGTGAAAAATATGAAGAAGTAAAACGAGTTACAAAAAACAGTAGGGTTCAGATAAACTGGAGATGATAAAATCTAGAATGGATGCACCTAGGTATTTCTTCAGTAAATAATCACTAAACCATCAGATCTGTGCTATTTTAAAGTTATTTTTTACAACTAGGAAGGACATAACAGAGGAACAATAACATTTAGTATTCATACTGTCAAGCTTTAGTTTGGCTTAAATTATAAGTGCAACTGCATTCAGATCTGCAATTACTTTTCTAATTTCCAAATATGGAAAATATAGATACTTAAATGCCTACAAATCAGCTAGGTGAAATATTTTAAAGTGACGTCATGAAGAAAAGTTTGCAGTGAAGGCTTTTAGCTATAACTACTTGATAAACCATCTTGAAAAGAAAAATAACAAATAAAATTTTCAGACGTCAAGATATGAAAGGATAAAGGGGATTTACACAGGGCAAACTCAGTTAAAATTTTGGGGAAAAGAAATGAAACTATATAATAAAACACAACAAGGAAAAATGTGTGATCAATTTGCAGAAATGAGAAGACTTCAAGTTAAGTGTGGTACAAAGAGAAATACATTAGCTCAGCTTATAGGAAGTACAGTGATGTTCAGTATAGAGGTAAAGATTAACTGATGATGTCTAAGCTGAGTATGTAACAGCGTATCCAGGTACATTCCAGTGCAATGATCCCTTCCGCTAGGCTCCCTCACACTTCAAAACCAGAAATACTTCAGGAATCAGCATGGTGATAAAATCCTAACCATGGAACAGAACATCCTTCCTTTGAGCTTGTAAAGAACTTGAGAATGGGCTTTTAAGTACTGGACTGCAGACAGGCTAACATATATCTTGACATACTTTTGTTTGGAATAAAAAATAAGAGCTTCCAAATGAGATGTGTCAATGGTATAAAGCTGGGAAATATTGCCAATACAAAATCAGAATATCATATGGCAGGCAAAAAAGAATGACAAACAAGATTGGAGAAATAGAAACAGAATGGAAGTGTTCAAAGTAATTAGGAACTGATAGTAAGAATAAGCATTCAGTTAATTAGATGATAACACTCACTTGTTTTTCAAAATATCTTGCTTATGGCTTGAAGAAATACTTGTCTCAAAAAAGGATGGATCTGGACAGTAAACAAATAATTTCCAGCTCACCCCAGATGCTATTCTCTGGAACTTTTTCAGAGTAAGAGCACCAAATTCAGCTTATTCAAGCACTATTCACAACTCCGGCTGCAGTGAGTGCCTGAGCCTGTTGTTGCTGGTGAAGGGGGGCAGAGATTCCACCTGTATGAGGTGTGAGCAGGTGGATCACCTGCTTGGTATGGTGGTGAAGGTCAAGGAGGAGGTGGGGGGATTAAGGAGTATCAGAGAGTATGAGTCGGAGGTAGATTGGTGTAGTAACTGTCTGCTGAATTTGCAAGAAAGACAGCAGGATGATAACCCTCAAACATGGTGGACAACCTCCCCTGCCATCTTCAAGCAGAGGGATGTAATTTAAGGGAAGAGGAGGAGTGGAAACAGATCTCAGCTCATCATCTCAGGAAACTGCCATCCCAACCTACCAGGTCCCCAGATTCCTCAGGTGCCCCTTCATTAATAGTTTTGAGGCTCTGAAAGTTGAGGGAGAGATAAGTGAGGAATGGGTGGGATGTCTACCTTGAGGTTGTCTATGGTGAGGCAGTCAATGACACACCTCAAGACTGCCTCCACCAAGAAGGAGGGTGATTGTCATAGACAACTCCCTTCTACAAAGGAACAGAGGGTTTTATATTTTGGCACGATCCACAGGGAAGTGTGCTGCCTCTCTGGGGCACAGATCAGGGGTATTTCTAGGAAACTTCCTTGTCTGATTCACGCCTCTGATTATTATCTTTTATTCATAGTTCAGGCCGGCTGCAGTGAAGTTGCTGAGAGAAGCCTGAGAATTATCAAAAAGGACTTCAGGTGACTCAGGCAGTTAGTGGATGGCGTGAACGTACAGGTTGTATTTTCTTCTATCCCCTCAGTGGCATTGAAGGATTCTGAGAGGAGCAGGAAAACCCATCTCATAAATATGGCTTGGTGCAAACACAAGAATTTTTTTTTGACCGTGGATCAGTTTACTCAGCACCTGGCCTGACAGCTGTGGATATGTCTAGCTCAAGAGTTGACAGGGCTCATGGAGAGGGCTTTAACCTAGAGATGAAGGGGGAAAGGAATAAAGCCCGTCCCACTGGAGAATCGGACAAGGAGAGTGTATGGAAGATAACTTTCTGATGCAGCTGTCAAGAGAACCTACAAAGGGAGGTGCTCTGCCAGACCTACTGTTCACAGAGGATTGGCGAGAGATATGAAGGTCAGGAGCTGCCTTGGACAGAGTGACCACAAAGTGGTAGAATTCTCAATTTTTGGTCAAGACAGGAAGAGGGGTTGCAAATCTGCTACCTTGGACTTCCAGAGGGCAGACTTTGAACTGTTCAGGACACTGGTAGGAATAGTCCCTTGGGATTTGGTCCTGAAGTGTAAAGGTGTTCAGGAAGGCTGGTTGTTCCTCAAGAAACAAGACTTACAGGTGCAGAAGCAGCTTATCCCACTGTGCCACATGAGCTGACAGGGAATAAGACCAGTGTGGATGAACAGGAAGATTTTCCTGAAGCTCCAGGAGAAAAAGAGAATCTTCTTTGGAAGAAGGGATGGGCAACTCAGAAGGAGTACAAAGAAGTTGTTAGAATGTGCAGGGAGAAAATTAGAAAGATAAATGCCCAGCTTGAACTCAACTTGGCTGCTGGGGTAAAAGAGAACCAAAAATCTTTTTTACAAATATCTTAACAGTAAGTGAAGAGATAAAGAGAATCTTCATTCTCAATTGGATGCAGTGGGGTGTGTGACCACTGAGGATAAGAAAAGGGCTGAGGTGCTCAGTGCCTTCTTTATATCCGTCTTTAAAAATCAGGCCAGTTATCCTCAAGTACTCTACCCCTTGACCAGAAAGTCTTGGATGGGAGCAGAATAAATTCCTTACAATTTAAGTTCATTTACTATTCACCTACTACTCCACCTGGACTGCCACATGTCCATGGGACTGGATGGGATCCACCTGAGAGTGCTGAGGGAGCTGGCAGAAGTCATAGCTAAGCCACTTTCCATCATCTATCCTGGTCAACCAGAGAGCCTTGCCAATATGACTCCCATCTACAAGAAGGATCATAAGGAGGGAACTACAGGTCTGTCAGCCTGAGTCTGATGCCAGGAAAATTTACTGAGCAAATCATCTTGAGGGAGATCACACTGCATGTGTGGTACAACAGGGGGATCAGGACCAGACAGCATGGGTTCATGAAAGGCAGGTCCTGCTTCACCAAGCCGATCTCCTTCTATGATCTATCGACCCGCCTGGTGGGTGAGGGAAAGGCTGATGGTGTAGTCTATCTAGACTTCAGCAACGCCTTCAACACTGCCTCACAGTATTCTCCTGGGTAAGCTGGCAGCCTATGGTTTGGATAGATACACTCTTCACTGGCTAAAGAACTGGCTGGATGGCCAGGCCCAGAGAGCGGTAGTAAATGGAGTCACTTCCAGCTGGTGATCAAGTGGTGCTCCCCCGGGGCTTTTATTTGGGCCTATCCTGTTCAATATCTTTACTGATGCTGTCAATGACGTCACTGAGTGCACCCTTAGTAAGTTTGCAAATGACAGCAAGTTGGGAGGATATGTCCATATGCCTGGGGGTAGGAAGGCACTGCAGAGAGACTGGTTGAATCACCGGGCTGAGGCTAGTGGGTTCAACAAGGTCAACAAGATCAAGTGCTGGGTCCTGCATTTTCACCGCAACAACCCCAGGCAGTGCTACAGACTTGGGGCACTGTAGCTGGAAGAATGTGTAGAGCAAATGGACCTGGGGGTGTTGTTTGATGGTTGCCTGAACATGAGCCAGCAATGTGCCCAGGTGGCCAAGAAGGGAAATGGCATCCTGGCTTGTACCAGAAATAAGCTAGCCAGCAGAAGCGGGGAAGTGATCATCCCTCTGTCCTCAGTGCTGGCGAGGCTGCATCGTAAGTACTGTGTTCAGTTTTGGGGCTCTTACTACAAGGAAGACACTGAGGCCCCAGAGAGTGTTCAGAGAAAGGCAATGAAGCTGGTGAGAGGTATGGAGCACAAGTCTTATGAACTGTGTCTGAGGGAGCTGGAATAGTTCAGTTTGGAGGAGAGAAGTCTCAGGGGAGAAATCATCACTCACTACAGCTACCTGAAGGGAGGCTGTAGTGAAGTGCGTGTCGACCTCTTCTCCTGTGTGACTAGCAATAGGACTAGAGGGAATGGTTCAGGAGGGATTCAGGTTGGATGTTAGGAAATAATTCTCCAAGAAAGTGGTCAGACACTGGAACAGGCTTTCCAGGGAGTTGGGAGAGTGACTATTCCTGGCGGTGTTCAGGAAATGTTTTGATGTTTATAACCTGGACAGGCTTCAGAAGCTGGCCTGTGCCAGAGAATTGCTTGAAAGCAGCCCTGAGAAGAAGGATTTGGGGGTGCTGATTGATGAGAGATTCAGCAGGAGCCAGTAGTGTGTGCCTGCAGCCCAGAAAACCAACTGTGTCTTGGATTGCATCAAGAGAAATATGACCAGCATATCTATGGAGGTAATTCCACACTGTAACTCTGCTCTTGTGAGACCTCACCTGGAGGACAATGTCCAAACACAGGAAGGGCATTGAGTAGTTGGAGTAGGTCTAGAGGAGGGCCACAAAGATGATCAGAGAGCTGGAGCACCTCCCCTACAGGGACAGGCTGGGAGCTGGGGCTCTTCAGCCTGGAGAAGAAAAGGCTCTGAGGTGACCTTATAGCAGTCTTCCAGTACCTGAAGGGGGCCTACAGGAAAGCTGAGGGGGGAACTTTTTGTAAGGACAGGTATCAATATGGTGAGGGGAAATGGTCTGAAATTGTAAGAGATTTTTTTGGAAGATTTAGACTATGTGCTAGGAAGAAATTTTTTTCGATGAGGGTGGTGAGATACTGGAACAGGTTGTCCAGCGCAGTTGTGAATGCCCCCACGTGGTAAGCATCCAAAGCCAGGCTGGATGGGGCTTTGAGCAACCTGGTCTTGAGGGAGGTGTTCCCACTTTTGTCAGGGGGGTTGAAACTAGATGATCTTAAAGATCCCTTCCAACCCAAACCATTCTATGATTTTATGTTGTACTGAGGGACATGGTTTAGTGGGAAATACTGGTGATTGGTGGACAGTTGGTCTGGATGATCTTAAGAGATCCTTTCCAATCCTGGTGACTCTATGATTCTATGGACAGCAAAAGAGCCTATAACATTTAGTTTGTGCATGACTAAAACACTGTAATCTACTGGTCTCTGATGTGTTGCAGATGTTGAAAAATGGACAACACCAAAACTTCACTTCCTACCCCTCAGATTTCTTTATTCCTCATATTTAATTAAAAATCAGTTTTTCATTTTCAGTTCTCAGGGAAAACTGTCAGCTACTGCAGAAAAGCCTTGGACATCGGTAACTTTCTGACAACTTCCCTCTACTATGTTATATCAAAACTATGCAGAAATTGTTGCTTCACTCTGTGGAAGCCAAACCTATATGCTGACATTACTTATCAAACTGACTCCATGACACAGGGAGAAGAAAACTGTGATAGAATGAAGATGCTGAGGTCTCAGTATCTACAGAGAATGAGCTTAAGTGTGTGATTTCAGGTTGGAGGTTAGGAAAAACTTCTCTGAAAGAGTGGTTAGTTGCTGTAACAGGCTGCCCAGGGGAGTCATCATCTCTGGCGGTGTTCAGGAAAAGTTTAGATGCTGTGCTAAGGGCCATGGCTTTGTGGGGATATCGTGGTGCTAAGTGGAGGTTGGACTGAATGATTTTGGTGGTCTTTTCCAGCATTGCTTTTATAATAAGAAAAGCAGGAAGTTTCCTAATTGTCTTTCAAAGTCCTGTAGTATTTAGGACAATAAAATGGTGAGTTAAGGACTTACAACTGATATTTTTTGCTGAAATGAAGCTTCAGTCTGCCTTTGCCTTTAGACATCTGTGCTACAGTTTTTTACTGATTTCAGTGCAAATCACTAGCTAAGATTCATAACTTTTTTCTTTGTTAGTTTTAATATGTCAGTCCTAACAATCTAAGTGTTTATCTTTGAAGCTGTGGGACAAGTGGTGTGACATTACAGATCTGTGGTTCATATTAATGCTATTTCCTCTGTTTCCAAGCATGATGAGCATTTCCTGTCACCTCAAATACAGATTTTAACAATTCCACTTTTTCTGAAGAAAGGCAGTCACTGCAGTCATTTGAGATGAACAGGACCAGTCAGTTATGCTAATGTAGTGAACCCATGATCCACTGTAGTTATACTGGTAGAAACAGAAGCAGGCAAACAGCTGATTCCTTTTTTTGACTTGTTTTGCTCATTGTACTATTCATGTATCACTGTTAATCTTAATGACCATAATTCTCCATCTTGGAAATATGGAAGGAATAATTGTTTGTATATTAGACAAATATATAATTTGTCAGCAAGAACTGACTTTATAATAAGTCAGTTGCAAATATATTTTTATTATTTCAGAAATGCGAGTGACATGATCTTTAGGTCAGGTCTTCCTAAGAAATAACTCTTAGATGTTAGAATGAGTTTGTTAATCTGGAGGGAAGGGAAAATTACAAATTCTCTAACATTTAGTGATGTGAGTGCCTCAGGACAGTCTAAAGCAAGTCCTGAAGCATCAGAAAGTGAGATCATTAATTAAGTATATAACAAACCTTTGTATTTTCAGTTTCATACAAATATTGACAAGGCAGTCAGATTACGATTTATAACTAGTGTATATATAGTTTCTTAGAAAAAGTTGAATTACATAAGCGGAACAAACATGGTCATCTTATCCTATTCCATCCTATATTCCATCTATTCTCAAATTTCTCAAAGGCTAATAATTTCTGGTACTCTCTAATGAAGTACCAACAAGTAAAACATGATCACTTCAAACACTCAATAATATGTGTTCTTTAAATTTAATACTTCTACCATGACACCACTGCCAGAAGTTAATGAATGAGTGCACTAATGAACAGTTTTCTAAGCACTGAAGAAAAAAATATTTTTTGCAACTTTTTATAATTTACATATTCTGAAAAGATATCTCAGACTGAAGTTATCAATGCAGATAATAAATGTTAAAAAAAAATGTTTGGATTGTGGCCAAACACATCAGATTTCTCTTCTAAAGATAACTTCACTCAGTCCATCCCTAATGACAGTGCCATGAATATCTTTAACTTTTCCATCAGAACCATTTAGTGTTACTATTGCTTCTCTACAGCTTGAACATCACTACCATTGTCAGAACCAGGCAAACAAATTTATGATGATGTTCTTGGGAATATGGAACTAAAGCAAAGGGGATTTCTCTGTAGTTCTTCATTAACATTTTATTCATTTCAACAAGGGAGTTATAAGAGTTTCCTTTTACGCAAATTAGGTCACAGGATAAAAAATACACAGCATGGAAACACAGTGTATTACTACACAGAACAAAAGATCTGGTTAATAAATTATGATAATGGAATTAGTCTACTGCTAATGCTGAAAGGCACATTTAAATATTGTCAAATTTACTTGGAGAAAGAAAAGCTCTTGCATGTATTTATAAATTGTTTTTCTCCTTTGTGCCTCAGTTTCTGCAGTTCGTTTTCATGTTATTTCCCTCCGAGGGAATGTACAGGTCCTACTTTAAACATTTGGTTTGTTTAAAGGAAAAGGAGCACTCTGAGTGGGTAAAATACAAAGTTTTTTTTTTACTCTTTTTTTTTTTTTTAATAAATGGTTCAACTAAGTTCAGAGGCATCCTGGATCAATTCAAGCAGAATAATTCTGGAAAAAGTGGAGGGTAAAAAATATAGTGAAAGAAGATGAAATGATTTTTTTTTCCACATTTCTTTGGTTTGGATTCAACACATATCTAGAATTTCTTTAAACAGAATAGACTAAATTCAGATCATCTTTGAACGCTCTAACTCCATTATGGTAACTAATTTCCAACTTCCTCATTAATTCAGTGATTACCTTCAGTTTATTTACCTTCAGCTTTCTGTCCATTTATGTGAGATCAGAATATACCTGAAGGATGGCATTATGAAGATGCTTTCATGATTGTCTGGAATGAAAGTAAGGGAACATTCACCACTTTCTCCCAAGTAAATCAGTTTTCACCATATTTCTTGAAATGTCGCTACCCTTGCCAGCTAAGAGCATTCTTCTTTTCAAAAGAAAAAGAGCAGTATTTATCAGAGAAAATGCTTTGTACTGAAGATTTTTTTCTCTAGAATCACGATTCCTGTTTTACTATTGTTAAAAATAGGATTAAGAAAAGAAAGTAAGGACAGAAAGAAAGTCACAAACTACTCCCCTACTTTTATTAATATGAACAGAACAGGAATTTTATCAATGAAAATCCAAAAACATCATTCAGTTGTTCCTACAGAACTAACATGGCTAATTGAATTGGAACACCTCTGTTGATATTTCACCCCATGTAATTTTTGTTTCCTTAGAATCATCAGTTACATTTAAAAGTACACTACACTGCTCTTCGTGTCAATATACTCAACAATTCTATATGTAAAAAGACCTCCAAATGTCCATGTCACTTTTCCAAAATTGAAAACGTAGATAATTTGCCGAATACAAGATTTCATGGTTCAGAGATTGCTTGTTTACTTAGCTCTATTTGTTAATGTAGTGTCATGTAGGAATGCTAGTTTTATTGATGCCTTAGAGTCAGTACAGAACAACACCTAAGCTACAGATTCAGTGCAGCTGCCTTAAAGTGACTTTCAAGCTGAAGTTATTCTGACATAGCAAAACTGTTTTCATTCCAAAACCTAGTTAACGTGGAAAAAAAAACATATATAAAATACTGTCATGTGAGCTATTGGCTTATGTAGGGAAACTTCTTAAGTTAGGGCTGTAATTAACTGCATCTGAATGGTACTGAGACATTAGAAATAATGTATATTGCAACCTGGCTGACAACTCCCTTTCAGTAGTTGTCCAAAAATAAGATTATGAGACTTGACCTTCCACAGGCTGAAGGTGGTATAGACAGTGAAGGGCAACAAAAAGTGCTTCTGTACATCAATTTTTAAGCCCTAGAATTTCAGCTTTTTTACTAAATTCAGAATGCAGCTGTGATCAAAATCAGCAGAGTTGAGTGACAGCGGATATTTAAAATCTTTCTCTAAACATATTTTGTCGCAAAAAATAATTCTTAATCATTAAAGTGAAAATATTTCTGAGCAGAAGTCAAATCATAGAATCACACATTGAATTATGTTGGAAAGGACCTTAAAGATCATCCAGTCCCAAACTCCTGGCATGGGTAGGGCTGCCACAGGCCACATCAGGCTGCCCAGGACCTCTTTCAAAGTAGCATTGAATGTCTGCAGGAATGGTGTACCACAGCTTCTCTGGGCAACATGTACCAATCCTTCATCACTCTCAGTCTACAGAGGCTCCTCCTCACATCTATTCTAAATCTCCCTTGTTTCAGTTTAAAACCATTTCCCCTTGTTCTATCAATATCATATAGCATAGATGAGTGTCCTACCTCCCTTGTCTTGCATGGATTTTGGAATATCCTGCAACTGAAAGTCTGGGCAGCTCTCTACTCAGGAGGTCTGTCTGGGTGCATGCATCTGGCCCAGAAGATTATGGTCCCTCTCTGTATTTCAGCACCAGATATGACAGGAGAATCAAATTTCAGAGTTCTGTTTCTAGATCTCACAAGGAACATATTGCTTGAGCAAAGATTCTCATTACTGTAGCTGACTAAAATAAGTTAAATACTCATGTATCTTTGACAGTCTTTTTAATTTGTACTATGGTAATCTGCCATCCTCAAAAGGATGTCAGAACCATCAAAATTAAATATATGAAATCTGTTTGTCCACAAAAAGATTCATCACAAATTTACATGTCTTTCACAGTATACTTGGCATTTTACCATTCACTGGGGTTTGACTTAAGGAACTGCAGCTTGAAGGGAGAAAGGGATACTGTATTATAATGCTTTAAAAGATTTTTTCCATGAATATTCAAGATCACCCATTTTTATAGTCTTTTTAATGATTTTATTATGGCTTTTTTTGAAGACTATCTGTATTTTTAGTTTATGGTCATTGATTTTATGTGCTTCCTAATTTCCAGCTAGATAAAGCTGCTGAGAAGTTCTGGATGCTTGTAACTGCAATCTACTTTATTCATCTTTAGGAAAGCTTTAATTGTAAATGACTTACTGTACATTAAACAAGAGAATATTGCATCTATATTTCCAAGGAAAGTGATCAAATGGATCATCGTTCCTCATCTCTCTATATCACTGATTGATGATGTATTCCATAATTCTATGGGTTCTTAGGCACTTTGTTATTTTCCAAAAACTGTTATTTTTGGCAGAGCCACCAAATGACTCCAGAATTGATAAAAATTGAGGAAAAGTGTTCAGACTACCACAGTATATTCTACTAAATGTTCAGGTACTGAAGCATATATTGTTACACAGAAAAAGTTCTTTTTTATTATTATTATTATTTTAATGATGATTTTAACTTTAATACGAGAGTAAGAATATATATAGCAGTTTCTGGCAAAATACAATAATTTTAAAATGGTATTTTCTTTACTTTTTATTGCCTTTGAAGTCAAGAATTATAAAGATCTTCTCCATACCTCCCAACCTGGACATAACTGAGAAGGTTTTCCAGAAGATTGATACACATACAGTAACTACAGTAACTCAAAAATATATTTATTCTTAGGGTCTTAACTGACATAAAGCATTATTTATTTATAGCACACACATTTTAGACACGTATAGCATGAGGAGATATTAAAGTCTGAGACTCCATGTTTGCTTTCCTACAAAGTATTTTTTTCCATCCACAGATTAGAAATCATTATTTCTAGATCTCTTTTTTCTTCACAAATAGATATATAAAATATATCACCTGACTTCCTTGATGTAACTTTTTCAAACTAAGCATTTTTCATGAACAATTTGCAGTTCATTTTGAATACGCTATTTACTAAATAAAGAATAAGAAGTTTAAAACTCTAGGCTATTTCTAAATAGAGACAGCATTATTGGATTGGCTCTATTGAATCAGTGAGGATTTGGCAACTCATATCTCCAAGACGCACAACAACTCCTAGTATTGCAGGATTGGAATGTCTTTGAAATTAGTAAATATGTCAAATTTATTTTTCTCAACTGAAGAAAGAATACTTATGTACTGATTTTTTTTTGTTTTTGTTTTTTTTTGTTTTGTTTTGTTTCTAATCTATTCCTCCACTCAAAGAGGTTTCACTATTTATGACTGGCTAGTCCTAGAGTTCAAGTATCCCCAACATTTAGGGTTCCAGTGTTTGAGAATGTATAGAAATGTGCCTAATAATACACTATGGAGATTTAAATACAATAATGTTTCCATTTCTAATTTATAAAGAGTTGTACTTCATGAATCAACATCCACCATTATATTCTATGAAGTCATCAACAGTAATACTCCTGAGGATAATGGATATCTTAATGGTAACTCTACTGAATAAATTGCATGAGTAGGGCAAGTTGGAAATCAACGTCTATGTTTTGCTTTTCATGTAATCATCAATAATAATAATGTATTTAAATAGCAGAGAAAAATAAAAATCCATTTTAAGAATCAATAATGTTGATAATGACATATATAATAGAATATGGCTAGCTTTGACTTTCAGAGCTCTGCACAAGAAACTCCTTCTGATTAATAAACAAAGAAAAATATGAATGTAGAAATTATATAGTCGATAGTAACCCTAATGTTAACACGTCCAATTATATATGGAATTTGATTCATCAGAGGATTGTGCTGATACCATTAACTGCCTTCAGGATTGAATTACAAGCTTGATACTTGGTAAAAGGAATGATTCCAGCCGACAGAAGCATCCCCTTTTGCTGCTCAATATAAGATCCTACATTTCTAGTTGAAGTTGGATTTTTATCTTCATTATATTGCAATTCTAAAAATATGTAATTGGGTTTCACATACAAGTATTCAAGTGATCGATTTGTTTTTATACATAGGTCTCTCTGAAAGTAATGCCTCCTATTTGTTTTCATGGAAGCTACAATAAAAAGAGCATAGAGAAAACTCAGCTACAGAACAATATTTTTTAACATATTTGCCAACACTAGCTATGCATTTTTGCCAGAGATGAACAAGAGGCTGCATGCTGATCTCATACAAATTTGCACCAGTGAATATGACCTACTTTTGCTGTCACCTCTGCTGAAACTCACCACCCATCACTACACTGCTTACATCCACTTGTTTGGCCCCCATAAATGTTCAGCAAGTGCTGATGAATGTCAGCGGGTGCCATTTTTGAGATATGGAGAAATTCAATTACACACATTTAGCTAATATACAGTTCCTTGTCAGATTGCCCTTCTACTGCCACCTGTTACAGGGCAGCAAAATGTAATGGAATATTGGTAGGAAAGCTCATCCTCTACTTCCATACCACCAACATCAGCCTCTGGCGTTGTGGGTCAGAGTAATAAAATGGTAAGTATTGTTTTTGGAGTATGTCTCATATACTAAAGATAGTTTATATTGTGTGCCTTATGTGGGATTTTTATTTAAGAAAAACTGCAGAAAGGTATCATTGTATCTTGTCTGGAAATGCTGAACTATTGAAACTGAAAGTATTTTTTTAATCACAATCATTATAACTTTTTAATGTAAGATAAATAAACTGATAACAGCTTTATAACTTAGTACTTGGTTCTGATGTTTTCTGGTTTTATTTTGCCTTTTTTAATTTTAAGAACAACTCATTTTCTAATTAAAACAGCTCAATTTCTAAATCTGAAGGTAATAATGTATTCTATGTAACAATTCTGTGTCACTTTGTGTTCTGGAGATTAAGAGATTAACATTCAGGGCACTCAGAGTAACCTTTTTTTTTTTTTGGTCAGGTTTTTACACCAATATTTGTTTATAGCCCTCAGAAAGATAACAGGGTAAAGGTCTTTTATCTATCTGATATTAAAGTAGAACCCTCATACACATTGTGGTGTTTTAAATGTCAGAGGAATCACATTGTATTTTAGTTGCAGCTAGCTCTTACAGGTAGATCACAATGAAGAGCATATGTAGTAGATCAAGAGGCCCTCTTTAGGGCCACCTATTTAGGAGGTGACCCTGCCCCTCTACTCTGTGCTAGTAAGGCCTCACCTGGAGTACTGTGTCCAGTCCTCAGTGCATCAGTGACATAGACCTGTTGGAGTGCGTCTAGAGGAGGGCCACAAAAAGGACCCAAGGGTTGGAACACTCCTCCTATAAGGACAAGCGGAGAGAATTTGGGGTGCTCAGCCTGGAGAAGTCTCTCAGGTGACTTGATAGCAGCATTTCAGTATCTAAACAGGAGGTGTAGGAAAGAATGGGATGCTCTTTTGTAGAGTCTGTGGTCATAGAACCAAAGGAAAATGGCTTCAAGATCAGGAAAGGTAGATTTAGGTAAGATGTAAGGAAAAAATCTTTTACAGTGAGGGTGGTGTGGCACTGTAACAGGTTACCTCGTGTTGTGGTTGGAGCCCTGTCCCAGGATACTTGCAGGGCGAGGCTGGATCAGGCCCTGTGCAACCTGATATAGCTGTGATGTCCCTGTTCACTGCAGGAGAGTTGGACTAGACGGCCCTCAGAGGTCTCTTCCAACTCTTATGAATTCCATGATTCTATGACTGACTGATAAGAGCAAATTTTGTTCCTTGCCATCCAAACTCTTGAATCCAACATTTGTTGTTTGTTTTCTTTTTATTCTGCAATTGATATGAACTTTAACTATGATGAATTACACATTCTGTCTTGTTAAAAGCAATTATTTTAACTTAAAACGCCCTACAACTGGTATAAACTTTAATACAAATGATGTTCACTCATCTTAAAGGTGTTATTAATAATCTAATTTACAGTAAAAAATAGTATTTCAAATATTTCATCACTTTCCACCTATCTACTTACTAACTAACTAAAATGTCATGGATTGAGCTCCCTAGACACCACTAAAAGAGTAAATACAGATGCTAGCTGCAATCACTACTTCTCTCACATATTGTTCCTCTTCTTCTCCTACTTGTCATCTCTTCTCCATTTATTTGGGGGCGGGGGAGGGGAAGAGTGGGAACTGGGAACATGGTTTTTTTTTCATCATTCCATTCCATCCAGTCATTTTCCTCTCAAAACAAAGCAGCAATCATAAATATAATATACAGGAAGCCTGCATAGCTTCTGCGAGTTGGTAGGCAAAAACAGCAATTTCTATTACCTGATATCTTTAGCTGACATAATTTTAACTTCTTTCAGGATGATAGGAAAAACAAACAGAATAGAGAATGAAATACTGCATGGTAGTTCATAAAGGCAGAATACAATTAGTAGATTTAATATAGCTGTGAATATGTTAGGTAGAGAACTTAAAAGGAAGATTTTTCACAAATGAAGCTTTATTTTCCTTACTAATTAATAAACATCATGCTGTGAATAACTGGTGATAATGTTCTAATAAGAAAAATCAATAAATTTACACCCAGGGTCATCGTAATTGATGCTGCAGAATAGCAAAATGTATTCTCCATTGATCCTTTAGCAAACTTCCAACTAAAAAGAAGAGGAAAGAAAGCCAATTACTGTAGTATGCCTCTGAAAATGATAAGATTAAAACAATCTAATTATGTGTTCTTGAATAACTACATTTTTTGATGAAAATAAGTAGAATAAGGGCATCCTGTTTCTAGTACAGAGATATTACTTTTTACTAATTAAAATGTAGTAATTTTACATTTAACATCTCTTAACCAGTAGGCAAACAAATAGTTAGAAAAATCAGACTTAGAAATCTCAGTAAAAAAGCCTTTTGATGTTGCTGTTTGCACAGGATTAAACTGAAGAAAGAAACAAGTTCCTGGAGCCCTGAAGCTTAAGGAATTTTCATACACAAACAAAAAAACATTTATGGAGAAGAGGAAATGCTCTCCACTGATTTCTCTGAAGCCTGTTCCAAAAGAAATACCTCCTATTTTATTATGTTTGGCCACGGTGTCATAAGTGGATGTTGTTAGTACAGCAGTTGAGGTTGAACTTTCTACCAGTGTTCCATTACATTTTGTTGCTGTGTGACACATGGCAGCGGAGGAGCAGACTGACAAAACAGCATCTGATATGAAATCGTGTATGAAGCAGAATTGTATCACTGAATTTCTCCATGCGGAAAAAGTTGCACCCATTGATATTTGTCAGTGCTTGCTAAACATAGGACTAAACAGTGGATGTGAGCACAGTGAAACAATGGGTAATGAGTTCAAACAGTGGTGACAGTAACAGTAGGTCAAATCAACTGGAGCAGATTTGTACAAGAGCAGCAAGCAGGAACTTCATTATTAGTCAAAATTAATAACTAGTGGTGGCAAATATATTGAAAAAATAGTTTTATAGCTGAGATTTTCTCTATCAAATAGTGCGATTTTGCTGTTTGGATTTGTTGTAGTTTCCACGAAAATAAATAGGAAGGAATACTTTCAGAATGACCTACATATTTTCCATTCCTTCAAGTGATTCCTGCATAGCATCACATAGACAGAACTATAATGCCCTCAACTTCATCCAGGACATGGATGTAAAAATTTATGTGTAATCAATAAAAAATGCTGTAGAATGTCAGCAGCATCTAATGCTCATTTTGATCTCATGGTGCAAAAAAATGTTATTACAAAATCACATTTCTCTTTGGAAGATGAAATAAATGCATAACTTTAAGATTTTTAGCAGACTTTATTAAAATATCTAGATGTAACTAGATTTCACTTTTCCTTTCCTTTAATACAGTAAGCAAAATTATGCATCAGATATATAAGGTGGAAGAACTGTTCAGTACTTTTTGAATGCACATTCAGCAACTTGTTTAGTTATCTGGATTTTGTACACTCAGTTTCAATTTGAGGCATAGCATGTCATTTGAAAGACCAAATTTATTCAGACTCTTCACTATCAGATAATCTATCATGGGGCTACATGGTTTAAACGTCTCACTTTGCTGCACAGGCTTTTTCTATTGAAATCAAGAAAAACTTTAGGTAGTTTTCCCTGACCTACTTAATTCTTTCCAGTATTGACTGATTAGTTATTTTGATCATACTCAGTATCTCTGAAACTCACCTTTTCCCTAAAGTTTCAAGTCTACAATATTCCAGACAACGTTTCTTTTCTAGGCAGTCTTCAACTGTTTATATAGTAAAAAAATATCTGGAGAGACATTTTAAAACTTAATAACTCTAATATTCTACTTATTATCCACTACGATTTTTTTTTTCTCAGTGGTTATAATCAGTTTTCGGCATCTATTCTTTTTTTTTCATTTTTTTTTCTGCATCATTAGCTACCTATATACTATATACTATTTTTCTATCATTTTTAACCTACCTTTTTTAACCTAGGCATATTTTAACGCATTCTCTTCAGATTTCCCTTGAAACTCCATGCATGCATGGGAGTGTGTATGTTTTAAAATAAATGTTTTTTTTTTACATGCATAGAATACAATAGCTGTAGATTCCCAGACAAGGATTTTCATCAACCACTCAGTAATAAATAAAACTCAATAATAGATGCTGGAAAAGAATGTTGAAAAACAAATATTAGTACTGTGAACAAACACTCTCGTGATTCCATATTTTACAATAGTGTTGTAGATTCAAATTTTTTAGGACTTAACTTTGTCACATACTTTTTCAGAGTAAGATCTAAGCAGAAAGTTAATCAGATGTAATAAGCTATGTTTTGCCTCAGGCAAACTTTCACTCCTTTTAGTTTGTTATCATACACTTCAGTGATCATGTTCAAGTTTAACTTTTCTTTTTTTTTTCAACTTTTTTTATATTTACCTAAACAAAGGTATAATATAAAATTGCTTTTGTTTTAGGGGATCCCAGTGCTGCTTTATCTCATGGAAAGTACTTGCTCAACATGTTGATCAAACCTGGAAAACTTTACCCTAGCTAGGGATAGGTTCTAGAAAGAAATCTGCTGTTCTAATATTGTGTACTTACTGGCAACAGTGTCAGGAAAGTCTATGGAGTCTTTGTCTTCACTGGCACTATATTCTATCATTAGCTTCACAAATGTGAATATTTATATATCCTTCACTAGGCTTTTTTACAATTGCAATTGTGGCACTGAAGCCATCTTAGTATCTAAGAGGCAAGTGAGAAGACAAAATGTGAAAAATTATTTGGTAGGAAAGGAGAGGAAATGGTTATGTCAGTCTGAAAGCAAGTTAGTGAATAACACTTGAAAGACAACACACTGGTCACAACAGACACATATTCATGACAGGAAAGTCCAGTTTAAACGGCTTAATTTAATTTTATGACGAGGTTACTCACGTAGTAGACCAAGGGAATCCAGTTCATGTAATCTTTTTGGACTTCAAAAAAGTTTTCAGTACTGTTTCTCACAGTATCTTTCTAGACTCAGTGTCCAAAATGCAGCTAGACAAACACATAATACAGGGGGTGAATATTTGGCTGATATGTTGAGCTTAAAGGCTAAATGAGTTTACACTGCGCTGGTGACCAGTCATTAGTGCGGTTCTCCATGCTTCCATTTTCGGGTCAGTTCTCTTAAAAGTTTTCATAAATGATCTGGTTGCAGGATGCAAATATATAATAAGTTTGCAGACTAAATGGGGAAATTCCTTGAGGGTAGAGGGGACTTGCAGAAAGATCTTGAGAAATTAAAGTGCTAGGCAAACACCCAATACATGAAACTTGATGAAAGTGTCACATTCTGCACCCTGGATATATGTACAGACTGATGGATGAGATGCTAAAGAGCTTCCCTACAGATAGGATTCTGAGGGCTATGGTTAATGGCAAGCTGTATTTGAGTAGGCAGTATGCCCTGGCAGCAAAAAGGACCAATGGTACCCTGGGTACCACTCTAGTAGTACATTGCACTGCACAAAAAATTATTTTATATTTGTGACAAAGTTTTAGAGAGTTGATATGGGATTGTATGAATTGCATGCTTCTAATTTTCAGTTGCCTTGATATAAATGAGATTATAGGCAAGAAGGTTTAAAAAATATGGTTCATTAAACATCTATTGGTCTTGGAATATATGTGTTCAACCAGTGAAATATTATAAGAATTGGAAAAAGCGCACCAAAAAATATCACCAGCAAAGTCAATTCCTGAGAGATTTGATCCTTGAGATTTTGAAGTATTTGCCCAAGGCCAAGTGTAGGTTGATACAAAAATCCAAAGAGGACTGGAAAATCTCAGATATGAAGATGTCCAAGTTAGGAGTTTCTGGTACGTGATTAATGAATGATAGGAGAGTATGGAGGAGTTAGTTGAAAATGAAAAAATATTGCAATCTTTGACATGTTCCTTTTTTCAGGGAGAGTAGTGTCCACAGATCAATATTACACATCCATAGCACCAATAAAAGACTGTATAATTAAGGAATTCTAGAGATAAAAAACCATGAACTGCATTTTCATGTAAGCCTATTTGCAAATGACTAAAAGCATTAAATCTGCAAACTCCAAACTGAGGAGATCTAGGGTAAATGTACAAAAAAAAAACCCAAAAAAACAACAACACTTGAATAATACTCTGAGCACCGTGGTATGGGGTTCAGCTTAACAAGTCAACAGGTCTGACTTCAAAAATGATTGTTTACAAGATGGAGTTGAAAATCCTCAAAATTCTCAAAAAAAAAAAAAAAAGTTATGCAGAAGGGCAACCAATAGGGAGTAATACAGAGAAACTAGAATATTCTTATATACATTTTTTATCAAACAAACTAAAGATCTAAATTAGGTAAGAACATGTAAGAAGCACTTATTTTACTAGATTGTCTTAGAGCTAAAGTAAGTTAATTATTGCTTCAGAGTATTAAAGCATTGCGTTCAGATTTTCTATGCCCTTTCCTTAGCAGCAATTTCTCAAAAATTTTTGCCTCTCTCAAAAAAGTTTATCTGTCTCCCTAGCTTTCTTTCATGCCTTCTACTCCCTGAGTTCTGTCAACTGCTTTTCTATGGTCAATCTTTCCCTTCTTTTGCCTTTGCTGTTGCTTTTGTTTTCCTCCTCCACTTCCTCTTCTTTGCATCCAGTGCTAACTTTATATTGCCTGTTCATTATGGTACAAACATATCTGCATTCTCACATTCCTTTACAAATGAGGCCGTCTCTTAACTAGTCTTCCATTACAGTAATAAATAAAAACTAGTTATACTAAACACTAATAATAGAGTTGGAATGTGAAAATGGGTGGTTTAGTTAGCCATTCTGCGTTCTAATGGTGTAAGTTAATATAAAAACTGTCATTCAGTGCCTAAAAATATGCTCTTTCCATTTCCACAACAAGGCTGAAACAAAATATTTTATTCTAACAGTTAAATAGTTTACAATTGTTTATAGAAGGAATTTTTCCTTGTTAAGAACTTGTTAAATAGTGAACATCTAAGCAATTTCATTTCCTCATAGTTAATCAGTTTGAATCAGCTTTGCCATTTGGAATACCATATTAACAGTGTATATAACTTTTACTGTTGGGATGTCCAATGTGCTCATGAAAGCCAAAGATTTAAAAGTAAGCATATGCACATTTCTTCACATGATTTTTTGTGTAAAGGGTGTGCATACCTATATTTAAATATATGTTAAAACCGCTGTAAATGTATCCTTATTATGTTTTGTGTTTGTGCATGAACATATATATTTGATTACTGTTTTTCATTCCTTTACACATTCTTGTTCTTTGTGATATAGTATTTCTTTATGGCAATAAAGCAGCAAGTGCCAACACCTTCACAACTAATGAAGCATATATCTTGGCTGTGAATATATTATAGCACTAAACAAAGAGTGTTTGGGGAACTTTTAATAACAATATAGCCTTTGTTGCTCTCCTAATATGTTTTAACTTTGCTTCTTCTGTAATAACAATCAGGTTTGTGGTAGTCATGCTACAGGTGGAAACATTTTTCTGGTTTGTATTGTTCTACAGTACTATAACTTATTGAAATACAGGGCAGAATAACATTTAGATAAATAAATAAACAAATAAAATGTACAGTTCTTGCACTCTAGGACTTGCATGATACTAAAAACTATATACTGTGGAAAAAAAAAGAAATAAATGTGAAATAAATCCTACTGTACCATCTCTCTAAAGTCTTCACTTTATCAAATTCCTTCTACTGATACACGTAAAATAAAGTTTTGAGTATAGGAGAAAAATTCCATACCATATGTTGTCATATTACATCATTCCTCAGTAATAAAAGCTGCAGCGAAGAAGAAGGAAGGAATGGACATACAGTTATGCCCAAGAAACATTACCCGTGCTGGAGCCCTGCTTTTCTGGAACTGGCTGCCTGCCAATGGGAAGTAGTGAATGAATTCATTGTTTTGCTCACGGTGCTTTTGTTTTAACCAATAAATTGGCTTCTTCTCAACCTACGTGTTTGTGCATGGGTTTTTACCTTTTACCTCTCTGATGCTCTCTCCCACCTTATCTAGGGAGAGAGAGCAAGCTGTTTGCTGGGGTTAAATCACCACACAGAAAACAAAACAAACAAACAAACATAACAAAAACCAACATAATTTTACTCAGAAATCCAAACAGGCTTGAGTAAGTCAAAAGAAATGATCATTTAGAGCATGAAATATTATGTATCATATTACAGATAGTAATTAGAAAGAATGAGGTATAGGAAATATCTTTCCAGACTGAGAGAAAGCTAGTACTCATGTCATATAATCTCACAAATGTACCTTGATTATGTAAAAGGAAAATTTTAATAAGCTCCCAATTTTCCTTTGGACTATTTTTTTGTAAAATATACCTTTGCTATATATTGCATGTTATCTTTTCTACGTTCCCATTCTGAGGATTACCTCAATCTCATCTCAAACAAATTACATTTCATTAATAATAAATATTACTGAATAAATATTTTCCACAATATCAGACATAAATTACAACTGGACATCAATATTTGGCAATAGCAAAGTACTTAGATATTTCAGTAATCATTCCTCATCATGAAACTCAGTGAATCTCATTCACAACTGTTTTCCTGATAGAAAATTTGGTCAAAATCCAAAGAAATTTAAACAGAAACCACCTCCTTGAAATCTTTTTAAAACATCCAATTATTTTGCATCCAAAATAATCCTAATTTTTATACTTTCCTGTACTGCCTTCCAGTACTTTCTGCCATTCAAAAGATCAGCAATATTCACAAAATACATCTCTGTAGCTGGCACTAATTGGCACGCTGACTGGAAGAGTGTAACCTCCATATCATGCCTAAAAGTGGTCCATCAGTGTCAATATTGAAGGGGAAGAAATGGAACACATGCAACAAAACTCATTGTCACTACGCAGGGATGGAGGATAAGACTTTGTTCTCCAGGGTGAACTGTCTGTCAGGATGCTAAAACAGGAAATTTAAAAACAGAAAAAAACAATTTTCCTCTGTATGCCAGTTGTGAGTTAACACAGATGTCAGGCAAATGACCACTCCATCTTTACTCTGGAGCCCCTGCAACAATGCCACCACCCCCACTCATTTCCTGTCATTTTTGATTACGTCCAGAATCTGGTCTTATTTTTGTTGCCTGAAGATACTCTACCAACCATGTTAGACTCAACCTCTTTTATCCACATCTCTTGCAATTATTCTGTACTTTCTACAATATTTAAAAGCAATGGTGATCAATCACTCTCCTACAGGTTACCTATTTCTAAAAAATTTTCTCAATACCCTCAGCCACTGCTATATTTACAAGAAGCTAGCTAACAACAGAGACATAATGAAGGTGATATAATACAAAAGATTTCTTCTCTGCCACATCACTAATCATGTCTATTTAAAAATAATAAAAATAACCTGTTTTGGACAAGACACTTAGAAACTGCTGAATGTATTGTCCATACAAATGAATGATAAAAAGCAGAAATTTAACAACAGCATCATGCAAAACACGAAATTATTTCATGTGTGCCCTTTATTCAGATTGTGAGTTTACTTAGAAGTGGACTTCCATTTGCAAATATGATACTTTCTCACTGCTACCAGTGGAAATTCAGAATGTAGGCAGCAGAAGCCTAAGGGGCATTTCACATGAAGCAGCCTGAGTCTTGGGTCTTCTTGCTGAGGAATATATCTCTTAATGTAGATCGCCAAATTTCCATTCTTTCACATGAGGCCATTAGTGTATACCGTTTTGGAATATGATCTCAGAAATTAAAGATGATGTTAAAAAATGGGTAGTATGACCATTAATGATAAATTAAGGAACTAATATAATATCATGCACTGTAATTTTTTTCCATTTCATTTAATATGAAAAATCTAAGCACTTTCTAATAGAACTGGTAATTGCTCTATGACTGGATGCAAATTATATTTATTTCTCTTAATTCCTGACATTTCTGTCATTAATTGTCATGTCATGTTCAGCTCAGTCACATTAGTTTATAACATGAGACAACAAACATGACACAAGATGTTACAATAAACCAGATAATATAACAGAAATTTTTAGGAGATTTTTAGGGAAGAAGAAAAATCTTTTAGCTTGGACATTTTCCTTCCATTCTCCTCTCTCCCTCCACCCCTCAAAAAATGAGGAAAAGAATTGAAATTAAATACTTCACATCTTAAAGATTGATTTTATTTATTTGTTTGTACATTTATTGGGCTGGCATGTTTACATGTGTTTCACAAACAACAGACAGGTTAAGGAATGTTTATAATCTTACAAAAAAAAAATAATATTTAAGCAGAATTTTGTTGGTCCATCTCACAATTCATTCAAGATAAGAAATGGACATTCAGCCACAGTATCTATTTTTTCAATAAGATCTTGATTACAGTCAGTTTTGAAGAGAGATTGTTTAAAGGTCAAGCAGGTTAGTGATCTGGTCAGGTTAGAGTGTGAACTTGTGTACTGAATTTATTTTGTAGCATAGCACTATTCAGTTTCCCTGTATGCCATGCCGCTTCTCTGTTTCTGTTTTAAATCAAGAATCAGCACAGCATGGTATAAAGTATAACAGAACACTATGTACTAAAAATGAAAGCACCAGATGCTTGATGCAAAATGTAAAACCTGTCAAAAAGAGTCATAGAAGAGTTATTTGTTAAGAAAATTTTAGTACGTAATCTGCTTACTCCAAAGTTTTTACAGACTGTTATATAAATTACAAAAGGTGATACTGTAGACTAAAGCTGTTTGCAATTTGCAGCGACCGTTTTGTTGTCAACTGGTAGTCTTTTCCAATGTTTTTCATTATTAGAGGATCTAATTAAAACATACTCAGACTGTGCCACATATGCTAAGTACATAATTTGTAGAAAAATCTTATCTGTCCATTACCTTTATTCTGCTGCATTTTCTTCCCCACATCTTAGGGTAGCGAGCTCACTATTTTCCTGTTAATAAGATTTTTCTGTTAAAACTGGCATGTTGAAATGCCTGACATGAGAACTCTCAGACTGTCTTAACTAGATTTTGGCATTTAATAAGCTGTAAACTGCTGAAGCTATTTGCAGATGAAGTCTCATTTTTGTCCATCAGCAGGGGGCTGGAAGTATAATTAATTGAGTGAAAGTTAAAAGATGGACAGCATGGTTACATTTATGCAAATATTGCACAAGAACATCTAACAGAAAAGAAAAATAGCTTGTAGCTGATTGGTTTGGTTTTAGACCAAAATCCACAGGGTCCACTTATACACTGCAGATTGCGCATATGACAATTAAGACCTATAGTGGTAAGGTTTTTTAATATACTTTCTGCAATAGAAAAAAATAGTGGAAAAAGAAAACCTTCACTTATAGTCAAGGTTCCAAATCCAGTGAGACAGTTCTATTTCTGTTTTAAGCTCATTTACTTCTCATGAATGTTAAAATAGATTAAAAAATAGTATTATAAAAGTCGTATGATGCATGTACTATCAGCCATATGCCAGTCTCTGCTGTTTATTTCTTTTATTCATATCCCAGTCATATGCATCCTGGTGCACCAAAGATTCTATTTAATTAAAGTTAGTTAAAAGCTTAAACACAGAGATCAGGACAGCTGCTAGAGGTATTAATTTGGGTTCTGCTTGGGGTGATCAGAAGCTCTTTCATGTATTCTGTTTTATATAATATTGTCTTCTTAGAAGATGTTTTTTTGTATTCTTTCTGCCTGTTGCTATTTATTGTAATGATTCCTGAGTTTAGACTAATAGCAGCCAGTATAAATATTTGGGTTGAAACATTCTCCCTTTCATATCTTTGGGTCATGTATTCTATATTTACGAAATAAGTTTCAACATTGTCCATTGATTTTTGACTATGCACAAAGAATATGATGTACAGCAGATAAAATCTGAAAATTTCCCAGGGGATTTAAAATCTAGTTCAACATTTGTCCTTCATGTGACTTAACTTGAGCATCTTATTCTAGTGAAGTAAAGTTTAACTTCATTAGGCAGAGAAACTAGTTTATTATTCATTTACAGTTAATGCAATGAGCACTAATTTCTGCTGGTCTCAACATGCCTGAGTTTCTGTATTTGATAGTGTTGCCAAATATGCTACAATCAGTTCATGCTAAAATTTGGAAGAAACAGAAAGAGTACATTTTTAGAAAATAAGTTACACATTATCTTCTGTGAAATAAGCAGTTATGCATGCGAAAAATGTCTTTAAATGTCTTGCCAATATAAAGCATCAGGTATCTTGGAACAGCACTAGCTGCTCTGTGTCAGGAGCTTATCAAGCATCTACTTAACATAGGCAGAGCACAGAGAACTCCATACTAACCATATTCAGACAGTTTACCTAAGCTTGCTCCAAGGAGCATTACAATTGAAGGTGTTATTTACCTTTTCATGAATTATAAACACTTCTCTTCAAAGCTAGTAGCTTTTTTTTAATTATTCCAAGCACCATTCAATAAACTTCTTAAACTTCTGAATGCAAAGAGACATATAAACCAATATCTCGCTGTTCAAATAAGTCAAGATTAGAATTCCTTGTTCCTGCATGCAATTGTGAAATAGTGGTTTAAAAAGCGAAAACAACCAACAATGGAAAGTACACAGAAAAGGATATGCAGTGGATTGCTTTTATTTTAATTAGGCTTACCACTGAAGGCTTAGTTTACTACTAACTAGTAATCAATTAGCTAAGGTACTTCACCTAGGAGTTGTTTGTCACATGTCTAATAGCTATGCAATCTGTCTAACCAGTAGCTGTAAGAGTATTCATCATTACGTTCATTTTGAAAAGCATAATATTTAAAATATGTCAATTTCTTGATATCCTAATACAATACAAATGCAAAGATCACAGTGGAGATACTGCTGCTGTCTTAAAATATTCAGGATAAATCGGTGTTGTCCTTTTGTACATTATAATATTTTTGTTAAAGTACCTTGAATGATCTGTACTATATCTGAAGGTATTTATCAAACTTAAAACGTATACCAGTGTGGGGATGGATGGTGAAGGAAGAAGGAATAACAATTAAACAAGGAGATAATTTTCCTGATAGGGTAGTTCATGATGGAAACATTAAAATAATAATAATAATAATTAAAAAAAACCCTCTGTTTTTTTCTTAAGAAAAACCTACATACTTTTATGCTTGTTTGAAATGAGCAATACTTGGACAAATAATCCAATTAGAATAGTAATTTTCCAAGTTTATATACTATCTACAACTAGGAATTATTTCAGGGATTAGAAAGAAAGCACTACAATGTAACTATCTGTCATACCTCTTGCTATCATAATTATTAAATTAACAGTGAATTTTGGAGTCCAATAATCCATTGATATAACTCAAAAAATATAATTCAGCAATGGACTGACTGAAAAGCAGGAAGAGAAACCAAAATTTCAAAATGACTTTTCCACTAATATCTTTAATAGTATTTGACTCATTAAAATTAAGAAAAAGGAATAAATAAACATTTGCCTTTTATTATCCATGTACCAGATAAAAGTATAACAAAGAAAATAAAAAGCTTTCAGTGACTGTGATTCAGTCAAGCTTATAACTCTTCTGGAAACCTCAGCAAACATTAGTGCAGTGAATGTATAACAATTTCTAACAATGTTACCTGCAAAAATAACTCTATTAAGGCATATTATATAAAGTTATATGTGTTACATGATAAACAGGATTATAGAATCATAGAATCACCAAGTTGGAAAAGACCTCCAGGATCATCAAGTCCAACCGTCCACCAGTACTTCCCTCTAAAACATGTCCCTTAGTACAACATCTAACATTTCCTGAACACCTCAAGGGACAGTGACTTCTCCAGCTTCCTGTTCCAGAGCCTGACCACACTTTCTGAGAAGAATTTTTTCCTAACATACAACCTGATTCTCCCCGATGCAACTTGAGGTCATTCCCTCTAGTCCTATCACTAATATACAGGGGCAAAGAGGCCAACTCCCACCACTGACCATGCAGGTCATCAGTAAAGATACTAAACAAGACAGGCCCCAGTATCAGCTCCAGAGGAAGACCACTCATGAGCAGTAACCAGCTGGATTTAATACCATTCACCACTAGTCTCTGGACAAAGCCATGCAACCAGTTCTTTACCCACCAAAGAGTGGTCTAAACCACAGGCTGCCAGCTTCTCTAGGAGAATGCTAGGATTAATGCTTTTGGTAATTTTTAAACTCTTCACTATAGAAATCACAATACCCTGGTAAATCTAAAGTTGATTACAAGGCATGACATTTACCTAAAGTACCACAGAAACAGTTCACAGAATCACAGAATCACAGAATCACAGGGGTTGGAAGGGACGTTGAGATCATCGAGTCCAACCCCTCTGCCAACGCAGGTTCCCTACACCAGGTTGCACAGGTGGGCATCCAGGTGGGTCTTGAATATCTTCAGAGAAGGAGATTCCACAACCCCCCTGGGCAGTCTGTTCTAGTGCTCTGTCACCCTCACCGTAAAGAAGTTCTTGCGCACATTCATGCGGAACCTCCTGTGCTGCAGTTTCTGTCCATTCCCCCTTGTCCTGTCTCCACACACTGCTGAAAAGAGTCTGGCCTCGCCACTTTGTCCCCCACACCTCAGATATTTAGAAACCTGGATCAGGTTCCCTCTCAGTATTCTTTTCTCAAGGCTAAAGAGACCCAGTTCACTTAGCCTTTCTTCGTAGGCGAGATCATCCCAGTTCAATGGGATGACCCAACAGACACGCTACCCTTAAGAATGTAATCTTCATAAAGATACACACAGATTATTGAAACTCATTTCCCCATTTTTCTATCATTACTAGACTGCAGCAGAGGACTTTCTTTAAGGTAACTTCTACCACATTGTAAACTAAGTATTTAGTTCTTAATTTTGTCTACAGAAAGCATACATTTTCTACATTATTCTTAACCAACAGAAAAACATAGATGGAGAAGAAACATGTATGGCAATAGAAGATAATAAAGATAATAAACATGAAAAACAATTTAAAAATTTGCTATTCAAGATCTTCTGACAGAAAGGATAGGACAGGACAGGACAGGACAGGATAAGATGGATAGGATAAGATAGGATAGGATAGGACAGGACAGGACAGGACAGGACAGGACAGGACAGGGTAGGATAGGATAGAATAGGATAGGATGGGATAGGATAGGATAGGATAGGATAGGATAGGATAGGATAGGATAGGATAGGATAGGATAGGATAGGATAATGTCAATGGTTTATGGACTGGTTTGGCCCAGTTCTGTGGCAATTGGTGCAGGGGACCCATGGACCCATGCCCTGGGAAAGGGGAAGTGGGAAAGGGAAAAGGGACAAGGGAAATGGGCCTAGAAAGAAAACAGCGGCAACAATCTGAGGAGAAAAGCTAATTTACTAAATAAGATATCAGAAAGCAAAATAACACACTATAATATAATATAATTGGAATTGAAGATAATAAACCAAATAAAATGAGCAAGAGAGAGTGTCCAATAAACCGAAGGCCTTACGCTAACGCTGAAGGCGAGACGGCAGCGAGCACCCACTGCTGAGTCGATCCCAAAAGGAGAGAAAGTCTCGTGACACGCGAACAGTTTTTATCTTTCCCTCTGAGTGGAAAAATGTAAAAATACAAAGCAGCACAAAGTCCTCTGGGGACCATAGTTCTTCTGAGACAGGTATACTCATAACTATCGATGATCCACAGAGATGGAGCATTAACTCTTTAATTCTCAATGCACTACATGATGTTATGATGTGGAATGCCAATACCAAAAATCATAGAACCATGACAGATAGGATGGCTCAGTTGGAGAGGATCTACAAAGACCATTGAGTACAACTGCCTGACCACTTCAGGGCTAAACAAAAGTTAAAGCCTATTATTAAGGTTGTTATGTAAAGTGCCTCTTAAACACTGACAGACATTTGAAGAAAGACTCTTGTCAGTTGGAAATGGCTCTACACTCTGAATACTAGGTTAAATACTCAAAAAACAAATCCAGTAAAACATAACCTTTTTGCCAGTAAAAAATAATTAAATTTTGAATTATGTTTCACAATTAACAAGTCATATAAACACTTCTGATAAATGGTTTCTGAACAAATATGAGAGTAAAAAAAATAGAAGAAAATATTTAATTCTTATTTTCTACTTTTCTGTATTTGGTCAACCTCTAAGCTTTTGGATTTCATGTAGCATCAAATTTGAATTTTAACATCAAAAAATGGAAGGTTGATCTGATATCTTGAGTTGGCTGGGGAAAAATGATTCCCTATTTTAAACATTGCAAAAAAAAGTAAGGAAAGAAAACACCTTAAGAGAATTTTAGTGTTTTACCAATAATTTAACTTGCCATGAATTTTAAAGAAACTGTAAATTCATATTTTGATTAATATTTTCTTTTAACAATATATCTATACATTTTAAATTCAACTCTGAACTTATCTATTCTATCTTCCATTCTTAAGCTTTATCTATGCTTTTGTTGTAGTTACTGCTGTTGCTTTTGGGTTTTGGATGAGGTCAACATACTTGGAAATTCCCTGAAAATATTTAATACTAGAAATGTGTATAATACATTTATTTTGGGGCTGGAATGCCTTAGCCTTTGAGTGTTACTGGAAAACAGTGCTGACAAACAGTGAGTCACAGTTTTGACAAAATGGTGACAGGTTAAAGGAGTAGCACATCTGGGGAAAAGTTCGAGTGACAATATCTAAGAGATGATTATAAAAGGGGCAAATACTGTTAATCCTTAATCAAAGTATATCACATCACTTGTGCAAATAATTTTTTATGAAACTCATAACACATTTAATGAGTTTATACTATTGTGTTAGCATTCTTAATGAATTATGTGCTGTATCATTGATACAGCTTTATAACTCTTTCCATTCAAAATGAAGTTTAGAAGCATGACAAAAGGAAATCACAAATACTGTTATCCCTTTTCACTATGTTTTTTCTAATAGGGAAACAAGTCTTTGCAGTGGAGGCTTCCCACAGCAGATATCTTTATTATGTACAAATCCAAGTATTTTACAGAATATAGAACTTGCTCTTTTGTTCAGTAATATCAGATGAAAACAGGTCCAGTGATTCACATTCTGTTTCAGGCATCCTGTCTATTTTAATCAATAAGATTGCGTTCCACTCTTTTAGAAGAATGATGTCTTATAAATAAGAAATGGACTTAGAGTAGCATATGTTTTGATACAGTCTGCAGTTTGAAAATACTGGTGCAACACTTGTTAGTTTACGTTTCATAGAACCTTTGCGCATCTGATTCAACCTTCATTTGCACAAATATGAATCAGCTCTAGCATAAAGATGGGAATAAAGCTCTGTCATAAGGGTGGCATAAAATTCCCACTATTATTGTATTTCACCTGAACTAATAACATTTTCAGAAACAACTTGATTCACATTTAACAGTGTTATGAATGCAAATGTCATTACACAGCAACCAACATTAGAAGTTCCTCAATTCATTGAATATTTCAAACACTTAAAAATTAGTCCATTTTTAAACATCTGAAAATCACTACAATCACTTTTCAAGTGCAACTGTTTAACAAAGCAATTCGAGCCTGAAATACAGCCACTGTGGACTTCCCTATGCTGAATAAACAGAGTTCCTTTAAAAGGCACTTCACCCTGAAGAAGTGCCTATTTTTTTATACCATCTTTCCTAAATCTCAGCTGATGATGCTCCTATTTCAAAAGCCATAGGCTAGTGTCCTTCTTTCAGGTAGAATGGATCTCTCCTGAAGACAAAGAATAGCCACTATCCCAGAATTGAGGTGGTAAATTATAGCTTTATTTCAGGAAGCATAGCTTAAACTTTGCATATTTTCTCTGAAAGAGAAAATACAGAGATACCCTTTCTATTGTGGCAGTCTATCCAACAATATAATGGTTTTATCTGTATAGGCTACATGCAAAAGTGGCTGAAAATGTGAAATGACATACAGACTGAAGCCATACGGGAGATTGAGAACACTCAGATTGTTTAAGAAATGTAAATATAATCCCTTTGCAACTACAAAATATCAGTGTATTTCTTTGTTCTTCTTGTCATTATATTATATTGTAAATACTGCTCAACTGCTTTTTGTTTCAAAGAAAATTGAATTGTTCATCATCATTGAGATGAACGCAATTATCTCACAATGGAGGTAAGTTCAGAAATTACCCTGGATTTTGTAATCATCTGGTTTTTGACTGCTTTAGTTCTAAAGCCATAACAGTAATGTCTATTATTATTATTATTATTATTATTATGCCAAAATATTGTAAACAGTAATAATTTGAGCAATAACTAAAAGAAATACCCATGTAAGGGAACAAGAATACACAGCTTGTATCGATCCCAACTTTTTCCCATGTTCCAGCTAAATGAACAAGCCACAGGTGCAACCACAAAGAGCAGGTGATCAAAACAAACTGTTATTGTGATGGGAATAAATAAGATATTTATTTTCCATAATGTATTAATCTTAAGGCATATCAGTGCATCTGTTATAAATTTACAGGCAGCGTTGATTTCTGGCAGAAGTTTTAAAAGAATGTAAATCTATGAATTTATACATCTTGAAAGAGATATTCAACAGCTTTCTTGTTTCTGGTTTCTGTGTCTGAATCTTAAACTAATGAATCCAATAGTGCAATTAACATTCAGTAACACAAGCAAGACATCTGCTTGTAGAGTGATTATTCAGCAATAGTAACATAGCGAGAGGAGAGTTAGTAAGACATACAGAGATGTCAATACACACAATTTAACATTATGTGCAGGCATCTCTCCACAATTCTTCTACTTTCTGTGGGATTGTTCCCAGCACTGCTTCTTATCAACTTTCTTACCAGCTAATGAACTAATAGAAAAATTTCTCCAAACTAGTCAATAGAATTTTATGTTTCCATAAATAAAATCAAAAATAATAAATAAAAATAATAAGAATAAAAATAAGAATAAAAATAAAAATAAAAATAAAAATAAAAATAAAAATAAAAATAAAAATAAAGGAGGTATATAGAAATGAATCAGATTTCATCCAGTAGGTTGATCCAGGCAGGGAGGTACTTTCTAAAACCTTTAATATATAAAATGTTGCAGTGAGAGAAGATTGAATAGCTCAAAGGCTGAGGAAAGTACATTGTCCCTAAACACCAGCTTTAGTTACGCACACCATAGTCTGCTGGATGGAATAGTCTGGACTGGATCTGGAGCTATACTAGGCCAGACTACATCTAAACTAGATCTGTATAAGACCACATTTTGTAGTGTATTTATTATCTTCTCATCTTTAATTTGAGCACTGTTAACACATCTAAGAAATGAAACTAAAAAGAAAATATGAACTCCAGTTACTCAATTGTTTCCGGACTCCAGCGCCATGTCTATAAATTAACTTCAGGTGTTCTGCCCTTGCTATTCCTACACTCACCTCATTCTCTTAACCAGACCATAGAAAAATCAGGTTTCTTTTCTCCCCTTCTGACTTCAAAATGCTTTAATTTGCGGCAGTTTATTTGCTTCAGGAGTATGAATTAAAAATGCCATGTGCTCACCCAATAGCTTGATGATACAGGCACATTTTTTTGGAATTAAGGATGACTTAAATCCCTTCCTATACTACTCAAAACTTGTGCAATCATTGGTATTAAATCATTAAGTTAGAACAAACAGCTGCTTTGGCCTTTACCTTCCTAAGTGATCCATTGTAACAGATTTACAACACACTGTTCTAAAAGTTTTCAAGATCAGATGTTTACATGTGTATATAAGAAATGTTAAAAATGATATGTATGTAGTACAATTGTGAATACATTTCAGGATAAGCCTGGTCCTGAAATTATTCCTATCAGGTGACTATAGTTACCTTGGCTAAAGATAGGTACACGCAAATGTAAGTTATTTCTTGATTGACCTTAATTCCAAAAAAACAGTCCTAAGCATCTTTAGCTAGTATAAAGATAGCCATATAGGCAGAATAAAATATTTCTCAGTCAAACACACTATATATATGTCACACTATCTAAATACATTTATTTATTTTCACCTGAAAAAAGAAATTCGGAATGTTACACATAACTATTTTTTTTTTACAAATTTTGCTCTTGGCTGTTTAAAATCACTGTCAAATTATAATAGCATCTGTATTATGAAACAAGATAAATAAGTGATCTTTGGCACTATGATTCAACAGCTAAACAAAGATATTTTCTAAGATATTATTTAAAATTGTTGCTTTGGGGCTGAGATTTTCTGTGTAACTTTTGATGGAGATGATTTTTCTAAGAATAGACAGAGAAGATATGTTGTATATGCTTTTTACTTCTCACCCAAATGGCTTAAAAGTTGTTCCTTTTTCCAGAGCATTAAGGGTCTTTATATTCTTCTTTTGCTCTATACAAGGTATGAACTAGTGTTCACTGGAGTGGTACTCAGACTACATCTACATTACTAAATAAAAGTGACAGGAGCATTTTCTAAGAGAGGGGTAGTTGGTACAAGCCAAAGATGTGACAGAGAACATAATAACAATTAAACACTATAAATCCTGAGACACTGAACCGCTGCACAAGCTCTATTTTATTTACTAGTATATTAGCATAAATGTAGTCACACTGTTCTCTCTGGGATAAAATCTATCGCACACCATGGGATGCATCTTGTTCCTCAGGTCTCATAAAAAGGGAAAAAATGGTAGAATATGAAAGAGGAAATAAGAGACATGTTAATTAGTGTGCATAAAGTTGTAGCAAGTACTGCCAGCTCTCTCCTTCATGACTCAATAGACTTGATACTATGGATGCAGATGATCAGAGAATTTAGGCTTGTTCTGGTGTCCTACAAGACTGTGCTGCATAAGCATGTGTAGAAACAAATCTTCTTCTTAATTAGTGACAGAAGTAACATTATAACTCCAGAAAAAAAATTGGAAACTACCCTATTATTTCCTAGTCATAGTAGAGATGTAAAGTGAAATTATAGCCAGACAAGAATCCTTTTAGAAGTAAACAAATGCAATAAATCACAGAAATCAACTCTTTTTTCGTGGGTAGATATTGACAAGACAATGGGGAACTGTTTTATACTAGAAGAGGGGAGATTCAGGTTAGATGTCAGGGGGAAGTTTTTCACTGAGAAAGCAGTGAGGTGCTGGAATAGGTTGACCAGGTGGTGGATGCCACATCCCTGGAGGTGTTAAATCCAGTCTATATTAGGCCCTGGGCAACCTGATCCAGTGCTTCGTTTAGTAGCTGGAAACTATCCATGGCATCTAGTTGGAGCTAATCTTAGAAGTCCCTTCCAACTCAGGCCATTCTATGACTCCAAAAATGTTAACGTATTTCTCCTTTTTATGTTTCTTTCTCGCAGAATCATCTGTCTGGTTACAGACAAAAATTACACAGATTCTTTTCACCTGAACCTAGAGAATATTTTTAATTGAATTATAGGTAAGAGTAGCCTCTTGTTCACAAGGTCTTTATGAGAAACTTTAACCTTTCTGATATCTGCTTACCACTAAGTAGGCTAAATGCAATCCTTGTCTGACTTAGGCAAAATACAGTCAACATGTCAAGAGAGCTGATCCTCCCTAACTATTCACCATTGGTGAGTCTTCACCTGGAATATTGTGTCTAGTTCTGATCCCACTAGTACAAGAGAGAGATAAACATACTGGAAAAAGTCCAACAGATGGATACCAGGATGATCAAGGTAATAGTGCATCTCTTCTGTGAGGAGAGGCTAAGAGATCTGTGACTATTAAGCCCAAGAAGATGAGGCTTGGGGGGGATCATATCAATATCTATAAATACCTGAAGGAAAGGTGCAAAGAAGACAGGATCAGGATCTTTCAGAAGCCACAGTGCCGGGACAAGTGGCTATGGACACAATTTGGAATCTGAGAGGTTCTATCTGTATATCAGGAAGCACTTCTTCACTGTGCAGGTGACTGAGTATTGGCATGGATTGTCCAGAGTGTCTGAGTATCCACCACTGAAGATCTTCAAAAACCAACTACACACTGTCCTGGGCAACCTTAACTGTGCCCTTGCTTGACCAGGTGAGTAGAACTAGATGACTTGCAGAGGTCCCTTCCAATCTTAAAAATTCAATGATTCTGTGATTCTGTGCATGAAGTTCTTCAAGGTTCAAAGTATTTTAACTGTGAGAGCACAACTGCATGAAAATACTGCTAACTCCTTTTGACACTTTTATAACAAAAATCAGTTCAACTAGCTTTTCAGAATAAACAAAAATGAAATTGCTTCAAGGAAAGAATCTGCTTTACTCAGCTTTAAAGTGAAGTGTTGGTTTTTTTTTTGTAGATTTTTTGTTTTGTTCTGTTTTGTTTTTAATGTGTGAGAATGTCGCTAAAAATCAACTTTTATGCCAGATTAGAACAGAGAAGCTGCATTATTATTATAACACTGAATAAGCTTGCTTTTATTACCTTCTTTTCCACATAAGAAATCAGTTTCTCAACACATGCAAATTGGTCACTGGAATGAAGATAATCTAAAGAAATTTGCATTATACCTGACAGGCGTAGGTCAGTGAGTATATGGGTAGACATACTGCTTAAGCAAGGCATCTACTAAAATTCCTTGTCAGGCTGTATGAACTACTTTGATTTTTCAATTTCATAGTTCAGAATATAGATAGAAAACTAAACTTTATAAGAGAGAATTTATTATTTGTATCTTGAGAATGACCTTTAAACCTAGCCTTTCACAGGAAGCATGATCTGCTTCTCTGTTATTTGTGGCACTCTGTGGGACTTTTACACTTTTTGCCACTATTCAACGTCATTATAATTGTCTCCTTCAGGACTCAAAGTCAACATTTTCCCCACTGGCTCAGACAGACAGACACAGGATTGTACCAAACACAGACCACTTTAAAAAAAATAAGTAATTTTAGTGTGATGCATACATCAAGATGCAAATATCGAAAATAGATCCAATAAATAATGCCTATTTTTGTTCAATGATTCTGAATTGACTTGCCTGTGTGTAAATATCTCCACTGACAACCTTAGATGCTGTGATCTCCACTATAAATATCCAGAATTAGTAAGCAATGAACAACATGATTTCACAGAAAGATGAAACATACAATGCCTTATCTATGTATAAGGCAAGCATAAGAGTTAGATACAAAAAAAGCTAAGAACAGAGAAGCTATAAGATATTAGATGAAGGTAGCAAAATTATCAAATATATATTTCAAGGATATTTCTTCTGTTTTTGGTTTTTTTTTTCCTTTCTTTTTTCACCCCACATAATCACATCAGAGTTTTGAGTGAGAGAGCTGAAGAAAGACCAAAGGTAAGCTTACATACATTTCTAAGTAATTCATAGAGATGCATGAGAAGTAAGGCAGGCATTAAATTGATATATGACTGAGAAAAAATGGCAAATGAACAGTGATGGCAGATTTCAAAGTTTTAAGAAGTAACTAATGTGGAGTGAACATTTGTGTGAAGTAGCTTAAAGAATGTCTTGAAAAGTCAAGGGAAGAGTCACAAAGTTCTTCTAAAAATTTCTTCTGATACAATACGGTAAGATCCTGCACAAATCTTCTGTTTTTGTGGAGAAATACCTTAGACCATGAATCAGACGTGATAGGCAAGAAGAACCTATTGATGATAGAAGTTAAAGATATTAGCTAACTCACAAGCAGGATAGTGAAGATGCCTATAAAGGCAAAGGTAGATGAAGACTCTACTGGAAAAAATGAGGTTTTAGAGAGTGAAGCCCATAATGTTCAGTCATAGGGACTATGGCTTGCAGATGAGAAAGGGAAATAAGAGATAAGAGAGGAAGAGATAGAGAAACTTATAAGTATAGGGGAAGTAAATACAAGTATACTATAAGCATATCAGTGGAGGAGAAGAAAGCTTAGTCAGTACTCTAAAATGCCCTATGGAGGTACCGTCCATCTCAAGTAAAGTCTTAGTCTTAATCACAGAGCTCCCTTATGACAGTCAGTGGGGTTAAGTGGGAGGAATTCATCTCAGATGCTGCAGCCATTAAATGCAGATTACACCTATAAATGCCAATGAAGGCAGTAGTTCAGACAATAGTCTCAGGTGAAAAACTCTGTAGAGGTCTAGAAGTAGAGGATATAACTTCACCAAGTACTGAAATTAAAAAGGGCTCAAATGTAGTTCTATAGAATTTTAAAAATAGTTACATAACTGTTAACCGTGTTGCTGCAAAATTATTAAGTAATAACTGCATAGGCAGGAAGAAAGCCAGTGCAAGACAGAAGATGTAAACTGTCAGAACTCAATATTTCTTTTTGAAATCTGAATGGAATTTTAGAATTTGGAGGATAAGATGTCAAGAAATGAGCTGTTGGATTTGTTCGGCATTAACAAAAAAGAGTTGGGAGGGGATTTTAATGACATCAGAAGATGCCTATTAGGAAAACACAGAGGACAGAATCTATTTCAGAAGTTCACAAAACTAGATCATAATGCATGCTGACACACAAAAAGAAAAAAATGTATACTGTATGGATGGTTATATGCTGGCATGGGCTGCCCAGACAGGGATCTCCATCCTTGGGGACATTTAGCTGAACAAAGCTAACTTAGCGATCTTCTCCATTTGATAACATCGGGAGAAAGGTGTGGGACAAAAAACTTCTGAGATCTTTTCTAATATACAGTATATCATGTTTCTAATAATTTAATTTTTTAAACATAGGAAAACTTTAAGTATGCTTGAAAGAAAGAGACAGAGGAGGGAAAGAAGAATTAGATTAATTGAAGATTACAGGCTAAGAATATGTTTGGGCGTGAAGAAGATGAGATTTTCTTCAACAGTTTGAAAGGTTGATTTTATCTGACCAGGCTCATGAACAGTAAATAGAATCATTCCAGTAATAATCAACAACTTTAAATCTTCAGTTTGCTAGTTTCAGAGCTTAACTTGGTTTGTTGTTGATTTTCTGTTTTAATTAATAAATGCATATAAATTCATTTATAGGTAAGATGCATTAGTTACAATTAACCATCAAGCTTACAGTGTCACTGCATCTCTACCTCAAGTTTTATTACTCTAGGAAAATATTCTGTATCTAATCTCAGTTTTCCTATATTTACAAGAGAAACAAGCAAAAGAAAGATATATTTATAGTCACTATGATCTTCAGATGGTGAGAACTGTTACTGTTAATACTGTGGATTCTCAGAGAGGATAAAGACAAATGTGCTGATCTCCATTGTTCCATTCTCCCCTCTTCTCCTCAAATACATTGCAATTGTTTACCTCTCACATGCATGTGTAAGTAGACTCCAAAAAGAACTATTCCATGTCCTTTCAGTTAGTCATTTCTGAAGATTTATTTGATGTACAGTGTTTTATAAGCTCTCCAGAAAGCAACTTGCCAGAAGTAGCAACTGTAAGGCTGAAATGAAAACTGCAGAGGCAGCAGGTAGCGCAAACAGGAAAGCATGGGGGAAAATACACCTGGGACTCTGTAAGACTCCAAGTCTTACACTGTTAAGAGAATCATAGAATCCTTGGAGTTGGAAGGGACCTTTAAAGGTCATCTAGTCCAACTCCTCTGCAATGAACCAGGGCATCCATAGCTAAATGAGGTTGCCCAGGGAAGCAGGAAAAGAAGACAGATATTTTAGAACAATTCGACTAATCTTATTACAATTAATTACTTTAAACAGGATCTGCGGTATAAACAGAATTGCTACTTTTTTTTTTTAAATGAATCCACTTTAAAAAAAAGTTTGCAGTGGCATTCTAAGTCACCAGACAAACACATATTTAAAAAAGAAAGATATAATAAACATTTGAGGGTTTATGATTGTTGTGTCCTGTTCCATTTTATATAAGGCTTCTATGATTTATTGACATCTCAGTATAAATGGTTCTTTATTTTCTATTCATCCTAACCTTGGTCAAATAATACCACCCTACTTCTCTTCACAATATTTTCCTAATATCTCAGCTCATTTAATTCTATTGATCCACTGAAGAGTATAATGGCAATGAAACTGGAATTAATAGCACCTCCCTTTTCCAATGCTGAGAGCTTTCCTATTTAGTCTGTGGACCATCACACAAAATCATAAAAGTAGACCAAAAAAAGCAGACTGACCTTTATCAGATACAATTGTGCTGCAAAATTCGCAAAGCCCAGAACATCATTTTCAGTTTTATGGCACTGTTTTCTTAAATAATAAGGGGAATGTGGGGGGAGGAACTGACCCCTGTTCAGCATTTACTTAAGCAGAATTGGCATTAATAGAGTATTCTGTCAAAAATTCAAGCCCAGGAAAATGTATGGCTTTGTCCATAGCAGCAGTTATCTTCGTAGATTGCACTGTCACTGCTTCACACAAAGAGCATTGCAACACCATTAGTGGACATAAATAATGCACAAGCTCTTATGCAGTACTCAGCTAAGTGCATGGAAACCTTGGGCTCCTGTTGTCAGAAATTCAATGGATTAGTACCTAGATTTATTTTAAGTCTGTAAAGCACTTTGTTCTTGACAGCGTTCAAAGTAGAAAGAGTGCTATCCTGAATGTGCATCTTAATACTGTCATTCTTGTCTTGTAAGAATAGATGAAATATGGGAAGCAATACTTCTTTTTAATATTTAAAAGTTTTCACTGTCCAGACACAGTACACACATACATACACAGATATATATATATATATATATGTATGTATATTTATATACATAAGAAACAGTAATCTATTGTTACCTTTTGACCTGGAAAAGCAATAGACAAAAATGCAATGTAATTTTAGCAAGGAAGAGAATGATCACAGTTGTGGATTATGAAAATAAACATTGATAAAGAAATATATTATCATTATTACATGTTTTTCTTTGCAAATGAGATGTGCCCTCTGCCAAATTCCTATATAAATATCACATTTACCATTCTATTACAACACAAATTAGTTATCTTCTACATTAAGCCTTAGTGAGAAGAGATCTTATGATTAACTGAGACAATCATGAATATTTTAATCTAATTATTAATATTAGGAATTTGGTAAATCCTTACTTACCACATATCGAATATGTTATTATACAAGTTTACAGCAATAAGTCAACTTCAAAGTGGGTGGGTTTTTTTTTGTTTTTTTTTTTAAGAAAAGAAAAACTTTTTCAAAACCATCATTTAAAAGCATGTGAAATATGTACAAGAAATTGCTTCAGAGCAATAAAGGCTGTGGGGTCTTTTTGCCTCTGGATGTTCTGGAGAGTTAAGCATGATAATCCCCCATGCATTGAGAGGATAACAGGACCCTTTGTGTAGATTAAAAGCAGTTTTCTATTGATATCAGGGTGGTAATGCAAGAACAGCAATATCTCATGTGAAGGTCAATCTTTCACAATGCCACTAAGACATAAAATCTTCGTTTGAAATAATAACAGTTACCTTTTCTCTTTGCTGGCATGGTCCATGAATTTCCACACAATTCATTGAACCAGCAGTCAATGAACTATTCATTATTGAACACAGTGATTTAAAAGTCACAATATGTACATCATTAATGTCCATTTAGGAAAAAAAAAAAGTCAAATTCCAGAAATCTGGATGAGATCTGAAATATACTAAAAGCACATTATATCGTCTACACAACAATCCTTGAAAAACCAAAGGATTAATTTACTGCCTTCTTTTTTTTTTTTTTATGGCTGCAGCAAACTCCTCTCTTCTCAAAGGGGAAATAAGCTACTTATTCCCCTTACTACCAATGAATGTTATTCTCAATGGAAAGTTCACTAACAAGACTGTAGCCACTCCAGTTTATATATTCTCATGTTCTGCTGGTTGTGATGTTTCCTAAATCCTCTGTATTGCACAATAGAAAGAAAGCAAGCTCTTTTTAACAACAAAAGAGGAAAAAAAGAAAAAAAAAAAAGAGGAAAAAAAAGGCAAAGAGAGAGAGGAGAGAAAAAGGAAGACTAAGAGAGAATGAGAGAAAGAAAGAAGGTGGAAAACTGAGAAAAGAAGAAAAGAAGCAAAAGGGAATAGGGGAAGGAGAAGAAGAAGGAGAGGTGAAGAGAAAAGAGAAGAAGGGAAAAATGAAGGGGAAGGGTACGAAGGGAGGGAAAGGAAGATGAAAAGGAAGAGGAAAGGGGAGAGAAAAAGGAAGAATAGAAGGGAAAGGAGGAAAAGAGGAAAGGAGAAAAGAAAGAGAAAGAAAGAGAGAAAGAGAGAAAGAAAGAGAGAGAAAGAATGAGAGAATGAAAGGAAAAAGAAATAGAAAAAGAAAAAAGAGAAAGAGAAAGAGAAAGAGAAAGAGAAAGAAAGAAAAAGAAAAAGAAAAAGAAAAAGAAAAAGAAAAAGAAAAAGAAAAAGAAAAAGAAAAAGAAAAAGAAAAAGAAAAAGAAAAAGAAAAAGAAAAAGAAAAAGAAAAAGAAAAAGAAAAAGAAAAAGGAAAAGAAAAAGGAAAAGAAAAAGGAAAAGAAAAAGGAAAAGAAAAAGAAAGAAAAAGAAAGAAAGAAAGAAAGAAGGAAAAAGAAAGAAAAAGAAAGATTGAAGAAAAATATTTTTGTCCTATTTTCTAATGCCTATGTTACAGGATTACAGGATGTGTTATATATAGTTCTAAAAATTTTAGCATAAATCCGAAAAATACTTAAACTTTTAATACATATGTGCATCTAAAATGCCAGCTGTGGTCACTTCAATACAACGACGGGCACCGAGCATCAAGGAATAAGATCACAAGCGGTGGTCAATAGGTGGCGCTTTTCCCCTTCCGGATTTCCCTTAGACTCCGCTCACACCAATTTAAAAAATGTTTTAATGTTTTAGAAAACTTAGATTACTTCTGTTCAACTTACATTACTTAAGAAAAACAGCTATTTTTGATCATATCGTAGGCTTTTTTTTTTTTTTTTGCCCAGTTATGGGATGGACTTAAACCAAATCAGAAATCAATGAATTTAGTTTATATTTAATGATTTACTAATTTCCAATAGTATTGAGAAAGTTGGCCACACTCCCACTACTTTGGGAGTTATTTTTTTCTTTTCAGAAGTATTCTTATTTTCAAAGAAAAAAAGACATTGTTAGAAACATTAATCTTCATAATTGCAATTCTTGGTACCAAAAAAAAAAAAAAAAAAAGAGAAAAGAAAAAAAGCCCAACACTGTTTCTTTTTGGTCTAATCTAACATAATGAAAAAAAGAAGCTGTCAAAATATTACATGCTATTTTATTTATTTTACATTTCAACACACTGCATATTAGTTAACTATGGAATTTTAATGAATAATATCTATTTTAGTGTAGCATGAAAAATCAATATTAAAAGAATATATGCTAAGTGTAAACCTGAAATTCTGTTTCAGCTGTGAAACCTACATGGGCATGAGTGTCTAAAAAGAATTCACCTTGGTTTCCATAAAGGAAGAAAAAATTATTTATTTAATTTGTAAAATAAATAAATATGTCAGCAAACATTCATCCACACACATACATGTGCACAAGGGCACACTTTCTATTAACAGAGAATCTAATTATTCCTAAAGTAGAGTTATTTTAAAAGCAAAGAGATAATTGATTATCAGTGCAAGACATTCTCTAATGCTGGAAGGCAAAGTAAAGTTTCTTATCTCGTTTCTATTATCAATATCTTAAAATGAAAACTACATTGCAAGAGCAAAATTATTATATCATGATAAGAAGTTTCAGCCATAACTAAGAATTTTGCATTGATTAGTACGTGGAATTGGAATGTAAAAAAAGCTTCCCTTTCCTGAGACATATTCTTTTCAAGGAGTTTGATCCTCATCATGGAAAGCGTGAAAGATCAAGAAGTTTGTACTAGTATTAAGTCTGTAATGCTTTTAATTTAGAGTAGCAAATGTTAGCAGCTTAATTCTGTGTTGTTCTGCACATTTTATACTTCTAGTTAAGTACCAAACTGAAGAAAGAAACTGTGGTAATGTTTTATAAATTCCTGCAAAGTGACATCTTTTTACACAATGAAAAAAATAACCTGAAAATAACTTTGAAGTACATCTATGAATGTTATATTTATTAACTGTAGAAATGTAAAATGTGTAGCATAAATGTACACAAAATAAGATTTTTCAGTTTCCTATCCAAACAACTGAAAATGTGATATTAGATACTAGGCTCCCTAAAATCATTACTATAAATGTTTATTTTCCACTTTTTAAACCAATAGTAGTCTTCCTGCAATTCAACAAATTTATCTAGTTATATATCCTGTTTGTTACCACAGTGCCTCTGTAAGTTTCTTGATGCCCACTGATGATACAAAATATACATAATATAAAAAAGCTACTTAATGATTATTTTTCAGCCATCAACCTGGCACCCTTCAATATTACAGAACTGTGATAGCAATTAGATATTGTGTACCGACTTGAGAATAGAGATGCTGCAACAGAACAGAAAGGAAAAAGCGTAAGAATACATGTGCTGGTTTTACATGTCAGGGTTTTCGCAGCAGGGACAGCAGTGCTGGAGGCCTCTGTGACTAAACACCAATTGCTGCCCTGTGTTAAATAAGAGCCTGTTGCAGAAAATTCCAAACGATTCCCACACCTAGCTAGCACTGAGACAATGAGTGGTGGGGCTGTGCCTCTGTGAGTGAAGATTTAAGAAAGGTTTAAAACAAACAAACAAAAAACAGACATGCAAATCAGCTGAGAGAGAGGAAAATGCAGCCACTCAGCGCAGAAGGAGGGCAGGAGGTGCTCCAGGCACAGAGCAGAAGCTCTCTGCAGCCTGAGGAGTGGCCCATGGAGGAGCAGGCTGTCCCCCTGCAGCCCATGGGCACCATGTGGAGCAGATCTCTGCGTGCATCCACGGAGCAGCCCATGGTGCAGCAGTGGATGAGGCCTGAAGGAGGCACAGCCCATGGATACCCCTGCAGGAGCAGCCCCGGGCCAGAGCTGCAGCACGTGTGGAATTCATTTTTAATAATAAAATGCACTTGCAAACCATATGTATATAAGTTCAAGTTATACGTGAGTTTTTGTTGAAAATGGACTGTAACTGGTATCTTCAATTATCAGCGTACCTAAAACTCCCGTTCCTCTTATACACTGTTTTGCTAAATTTGGAACCAGTCTAGACATACAGTGATTGAAAACTTATTAAAACGTAGAACATTATGTTCAATAGAATATAACAGGTGGAAAGAAAGGAGCAAGGACAAAAGCTGAGACTCCTGTATCTTACTTAAATGCAATTTTGTATAACATTACCTTCAAGTGAGTTCTCTTAGATTTTTTGTGGCTAACTTGCAGCCTTCTTTTCTACAGATCTCTTTCTTTTTTCCTGAAAGTTATAAATTTTAATTTCTTGCCAGTACTTTGTTTCAGATTCTCTATACAAAAGACTTTAGGCTTTCAAGCTGCAAGTTCTCTCTGTTGTTAGATTTGCTAAATACTATTTTCACATCACAGGAGATATAGCTCTAAAAAATGATCACCTCTACCTCCTTTGTGAGATAGATCCAGACACCGATGATTATGTTGTTTCAAAGTGTAAATTACCTCTTAAACTCTTACATCACAACAGGTACACAGTAGCTAGAACTATATAGTGAAAAATAAAAAAAAATTAAAAAGACAACTATTCATAATATCACGGAATTGCAGGGATTGAAGAGGACCTCAAGAGGTCATTGTGTCCAGCCTTCCTGCTAAAGCAGGTACCCTACAGGTCACACAGGTAGGCGTGCAGGCAGATCTTCAGTATCTCCATAAGAGACTCCACAGCTTCTCTGAGCAACCTGTTCCAGTGCTCTGTCACCCTTCCAATGCTCACGTTTTAGGCCGTTACTCCTTGTCCAATTGCTACTCACCACCAAGAAGAGTCTGGCCTCATACATTTGCCTCCCACCTCCCTTTAGATATTTATAAGCATTGATCATGTCCTTCTCAGTCCTTTTTTCTTCCAAGGCTGAACAGACTCAGGTTACTCAGCTTTTTTGAGGAAAGGCCTCAATAGACTTTGAAGAAAGACCTACCACATGAAGTACAGGAGATGCTCTAGGCCATTTATCATCTTTATGGTCCTCTGCTGGGCTCCTAGGAGATCCCTGTCCTTTCTGAACTGGGGAACCCAGAGTCTCCTTATAGTCTTACCTCTACACACTGATTAAAAAAAATAAAAATAAAAAATATATAACAAAAAGTAAATTTAATGTAAAAAATACTAATAGTAAAACAGAGAAAACAACCAAGAGAATTATCTCCTTTCATCTATGTACAGTGTATTCAATTCTCAGACATTCTTTGTAGCAGAATGGGACTGAAATCTTCAGCTATGCATTTTTAAGTAGACTAGAGGATTTGGCCCTACATTACATCATATTTAGATCTTTCATCACTTTAGGTTGGATAATAAAGGAAGTAATAACTTCAGACTTGGTAGTGAACTTGGATAATTAAGTCAGGCTCACTTTCTTTCTTGTCATTTTTTGAATAGTTTTTCTTTTCAAGCACTTACACATTTTAAGCATGAGCACAAATGTAAACAGACAGACAATTATTTTGTATTTTTCTTAGCATGTTCACACTATAGCATATAGAGAAGTATAGAACTACAGAAATTACCAAATACACTTTGGTGGTACATGTATTTTTAAAACAAGTTAATTTTAATATCATAGAATCATAGAATCATAGGGTTTGGAAGGGACCTCAAGAGATCATTGAGTCCAACCCCCCTGCCAAAGCAGGTTCCCTACACCAGGTAGGTGGTCATTTCCATTGAACATACTGAGAGTTATTTTTAAAAACATACATTTCAGGCCAAACATACATACAACATATCACTAAACACTAATTCAAAAGGCATACATGTCTTTGCTAAGTAGCCCTTTTAAATCACATGTAAGGGATAGGAATTGCAATTAGTGAACAAAATTTTGTTTTATCTGTTCTAAAACACATAATTATTTTTTATGAATATGTGTGCTTACACTATACTCTATAACGTACTGTAATTTACCAGGCTAATTTTCTCTGTTTCACTGCAGTTAACATAATAGCAGTGATTAGCTGTGTATTTGTGGATACATTTTCCAAGAGTTTCAGAATATGAATTTACTAAGATATATGAAAATACTCCAAGGGTTCTTGAGGAATAATACCCACGAATGAAAGGAGGAATAATATTTCAGCAGAGAGATAAGTAGATCCAGTGAAACAAGCATAAAAATAAAGCATTGTCATAGAATTCTTTTTCAATTAAAAGGCATCCCCCCAAACAAACAAACAAACAAAAAAATTTAGTTTTCTTTACACCTGTCCACAACTTCAGTGACAGGGGTAATTTCTCCTTCTATTCCATCTTCTAGGGTCAAATCAATCTGTCCAATTTACTATTCAAAATGTGCATAGTATACTGACCATTCGACCCACATTTTATCTTATATTTTCTCATCGTTAAATTTCAGTAATCATGAGAAATTTAAAATATAAATTTAATATTATATTGATTACATAGGTGCATGAAAGAAGAAAAGGAAAGGAAAAAAGGAAAGAGGAATACTGAGATGCTAAATTTGAACAAAAATCTAGATTTTTTTATAAAAGAGGAAATCAGAGTTGTCTTTAAAGCATAATAACAAATCTGAAGTTCTCTGAGGAGTCACAGTTCTAAGAAGGAGGTTTTTCTCAGCCAGTTCTTAATTGGTCTTTTGTGTGGGATTTCTGTTGATTTTTTATAATGATATAAAGTCTGGAAGACTGGGGAAAAATGAATATACTTCTGGTTCATTAATTATTCAATTAGTTTTTAATATAAAATTTTAGTTAAGCAAGTGGTGAAACCTGAAAATGGACCCCTTTTGCCATGTGCTATTTGTACATGGAACATTCACATACCTTAGCTGTTCTGCCCTCATTTTCACCATTTCCTTGTATTCCGTACTGTAGAGTTTTCACAGTTCTACTGTTTGCTGAGATGCAACTCTGCCTCTGCAATATACACTACATACATGTTTTCTAACTAAGTGAGAAAGACCAGAAATGTAAATGCATGAAAATGCTAAATCTGAATGGTAAACATTTCTGCTTTAGTTAATTACTGGCATTCTCATTTTACTTTCATGCAGGTGGATGGAAAAAAACTCAGTTTGACTTCAGGCATCTATATATATTGACAATTATTGACCAAAAAATGGCAATTGTTTGTCTATAGCAAACTTGCTTAAACATATCAAAAACAGGAAAAAAAATTAACCAAAGCAGAGCTGCTAAACTTCTTTACATTTTAATCCAAAATCTAATACTTCTTTTGTCAGCGTGTGAAAATACAGCATAGGTAATATGCAAGACTAGCACATGTTTCTGGAGGCTGATGTTGCAAAGCTGTGATCGACGGCTGACAGGCCAGAAGGCTGTGCTATCATTCAGCGAGACCTGGACAGGCTGGAGAGTTGAGCAGAAAGGAACTGGATGAAATTTAACAAGAACAAGTGTAGAGTCTTGCACCTAGGGAGGAATAACCACATGCACCGGTACAGGTTGGGGGATGACCTGCTGGAGAGGAGCTCTGAGGAGAGGGACCTGGGTGTCCTGGTGGATGGCAGGCTGGCCATGAGCCAGCAGTGTGCCTTGATGGCCAAAAAGTCCAGTGGCATCTTGGGGTGCATTAAAAAGTGCATGACCAGCAGGTCGAGGAAAGTGATCCTTCCTCTCTCCTCTGCCCTGGTGAGACCTCACCTGGAGTACTGTGTCCAGTTCTGGGCTCCCCTGTGCAAGAAAGACAGGGATCTCCTGGAAAGAATCCAGCAGAGGGGCACAGAGATGATAAAGGGCCTGGAGCACCTCTCTTATGAGGAAAGACTGAGAGACCTCAGTCTGTTCAGCCTTGAACAAAGACCCAGAAGTGATCTGATGCATCTCTATAAATATCTAAGGAGTGAGAAGCAAAGGGATGAGGCTGGGCTCTTCTCAGCGTGTGGTGACAGGACAAGGGGAAATGGCCACAAACTGAAGCATATGAAATTCTGCACAAGTGTGCATGGGAACTTCTTCACAGTGCAGTGACGGAGCACTGGCACAGGCTGCACAGAGAGGCGGTGGAGTCTCCTTCTCTGGAGACGTTCCAGACCCGCCTGGACACCTACCTGTGTGACTTGGGCTAGGGAGCTGCTTTGGCAGGGGGTTTGAACTCGATGATATCTGGAGGTCACTTCCAACCTCTGCAATTCTGTGATTCTGTGATCACATGGTAACTTTGGAGTGCATTGTTACTTCACAATGCTATTCATTTCTTCATAGCTAAAATCAAACAGAATCATAGAATAAGCTGAGTTGTATACTTCTCTGAGTGTATACCTCTCTGCAGGGTCTCTCTGCCTTTGAGGATGTCAACAGTTCCTCTCAATTTAATGTCATCTGCAAACTTACTATACCTTCAAGTTCTGCATCCAAGACATTTATGAAGACATTGAGGCTTGGCCTTAGACAGTGCTCTGGGGCTGACTGACTGCTAGTCTGATATAACCCCACTTACTATATTTACAGGTTCTTACAGGGGTCAACAATGAGGCAAGTTTCATGAGAAATTGATTGTGTAGCAATAACATTAAAATTTTAACTTTTCCTAAATCAGTGAAGTCTATTTTATTGAAAAAGGAGAACTAGTTGTTCTTTCCAAGGATAAATACACATATAATACTCCTCAGTAACAAACAGAAAAGTAACATTTCATAAAGCTTCAGTAGTCATGAGCCAGGGGTATTGGCTACCACTCCACACAGTTCAATGACCATGGGAAATTCTGTGATAAATCTCTTATTGCTATCTCCTCTTCTTTTCTGTTCATTTAAGCCACAGCTCAGCAGCTCCTCTCAGATTTTTTGATTGATTCAGTCCTCATCTAGGCGTTACTGAAAAATCTCCCTTCATGAGTACTGTACAATTACAAAGCTTCATGAGTCCTTATTTTCCTTTGTATTTCTACTGCAAAAGCTAAATACATAAACTAATATAGATTCAAAAGTTCTTATTAACATTTGAAACAATCTTCTGATAACTTGCATATGCAGTAAAGGCTGCCAATCATTTTGCAGTTTGGCTTTAAAGCAAAAAAATTACAATGTGTTTTGTCACAGAGAGGTTAGTCAATTCAATAAGGGATTCAGGAAAATATGAAATATTTTTTCAGAATTTAAAGGTTATATTGTAGATGAAAAATAGTAACTCTGACACATCTTATAAGTTTAAAAAACTTTAAATAAAGTCATAAATAATTATCTATGGCACAAACAAACATTTGCATGAATTTTCCATATAAGACTATACTATTCTCTAAAGATTATACTATACTAGTCGTATCTATAGTTAAAATGAATATGAAAGTTAGTGTGTTGCTATGAAATCTATTGTAAATAAACAACTGAAAATCACTCCAAATCATGTTTTCTTAAATTAAATACGTTACAAGTCTTTCCAATGTTCTAACTAAAAACAATAATTCTTGTTGCGTATTTACATAAATATTATGCATAATTGTTCTTTTAGCGTGGTTACTGTATATGTTGATTTGACTGATGTTAAATATGCATGAACTCTCTGTGATTCCCTAGGGCTCACAGAAACAGGATGGATCTCTAGAGACTATTTTAAAGTTCCAGTTTAAGAAGAAAAACCTTACAGATTCAAGCATCTTCAATTGGTCAATCTGCTTCAATTGTTGAAGTTTAAATTTCACCTCAAGGAAATAATTAATAAATATTTACTACTTGAGGATTTACAAGAGGTGCTAAGATCAAAGAAATTATTTGTATATCTCTTTTTTTTCAAGCTTTTAAAAAGTTTCTTATCCATTTATCCAATAGGACCCAAATTATATTGACTGTACTGACTTTTTGCAAGACAATTCACACTAATGAATTAAATTTTTCCAATCCAGCTGACCAAATAACTAAGTTTCTCCATTTGTCTTGGGAAATGCTATTCTTCAAACTCTGTCCTTGAAACATTACTAATAGCTGTCTGCAGATGACAATTTATAATAAATATCAATAATAACACAATTAACACAAATAACATTTAGTTCATGTTAATGAGGAGTTAATCATTTGCTATGCATGAAAGAATCTTGTAAGCTGCAAGTACTATCATTGTTAGAAACAGTGAGCTTGCTTCTATAGTTTTTATAAAGAAGTATAGTACCTTGTGTGGTAGTACTGGTAGGTAGCAGCTTTCTGTTCTTGCACTCCACCTCCACAAAACTACAAGAGGAGAACATACAATGGGAAAAAAAGCATGTGGGTTGAAATAAAGACAGATCACTAACCAATTATAGGCATGGGCAAAACAGACTCGGCATAGGAAAACTAGTAAAATGTATGGACTATTACTAACAGACTAGAACAGAGGGAAATGAAAACTAAAACCATCTTAACTCCATCTACCTTCTTCTGCCTCCCCGTGCTGAGCAGCATGGGGGAATAAGTATTGTGTTCATTCCAAAACACAGTCTCTGTTACTCCTCTGTGGTCTCTCTCTTCTGATCCATGTGGAGTCCCTTCCATAGCCTACTGAAGTGACCCTGTGTGGGCATCCCACAGTCTGCAGTCCAAGCACCACTCCAACACATCTCTGTGCCACAGGGCACTGCTCCACACAGGTACCCACAGGCACAGCTCCCCCAGCCCTCCTGCCCCACAGCGGGCTGCTCTCCACGGGCTGCATCTCTGGACCAGGGCTGCTCCTGTGGGATTGCCCATCAGCTGTTCCTCCTTCAGGCCACATTCACTGCTGCCCCATGGGCTCCTCCAGGGCTGCATGTGGAGATCTGCTACATGTGGTGCCCATTGGCTACGGGGGGACAGCCTGCTCCTCCATGGGCCTCTCTGCTGCAGGAAGCCTCTGCTCTGTGCCTGTAGCACCTCCTGCCCTCCTTCTGCACTGACCTGAGAGGCTTCAGGGCTGTTTTCTCTCTATGTTTTTCACAGTCCTCTCTCTCTGCTGATTTATATGGCTTATTTATGTATTTATTTATTTGTTTATTTATTAATCCTTTCTTAAATCTGCTCTCACAGAGGCACAGCCCCATCACTCATTGTCTCAGTGCTGGCTAGATGTGGATCTCTTTTGGAACTTTCTGCAACTGGCTCTTATTTAATATGGTGCAGCTACTGGTGTCTTCTTACAGAGGCCTCCAGTGCAGCTGCTCCTGCTGCCGAAACCTTGACATATAAATCTAGTACACCTTGTTGAAAGAAAAATGCTAATGTTAAATGTTAGCACTCAGTGTTTGCCCTCAATATATTACTTGCTATTTTTTTCTTCAAAATGCCTTAAAGTAGTCTTTAATACTGTACGTGCTGAAGCCATGATTGCATGAATCCAAGATGTATATAACGTCATCCTTTTACAGCTTTTAGTGTTTTATAATAACCATGGTGTTCCTGGGAACACTGAAATAGCTCTTGGTGACAAACTCCTAATGTTACATTCTCTAAGTTGACTGCAGGAATATGCTGTAGAGTGTTAAAAATCTTAAGGTATGAGCACCACATGAGAAGCTGTTTCAGTGAATTGTAAGAGGGTACAACCATATCAGGACAGGTAGTGGAATTCATAGCTGAGATTATTTTAAAGTGCTTCTTAAACCACTTCTTAGCCAGCTAGTGATGAAGCTCTTTAAAAGCATCTAGGCTGTAAAGGGAGGGGGAACAGTAATTAAGAAGCTAGATTATTGGTTCCGGGGGTTTTGGTTAGACTACCACAGGATGTTTAGAAACTCCTTATTTCCAATGGTTATATACTTCCACGTGCCAGTTAACTTTGCTGCCAATTTCACTTTAACACAAGTGAAAGACAATTTTTTTAGCTTCAGGTCTCTGTGTAAAATAGGCTATGCAGTTCTAGTAAGTGATACCTCTGCTGATCTCTCCTAAAGTTTAGTATATGACACACAAATGGAAAGAAATAACTTATTATCTGTAATAAACATTTTCCTGAATCTGTAGATTATGATCAGATACTGGATTTTTTCCAGTCAGTCCTCTAAACAGAAGCCAAAGTTTATTCATATGAAGTTTAGAAAAAAATAAAAATAAAATTTGAGGTGACTTCAATGTGAGCCAAGTAGTATAATGAACCTATAAAATGCTTAGTGAGATGCAGTCAGGCTTGCAGATCTGTTTACAAAAAGGAATGTTTTATTTTCATATTTATTATGAGCTTTCTCTGATTTAAGACTACTATATATTGAAAGTGAGTAAACACGTCTTTATTTACATAAACGTCAGCATATCAAAACAAAACTAAACTTAAAAAAAAGTCTTTCAAAACAGTATTATCTGCAGTAGGCTTTCTGTAATTAGGGAATAAAGAAACCTCATTGAACCCAAGAAACAGTTCAGAAAACCTATTAGAAAAAAAATCAATACCCTTAAAAATAGTAATATAAAGATGGGATTCTAAAATGTTTGTTGGATTCTGACTGCATGAAACCATCAAAGTGCAGCACCTCAGTAACATTTTAATAACATGTTCAGGTGGTGATATAATAGATAGGCAGCTTTTTGCATTATAGTCCAAATGTCTTGATGCATAATTCTAGTATATGGAGAGAGAATTCATATAAGTAACCTTGCATAAGTGGTTTTTTTACTTCTTCAGTCACTGAAATATGGAAAGGTGATGAGCCTGCCCTTTTGTCAAAGTGAAGGGAGAATCATTGCATGGAAAACCCTAAAGCAGTTCTAGAGTAAGGTTTAACTGAGAAGTTCAGCGGACTGAATGAAGTACAAAGCAAGAGTGTTTTTGGTAATTCATGGGTTAATAATTCTGTTTGATGGAGTTTAATGGCTTTAGCAGCGAATAGATGTAGACCAGATGAGTTTCTCTTATGAGATACTGGGTATATTCTTCTCCATATTGAATGAAATCAAATACTACATTTTTCAAAAAGACTTCAACATTTCCTGGGAAACAGTCTCTTCGGAAGTCAATAGCAAAACTCCCATTTACTTTTGCAAAATCAGGTCCTAAGCACATAATTCTTAAGTATTTGCTAGTTTAATTATATGGAAGAATGACATTCTTTTCATCTGTGAATGACCTAAATATAAAATTATTAATTGAAGGACAACATTCCTACTGTTAAACTGGTTACTTTGCATAGTAACTAATAACAATCAATGGAAATTGTTTTAGAACATACTTCATACTTCTTATCCATGTAAAAACAAATGGTGGGAAAATATATCTGTTCTGCTCATTTGGGAATATTGTCATGACAGAAAAAACTGGGCAATTTTTGCCTAGATAAAATCTGTTCAGGTTTCTTCTGTTTAGTTCCCATATGTTCAAGTCCTCAGGAGATATGAGTTTTTCCATTATTTAATGTGGCTTCTACACATCCCTTGGGAGTCTGTGTTATAGTCCTATAAATCACACCATTAAGTTCTCTTTTCAGTTTTTTTATTTTATATATATAATGTAGTTTCCTAATTTAATGTAGTTATATCTCCATACAGTTTCAGAAAGCTTTCTGTCAATGATTTTTACGTCACTTAGTGAAAAGAAAAAGCAAATGCACAAAAGGTGCAAAAAATACAGGGATCTCCTGGAAAGAGTTCAGTAGAGGGCAACAAAAATGGCAAAGGCCGTGGAACACCTCTCTTATGAGGAAAAACTGAGACCTGTGTCTGTTCAGCCTTGAAAAAAGAAGACCCAGAAGTGATCTGATCCATCTTTATAAATATCTAGGGATTGAGAGGCAAAGGGACAAGGCTGGACTCTTCTCAGCGTGTGGTGACAGTACAAGGGGAAACGGCCACAAACTGAAGCATATGAAATTCTGCACAAGTGTGCATGGGAACTTCTTCACAGTGCAGTGATGGAGCACTGGCACCGGCTGCGCAGAGAGGTGGTGGAGTCTCCTTCTCTGGAGACGTTCCAGACCCACCTGGACGCCTACCTGTGCAACCTGGGCTAGGGAGCTGCTTTGGCAGGGGGTTGGACTCAATGATCTCTAGAGATCCCTTACAACCCCTACAATTCTGTGATTCTGTTACAACCAAAAGAGTGAAGCTGTTGTACTTTCATGAGCATGGCTGCATGTGAAGACACTCAACTAAATTTGTAAGAAAAAGTAAAGCAAGTCAGACAAAGAGTACTTTCGGCATTTTGTTGTCTTCCAGTGTGCAAAATAGTAGCTTATGACAAGCACTCCTCAACATACAGAGCATAGACTTCACATACAGTAGTAGCACCTCCTTATACTTCATGCTCAAAAACAGAAATATAAGAGGCCACCAAAAGGATTTAAAATATGTGTCAGAATCCTATATAGTTTAAGTGTATCCTGCTTTAACACAAAGGGCAACCCAGTGCACCCAGTTATCCCCTTCCAGTCAAAAACACTCCATCTGGCAGCCAGTGCACCAATGACTCCTGTCAAGAGCCATGAGGTATTGGCCGCAGCCCATCAAATGACATCTACTCCCAAGTAACAGCTCACCCATTGCTTAGAAACTGCAGCTGTTTAGTGCTAGGGCAGTTTAAAAGAGAGGGAACCTGAGGCTGGACTGGAAGTTGGAATTGTTTTGCTGCCTCTCTGCTTATTCTTCTGTGATATAACTTTAAAAGTGTAGGGCCTGTATTTTATTACTTGTTAGTTTCAACCTCATTATAACGTAATGTATGAACCCAGCATTTCTATGTGAAGGAGAGATGAGAACTAAAGACTGAGAGCATTTTCAAAACCCTTTGAATATCCAAGAGTACAAACCACATCACAAGTCTTAGGGGCAAGTGCCCCAAACCACATTAGAAAGTAAATATTTGATAATTAAACCTTCAACCACTATGAAGACCATCAGTCATGCTTACACATATCTGCTAAAGATGAAGATGAATTTTTCATTTCACATGCTTTTAGATTTCAAGGTAGTTGTTAATATATATACATATATGTATAATTATTGTTTTTTTTAAAAAAATGCTTATTGCCAGATTTTCATCTTCTGTAAACTGGTGTTTTTTTCTGATTTTCATGGAGTTGTGACAATTTATGTTAATTATGAACCTTACCCATCCCTTTTTAATTAAAGGGAATTTTAGGCCCTATTCCTCACTGCAAGATTTTTGAAAATGTTTGTTTTATTTCAAGATGAGTACTTGTTTATAAACACACAAAGAGAAGTACAATCATGAGAATGCTACACACAGCTTTATTGAATACACAGTAGCTTCACTTGATTTCTTTTTCAGATTTATATCAAGCTAGTTATCCATTCTAGACAGACTATCATTTAAAACAAGAGACATACCAAATGAGTAAATGAGGTTATATTACTAATTAGCATACTGTCTTCTACTACCTCCAGAAAGCTACTAAATTTGACTTCCATTTTATCACATAGATGAAACAGTTATCTTTCAGGGTTTGAAATTTCTGTGATCTTTATGCTTAATAAGCTCAGTAAAAGGCATTCAAATTACATCACTTTTGTCTTGGAAGTTAAATTGGGAAATATTGCATTCTCTGAGATGATAAACTCTGTAGAAGATAAATTATCATGAGAAATAGTTTTAATTGATTTACCATAATAAAAGTTATGTGACTTTGAAGTGCAAATGACACATTAAAATGAAACTACAGTATGTTGATAATACAGTGGCTTCTTTGTTAATGGAATTACTGACACTGCAGATGCTTGCAGGAGAGTTGTCTTCTAGTGTTAAGTGAGAAACACTGATGGAAACTGAAGATATAGTGTATTTAAATCCAAGCTCGACTCTTCTACTGTGAGCTCTGCTCTGATCTCAGAAACTGTATAAGCAATATATTTCAACATCACATGAGATATGAGTAAAACATGAGCCGGAAATTTCAACACACGGTTGAGAATACAAGTATTCTGGCTTTATTGTTGTCACTACCCATTCTGAACCTCCAGAAAAATGAAAATAGAAGAAAAAAAAGAAAAATAAGAGAAAAATCCACATTAGTCCTTACCTGTCCTTTCCTGACCTCAGTTTTCCCACTTGCATAACTGAACTAATATAAGCACTTTCATCCTCAGTGACGTTGGCTAAACCGCACTGGAACATGTGCCTTCTTTAGAGATATCTTGTGTTTATGTTCAAAATGAAGGAAAATGAATATGGGTCCTGGACAATAATCCTTGGAAATATTCCCCTTTTAGTCTCTAGCAGCCTAAGGTTCTTATAAACTGTGTAGGATAAAAACAAAAACTGAAAAAGTACAACCCTAGTTTTATCACACTGTTTACTCACACTGCTTTCTATCTTTGCAGTATTTAACTAGACTGATGACCTTTCTTTATCCACGTCTTTCTCTTTCTTGTGATGTTAGTCATTTTCCCTACTCCTAGCCTTTTACTCTCTCTTCATTTCTCTCTTACCTGTAAACTTTAGAATTCATTTTCAAATTTTGTTTCCTTTCAGAATGTTTCCCAGTTCCCTGACACAAATACTACATGTATTTTCAATCCTTTTTCTGATCTTTTCCCAGCTGTCATATGCCTCAGCCAAACTTATCCTTTACTCAGTCCAACATTCTTAATCTTTTTACTGTAAATAATGATGTTCCCTTTCAGATTTCATTTATCTCCATTTTTTTTCACCTTACCGTTTCTGAACTGAGTTGAGAAACATATTAAGAATCTCTGATATCTCATCATCCTGTTCATTTTGAGCCAAAAACAATGTAAGTACTGTTTAAATTGTTTTAAATCCATTTATGTATCTGAGAGCTCTGCCGTAAAAATGCGACTATGTGAAAATGCATTCCTGCTTAAAATATTTTTTTAATCTGATTTTCTGTTATTCTGAAAAAATAATAAAAAGCAGTGCTAGCTATATTGTTTCACATACCTACACAAATAGTGCTTGTACATTATTTAGACTTTTCATACTAAGTAATGGACAAATACAGATAAAACAGTAGAGGTAGCAATAAACATCAGAAGCTTACTTGTGCATTCATTTGCCAATTTGCTACACTCATATATTCCACAGCCTTTCAGCTTGGAAAGCTTCTAGTTGATTTTTTTAGTAGCTGTTTAAACAAAAAATAGATGTTTATCTCTTTAAGATTTTGCCAGGAAGCTGTCACTTTCCCATTTACTCATGCTATGTTGTGACAGTATGTGTCAGCTTCTTGCACAAATGAAAAGAGATATAGACCTGTATTTACTTTAGCTGAAAAATAAGTAGTCATCAATTCTGAGAAAAGTGTTTTCCCATCTGAAAAGATGGATAAATAAGAGCAGTTTTGTGAAGTAACTACTTACTAGTGCTTGAAAGATGGTTGCAAGCCAAATATTCTAGTTCAATTCACCAGTATCCAGCACTGAGAGAGGAGATATAATATGTAGAAGTAGGTCTGTAACAAATAATAGCAGATATCCATTGAGGTAATTTTCTTACCAAAGCCTTTGATTTTAAAATAGCGTGACCTGAAGATGCTTGCATAGATGAACATATGGAAGACTTGCTATTTGCTCTTACATTTGACACAGAATAGAAATGCTATTTGGAAAATCTTTATCCTAGATTGGACTGAAATGACAAAAAGTATGGAACTAGTCAGTGACAGTTATGTAGAACCAATACAGTACTTTGGGATATTCTTGGAGGGATTTTGTGGTTGCACATTCATAAAAAGGAAGAAAAAAATGGGCTGGAGAGTAATAATGTATAATATCTGTAACTCTCTTCTTTAAAAATCTTTGTCAGTCATACAGGACTCAAATTTCTGCAATGCAGCAATTTAGAATACAGGCTAAAATTCAAAAATCAGTTTTTCAAAATATTTATTGAAAATGGTATTAAGAAACATTAAGAGAATTGAGTAGCAGGATCCATTAAACACTTTAAACTCCCACAAAAATCAATCAATCAATTTATCATAAACCTAACAAAAGAAAAGCAAATTCTGCTCATAAAATATACAAGTCAAGCCTTAGATACCAAAATAAAATCCAAGACCAGCTGAAATCCTGAGAAAGCATGCACTGATTCCAACTTGCCAGGTTTCAGCCTAGAAATTACATCTATAGATTTATTTGTGGCGCTGCACAAAAATGACTGAGTTTGGCATGGTACAGAAGGTAGTACAGAAACCATCAAACCAGTGAAAACCTGCTGAGAAGAACTTTCTGTCCTTGGCTGACACTACAGTAATATTTCTATACTTTCATCATTACAGGGCACAATACTGCTGTGCATACCACTGCGCACTGCTGTGCGCTCTCTTTTATTTGAATCATAAAATCATTTGAGTTGGAAGGGACCCTTAAAGGTCATCTAGTCCAACTCCCCTGCAATGAACAGGGACACCAGCAGCTAGATCACACTTCCCAGAGACTGGTCGAGCCTATCTTTTAGTGTCAGCTAGATCCCACTGCCCAGAGACTGGTCCAACCTATCTTTTAGTGTCAGCTAGATCACACTGCCCAGAGACTGGTCCAGCTTATACTTTATTGTTTTCAAGGGATGGGATATCAACCACCTCTCTGGGCAAACTGTTCCTGTATGTCAGGCACTCATATTTTAAAAGACTTTTTCCTTAAATGAAGTCTCAATCTCCCCTCTTTTAGTTTGAAACCATTTCCCCTTGTGCTATCACAACACATCCTGCTAAAGAGATCTCTCTCATAGCTTCCCTTTAGATTCCGAAAGGCTGCTATCAGATCTCCCCAGAGCCTTCTCTTCTCCTGGCTGAGCAGCCCCAGCTCTCAGCCTGTCATCACCAGGGAGGGGCTTCATCCCTTAGGTCACTTTTGTGGTCCTCCTCTGGCTGCTGTCCAACAAGTCCACATCTCTTCTGTACCGAGGACTCCAAATAAGGTGTCACCAGCTTGCCATCCACCAGTACCCCCAAGTACTTTTCATAAGTGCTGTGTGTGTCCTTTCATCCTCCTGCTTGTATCCACAGGGAGGGTTGCCATATAGGTTACATATATGTTTTCTGGAATCAATCGTGTCAGTTAGCCAAACAATACCAGGATAACTTACAGCTACAATAAGGCCTTGTCCTTTGTCCTGTCTACTGAAGACTTTCAGAAGAGTTAGAGGAAAACAGGGTCCTCCCAGCCTGCCTTCTGTTCTAAGTACAGGTAAATGTGTGGAAAGGCTGTACAGTGCAGCTTGAAAAACAGAAATTATGATGTAAAAGCAACAGGGTATAGATTTGGATCCATGTCTATGATTCAGTGAGATTTCATCCATGATAACCAGATCTGACTATGTCTCTCAAGGATAGACAATGTCTATCATATAAAACTGTTACTGTTTTGTATTATGTACTCTGTTCAGTGAAGAAAAGACCTGTTGTATAACAAGACACATCTGCCATCTTTTCATAGTCATGATTATGTTTTCTAAGATACCAGTCAACATCACTATTAACAGTATTTTTAAAAACAGAAAGAACCCTACCTGGGTTGCAAATCCATCTTCTTAATCACAAGACAGAAACGGTCTAAATAACAACAAGGTGTCTGTGAACAATCAACAGTCATTATATGTATGAAAGAGCTTCCACCCCTTTTAACTAAGTCATGTCCTGGTTTCATCTGAGACAAAGTTGATTTATCTTTATAGTGTATGCTATGATGCTGTGTTTCTTTGGGTGAAAAACGGTGTTGATAGCACGTGGAAGCTTTGGTTATTGATGAGCAATGGTTGGGTGCTCATGTCGGGGCAAGGATACTCAGTGGGGAGAGTGCCCTCTGGCATTGTGGCAGCACAACAGGGTGCTGGGGGTTGAGCCTGGACAGCTGGCCTGAATTGGCCATGGGAGTATTCTGTACCATGTGGCATCATGCAGAAGGCTGTAAAACTGGGGATTTGGTCAGGGGTGGCCACTGCTCAGGGATTGGATGGGCATTAGTCAGCAGGTGCAATGATGTGTTGTCACCACTGAATTTCTTTCTTTTCCTTTTCTGTCTTAGTAGTAGTTTTTATCTCAACCTGCAGGTTCTAATTTGTTTTCAGTTTTTTCCCTCATCCCACTTGGGGGAGGAGAGTGAGTGAACCACATCACCCACCCCAATCATTGGGAAAATAGAAGAATATTGTTAAATATGTTGTACACACAGGTACCATGGTTGCACACCCTCTGCACATATCTGATCTTAACAACAGCTGCAAGAATATTTTAATTACTACATTTTACCCTTCTATTACAATGAGTTGGTTTATACTACAATGTTCCAAAAAAGATACTGCTTTTTATGGTAACTGAAGAATAGAGTTCTGGTTTCTGTATGGTACTGTAAAGCTCTGCTATTATGGAGAGTGAAGTGACTAACTCCCTGTCCCTTCTGTGACCAAACATATATTTCCTGGCAACTCTGCTAAGGGAAGATCTGCAATAATTACTTTGTATAGTTGCTTTCATCCTTAGTGTAAGCAGGGCCTTGTTAGGTGCATTTGAAAAATTGCCAGCTGGTTTGATAGTGAACTAGATCTTCCTTGTTCTTATACATTTTCTATCCATCATACAGTTAAAAATTGAAGACTGTGGATATAAATCCCAGATATATGTGCTGCGTCTCTATGTATGTATATTTGTGTATGTGTGGGTGTGGGTGCTTTAACAATTTAAAGTCCTTTCTCTATTCCATCAACAGATGATAAAGAATAAAAGCACAAATGGAAAAAAAAAACAACAAAAAAAACAGAACAGAACAAAACAAAAACAAACAAACAAACACTGCATCAAGCTTTGATGCTTTGATTTTAATAGAGCAGCAATAAGAATTATGGAGCAAATTACAGCAACCTGTGGTTTGGCTAAAGATCATATGCATACATAAAAAACATATAAAGTCAAGGTCATTATATATGAAATTTCTCTAAAATAAACACTTGGGCTTTCACATATTTGTTCACTGACCCTGGAATGTCAACATGACACTGATACTAATGTAGCATACAGGTCCCTAGAGTTTATCTCACTATGCAAAGGTGTCGCTAACTGTGATAATATTTCTAAGGTGCACCAAGTAAATTCTAGAAACCATCTGCATTTGTTACTTTATAATTAGGACTCATATCAATATCATGTAGAAACATTTTTGATTTTATATGGTTACTAGAAATAGGAGAGACACAGTACTAAATGTTTGATGTCCTAATGATATCAGCAGTACAATACTTAGATTTTAAATACTTCATCCTAAAATCATGTAAGGATATGTGTTGGAAGGGACCTTAAAGATCATCTATTTTCAATCTCCCTACCATGGACAGAGTTGCCATGCACCAGATCAAGCTGCCTAGTGCCGCATCCAACCTGGTCTTGAACACCTCCAGGAATGGGACATACACAACTTTTCTGAGCTGGTTGTTCCAGTGTCTCACCATTCTCTGAGTAAAAAATTTCCTCCTAACATCTAACTTAAGTTTGTATTTTCAAGTTTAAAACTATTCTCCCTTGTACTATCACTATCAGACCATGTAAAAGGTTTTGCCTATAAGCTCCCTGTGAATACTGAAAATCTGAAATTAGGTCTCCCTGGATCCTTCTTTAGACTGAACAAGCCCGGCTCCCTCATCCTTTATTTGCAGGAGAGTTGCTTTCCTCTGGACTCAGTAGAACAGCTGCACATCTTTCTAGTGCTGGAACCACAAGTCCTGGATTCAGTAATCCAGATGGAGCCTCACAAAGGCAGTGTAGAGAGGGACAATCATCCATCTTGCTCTACTTTTTAAAACAGAATCCACTTTTAAACTGTTTCCTGTTTCTGGACTGTGCTGCTCTTGCGTATTCTGTGTTTCTTATTTTCTTTAGTATCTCATCTGTAACATCATTATACCCCAACTTTGAAAAGGATATGTCAGAAATTGTAAGAATAATTCCCTCAGGAATTTCTCCCTACCTTATCTCCCTCAGAGGGTTTTATCAGATCAGAGGATATTGTAGAACAGGTCTTCTTGTTCATTTTCTTTTTGTTTGCTGCCTGAATGATAATAATCATTTTCATAATTTCATTTCTAGTCTTTTTGCTTTTTCATCTTCTTTTTAACCATTGGGTGTCCAACATTTTGACTTGCCTGGGCTATATTAAATGAAGAGAGATTGTCTTGGGCTGCACATAAAATATACAATGCAACTAATAAATGTAAGTAATAAAGCATTTTTCATAATTCTTATTAAAACATAAAAAAGAGATCAACAAGAATATAAACCTGGTGGGATATTTGTCCTATTTTTTGTGAAACTAATGCATCAGTGTCAACGGTTTACCGGGCTGGATCAGCCCGGTTCCGTGACGATTGGTGCGGGGGACCCACAGACCCACGCCCCAGGAAAGGGGAAGGGGGAAAGGGAAAAGGAAAAAGGGAATGGGCCTAGAAACAAAACAGCGGCAACGATCTGAGGAGGAAAGCTAATTTACTAAATAAGATATCAGAAAGCAAAATAACACAATATAATACAATATAATTGGAATTGAAGCTAATAAATCAAATAAAATGAGCAAGAGTGTCTGACAAACCGAAGGCCTTACGCTAACACTGAAGGCGATACGGCAGCGAACACCCACTGCTGAGTCGATCCCAAAGGGAAGAGAGTGTCCCGTGACTGCAGAGAACTTTTATCTTTTCCCTCTGAGTGGAAAATACGTAAAAATGCAAAGCATCACAAAGTCCTCTGGGGAATGCAGTTCTTCTTCTCTTCTGAGACAGGTATACTCGGAATTATCAATGATCCATGGAGCTGAAGCATTGACTTTTTAACTCTCAGTGCACTACATGATGTTATGATGTGGAATACCAATGCCAAAAATCATAAAACCATGACAATCAGTCTGGTTCAGTGGAAGTGACTGCAATTGGTAGTGAATTCTTAAAGGTGTCAATCAGAGATTTTGCTGAAATTTTACTCTTCCTGTACTTCATCCTTGAAAAGAGTTATATACAAATGTACATACTGACAAAAGTGATGACAAGAATAAGACATAATGGAAAAGCAAGAGATATTTCTCTCTGGTAAAGCAGGTCTTATAGTCTGAGTTGAATATCTGATCATAACTCTTTGCATTATATTTATATATTAGCAGCTAATGTATTTATGTCAGCAGAAAATGGAGTTGCAAATATATTAAAGAAATGAAGTTGTAATCTTGAAATGTGTTCTTAAATTCAAAATGCAAAGCAAGGCTGCCCGTTTTTCAGTATTCATTCCCAGAACTGGATTGGGCAGAGAAGATCCCTCCCCATTATATCATTGGACAGAGAGGGCTTCAGTATGAGCTCTGCTGGGCTTCATGAGGCCTGTAGGCCTCAGATTGGATATACTTCCTATTAACTATTTCTCACCACACCACTGCAGTCCAACACACCCCTGCAGATGAGTATATTCATCTGAGATTTCCTTGAATACCATTCCTAATCCTTAGCTGCTGTTCCAGGACAGCATATTGGTCAGCCTGAAATGAAGAACTCAGTTATCTCTAGACCAGTTTGACTGGTTATAAATGAACTATGTTTAGGCACCTGAACTTCTTATCCTCTCTTTGCTCAAATTCAGCCTTCCTCAGGTCTCCTGTTAACATTAGCTTATAAGTTTAACGCAAACTCCTACAAAGACTAGATAAAATTGATAATTCTGAATGAAGGATACAGAATTTGGTCTATGAATCCACATTATTTACTTACAGAATAACTGGTATTTCATTGTAAATGTCTAGAGTTTCCTTGCTTATTTTAAATATTTTTATGTCAGCTGTTTTCCTCTCACACATACACAAGTCCATCAGTGCAAGCATACTGCCTTTTGATTTCCTTTCAGAAGTCATGGAATCCCTACTATCCCTGGCATGTGGCCTGCATGTTGCAGCAACTCTTTCTTTTTTGAGATAAATACTTCAGGAAATCTGAGGGCTCTTTTGCACTCTTGGTTTCAAAAAGTATTTCACTGGTGAAGTCCAACATGCTGAAATCCCATTCAAATCATACATATAGTTTTTTTGGAATGATTATACAGTCTAGATTTTGTCAGAAATGAAAAAGAGGTGTAAGCTGCTTGTACATCACTGTATGTTTAGAAAATAATAGTGGAAACATCTATTTTTCTAATACAATTCAGTTGCAAATTCAGAAGCTCCAGTTGCTGCTTTATATGATCTGTTATCTTAGCTAACATTAGCATTCTTGTAAGCTTTTATTACGCTGTAGATGCTTAGAAACTTGTTCTTTCTTGCAGCTGAAGGTATTGTTGCACTATTTTTAACTTAACATTGTTCCTGCTTTTGAACATATTCCCTGTTAATACTCTCATTTGTCTTGTCAGTATCTTTTTTTTTCACCATAGTACTGTGCAAATTTTTTTCAAGCTTCCCAAGTTGGACAGGAGTTAGATGTCCTAATACCTTTTCATTAGCCATTGTACTAGGTGTTCTCATGTACTCTAGCACGAAGATTTCCATTAATGAGTTGTCATTTGTTACAGCCAGTTCTTGTTTCTGTTGCAAAAGTTCTGGAAAACGTTATCACCATAGGACTTTTCTGTAGAAGCAAGCCACAAGCAAGGGGTTACATACTTCCTGTTACAGTGTTAGATTTCAGTTAATAAGACAAGTCAGCTCCTACTGCACCAACTGTGAGTTTTTTTCTCAACTGTTCATATGAAGAATTCAGTTCCTTATTATTACCCACGATGTTAAATATCTAACGTTAAATGGTGTGAATAACTGCGTGGACGTACTATTGCAAACCCTACAACAATTAATGTGCATAAGAAGGTACTCAGATATAGAGTATTTTTTTAGAGGGCCAAATCACGTCACAGTTTCCAGACACCATTTTTCTTGCCTAAAAACTACAGGCAACCCTGTAAGTAAAGATGCCTATTGCAAAAGCAGCACATTACTTTGGAGTAATGTAGATCACAATAAAGGAAATAAAAAAATAAAAACAAAAAAAGACTATGTGACTCAAAAGACTAAAATATAGAGCAATCTTAAATACTTTTATCGTTGCAACACTAATCTTTTGTTTTCATTTTGTAACTGTAAAACTATTATTCAAGAGTTTTCTCCTCTAATGGGAATAAAAATTGCTTAAAGGAGACATCTATGAGACTGAAAAACAACAAAATAGAACCAGTATTGTTTAAAAGGAAAGCTTTTTTAATATGATGTATTTTACAGGTTTTTCCTTCCTTAGGGATATATACTTATAGTTCTATATTGATGTTTATTTATGTATTTGAAATCTGATTATTTAAGAATTATAGTGAGTACGATTCTTGAAGTTTTGAAGCTGAGATTGAATTAAGATGGAAAGAGAGAAAGAGAAGGAAAGGGGAGAAAGAAAAACAGGGGAAGGGAAGGTACAGCAACTCTTAAGTAAATTATGTCTTATTTCTATATAATATTCACCACTACTCAACTATCTTTCTTTGAATGTTTCACTGTTACTAACATCCTTTATTTTTCATAATAACTACCTTTTATTTTTGTCACAAATGTGTAAAATGTATGCCACAAGAAATCTTTAAATAATTCTTCTATTTAAATAAAAGTAGAATAAGTATTTAACTACATGGAAATGAAAGGAAGAAATTTTATCTTTTGGAGAACCTCCTTTAGGTTGAACACGCCTAGATGCTTTCATAATGTATTTGCAAGATGTAGTTTTGTCTTTCATGAAATTTCATGATACTAAAATATGCTTCTGTAACTGAACGAAACATTTTCCAGGTTGGCTGCTCAAGCAAGACCGTCATCTGGGGGCAGTACATGAGGTTTAGGGATGTTTCCACACAATGGAAATCTCAAGCTTCTGTTTAAAGGTTTAATTTTAAGATTCAGTGGGTTTTACTAAGTTCAGTTTTGTGCAATAGAATAACTGTCACTATTAAATTTTATTGTTAGGGGTTTCTGGTAAAATGGGGCTTCTTAATGTAGCTGAAGAAACAAGTTCTAAAAACAGAGAAATTTAAGTGATAGAAACATTGTGTTGATTATCCTGGAAAATCCAGATACATTTTCCATATTACTGACATCAAATATAAAGATTTACAAACAATACAAAAATGATTATCCCAAGCTTTTTACACTTCAAACAAGTATGAACTGGATAAAGAGATTTGACATTTCATATCTCATTCAGCCTGCTATCAGACAGTCCTCTAATGCCAGAGAACAGTGTGATTTGTACTATATGGGCTTGCAAACTGAAAGTTACTGCAACGTCTTAATGGATATGAAAAACTGCCTTAATGCAAACATTCCTCAACATTGAGGTCATATAGGAAGATAGAGTATTACACAAGTTTAGCAGCATTTCTTAACAACAACAAAAAAGAAGTGTTAGAGTCAGTGAAATTCAGTACATATAGTAAAATTCATTTGTACTCTTTAAACTACCACAGTTTTTTTAAATGTTTTTAACAGTCTGCATATATATGAAAAAGACTGACTTACATCTTAGACCAAGAAAGGCCTTTCAAAACAGTGCTAAAATGTATTATGCTTGTATACTGTTCATTTGTCGTGGCACACACACCCTAGAGAATGAATCTTGGATTGCAATTAAGATTGCACCATGACCATTAGAAGTTAATAAAGTGAGCTCAGGAAGATTTTACTGTGTTGCATTTTATATTTTATTTTAATGTTTTTTTAGAATATGAATAAGCAACAAGGTTATTAACTGTAATAATCTGAGGATGCTAAATTATGAGGGAGACAGGATATTATCACTCATTTATTAACTGGTTCCAAATTACTTGGAATTTTGAAAATCATGTTACCGTGAAGGAATCTGCACATGCTTCAGCAGAAATTCCTAGCGGTAGAGCAACCAACAGGGAACATTAGTTAAAGGAAAAACTCTGATGTGAATGTGAATTCATAAATTGACTTCTTGCTTGAAAATATCCCTTAGACAGACTCAGGGAATGGAAGCAGGTTTCTGCTCAGTTTGTCAAGCAAATCCCTTCCCAATCTACCTCAGCTTCCTGGGGGCCCTTATACAATGGATATGACAATCTGGAACTTGGTGAACAGATGGATATTGATAAGTGTGATTGTCCATCTAGGTTTGAGCTGTTGACTAGGGCAAGTGAGACTAAACTCCTACCATGAACAACTCTTTCAAGAACCAAGGTTTATTGTCATATATGATTCAGTTATGAGGGAAAAAGAAGACCTGCTAAGCTGACTTTATCTAACCCATAAGGAAGTCTCTTTTTTCCTAGGGACCAGATAGAAGACATTGTTTAAAACTCCCTAGCCTGCCAGAGCACTCTGATTATTATCCATTATTGTTTTTTCCAAGTCAGTATTGATGCTGTAGCAAGGAGAAGTCCAAGGGCAATCAAGACACTTCAGAGCCTTGACGAAATTGGTTAAAGGATCAGGGACACAGATTTTTCTTCCAGGAAGTAGGTATAATGTTGAAAGTAATGATATTGAAAGTAATAATACTGAAAAGAACAGGCAGACCTAACTCATCAGCACAAGTCTCCAAGGCAGTCTGTCTGGTTTCACTGACAGAATTTTGGGTTTCTCAATCATGTGATGGTTGATGCAATACCCAACCAGATAGTGCTTGGTGGGATGTGCCTTTATCAGAGGATTGTAGATGATAGCAGGGATAATTGATAAAGCTTTAAACCACATTTAAAGGGGGAAAGAGAGAAAACCAGGCTTGCCAATGATAATCTGTGGAGTGTCATACCAAAATTTGAGGGATTGTGTTAGTGACATCCTTCAGTCTGCTCCATGAGGTGCCACGTACAAGGAAGAAAATTTAAAATGTTTCTACACCGATGCACACAGCATCAGGTATAAGCAAGACCAGCTAGAACCCTTGGCTTAATCCCAGAATTGTGACATCACTGACATAAGTGAAACTTGGTATGAAAAGTCTTGTGACTGATGTGTTTGTGTTATAGTGGACAGTTTTAGGTTCTTCAGAAATGATACAAAAGACATGAAAGGTGGGGACATGGCACTCCATACAATGGAAGGGCTGGACTATGTGGAACGTGCAGTCGATATTTACATGACTGAAAATATCTGGTTTGAGTTTTGGGTAGTCCTGTGTGGATCCAGAAGTTGGAAATGATAATCCATGCAGATCCCTTCCAACTTGGGATATTCTATGATTCTAACTTCTAGAGCCTCAAAAGAAAATAGTTTATTGCATAGTAATCATTAGCAAAGATTTGATATATCTGGATTTACTGACCTTCTGAAATACTTCCATATTTAAAAAAAAAGGAACAAAATAATTCAAATAATATTTTTTCTTCGTTTGTATAATTTACATGTATTTATTTGCATATGAATTAACATATTCCTACATGAGCAATTCTCAGTACTGTGAAAGAGACATTTCATAAGAAAGATAATCTTGGAAAAAACCTGCATTTTTTTTCTTGTTTGTTCAAATTTTATCCTTGTCAATCGTTTCTTTAAATTCTGTAGATTTATCTGACTAAGAAGACATTTACATTTGTATGCATAATAATAAACAAGTCCGCCTATAAAGATAAAAATATATAATTTTGAAATATTTTTATAATAGGGAATGGATAGTAATAATCTACATGTTACTTAGGCATTAGAAATGTAGTCTAGCTGCATTACGTCTTAAAACACATTTGACAAATAGAATTTTTATATGTACACGCTCAGTATTTTATTTTTTTAACTAATTACAGTTAGCAACTAGTTTATTTAAACTTATACATCCGTATGGACTGAAAAAAACAAGAAGGATTTTCCACTGTATTAAAATGAACTATATGTTAGAAAACAAAGTACATTAGTTCTGAGTTATTCAGGGACACAAGGGCCTGCAATCATCTCTTAGTAGAGTAACTACATTTCTCTTTGTTTAATATCTTAGCTATTTTTAAATACATACACATACTGTTTGTCCTAAAAAGCAATTAAATAAATAGCAATTATGGAAACCAATGACTCAGTCTTTCTTCAGAAAAAGTGCTAAATGGCAAAAAGAAAAAAAATGTCATTTTTAAATCAAGACTTTTGGCTCACTGATTCTAATAAAGAATAAAACTTTCCATTTAAATCAGTGAATTTAAATCAAACTAATCTATCCTGCTTTAAAGTAATTATTAGATGAAAGATTCTTTGTACTAATTACGTTAAATAGTATCAATTAAAAGGCAAGTTGTTCTATGAACCTCTTCCCAAACTATTTATCAAAATATCTAAGTTTCTATGGTTTTTGTTATTACTCCCTTAGGAATTGTCTATTCATATATCATATTAGAAACTGAATTCATTTTTTTAAAACCTTTATTTATTTAATTAGTTACCATAAACTTCAGTTGACTTTTATCAGCATTATCTTATTATTGTCTTTTATCCTACATCTTAAACTAAACATCAGGAGACCTATCATCTCAGCAATGCACTCAGCAAAAGTTAAAGACTTTAAAAAGTATGTAAGAATTTTAACAATGCAAAGTAATCAAATAATCAATAGTTCATTTAATTATATTTTTTCTACTTCAAGTAAATTTAGTTAATGCAATACTCTTCTTCCTCCTTCAGTGTAGGGGTGCTATTAACTTACAGACAAGAGAATTGACTGATAAGGGCTTGAAACAAGAGGAGGGAAGTTGTGGCTCCAGAACTAGAATTGGGCTTTTCCTAGGTATATGGAGAAACTATGATATAAGAGGGGGCTCACAGACTCCCCATTTAGAGAGCATGGGTTCCATGGAAATGGCTGATTAATAAAGCTCTGAAGAGATGTGATTAATTTCAGAAATCACATACTGGTCCTGTAAGTTTCTCATTGCAATTGCCTGAATTATGTTAAAGATAGTATTTATGAAGCAAAATTGAGCCAAAATCATGGGAGACTCAAGAATTCAAACAGAACATAAAATATACTGATTGTCATATTGGAGAGAAAACTAAAACATCAGCACAATAGTTACAGACTGTCTGGGTTTGGTTATTTGGTTTGTTTTCATGTTTCTATCTAAAGTTCCTTATTTGAAGTAGTGGTTAGAAATGAGTAGTGAATTTGTTCTCTTTTGCCATGAAAAATCCATCAGGTTAGAGATGTACTTAGCATACAATAAGCCACTGGTCCTGCCACAAACACACTAAGTTTTCTCTTTGGATCTTTCTTTTTGGACCTTTGATCTTCGTAACTTTTAAGAAAAAGACGATAATTATTCCCTTCTTCTGACTTCTAGTAAAGAAATACTATCTTTTGCTCAGGTCACTATCATTGAGAAAAGAAAACCAAAGCCTAGTTTATACTTGGAGAGGAAAGTAAAGTATATTTAATGAGACTGTTCCCATGAGAGTCAAATTTGCAAAGATTGTTCTCTTTCTGATTTTCAGATTAGAAGACAAAACTGAGTTTTAACTATCACTGAAATAAATGGAAAAATACATCAAAACAAAACACCACACTTCCTGTTCTCTCTATTTCCCCATATGATTCAGCTGACAGTTCTAAGACTGACATTACTTATCAAACTCCCTGATGAAAGCTTAGGAAATCATTTTATATGATTACCAGTAGCAATTTTTGTCATTTTGATGAGCATCACCCAGAATGAAAATCAATTCCAGATCCTACCCTTTGACTTGTCCTTTAAGTTTCTTGCTAAAATTCTGCCTATTAGGGTGGTATTAATTGGAAAAGGAAATCAATTTTCTGGCCTAGACTACTTTTCTATAAATAGTATTATGGAACTCTCTATAGAAAACAAAGATCTGGTTAGCTTCACATATCTGCATTGCAGTTGGTCAAGTATCTGTGTGGAGTAAGTTTTGCAGATGATACAAATAATTGATTTACTAAACAACTAATTTCACACACACACACACACACACACACACATACACCCCTACTTTAATTTAGTGAAATAACTATCGTTATATCTTTCAAGTGGATTTAATTTGTATATTTTGCTTTAGAAAAGGGTTACAAACTGTGAAGAGGATCATCAAGTATGCCCTAACATGAAAGGAGAAGAAATTAACATTTGTGAAGTCAACTTAAAAACTGCACCATGTAGTTGTGGACAAATGTTCCCTTTTACATAAAATAGACATTTTTGGGTGCAAGGAAAAAAATAAAATTGAGTCAAAGTTGTGTAGGAAGCCAGAAATGTAGGAAATCACTTTACTGAAGCAGAAGGCAGACATCATAATAGAATACAGCTGAAATTTTTTTCTTTTTTTTTTATCAGTAATATTACTCAGGTATCCATGTGTAAATATTTTTCAGCTGATGCAGTAAGTATTCAGAGTGACCAAACAATCTGTACTTGAACAGAACATTGAACTATTCACTGACAACAAAAATTCAGGAGGAATACAGGAATAAATTCATCAAATTGACGAAAAAATGTGCATTTCATTAAATATGTTGTTTTTTAATGTGATCTAAAACAGGATCGAGGCAATGTAAATAAGTGAAAGTATTGCAATTAGTTGATTAGATACAAATTTTATATGGCCAAAATCATTTCCATGGATTAGGAAAATATTTGTTCTATTTTTAAAATACAGGAGAGTGATAAAGGAATGAAAATCAGCTTACTTTTCTTTGTTGTCTGGAATATGCATTAAAATATAAAATGCAAAAACTTAGTAAATACAGTGCAAATAAACCTATTTCTTGACTCAGTGAGAGACTTTAAATCTGGAAAAAATAAATTAGTACAATTCTAAGGAAATGGAAATGTGGAAAGGAGAGAAGGAAAGGAGGTGAAGAGATTATGTCTCAAGTGATTTGTAAGAAGACTGATAGTTTGAAGATATTCCAGATTCAGAGTTTGAGAGAGATTTACAGTCAGGTCATTGGAAGCTAATTTTTGCTAGAATTCATCAGGAATTGCTTAGTACAGTGTTCATCAGTGGAAACTTGTTTTTTACCCAAAACATTTCAAGTATATCCTTGGGAGTACCTCTACTGAAGGCAATTAAGTTATAACATTGATATTATGGTGTAAAATGGATAAGACCTGAAGGTTGCATTCTTCAAATCCAAGGTGAATCACTGCATTTATGAGTTCTGTACCCTAGCAAAAATATCAAGAAATCCATTGAGCAAAGAGCACTGTGTTCATCACTTTACACTATTGATTGTAAGTAATTTAAAACATGCTGGTTTAAAGAATTATGAGCCTTGTTAGTAACAGAAGTTCAAACATCTGTCAGATTAAAAGACTTACCTAGAAAATAAAAGTGAACTTAATGCAAACAGTATGTCTGAACTGGGAGAAAACAAATTGATGATTACGAGAGAAGAGAGTTTCATATAAAGAAGGGGAAAAAAGTAGAATTAATCTGTTTTGAGAGTCAAAACACATTGATCAGACCTTGGGTAGAAATCAGAAAAGTTTTAGCAGCTTTCAGGTATTAAAATATTTGTATAACTGTAGATTGTTTTCTTGATGCTTAATTTCATTATTCCTGTGAATGAGTTCCAGATAGGAACTCATATATATAAAGAGGACTCAGTTCATCTCTTTTACAAGAAGTTTGCCTTCAAAGGCTTTAAAAATAGAGTATGTAGTCATGCAGTTTTGGAAATAAGAGCAGTTTAATATCATGAATTCATTGTGACAGAGCATAAGATATTCCCCAGATTTGGCAAATTATTAATATGCAGAAAATGTAGAACTGAATTAAAAATAATATGAAAAGAAATAATAATGTTCAAAGAGAGAGGAAGAGAATGATACATTTTAAAACACTTCTGAAATCATTTGTCGTCCACTCATTTAAGCAGTTACTTTATCAAACAGTAATGGCTTCTTGTATATTTCATAATTCTTTTTTTACTGCGGTAAAGAAATCAGCTTCTTAGGTTCTACAGGTAATATTAAAATGATGAAGTAAAAATTGAATTGTGTGCCTGTGAAAGACAAGAGTTGTTATTTCTCATGGCTCAAAGCTCACTTTCTGAGGCATTTTTTGCAATAAGACTCTTAATTGTCTAGGAAGGGAGTGGTTGGTGTCGTCATCACTGGCGGGCATTAGTTTGTAGACAATTTTACATTTGAAAGCATTTCTTTGGAGCTCTTTGCCTTCAAAAGGGTGTGCTCAGAATCACAGAATCACAGAATTGTGGAGGTTGGAAGGGACCTCTAGAGATCATCTAATCCAATCCCCCTGCCAAAGCAGCTCCCTAGCCCAGGTTGCACAGGTAGGCGTCCAGGCAGGTCTTGAATGACTCCAGAGAAGGAGACACCACCACCTCTCTGTCCAGCCTGTGCCAGTGCTCCACCACCCTCACAGTGAAGAATTTCCCACCCACATTTGTGCAGAATTTCATGTTTCAGTTTGTGGCCATTTCCTCTCATCCTGTTGCTGCACACTGCTAAGAAGAGTCCAGCCTCATTTCCTTTGCCTCTCACTCCTTAGATATTTATAGAGATGGATCAGTTCACTTCTGAGTCTTCTTTTTTCAAGGCTGAACAGACCCAGGTCTCAGTTTTTCCTCATAAAAGAGGCATTCCATGGCCTTTGTCATTTTTGTTGCTCTCTACTGAACTCTTTCCAGGAGATCCCTGTCTTTTTTGTACCAGGGAGCCCAGAACTGGACACAGAATTCCAGGTGAGGCCTCACCAGGGCAGAGTAGAGGGGGAGGGTCACCTCCCTCGACCTTCTGGCCATGCTCTTTTTAATGCACCCCATTGGCCTTTTGGCCATCAAGGCACACTGCTGTCTCATGGTCAACGTGTCATCCACCAGGACACACTCAGGAGTGTTTAGTGGTGGAAGATCTGGCCTGTGAACAAATAACTGGTACTGGAGGCTGGGGGATGATACCACTATATTTTTTGAAGGCAAGATACGAATTGGCATCTCCCTGCTCCCTCTTAACTGCTAGTGAGGCCTGGAAGATGGGAACAAGTGAGTTCCTGCTGAGGCCTACAAACCAGAATTTGCCACTCCAAAGAGAGCTGACTCAACCACTTTGGACTGTGGTTTGTACCATCGTTGGAAAGAAGTCATCGTTGTCTACCAAACAACGCAACTTCCAACATTTTGACGCTACTGAAGTTCAGTGTCTGACAAGATACACTGGAATCCCAAAGGTGACCATCTCCTTTCTACAAAGTCTTCTTTGCTTTTATTTCCTATCTCTTCTTTAGCTCCTGTCTTCCCTTTCCCATATCTCTAAGCAACTAGGATTTGTAATAAACTGGTCAGGCTAACATTTGACCTGTTGTGTCTTAATCTTGCAGTTAGATAGACATATATCAAAGGAACCTCCTCTTCCCCCTATTAACTGAAGCGAGGTAAAAGCATAAAAGAAGAATTATTGAGAGAAAATATTTATCTAGAGGGAACATAGAGACTGTATAAACTATATCAATGAGATGTTCACATCTTTTAGTGAAAGTATAGCAAACTATTTTGTCCTGATCAACATCACTGTTGTCATGTCATTCCCAAGGTTCAGATGATATAGCACATCTTGCTTAAGTAACGGCACAGAACAACAGCTAAATCAGAAATAAAATTATATGTTCAGATACAATGGTCATCTCTATATGTATCTTAGCCTATATGTATGAATAATATTTATAATACCAATGGATAATTCATATGTACATTAGACATAAATCTGTGTTCTAAGGAAAATAGAGCTCTATTTATTTAATGTATATACATACCATCTGACTTCATAGATGAGAAAAATAATGCTTGTGATCTTTTTGTTGTTGTTTTTTTCCCTGCATACACATAAAATACTTTCTAAAGATCAAATCCAGAAGCATACTTTCATTGCACACTGCATTTCTTTGTTAACTCATTATCCTCTAAACCTTTCCCTGGATTTCTCTTACTAAAAGATGACAAAATTTCAAAGCTGCAAAGCTTCTGGATTCTTTCAGTGACTGATAGTAAAATAACAGTCCTGGATCTGTTTTGCTTACTCACATGGAATAGTAATCTATCCAAGCACTAATTTCAATTATAACTATGTATTAGTCAGTGAGCAAGCCTAATTCCTTTGTAGAAGTCTAGTACAGACTCAGATAGAGATGGAATCTTTCTTACTATCAGTATAAAACATAGACATACAGTTCTTATATGAATATTTTACTGATCTTTCAGAAATATCATGAATTGTAAATCTGAGAAAGCAAAACTCTTGAACTCTGAACGCTGATTTAATTCTTTTTCCTATGCCCAGTAGCACTCACCATTTTGAAGAAAGCATGTCTCAACTGGGGGTAGCTGCACTAAGAACCTTCCCCTGTTAACACACTACTTTATCCTCACCAGTAACTTGGCCTTATGGCTTTTTAATACCAAAACCTCATAAACACTGAAACAACTTCTTTATTCTGGGGAATTAAGTATATATATATTCTGTTTATTTATAATGCATTTATCAGTTCCCTTATTTATAGTCAGAACATTATGTGAATACCCATTACTCCTTAAAGACATTTCCATGGGAATTGTGATGACATCTAAATAAACAATGAAAATCCACATTCAGATTATTGAATTTACTATTTAAATTAGGTCCAAATGCAGATGGCAGGTCTTAGAGTGGAAAGTAAGCGTACTCATAGAAATAATTTTTTTTCTGATCTTATTGGCTTACCAAGTTCAACTGAATGGAAGTACTTTATGGCAGGGCTCTCAACACTTAGTTTGTTCAAGCAAAAAGATTAAATTTTATTCTTAAAGAAAAAAAAATATTCTTAAAAAAAAAGCATAGTTACCAAAATCTCTTCCTTAGTTTTGATTTTATCTTGTTTAAGATGAAAAAGCTAGCCATCAATCATAGCAGTTTTGGGTTAAGGAGTTTTCATATATAGCACAAAACTAAAAATATAGTTAAAGTTTCCACATTTCCAAGCTCCTGAATCTTCAAAAACTATCCCTCAGAAATAGATAGGAATAGTGAACCTCCACTGTTAACATAATATTCTACTAAGTAATATTTTCAAATTCTTGCAATCCTTACCCTAGTAAGATTTCCATATTTTATTTTGGTACTGAGACTAAATATTAAAGGAAATTCATAGTGGAAAAATTATTGCTCTCTGAGAAAAAAAAAAACACAAGTATTAAAGTGGGAGCTGGCAATGGGTTAAAATGTGTGAAGATACAAAATGATACACATATACCCCATTTAATAGCACAACTTTTCAAATCTTCATAAATCCTTCTTTTTCTTTTTTCTTTCTTTTTTATCATGCTGCAGTTCACAGTATTATTGTTTAACAGCCTGTAATTTACGCAACAAAACAAACGTTAGCAACCATGTCAGTATCCCATATCTGATTATCAAATGTTTTCACATCAAGTGAGATTATACAGCTGTGTGATTTGAATAATTAAATATATTTATTTAAACAAACATAAAATAGTTATCGGGGGATGAAAAGGACAGCTGTAATGTCAATGTATCAAAATAAAATGAGATCATTACCACCTTATTCTGTAGGAGAAGAGGAGGATGAAAACCAACCATTCGGCCATAATGATTTCATTAGGATATATACGTAGAAAGATGAAAGGAAGAGATCACTAACATATTCCTAGTGAAACAGAAAGAGTGTGAAAGCAACTGAATTGGGTAATACATAGAGAACTGAAAGTAGAAAAGCTTCAGAAAATAATATAAATTAATCCTTTTCTCTGCCTAAGACAGGGCACAAACAAAAATAAAATACATTCTTTGTCAATTCTCCTCAGTCACTGATCTCTTAAGCATTGAGCCTAATGAGGCAAGTAGGAAAAAAATATAATGAGTCTTGTATCTGTTTATTGGTGAACTTGGATTCTAGTTAGACACTAACTCATATTTTCTGTACAAAATTCCTTTAAGTTTTGTCAAGATTCTATTAAAAATAAAATTACAATAATTATTTTATAATGAATAATTCCTGAGCTTCACTGTATTATACATTACTGAAGCACACACAGCTTTTGAGGGTTCTACATATTCTGTTTGAATATCAATTCAGATGGATCACTTTTTTCTAGCCATGTGTTAGACAACAAAATGAAACCAGAGACTTTTCTGTCTTCTAAGTAACTGCTTTCTACTTTCTTCAGCATTCTAAATATCTTTGTGAGATCTACTTTAACAGTGGCTAAAATATTTACATATAGACTTACAATTTCATACCATGAGTCTTAGAAGGCATTTGGAAGTCATCAGTAATGGGATTGTCACATGTAAAGTGATTTGTGATTGTAATATATTTTATAATTACATATTCCAAACTCTGCAACTTTTGCTCACATTTGTGGACAAACTGTTAGATTATACAAATTGAACAATGATGTTCTTCACAGTGTTGTTAAGACAACTCTTAAAAAACAAACTAGAAAGCACATTACTGTGTGAATGTCAACTAGAACATTGCCAAGGTGCTTAAGTGTAGAAGCGTTTCCGAGCTGTTTGATTTCTGAAGATTGTGATGTATTTTTCTGTTATGGACCATGTTTTCCTTAAACAGGAGATAGTCTAACTGTCCAGTATTTACTACATATATATATATATGTATATATAAACTATTAGATAGGACTGTTGTCAGTCACTGGCCTGCAGACTGGGTGTTAAGGTCTGGCTTGCATTCCAGACATGGCTATCTACTTCTGTACCAGTTTCATCTTGAAGATGGCTGCTACTTCATGTTCTCCCCTCTTTCTTTATTAGCACCGTGGACACACGTGTTGTTCATTTACAAAGCAAAACTAGAGTCCAGACTCAAGTTCTCATAAAATCATTCAAGCTTTTTGGCTGCTAGTATTCTTCTTAGAATATTTGTACATCTATCCAGTCATTAACTAGGATGTAATCTGAGTTGGCATTATTTCCAGAAGAAAGTATAAACAGGACCATCATTTTAAGAAGGCAGAGAATTAAACTGTGTGAACACAAAACTTGAAGAACGTATCAAAGGCACATCATCTTTCATGTCCGCATGCCAGTTTCAAAACAGAGTGTACAAATAATGAAGTTCCCTGTGTAAATCAAGTATTGTTGGTAGAAGTTTCTTTTTGTGTAGTCCCAGATCTATTTCTTTTCAGGACATATTATCTGGGATTAATAGTTAGAGCATGATAATATCTCGGGGAACTTTTAAAGACTTTTGTGAGTACGTAACCACAGCTGCATGAATATTCATGTCCAGGATTCCATGCTAGTACTGTACAGTGTGAATGCTGTTAACAATCTCAGTTCCCTTGATATTTCAGTAGCCTATTGTTTCATTTTCTTCAGTTATACTTCTCCAACTATAGTTTAGTGCCAATAAAAATTATTTGGAAGTCTTCAGCGTTAACCTTGACAGACCTTTCTTTGGAAGCAGAAAATTACATGGTTTTTGTTTATCAGACTTACCTCATACCCAGAAGACCTAGATTTTTATTTTTTTTCTAAGCAATACAATGGTAATGCAGTTAGTCATGCCATTGGGTATATGCAGAATCTCCAGACTGCTTCTTTTGCACATCTTGTTTGTTCAAATCCCCTTTTTTTTCCACCTACATTTTCCCTGGCCACTTTGTCATTGTGTCAATTACTAACTGACAGTGATACATGTGAGATAAATTGAGAACTATGTGCATTTCATTGGCTATATTATCACAGAATCACAGAATTGTAGGGATTGGAAGGGACCTCTAGAAATCTTCTAGTCCAACCCCCCTGCCAAAGCAGGCAATTTTAATGTCAACATGCATGTATGAGAAAAGCAGCAGAATAAAAGTTAGATTTTTATTCCACTACATTTGAAAGGTAAAAATACGGAAGCACCTGCAAAAACTGTTTATCTTTTCAGATTATTTTTCCAATATTCATATATAATTTCATTCAATAGCAAAGAAAATGTGTTTGACATATTTCTGTTCTGACTCTGTAGTGCCTGTAATTCTTTTATAATTTCACAGTTAATTAAGGGAGAAACAGACACAACAGACTTCCTGTTGAAGACTTTTATTACATTAATTACGCTGCTTTGTCTGATTGCTCAGAACTTTTGCCTTACGTACACATTTTCTATAAAAAGTAACTGACTTTAGATGTGTTAAATGTGCATGGGGTTACAATCTACACTGATTAGGTAACAAATGTTCAGCTACACTCACAAATGCATGTGAAAAAGTCAATAATTCTATAATTCAGTGTCTATGGAAATATACTAGCTTCAGTGAACAGTAGATTAGGTATATCAGATATAATCAAAATTTATTTGAATATATTGATAAAACTAATCTTTTCGTTTGTTTTTTGTCCAATGCAAAGTGCCATTTCAGACTATGAGTGCTTTGGGGAATTAGAGTATATGAAATTAAGAGAATTCTTGTTTTATCTGTAAAGCTAAGTGGTCAAAAATGCAAAAGAAAGATGTTCTGGTGTTGCCTACTTAACAAAAGAAATGAAGACAGGCATATAGTTCAGCACATGTAGCAATTTGAATAACAGCACAAGCAGCCAGAATTTTGGTCAGCAGTAGATGTTAAGACTTGTGCACAGCGACTGAAACAATGTTATCAGATTGAGAAAAAAGAGATTTTCTAAACTTGCTACAATTGTCTTCATTTTCCGACATGAATGTACGTTACAATGCAGTGTGAAAAGGATCTAATAAAGTTTGAAGTACTCTAAATTAACAGAGATCCTTATCCAAATTGGGAGATAAATGCAGAATTGTGGCAATATCTAAAGAAGAGCAATAGAGGCCCACAGTTTGAGCTCAGAATCCTGCTAATACTGTAATAAAACTTACATTTGCCATGAACCAAAGATTATGCCTATATGGATATTAGAATTTTAGTTTCACTGTGTTAACAATAACCTGTGGACATGTCCCTCTTCCAGCAAGGAGTATAGAAATCTGAAGCTGGAAAGACAGAACTAAAATGAAGAGTTAGAGATCTTCTGGCACAAATGAGTAGGGCATGTTGCTGTATTGGAAAATTTATCATTTCTGTCTATAATATAGAATGCATTACTACTGTAAATTAGGGTTGTAATAAATCCTAGGTGTGAATACCATTTGCCCTTTCTGAATAAGAAGACAATCTCCTTCAACACCCTTGACTAATGGCCATTTACACATCTTATTGCTTTGGAGGCATGGGAAACTCCCCAATGTTTAAAAATAAAAACAAACAAACAAACAAACAAACAAACAAAAACCCCCAAACAAAACAAACAAACAAAAAAACAGTAATGGAGACTATTGTTCTTCAGTGTAGAATCTGTGAGGACATGTTAAGATTTTTCACACTGTATTACTGGAATATGCTCTACTATGATATGTAAGTCAATTTTGAAGATATTTTTCTAAGGAAAATAAAAAGGAGAAAAGCAAAAAAGAGTGTTCAAAAATAATTTATGTAACATCTTTAAGGGAATGTAATAAGACTGGTTTTCAGTATTTATAAATGTCTGTCCCCTCTTACCAAGAAATCTTAATGGTATTGCTCCTGAATTCTAAGGCTAAAAATGGCTTTAAAGAGAAGAGTCAAGAATTACAGATCCCATAACAAGACAAAAGAGAATGCTGAAACCTTAATGTTCTTGTAGTTCTCCCTTCTTGCTCAACAGTAATACTTTTTTTTTTTTTTTTTCCAGATCAGGTATTTGCATATTGAAAACATGCATGGAGAGAATCTTGTTTAGGATGAGACCTCTTCTGGGGACCTGAAAGAACTGACAGTTAAAATTGGCAATAGTGTTTGGGGATTTGCTGTTGTACTCTAACTTAAATTTTTGCTCTATGGTTAGGAATAATAGTTCCCTATTACTTGATAGCAGAATATCAGTTGCCTTATGTATATTTTGAAAGATCACTTATGCCCTGTAAACATAAAAGTAATGCCTACTTACTCACATTTTGATCTCTGAGCATGTGCTTATACTAAACTAAAGGGTAGAAAATTCACACGCGAACTGCGACTAAAGGAGATCATTAAATTAAAGGCTCCCTTGGCCCTGATATAACATTCCAAGTCACTTCCATGCTGTTCTCATGTTATAATTCTTAGGTAAATTAATTGTGAGGGAGGTGCTCCCTGCAGACTATTGAAACTTCAAATTTAGGACCTCAGTCAGGTAAATGTCCTATGGATCTCCAAGGGAATTTTCCCAAGTAATATTTTACAAATGTTCTGCCTTGTATATGCTGACATATTTTTACATTACAGTATATGCATAATGAGAGAAATAGCTGATCTCTCAGTATATAAGTGCAATTCTGCTTAAAATATTCAGCTTAATTTCATTAGTCAATAGGTGTTTTTTATTGACATCCAGAGGTTCAAACTTGTTCTACATAGTAAAAATTGTTCTTATGACCTTTTACATTTAGTCTAATCATATGCCAAAGCCAAGCCAAATGTTTATTGGAAGGTCTTGTGATTATGAATATAATTGGTGTTTTTATTTTTTCACTAGCGTCATGAACAGTTCAGGTAGAAACATGAATCTCTAGCCATCAACTATAAATACAAACGAAATAAAAAACAGAAACAAGCTTATAGACTCAGTAAATATTTCATATGATAAAGGAAAAATAGGAAAGAAAGATAAAAAAGATGGAAGGAGTAGAAAATAATATTGCAGGGACATAAGAGTTGCTATCTGAATTAGATTAGGCCAGTATCCATTAAATGACCTTTGCCAGTGTATGACACTTCAGAGAGATTTTTCTGGTTTGACCTTCAATATGTAAAGGCCATTTCAAATCATGGAGCTATAATTTGTTTTTTTCAAATTTCTACTCTTAACTCTGTCATTAACTGGATATTTCTACTGTCCACATCACCTCTGAAGCTTACTAAAATCTTAACTCTGTGGGATACTGAACAATTTACACATCAATTTACAGACATGTCAAAATTGTACTCTAATTTAAAATCCCAGAAGAAGGAGTATGGAAAGGTGGACATGGATCACAGTCTTCATATTCTGGTCCTTTATTTGTCTTTTTGTGATGTATATTTTCCACAATTGTGTGTACTCAGAAAATTCTACAGAAAGAAAATAATTTCTAGTGAAGTAGAAAAATAAAACCTAGACTCTATCAATTATTGATATAAGTGTAATCACAGATTTTGTTTTCCATGTATGTATTTTTAATATATATGTTTCTATACACACGTGAAAAAATGTGTCACTGAATTTCAGACATTTTATCTTCTGCAGGCTACGTTTTTTCTTAATTTAATTTCTGTTTAAGCTTTAAATAAACAAACAAAAAAAGAATGAATTATTTCCTAGGGGATTTAAAGATTAATGTTTAAAATAATTATATTAAAATTTACTAATTTTTTTTTCACCACATTCCTCTTCTTGCTCCTCTAAATAGGATTTGGTAATGTAAAAATACAATGACCTTACTGTCTAAGTGACTTCTCTGAACAGTGGAAATAGAGATTTCATGGGATGACTAAGTTCAAAATTCTATCTCCTTGAAATTTATTTCCAGGATGTTAACTGCAAAGCAAGTTATATATAGCAGTAAATGCATGCTTAATTTGTGCAGAAATCATGGTGTGATGAATACAATTAAGAGCCTCGGAGGGAATAATTATATTACTGCATAAAGCTGGTGAATCTCAAATTGCTTGGTGCCTGGACTTTAAATTGGCCTGTGTGCCTGTTGTGAAAGTCATTCATAGTAGTAACAAAACTGCAGTCAAAAATGAGCTAGTTTCAAAGTCATATAAGTGTGTTTACTTGTCTGCTGCGAATGACAGAATAGAAAATGGAAACAGCATTTAGAACTAAATGAAAAAAAAAATCCATTAAAAATGAATGCAATCAATTATGAAAATAAAATGTAAAAAGAGTGCACATCAAATCATTGACTCATGCATCAACATAACTAATAGATATTATAAAATCTTAGTAATTGCATTTTCTTTCACATGTATACAAGTTGCATGGGATAGTTCTCACTTTGTTTTTACAGTTCATTATAGGTACTTCTAAAAGGCCTTAATGAAGATCTGTAAGTGAATTAAAAGCCACAAACCCAGTATAGGTCTAAAATTTGACCACATATCAAAGAGTTGTATTACTCAGAGAATATTCAGATGTACGAGAAATATGGTACTGTATTCTGTCATCTTAACAGTCAAGTACAAATCAATGGGCTCTCATTTGCTCATAATGACCTAAAGTACATGTATTTCTTATCATAAAGAGCTTTTTGTAGCATTGCGGTGTGTGCTGTTCAACACTCTTTTCTTATCCAGTACTGACCATCTAGTGATGCCTTACAAGAGGTTCAAGTTACTCTCTGACCCAGAACAGAATATCCTGAGTATAGGATACATCAACTTCTGCAGCCAATGTAAGGTTTGTGGGGTCTAAATTTATTCAGCTTTCAGCTTTTGGGAACCATTTTCCTATTCTTCTGCTTCTACTGAGGCTTGTCAAACACACAACAGGAAACATTAAATTGTGCATGTTGCGCTAGAAAAAAAAAGAAAAAAAAACCCAGTAAATAAATAGTGACTGGTGTTAAGGTCAGTGGCCGTAAAACATTACCCAAGGGAAAAAAATATACATTACTCAGATCTGAAAATGTGATTATGATGGGAAAATAAAGGCTGTGGGCATTATTCCTGAACTGTGGGCAGCATTTAAAAAAAAAATCGTACTTGAAAACTAGGCATTACTTGTTCTTAATACACTTCTATTTGTTTGAGAAGAGGTACTTCTGTCTGCTTGAACACACGCTCTCTTTATACATAATGATATAAGAATAATATTAGCAGTTTCTATAGATAATTACATAGGACACAGTTCTATCACAGTCATCTCCAACTGTCAAGGGATAAAAAATTATGACTCAAGGTGTGTAAATCCTAAAACATCACAGTAATGGTGGTGACATCATAAAAACAATGAGAAAGAGTGTGACATTTAGCTATATACCAAGATTTTATAACAGTATCCATCTTCATTACTCTGAGAGTCTCCTACAGAACATTGACTAGGAAGTGATTGAGAAGTTAGTTTTGGACAATATATTAGAACTTTATCAGGTCAAATCTGTGGCTTGTTTGGATTTCATGGCTGTTGGTTTTTGTTGTTTTAATATTTTAATAGATACTTTATTCAAAGTGGAAGGAAAGGAAGAAAAGGGGAAGGGGAAGGGGAAGGGGAAGGGGAAGGGGAAGGGGAAGGGGAAGGGGAAGGGGGAGGGGGAGGGGGAGGGGAAGGGAAGGGAAGGGAAGGGAAGGGAAGGGAAGGGATGGGAAGGGAAGGGAAGGGAAGGGAAGGGAAGGGAAGGGAAGGGAAGGGAAGGGAAGGGAAGGGAAGGGAAGGGAAGGGAAGGGAAGGGAAGGGAAGGGAAGGGAAGGGAAGGGAAGGGAAGGGAAGGGAAGGGAAGGGAAGGGAAGGGAAGGGAAGGGAAGGGAAGGGAAGGGAAGGGAAGGGAAGGGAAGGGAAACCTTACATATATTATTTATGTAATAAACTGTGGATTTTTTTTCCTGTGTGACTCTGTTTTACTGTCTTGGGATGAGAAAGACAAATGACTACACACAATATGCCTCTAACTTATTATCATTAACAATATCAATGCTCAAATATAACCATGCTTACAAGTAAAACTTATTTTTAGGTCAGAGAATCATAAAATCATTAAGATTGGAAAGGACCTCTAAGATCATATACTCCAACTGTCAATCCAATACCACCATGCCCACTAAATCTTGTCCCCAAAACTCATATCTACACATTTCTTCTTCTCCAGGGATGGTGACTCCATATTAGCATCCTGAAAATAATTTTTTCCTAATATCCAACCTGAACCACCCCTGACAAAACTTAAGACAACCCCATCAGTTTTCATTTGGAAGAAGAGGTTGACCTACAACCTTCTTTCAGGTAGTTAAGTTAGATATATTTAAAATATCTCCATACATAAGCTGTCATATTGACTGCAATACTCTTACCAACAGACTCATGCAAAATCAGTGTAAAGCCTGTATTTTAGAGGATGCTTTTTATTTTCCTTCTCTTTTGAAATAAATTCATCTACTTGTTAGCATCTTCTAGTACCATTTTTTTTCAAGTGCATTTTTCAAGCATTTATAATAAATGCTTTCTGCAACTTAGTATAGGACCATTCTTGACATCATTTAGGAAAGATATTCACAGTGTTCAGCTGTTAAGTCATAGAGATTTCTTTTCAGACAGTAGCATCTGGTTCATTGACAGTATCTCCTTTATCTTTTGTTCACTTAACTACAGTTGTTTTTACACCATGAAATGAATAGGTATTGATGTGATATTTGATTTACCATAATTTCGTTTCTTTTAGATAACTCATAGTTTCTGCTCTCAAGGATTTTCCCCAAAAAATTAAATAACAACATTTCTGCCGAAGTTATTTGAATGAGCTGAAAGCAATGGGGAAGAAATCAAAATGATTTCTCCAAGGATAAAGCAAAATGAGTTCTTTTCATAACAATCTAGTAGAAGAATGATATTTTATTTCTTTTTATTCAGATTTCCAGGACATTACATTTCTTTTTGAAGAATTGACTCTGAAATTATGACTCTCAGATTGTATTCCTGATCTAACTTGTAATCTAGTTGTCACAAGGCACGCTCCTGATGACCGGACCATTCATAACTGGCCTCCAACTGGACACAGAGTTGTTGACATAAACCCCCTGGATAACATTAGAAAAAAATGTACTAATGCAAGAGAAGCAAATAGAAAAAAAGTACCTTTTGAACAAACAGGATCAGTGGGAGTGAACTTAGGTAGGTGAATACGTCTGAAATAGATAATCATCACTGCACAAATCAATTGTATTTTATGCTACTGTATATCATTCAGTGCCTAGAAGCCACACATCTTTCTGTGAAATCTTTAACATAATATTGTTGAGAAGAAAAAATATTTGTTTTATATTTTTGAATTGAATTTATATGCCATCCTCCTCTACAAGAAATTAATATATTTTGAGTTATTTCACCTTAAATTAAACATGCATCTCTTAGTAACAGAAAAGTGTAACTTGATATATATGCAATTATTCTTCTCCTTTATGAAATAATAATGATATTGCATTATTATTATAAAATACTTCTCTTCTTTTACTACAATGTGCATCTTCAGTGTGCTAATTATGCGGTGTAACAAATAATTTGGTAATTAGAAAACTATTTTATCTACAATATGTATCAATTGTTGCTTTGTAAGTTGTATCTGAAGATTCAAGATAGAAATAAAAAAATAGACATCAACAGTTAAGGCAGGGTGGTTATTTTATGAGAATTTGTTGGGTTTTTTTCTACAGGTTTTTTTTTTCTTTAACTTAAATATGTGTATTTTTAATTTTAACTTTGCTCTGAACTTTTTTATTTTCATAGAACCATAGAATCATAGAATGTTTTGGGTTGGAAGGAGTCCCATCTTGTTCCACCCTTCCTTCTATAGGCAGGGACACCTCCCTCTAGACGAGGCTGCTCAAAACCACATCCAGCCTGGCCTTGAATGTTTTCAGGGAGGGGGCATCCACAACCTCAATGGGCAACTTGTTGCAGATTCTCACCACCATCATGGTAAACAATTTCTTTCTAACATCTTGTCTAAATCTACCCTCTTCCAGTTTAAAACCATTTACCCTTGTCCTGTTGCAACCTGCCCTTATAAAATTTTCTTCCTAGCTTTCCTGTAGGCTGCCTGTAGGTACTGAAAGTTTGCTATGAGGTGCCCTCAGAGCCTTCTCTTCTCTAGGCTGAAGACCCCCAGCTCTCTTAGCCTGTCCTTGAAGGTGAGGTACTCCAACCCTCTGATATCCTCATGGCCGTCCTCTAGATCTACTCCAACAACTCCATGTCCTTCTTGTGTTGGGGGCTCCAGAACTGAACGCAGTACTCCAGGTGGGGTCTCACAAGAGCAGAGTAGAGGTGCAGAATCACCTCCTTCAAACTGCTGGTCACGCTTTTCTTGATGCAACCCAGGATATGGCTGGTCTTCTGGGCTGCATGTGCACATTGTCAGCTCATGTTGAGTCTTTCACCAACTGACACTCCCAAATCCTTTTCCTCGGGGCTGCTTTCAAGCCATTCTCCACACAACCTGTGTCTGTGCTTGAGATTGTCCCAAACCAGATGCAGGATCTGGCACTTGCTTTTGCTGATATGAGGAATGAAATTACATTGAATCTGCAACAGAAGAAAATAATGCGTGATTCATAAAAAGTAATAAAAAAATAAAATAAAAATAAAAATAAGCAAATCGAAAAATATTGGCCATATTTGAAGTAACTGCTTATTTGGCTTTACCATTATTCCACTTATCAACAAAAAATATTTCTTCAAGTTTAACGAAAAATGCCTTCAACCAGCAGCTCAACCTACGTGATACACTACTTGTAATCTAGAGTTTTTAATACCAAAACTATTCATAAAACTCACTTCTTTATTTGAATGTATATCAACCCTCAAGATTTCCTAACTACTAACATTTTTAAGCACAATGTGACTTCTACATTAGAGTTGAGATCTAGACAGCAAACTGTTAAATTGATAACTTTCTCTAGGTTCTAGCATGACTAATCATTATGACTCTTACAATTCCTAGTAAAGCTTTTATGACATAGCATTTGCAATACCTAAAAAGTTAATCACTTTACGCAGAACTGCAGCTCTGTGAACTTGAAGCTGTCGGTCCTGGATTCAGCCTGAAGATCACTGATCTGAGATCTGGACTGCACTATTTCTAGTGTGTGGAATGTAATGTGTGGATATTCCACCCATGTTCACATTGTTCATTAACGTGTCTTCAGCTCATGTCTTCAGCTTCAGAGACTTAATTCTACTCTCAGATAATGTACTTCTGAAATAAGCCATAAGCTATTCGAAAAAATGTACAGAATCCTCTGACCAAAGTGTTACACAGAATCATATTGTGGAATATTTGTTGTTCTTACAACAAGCATGAGCTCACTGTAGAGTGAAGGGTCTTCTGATATCAATGATGACCAGTTAACTGTTTGTTTAATTACTGAGTGTAATTCAATCAAGAGAAGAGGCCAGCTTTTAGATCTACATATCACTAAATTCCACTAAGAAAATGATGAAGTTCTGAGACCTTTTTTTTTGGATAAAATTCATCTTTATGGTCATTGTATGAGTTATAATTTTGGATAAATATTTTTCTACAGGCATAAGTACTAGGAATTACACATTACTGGTTATATATGTACTTCTGATGTGTGGCTATCATCACTGACACTTAAACAGTTTTTAAAGGTCATACAAATTCTTAAATAATAAAGAATCAGTGGGATCTAAGATCTAATATTGAACATTATATAATGTCACTGAAGATCTGCCATTAACATTCACTCTGAACAAGGAAGCATACTTAGAGGAAAGCAAAACATGAATCCTAGTTTAGTTTCTAATCTCAACACATAAATACTTGGAAACCCTGAAAGATGTTATTCTAATTCCCCTGAATGTATCTGACAAGCACAGCAAAAACAGACAAGTTCAGAGGTATGTTACTGCATCTTTTGGTACTGACGCACAGTGATTTAAGATTTGCAGAATAGCTTAATTTGAATTCACGGTCCCAGCCATCTCCCTTTTACATGAACAGTATGTTTGAGCTTCTTGTGGTACAAAGAAGGGCTGTTCATAATAGTTCAATCTACTCTTAACATAATAGAACAGAGTTCAGTCTGCTCCTATGTCTGCTTTCAGGAACCTGCTATTTATCCCAGGATTCAGTTATGTCATGTCTTCAGATAAATAAAGAATATATTAGAGAAAACTGTATTTTTATTTTTGACTCTTCTGATAATTTTTAAGTATGATAATTTCTTTTCACTGTTTTAACTACAACTACACTCGCATTTTGCTCTTGTAACCTTGCTAAATGCTAACTGCATATCAGGATTTCTCTGAAAAATCAAGTCTCCAAGTGTATTTTTCTTAGCAAGTTAATACTATAAACTCTGGGATTGCTTTTATTTTCAAATTAGATATCATTAAGAATCATCATTACATAGGCCTCAGATATGTTTTCAGTCTGATCACCTGCAGAATTAATCATGCAGATGCTGCCCAAAGAATGAAAATACTTTAGTTGCCTCTCTAAGGAAGAGTTTCTGAGATGTATGAGTTTTAAACTTTCTTATTTTCCTCCTTTCCTCCAATTTCTTATGTAAGAGAAGAGCATTGCAAGCATGTATCAAAACACAGAAGATGTAAACAAGTTGAAAGTATATTCTCAAAAGTGAATTCTAATGCAAAGATAAGTCAATAAATGAACTTAGTCCTTTCACAGATTTCAGTTCCCATACATACTTCACATACATCTTTAGCTTTGTCTTTTTATGTAGCAGTAAAATTTGTTCCTTGCTTTGTTCTAGCATGCATAAATTTGATTTACCTATCTATTAAACTATCCATCTCAACCCATGAGTTTTCTCACTTTTTGTACTTCAACTCTCTCCCACACCTCACTGAAGGACAAGTGATAGAGCAGTTGTAGTGCTGCGGGATGCCTACTGGAGTTAACTTACAACAACTGGTGCTTTCAGAGTGTATGGTGTACTGGTGCTTTCAGTATGAAAACATGATAAAGATTAGCAAACAGTGGTATTAAACAGTAGATGACACCTGTTATGGAGTACAGAAATAAGTAGGTACCTAAAAGAACTAGATCTTCCTGCTTGTCTGTTTTTTAAGGCTGTGTCCTTACACAAATGTTTTATTAGTGTTAAACTTTCTATCACCTTCTGTTACTCAGCAGCTGGTACAGTCCTCTACTCCCAGGAGTGGAGATGTAAAAGAGGAGGTCACTTGGAATGCATTCCCATGAACCATAACGTTTTATCTCCAGGATTAGTTTTAAAGAAATAGTATATCTTTTATCAAAAATGATAAAAGTCATTGTTCTGTACAGTGTAGAAGGAAAACAATTAAGGAGTCCACAAAGAATAGTAAATACCATCAGATGTCAAAGATTGATGATCGTACTTCATGCAATTAACTGATGAGAATTAAATGTGCAGAGTTCCTAAGGCTTCATTTTCCTCTTGGACATTCAGGCAATTCAAACTGACTATACAAATTTTCCTGGAATTTGACTGGATGGACTATGGACCATCATGCACAGAAATTTGTCCTTTTCTGAAACATACTAGTGGATCATGAGTATGCCTGATATAGAAAAGATTTTGTTGAAAAGCATTCAAAGAGTATTATGTTTTCCCTTTGAGGAAGAATGGTTTCTCAAAAATATTCAATAGCCTCCACTAAAACATCAGTAACTCTAGTTTGTCCCTTCTCCAGCATTGCCCCTGGAAACCAGAACATATGTGGGAGTAACTGAGAGCTGGGAACCAGGAACAGCAGTTCCTGCGTAATGTCTTGATATGGCATACTAATGAAAACCTGGAAATTCAGGAGTAGAAACTGAAACTCCAGATAAAAATTACACCAAATGCTTAGATAATAAAATTACATATTAATAGATTAGTGGACTATAATAAGAGACACATTCAGAGATCTACTCCTATCCTTTCATTTTTTCTCAATTACACTGTGGGGCTCCATCCTTTTTTACAACAGAGGCCAGAAATGTTAATTGAGATTTAGATCTTCTATCTAGCCTATCAGAATGTAACTGCCTTTGCTAGGTTGTGCATTGCATCTGTAAACTTCTTTCTACCATCTCAGATATCACAGAGTATTTCAAATGGCACTAAAATCCTTTTTGCCTGAAATGAATCAAGCCAGATATATCTTCATATTAGTTCACCTATAATCCAAGGAAATAAATACGGACTCTAGGGTACAATTCATATTGTCTCACTTAGACATTTAAATATATCTAACAAATTGTACTTCAGCATTTCTTGTTTCTTTCTACTTAAAACTTAGTTGAAAGAAACTTTTATCACATTCCTCAGTGCTTTATAGCAGCATTGGTAATGCAGCACTCCCTACTCTCCTTTGCCTCAGAACATGCAAAGTTTGCTACAGGACATAATAAATTTGGTTTCTGAACTGACATTATGGAAACACTAGCTTTCAGAGCTGGTTTGGGCATCCATCCAGCAGTTCATCATGTAGTATAGATGTATGTGACCTGCAGAAGGTATTTTGTATTCAGATCATTTAATCACATTTTGTTTTAAGTAAATTAGCCCACTGGTTCCTCACATGTTATATCCATTACCTAGATTCATCTTGTGATGTTAGTGCTGTTAAATTGCCAGTAGCTGCTCTTATTCTCTTTGAGGTTATTAGGACGTAGACAGCAATTAAGCAACATGTCGACTGTGCTAGTTTTTCAACATATAATATAAGAGTTTATAACAAGATTGAGTGTAGCTCCTGCCTAATGGTTAGAGTATGTTGCTACATATTTCATTGTAGATGTCAGTATATGAAATAATTTTGTCAGGACAAAATAATATCTAAGGTAGAATATGACTTGACAAAGCTCATGAGAATGTACAGTAAGTATTCCATTCTGAATTTTGCAAAAAATAAACAAATAATAACCAGTTCATTAAGCAGTTAGGACTAGAAGCAGTACTACATATCTCTTCACGTAAGCCTCACTCTCTTTCACAGGAGATCTGAGGAAGGAAAATGCTATAAATTTCTCAACATTAGCAGTCCTGTGAATCTTTCCTTCTCACTCTCATTCTTCCCCAGCTAAACAGTGAAGGCAAGGTAGCAGCTCATAGTTTATCACACAGTATCTCTCTCTTTACAGCAATATACAGAATTCTCATTTGATTTGTCTGTTGAGTCTGAGCATTCACAATGAATATACCCATGATCACGGTCATCTCAGTGCTACACAAACCAACAGGTTTATGTTTGAAAAAATTGTTTGCTTTTCTCTAATGTTAGGGATAGGTTATATTATTCATCAAAAGTGGGTTTCTGCATTAGGAGAAGCAATAATTCCATAAGCTTATTTCATACCAAAAAAAAAAAAAAAAAAGGAATAGAGAAGCTCAGTAATGAGGAGACTGCAAGGGAAACTTGAATGGATAATAGGAAATGTTTGCAAAGAAGCTGACAGCTAAATTTGGGGGGATATCTACTACACTGAATACCTAATTAGATTTAGGAATAACTGAAAGTCAGCTACATTTTAGAGATAATAGGATAAAAGGATAATCTGAAAGAGAATCTGAGAATCACTGTATTTGTGAGAGGGATTTCAAGGGGTGTTTGAATGAGCAAGAGAGTTTGTGGCAACTGAATTGAAGATGAGGAGAAATAAGAGGTATTGCATGAGTGCTCTATAGATATGTATCCATCATGTTGCTCTGTAATTTATAATGTAAATTTGTAAATACAATAAAATCCACTGCAAGGAAAAATCTGGTCAGTGACTTAGTGCAGATTTCCTTTATTGCTAGCTTTTCTTTAACAATTTGCATAAGGTGATATAAAACTTGGATTGCATTTGATAATATGTGCTCTAATCATGCTGGCCAGTTGAGGTTCATTGTTGCTAAACAGATAAACCAAACAGTGTCACTGTTTAACTTCTAATGCTGGGGAAATAATAATTGAATATTCAGTGAGAGTGAAATATTAAGCTTAGACTCTGCAAATAAAACATACTCATTTGATGTCTTCAGAAACTGTTTGGAAGTTCCATCATATCTCCCAAAAAATCTAGTCATGTTACCATTTATAAACACATGACTTGGTTTCCTACTCTTTGGCAACATCTTAGATCCCTGGAGCATCCTACCTGAGTTTTAGTTGCTATTTTGGAATGGTATGGATTCTATGCAGGTAGTGCACCATATCTATCAGACCAACATGGATTTTTAATTGAAAAAAGCTACTCTGATTAATATAGCCTATTACAGATTTTAAAGCATAAGAAGAGGAATAATTCCACTCACAAAAATGTTGAGATAGATACAGGTTGCTATTAAGCTTTCTAGTTCGCTATTACCTGCTTGATATCTAGTTACTTCTTGAAAGTAAATAAACCTTAGTATATCAAGTGAAACTAAAATAATAAAGCATCATGGAATTGAAAGAGTTTTCTTGGATGATCAGAATAGTTTCCAGTAAAACTAATTATTTTGCAAAATTTCTTTTTATTTCAAGTTCTCTATTATGTTAATCCCATAGTATTAGAGAGTCAGACTGATTCTGATAATGTTAGATCTGTGCTTTTTAATGGGATGTTGGGGATTGTTGTGTACCTGAAGCAGAAACACAAATTAGTGCATGAATCCTTGAGCAAGACATGGATTGATATCTAATGAAATTAAAGAAGGAAAATAATTCTTAGATACGTAAAGACAAAAGATATCTGCAGCCCCTCATCACAAATAAAGATCACTACTTTACCCATGTTGTCCTCATATCCCTAGAAAAATGTGAGAATTTCTCTACCTACTATTTTCTCAGCTGAATTCAGTGTTAAAACTGAGGCTTTTCACTTTGAAGTTGTTAAATACTTGCTGTTTCCCCCCTCTTTTTTGGCGCTTGGTTAATCTGTGCCTATTTCAGCAAAGTTTGAGTTGACATGATACATCTCGAACATGAATAACAACCTCAGGCAGTGTTACAGGCTTGAGGAAGAGTGGCTGGAAGATTGTGAAGAGGAAACAGACCTGGGGGGTATTCACAGAATCACGGAATTGTAGGGATTGGAAAGGACCTCTAGAGATCATCGAGTCCAACCCCCGTTCCAAAGCTGGCCCCCTGGTTGATGCTCAGCTGAACATGAGCCAGCAGTGTGCCCAGGTGGCCAAAAAAGGAAATGGCATACTGGCTTGTACCAGAAATAGTGTTGCCAACAGTAGCAGGCAAGTAATTGTCCCTCAGTATTCAGCACTGGTGGGGCTGCACCTCAAGCACTGTGTTCAGTTCTGGGTCTCACTGCAAGAAAGATATCGTGGTGCTGTAGCTTGTCCAGAGAAGGGCAACTAAACTGGTGAGGGGTCTGAACCACAGACCTTATGAGGAGCAGCTGAGGGAGATGGAATTGCTCAGCCCGGAGAAGAGGAGGATCAGGGGAGACTTTATTGCTCTCTAACTACCTGAAGGGGGGTTGCAGTGACCTGGGATCAGCCTCTTCTGTCATGTAACTAGTTATGGGACTAGAGGGAATGGTTTCAAATTGCTCCAGGGTAATTCAGACTGGATGCTAGGAAATACTACTTTTCCAAGAGAGTGGTCAGGTGCTGGAATGGTCTGTGTAGGGAGACTGGAGTCATCAGCCCTGGAGGTATTTAAGGAACATTTGGACATTGTGCTGAGGGACATAGTTTAGAGGCAACTGTTGGTGATTGGTGGACAGTTGGGCTGGATGATCTTGTAGGTCTTTTCCAACTTTGGTGATACTGTGATTCTATGGTTCTATAATTCTATTTGACAAATCTGAAAAAGTTCTCATTTCTAAATATCTTTAAGATAAGTTCTATACTTGAAAATATAAAAATAAATCAATAGGTCACTAATCATTTTTTCAGTGTCTATTTCTAAAATGTGTACCTCGATAATAAAATGAAAGCTTCAATTATTCAGTTAGGAAATAAAAATATAACTAGAAACATTACAGAAAGAAGAGAGAAAAGAAGTTATATTTCTTTCCCTACTCTTTTTATTTTTTTGAATCAAGTTTATGGAATGCTATACATCTAGTGCTAGTTAGATTCGTATTTGTTCTATTGAGACTGTGGAAAAAATTCTCTTCAGATTTAATCTTTGGTTAAAGCCAAAGGACCTTAATGTGCTTGATGGTAATACCAAGAAATATAGCCTTGCTAGTTGGTGGCAGCATCCTCTTATACTTGGTTTATCAGCTAAGTGCTGTTCTTAAAGAAGCTGACTTTGTAAGATGTAGAGCACAGATTTTTCCTCTAAATATTAGATGCTCAGTGCTCAAATGTGTGAGGAATTACTTTCAGGCTCCCTTCTCCGAAACCTGACATGCTAACACATTCTTTGTAACAGGGCAATTCCATAAAATTAGATTGTTGCTGAAAATGCAAAGATGGTTATCTAAGTACAGTCATTCCTTTTACACTCAGAAACAAAAGTGAAAAAGCCAGAAACATGAGGATTCATATCTATTCCTACAGTATTAAGAAATAAATGCGGAATATATCACCAAGTAATTTCTTATTTCTTCCTGAATAATACAATCCATCGAACGTAGACATTTATTTTGCTGCTGAGTTTCATCTTTATAACTTTTCCTTAGAATGTCTGGATTCTTTTTAGTTACAAATGAAACACCTGTTAGTTTGTATATAGCAAAAGCAAAATAAAGTGAATGCTTTTTTCTCTAAGTTAGATGCAATAAAGTGTTAGAGATTTGTTAACATGTACCATCTGGTACATACCTCTGATGTTCCCCTTTCAATAATACAAGTTCCTTTTGTAAAATGAACATAGTCATAGCATCTTTTTAAAGCACCAGACATTGAGTTATCTGCCTGCCATACAACCCTAAGGTAGAAACACACCTTTCCACACTGGTACACAGGTAATACATAACATTATTTGAGATTCTGCAGTACAAGCAAGCTATAACGCTCTGTAATTATTGACACTCTTAAGACTCCTACTCCACATATACAGCAAAAGAAAGAGCTGTCTGGACATGGAAAGTAAAGCCAAAGTCACATTTTGCGTACTGGTGCTATGTTTGTTGACATAGAAGGAAATGGAATTTTAACATTCAACCTGAGAAAAACGTTCTCATTTAACATCTCAGTAGACAAATGTAGTGCCTATACCGAGAGAATGGAACTTTATATTGTCATTAGCAATATAAGAGATGAGGAAAAGGTGGCAGTTCTACTGAGTGCAGCAGGGTCTAAACCTATAAATTGCAGCATATAATCTGCTGCTGTAAAAAATCAGACTCTTAAGCAAATACTGAAATTGTAGACATTCTAGAAATTTACATTAATTAGAAGCTATTGGAGATTCTACATTTACAAACTGTTTGAAGAAAACAAAGAAAACCAAAATAAACCAAAATGAAACCAAAGAATCAGAACATAAATAATTGACTGAATTAAGGAACTACATTGCCAGTGTGTGGATGATTTCAGTAAAGTGTAAAGGGACAATTCTGGCTTTTAAAGAGGTGTGCTATGTAGTGGGCAAAATTAAAACAATAAATCGCAGCTATTGACTGTGGTTGTTTCATCACAAAATGTTCACTAGGTATCACTATTTTAATATGGATTGATACTGAAGATACCAAGGAGTCACAAGAGCATTAGAAAATGTGTTTATCAACAAACACACTAGGAGAAGAGTAGGAAGGGTTGCATAGGGAACACTTACAGACTCTGTTATGAAACAAAGTCTCACAGCAACAATTATGGTTGGTTCAAGGACAAACTATGGAAAGAATCTGGGACATGCACAGAAAAGATGTACAGGTCAGTGCAAAAAATACCTCTTGAGGACAATACCTGAGAATTTCACAACTGTCAGCTTGCAGATGACAACACAGAGTCCATAGAGATCACCTTAACATCTCTACAGCTGTTTACTTTAGAAGTTACTATTTAAGTTACTTTGCAATTGAAAGCAATACAGTATAAAAATTGATCTTAATCCAGTCCTCTACTTCTCTAATCTCACAGTAGGTTTGTTAAAGACTACTTATGGAAGGTGAAATTGCATAAAGCTTCAGTGTTTCTAAAACATACACAAGGAAAATCCTCACTCCCCTGAGTGCTGTAATGGCAAAGGTACCACACAACAATAAACAACATATGTTAGATCCTTATGTTGTGAAAATAGGAGGTCATGCATTATTTGGTAGAGAACGACTGAGAAAGATTCAGTTGGACTGGAAAACTCTAATGCATTTATAGGCTTGAAAATAGTTAAGGACTCCAGCTCAGAAAATAATTTGTTTATACAATGAAAATGTCTGTAGAATGGTTTCAGAACTGTAAGCATAACTATGAGCCATCAGCATAATGTAGCTAAGAAAAAAAGTTAAATGCAATAGATTCTAGAGTGCACCAGGCAAAGCACTAGCAGCAATAAAAAAATGCTACTGCTATCATTAAAGACACTCTTGAGGTCTCCTCATGGTATAAAATTGTGTATGGATTTACTTTTACTTTTTCTGAATTAAAAAGAAAAAAAGATCAGTTGTTCCTGTGCATTTATCCATCTATCCTTCCTTAAATGACAGAGATTATAGACATCAGAATGAATGTACACTGCAAGCTTCATGTACATTAATACTGTCAAAACTATTGATGATTAGAAAATCAGAAAATATCATTTATGTCTTTCTGATTAAGCATTTCCACTTCATAAGAAAAAAGCTGCTGTTATCCAGTTTTCCATCATACGTAACTTAAATTTTTTAAAGTGTAGTAACAATTTTCCATTGGGAATAAACTCATGTGGTCTAAGAAATTTTTGCTTCTCTGAAACTAGCTGCTGCACTTTTATCTAAGTGTAAGAACTGATGCAATAGATATTCTTAGCCTATTTCATAGTGAAGCCAAGCACAGTAGCTTAGATCACCACCAAAGCTAAGACCATGCAGTATCACTTTGTCTGTAACTAATGATAGCTCAATAAACCTCATATCTTTGTTTCTACATGAAAGTACCACAGCTTTGCTGATATATTCACATTAGGAAGAGGAAGGCAATAATTTTGATACCTTAAATTACATGATTTTGGTGCAGTCGGTTTTAAGAAATTTTGGAGTCTTGGAGAAAGGTGCCTAATCACATTTGCACTAATTAACAACAAACTTAAATTGTGTTTACCTATTTTTGATAAATATCTGTGTTTGAAGTGCTAACATATCCATTCTTCCTCGATAAGTCATTATCCAGAATGAAACTACATTCCCCGTGAGACTTCATGATCTTAACGATAGAGTGAAAATTATTCAAAATCACTACTAATGTAATTGATGGGACCAAAGGTGTTCCAGAGAAGAGGTACAAGCCTACTCAATTTTGTACCATGACAGAAATACTACCAGTAATGGATTTGTAAGTTTTGTATGATATTTTACATGATAAAAACAAGACTATTTAATGTCTAAGAATTAGATTGTTTCAGATGAAGGCTTTCCTCAAATTCACCCATTTCTATTATCATAGCCATTTAGGACCTTACTAGATCAATAGTGTAAAATCTCAGTAATTCTAATCTGTGAATAAATAAAACCAGTAGGAATACAGCAGTCTTGTTATTAGTCCTTATGTCGTGTAAAAGGCAAAAATCCTTTGTCACTATTTCACAAAAAGGAAGTTATTCCATAATGTTACCAAGGTCACAGAGATTACATCTGGACTCATTCATACACCCATATGTATGTCCCATACTCCTAGTTGCTGAGGCATGGTTTGGATTAGGACATGGATATCTTCCTATCATTGCCTCAGCATTTATTCTTTGTGGAACCTGATTTAAAACACTAAACAGACCAACAGAAATAACAAATAAAACAGTAACTTTAGTGTCACCTAACAAGGATTTAGGATGCAGCCAGCATGCAGTCATGGGATGCAGGAAATACATTCAAGTTCCTTTACCTAGATATAGCTACAGAAAAGGTAATGAGACAGAGATAAAACTGTTGCTTGGAGAAAAGAGCTCCTTGTCTGAATTACATCACTACCTTTCAAGTCTGTCTTCTAAACACAATTTCTACAAATGCCTATAATGTTCTTACTAGTGTAGACCTTGAATAAGTTGCACAGACTCATTTATTCATTGTATGGGAGAAGTGTGTGTGTGTGTGTGTATACAGGAAGATACAATTTGTTTGATCATAGCATAAAGTTTTGTGAAAGTTCCAAAACTAAGGTGACAGTCTTTGGGAGTCTGTTTTTCTACTAAATAAAACTGATATTAATTAGTTTATGTCTAATTATATGATAAATATTTTAGCATTTATACTACAACTGTCATATGATTCTAACAGTAATAGCTGTAGAATGTCTTGTTTTTTTGAACTATGATAAAAAAGCATGTGATTTTCTTGTAATTATGCTGTTTATCCTATGCAATTACATAATAAATAAGATGTGAACCAAAAATAATTATATAGCTGTTTGCAGTCTACCCAATCCAAATCTAAGGCTTAAAAGAGCTCAAAGCACCTCAAAGACTGTCATGTGTCAGCTGCTTTTCTTGAATTTTGGTAAAAGCAGGAATTAATTGAGCTCTCAATACAAAGTCCTTCCATATTAAAATTATTGTAATATTAATTAACAGAAATGGTAAGCAAAGATGTCCGAATATTTCTGAAATACAGGTAGAGCATTGACATTTTATGTCACAGTATCTTATTAATTTTTTTACAATTAAATCACATGACAATTGACAATAATTGCCCCTCGAGCTTTAAGGGGTAAAGAATTATCATTTTGATAACACAGCTTAGAAAATTTACGTGCTTCTAGTTCATGATCAAACTGTTCGGCATTCTTTTTTTAAAAACACAGAAAACAAACAAACGAAGTGCAGAAATCTAAATGTATGTTTATCTTTAACGAAGAAGTTATACAATTAAGTTGAAGGAAAGCATTTAAAGATAAGCTCAAAAAGATTTCTCTTACAATATGAATGGAACAAAACATTCCTCACATCTTATTTAGCTTAGCTCAAGATTTCTTCTGAAAGAGAGATCTATTGACTTGTATCAAACAAATATGGTAACTATCATAGTGAAGCTGCGCGGGTGGATATATCGCAGGCTCCATTGCTAACTTCCAACTTAGATCCCGGTCATCCTTAATTTCCTTGAGTCCTAACAGAAACCAGACAGTTTCACTTACATGGGTGTTTATAAGCACTTTCTGAATACCTGAGATTCATTTCACCTAATGCCAAATATTTAATGCATAAGGCTAAAGTAATCATCTTGGTTTCCTCTTCCAGTCAGTGGAAAGAAATAAGCAGTTCTGCAGTATGTTTCACTTCACCTATTTTGCAAACCCATTTAAAGATTAGATGAATTGTCCTTTGGATGTTTTTTTCCCATTTATTACATGTGGATGAATAGATTAAACTTAGAAGCAGCTACAAGTAGTGAACTTAATATGAAATGAATACCTACTTTTCTCTCCAGCACATTTGCCCTACAGCTAAGGTGTTGCAGACTAACTTGTCCAGCCAATACTGGTCTTCCAGATGCATGCAGTAAGACTGATTTATAAACCTCCTAAATGCTTTCCAAGCTGATTTCTTCGCTATGGGAGTACACTTCTTTTATTCTAGTGTGCTGTCTATGATTCTTTGCAATACAAAGTGTTTCTTACAAAATACAGAACTTCTCTCGTATGTCTTAGATTCCTTACAAACATCTCAACTACTTTACTCCTGTTATTTCTTCTGATTGGTTTTTGTTTCTGTGCTAAGGACATTCAACTCCCCTGTAAAGTTTTGAACTCCCTTCCTCCCATCCATTTTTCCTGTTTGTGTTTGGATAGAATAGTGACCATGACTCAGTAAGATCACAGGACTAGTCACACAACAGTTAAACACAGTGAAATTGTAAGCAATCATCCCATGGCAAGACGCTCTGCTCTGGAGCTGGTCAGTCTGTCATTTGAACAGTGGATCACACTCAACAGGGTGTTTTTTTCTGAGCCAGGCAAACTGTAGGGTAGTGGAGAGGCCTGCCAGGAGCTGGTAGCTCCCGAGAAATTATGTTGGCCCTGCAAGATTGAGTAATAGTTGCCTAGATGATGGACACTCATCTTAATGGCTGTAGGTCCAGCGTGGGTGTCTCCTCTGTTGACCCTAGAGCTGTCTGGTTCTTCCACACAGACAGAGCTGCTGAAGGGAGAGGCTGCAGTGTACTCCTCAGGCTGCAGGAAACGCCTGTGCCCACAAACCTGCCTGAGCAAGGTAGATCCAGGTGGAGGTCTACCTAGAGCAAGTGACTGATCTACAAGAGGCAGTGAGAGGGTTGCACAGTATTAGGAAACCTGAGGAGGAGTAAAGTAGGGGGATTCATGAGCAGTCTTCAGTGGACCCACAGGCAGAAACCTAAGACTACACAGAAGGGAATGATACAAAAAACATAGAAGACACGACAATTCTTATGGCAAGAGGGTGCTATAAGGCACATAAGGTGCCTGAGATACCCTTGCAGAACTGCTCCTTTTCTCCAGGGATTGCAGAGGATGGAAGTTTTTGAATAAGCTGGATTAATGAGTTGTATCAAATCACATGAAATGCAACAAGGCTTTATCTTGGCTCCTGTACCTGTGTTATAATAACCCAGTGCAGTACTCTAGGCCTAGGGAAGAGTGACTGGAAACTTAACCAGCAGAAAAGGAACTGGAGTGCTTGCCACCGTCTGACTGAACATGAGCCAGTATCATAATGGTTGCTCTAGATGATCTTTTCTTATTCTCTCTCTTTATTCTAAGATTCTATGACCCTTGGACCTGACCAAAAGCCCACTGGGGCTTTGACTTTTTATTTTTGCTTTACTTTTTTGACTTTAGCTCTTTATTTTATAATTTTTATAATTAGCTTTTATAATTATGAACTGCTGTGTAAAATACTATGAGAACAAGTGGCAGAATACATCCTTCTGTAAAATCAAATCTCCAAGAAAACTTTCAGGTATTCACCAGCACTTTAAAAACAAAGTATTGAACATAATGTATTATAATGTAAATTCTATCAAACACTGTGTCATTAACATTTAGCAATCCCGTTTGTTCAAGTCAATCCATCTATATATACAAATCAGATATTTGCCTTTTAAAAAATTTAACATGCATAAGTGCCCATAAATCAGTTATGACAATCATTGTTAAAACAATCAATAGTAAGGAATATGCATTAATTCAAATAATATTGATAGGTACATGAACCTGCATCAGTCTTCTGTGAAATCAAAAAAATGAGGCATCTTCTTCAAAATCAATATTTTCCTTTTTATGTCATCCATTTGAAGAGTATCAATAATACATTACTTTATACCTTATGTGTCAGTGGCCCTACTTCTAAATGTAGAGACATCTTGAAAAAAACATTGAAGTGATGCAAAAGAAAAAAAGTGATCAAAGCAATGACCTGCTAAAAAGCTTGCATTCATCCATTGTACTGTGGGTATTCATCTGAACTAAAATATGTATGGGCAGCATTACACGTTGGATATATTATTTATAATTCAGACCTCAATAGCAGTTACTTGTACAGTACATTTGTCCTGGACTTAAAAAGCAAGAGGAGCAGCAAGAGAACAGTATTGCCTTTATCTATCCTCAGAATTAAGAACGAGGAAGTTTTGCAGGTGTGCAGACAGAAGTGGAAATACGAGGTGCAGAATTACAGCATCCATTCATCACAAAAGAAACATTTTAATTGGTTATATGTGGAAAATATCTACTTGACAGTCAGTTTCTCACTTTTCACATAAGTGCTTTGCTGCTTGGATGCCTAATCTTGTTTAGTATAGGGAAAGTAATTTGACATGAAAGTACCTAGATGGCTGCTGAAAATTAATTGCCAATTAAAAAAGAAAAATGTTTGTGCTACTCTATAAACAAGCCAACATATAAACCTTTCAGTCTTGTTGCTTTATTTATGTCTTTGTAGATCTGTTTTCAAGCCATTTGCATACAATTTACAAATTCATATTATAATTCTCCAGTATATTTATGATTTTATAGTTGTATATATTTTACCTCTATGAAAAATATTTATTTCTTTATGCTTCTGTTGCTTATTATTTAAGAAAAACATTTCATTGCATTTGATAGTTTATGTCTCTTCCTTGGAATGAGGCATTTTTATTTGTAAAGCTCAAAGAGAGAGGTTTATTTCTCCCCATGTTAAAAAAAATAGCCATGCCTCAACAAGATGAACTTCTGTCTCTAACTTTCCATAGCTTTCACACTCTGCTTTCAAGTCAAGATGAATACCCCAATGATTCAAAGTATAAAGGTTAATCTGAGTGGAAAATGAAGGCTTTAACAGGATTGTAAAGCTTAAGGACTCCTTTCAGCTTTAAAGAGACTTCTGAAAGACCTGAGCCAAAGAACTTTCATGAGTACCATGGAATGGCCCCCTTAGATCCAAAATACAATTCAAATGGCACAGCTGGCTGAATCTATCAGTAGAAATGAATATCGACTTCCATTTTCCTCCTTCTTCTCCCTAAATGAACTTTCTATACATTGGGTAGGTGGTATGGATCAATGTAATATTTGCATGAACATTAAAATTTATGTGTAGGATGGATTATTGAATATCATAAATTTAAGGCAATAATCAAATAGTAATGAGATTTTGAAGACTTTATGGTTTTTTTAATCAACAGCATAAGTATTTCTGTTCTACATTTTAAAAGAGATTTGTTTTTTTACTTTATTGAAATATGTCCTCAGTGGGTGAAATTCAGTCACTGCATCTTCCATTAACAAGGGATTGGGAATACCTGTGGTTGTTCAGAGTTCTGACTCTTTATATTACTAATTCAGTCTCCAAGTAAAAATGACAGAGGCAGGTAAGGGCTCATTGGCTAAAGCCAATGCAACAGCCAGGCTTCAGTGACAAAACAAAATAAATATTAGGAAAAAATATGCATAACATAAAGCTTTCAAGAGAAGTTATGATGACTGTGAATCTTAGCAAAATATGAGTGCAAGACACCCGACACACAAATTAAATTACAGAAAACACTGTCTTCAAATAATTTGAGAAAAATATTTTTTAACTTAAAGTTGTTCCATAAGAAAATTCTGTGCACATTTTTACAATGCTTTGTTTTCTCACAAAGCTTACAGTCCCAAGCAAAACATTAGCTGTGTGGAGATAATGTCAGGGTCACTTATTCTAACTGTGCAAAACAGCTCTGTAATGCTCAAAGGACCAACATGTTATAGACAATGGCTTCCATTCAAGGGCTGAAGGAACAAACAGTCAGTGACCTAGACTATATTCCTTTTCATTTTTAATTACGGTGATAAGGATAAAGAGAAATTATATGTAAATTTTATTGAATACAGCTTACTTGAGAAAAGATGTAATAAAAGAATATAACTGTACAATTAACTTTTGAATCCTAGTGAAAAGTAATATATAACTTTTTTTTTATGAGTGTTAAATTGTCTTTATTATCATCCTTATATTCTAATTCCTTTTTACATTATTTTAGAAGATGAAGAATAACAAATCACATTAAAAATATCAAAATTAGCATGTGGAAAAAGTAAACAAGCAATGTCCACAAAATTGTTACAAATCTTAGATAAAATTATATCTGATTAAACCCGCTGGATCTTGATATTCATCTTGGGTTCTACTTTACACTATAGTAGCTTCCAATGAAACTTCATTTCAAATGAAATAGTTTATGAATTTTAAGTTACTGGTCATATTTTTTTTTCTTTTAAATTTGTGATAAAAATCATTCCTAACACAAATTTTGAATGGTGTTTCTCCTTATAAAGTATTGGTTTATATCTTAGGCTGACTCTAGGACTATATATATATCAGTTTCTTTGAAGTTGCACTGCTTTCACTAGCACTAACTGTAAACATGAATAAATAATTTCTAATCAATTTGAAATTGACCCAAATCTGCATTTTTCTGTCCATATGCATCTGAAAGTTCTTAGAGGAAAGTTCATTTTCAACAGATACTTCCGCAAAAATGCATAAGTCTGGTGGTATGAAAAGTACAGGAATGAATTTTTTTTTTTTTAATTAAATCATGCCTTCTGATGAACAAGAGGACAGCCTGTATTTCTAACAATATTTTAATACTGTTAATATTGTATATATGATTGAAACATATCTGAGAAAATTGAAAAACATTGGAGAAATTTCTCAATTTTTGTGATGATGAAGGACTTTACAAACAGACAGTAAATTTACTTTTATTTTAAGGTTGGAGTCATTTTTTGCTATGTTAATGTAACCAGTCTTCCTTCTCTAATATGTGATACTAGAGAAACCAAAAATAACAAGCCATCTGTCAAATGTTGAATCAACTGACATACGTGGTAATAATTAAAGAAATACAGATGTACACAATATACAGTAGATGACTACATTTGTCTGTGATAAGCACAGTTATATTTCGGTGTAATATTCCATTACATTTGATATTTTGTATACAATGGTTTATGTGACTTAAATTACATATGGATGGGTATGGGCTACTATCTTTTACTGTATCAAAAGTATCGCAAGACCTCCATATCATTTGTCACATGAAATATAAGGAAAGTCTGTGGGACATGGAGAGGTGAAAAAGAAGTTCCATTTCCTTCATTTCAAGTATGTTCTGCAGCTTTTTCATAACTCCATCAGATCAACCAGATAATCACTTAGGTACTTCTGCAAAAAGTAAAGGTGTTTGAAGTAGATTACCTTCTCTATAATAATACCTACTGCTGAGGACAACATTAAGTTGCTTTACAATCTTGTGAGCTTTTTGACTTCTGTAGCACTGTGAGGTGTTTCACCGATCACTGTAATAAAAACAAACACTAGGTATCTACTCATTACCTTTTTAAGAAATTGTTGTGGTCTGTGTTTATGGACAACAGATGTAAACACAAGATTTCTGTTACAATTACTTGCAAATAAACAACAGAATTCTATTAGCTACATAAGTCATTGGAAACCCACCACTTGCACTTAACTAGCTAGGAGGAACAATTCAAAGCCATCTGTGGCTGACCTGGTTAAGATATCACGTCTTCCAATGGTCCACAGCACTTTCTCAGATTGTTTTCAAGTGTAATAATGTAACAATATTTTGCAGATGAAACCTTTTTAGAGTGGGAAATCTTTCAGTGAAGAGGAACTTAGTATAAAACTCACCTATACATTCACTTCCCTGTTAATGAGGAATTCACTATTTTCATCTCAATAACATTTTATTTAAATATACATTGTAGGTTTGTTAAAAATAGAATTTCAGAATCTATCCATCCTCAGCTATGTCTAAACAAAAAAAAAAAAAAAAAAAAGAAACAACAAATAACAAATCCTGTCATGACAAACCATCTATTTAAAATGGAAAAAAAAAATAAAAGAGAAAAGGTTTTATTGCCACAGAAGTATTTAATAGAGATTTTAATATGCCATTTTAGTAGAAAGGCCAAATATACATTAATTCTATAAGTTATGCATGAAATCAACAGTAAATCCCACTTTTACGCCAGACAAATATAGGTCTTGTGAAGTCCTCGTGCTACCTTTTCACAAACATAGGAATGCAGTGTCACTTGATGAAAGAAGTCCCAAAAGCCAGCTGTATCCTGAGTTGTATCAAGAAAAGCGCGACCAGCAGAGGTCAACAGAGGTGATTTTGCCCTTCTGCTTTTGTGAGACTCCACTTGTAGTACTGCATCCACTTCTGGGTCTTCCAACACAAGGACATTGAGCTGTTGGAGTGGATCCAGAGGAGGATCATTAACATAATCCGAACTCTCTCCTGCAAGAACAGGCTGAGAGAGTTGAGGACACTCCAGACTAGAGAAGAGAAGGCTTTAGGGGGATCTTACAGCAGCTTTCCAGTACCTGAAGAGGGCCTATAGGAAAGCTGAGGGCAGGTAGTGACAGGATAAGGGTAAATGGTTTTAAACTGGAAGAGGGTAGATTTCAACTAGATATTAGGAAGAAATTTTTTACTGCGAGGGTGGTGAGGCACTGGAACTGGTTGCCCAATGTGGTTATGAATGCCTCCTCCCTGGAAGCATTTAAGTCCAGGCTGGATGGGGCTTTGAGCAACCTGGTCTGGAGGAAAGTGTCCCTACCTACGGGTGGGACTAGGTGGTCATAAAAGTCCCTTCCAACCCAAACCATTCTATGATTTAATGATTTGAAACAAACAACTGCCAGAAGCATCTAGATTTTCTATTTCTATTTCCACCTGAAAGCAGAAATTGGAAAAGTAGATATATGTTTTTTAAAATTTTTCATATATGTTTTTCTCAGAAACTTTGCTTGTTTGTTTGTTTAATGTCATACAATAGCACCTAACTGATTTCAAGTACTTATACTTACAACTCCAATAATAATTCTCCCTGAAATGTACTGGATACTTCAAGATCAATATAAATAGGTTTAAATTTATTAGTTAGATATTCTTAAGTTTCCTAGTGATTAGCTGAGGATAGCTTTCAGTCTTTAAGTCTTTAGTGATCAAATTTCTTAAACATTACAATGTTTACGATATGTAATCAAAGCAACACACAGTTCAACTGAGGAAATTATTTTTCTAGTAATGTGAAATCAAAATTGGTACATCCATTTATTACTACTTCTTTTTTCGGTCTTTTCATGTTTCTTTCAAGAAGGACTGAAACAAGCTTTCTTATGTTTCACCTATTCGATTGTTATATACATGTATACATATATGTAATGATAATTTTATTTTTCTTTCTCTTTGTAAAGAAGTTTATCTCAACCCACAAGTTCGACCTTGTGGGTTTTATTCTTTATTTCCCCCCATCCCACTGGAAACGAAGAGTGAGCAAATGGGTGTGTGGTGCTGAGACACCTGCTGGCTTAAACCACAACACGAAGAAAGCAGAATATCTGATTTAGATAGATCAATGGCTACAAATTTTCAAATACAAATTCATATCTGAAAAATATGACCAACCACTGGTCAGTAATTATACAGCTAATTTGATTTGACATAGTAAGTCTGTCAATTCCTCACTTAGTTCAGTTAGTAACAGGCAAATAAAAAAAAGTTTCTTTCACTTAACTTTCAAGAGGAACAATACCTGTTTTTCAGTGGAGTAAATAAGCTCACAGGGTTACTGCAATGCTCTGCTCCCAACCCGCTGTTAAAATTAGTAGCTGTAAAAGCAGCGCAATTCATATCTGAATCTTTTTGAACTTCATTCCTAAAGTTTATACAAATGGCAAAAAGAATTATCAAAGTCTTATTCAAATAAAAAGAGAGGTAAGTGACTTGTGATCACAGCAAAATAATTTTCAGACTGAGGAACTTCCTGTCATTGTACACATACATATCTCTCAGCCTTTCCATTTGCAGTGTTTCCTAATTTGTGATGCTGCACAGAAGGAAAAAAAAAAAAGTGTTTTGAAATGATGTAATTCATGTTTTATTTATGGATAAAATATGCTCACAAAAGAGGAAAATCAGGATCTGTATGAATGGGGATTAGGTTTACAGATCTATAGATATATTTTTCTTTTCTTACTAAGGAACTAAAATAGAAATTGTGGTATTATTTCATCTTTACCACAGATTTCAGACAAGCCACTTAATGTATCTGTCCCAGTTATGTAGTAAACGTGTAGAAGATCTACCTTCTAGGGACTTCTTCATTAAGTCATAATAAAGAAAGACTCCAAAATATGAAGAATTAATACAGTCTGTCAGTGAAATAGTTCTGCAAACACTCAGAACTTTCAGATGATATTTCAAATAAGAAAAAAGAAAAAAAAAGCGACAGCTTTTTTTTATCAAAAATTGTAAACTGAGAGTCAGGGAGCAGAAATACAATGCAGCAGAATTATTCATACAGAATTCATTACTTGGAGCAGTATAATCACTCTGGTGCAAAGCTCCAGAACTGCAGGGTTTGAGTTTCAACATAGCACTATCCCCACAGTTATACTACTTCTCCATGTCTTAGATTTGATTGTACACAATTGATGACAGTAACTCCAAGAAAGTTTTGGGTTGTGCATACAGATGTAGTCTTAGAAATAAGCTGATTGTCTAAATCTTTTTCCCCAGCAACAAAACTTTTAGTAAAACTTCAGAAAATATATTTTAGATAGCACTGGCTGTCATTACTAAATCAATCCCTTCCTTTGGAATAGCAGCACTTGTCTGCAATGTTAGTTTAAAAAGAAGAGGTTAAATTCAAGTCATTAGAAAACTTTTTTCTTTTTTTTTTCATTTTTCTTCTTATTCTTTTTTTTTCTTCTGAAAATCTGACTTTATTCCAGAAAGTAATGCGATCAAAGTGTAAAAAAACCCTAGTTTTTAATTAAGTACATTTATTTTATGTAAGCTATAGTATTGAGTGGAGCACTTCGTGGACACAGCTGATGAGAAACTGTGAACTGGGAATGTGTTTCTGATACAAAATTTCTAAAGCAGGAAGTTCCAGCTCAGGTTTAAGGTACAATTCGAAACATTATTTTATATCAAATATATACAACATTCTTCTGCACTGTCTCCTGAATTACCTCTTTGTTCCTCTTCAGCTCTTATCCAATTGCTATAACAAGTATTACTTGTTTCATGATTAATAATTATTTGTGTGTCATAATAGTTATTTTAAATAAATACAAAATCTTGTTCCCTTTTGAGTTGTTTCTACTTGGAAATCCATTAATTCTAAAATATAGGCCTCCTTTTTCTAATAGCAATCATTGTTTTTTTCCTATGCTTATTAACAGTAAAGATCTTCCTGTTACTTCTTCAGCTCATTTTGAACCAGATCCACAGAAAAATTTCAGGAACTAAAGTGAAAATTTCATTGAAATTATTCATGAGAATGTATTTTGACATTAAAATTATCTCCATGCACATGACTTGCTGATTCTAGGCTGTTCATTTCCTGCTGCATGTCTCAACCCTTTGGCATGCTCATAATTTTGTATAAGTACAGTCACTGGGATGAATGGATGCAATGCTATAATCTACTCAGTAGACAGTGACTATGTTTGAGTACATCTTTTGCTCTTTTATTTTTTAAATATCTGTATAAATATCCTATTCAGTTATTCTCACTAATATGAAAGAATATAAAAATATTTTAGGTTAACTAAAATAAATTCTTCATGCATCTTTTTCACATATACTCTGTGGGGAAAGGTGAGCTCACAAATAGTGAAAATCTGTTAATCCCTTCAGGTAGAAAAGGAGATGACTTCAGGCTTCTCCTAATCTGAAGGAAAAAAAAGAATCACTTAATAACTGGATAAAAAGCAAAAAGTTTATCTTACTTGTTTTAGAAAATAAGATACTTATTCTCTCAATTCTCATAAGAGAACTGAGGAAAAAGAATTCAATTTTCAAGCACTTAAGTTCTGGATAAGTTTTTTGTTTGTAGATACTTTCTCTCCAATATCACTTAATTTTGTTACTCTATCTGCAGTTTTTCAGCATCCTTCTTGTAAGTGCATAATTATTCTCATAAATTCTATAAAACTTATTTATTTACTGTAACTAGGCACTGTAAAGTTGAAATTTTTCATATGCAGATATACCTCCATGGATCACTTTAAACATATACCAGCTGATTTTAGTAATGGTAATTTCTCAACAGTACCTGTAAGTAATACATGCATGGCGAGTACTATGTCCTAAACATACATAAATGAAGTTGTTCACTCAAATGCCACATATTATTCTTCAGTATAAAATTTCATAATTATATTTCAAGCAGTATGCTGTTTTTCAAAGGTGTAAAGATTGCTATGGTCTTTTGTGAGAATGGATTGCTGGTTTTCTGTAACATCACCTGAAGTCTGCAGAATTTATATGATGTGGAACCATGTAACCTTGTTCTGTGATCTTGTCAGCTTGAAACCATGAAAGCTCATCAATATCCGTATGGCAGACTTGCAAGAGAAAAACAAAGTCTGCTGTAGGAAGTAGTGTTGATCAACCTATGGATATCAAGTCAGAATGACTGGTATAAGTCATACTGCCCCTAACTAAAGGAAAATGAAAGGAGTGATCTTAAATTTAGACCTTTGTCTTTACAGTTGATTAAGTGATATGTTTAATATTAAAATTTTTTTTCAAAAGCCTCCTATTGAGGTTGATTAGAGTGAATAAACTTTCCATATGTTTTTCTAAAGAACCGTCCCCCTTTAGATACCTAGATACAGAAGCAGATGTGTAGATGCAGAGGTATGAAAATGTGCCTACCCATAAAAAAAAAAATAAAGGGCCCCTCAATGCCCTTTTGGGCAGGATTTTCAAGACAACTTACACCTTCCTAATTGGAGGGCAGTGATTATAAAAAATTTCTATCTGCCTTCCTTCACCCATTACGAGTGGTGTCCCCCAAGGGTCAGTATTGGGGCCCATCTTGTTTAATATCTTTACTGATGACCTAGACGAGGGGATGGAGTATACCCTCAGTAAGTTTGCAGATGACACCAAGTTGGGAGGATGTGTCGATCTGCCTGAGGGCAGGGAGGTCCTTCAGCAGGATCTGGATAGGCTGAATAGCTGGGTTGAGGTCAATGGGATGAGGATCAATAAGGCCAAGTGCCGGGTCCTGCGCTTTGGCCACAATAACCCCATGCAATGCTATAGGCTTGGGGCAGAATTGCTTGAAGACTGTAAAGAGGAAAAGGACCTGGGGGTGTTGGTTGATGCTCGGCTCAACATGAGCCAGCAGTGTGCCCAGGTGGCCAAGAAGGCCAATGGCATCCTGGTCTGTATTAGAAATAGTGTAGCCAGCAGGTGCAGGGAGGTGATCATCCCCCTGTACTCAGCTCTGGTGCAGCCGCACCTTGAGTACTGTGTTCAGTTTTGGGCCCCTCACTACAAGAGAGACATCGAGGCCCTGGAGCGTGTTCAGAGAAGGGAAACAAAACTGGTGAGGGGTCTGGAGCACAAGTCTTACGAGGAGTGGCTGAGGGAGCTGGGATTGTTTAGTCTGGAGAAAAGGAGGCTCAGAGGAGACCTCATTGCACTCTACCACTTCCTGAAGGGAGGCTGTGGTGAGGAGGGGGTCGGCCTCTTCTCCCAGATAACTAATGACAGGATGAGAGGGAATGGCCACAAGTTGCGCTGGGGAAGATTTAGATTAGATCTGAGGAAAAAATTTTCTCTGAAAGAGTGGTCCGGCACTGGAATGGCCTGCCTAGGGAGGTGGTTGAGGCACCGTCCCTAGCGCTGTTCAAGAAGAGTTTAGATGAGGTGCTAAGGGATTTGATTTAGTAGCTTGGTGGGTAGGGATGGTGGTGTGAGGATGGTTGGACTAGATGATCTTGTAGTTCCTTTCCAACCTAATGTATCTATGAATCTATGAATCTATGAACCCCTCCCACTTTCATGTACTTACCTTATCCTTCTTGAATGTATTCTAGAAATTGCGCTGGAACGACTCTTTTAATGGACAGGAACAGGTGATAAATGGGTAAAAAATTTTAAAAAAGTGCATATACTGGACAACGCAGTTGTCCACACTGTTTTTGGTAGCATCATAGACTACCAGCTTAAACCAAGTTTGAAAATTCTTGTTAAGTCCCTTAGTTGTTAAAGAAAACAAAGGTGAAATTTTGATTCTTAGTTTATAGTCAAAATGCAGAAGGGGAAAAAAATGATACCTTTAATTCACATTCTTGCATCATTAATCTAAGCCATGTGTACACATGAAACTCAGAATTCAGAATGAATTTCAGAGTCAGAAAAACATACTTAATCATGGATAACAAGGGCATTTCCCCTTGCAAGTATATACAAATCCTAACTTATCTATGCAAGATCATAAAATGTTAGAAACTTAGAGTCCAGACGTGGATTTTACCAGGTAGGAATTTTGCAGCTTTTATGTTGATATGCATTACACACAAGATTTCCTGGTAGAGCTTAGCTGTTCGTTGCCTGCTCAAAAAGGTTAACTTTCTTTCTATGAGTTAGTCTGTAAAATTCAAATTTAATTCCTGGGAAATTATATAAAATTCACTATGTACAATAATGTATTTATATAAAATATAGTGAAATTCGATAAGTCCAAGATAGATAGATAGATATAAAAAACCCTATTAATAAAAATTTTAAATTGTTAATTAAATTCCCTCAATAAACCATGGTAACAATGTTCCTCTGACAGCAAAACTCTCTAACTTCATTATAAAAAGAAATATTTTTATTTTCTGCAGACTAGTTCTTCTGGTATAGTGTTATAATTCAGTGAAATGCAGAAAAAAAGACAGAAGAGAGACTGTTATTTCTTAGAGTTCGGGGCTTTTCTTTTGTGTATTATAACTCTATACTATATATATGTATATATATTTGCTCCATTTTGTTGATAGAAATCACTTTTCTGAAGACATTTCCTTGGCCTCTGCCATATTGATTGCTGCTGTTGAGAGAGAATAAGTCTTCTGATTACACTCTACTTGAGAGTCTGTTAAGGGAGAACAAACCTGGCGATGCTTAACAGGTCACTGGACAGTCCTTCATAAATATTCAGAAGAAACAAACATTGTGAAAGACACTAATGCTGATAGAATTCACAGATATGCTAAGTAAGAATAAAGTATTTCCTGCAGAGAGCTCCTGTTGGGATTACATGGCCTTCTGCTTTAATGAAGTTACACTTCTGACTAATGGCAAATGATGTTAACATTTTCCTTTCAATGCCAAGGACTACTTTTTTTATTGTTTAGTAAGAAGGAAAATAATAACAATAACAAAAACAACAACAACAACAATAATAATAATAACAAAAAAAAGCCATGGAGAAATAAAAACCCAGAGTAATGGAATTCTGATTTAGATTATAAGCATTTTTAGGAAGAGTATATTTTCATTTAGAAAGTCAGTTTCCACACAGAGTTTAGGAGCATACACATGCTAATTATGAACCACATTTGTAATAAAAATGAATTCAACTGATAACTGTTTTCAGTGCTTCTTAAATGAAAACAGAAACATATATAAAGTTAAGAATAAACTTTCTCCTGTAGAGGGATTTCATAGACATAGTAGAAATGCTGTAGATTTTCCATTGGATTATTTGTTGAACAGTACAGTTAATAACAATAATTTTAATCTCTATAGTAATAATATTAATAGTAAAGGAAGAATGTTTTCCTTTTTACAGTTTTGCATACTTTCCATAAAATTTTGCTTATTTTACTTCTGGCCACCAAGTCTCACGGCTAATACACATTTTCAGTTATCTTAGCCACAGTTCTGGCACCAAAGTGTGAGAAACTTCCTTGGTCTTGTATCTTCTAAAAAAAAGGTAACTTCTAAATAGACCCTCAGTCTATCTGTTGAAAGTATTTTCCATTTTAAAATTTCCACATATCTAACTGTGCTTAATTAACAGTGGGAACTAGTTTTCTTTATTTCACTGGACAATCTTTTTACACAGGGTGTTCTGAATAGACATATAAAGAATGCTATACAAAATAAGTGAGAATTTTCCTAGAAGAGAAAAAATTGAGGATTTATGAATGTGCGCACAAGCACACTAATAAGTCTAATAACAATGAATCAGACAAAGAAAAAAGGGTGTTAGGTTCTGTCAACCACCAAAAAGTGTCCACTCAAGTGTGTAAATGTGTTATATGTGTTAGCATGGCATATTATCGAAGCTATAGTTTTCAAGAATTAACTCTAGCTTGTGTCTGCTTTATTTTTCTATACAGTATATTTTAAAACCATCTTTGTTCAAAGGAACGTCAAATTTTTGCTCAAGTGTAATAAGCAACAGTTGTACAATTTTCTTTTATTCCTTTTGTTTTTTTCCTTTTGCTTTACTTAGTCAGTTACATGGAAGAGTGGTAAAAAAAGTTCTTTTCAGCTACTGTGTTATAAAATTTATCCTTATTACTGCAGATAGCAGCATTAGAAAGAAACTAACTAAATAAATAACCCATCCACAAGCAGCATTTCAGGGTGATTTAAACTGTGGATTTCAAGAATGAGACAAAGAGAAGTCATGATTCCCTTGAATCATCCCACCCACTATAAGAAGTTAGAAGAGCTCTGAAAACTACTTTCTAATCAAAGGTTGAAGGCAAAGCAACTTTGCCACTGCTTTCAGTTTTTACTAGGGAACTATACAAGCCTGTGAATTGTAAGTTTATCTAACCGTGCAAGTTTCAAAACCTTGTATATCAATAACCAGATGTAGGTAGGAATTTTCTTTCTCAGTTGCCTTAGAAATCAAAAAGAAAAAGTTATGTAAATCCAAGCTGATCATGTACATTCAGCATAGATAAACTGGTTGGCTGATGCAGACTAGATTAAAGGTTTTCTAGAACATCTCTTTACTTAATGGAAAATCTCAACTTTTAAATATCAATTAGGTAAGATAAATCCTACTCTCGAGTCTGAATGATTGCCCTGTTGAAAGTCTCGGATAATTTATTCCTGTTAACTAGGAGAATGTATTATGTCTATTCACATTTATTCAGGCAGTCATATTGCTCACTGAAGATTTACTTAGTCTTCTAATTTACATTTTTAAAACTTTTTAATATATATGTGAGGAAATACTGAAATAATTTATTTTACTTGAGAAATATAGATGATGAATTTGGATGGAAATAACAAATTAAAATTGCTTAAAATGCTATTTGGGAAGGTTTTTGTTACTAAAGTAAAGCTGTTCAATGTGTTCAACAAATAAAAAAATACTTGATAAATTTTTCTTTGAAAAGTAGTTGAAGTATTAGGCAAAAAGAAGCATTATTTGTGGTTCAGGGGCTGATAGATTTCCTCCAATCACTATGTAATACTTCTCATCCTACACAATTTGTTCTTAGTTTTTGTTCTTTTTTTCTCACAGATTAGAAGAAAAAAAAGTATCCCTGCCACTTAAACTCATAATCTGTTTCTTAAGAAATTTGAAGAGAAGAATATGCTTTCAGTGCTTGAGGAAACAGAACTGCTCTTAAAACTTTGTTAAAAACACCTACACAGTGTTTCATCATACCTAGCTAGTATTTTTAATCATCCTAGAAAAATAAAGTGAGTACATTTTTCTTTAAAAAAAAAATCAAATTATTTTGATGGCTTATTACTCAGTTAGGTAATAAATTAGTTCTTTGCATAATTTCTGAATAAGTTTTGCTTTAATTTGAAGTGGATTTATATTTGTATTTTTAATAATATACATGAAAATCATTACAATTGTTTGCAAGTACCGGAGCTTTTTCAATCACATTTTCCAATGATTTTGTTAACAAAATACTTTGCACTTTATTTTTCAAAATGTTCTGTGCATGTACATACACAACTATATTATGTACAAAATAGATATTACCTATTTATTTCATTCAAAATAATTATAAAGATACATTCCTATACCATTTGTAAACATAAAAATAGCTTTACTCCATTTTCATCCTACATTGTCTTTGATCCTTTTCATTACTGGTGTCTAAATACAGAGCTTGAAAAAGAAAATACCTTTGAGGTGAGCAGTGAGACCTACACCAGGTCATTACAACCTCTATTTCTGGTAATTAGACAGTAGGTGTCCTGTAGAATACTGAGATTCATGCAAATATTGGTAGCTGGTTATGTTGCATCATTTTTTTTCACTCCCTGCTCTATTCAGAAGTAAAAATTCAAAGGAGTAAGATATCTTCATTCTAAAATAGTTTGTGAAGTTGGTTCTTTGCTTGCCTGTCTCTGAAATTTTCATTAGATTTTCATAAACTTTGTGCTGTTTCAGAGCCCTTAAGAACCAGCTAGTGGTAATGTCTAGATCACATTAGATGCACAAGTTAAACCCAGTCTCAAAAACCTGCAGTCACAGCAAAAAGCAAGTAAATTACATAATCATAACATTAAATCATCTAAGCAGGAGTATCTATGGGCAACTGAAATCATTACGGACATATATGAGCAGTTGATGATACAAGATGGCTCAAGTTGGGATTTTGAGGGTTTGTAGGAACTAAAACCTGGAAATTTAATTATGTCTAAGGAACAGTTTTTTGCTTGTATGTGTAGCATGTGAACAAACATTTCACTAGGATTTATTATTCAAACCTAAAAATTAAAAAAATATATATTTCTAAAGACAGATAATCAGTTGAAGACTACAAGTAATTCCCAGGGTCATTTAATTTAACCAGCCTGATGCAACGTACAAGAATATTCACGTGACACTGATTTCATTCCAGTCAGTAGATAATGTGAAGTATCTCCCATCTTCTCATACATATGAAGTAATGCCATTTAGAGATTTTTAAATACATGGACAACTTGTAGTTGAGAAACACAAGAAAATACAAGGGAAATACTTTTCCTAGCACTTTGTGAAAAGGTCCTTGCTTTGTTAAGTCTGCAAATGGTCCTGACCTATTTTTTTAAAATAACATTGCCACATGCACACTGCTAAAGTAGCAGAAAAAAATTAATGTGTTCCCTTGGATGCAGAGTGCATGTAAAAGCTTTTATGTGTTTAAAATGCTTTCTTTTTACATGATGTTTAATAAATGCAGAGTACAGGAAAGGCAGAATTCCCTTCTTCCCCACTCCCCTTCATAGTCAAGACAATGAAAAGTTTTCCAATAGAAATGAACCACAATAGCTTCCAGGAGTTCAATGACTTTGTAGACAAATGCACTGTCATAATACACAATAGTTCACATTAGACACTGTATGCAATAATTATTTTAATGAGATAGATAATGGCTAGTCAGGACACTGGAGCTAGTCCCTTACTATATTAAAGAAATGTATTGTGAGTCTAAAATTTATCATAGGCAGCCCCCCAGGCAGTGAAGGTAAGAGCTTACACTCAGTGACCCATCAGTTACCATATGTGGTGTACAGAGCACAATGGGCACTGAGCATTGTCCCATAAGTCAAGTAAAGAACTTTTAATCAAAGAATTCCAATGGAATATTAGTTCTTTAAATTAATGCTATTGTCTAACATTTCTGCAGAAATTGTATCAAAATAAAAAGATAAATTCAGGTGCTGTCCAAAAAATAAGTAGTGAAATTCACCTTACGCGACTACACAGGCTGCATTACACTTACAAATTTAGTGAATGATCTTGAAAATCTATTTGTGGCACACCTTACATAGTTATTTTCTTATTATTTAGAGGACATATGGATAAGAATGCTACAAGCTCAATGGGGTAACATATTTTTTATTTTGAAGAAGACTAAATGACTGCAGCAATAAAAACCAGTGGACACTGAGAACAAAATCTAGCATTCTAGTTTTTGTTTTTGTCTCTTAAATTTTTTTTCTGAATGCTATTAACCTCCAAAAAAAAAAAAAAAGAAAACAAAAAACAACAACCAAACAACAACAAAACGCTGCTTTTGCTACAGGAAAATTTCTCATGTCACATCCAGCAATTCCAAGGAATCAAGACTGTTACTGTTCCCAAATAAGTCTTGAGAAATATTCCCACCATGCTCCCAAACACTGTACATGTAAACATTACATAAACACATAAGTTCAGCTGACAAACATGGATATGTGATACCTACAATCCATAAGCAGTTGTAGTATCCAGGAAAGAGTTAAAATGATATTTAATGGGAAGATAGAATAAACTGGACTGTGGAACTGATGGCTCCGATAGAACAGCTCAGGGAGGAGAATGGATAAGGTATTTATTACTAATTTGAGTCTGCCTGGCTCTAAATGCCCTTGTACTAATTGAGTTTTGCGAAGCTGAGCTTTTAGTACACTGGTGAGTCTTATGATAGGCCTGGGAACAGTCCAGTAGAGCATTATTTGGCCTTCCCTTCTTGACACAGTCTCTCTGAGCACCTCTGTGGATGTGCAAACAACCTTTATCACACAACCTGAAACTTCTGTAACATAAGAGTTCATGAACTGCATACATAAAATTATTATTCAGCACTTGAATTTGTAGGTTTCGAAAATCTTCTTCACCAAAAGTTCTTGATGAAAGCAAAGTATTTTGGGATGAGGGGAATAACATCTCGGATTAGTATATATTTAAAGAGTAAAAAGAGGTGGTTGATCTCACAGAAATTACAGTTGAAGAAGCTCTTGATTAGTAAGGTCACAGATCCACAAAACAGAACACTTTCCAGAATCATAGAATCACAGAATTGATCGGGACCTGAAACATCATCTAGTTGCAATCTTCCCATCATGGACCAACACTCCATCCATTAGACCAGGATGCTGTAAGCTCCTTCCAGTTTGGTCTTGAACTCCTGTGGGAGGGACATCCATGTCTTCTAAGGGTAGTGCGTTCCAGAGCCTCACCACTCTCATACTGAAGTATTTCTTACTTATGCCTAAAAAATCTACTTTCATTCAGTTTAAAATCATTATATTAGTACATGCATACATTTCTAAAAAGTTGCTCTCCATCATTCTTGTAGACTCCCTATAGGCATTGGAAATCTGCTATGAGGTCTCTTCAAAGCTTTCTCTTCTCCAGGCTGAATAACCCCAACTCTCTCAGACTGTTTTTACAGGAGAGATTCTCCAGTCCTCTGGTCATCTTCATTGCCCTCCTCTGGACTAACACCAACAGATATGTGTCCTTATGTTGAGGGTCCCAATGACAAACACAAATACAAGTTGGTTTTCATGATATTAGAGCAGAGGGGAAGAATCACCTCCCTCAGCTTGCTAATTGCTTCTTTTGTTACAGTTCAGGATGTTGGCTTTCAGGGTTGCAAGAACACACTGCCAGCTCATGTTGAGCTTCACATCAACCAGCACCCATAAAACCTTCTCCTCAGGGCTGCTCTCAATCAGTTTCTTTGTGTTTCTTCTGAGGTTTCCTCTACTCAAGTGCAGGACCATGCACTTGGCCTAATTGAACTTCATGAGGTTCACACAGGCCCATGATATATATTTGCAACATATAGAGGCTCAGCAACACAGTCTGCCAGTTTCCTCAGGGCCCTCAGGTGCATCTGATCAGGTTCCATGGACCTGTGTACATTCAAGTTCCTTAGATGATATTTTTCTTGGTCTTATACCGCAAGCAGGTCTTCATTCTCCCACTTGCTGTCTTTACCTTCTGTGACTTAGGTGGTGCAGCTAGAGCAGTTACTGGCAAAGACTGAGGCAAAATAGCCTTTGAGTTCTTCAGCCTGCTTCATAACGCTGTATTACTAGGTCTTCTGTTTCCTTCAAGAAAGGGCTACTTTTTCTTTAGTCATCCTTTTATCACTAATATTTGTAGAAGCCATTCTTGTTGCCCTTGAAATCCCTGGCCAAATTTAGTTCTATAAGGGTTATGTCTTTCCTAACCTGACCCCTGGCTGCTCACACATTTTCTCTGTATTTTTCCCAGGCTACCTATCCTTGCTGCCAACTTGCTCAGGTTTCTTTTAAGTTTTTTATGTTTGCCTGCAAACTACTTGTTCATTCATGCAAACTTCCTGATATTCTTGTCTGAAAACCCCATTGCTGGGAAATAATGCTCATGAGCTTGGAGGAGCTGATCCTTTTATATTAGCCAGCCTTCCCCAGCCCCTCTTCCCCCCAGGTTTGTATCCCACAGCAGTCTACTAAACAAGTCCTTGAGGGGGCTGAAGTCTGCTCTTTTAAAATCTAGGTTTGTGAGCACTCTGTGTAGAATCTCACTGCCCTAAGGATTTTGAACCCTATATTTCACGTTCACTGCAACCAAGGCTGCTTTTGTCCTTCATATTCTCCACCAGTCCCTCCCTTTTAGTTAGAACAAGGTTTAATACAGTACCTATCCTGCTGATTTCTGTGTCACTTTGCAAAGTATGTTACCAGTGCATTGCAGGAACCTCCAGGATTGATGATGGCGTAGTTGAAGTAAGGACCATGGTCTGTGAACATAAAGATGCTTCTATCTGTTTATAGAGGACATCATCTGCTTCATTTTCCTGGTCATATGACCTGCAGCAGACCCCATCCTGTTCCTGTTCTCCCTTTAATCCTGACTCATAAAATCTTTTTCAGCTGCTCATCAACCTCTAGACACACCTCCAGGCACACCAGCTGATCATTGACATAGAGGACAACCCCTCCTCCTTGTTTGCCCTGCCTGCTCCACTTAAAGAACATGTATCCTTACATTCTAACAATTCAATCACCGAAGCCATCCCACCACATCTCTGTAATGTCAGTAAGTTCATAGCCCTACAGGTGCATGCATGTCTCTAACTAGTCTTTTTTTATTCCCCATATTATATGTGTTCTCAAAGAAGCATTTAAGTTGGGCCCCTTACAAAGCTGACTTATAGACTGGAGTAGATGGAACACATTTGTACTGTTCTCCTGCTGGCATGTTATCTTTCATGTACAATTAAAAAGTGAATGGCAAGAAATGTGGATAAGTGAAATGGAAACCTGACTACACAAATGAATTTGTACAAACAAATCGATGGACACAGTTCAAATATTACTGCACTAAGGAAAAAGACTTTGACACCCCATGTGAACATATCACAGAGTCAAAGAATTGTAGGAATTGAAAGGGACCTCCAGCAATCATTGAGTTCAACCCCCCTGCAAAGCAAGCTCCCTACAACAGGCTGCAGGTCTTGAATATCTCCAGAGAAGGAGAATCCATCACCTCCCTGTGCAGCCTGTGCCAGTGCTCCATCACTGCACTGTGAAGAAGTTCCTTCATATAGTGGTGCGGAACTTCTTATGTTCCAATTTGCGGCCATTTCTCTTTGTCCTGCCCCCACTGAATGAGGCTGACCACATCCCTTTGACTCCTACACTTAAGATATTTATAAACATGGATCAGATCCCCTCTGAATCATCTTTTTTCAAGGCTGAACAGACCCGGTTTGCCTAGCCTTTTCTTATAGAGGAGATGTTCCAGGCCCTTTATGATACCTGTTGTTCCATTAACATGAAGATCAGGCAAACAGAATTTACTAACTATGAGAAAAAAAGAATACAAATGAAAACCGAAAATAACACCATGAAGCAGTACAAATGCACTGGGCATATTTCTCTTGACTTATCCATAATTTTCTTACTACCATGATTTGAGAAAAACATAGTGACACACAGAATGGGATGAATCTGTGTAATCAAGTAATCTTGATTCCTTCAATATTACAGCATACAGAACTCTTTATCTTCCGCATTGTATGTGGTTTAGAATTACAGAATCATAGAATCACCATAGTTGGAAAAGACCTACAAGATCATCGAGTCCAACCATCCACCAATCACCAACAGTTTTCTCTAAACCATGTCCCTCAGCACAGCTACTGAACATTCTTTGAACATTCCTTGACTCCATCATGTCCCTGATCAGCCCATTCTAGCACCTAATTACTTTATTATCAGGCTCTTCTTTTTATAACAAACCAGCTAACTCCTTCTTAAGTAAACCTGACTGGTATTCTGAGAGCTCTTCAGGAAACACTACAGGCAGTGCGTCAAAAAATGTATGAGGACTGACTGTCAGAATCTGTATGTCTTCCAGTGCTATCTATAAAGGATCTTGCATCTTTCCAGACATGTCTTAGATTGTGATCCTTAAAGACGTGATATAAAGCCATCTCTCTGACTTGTTACATATCTACTTCTGACATAGTTAGTAAGTGAGTTAACAAATGTGTGGTTAACCATGAACCACTGGATAAATGGGAAGCAAAAAGTAGACTTACTTCAGAAAGAAACAGGGCAAAAGCATAGGGATTAGACCATTTGTAGTTCTGAGTCATTGTTCAGAGAGCTCAGTCCTGACAACTTACAAAAGCTAGAAAAGTGACTAAATAGTTTCCCACAGTCTTTCACTAAGAAGCATGTGCAGCAGATCACTGTCTGAAATGTGATCTTATTTGCATGGGTATCAGTTCTGATGCATTATATCAGTTATATTTCTGACCTTTATAATAGATGATTTAAAAGATAATATTGGAAAAACAGGAGGCTTCCATTCCTTTTTTGGAATGGAAAAAATGTTAGTATACAATCTTATGTGTGGCAGAGAGGATATTCAACTAGTTTGTCTACATAAAGTCTGCAACAGGATGTTGGGAGTGAACAGTTAGCTTTTTCCCTTTGTAATTTCTATGATTCTTTTAGCATTTAAATGGTCAGAATGTGACACTCCCACAAGCATACTTTCAAGTACTGAAAGGAGTCACACTAGAATAACTTCACATTACTGCATATTCGGAAGAATCTTTATGTGACAACAGGCAATAAGAATTCAAAAAATGTTTTTCTATGAAGTATGCATGAAAACGTAGCCACTGAAAAAGCACTCATAAAACTAAACCATTCAAACTCCTACCTTCTTATTTCACCTTCAAATTTCCAGCACATAAGAAACAATCATCACACTCCTTGGAAAGAATATTGTAGTAGGTAGACACTGTAAAAAGACTAATTACATGGTCATTTAAAAAAATAATATTGACCTTTTTACCTTCAGTGTAGGAGGTACTGCAATTACTCACACATGAACAGATGTCCATTTTCCCACTTTGATTGCTGAATTTGAAAACTACAGTGGTTTTCCTGCCTGAGTGAAAAATGGTCCAGGGTTCATTGCTTGAATGGAAAACTAAAATCAGAATCAGTGGATTAAATTGAAATGTGTCTCTGATATCAGAGATATGGTATATAGCAACATGATGCAAAGAATAAATACTAGCTTTTACCAAATTCAAACATGACTGTAAAAGTTCACAAAAAAATAAATAAATAAAGTAAAAAGACAAAAATAATTATCAAAATATCCTTACTTGAAAAGCTTGAGGAATCTTTATTTAAGCAATTATTTTTTTTACCCAACTTTTGAAATTTTTAACCTTTAGAAGTATCTTAGCTGAGTAATAGATTTTAACAATAATTATATTTTATGTCTTTAATTATATATATATCTTTCATCATAGTTCACATACAGTTATGTATATATTTTCCCATTCTTGGTGATATGAACATAAGAAATATAATGTGAACTTGGAAATACATTTTACAGAAATGAAAACTACAGAAACATCTGAAGGAGCTCAAATATTTGAAGATTTATAGACACTGTCCTGAAATACAAATGCAACCAGCACCAACGGTCAGGGTAATAGTAAATAGCCAGTATACATTCTAGATCTAGCAATGGTGTCATCTGAAATACTCAGGGTCTAGCTAGCACTTCAACAAAAGTTGGCAAGGAAGCTTTAATCACACTGTATATTTAACAGGAATTATAGTTTTACGGGGTTCAAAGTAAGGGCCCCCTTTCCATCATGTCAAATAACAGAACAAATTACTGTTTTTTAAAAAGTACTATGAAGGCTAGGTGTTTACAGGAGACCTGTTTGAACAGTTTCAGCAACTTATGTCCTCATGTTCTTATAAGTATCTCAGTGAGACGTTCCTGCATCTCTAGCATCCAAGACCCTTGAAACTCAAATTTTCTATCACCTATAAGGGTAAAAGTATGAAGTAAAATCTGGTGAAAAGGAGACTTGTCCCTGTTACACAAAACATCAGTTCTTTCTGTTTATCCCAAGCAATTTCTTTTCCTGAGAAAAAACTGATCTCTTGTATCTGTAAAATACAGAATCATAAACTCATACACTCACAGAATCATAGGGTCATGGAATCACGGAATGGATTAGGTTGGAGGACCATCAAACTCTAATCCCTCCCCCATGGGCAGGATTGCTAACCACTTGATCAAGTTGTTCAGGGCCCTGTTCAACCTGGCCTTAAATGCCTCCTGGGACAGGGATATCCATAGCTTCTCTGGGTATCTTTTTTCCAGTATATCACCACTTGAGTAAAAATCTTACTCCTCATATCTAATCTATATCTCCCCTCTTTTTTTTTAAAACCATTCCCCCTTGTCCTATCAATGCCAGACCATGTTAAAAGACTGTCTCCCTGCTGTTTAAAAGGACTGAAAGACCATGATGAGATCTCCCCTGAGCCTCCTCCAAGCTGAACAAATCTAGCACTATTAACCTCCCTTCATAAGATGTTTCAGCCCTCTACCGTTGCGGTTCTCCTCTGGATCTACATCTGTTTTGTGCTGGGGTCCCCAGGCCTGGATGCAGTGCTGCCTTCATGTGGAGCTTCATGAGGACTGAGTAGAGCATGGTAATCACCTCTCTCACCCTGCTGGCCACCCCAGTTTTCATGAAGCCCAGTATATGTCTGGCCACAAATGCACACTGTTCTCATCAAGCTTTTTATCCACCAGAACCCCCAAGTCCTTCTTCCCAGGGCTGCTCTCAAGGAGTTCTTCTCCAGACTGTACACCTGCCCCAACCCAAGTGCAACCCCTTTCACTTGGCCTTGTTTTACTTCCCATGGGCCCACTTCTCAAGCCTGTCCAGGTCCCCATGGGTGGCATTCCTTCCATTATACTAGCTTCACTACTCAGCTTGGTGTCATCTGTAAAGTTGCTGGGAGCACACTCAATCCCACTGTCGAAGTAACTGATGACGCCAAAGAATATCAGTCCCAAGATGGACCCCAGACTTATACGACTCATCACCTGAACACACATCCGTTGACAACAACACTCTGGCTACATCCATCTAGTCAATTCTTCATTTGCTGAATAGTCAAGACTTCAAACTTTTATCTCTCCAACTTAGAGGGACATGTCTAAGGCCTTGCACAAGTCCTGATACACAATGTCAGTTGCCTTTCATTTGTTCACCAGTGTCCATCTTCATGATAGAAGGCCACCAGATTGATCAGGTATGATCTGCCCTTTATGAAGCCGTGTTGACTGTCTCTGATCACCTCCTTAACTTGCATATGCCTTAACAAAGTTTCTAGGAGGATCTGCTCCATGATCATTCAAGGCACAGAAGTAAAGCTCATCAGCTTGTAGTTTCCCTGTATCTTGCCTTCTCCCTTCTTAAAAAATGGGAGTGACATTTCCTTTTTTCCAGTAACCAGGAACTTTCCTTGACAGTCATGACTTTTCAAATATGATAGAGTGTGTCTTGGTAACCACATCAGTCAGTTCCTTTATGACCCTGGAATGCATGTTACTGGGTCCTGTGGACTTATTCAATCTCATGAGATGTTCTCTGATTTTTTCTGCTCTTACAGTGGGAGGGATTTGACTCCCCCAGCCCCTGCCTAGAGATTCAGGGTTGTAAATGAGTAAAGATAAATCAAGTTTAGCATAGCTTGAAACAACCTTTAAAATGAATATAACTGGAGTTCGACTAAGGCTTTTATAGCATATGTATGAAATCTGTTTTTCTCTCTTCTTTTACATGAAAATAATATTCCTTTTCCACACAATTTGTTGGTGTTTTATTTTTGCTTGTGTTTAGTATGGTGCACACACTTTTATGCTTTCTCACTGATGCTTGCCTTTGTTCTTGTTTGTTTTGTTGCTCAGTTAATATCAAACAAAGGTCAATCTGACAAAATATATGGTTGGTGTTTGTGTATAGAAAAACATAATGGAAAACTTGTAGTAACAGGAGTCCCCTGTGCCAAAGAAAATGTTAAAAAGCCTCTCCTTAGTGACAAAGTGAGCTTCATTTGTACAGCATAAGTACCCTACTATAGCAGCAGTCATGGACTTCCATGGGACTACTATGAATACGTTTATAATATGATTAGGCAGGCAAAGCTCTCCTAAAGTGCTGCATCACTAGTCTTCTGACTGTTATACTGCTGTAGTGGGACCTCTTAGACTTCTAGTGGGCTGAAATAGCACTACTTATAAGCGTACTTATATCTTACTTAAAATGAAGTGAATCTTACTGGTTGATGGCACGATACTTGAAGATTATTAGTGCTACAAATAGTGACAGATTCCTATTTGCTTTACATCTGTGACTCAAATAGAAAAAAAAAAAGAAAGAAAAGAAAAAAAAAAGAATGAATGAATGAAAGAAAAAGAAAGCCACTTACTGATCAAACAAATCCATTTAAAGCACATTTGTGAACCACTTATATGGTATTCTCCTCAGGGACTGTGAAAGTACTGCTGTGGGACTACCATCCATGGTGCTGCACCACAACTGTTGGAATTTCTAGAGACTTCTAGATTTGCATTTTCTTTGTAGTTTCATTAACATAATTGGATAACAGACTTAATTAGTGTTTTAGCACTGTTCTTTTCTTTCTTTCTTTTAAATTCTTAAAGAGACTTTTTTTTCACTAGTATAAGACTTGTGACCTGACAATGTTGACAAATTAAATTCTCTTTGCAGCTACTAAATAAATATATGTAAGGGTAGTAACAAAACAAGTTTACTGATTAGGGTTTCGTGTGTGTTTTGTTTTTCTGTTTGCTGATGTGTCCTAAGATTCTAAATGTGTGAGTGTCTTTGAAGGCCTATACTCGGCTTCTTTCTACACTGCCTGCTAAACAAGGGCTCTCAGACAAACATCTTTTTAAGCTCTTTCAAATGAGACACACAAAAACATCACTGCTGTAAACAAAATGGCTACTATTCCTGAAGGGTGAGGTAATAGTAAGGTATTTTTATGCTTTTTCTCTCCATGATATGCTATCTTTAATATTATTCCTTTTCTTAAGTTCACAAAGCTTTCCTGCCCATACAAGTATAATTTTCAAAAAGAATACTGCTAAAGGAAAATGCTCTTTTTCTCCATCAAACCTTTATCCTTGTTTCAGTTTTTAGTTTTTTTATTCTTGTTTTTCACAGAATCACAGAATTGCAGGGATTGGACCTCAAAAGATTTTTGAGTTCAACCACCCTGCTAAAGCAGGTACCCTACAATAGTTCACACAGGTAGACATCCAGATGGGTCTTGAAAATTTCCATAGCAAGAAACTCCACAACCTCTCTGGGCAACCTGTTCCAGTGCTCTGTCACCCTTACTGAAGAAGTTCTACTGGACATTTTTATGGAACTTCTTATAGTCAAGTTTTAGGCTATTGCTCCATGTCCTACGACTACACTGCACTGAGAAGAGCCTGGCTTCATCTGTTTGTCTCCCATTTCCTTTAGACATTTATACACACTGGTCAGTTCTCCCCTCAGTCATCTTTTCCCCAGGCTGAACAAACCCAGGTTACACAGCGTTTCCTCATATGGGAGGTGCTCCAGGCCCTTCATCACCTTTGTAGCCCTCTGCTGGACTATTTCCAGGATATCCCTGCCATTTTTGATCTGAAAAGCCCATAACCAGACTTTTCTTATGTTTACTTTTTCTCTTCTGACTATCCTGATCTAGGCAGATTAAAATATATTTTCTTCTTTTGTCACATAATTTTTGCCTTTATTGATAAAATCTGTGTCATGATGATTTTGCTGTTGAAACAGAACCATTACAGAGTCCAATAACTCAGCTTATGTAAAACTTCATATAACAAGAAATGGGTAAAAAAATGAGGACTATTAATTATTTGCTCAGATATGAATTAGTGACCAAAGGTAAAAGGTTCCACATCTTTTTGCATTTTTTTCTTTCTCACTTAGTCCTTCTACTGACATTCATTTACTTTTGGTAACAGAAGAGCAATTTTGGAAAATGAAAACTGGCTATAACTATTACAGGAGAAAAACTGAAAGAAATATTTAGTTAATTTGCAAAAACATAACCATTTTATTGGCTCAGTAAATGATGTCACCAAGACATCAGCTGTGAAGTATTCTGAGAACTTGAACATAAAAACTGAACCAAAAGAAACAAGGTATTTGCAAATGTTTGCAACAAATAGTAAACATCATCTAAAAACTTCTGGTCTGAAATTTCTTTAATCTCATCTGAACCACAGTTCAGATCCTAACAAAGCAATCAGTGTAGAAATATAAAATCCTCAAACACATGTAGATATCCACACAATGTAGACTAATACTCAGTAAAAAATAGTGTTGAATATTATTCTGAAGACCAAATGCAAGATTCTCAGCCAGAGTAAACTGCTTCACGGAAATGAACCACCGTGACAAGTAAGGAAATAGCAGTTGGGACTGAGAGAAGTGGGCTGCCTGACCAGTGATAATATAAGATGACTTCTGTGAATGTTAGAGGGCAGCATGCTAATCGGAAGTTGCTAAAACAGTTGTTAGGAATGTTGCCACTAGACAGAATCTTTCTAAGTAAATGGGTAATCCTAACAGTACTAATGATACCAATTTATCACTAAGCTTCTGTTTGCATGTTTTGTAGGTTCCAATCTGTTAGAGGAAAGTGGTGGTTGAATGCCTTTTTTTTTTTTAATGAACATTTTAAGTACATAATTTTACTTCATTTCTACCAGAAAATTGCCCAAACACCTCTGTTAGAAATAAAGAATATCTGTTCAATACTGTCTAAACAGCAGGCAGTATATGCTTTATTGAACTGAAAAGCTTTAACAAACCCTATGCTGTACATGTTTGTGTAATCAGTCTGCCTATGTACTCACAAGTTTAGGGAAAATACGGATGCTTCTACATAATGAACTGTATTTTTCTACCCTTCTCTTTTTATCCAGGTGTTTGATTATACGGTATGGGATATTTTTCCAGGTGGTATAGAAAATCATATATACCAGCTGCTGCACCCACTGAGCAACACTTAACTAAATGACACAGTACCAATCACATATAACAGCATCTAATGAATCTAGAGTGGTATATTTACTAGGTGTATATTTTCCTCATTGAGAAAGAAACTTCAAAAGTAGTAAAAAATACCTTTTACCTGTCTCTTTTCTTGTATGATGTGTTAGGTAAAAGGAAAAATGCTCTATGACAACTCTAAGTGATTTAAAAAAAATGCAGACTATCACAGCAAACACGAACCATGTGCTGGATGACTTGGCATGTTGCCATTAACACTTGGCATAATTAACTTGCTGCTAGCACTGGATAAGTTAGATGTACCAGCCACTGGGCCTCAGCTAGAAGCGCTTTACTGTGTAGAATCAATATCAACACTGAATGAACAACTGGATGAATTTTATACAAAAAGTGATAGTAAATAGCGTTTCAACCATTTCACATACATCTGAAAATTTAGTAGTGCTTGATATTCCAATTAGTATTGTTTCTGAAGGCCCTGATTATCACTAAGAAGGACTAAATTTGGTCTATTGAACGTCAGTACTGTGCTGACTTTGCCTATGACTGTGATTGGCATGAAAAAAGCAGGAGCATAAAAATCCTCCTCTGCTGGTACCTTATGGGAGGACATTCAGAGTACTTGTTGCTACTTGTGCAATTAACACTCTTATTGATCACTTGCTTATTTCTGTTAATAGCAGACAAGCTGTCTGCTTCCCAACCCTGCTGTGATTAATGAAAGTAGACATTAACTGTTGCTAGAACAATATAACTGTTTCTTTACTACCTGTACTTCCCATGCATGGGATATGTTAGAAAACAGACAAATTTGGTCCTGAAGTGACCAGTATATTAAGAACTTATAAATGGCAAAATGCCTCAGGTTTGTAATAGGTATGCTATCATTTCTTGTGTATTCTTCTTAACTTTGGTAGAAAACTTAATACTTTAGAGGGCATAAACAAAAGATTGACCACTCTTGGATCCACAGAAACTCCTTGTATTTTAGATAATGTCAACACTAACTCAAAGGAAAAGGACATAGGTGTTTCTTTTTCCCATGTATGTGGATATAACACAACTCAAAAAAGATGTGGGGGAAAGGGAGGTAGGGTGCAAGAAGACATTCAGAAAGAGAAGACATGTGAAACGCTGTGCTTGAGCCACAGTTCCAAATTCTTGAAGTCAAAGACTGTGCTCCAAGTCCTCTAAATCCATCTGAAAATGTGGACTCTCTTACTCAGCAGGAAGCTGTCAAGTCAGTGAACAAGATTTAAACTACCACTTGCAGTACTGCCTCCTGCTGTGGCTGATGAAGGAGACACAAAGAAATTTTAGTGACATTATAGTTTTCTTTCTTGTAATAAGGTATCCTCTTCTGTGCAAAAAGAATCTCTCCAGTTCCTTGCCATTGTTGAATGGTGTGTATGATTAAGCAATACTGGCTGCAGGTAAGTTTTCTAAAAGAAGTAAACAGACTTACATTGCATTGGCCTGGGTGAATATAAGGGATGCAAACCGATGTTGGCAAGGACATAAATGGATAAAATAAAAGGATTGTGCATCTTTCTACTTCTGAAATGCATGATGTGGATGAGAAAAGACTATTCCTTTTGTTAAACTACTTAGCTTTTTTTTTTTTTTTTTAAATCAGGAGAAAAAGGGTGCAGCATGTAAATATATAAAATATATACTCGTATACATTAATCTAAACAGTAGAAGATGCTTGAGTTTTTCCTCATTCTGGTCATCCTTCATCATGCTCATCTATCCAAGAATTACTTCCTTTTTCTTGCTGCCACTAACAGTCCTTTCAGGAGTATGTTGACAGCTTTGAGCTGAGAGAATCATTATAATAAGTGTAGAAGATATAAAGTCACAATGAGGAAGGAATTCATGTTTACAGTAGTGGGGACCACACACTGTGATAGTTTGCATTAGAAGCTCAGCAGGGGGAGTGTGAAAAGCTGTAGCATTATAGCAGATATGGAGACTTTTCAGAGTGAATAGGTCATGTGTGTTCAAGTACCTGTCTAACATGTAACAATCAAAAAATATTATCATATTCAGCAGAGCCATTATTGCTGCTACATTGAAGATGTAGCCTCTTAATATTCCCCCTGCTCTCAAAAATGATAGTCTCTAATAATGCATTCCTCATAACAATGTCGGTAGTGCATTTCAACATACATTGCCACAGAATAAGGAGATTGGAGCATACACGTGAGTAGATCAAAACCATATAAAAATGATATTAAGTCAGAGCAAGGTTATTCTTTCAGGTAATTAAAAAACTTTCAAACAAAATGCAGGAAAAAAAATAATCTGAAACAAAAATAACCAGATCTTTACCTCTAAGCTCTAAAAAAGTATTTTTAATGTCATAATGAGTAGAAGCTTATAGCAACTCAAGACAAATTCAAAACTCCAGGAAGCATTCTCTGGGAGGATGCATGGAGCACAGATTCAAGGCTGTGAAATCTTCTATTTTTTCTTTATTTTTTGCTTTGAATTTTTGAGATGAACTATAGACACTTTGAAATTATGAAAAATCTCTAGGACACAGAGATCAAGCAGCAGAATTTTGACTCCGAGGTCCTTGTTATGACAGTAAAAGCAACTCTTTATCCCTGTTATTACACGCAACACCATGCCTGGAGGAATGTTTACCTGACATAGGAAGGCACTTAAAAGTTGAGAGATGCCAGAAGTACTTTTCAACTTTCCCAAGGAGGATGAAAAGAAGTTAATCTTCATTTTGCAAATGAGAAACTAACAAACAAAGATTAAGGTCAAGAGATTTGTCTATTTTGACCACCCAAATGGAGAAATCGTGGGTCTGATTTCCAGACCAAGTGAGATTTAATGAAGCAAATAAAATCTATTTTAGATATTTAGACACACAAATGATTTAAAAACAAACATCTTAAGTTAGGGTAGGTGAATCCCACTAGCAGAATCAGAGAAGCCAATCTTAAACATTGAAAGAGTATCTCCCATTCACTTTAGAGTTAATAAGCATTTTGGAAAACCAAACTGTCACAAGGAAAATGAAGGCTGACTAATTAGTAAAAAATACCTGTGAAGAAACAGATTATCTACTATGATAGTAATTTGCTTTTTAACCTCAAAAATATTGCTGTGTTTTCTCCTCTGCTACAGTGGGTATGAATTACTTTAACAGTAATATCTGCGTATCTGAAGTCCTATAAGAAAAAAACTCCAAGAGATTACAATTTACTAAATCAAATACAGTTACTCTGCGAACAGTCATAAATTCCTGAGGTCAACATACATGCTTTCACTTAAACACACACAAACAAAAACAAAAAAAAATAAGGGGAAATGAATTTACTGTTATGAATGATGATCACCCACAGTGGTTAATTATTTGATGTCTTTTTTTTGTCAGCTATGTTCTATTCCAAACCAATTTATCCAAAACAAGAACAGTTAGATCCAAGCACAGTGGATAGCAGTTAATAAGAGCTATTTGTTTTTAGGCTGAATGACTGATCATGATCCTCTTTTATTTATTAGTTTTAAAATGTTGATGTTTATTTATGTAAACCCCTAAATGACTAAATGTCTGTTCATTAGATACATCCTGAAAACCTGAATATTCAACTTTATCGTTACATTTTAGTACTGTTCACAAACTTACATCTTTCTTTTCCTCAAAAAAAAAAAAAAGCCATGAGAAACAGGTCATTCCCAAGTCTCTTACCCAAGATGGTAGTTTAGGCATAGGTCTCTCCTCTGTAGGATGGGATATAAGATCATGTTCAAAGTGAGCACGATAAAAAACGGTCAATAAATATTTCTGGGACAGGCATTTCTCTTCCCTGCTTGTGTGATTTGCTCTGCTATGCATAAAGTACAACTCACCGAAGCAAAGAATTCAATCTTTCCAAGTAAATATCCTAACTACTGGTTACTTGGAAAAGGTGGAGGAAGGGTATTGTTGCTTACTCTTACTTGCTTGAAAAGTGGTCTGAAAAAGAAAGGAATTCCATGCTTATTCCCAGTAGAAAGTGGAAAATAAATCAGTCTTCTAAGAGAGGAAATCTGTCTGGAATCTGGCCACCTAAGAGGAAAATTACTTAAATACTGACATTATTCAAGCTACTTTCATAAAATCTAATTCAGTGATGGCAAAATTTATAATGAAGTACTTAAAGTCAAGTGCTTATGGGAGCTGAGGACTTCAGAAAACTACAAACTTTCTAAAGTGCATCTAAAATCCCTAAACACTATTTGTCAATCTAGTCAGAGGGATTTATTTTCTCTGTAAGGGAAATATGTAATATTCACTTTAGAGACAAAAGTTTCCTGTAGATACAACAAGGCAAATGTACACGTTTGTGTACTGGTACTTGATAACACATGTTCGTTAGGCAAAATGTAACAAACATCAATTGAAGAAGGAGTATTCTGCTGAAGGGGAGGAAGGACCTATTGCAAGTGGGTAGTGGAACAGATCTGGCATAGTCTATTTAACTGAAAGAAACAATGCTTTAATAATTTATCTTTTTTTTCTTATGTTTCTTTCTCTTGCTGGTAGAAGCTGTACCAGACATTTATATTATCTCCTTTGTATGTCACCATGAGGGTTTCATTACAGAAGTCTTTTGTTCTTGTTGTACTTTAAAATCAGTTCTATCTAGCTGTTGAAGTGTTATTCTTAAATGATCATATGTTAACCATGTTCATACCTTTGTGATATTAGGTATCCTTGTGGCCTTGTGTTTGTATTTTCAAGGTTTATCCTACCTTCTTGACATTTTAAACTCTAGGATACTGCTGTTACACAATACAGTTCTAGAAAGCATATGAGGCAAGGACCATTTTCTACTAGAGGCCTTGCAGAAAGATCTTGACAAATTCGTGGTCTGGGCAATTTCCAATTGCATGAAGTTAAACAAGAGCAAGTGCCAAATTCAAGAGAGTCTGTCTAAGAGGTGGGGGTAAAGTGTCAGGCTCCTTTCAGTGGTGCCCAGCAACAGAACAAAGGACAATGGCCACAAACAAGAAAACAGGAAGTAACATCTAGACACGAGAAAGAATTTTAGAGTGAGGGTAACAGAGCACTGGAACAGAGAGACTGTAAAGTCTCCTTCTCTGGAGATACTCAAAACCACAGATTCTATTAAGATAGACTATCAGAATAAAATTTATTAATACCCTGTATGGCTTCAACCATCAGGCATGCTATCTCTATAATATTCTGGAGAGAAAATGGTACTCACCTTTTTAAAAGTATTTTTTTTTAATAATAATAAATATTGTTAAAACAGGCTTCAATATAAAATCTATAGCACATCCAGAGTGACATTATTGCAATACATTGTTTCTTTTTCCAGTTCTGCATGAGTTCTCATTGTTACATGCCTAGCACAATATTCTGTGTTCAATTTTGGTACTATCAGGTAACAATAGAAAAGCTTAAATTCTATAGATACCAAAATAAATTAGACATGCCACTACCCCTAATCACCTACACAACAACTGAAATTAAGTTTGTATAAAAACAAAACCAAAAACAAATAAATACTCCATGTGATACATTCAACTGTGCCATAGACCCTAGTTGCCTGGGCTAAGAATTCTAACTTGAAGAAGGTAAGGTGCTATGTTGCACTACTCTGAAGCTAAGAGCTCCTTTTTTTTTTTTTTTTCTTCCCTAAAGAGCATGAAAAGAGGATGATTAGAGCAGCCTGTTCACCTCTATATCCATTAATATCAACAGCTGGAAGAAAAAGCACATGTTCATTTCAATGAACTAACTGTGTTGGGTATCTGAAAGCCAATTCATTTCATATGAAAGAAACTAAACTGTTTTAAGGATTTGTGTACAATGCAAACCTGTGAAATACTTAACAAGACTTAATAAAAAATACATTCTTTAAAGAAGAGTGCTGGCAGCAACATTGCTTCATTCTGAATGGTATATTAGCAGTCCTGGCTGTGATAGAAAAACAGCAATGTCAGAGAAATCTCATTAAAAATCCTTTCCTTTAGTAGATAATGGACTGTGTGGCTGAACTCTGCTGGTGTTGGTTTTCTGATCTATGCTTTTCAATTTTAGTCACTGACTAAGGTGTCCTTATTAGCAAAATCTTCTGGACAGAATATGGAGAACTATATTAAGAACTATATATATGATGTTTAGATGATGAGTTTGATTACACTACTGATACCTTTTTAAATATCAGGTTTAAATCCAGCCTACTTATAAATGAATGAGTAGCTCTGGAGTGAGGTTACTTATTAAACAGTGTGTGGCTTTTGCCAATAAAGTTACAATGTGAATGGTTTTTTGTGAGACAATGAAGATCCAAGAGCAAGACAAAAAAATGAGCCAGATCTATAAAACTACACAAAAGAATGAAAATTACGCAGATTTTATTAAGGATGGAAGCTACTGGAAATACATATTTTATTGAACATCATATAGCTAAAGACAGTTGATGAAGGCAATTTAAAAAATAAAAAGGAAATTATTAAATGAAATGGAACTCTCCAAAGATGGGTTCCAAAGTTCTATTCGTGTGTTGAACTCCCAGAACACAAAGACCAGAAATGAAGTATTTTTGATATCACTTGCTAGGGGACACCACATGATCAAAGGTGTTAGTGAAACAAAGGGTAAGTTTTACGGAAGAGGCAATTAAACTAGACAATGTATTTGGCAAGAAATAAACAAACAAACAAAAAGATTGGGCTTCATGTATACAGAAGCCCTTTTTTTTTCAGATAAGTCATGGATTTTATAAAAGATATTACTCCTTCCTTTGAAATTTCCTCTTTTATAAAGGATTTCATTTTGGGAAAATATGTGCAATTTCTCAAAATAAATCAATTTCATAAAATGTGTAATTAAACTATGGAACTCAATGCCACAGGATGTTCTAAAGACCATATTTCTAAATGAGTTCAAAAAAAGGAACTTGACAAGTTCATGCTTCACCTGGGACTATTACAGATATCGTGCCAAGCTTTGAGAATTCCCAAAGCCCTTCATTGAAGGAAGCTGGAAGAGAAAACCAATAAAGAATGACTGTTGTATCCTTGTTCCTGTAGTCTTTTATTACAAGCCTGGGAGAAAATCCTGGGTCAGATCCTCTGTTTATGTTTGTAATTTTCCTGCTATCTAGGCTTGCTAGGCAAATTCATTTAAGCATTCATGGTAGGCTAATTGAGTGCAGTAGTTTGAGATGTTAAGTTCCACCATTGCTAAATTCATACTACCAGGTCTCAAAGTGAAGAGCTACATTGTATGAACTGATTACTGTTCAGTACTCAACAAGATTTGTAGTGGTATTCCCTGTATCAGTTATGTTTTTCCAGTTTAATATATTATACACATATGCTATCATATATTTTTTTATAAATTCTTTGTTTATGTAAGCATATACATATTTCAACTTGGAATAGACTAGATATAGAAAACACCCCCCCTGAAATATATGTTCATTTGAATATTACTTATTTGCTGAACAAAAATAGAGAAGAATTAACAAGACAAGAATTTGCAACTCTTTTTATTATTATTATTATTAAAGTAATATGTTAAATTCTGAACTATGCATAGTTTCCTATTGCTTTTTCTTCTCTTTCTCCTCTTATCTTGCCTTCTGGCTGTACAGTTACATGAAAAATTGAAGGTATCCTTTAACCTCCGTGAATCCAACATGTGAATTTCATAATGATTGTACAAATGTTAGATACTACTATGAAATCCACTTCTAGTCTTCTGATGCAGAAAAAATAATGTTCTTTTTTATCCACATGAGAGCCCCAAGGTCTAGGTCTCCAAAAAGATGAAACACTTCTGAAGACATGTTTGCATAGTCATTTTAGTAAGCGCTTAAAACTTCACTTTGAGGCTTACCACCAGAACCATCAGCCTAATAAAATGCAACATGGTATAATTTGAAGCTTCTCTGAAAGCTAAGAGTAACACTTCAGGTAAACTGATGACATTACACTGAGGCTCATAAACAAAATCTACTCTTCCTGCTTCAGGGACTGCAACAGGTTTGTTGTTGAAGGACTCCCAGCTGAGTGTTGTTAAGGAAGCTGCTAACAACTACCTGCAAAAACATTGAATTTAGTGAGTCGAAATTCCCAGTTCATTTCAAGACAATGTTAAATTTTTCATTGTGAGCTTTACTGTCTTTTTTTCCCCCTTTTTCAGTTAATTTCTCTTTTTCCTTTTATTTGGTTTTAACTAACTAGAATTGCTCACTAAGCCTTTTAGAACTGAAAATAATTTAAGAAACAGTTTCTTGCTGTATTTCTGCTGTTAGATTCCAGCTCCCAGATTAGACTCCATAACTGACTGTGTGTAGATAGGCTTAGTTTATGTTAACATATCAAACATGGGCATAAATTTGATGTGTTAGCAAGTCTGCTCTGATTAAACTTAGGATAAAGAACTTAATTGCACCACTGTACAAGCACAACCTTTATCAGATCGGTAACCTGCAAAGTAGGACAGGACGTCAAATGTCGCTTGTATAAACTATTTTATATGGTTTAGCCCCAATGATTACAGTCATTCAGCTTCAAAAACATTTATTTATAGAATGATAGAATCAAAGAATCCTTAGAGTTGGAAGGGATCTCTGAGGGCCATCTAGACAAATCCCCACAGCTAGATCAGACTGCCCAGGGTCTAGACTTGAAAGTCTCTAGGAATGGGGAATCAACTACAATGCTAGGTAACCTGTTCCAGTTCCTCACCACTCTCACTGTAAGAGATTTTTTCCTTATACCTAATTTTACTCTCATTGAGCTTGGAACCATTTCCCTTTTTTCTGTCACCACAGACCCTGCTAAAGAGTCTGTCCCCCTCTTTCCGTAGCTCCCCTTTAGACATTTAAAAGCTGCTATCAGGTCACCTCACAGCCTTCTCTTCTACAGGCTGAACAGCCCCAGCTGTCTCAGCCTGTCCTTGTAGGAGAGCTGTTCCATTCTGTGGATGATTTCTGTGGCTCTCCTTTGGACACACTCCAGCAGGTCAATGTCCCTCACGTGCTGAAGACTCCACATCTGGATGCAGTACTCCAGGTGAGGCCTCACCAGCACAAAGTAAAGGGGCAAGATGACCTCCCTCAACCTGCTGACCACATTTCTTTTGATGCAGCCCAGGATACAATTGTCTTTCTGGGCTGCAAGAGCACACTGCTGATTCATGTCCTGCTTCCCATTCACCAGTACACCCACATCTTTTTTGGCAGGATCATGCTCAATCCTTTTGTCCATAAGCTTGTGGTTGACTCAACCCTGGTGCAAAACCTTGCATTTGGATTTGTTGAACCTTATGAGGTTCACGTGTACCTACTGCTTAACACTGTCTAGGTCCCTCTGGATGGCATCCCATCCCTCTGGTGTGTCGACTGCACACCACAGCTTGGTGCCATCAGCAAAATTACTGAGAGAGCACTTGACTCCACTATCAGTGTTGACAAAGATATTAAAGAATATCAACCCCAGCACCAAGCCCTGGGGCACACCAGTCATCACTGTTCTCTATCCAGACATTGAACCATTGACCACCACTCTCTGTACTTGATCTTGCAGCCAATTCTTCATCTGCTGAATAGTCTACCAATCAAATTCATATATTTCTAGTTTGGAGAGAAGGATTTTGTGAGGTACTGTGTCAAACGCTTTCCTGAAGTTGAGATATATGACATCAGTGGCTCTTCTCATGGCCACTGACACAGTGACACCGTCATAGAAGGCCACTAGGTTAGACAAGCAGAATTTGCCCTTGGTGAAGCCATACTGGTTCTCCCACATCACCTCCCTGCCTTCCACATGCCTTAGCATAGTTTACGAGATCTGTTCCATGATATTCCCTGACACAGAGATAAGACTGACAGGTTGGTAGTTCCTGGGGTCATCCTTTTTACCCTTTTTAAAAATGGGTATGATGTTACCCTTTTTCCTGTCACCAGGGACTTCAATTGGTTGTCATGACTTCTGAAATATAATTGAGATTGACTTGGCGACTACATCTACTAATTCCCTCAGGACACTGGGGTGCATCTCATCAGGACCTATATATTTGTGGATATTCAATTTCCTCAGGTAGTCATGAACCTAATCTTCACTTACAGTGGGATGGATGATCCACTCCTACCAAACCAAATGTTTGAGGGCTGTGTGGTGAGCAGTTCTCAGAAAAGACCGAGGCAAAAAAGTTGTTAAGTATCTCAGTCTCTTTCACGTGTTGTTACAAGCCTGCCTGTGTCACTCACTAGGGAGGGTACTCTCTCCTGGGCTTTCCTTTTCTGGTACCTGTAGAAGCTCTTCTTGTTCTTCTTGGCATACCCTGACAAGTACAGTTCAAGCTGGGCCTTGGCTTTCCTGACCCCATCTTTACACAGCCTAGCTGCTTCTTTATACTCTTCCCATGGTACCCGTCCCTGTTTCCACGGCCTGTGCATTTTCTTCTTACTCTTGACCAGCAGGTCCCAGTGTAGCCACGTCAGTCTCTTGCCTTCCTTTCCTGATTTACTGTACCTGGGGATGGAAAGCTCTTGCTCCCAGAAGAAAGCCTCCTTAAAGATCTGCCAGCTCTGCCCTGCTGCCCTGACCATTAAGACAGTTTCCTGGGGTATTTTGTTGACTAACTCAACAAAAGCTGGAAGTTTGCTTTCCCAAAGTTTACCTTCCTATTTTTACTCTTTGCCTGTCTCCTATCCCTCCTGTAGCTGGAGGCAGAAGGCCTCATTGACAGGCACTACCTGGGGCCTATAGTAGGCCAGTCACAAGGCTCTGTAACACACTGGCTTTCAACTTGCTCATGACCATTCTTCAGAGACAGCTCTTCACAATCTATTCCTTTCTTGATGTAGATAGCAACACACCTTCCCCTCCTTCCTCATCTGTCTGTTCTGACCAACTTGTAGCCATTGATAGCCACACTCCAGTTGTGGGAATCATCCCACCAGGTTTTGGTGACAACAACTGCATCATAGTTTTGTAGTAGCACCCTGGTGATTGCATAGAGAACATAAAATTTGAATACATGTATGGGGCTGGCACTTTGAGTGTCAGAACAGTTAAATTGGCTCTGGAAACAACCAACCTGGATCTTGTCGTATTATGCCCACTCTTACAGTTGAAATAAGAAGTCTCTTTATGAACTAAATCCTAATGTGTTTTGCATAGATGGGATAGAAACAGAACCTTCTGCTAATAGGTTTCTCTTTTCTTCTGAGGAGCTAATTATATACAGGGAGGAAATGGCTCTAGTTAACAGAGATAGGAGAAGACCCTAGGAAATACCTGACAAGAAGCCATGGTAGTATAAAAAAGCAAAATTCCCAAAGTAACCTGAGGAGACACTGATAATTGCATGAGTGAAATGCAGGACTAAAAGGAAAGATGTGTCTTTGCCATGAAGCAGAGTAGATTTTATTTAACTAAAAGAACAATTTTCTTTCTCCTTGCATTGTAATATCATGTAACTGGAATTCTGTCTCTTCCTACATGTACTTTGAAGAAAATGTATGGTAGGTCACCTGTAAGGCTTTGTTTGACTCAGTCTCACAACAAATAGCCTTCATCATGCTAGATCTTCAAATTTTATAAAACAGTATTTTAACGAGTATTCTCTGTACTAAAATATTAAGTAAATGTAGCTCCTGTCCCCATGAAGATTAAATGATTCAGGCTAATTTATAGTTAGCCCACGGATGGGTATTTAGTCACATGTCTGACACCTGCAGTTCATCTCATTTCATGTCATCTATGCATCTGACTCAAACTGGGATTAATGTCTTCAAGCTGGCTTTTAATGTCCTATGTATCATATGGTTTCAGGAAAGAACATAGGAACTAGATCTTACAGACATACAAGTTTTTACACACTAAGTTTTCTAGGGAAGAATGTATGTGATTAATAAAAAGAAAATATTCTCTTGGAAGTGGCATTTTGTCTTTTAGAAAGAGTAGACTGTACATGTCTTAAAATATAAAAAGAATTATATGATTTAAGGAAAACAGAATAAAAGTCTAATTTCTTCAAAGATGCTTTTCCTTAGTAACCTCTAATCATTCTTAAGGAAAGAAAATAATAGACTAGTTAATACCAAAAGAATATTTTACCATTCATCAGGAATAATGAATAATTAGAATTGGCTGTATATGTGTGGTTGTAATTAAAACATATATATAATTCTCTGCCCAAATGTGATAGTACATTTTGTGTGAAGGATTGAAAGAAACAAAAAACTCTAAGTCACGGAAAATAAAGATTTTTTTTCCTATTACAAAAACTAATGTTAGTTTATTTTATGATGTTGAATATTTGGTGTATAAAGTGAGATAATGTAAGATTTTCCTGAAGCATATTAAGTTAAAATAAATACTAATACAGTATATATCTTATTTTAAAATGCATAAACTTTAAAAAAAAGGTTACGTTGTTATCTCTGTGCTCTCTGTGGTAAATGATGGATATCCTTGCAAGACAAAATTCGGTTATCTAAAGTTTAAAGGAAAGAGCCTTACCTCTTGTACGTTTGTTAGGTTGTTTTTTAGTAAACAACGGTAGCTGAACAATAACAGAGATAAGTCAGGATAATTTATATAACATGTTTGGAATTAGTCTGGTTTCTTGTTTAAGTGAAAAATATAGCTTAAACCTAAGATTCTTCTTTGGGATTCCTGTTGTAAGTAAAGAGAAATATACAACTCCAAAGGCAGCTCATCCTTTCCCAAGACAGAGTTCTGATTCAGTGGTGATATGCAGAACACCATCCTAGAATAAACGTTTATGCCATCTCTTTACAACAAGATTGCCTAATATGTACTTCAAAGTTTATTTGCGTGATTCGGGAATTACCTACCTCAAAGACACTGGAAAAGCATTCAATCTTTGTTTCATTATTGTTTCCTTAACATCTAAGATGACTGTCAAACCACCAGCTTCCAAAGTGGTGTTTCCTTCCTGTTGTAAAGAGTGGCAAAGAGCTCATTACTCAGCTAGATCACTTGTGGTATTCCCTGAATCAGTTATGTTTTGTCAGTTAAAGAAATTATATACATAAGTTATCACAATTTTTTTTTAATGTGGAGATATGAATGATAAACTAGATGATCTTGAGGGTACCTTCCAACCCGAACCATTCTTTCATTCTATGATTATATGGTTTTGGTCTCTACTCCTGGCATCGAGTCTTGTCTGTACTAAATGTGGTAAATCCACCTGAAAAATGGGAATGTCTCAAGGTAAGATTATATAAAGTCACCTAGCTTTAAATTTTAGATATATTGATCCACTTTTTGTTTCAATTAATATGCAATATACATACTATAATATACATAGAAACATAATATGCAATATACATACTGTAATATACATAGAAACCTTTCCTTGTTTTTTAGGGGAAGTTGGAGCAGTTTTGTGGAAGCTTTTTTCAGTAACTGAAAGTATGATGAGTCTATTGTTCTAGTGTTTTGTTTCATTTTCCCTATCTTTTGTAAATACCACACTAAATGAAGAGTTAAACATACATACATACTTACATGTGTAAGTATATACATGTGTATGAGACACCTATTCTCCCAACAGTATAAGCACAGAAACAGAATTTTCCATTGACAGCAGAAGAATATTAAAACTATTGTATGCCTTTATCTCCTGCTGGTAAAGGTTTTCCTTAAAAGAGATGTAAGAGACATTTCGAACAGATGGTAACTGGTTTGCTCTATCCTGCATCTCTTCACAACTGCCACAGAGCTTTGCCATTCATTAATCTTCCATAGACTTTCAGTAGCACAGCAACTAAATTACACACATACACATACTGAGGCCAGCACTGTTGTCAAGCTTAAAATTAAACTGAAGTACACTGTGCCAAGTCTTTTAACCAAACTCTACTATAAAACTGTTTGAAAAATAAACATTTATCTTGGAGCTTGACCCATGAATGTGGACTCCTAAAAGAGAGAGCACTAGCTGATGTACTTAGGGCATTCTATGAAGCAAGTGTAGCTGCAATTTGTAAGTGGGAATAAATCCAGAAAACATCTGTTTTGAATTCACCTTGACTCATTAAGGTTTAAGGAGAGAGCTATTTCCTCTATGTTTGAAGCCACAAAGGGAAAAAAAATACATATAGCCACAACCCTCTCTGATCCTTGCATTTGCAATGAGCAGGTGATAGGTAAATATAATTGTAATCCATTTCCTAGCATTTGACATTGGGCCACAAATGCTAAAGTCTTGGATTAAAGGGTCCATCAAATTTCTAACCTTCTGTGCTTTATTTTAAATAAATATCTCTAGTGTTTACAGTCTATGAAGTCATTTAAAGCTCCTCTTGCAAATTCTTCTCCAGTGTATTTTTTAGTTCTAGTGACTGGTCAAACTTTTTTCAGTGCTTAATTCTTCCTTTGCTGTCCAGCATTGCAGAAAATCATTATCAACAATTACACTGAGCTTTGTTCTTGATACTGCACTATGCGTAAAACTGTGCCTTTTTTTCCTTCTCTCTCCTCCACTTCCATTGCCTGATGCAAACTCAAAAGATACTGTACATTGAAAAAGTCAGTGATACAAGCAGCAATACCTTTGGAAGCCAAAATTACCATTTCTTTTTTTTAACAGTTTAGATATACATATTACATATATGAACAGATGTTCCCAAAAATCCGGAACTAAAGTGTCTCAGTGGCTAGGAGATCAAAGCTGCATCATAAATAATTACATTGTTCCTTCACTCTTTCTCTTCTACTCTTTATTTTATTTGTTTTTCCTTGAAAAAATAACAAAGATTACATTTTTACTTCACAAAGTTTTATTGACTAATCTAATTGTTATCTTTCAAATGCAAATTTGAGGTTTTAATTTAGAACCACTACTATCATTTAATTGCATCAGTTTTAGTGGAGAATTAGTATTAGTGTGTAATCTCTATAATCTCCATAATTATGGAGATTTCTGCAGTGGGAATCATAGAGCTCTAGATATAATACATCTGAATTTCTCCATTTACCTTAATATACTTTTGTTGCAAAATACCTCCAGGTACAGTTATGCAAAACTGCAATGTTAAGAAGGAAGTCTCCATGAAAATTATCTATATTCATTGACTAATTTTTAATATCTTTGCCAGTATTACTCTATTTAAATCTGACTGTGCTTCTGTTTATTAGGTATTTTCATAAGTATTCAGTATCTGATGTCTCATATTCATGCAAAGTAAAAAAATTAGATCAGCTAAACTACTCATGTATTTTGAACTAACTACTTAACGTTGCATACAGTGTTCCTGCATTAAGCAGAATTGCTTGAAATCTGTAACAAAAACATTTCTCACTAGAAATGTATAAGGTCCTCTCTAGATTTTTTATATTTCACATTTTTGTCTTCATGACTTATTATTTTGTTGTTGATTGTTAAAACAAACAAATCTTGAGAAACTACCCTGCAAAGAACTCCTGAACTCTTTCTAAACTTTTAGACAGAATGAAGAAATGGTCAAATAGTTCAAATATTCAAATGATTTGGTTAATTCGTGAGGATAAACTTCAGACTCAGAAGGCCTATGGCCATTTAAACTGTGAACCTGGAATCAACTATGTATCTTGGATTATCAAAGAGCACACTAGTTAAATATCATTTGGTTTTCAGTGTATCTAAAGTCCATCTAAAAAATTGTTATAAGACGTGGTTGTGGACCCTCTTTTCTTTCCTAAGATTTTTGTGTTTTTACACAGAATACAACTTTTTTTTTTAGATAAATTTGGTTTGTTGCTAAATGTATTAGTGTAAAATAGAGAGTAAGACATACAGAACACCAACTATTGGTGAACTGTTTTCTTCTTACAATTTTGTCTTTGGGAGAAGAGAAACTGCCATCCTGATGGAGGTGAATCCAAATTAGAACTACTGTTTCTTTACAAATTTCAAAAAAGCTTCAGACTTGTATGATAAAGAACCAAGCTCCATCTTATATTTTCATCTACAGAAACCACTTGTCAGTTTGCTGTCTAAGGCTGCATTTAATATTAACAAAAAAGCTAGTGCAACCTTTCTATAGCATGCATGTATTGTATTCATACAACAAACTCACACCCTCTAGAAACTGTAACCATAGGGGACTTGGGGGATTGTTCTTTCAAAGTGTTGTTACGAGCTTATGCTTTTTGCAACGAGCCAAAAACATGTAAGGAGTGACTTAGACAAGACTATTCCACTGTTCAGAAAATATTCCCTGGTCCTATATGATACATTATTATAGATGCACCCAAAAGACCTGTGAGTAGAAACTAGACATTTCTGTTCAGTGCTATTACTGCCCAATATGTGATTTTTTATTCTTTTGGTGAGTGAGCTTTGAATCTGATTTTCTGTTAAGTGTCAATAAAAATGTTCACTATATGGAATAGATGTGTAATTTAGGCACTGTGCTTTACCAAATAATTTAATTTGTAAAGGTCACTAAGGACTACAGAACTCAATTAATATTACTTTTTATTGCTTTACTAGTGCAGTCCAGTAAATATTCAGGAATTTTACACACAAGTGGAAGGAATATTCCTGACTTGAAAAGAGTGCACTCTGAGACAATGGAGATAACTACATTATGAAGGTGTTAAGACCTGGAAAAAGGAATATAATAAAAGGTGATAAAGTGAGTATTTTCTTAGAACGGATTGACAGAGACTGACAAAATAATGATGTAATTACTGCATTTTGCTATTTTGGTACCAATAATAGAGAGATTATTTCAACCTTATAGAATAGATTTTCTCCTTTTCTTTTTTTTTTTTCCTTTTTAAAGAAAAGAAGAAAGTTCAGAAGGAGAAACACAAGTGTTTTGGTTTTTTTAGTTTATTTTTCTATACTGACTTAATTATTTCCAGAAGCTCAGTTCCTTGTCACCGTTTTTAACTCTAGCTGAAATTTTAACAATTAAAGGTTAATAAAAGACAAAATGTTTTGAAAAGAGATCATGGCAAGATAGTGTATTTATCTACTAATTGTCTGAGGGCAAATTCACAAAAACCTGCTTTTGTTGTCTCTTGTTATCTGACTGGGGGCAATGAGTTTTAGATTGTTTACTCTGTTGATAATCGAGTTACTCATCAGGTTGCTTAAGGATTAGATATCATTAGATGCTTGATAAATATATGACTTTCATTATTTGAGCATTTTTTTCTCTGCATTGTGTAATGTACACTCTCAGTCTAGTATCAACTTGCTATTTATAGGTGAGAATGGGACAGAACACTTATTTTCCTACAAGTTTGAGTGCCTTGGGACCATGTATAAGGAAAGAACTGCAATATTTCCTCCTGCTTCTTTAGAGCCTTTTGGGATGGTATAATTGACATGACAGGAGCAGTTCAAGCTTCCCTAATGTGTACAGAAAATGATTGTATTTTGTTTGCTTTCATTCCCAGACATGTAAATGTAAAAAAACCCAAACAACTCAATGCAAACATTGACTAAAAGATTTTAAGTCTCAAAGTTCACAATTAAAACCATAAAATTGTCCCTTTTACTAAAATACTGAATTTCTTCGATTTATTGTTTGCTTTAATTCTGTCTTCTGTCTTCAACTTATTTGAAGTATCCTCTGTGATTTCTTCATGAAATCTCCTGAAAACAATTTGCTTTCCTGATGCAAAAGTCAAATGAGTGTTCTTAGAGACATAATTATGTCTGGTATTATTAGGGCTTGCATTGTCTAATATGTTATTGGAGCTCAGTGATTTGAGAGTGACAGAGTACTTTAGCAAGCTGCATAGAGAGGTTGTGGAGTCTCCTCTGGAGATATTCAAAACCTTTCTGTATGCTTTTCTGTGCAGCCAGTTCTATGGAACGCACTTTAGCAGAGTAGTCAGACTAGATAATCCCATGCAGTCCTTTCTAACCCCCTGTGATTCCATGATTCATCATTCTTCACATGAACTGCAAGAAGAAATATTGCCACTACTTTTAGGCCATGTTAAATGCAACATAAAATGCTTTCTTTTGCTAGATATTTTAATTTACTGAGATATTTTATGCATATTAGCAATAATGAGGAAGGTGATGGAATGTCAGCACTGTGAAAGAGTGAGTAATGTCCTTTCCACTGACAGATCTGTGGTGTAAGCTTGTTTTTTAACTCCATCAGTATGATATGGCAGGTATTTAGAAAGTTCCCACTTTTAGCTTTGGAGGACAAGAATGTGCTCAAGTTTCTCTGTTTCTGTGAAGGCAGCATTGGGCAAGAAACTAACTCCAGTAGAAGTTGGAGGAAAAATTTGTGTAGTCTCCCAAGAAAAGAGAGTGTTGCTCCTCTTTTGCTTAGAAGAGATTTATACTTGGGCCTCTGTATTTATGACCAGATAAATAGCTTTTATAACTGAGCACATAAACGCTGTTGTGTTTTTAAGGGGAAAAAAAAGAAATCTCAACTAGCAGTCTTTGAAGAAGCTTGGGTTGACAGTTCATGTCCAAAACTCCCATAGTTTTCTAGTTATTCTTACAAGAAGTATGACAATGTTGACAGCGCATTGAGGGGAAATTACACATCCTAGTTATCCTCTACCTACATATGGAAGCAATATTTCTCATGTGGATAGGAACAGTCACACAATCTTTTCAGTACCATTATTTTCATATTTCCCCTCTGTGTACACTTCATGTCCAGCAGTACTAGACCTCAACATATATTTACAGTACAGTATTTGAAAATATACTTCGGTTCTTAACTGCGCAGCTAATAACTGTCTCTCTCTTAGACCATTTTATCCAAAAGTTTCTCAATGCTTAACCTCTTCTACAAGCACCAAAACTACACCCTTGTATGTTTTCATCCTTTTCTTAGAAATTATATCTGCATAGCTAAATAATTTCTTCTTCTACTCAGTTCAGCCTAAGACTACTGAATGTAAATGGCTTCTATTTTCCTACATATATACTACAGGTGTATTTCTTCTACTATTATCTTTTCAGTCTATAGACTCCACTTTTAGGCTAATATTTCCTGATTGGTTTTTTAGTGTATATGGTGCTGTTGTCCTATGCGGTGAGCACCATTTGTCACAGCGACGGGAGACAACGACACCAGGTGGCCATCAGCAAGTCTCAACTTTAATCAGAAAGCTGCGTACATTTATATTAGTGGTAATAAGGTTCATACATATTGCAAAACCTAGGCTCCTAATAGGTTAGTGATATCAGTGAGCAGAAGTTTTATTGTTAATTCTTGCGGTTAAGCCGAAATTTCATTGGTCACTGCTTCCTTAATCCTTACTCCTACACCCTTCATGTTGCAGCAAGGTTACTGTGACCTAGCTTTGTGATTGGACGGTACCTCATTATGTTTCTACTTGAGTTGTATCAGTTGTAACATCCCTTCACTGCTTGGACAGCTGCAGCTAGTCTCTGTAAAGCCACTCTTGGCCTATCTCAGACATCTGCAAGAGGTTTTCCTTGCTGCGCCCCTTGCTCTTCAGCCAGTCTTGCATAAAATCCTCCACAATATGGAATGTTAATCTCTATAGCACTGGCATACTTGCTTGGATAAGCTGAGGCTGGAGTGTATGTTTAACTTGCCTAGATTTTGTTAGAATTTCTTTCTTTCCCATATACTTCAGATGTTAGCTATGTGTTTCTTGTAGAATGAAATGGAAAGTGTATGCAGTTAAGTGAACATTACAAGACATATTTTTTAGGGTGAACTGAGTTGGCAATGTTAGAGTTGAACACAAGTACTTAAGATTATTATTGTCCTTGAATAAAAGAACTGCAGTATATATAAAAAAAAACATTAAAAATAGGGAATCTAACAAGACTTTTTGTATCTGATTTTTGATATTTGAAAACAATCTCAGTGAAGAGCATCACTTTTTCTTTTTGCAAGAATGATTTGAGATGACTTTAACAATTTACTATAATTATCTTTTTCTTTCTTTTTTTTCCTACTATAAAAATTGAATAGTAAAAAAAAATAAAGTTCTGGTGATTTGGAAGAGGCATCTGCGTAAAGGTGGATCTTTTTTTTCTGAACTCATTATAATTGAAATTACATTGATTATGATCTGTTTGGTAGGATACAGAATAGCCTCCCCTAAAACACTAAGTCTGTGATGCTTTTTAGTTGCACAGTATCAGATCTTAATTAAAAATGTGGTCCGCAACTCAAGCAACGTCTACTTAAGAGCATACAGCATCTGTTGAAGTTATCAGTTTTTCATAGTTTACAGCTAATTTACAAGCACCAGAAATGCAGACCTGTCAAATTTAATGCCTTGAGCATTATGACCTTCTGCGGCAATGAGACCATTTGTACGTTGGGGCTCTGCAGTGCCGCTTCAGCTCTTTGACCAGACAATCAGATGTCTAATATGAGGAGTTTTTTTCAGAAAAGAAGAGTTAAATTTAAGGGCCTGTGTTTATCTACAGGTAAACTGGTAAATCAGTTTGGTTGCATTCTCTTTTACTCACTTTTCAATGTAATTGAGCTAAAATAATAGTTAGCTAGAATTTAGTCAGATTTAAAAAGCAGGCAACATGTACAATACTATAAATTGTATCACTACACCAAACTTCGTACCACTCCAGAGACCTTTAACACCTTTCAACTGTCTAAAACTTAAAAGCACTGATTAGCACATCATATACATTATTAACAGTAATATATGTTGTCAGTATATGGAAATTATGAAAGTTTTTCTATCTGCATAAATTAAGCAACCACTCTTACCAAACTTGCATTGCGGAGCAACCACTATTTAGCTACATATTTAGAATAAGATGAAGACACAGGACAGTAACATCAAACATTCCCTGTTAGAAGCATCAGCCTGCATATGTATTGCCACTTGGCAGTATGAAGACAACATCTTTGTAGTGGAAAAAATAATGCAGCATCTGTTATTAATACAGCAGATGTTGTTCATTGGTACAGACATTCCTTGCTATCAGACACTCAGATACACATTTGCCATACATGCACACACAAAAAGAGGCAATCACATAGTAATACCTGCAGCTCAATTAACATTACATCACTGGCCTTAAAGTACATTACGGATAGATCTTTTAAATATGCTCAGTTACAGCACTTAAAAACTAAGGAGTTTTAAGGAAATTCAAGGAAGTTAAATGACTTTATGAGCTGAATTTCTAAAGGCAGTAATGATACTGCCTTCTGTTCTTTAAAAAGAGAGAAGAAAATATCAGAAAGAAAGAAATTGAAGGAAAAATTATTTACTGGATGTCAAAAACAAGTTGTACATATCAACAAATTCTAGGAAATTTTCTGCACTGATAAACATACAAAAATGAGAGTATAATTGTAAACACTGCTCTATAGTCAGTTTAATTGCTAATGAAGGAAGAAAAATTTAAAAGACAAGCAGGAAAGATCACACTAAACACAACACAGGAGATGAATGATCATGATTGTTTCCATCAGGGGATATGTGAGCAGTGTACAATAAATGGAAGTCAAGGCAGGCAAGTCATATAACATTCAAGACTTATCAGGTCTTTAAGGAATTATAACTTAGAAAAGAAAGAACACAGAAATTAGGGTGTTATTAAACAGTACAGAGTAGAACAGAAATCAAAGTAACCTAGAAAATCTGAGTGTTCCAAGGTGGATTCATTCTCCTGATGTTGGTACCATTCTTGGTGCATTTAGTGCAGAATGCAGCGTGTTCATCTTCTCTGACTGTATCCAACATCAAAGTGCTGGATGTCAGTTCTGAGAAAACTGCACAGGATCCTTCTATGTTAAAAGGTCAGGCTCCTTCAGAAGGTAAATTAAACTTCCTGAATATGGATATGTAAAACAGATAAGATTCATCATTTTCTGGAGATGTTTCCGCAGGGGAAAAATAGAGGGAGAGGAAGACGATCAGCTTAGAGAAGTCCTGAACATTTTATACAGCAAACTTCAGAAAGATGATTTTCACTATGTCTGCTTCTGGAAACCCTGTCATTGTTTTGCTAGGCTAAAGATAAGAACACAAAAGCAGTGTACCTCATTCTTGTAGATCCAGAATTACTTTTGTTGTCAAAACCCGAAGTATAAAATGTTAACTTTTACCAGAGCCATTAATTAGGGTTATCTAAAAACCATCATGTTTAATTTGCTTACCATTCAGAATTATTTTTTTCCATATGGATAAATTTGTTTAAGCTCAATAGGGGAACCATTAAACAGAAGATTCTACTGTTCATTATTTTATTTTCAGCCACACTCATTTTATCAAAATAGATATTTTTAGTTTTAGCAGTCATACTTCCTTTGCTGACTTCTATGTTTCATCCAATGCAATGTCTGTATTGTCAAAGTTATTAGTTTGGGCAAGTCCCAAACTAAATGGAAGCAAGAAGAAATGTCAAGGAAAATCAAAGACTATGTACATGAAGTTTAATATGCACTTTTTGGTGCACAAAGGAAGACCAGAACTTCAAAGCTGCCTGATTTTTTATTATTCTAAAGCCAGTTTTTCCAATTTTCTGAACTAAAATTTAAAAATAGTGGACAGGACATCTAAAAAGGATTTCTGCTTCTATCCCACCTGAAACTGACCCTGTTAGATTGATCTATTGGTTAGGAGATTTGGATAGTCAGTCACTCATCTTCTTTTCAGTCAGTTAGTGACTCTCGTATAGCTTTCAATCTTGAGATGGCTTTGTATGTTAGTCCAGCTGGATTCTGTGCAAACATTTGTATTGCGTGCAACTGCTCTGTGGAAATCTGTTTTCTACCAACTGAGGAACATCTGCAGACTATGTCCTAGTTAATGTGGAAGGTCTTTGTTCATTTCTTTGTCTCAGCTTATTTATACTGTCGTTCTTTTTATTAGTCCCTCTTCTGTCTAACAAACTTCAGTTGATATAACACACTGCTGTGAAAAATCTAAACTGAGTTAGCTGACTCTAACATATACAGTATCTTCAATTTTCAATTGCTTTGTTATATACTCCCTGCACTTTGCACATATAATTCCCACAAATGTTAATGGGCTTTAAGATTGTGTACTGAGGGAAAACTGGAGCTCTTGTATTTGTTGCTGGTTCCATCATGCTTCATAAACCACTAACTGGTAAAATAAACTTATTGGAATAAGGTCCACAGCACAAAATAATTTAAGAGAGAAAGAATTTTTTAATTCCTTCTCAAAAAAAAGTATGCATGTATGGTTATGTGATAGGAATTCTGAATTACTTGTACTCCACAGATTCACTACTGTAATACGTTATTGTGGACTGAGGAAGCAAAAGCTGTTATCAATGTCAAAAGGAACACAGGCTTTTATAAGGTCAGGAGTTTTTCAGTGAGCTGGCAGCGCAAGGATTATAGCTTCAGACAACTTGGTACCCATTTAAATATCGAGAACTTTGAACATTTGTTGGTGTTTCTGATGATAAAATAAATCATTTAGAGAAAGAAAAAGAAAAAATGGTCCCTTTATTACATGTATTTACTTCCCCTTTGATGTTCATGTCAGATTTGCTCATTTAAAAGAAAATAATTCCACTACAGTCATTACAGTAATTCAGGTTCAAACAGCAGATGAAACCAAGCTATATTCTGTCTGCTTTGAAGATCCTGCATTATTTTTCTCACACACATTTTGAATAAATCTTCTAAAACACAATGCAAGGGGAAAAAAATGACAGTCTGAAAGGGAGTAAACCACAGTATCAGAGATGTTAGGAATGAGAAAAGAAAATCTTTTTCAAGAAGGTCATGTAATCTCTCCTTCACTAAAGCAAATGTTTTTTTATTCTAAAAAGCTCTTTTCAAATCCAGTTTAAAAATGAGCAAGTGGCATTTTCATCACTTCCCCTGGGAGGCAATTTCATACTTAATGTATTTCTCAGTGTATATAAGGTAGGGAGGGACACCCACATCTCCCACCTTGTTGAAAAGTGCTCTAATAATTTAGGAGAGAGTATAGATGGGAGGAAAGGAAATGTATTCCACCCCTTTTGTTGAAGCTGTGTCACTCTGCAGAAAAGATTTCAAGATAGCATGGGATGGAGAGGGAGAGGGGAAAGAGCAAAAGAAAGATAAAAGAAACTGTTCTATAGTAAACACGTTCAGTTTGGTACACAGAATCCTAGGCTGTGGTAATGAATTCTACTCTAGAGACTTTATTTACTTCACTCGTCAAGAGAAATTCAAAAATATTTCTAGCTAGTCCGCCTGTAGTTCTTATTTATATAAGTTAATGTGTAGAAATACTAGCTTGAAGAGTCATGACCATCTGTTTTTCTCATATGTCATTCTGCAATAGCAACATGCAGATATATCTGGAAAAAATATCTCGGGACTGTCTGTTGGTGCTACTTAGACTGTTTTGTGCAACAGTCAGGTTATACATTAATATCACTTGTGGGATTCATAGATTCATAGATACATTAGGTTGGAAAGGACCTACAATATCATCTAGTCCAACCATCCTCCTACCACTATCCTTACTCACTAAGCTACTAAATCAAATCCCTTAGTACCTCATCTAAACGCTTCTTGAACAGCGCTAGGGATGGTACCTCAACCACCTCCCTAGGCAGGCCATTCCAGTCCTGACCACTCTTTCAGAGAAAAAATTTTTCTTCAAATCTAATCTAAATCTTCCCCAGTGCAACTTGTGGCCATGTAGGATGATCCTTTGTAATACATATTTAACTTACAAGAGAATTTTCTTGTCTATAACACTTCAGCACCCTTCTTACTCTAATACAGAAGTCAGCAAGACTTTGCAGACTGAATGCTTGCTTAAAGTTAAGCTGTGCTTGAGCTTCATGTTGCATAAATCCTTAAAGCGATAATTACACTTAAACACTTAAAGCAATAGTTCAGTGCTAGTAATATGGTATTTAGTGAATGGACTAGAGGGAATGGCTTAAAGTTGCACCAGGAGAGGTTCACTTTTGTTAGGAAAAATTTCTTCTTTGAGAGAGTGGTCAAACACTGGGACAGGCTGCCAAGGGAGGTGGTTGAGTCATTGTCTCTGGAAGTGTTGAAATCTACCCTCTGCCAGTTTAAAGCTACTTCCCATTTTCCTGTTGCTACTTAACATTATAAAAAGTCCCTCTCCAGCTTTTCTGTGGGGCCCCTTTATGTACTGGAAGGCCACTATAAAATCCTCCTAGAGCCTACTCTTCTCCAGGCTGAAGAACTCCAACTCTCTCAACTTGTCCCTGCAGGGAACGTGCTCTAGCCCTCTGACAATCTTTGTGGCCCTTGAAGATCTATTTCAACCTTGGTGATTCTGTGATTCTATGATTGCTTTCAACAAGCTCCTCTTTTGTCACAGGCATTGTTTCACTGCCTTCTGTAAGAAGACAGTGATAGGAGAGGGTTTATTTTAGTAAGTATAAAAAATCTCCATGAATACCTGGAGGATTAAGGTTCTGTCTAAAATGTAACATTAGTGTTCCAATTTGTAAATCGTGAATCATGTAATTCTACAAAAAATCAGTGTGCTGGTCTTCCTTTAATGCTCCTATTTCTGTGAAAAATATTTTTACAGAATGTATCCTCATGGGTGGATCTTTGGATATTGACAATGGATGCATCTCCGTACCTGGTGAAATATTTCTGTGGTATGTAAGTAGCAGGAGGAAGTATCTGAAGACAATTGGCAGGAGCACAGTACAAAAATCAAAGGATGAAAGCAGTGTGACACTGAAACTCAGATAGACTATTAAGAAAAACCAGTTTTAGCTACTGTGATAGGTATACTAAAGTTGACTATTCTTCTCATTCAGTTATAATGATAAGTTTCTCTTTAAGTTTCATTCTTTTCTATCTGTTCACTCCAGCGTCACATTTAGCAACTTCCTTCATATATTCCTTCACACAAACTACCCTCTTACAAATCTGGAATGGATAAATACATTTCAACTGCAACGAGCACCCACTAACTTTTCTGTACAGTCCTCTGTACAGTCACCATCCACCTACCACGAAACCTCACTTAAAATGTGAGTCTTTTACAGCAGAGTACTCATTAGTCACTAAGCAATGATTCCCAAGCAAATTCTACACTTAGAGCACTGTAGGCATTTTTATGAACAAAGTTTGTAGAATTTAGAACATAAGAGATACGTTTATCTCATACACTTGCAAGATTTATGGGCATGATTATCTGTGATAAAAAAACAGTCAATGAATCTTCAGTCTCTCTCTTCAGTTTCTACAGTTTAAAGTTCTTAACTACTAAATTGTCAGACAAAGGTTGCTTTTGATTCTCGAAGTCACATTTCTGCAAGTGGCAGAAAGATGCTGTGCAACACTTTCTTTTCCTTCCATTCCAAGCACCCACTGTTGTTACACAACAAATGAAATGTATGCTATTTACTGCCTACTGTGTATAAATTCAAAGAATGCAGCACAGTACTTATTTGTCTCTCAGATAATGAAGTAAGATTTCAAGACTGAACTCGTTTCTCTGAGAGCTCATTTCTCCTTTTCCAGGCACATACCAAGATTAACTAGGAAATCATGGTATCTTTATGTATTTTTAAGAAAGAACACACACTTAAAATAACAACAAAATTCCTAACTGATATTCTGTGTAATGCCTGTCAATACAAAAGAAACTCAATTTTTACACACTCAAAAGCAAAACAGAATAGCAAATTGGAATAGTAAAGTAGGCAGAATAATCTAGCAGCACCAACCTCAAAAAGCACACTTTGATCTTGATCAAAGGTAAAGAAGCTGGATGTGTACCGATCTTCACATCATCTATAGTGTTTCTCCTAAAGTATCAGAAAGGGACTACTGACTTCACAGTGGTGACTAGCAGTCACACTGAAGTCAGTGAAATTACTCATGTGACAGAATGACAGAAATTCCTAATGTGCTATATAGTGCGTAACAACTACACAGTTCCGCAGCTGCCAATGTAACTCTTCACACAACTACCCGAGTCAAGTTCTATAATACTTTTTTTTTATCTCAACAAAAGGTAGTTTGAGAAAAATGTAAAGATCTTTAAGGAAGGAGAAAAGAAGAACGCTGAAAACTAGGAGTCCCTAGAAGTAGGTAAGGGCTCTGACTATGACATGTTTTGATAATTATCTGTCTTTCAGAGTCTGTATGAAGAAGATAGCAAAAGGAAATGCTAGCACAGATTTTAAATTGCTCTGACAATAGAGATCCAATATGATTTGATTTAAACTGTCAGATATGAAATGTATGAACTACATAGTTCATGCAGAGCATACATATGGTTCATGAATTGCTCCAGATCTGATTTTCAAAACCCTAAAAGGAATAAAGACACTCCAGAAATTCTCCTTAATCTCAGTGTACTTGCAACAAATTAGGCCAACTTTTATTTTGCGGTGTTTACAGAATTATCCAGTAAAACATTTCTATAAATGATGTCCCCCTTCTTAAAAAAAAAAATCTACCAAGAGTTAGTCAATCTTACATAACTTTCACAAGTACTGTTGTAGTTTCTCCCATAATCTCTTCATTAGCAAACTGAACAATATTCTATAAATTCAAAGGAATTCAAGCTACAGAAAAAATAAGTGTTTTACAGAGAAGACTAAAGCATCTCTGTGCATATGCTCCATTATTTACACAAGTGATTTACAGCACAGAGTAAGAAAAGAAAATATGAATTATTTCTGAAAAAGTGAAATATTCCTTCCTTAATGGATATTTTATAAATTCTTTTTTTTAACATGTTTGTGAAAAAAAAATCACAACAGCAGATCTCAAGTTTATGGACATATCCCAAAGTGGAGTATCTGGATGTATAGAGAGAGAACTGTATATGTATAGAACTATATAAAATAGATGAATGATCATATCTTAGGATCCAACCATAGTTACTCTCTTAGCCTTCTTTTCTCCCATGAATAATAGAAACTCAAAATTCAGAATTATGTCTGCCATATATAACTGAAATCTTTAAAAACTGTTATTTTTTTAACCTTTTCCAACATTAGTACCAAATTTCATAAAATTAATGTAAGTCACTGTATTCCAATGGGTATGAATGTAATAGGTATTTAAGGACTGCTCCATAGGAAGATCAATGCCTAATTTACCTTGAAGCAAAGGAAATGTATCTTGCAAGAAACTGGGATTTTTCATTTTATCAATGTGTATCTGCTGGGACATAAATCCAAATAACTTATATTAATATCCCTACTTCAAACACGTGGAGATTTAGGATGCAAATTCACATTTTATACTCAGAAGGAAAAAAAAATGTATTGAAGCATGTCTTTTTTTAATAACAATAATAATAAAGATATATTTTATTAAAACAAGAGACCTAATCTGAGCCACAATGCAGAAACTAAAAATATAAAAACAAAGATGGCTTTCCAAACCTTACAAAAAAGGAAAGTGCATATAAACCTTAACCAGAATGCTTTGGAGGTTTTTTTACGAATGTTTTATGAAGACCTGACTGTTTATGAAGAGTCAGATTTGGAATATCTGTTGACAAATTGAATTTCAGTGTGCTCACCTCTGTGAAAGAGCTTGATCTTTTGATAGAGTGAAGAGCTTTCAAAAATGTAACAATGTTAAGCAATACAGATGAGGATGTTTTCAAATGTCTACTTGAGTGACTGCAGATTTACTCACAAAATCTTGAATCCCTTCAGTGTCAAGAGAGTAAAGCAAGAGTCTATGTATCTCTGTCACTCTACTTTTGATTAGAGGCTGCAAGTAACTACATGCACACAGAACTCCAGTACACACTTGTTTCCTCCAATATCTCCAGAAATATATCTATGTACGTCACTCTGAAAGTCATGGCTCCTACTTAGTTCCATGGAAACTTCTACATATACAAAGTACACAACAGTGCTATTCAATAGAGCAAATTCTCAGCTACAAAACACCGCTTTGCAACGTAGTCACCACTATTAGCTGTTCTTTTTCACCAGCAATGACCAAGAGCATACATGCCGTGCTGAAACACACCTCCCACTGCCTCACTGCACTCAGATCCACTGTTTGGTCTCCATAAACATCTAGCAAGTGTTTATGAATGACAATCAGTACAAGTTTTTGCGAAAAGGAATTCAATGTCATATCTTTGCTTCATATGCACTTCCATGTATAATGCCATTTTGTCAGACTGACCCTTTACTGCAATCTGTCACACAGCAAGAAAATGTCACAGAATATTGTTGGGAAATTTCAGCCTCTACTGTCTTGCCACCAACATCTGCCTCTGACATTGTGGGCCAACAGAATAAAATACAAATTTTTGGAATATCCCTTGTATTTTTTTTACCAGTGAATGTATTACATGCAATTATACGAAAGATTTTTACTTCTTCCCAAGTATACTAAAACTCAGTGTAGCCTCCTCCATTGAGTCTAATGGAAGTTTTACAAATGGTATATCTGGTACATAGGTGAAGACTATCTGGCAAAATGCTTTATCTGCAGGAATTTGTTCTGCAAAAAATTCTTTACTTCATTCCTAAAATGATGAAAATGCTTATATTACATTCATTTATACTGTAATATTCTTTTTTGTATGAATATATTATTCTCTCTCACAGATAGCATGTATCCCAGCTGTCTTTATAGAGGATACCAGAGCAAACTCAGCCTTTCTACATTCCAGAACAAGTGATACTTTGTAATATCCCATTATAAAGACTGAGTAATTTGAAGTTTCAGATTCCAGTGTGGTTTTGTGTGATGAATTTATCAAACCTTTAAGCAAACACTGAAAAATGACACTTTTTCAAGTGTCTCTGCTCATTTTATAGCCCGTCTGGCAAAGGAAGGTTTAACAGAGCTGTGGTTTGTACACTAGGAAATGAGGAGTTTAATGGTTCAAACATGTTTTATTTGAAAAATATCAGTAACCATTCACAAGTCTCTTCTTGCATAAACTACTTGAAAATCCCTATGTAAATGGTGCATATCTTCTTTATGATTCATGCTGAGGTTTCTTTGGTACAGCGTTAATCAGTTTAAAGGTGTGGATTTATGTGTCAAGCTGAAGGCAAATTTCCATTGGTGATTAAATCTATGTTTCAGTTTCTACAACCTTTATCAATTACATAGATAGACTGGATGGAACGCTACTTTCACTTGTTATTTAAATTCTGAAATACCTAAGGACTTTGTAACCTTCTTATCCAGGACAAATACCTGTGTAATATTCTAATATAGATTTGGGCTTTCTAAAATGAGATCCACCCTGCAGCTTCACAATAGAGGTGAAAAGCCTGAAAATTAACCTCTTGAACAATACAAAATACTGATTTTGTCTGTGTGTGAACATTTCAATTTTGCTAGTTTGTTTCTTTTGCCTGGTTTGCTGAATAGGTAAAATCTGTCCTAAATCATACTGAAGTGGTAAGCATTTGAAACCAAAATACAGACAAATAACTAAAACAAATGCTATCAAATTATTCCTCACTCAGATTCCTCACTAATTTCCAATAATATAGCTATCAACTAATTTTACTGTTACTGGAGCTGGGCTACGTTTTTTCATGCTATGATCAACCTCCGGCAGAACACTGGTAAGTCATCTGTGAAGTTTTAGCATTCCACTGGAGAGGAGAATAATTTCAGTGTTGAGATATCTTCAAAACTATAAACACTCCTGTTGATTTTCAATTTACATTTTTGGACCTTGTCAAAGGCCCCAACTTTTTCAGGTGAAGATTTACTTTTACTTTCTTAATTTTGGGGCATTCTCGTGCAGGGCTTTAGCTGATAGAAATGATTTGTTATAGTATGCAACTTATTATTTTGCACAGTAGAGCTATTTTTTCCTACAAAGTATGATTAGCAAGGGTGTGGTCAGAGAAAAGTGTTAAATACCTTTTGCCCGCTCATGTCTATTTCTATGTAAAGTGAAATGTTACCTGGTATTGTCCCATGAAGCTTATGAACAGAGGTTTTGATTGAAGATTTAATAAAATTAACACTACTTCCTCGTTTTCGTCTTTTCTTCTTAATCTTCTCTTCAAGATGAAACTCATCAGCACTTGACAAAAACTGCAAATAACAGCCAGATGCAGGAGCTGGTTTTATCTTTTTATGCAAGTATGTGGTGCTAATTAGTGCAAATTGATTAAACTTTAATTGCCTGATCCATGGCTAATTAATATTTATAAGATGAATGAGAAAGAAAACCAGACATTTATTAAAACACTTTAATGATTTTTCATATGTTTTGACAAAGCAAAGCAAATAGATGTTATGAGTTTAGATGTGCCAGACATAAGTACAGTATTTCTTACATTTTCTATCAGCATCAGAAAACTAATCATTTTTTTCCTCTCAAATTACATATGAGAATAGTTTTTCTCTTCTATGCAAAAAATACTTGTACTAGTTTGTACTTTGATTCATTTTGTTTCTCAACAGCACAGGAGATATAGCTATATGATTCACACAGAAAGAAGGGAAGGGAAGGGAAGGGAAGGGAAGGGAAGGGAAGGGAAGGGAAGGGAAGGGAAGGGAAGGGAAGGGAAGGGAAGGGAAGGGAAGGGAAGGGAAGGGAAGGGAAGGGAAGGGAAGGGAAGGGAAGGGAAGGGAAGGGAAGGGAAGGGAAGGGAAGGGAAGGGAAGGGAAGGGAAGGGAAGGGAAGGGAAGGGAAGGGAAGGGAAGGGAAGGGAAGGGAAGGGAAGGGAAGGGAAGGGAAGGGAAGGGAAGGGAAGGGAAGGGAAGGGAAGGAAAGGAAAGGAAAGGAAAGGAAAGGAAAGGAAAGGAAAGGAAAGGAAAGGAAAGGAAAGGAAAGGAAAGGAAAGGAAAGGAAAGGAAAGGAAAGGAAAGGAAAGGAAAGGAAAGGAAAGGAAAGGAAAGGGGAAAGGAAAGGAAAGGAGAAAGAAGGAAAAAGGAGAAAGGGGAAAGAAGGAGAAAGGAATAAAAAAGGAAAAAGGGGAAAGGACTCGGTTTCTTGGATAGAGAAATTAATGTATTTCTTTTTAACAACTAAACATAGTTAACTCCAATAGCTATCAGCTGACTACTACTAGCACTTCTCTAAGAGCTTATCTTATTACAGTGTATCTGAATAACACTCACATACCAAAGATAACTGGTGTACTCAAACGCATTGTGTGAAACAAAGAAAAAAATTCCTTACAATGATATTATAAACTTATACTTTTTAAAATCAATTATGCAGCTTCAGCTAACGCTGAAGGCGATACGGCAGCGAGCACCCACTGCTGAGTCGATCCCGAAGGAAAGAGAGTGTCCCGTGACCGCAGAGGGTTTTTATCTTTTCCCTCTGAGCGGAAAATACGTAAAAATGCAAAGCATCGCAAAGTCTTCTGGGGAATATAGTTCTTCTCTTCTGAGACAGGTATACCCGGAAAATATCAATGATCTATGGAGTTGGAGTATTAACTCTTTAACTCTTAATGCACTACATGTTGTTATGATGTGGAATACCAATACCAAAAATCATAAAACCATGACAGCAGCATCTTTTTCTCAGTCCAGTGGGAAAGTTCGTTATTAATTTCAATCAGTCTGATCGACCAGCCTGGACAATGGGCTAGTCAGTACTACTCTTTTGGACATAGCCCAGTTCTAATTAGTCTTTCCTTCCAAGAAATATAAGCTCACATTAAGCCTTCATTCGTTCAACCTTCCAATGCTATTTGTCTTCTGAAATGCCTGTGATCTAGAAAAAAACAGTTTGGGGAAAAGGAGAGAGAAGTTTATAACCTTTATACTGCCTCTAGTTATCTATATGCCAGTTTTATAATTATCATTTTTCCCAACAAAGTTTCTGCACAAATGTTCTAGATTTGGCACACACATGCTTTGAGTAATTGAGTCTAGCTAGTTAGGACTCACAATTCCTGTTCTTTGGTATAAATGACGTTTGGGTACATGAACTTCAACAGAAAAAATGTTGCACTTTTAACAGGAAAGCCAGAGTAATAATTATTTTTTTAACTGTTCATACAGATGTAAACTCTACATCACTGAGGAACTGACATCGTGACTCCTGATGGAAACTTTGATCTACATTTAACCTAGTGAATAAAATTATACAGCTTTTATTTGAATTAAAAGATTAGATAAATCCACAGATGCTACTAGCAAAAAAAGGGTGCACATCGACTGTAGGACCATGTGGTGCGGAAGAGTTCACATCAAGGCTATATAAAACTACTCCCATCTATCAAATCATTATATTTGAAATTGTGACAGGATGAACAGTTGCTTACCACGTACTAATATGCTCTCTATAAGTCATATCCAAGAACACTAAACTTTTAAGACTAAATCTCCTTTAAGACCAGATTATCTCTAACATTTCTATACAATGAAAGGTTTATAATTTTTAATTTTTTTACTATTCTCTTTCATCTTTCATTTCTTTCTTTCTCTCTTTCTTTTTCAACTCACGCTAACATTATGGATCAATTAATTTTGTTTTAATAACATATTTTGAGCAATGAAAAACATTGAACTAAAAGGTTTTCCATATTTTTTTCATGCAATTATTCTTTAATTTTAGAAAATACAATTTTGAATCTCCTCCATCCACACACTCACACTCCATCTGCACACATACTTTTATGACCCATTACAAATATTCTGCGGAGAAAATTTTACTAAAGCACTTTACTGTGATACAATTAGGCTGTGTAAAATAAATTTGCAATGCATGTATAGTTACAAAATAAATCTTTTAGAAAAAAAATCTTCTGAAATATCGAGTGATTTATTATCACAGGTATATTAGAAGATTACATATTTAACTTTTAGATTTAGAAGCATTCTATAAATAGACATGCCTGAATATTGACGAAAGCATTTGAAATGAATGAGTACATGCGTTAGCCTATAGAATAGTAATTAATATAAGTATAATGTATAACAAGCTCTTATTAAGTACTTGCACAAAACAATAGATAGCATCTTCTGGAGCACTTAGAAGTGAGTTTAAATGTGTTCTGAGAGTATATATAAAGATAAAGATCATCAAATCATAGAGGCAGAAAGGGATCTTTAAAGATTGTCTTATCTAACTTCCTCGTTCAAGCAGATCTATAGAAAGCAGGTTGGCCTGGTGAGTATCCAGGTGGTTTTTGAATTATTCTGAGGATATAAACTGGATGTAAAGTGATGCATCAGTATAATTTGCATACATGTAAATTAATGTATCCAGGTGTCTGATATCTGGAAAAGTAATAATTCGGCTAAGATAGTTTTGACAAGTGTGCCCAACATCAAAAGCTTAGTTTATGTACTTGGCCACTGTAACTTCATTTATATAAAATAATGTGTCAACCTCTTGCATAATTCATTTTTTTATATTTTTTAAACTCTATTTCTGACGTTTCTTGGTTATTTCTATTTCTATTATAACACTGAACTAGAGAAAAGTCTCTTAAAGTGTATCATGATTGAAAATTTAAAACACTTCTTCTATTCTTTTGGCATTAAATATTATCAGATTCTCTTAACAGTAAGAAGTGGGACATCTGTAACTGTCTTTAGGAAATGAAAGAGAAAATATTAATTATTAAGGATAAATGAGGTAAAGAAAAGGGAGTAAGGAAACAAAAATTGTACCTGACAAAAAATTTCACTTACCGGATCTCAGTATTTTACCACTGAGATTTGAGACTGCAAAAAACAGTAAGAATAGCAATATTTGCGTAAGTCATCTATAACAAGGAAAGTATATTCAATGATTGACCGAGGCCTTCTGAGAAAAGATCAAGTCCACATTTCTTATTAGCATACACTACCACTTCTTAATATAATTATCTGAAGTAATAGAGAAGTATGAAAGACCTTAAAGTTAAAAATCAGATCTGTTCTTAAACTAGTATAGAATCCAGAATAATTCCAATACCATGTCTTGTACACTAAAATACAGATTTTGCCGGTATATTGACTGCTTTTAATAAAACATACATTAAATGGCAGTGTGCATGTGTATTTCAAGAGGGAGAATGGAACTTGAAACTTTTGGGAAATTAGTAGCTGATTACATAGTTCCATTTTTTCTCATAAAAAAAGAAAAAAAATCCTCTTTAAATAGTCACTTCCTTTGTCTGTAAATAGGGGTTGGAAATCAGTTTCAAACATACTACAAGGAAGATGGTTACTCAGCAGCTCAACAATTCCTCAGCTACTTTGGGCACCGTGAAGATTTTTGCCCCTAGCATAAAATTTTTGCCCCTGCTCCAAAATATCAATTTCTCAAAATATCAATTTATCAAAATGTCAATTTCTATTTTTTTATCCAAATGATCTTCATTATGCAACATGGAAAGTAAGTTAACTAAAATATAAATATATATATATATGTAAACACGGATCCAAACATATATAAAAACAAGCACATATATATACTTCTGTGTCTATGCGTTTATGAGCATATGTATGCAAAAAATCATGTGAGATTTTAGGTTGCTTGGTTTTCATTCTTGACGGCCAAGGTTCTTTTGAAAGAGTGTTGAGTTTTCCATCATTTCTGCTGATCAGTGCAAACTCCAAAGATCTGGAAGTATCAGCTGTTCAACCACAATCATTTCTGTCTGATTTATGACTCTGAGGTTACTTTTCATGGAAATCAAAACACAGGAGGACAGTGAAGATCTAGTCTATGTCTGAATCTCATTCCAGTGTGCCTTTGTAATACAATTGGATTAAGGAAACAGGAAACACTCATATTATACTGGGAATCATAAAATAAAAATGGAAAGATATAGCATGGGACCAGAGCACATATATGAGGTCATGAAGTCATGAGTATAATTATTACAAAAGTTTGTAATAAAGAACTTAATTCACAAACTTTTCAAAACCTGACTCAAATGCAGTTAAAATATTAAGCAATTTTTCCTTCATCTTAGCAGACAGGTAAGATGCCTTTTATTTCCAACGATTAATAAAAGTCACCAGATAAATACCACCAGACATTGTGGTAGAAGTAGCTATTTTGTGTCAAAGTTCCAGGTTGATTATATTTACTTGAATATGGTTAAATTAGCTAAAAATCATAATGAACAAAATGGTATAAACTGGCAGAACTCCAGAGACATGAATGAAGCTACATTTATTTATGCTAGATGACACTTTGTCCTAAATGCTGTTGGTGTCCACGAACATACATTTTACTGAAAGAGTAGGCATTCAAATACGTTCTCGTCACCAACAATCATTTCTAATCTCTTCTTTACCTCTAGCAGTAATATCTGCATATTTGTTTGCAAATTTAAAATTCGCTGTGACATACACAACACTGCAACGATTCTATAAACAAGCCAGCTTTATGTGTTCACACATAGAAGGACATAATAACCTTTTAAGAGAAAATATAGGCCTATAACTTAGGATCATTTTAAGAAAAACCTCAAACTTAAGTGAAATTTATATCCTTGAAGTAGTATTTATATTTGTTGTACAAACCTAGAAGAAACTGTTTTCTGTTACACTCTAGTTTTCCTTACTGACTGAATTTCATGCTGACTTCAGAGTGTAGCTGATAAAGAAATTAGTATGAAATAAAGTGGAATCAGAATACTGGAGTAAAGCAGAAAGTAAACTTACTCAGTAATTTCATTCACAGCTTCATCTTTTCTGCTTGTTCTTAGCCCTTACACAAGGAGTCGCTGAGCAACTCCCTCCCACACTAGTTAAGACACTGTATCAGTTAGGCCAATTGGAACCTCTTTCAGTTTATTCCATGAATGTATAAGCCTATTTCAATACACAAGCTTACACTTTTTTGGCAAAACTAAAGTAGATACTTTATTGACATTTTTATCCCCCTCGTCATTAAAGTCTCCTTGCAGTACTCTGTTGTGTTTCTTGTTTCATGTCGTATTTTGACTGAAGCACTACATAAGCGATTCTAAGAATGAAAAAGACAAATAAAAGCATTCCAGTTCCTACATATGGCATCTTCAAATTTGGGGTGGATTTCATGCTTAGTTACATTCACAGAGAAATCAGAACAGAAAGCATGTTGTGTCCCTGTCCAGTGAAGAAATCAAATACTTTGAACCAAGTCAAGGGACAGAAATTTCCATTTTTCCATGAATATCAGCCACAGTGCACAAAAAAAAAGAAGAAAGAGTCAAGAAAAAAAGGTCAAGAAAATGAAGGTAAAGCTAGAAAGTTTCCCAGTCATCTTCATGGGTACAGTGCCCAAACACAAAAGAATAAAATAATTAGTTAAGCAATACCAGAAGTTTGTTCTCTTCCTTCCTTTTTTAGCTTTACTTTCTACTTCAGATGTTCAACTGTGCTTTTACACAAAAAGTTACACACAAATCACAGGGAAATTAAATGTCATTGTTCCAAAATTTCAAGTTTTAGGACCAATTCTTTCTCCAGTCAAATACATACAACAGCCTTTCCCATTAAGTGAAGTGTCAAAGTGAACTAACATTGAGCTGAACAACAGGCAGAACTGGACCTTGATCTTTTTAAAGGCTCTTTAATAACTGGAGTGTTTAATTCAAAGCTGTTTCATAGATAAATCAATTACTGCGTTAAGTGAATCTGCCACTGGAACAATGAGAGAATATACCAGAGCTATTTATGTACAAGCATATTTGTACTGAACACAGTAAATGAACTGGTTGTAAGGATTTGTCTGTTTGCTTGTTTGCTTCCTTCTTTATTCAGTTTTTCTTTGTTTGTGTACATATTATTTAAAAGAAATAAAATCACAAATACTCTCGGAAACCATAGAATACATATTCAGGCTTTGAAAAACAGCTATTACTTTGTCTATGCAGTTTCTATTCATTTTTCTCAGAAATGTTAACAATTAAACAGATTTGTGAAGAACTGAGTATGAGGCCCTCGAGGTCACACTGGACGTGTTTTCTCAGTTTGCTCATGCTGAGCTAAAAAGCTGTTGTCTAAAGCAGTATCAGTAGAAAGAAAATGCCTTAAAAAAAAAAAAAAGAAAAACACCTCCTCTGAATTTATGAGGAGTGCATCACAAAGACAAATATTTCAGCCGTGCAATTCCATTCGGCCTTTTCAGCTGTGTGTCCATAGCAAGTCAACAGCTAAATTGAAAAATCAATTCCAATTTAAATTATTGGAATAAAGAACACCAGGAGTCAGAGATAAAATGGCTTTGTTCTCTGAGATCCTTTTTAATTGGAAAGTTATTTCTTCAGGGTATTCTAATGGTTCTGAGGAAAGATTGCAAAACAAAGTTGATCGGCTGGGGGAAGGTTAATAGCTAATATGCTTTTTTTTTACTGCACAGCAGCCTCCCATCTTTATGACAGCCTCCATCATATGCGAGAAGAGACGTGATTCTAAATCATTAGATACATGCAATTCTAGTGTCTCCCTTAGTCTCCCAAAGAAATAACACTATGAATGTTACTCTGACATATTCAACACACTGTGGTTGGCATTCTGAACAGAATTTCTCTGTTTACAAACAGATAAATGATCGTTTGCTTAAAAAATCCCCTGATATTGTGTGTTTTCACTAAAGATTAAGATGGTTTCATAAGTATTAGGGACATTTTACATAAAACAGCAGCAGTACTTCTACATGAAGTAAGAATTTTTCTTTTATTTTAAGACCAATGAAGCAGCAACATAGGTAAACAATCAGCAAATACAGCTAGGAAATCTTCAAGGAAACTGCCAAGAAGAAAGTAGATTATGCTGATGTAGAGCAGAGTAAAACAGGAAAAAGACATCACAGGAAATAAAAAAAAAATGATTAATAAATAATCATTAAGCTTAAACAATAGTGAAGGAGAAAGAATAATCTTACTCCTTACATTAGTTTCTTAGTCAACATGTAGAAATGTCACGGTTCAGTTTTAATGTCACAGTAACCTTCGCTATGTTAGCAGAAAACTGTTTAGGGCAGCTGTAGATTAGAAACTCTAAATGGGCATTTAATTTGAAATTAATAAAACAGTTATGGTATGTGTTAAGAAAAGTTACTGAGGTTTGCTTAGTATATTTAATTAGTGTAAAAGAGATAAATCTAGTTGCCATGTAATGAACTGAGAACTGCAGATACAGTAAATGTGTACTTACGTTCCTATTATTAATGCATTAAACTTGTAAGAATGTTTAGGAATTTAATTAGCATTTAATAAGATAGCTATAGCAAATTACAGTAGTTAGATGTTAAATGTAAATTAATATTTTTAGTATTTAATTGATATTAACTAATTAATTACTGTTTATTACATGGCAACTAGATTTATCTTTTATAGAGTTATTAAATCTAAATTAAAAGTTCTATTTTAAGTGGCTTCTATTGAATTAAAAAAATATAGTCTCCGGGATTTTCAGGGTTTACCTTCATGCCAAGAACTGGGTGATCTTGGAGTATTATATCTGAAACATAAATTATATATAATATAAGAATATTATGATTCTGTACCAGGAAGATACTTCCCAGTACAAAAAAAGACAGATCTCCTCAAAAGAGTTCAGCGGAGGGCTACAAAGATGATAAAGGGTGTGAAACACCTCCCTTAAGAGGAAAGGCTGAGGAAAGGCTGAGAGACCTGGGTCTGTTCAGCCATGAAAAGACTCAGAGGGGATCTGATCCACGTCTATAAATATCTAAGAAGTGGGAGGCAAAGGAACAAGGCTGGACTCTTCTGAGCAGTGTGTGATGATTGGATGAGGGAAAATGGCCACAAACTGAAGCGTAGGGAGTTCTGCACAAATGTGTGTGGGAACTTCACAGTGAGGGTGACGGAGCACTGGCACAGGCTGCACAGAGAGGTGGTGGAGTCTCCTTCTCTGGAGACATTCAAGAGTCACCTGGACACCTACCTGTGCAACCTGGGCTAGGGAGCTGCTTTGGCAGGGGTTTGGACTTGACCTCTAGAGGTCCCTTTCAACCACTACAACTTCATGATTCTGTGATTCTGTGATTTTCTGATTAAGTATCTTTATACAGGAAGAATATTATTCATGTGGATAACCCCAAGAAAATAAAGTTATTCGCCTGAATGGAGATATTTTGTGGATTTGTTCCCTAAATTAGGCAAGAGAAAGGAAAATGCTTGAAAGAACAAACAAACCCTGTCTATGAATATAAAAAAAAAAAATCACATTTAGTATGTGACCTCCTTCATGTTTTGATAATTCTACAAGTGTATCCACAGAAATGAACATACAGATGCTGCATTCTGCTAAATGATACCTAGGTGTTTGTCCAATCTGTCAGTCTGATAGGAATGCCTCAGCTAAAGCCCACTCTGGGCCTCCTGCAACAGCCATGTTCTAAGAACATAAAAAATGGCAAGGGAATTAAATAGTTCAGGAAATTCACTTCAACTCCTAAGCTTTAAATTCTTCATCTGTATAATGACTAACATATTAAATTATATATATATTTATTAACTCATGTAATAATCTATTTACCAAAAATACTTCATAAAGCGTAATTTGCAAATTTTGCAATCCCTGCATCCCTGCATATTTTATTACCCATAATTTTTACATGTCCTTCTTTAAGATCAATAAAAATATTAAAATCATTAGACAAAATAAGTATCTCTGTGGGTTTCACTGAAAATTGTGAATGATTAAATGATCACTGTAACTATAATCTTATTTTTATTTATTTTATTTTTGATCAAGATATCAGATACTACATAATCTATCCACTTACATAAATTGGCACGCTGTGTCATGAAATGTGCCAGCTGAATTTATCTCTGTGTGGACTGTTCATACTCACGTGGACAGGCTGAACGATGGAAATTTCTCCCTCCTTCCCGCATGACCGTAGGTTGCGCTACACAGATGTCGTTACAACTTGCCAGCTGTTATTGTTATTTACACATATATATTTTTATGCATTAGAATAACAGAAGAAAAGGAAAATAATAAAGACAACTTTAGCAACAGATTTTTAAGTAAGGCATAAAAATGAAGAGAAGGAATAAGAAATTTGATCTGTTGGATGCTGTTCAATTTAAACATTATTATCAGCAAACAATTATACTTTTGAAATTTAAAAAAAAGATGCATAACACAGCAAAATCTTAGGGACAGCATTTCTAAAAAGTATCATACGTATTTCTGGTTACATTCACTTCTGTCTGGATCCATCTTCTAGCCTTTAAGAATTTTGTTGTAAGTCTACATTGATCTTTTATTATTTTCTTTCATTTTTTGTTTTTATTAGAAAAAGAATTCATTGCAATTTTTTCTTAGCCTGTTTTTATAGGTGAGTTTCTCCTCTGACCCACAGAAAGACTCAACAAATTCTCACTTGCATTATTTTAGTATAAATAAAACTTGATCTTACTCAAATCATCAGCAGAATTCAAATAGATTTGAATAGGCCATATATTTTGACTGTTTCTTATTTCTCCCTTATCTTTTAATTCTCCATTATTGAAATTGAATGCATTTATAATGTTACTTTTTATAAATTACTTCATAGTCCTCTTAACATACATTCAAGAATATGAACAAGTACTATTTTCATAATATTTTCCACCAGTATTTCGTTAAAGAATAAAGTCCCAATTTTCTAGTTAACCCTTATGTCTAAATTATGTGTTCTACATACCTCACATAAGAATATATTTGGTGATTCATGTTTAGATGTATTTGTCACCTACCAGATGGCCGCTTAGTTAAAGTTTCCCATGAGTACAATGCCTTGAGATTTTAAGCTCCAGGATAGTTGGTCCAGGAATTTTTCATACTTGCTCTCTTCAAGTCTTCAGGGTCCATAGCAGATGCTACTGCAGTTTACTCATTTCAGTGCAACCATATCTCTTTAGTTTTCTTGTCGTCCTAACTAGTTTAGTTTAAAGGTTGATATTGATGTCCATGTATGAGAATAACACTTCTAAACTGAAATTCCTACTCATCCTTTTCCTTCATGATTGCGTTCTTTTCTATGAAAGTAAACCAAATTAAGCTAAAGTAGAAACATTTGATGTGAGAACATAGATTGTTCTTAAAATAAAATATATCTGAAATTTCCAATTGCACTTCCTTCAGTTATGTTTTGTTTTATAATCCCATGTGACCCATTGAATTTACTGAAGAAAGTTCTACAAGATATGAATGGGGAAGGAAAGGAACTGAAATCTATTCTGCAAATATTTTTATTCTTTTGATATCTTCCTACCCATGAAATTATTGGGGGTTTTTACACCCATTTTGCTATTTATCTTTGTATCAGAATAGTACCTTAGACTGTTTCTGACATGGTTTTCATAAATGTCTGTTTTTATATTCTCTACATATGCATGTATAAATACACACATACATGTATAGAGGAATATACCTTACTTGTGTATAGAAACTGAAATTTCCAATGGGATTGCATGCAAGGAAGTGTTATATTTAAATTTACATTCAACTACTTTTCCTTCCCAATCTGCAGTGATTACTCCAGCATTTTACTCATCAAGACCAAATTTATCACAATATTCTTACTGAGATATGGACATACAAAATCCATATACACAGTAGTTAATTTAACATGAATTCTTTAAAAGCTTTTTGAATTGTATCACCATCAATCTTTGATATGAGATGTGAGCACACTCAACTGAAACATGCTATAGTTAGTATGTATTTGTTAATATATTTCATCAAGAATTCTACATCCATACAACATAAATGTATAGCATTCAGTCTGAATAAGTTCATCAAGAGTTGTATGTAAAACTGAATGAATTGATTACAAGGCTGTTTCCATGCAGTGTTTTCCCGTTTGTCTCCTTAAACCATTTCACACTGAAAGACTTCCTGTGAGCTCTGTTGCAGATTTATTCTTCTCTTGATGCATTCATGTAACTCCCCATTAATGTTAGTAGGAATGAGATTTACGTATGTGCACTGAGAGGAGAACAGACCCCATGGTATTTTATTCGCCTATACAGGATTATAGCCTCTGAGGATAGATTTGATTTTTTTGTTGTTAGCAAAAAAGCAGCTTGACAAGTAGCTTTTTGATTGATAATTCACTGGGAGTCGTAATTTATATAATCTTGCACCTTCTACTGAACATAAAGGTCACTTTAAAAGGTGTGAGTTGTGTGTGCTGGGGCAGAGCATAAACTAGAGGGTCAATTTTCAATAGTTACTGTACAATGGAGAAACAGACAAAAACTACTACCAGTGCTGATAAAATAGAAAATATCATAGCAAGCACTGTAATTAACAGCAAGTTTCAAGAACTTGACATTCTGAGCAAGTGTCATTGCCTAGGTTATTACAGAGGGAATTAGAGTGGCCTTTCACTGTCAAACTGATATATACCACTGGAATACTGCTGAAGAAAAAATACCATTTGTGATGTCTTTTCAGGATTTAGGCAACTGCTGAATTCTGTCTCTTTCTATCATCTCCAGAAAATAGATATGCATCTCAAAAGATCTCTATCTTGGACACTGAGTATATTCAATTTTTCATCATTTTTCTTCATTGAAAGATATTTGCTCTATTATGTATCTAAGAACTCTCATACACAGCATCAGCAGAGTGTTCATAGGACTTGAATATTTCAGGGGTAAGATTAGCTACGTGAAATGCATTCCTTCAATAAATCACTGCATAAATCCAGTTTTCTAAGGAGTCTCATTCATATAATGTGGAAGAATAAGAAATAAAGCTTTCAGACTATAAAGTAGAAAGATACCTGGTTTTATTCTTGCTTTGTTTTTCCTTTCTTTTTTTTTTCTAATGGACCTGTAAATACATAAGGAAGTAACAAATATCTGTGCAAAGTGTCATTTGTTACTGTGTGCAGTCCAAATTATGAACCTTCTGTCATGGTTTTATGATTTCTGGTATTGGTATTCCACATCATAACAACATGCAGTGCATTAAGAGTTAAAGAGTTAATACTCCAACTCCATAGATCATTGATATTTCCGGGTATACCTGTCTCAGAAGAGAAGAACTACATTCCCCAAAGGACTTTGCGATGCTTTGCATTTTTACGTATTTTCCGCTCAGAGGGAAAAGATAAAAACCCTCTGCGGTCACGGGACACTCTCTTTCCTTCGGGATCGACTCAGCAGTGGGTGCTCGCTGCCGTATCGCCTTCAGCGTTAGCGTAAGGTCTTCGGTTTATCGGACACTCTCTCTCTTGCTCATTTTATTTGATTTATTAGCTTCAATTCCAATTATATTGTATTATATTGTGTTATTTTGCTTTCTGATATCTTATTTAGTAAATTAGCTTTCCTCCTCAGATCGTTGCCGCTGTTTTGTTTCTATGGCCATCTCCCTTTTCCCTTTTCCCTTTCCCCCTTCCCCTTTCCTGGGGCGTGGGTCTGCGGGTCCCTCACACCAATCGTCACGGAACCGGGCCGATCCAGCCCGGTAAACCGTTGACACCTTCTTAGAATATTAACTCCTGATGCTAATCCACAAGAAGAAGGGCCCTGCACTTTCAAGGAAGAAAAATAATCAACCTTCATGTTTTTCAGTAAACCTTTACCAGCATGGATACTAATACGTTCATATGCTATGGTTCCATCTATTTTTTCTACTCAGTTTCCTTTATTACTTCTATAATAGATAGGGTTAACTTCATCTCTCTTTTCATCTCTACTTTCATCTTTGGAAATAATCCCAAAAAGCCAATAAGAATTTTTTAGTTGCCTCTGGGGGACTTTGATCAGTTTTCTCCAATCTCAGTCTTGAATGTGTTGGTTGATTTTGGCTTCAGCATTCATGATCAAGACTTGTATAACAATTTTGGATTTCCACTCCATGTTAGCAACAGTTGAACTTCTCTACTGAATAATTATTATTCATGTATATATTACTGTAATTATTGATTTGAACAATTTTTTGAGGGGCCACAGTAAAATTCAAGCTTGGAATTTGGAAGCAATAACTGTAACATGGAGTGTTCGTTCCTTGCTGTCACAAGAGGAGAATGTATTTCCTCTTTCAATGTGTAGAAATGGTTACAAGAAATGACTTTTGACATTAATGGAACAGGGAAAGAATTCACTTTCCATAAAAATAACTGCTTTTAGACCTAGCTTTGTCTTCATAGATCACTATGGTTTACAAATGATCTACAATAAATTAAGTAGACACCTCAGTGATAGGGATGAAAGTCTTGGCAACGCTGATTAGTTGTGGCAATTATTTTAGAGTTTTATACTGTGTTTGTCAGAATTTTCTCTGTCTTTACCATGTTATCTGTGATTTGTTGTTAGGAAAAACAAAAAACAAAAAATAAAAAAACCCTGAAAACTAGAAGGAATTTTGTACCAATAATTATCAGTGCTTCTTTACGCAATAACATATTTTCCTATGCTAGGTTATTTCAATCTCATTTCATTAATTTAATGTCAGTGTCCACAAAAGTAGCTGTAACTGACTCATTATGAAAGAATAATGTTGACCCATAAATAAAGTAGAGCTAACAGTATGGGAGTATATTTTGTTAGTGTGTTCACAATTAAAATTTGACTTGAGATTGTTTTTTTTAGCTTGCCTAAAAATACTTGTTTCATTTCATGAAGTTAATTTAATTAAGCTAGAATATTTTTATCAGCTTCTACTGACTAGCAAAAGCTTTTATATGCCATAAGAGATATTCACGATTTACCATAGGAGTTTACATTTTACTCAAATATGACAAAGAATTGTAAAAAGTTGCACCATTAAAAGTCTTAATTGGTTATATTGGTTATATTTCCATATAAAATATTAGGGATTATTATTTTTATTTAACTCACTAAATATTCATCAATCATGCAATAAAATATCTAAATAGACTAATATTAATATGTATTTGTCATTTGGGATTTATATTCTCATATAATAGTTCTGTGGGGTTTTTTTGCCTTCTACTGCGTGTTCAATTGATTCAGGAAAGACCAGAGGGATTTTTCATGGAAGTGCAAATGTAACACCATATTTTATGGCTGAGGATAGTTTATGAGAGAAAGCTTTCTCTGCCTTAGCGGTAGAGCATGAGAGCCAATTTTTAACACTAGCACTGCCAACTCTCAAGCTGATGATCCAGACCTTTGTTTATGACATATGAAGTTATTATTCATTATGTTAATGTAAAATAATGAACAAGATCAACAGAACTACTTAGAGGATTGAATAATGTCAGTGTGTTTTCTAGAAAATAAAAGATGTTTTAATCATTAGCCAAGGTCAAAGTGATATAAATATATCACAGGTCCACGAGCTAAGGGAAGAAAATAACAGCTTAAGGACATCATAGAAAAAGATTCAGCGATTCCTTAACAATTTAAATGTAAGGATTTCTTTCTATTTCATAATTTTTTGAAAGGATAACTATATCGCTCTGTTGTAACTGTAGGTCTAAATGTCTCAGTTGAAAATATATTTGCAAGTTTATTTTTATTTCTAAACTGATTCTGAAAACACATCAGAGGTCATATTAATTAAACACAGTAACAGAAATCTGCCTACTGGTAAGTAGGAACTTTTTTACTGCCTATGGAAGCTAATGAAAACGGGGGAGGACAGGAAGGGGATATAACACAAAAAGTTGATATAAAATGAAGCACACAGACTGCAGAAGAATCACAGAACCACTGAAATTGGAATAGACCTGTTGAGAACATCATTTTCAAGCCAACACAGTTATAGAAGGTTGCCCAAGACTGTGAATTGGACTTTGAGTAACTCTGGGCATACAATTTCTCTGGGAAACCTATTCCAGTGTCTGACCATTGTATTAGCAAATAAATACATATATAATAGCAAATAATTACATATATACATACATATATACATAGAATTCTAATCTTCAGGTGAGATTTTATGTCTTTATTTGTGTTAATTTGTTCCCACTGCCTCTAGGCCTCCCACAGATCTTTACTGAGAAGAGTAATTGGATAATGCCCTCATTAATGTGCTTTAACTTTTGGTCAGCACTGACAGTCAGACAGACTAGATTATTTGAAATACCTCCCCTTCAGTGACAGACTGAGTGACTTGGGGCTCTTCACCTGGAGAAGAAGCAGCTCTGATGGGCCCTTGTAAGTGACTTTCCAGTTCCTGAAGAGGGCCTATAGGAAATCTGGGGAGCGACATTTTGTAAGGATAGGGAGAGACAGGAGAAGGGTAAATTACTTCATACTGGAAGATTGTAGATTTATATTGTGTATTTGGAAGAAATTATTCACTTTGAGGGTGGTGAGATACTGGAAAAGGTTTCCCAGAGAGTTCGTGGATGTTTCCATCCTGGAGACATTCAAGGCCAGGCTGGATGTGGCTTTGAGCAACATGGTCTAGAGGGAGGTTTCCCTGCAGGGAGCATGGAACTAGGTGATTTTAAAGGTCCCATCCAACACAAACCATTCTATGATTCTACAATGATTCTATAACCACTGAAGGTTTTTGAAGGCTTTCCAATTGAACTATTATATTTTTTTCTAGGATTGTTCTTAACAATAAAGAACAAGGAAAAGGAAATGTTAAATAGTATGACATTTTTCATGTCTTTTATTATCAATTACCCCTCTGCCTTCAATAGTGGCTCATGTTCTTCCTAGTTTTCCTTATGCTTTCAATGTACTTGTGGAATTTCTTCTCCTTCAGATCCCTCACCAAATTTACCCCATGTGGGCTCTGACTTTCCTCACTTCATCTTTGCAGAAATGAACAGAATATATGTGCTGTAGTTTGACTAAAAATATCAACATTGACATATCAAATTTGAATTTCAGATAACTTCTTGTTTATGAATTCTGCATATTTATGCATATATACAGGTAAAACATAGAGTTCAAAGCTTAAGTAAATATGTGTAAAGTCTTAGTACTTACCTTTCTGCAATACAGTACAGAGGATAACAGACTGAATGCTGTAGCAGATCTATTTAATCTTTAATCTGAGATGAAAAAAATACATAGCTGGAAAAGAAAAAAAGAGAAGCAATCTTCAGCTTTTTGTCTGAAACTTATCCAAGGAGGAACTCAATCTTCAGATGAATAGAAAACCATTTTTTAACTTTCTGGTTCTCACAGGGAGTATGTTGTATGGTTCTTCACTTCTAGTGACCACCTTTTAGTTTTGCCATGCGGGACCAATATACAGAGAAGTAATTCCTAAATACTGGTGTTATGATTCATGCTGCCTACTCTGACTGAAACAAAAAATGAAGACGCGGCTGAAATAGTTTTCAGTGCAGTTATGTTAATATTTAGCATTAAATAAAATTGTCAGTCTGAAACAGAGGAAATTCTAGAAACTACTGACACAGTCTTCATGAGTTTTAGTTATGCAGATCTTGCAAGTATTGGAAAAGAAACTGTATGTTTTATCCCCATTTTATCCCACAATAAAGGATAACATTAGTCTCTATTTGGTTGTTTCCTATGTTTTAAGAAATCAGAATAGTCCAAGGAGATAAGGTGTTTCTATCAATTAATTCCCAATAGTGATATCTTTTTTTTACCATTTCTCCTACCATAGATCCTTACAGATAACTTTTGTACCTAAAAAATTTTCCACAATCTCATGACTACATCCAGATACATCCTAGTATAAATTGAAGTTGTTACAATTTGAAAGATTTATTTTTGTATGTTTCAATTTGCACTGTTTTACATTTAAAACAAGAAACAAATGTATTGCATAAAGTACTGATTTCTCTTTCTGTCTTGATAGTTATGATCAATAATAAACAAAATTTGCACTTGGAATTGGGAGATTTTTCTTTGTAATGTTATACTCTGGAATTCTTGTCAGAATCAAAGACTGAAGTAACATTTAAGAACAGAATACATATTACATATGTCAGAATGCACGGCACATCACAGTACTATTCGGAAAAAAAAAATCTTCAAGTCAGAAATCAATTTAGATTGCAAAGAAAATACTTTTCTCTGAGGTCCAACTAAATGCACTAACTTCCTTTTAAATCAACAATCATTTATTTGTCAGAACAAATTAAAGTAACTGAAAACAAAGAAGGGCATCATATCAGAATGAAACACCCCACATCAATATCTCGCAAAGTTCTTTACAAGAAAATGTCATGAGGATCTTCATTTGACTGGTCATGGTCATAATAGCATGGAGCTCCCCAAGGAAACAAAAAGCCCTTTTGACTTGACTGTATCTTCGAACATATGTGAAACCAAATGCAAAATGCAGTGACATCAACAGTCTATAAAGCTATGACCTTCATCTTAATGGATTTAGAGTAATAAAAGGCCTTAACAGCAGCTGACATATAAACGTAAAAAGAAGTTGTAGGGAAAACCCACTTTCGTATATAATGAGTAAGAAATTTAATATTATGTTTGCAGATTCTACAGTGTTTGTTGCATTAGGTCCACCTGAGAACATTTCTAAATCCAAGAGATGGGATATTGAGGGTGGAATGGGGAGTGAGAAACTTAGATTATTTGGATATAAAATTGGGAAGAAGAATTATGTTTAAAAAGCAGCAGCTGAAGGAAACTGGGGAGTGAGATAGAAAAGATATGTTTCCAAAAAAAAAGGCAAACTTTCCAGATAGCCTGTGGGGCTTTGAACTATTGGTTTAAAAAAAAAAAAGAAAATGTATTTCTAGAATACAGATGTTGATCTTTTCTGTGAAATAAAGCAAATAAATTAATTTCAGTGAAGCAGTGAAACAAGGAAGGTACAGTGCTTACAAAATGATCACCAATCAGCTGTCCATCTTCGCAACACCGTAGTAAATTGCTTGAGCTCCCCAAAACATAAAAATTGACAAGAGATGGCAGCAACATGTTGAGTCATGGAAACTCTGCTCTCTCCAATGATAATCCATGGAAATCAGGATACAAGGCCAAATTCACCTCGAAGATCTTTGCTAAATTGGGGCTGATCTTGATAAGACGGTCTGAAGCTAACAGTATAACAGAAAAAGGGAAAAAAAAAAAAAAAAAAAAAAAACTGTAGCTCACTCTGTTTAAGAATAAGAGGATCCATCTTATTTTCTAGGAATTCTTCAGGTGGAATATAAATAGAAGGTCTGAATATAAAAAGTTTTGAAAGCATTCAGTACAAATACACTTTACAAAGTCTTATAGATATTTACTTATTACTTTTTAAGTCATGGTAGTATGTCATTTACAATCTAGAGTTTTGAATAATGATAGGATGAATGTTTATTACATGTAGTTTAGTTTAAATGTATGAATAAACAATGTAATAGCATTTATGAGTGCACGGAAATCATCAGTTCTGCATGCATTTTAAATAACTACATCTACAAATCATGTTTAGATGTATCCGTGTTTGATTTACACATAAAAATGCAATTCCTTGTCCACTGACAAATTTTAACTACGTGGCTGCTTTTCCTCTTTGAGACCTTCACATATGCAAGATTTCTAAATTTAAAGTTATTTGCACGCAGGAGATAAATTCCTACAGTTCTGCTATCACACTATGTTTTTCCAAACCTTTCATCTATCTATATAGGTTCTTATGTAATCACCACCTTCACAGTATCTAAGGGGTCTAATGACTCCTTGTTCTGCCAGGTTTGCACTTAGAGCTTTTTATTGCCACTCTTTAGAAAGGTGTTTGAACTGTGGCAGGTAGGACAATCCAAAGACAGATCTCATTTCAAAGTATTCTGAAGGGAATAGCTAGTAAAGAAGAGTAATGATTGATGCATTAGAAGACATGAGAGGATTTTCCTTTTTCTTTTTAGTTTTTTACCAGCTACAGAAAAGTCTAGACTCTCTACTTCAAACTCAAAGTGTTAAAGGGTACTCTTAGATCTGATCTCAAAGCCTCTAATCAATGCAAAAAGTGGGCATTGATGTAAAAATAGTGCATGTATGAACAACTCAGAAGTGTAGTTGGAGTGCTATGTATATTTGTGGGTCTCAGTGCTTTGAAAATATTTATTGCTGCCTCTGTGACTGGCAGAAGGCGAGAACAGTCAAAGATCCATTCTATCAGAGTTTAGCCTTTTTTTTTTCTTTATTGCATACTATTTTTCCTTCTATATTAGAAAATTAAAGTTGGAGTGTTGGATGAAAAATAAATCGTTTACTTGCAAAGTGTATCTAATTTTCTTCAGTACAACAGGTTACATGATTTTTATTTAGAATTGTTTTAACTACTTAGCGTTAAGAGTGTTGAAAGAATGCTGTCCACAGTTCTGGTCACAATTAGTTCTGTTTAAGTACATTCCTCTCTTGTGGTTAAGTAGATAAATGCCTGGCTTTTATTTTCACACGTGTACCCGATTTAAACATTTCTGTGACCAGAAAATCAGACCTTTAGCTGTGGAGGTAGGGATTTGACATTTTGATAGAAGAAGCGGTTAGTCTTTACCTTCCATTACTTTAAAGCACAGGTTATTAGAAAAATAATGTGTCACAATTCCCCCCATGAACTGAAATCAAAGGGAATATACTTGACCAGCATTTCTAAGGTACAATCATAGTTGCACTGAAAGGTATTTTCTCCCAGGCCTTCATAATTAGATGGGGCAGAGGAGACATAGTACAATGATTAACAAGTTGGTTAGAAAATCTTTTTTCTTTTTTTCAAAGATAACAAAATGCTAAGTCCCAATAAATAATTTCTTAAATCTTGAGTGTATGATTATCCTGAAAGCTAATAACAGGATTCTGAAAAATAAACTCACTACATTCCATCATAAGAATTTTAGTTTTGTAAAGGTTCGGGTAATTGAACCATTCCATTGTAAGGTTCATATTTACATTAATTAATGCATCATAATTCCTGGAATGTTTTCCAAAGAAACAGAAGTCTTCAAAGAATGAATGTTGTTTTATATAGATATGTAAAGAATTGAAGTATATAACTGCAATATTAAACCATAAACATGAAGGAATGGTGGAGTACTTAATGTTTTTTTATATTTTTTTTTCAGAATAGGATCTTTCAATATGATAAAATGAAATGAAATAAAATGAAATGAAATGAAATAAAATAAAATAAATAAAGATAAAACAAAATAAATAAATGTCATTCTTCTGCACAATTGTAAGTTCTTTGATACTGCATCTCAACTCCAAGTTTATTACTTCCCTGCATGTATCATTGCACTATGGGCATATTCAGAACGAGCCAGGAAACTCTACAGGACATTATCAGTTCACAGCATAATAGAGCAGCTAGAAACACTTAAAAATTTTTTTTCAAGCCATGATCTTAGAATTGAAAAGAGCATATTAGCTCTGAATAGTAGCCTAAAGGTAATTGGTCTGTTTCATTGGTTTCTTTTCCTTTTTTGTTTATTTGAAACGCTGTAATAAATGGGATCTACAAGAAAAATGGATAGAGAACAGGGACTGTATCAATACACATAGTTTTAAACTAAAAGGAGATTTAGATTAGGTATTGGGAAGAAATTCTTTACTATGAGGGTGCTGAGGCATTGGAATAGGTTGCCCAGAGAAGCTGTGGATATCTCATCCCTGGAAGTGTCCAAGGATGGGGCTTTCAGCAAACTGGTCTAGTGGGAATTATCCTTGTCCATGTGGGGGGGATTGGAACTAGGTTGACTAGTTCCATGACTATGATTCTATACATAGTTAGCTAGCTATTTAACTATATGACTATTGTTAACTGGATGTATTTTCTAGTTATCCAACTATGTATCTAAATATATGCAGTTACAGAAAAGAAACATCTATACAGTGGAGTAGAATGATTAGGATATCAATGATGCAGTGATCAGCAATTCAAGGATTGTATAGAGTTACCTTCAATAAATGATTTGTCTGTAATCCTCTTTCATGTGCAAATCAGTACCTTCTAAATAAATATGCATGTTTCTATGTATAATAACAGCAAAATCTTGTTTGTGATTTTGATTATGATCTGGATTTTCTGGTTCTTAACTGATCCAATTCTTGATTATCTGAAATGGTATTGAATTCATGTAGCAAGGTTTTGGTGCTGAGGGTGGAGAGTGCAGGACAGCTTCTATGAGAAGGGGCTGGGGTATGAGGAGAATCAACCTGTACCCACCAAGGTCAGTGATGGAGAAGGAGGAAGTGCTCGAGGCACTGGAGCAGAAGTTCCCATGCAGCCTATAAAGAAGTCCTCTGCAGCCCTTGCTGTACTACATCTGAGCAGATATGCACACTACAGCCCATGGAGGACCCCACCTAACAGGTGGATATGACCCCAAGCTGCAGCCCACTGAGAGTACACACAGGAGTAAGACAGGTGGTGAGGTCCCATGGCAAACCTGAAGTCTGAACCTGAAGGATTGCACTCTGTGGCTCAGACCCATGCTGGAGCAGTTCTTGAATGACTGTATTCTGTGGGAGGGTCAGCACACTGGAGCATAGGAAGAGTGTGAGGAAGAAGCAGCAGCAGAGATGAAATGTTATAAATTGAACACAACCCCCAGCTCCCACCCCTTGTGCCCCTGAGAGGAAGGAGATCACAGAGTCAGGTGTGAAGCTGAACCTGGGAAGAGAGGGAGTTTTGCTTTTATTTCTTACTATCCTAATCTGTTATTAATTGGAATTTAATTAATTTGATCTTTTCCTGTAATGGTATTTGGTAAGTAATCTCTCTGTAATTATCATGACCCATTAGTTTTGCCACTGGATTTTCTCCCCGTCCTGTAGAGAAGGGGAAGTTAGAGTGTTATGACGGGCACATAGCAGACAGTTAATCCACCGTATAAATGTACTGTGATGTGACTGTCCGTTGCCACTAGTTGTACAATAAATAGAAGGCATTATGTTTGAAACTGTTGGTTTTAAAAGCTGTGAAGCTAAGAATGACATCCTACACATAAAAAGGAAGCTGCAACTACAAAGAAGTCAGTCATATTCATGAATGGACCAATCCTGCTAGAACAAATAATTGAAAAGCAAGTTGGTAAATCATTAAAGCAACTGATAGTGCTCAGTTCAGTTCAAGTATACATTGAACCTGGCCCAGGGGTTATTATAGAGATATAGCATTATCACAGATATACAGAAGAACACCTAAAAATTCTAGGATATGATTGGTTCCATGCTGGAAGCCCAGTATTCATTTCCCAGTACTAGAGGAAACATTTCTCCTGTAATTCAGTGGTTTAAGAGTAGGTCAGGAGTTCATGTGAGCGTTATGACAGAGTCATAGTTCATATAAACAGTTGTATTTCCTGATGTTAAAATAAAAGATTCTTGAGAACTGCACTGTGCTTTCTTTAACTATTAGTTAATTGGAAACACATTTGTTGGGTCATCCTGTGCACCAAGAACAAACAGAGCTTCATGGGTTGATTATTTTCGTAGATAATTCATTTTCATTGTGTCCTTGCTTTCTACATGAATCTTCATTATGTTCAGTTGTTAAATTTAAATTTTAGTCTATACAGCATTTTCTCTCTCCTGCTTACTGAAAGTCAAGCTGCTCAGTGTTTGTAATAATCAATTTTCTCTACAAACTCAGTAACTTTTATGATACAAAATGACATATTTGTATGATAGAATCATTTCAGATGGTTTACATTCAGTGGCTACTGTTTGCTGGCACCTAAAATTTGCATTTTCCTCTTCCCTTCACTTTTTTCCCTTATTCTCTTCCTATCTCAACCATTCCCTCACAGTTATTATATTGGTCTGTTACACTAGAGTGATGTGAAAAGGGATACTCATAAAGAGACTCATCAGTCAAACTGAAAATCTGATGAGTCAGATCCATCACTGTACAATTAGTAAATCATATATCTGTTGATCTGAATCATATAGGTTTGCTGAAGTTTATGGTACTACTCCAATTTAAAGTAGTGCTGTACTAATTTATACTATTTTAATTTACAGAAAATTTGATAGAGACTTATTTCCAGTGATCACTGGAATAGCTGATATATTACAGCTATTTCCTTTGTAAGCTTAAGGTCATCTGTGAGCTCAGATTCTATTACTGTCTTCTGTGTGTTGGGAAATACTGACTTTTTAACAGCAAATAATCACTTCATGAAATTTAAAATTGGCATTTGTTTTTGGCTAGTTATGCTTCTGTTGCCTAAGGCTAGATCTTGTTCTCATTTCAGTCAAATGGAAACTAGTCAGTTCCATTTTTCAAATTGGCCTGCATTAATACAGAGCTGCAGTGTTTGGATTGGAGATGAACAAAAGAACTATTACTGAAAAGGAATATGGTCTCCTCTTTTTATTTTGAGAAGCACTAATTAAAATATTTTCCCTGAGAGTATTTTTGAAAATCTGAATTTCATAACTATTTAATTTATCTTTTCCTCTGAAAATTGCTATCCAATATTTTTCAGACAACCCTTGCTTTGCTGCTATGCCTGAAAAAGTTCAGAAGATTTTTTTCCAGAATGCTGGTTATTATAATCCAAATATTGTATGGGGCAAGAGGTCCCTCAGTTATTCTACCTTTCCCTCTCCTAAGGCAAGTCTTTTAGAAATTAGAAAAGCATGTAAAGGAATTTTAATTCAGTAGAAGACTGAGGGTATATGAAGCAAGGATTTTAAGGACATTTTCAGTGTATTTCAGGTGTTTATGATGTAAACATCTATAGATGAGCTACTTGTCTAAATTTAATTAAATGGCAGTGCTACTAATGTGCAATTCCTCTGGCCTACATTTAATAGCTGCATTAGGACAAGATGAATGATATGAAGTGCTTGTTCCTCTCCATTGACTATATGGTGATTCTAAATGACAAGCAGAAATGTGGACATTTATGCTGTATAAATCTATGTTTTCCAAAGAATGATCCTACTTTAGTTGCTGATATGCTGCTTTGTAGGCTGTAGAAAGGGTATTGATCCTCCTGTCATTTGACAAGTCAGTTTTGAAGATGACATAACAATAAGGGACTTCAGAGATGAACTGGCTTTCCAATGGTACTAACAGTAAGATTGCCAGCAAAAAAAGGTATAAGCTGCCAAATCTTGTTTACTCTCATATTATTCTGTAACCTAGATCACATCTCTTCTCTCTGGGGTACATACCTAGAGATAGAAAAAAATAAGCCTGAAAAACAGATTTATTGCTGTTGAGCTGGATCATCCAAATGATATAAACTGTTGTGGATCATCTTTGCATATTATTGTAAAAGCTGTCATACATCTTTACATTTAGGAAATCAGTAATAATACACTACACAAATGGCCCCAAAATTTTTCTTTAAACTTTGAAAAAATTAAAGATGGTGATAGATGTGCTGTTAGCTTACTGCAGATCATAACTGATACTAATATATTAGCAATGTTTGGAGAGACATAAAATATTTTTTATATAACTAAAACGTTTATTCTGGCCAATATTTCCTCTTATTTTGACCGATGAATTTTGGTTATTTCCCTAAAAAAAGCAAACAAAAAAGCCAAGGAATTATGGCTTAGGCCATATGTCAATAGCCTGTTAGCAGAATGTTTATACAAACAATTTTCAAGGGTGGAAGAAAATATGCCATTCATTTGGAAAAGTGCATTTATTTCAAACTGTGAGGACCTATATTTTATTGTAGAACATACGCAATGGGAATTAGAACTCTGACACTTGAAAAGAAACTGAATATCACTTTTCAATGGTTACTAATAATATTTAGTGCTACTCTAGGTAATCTCACATGTCTTAATTTAAAAAGTTATTCTTGAGTGAATATAAAAGTGAACAATCCTAAAACATTTTTTTTTTTGGTTTACACTACATTTTATGAGCATTCATTATCCAGAAGAATTTCGCAATCATATTTGCCTACCCATATTTGCCAGCTATAACTGCTGCAAGATTTTACTTAGTTTAGATACAAGTGGGTGCCAAAAGTGCCTACATGTCAGTGAACACCCTGCATATACAGGAAAACAACTAATATTCATCAAATTATTTTGCACAATTTATTGTAAAAAAATATCACCTTGACTATAAAAGAAGATTATAATTCTTAATTATACCATAAACAGTACATGGAAGTGCTCCTGACAAAAATGAAGACCTGTCTGCCAGTGTCAGTTATGAAAACAGAGCACAATCTGCCATTGAACTATATGAAAACATAACAGAAATTATCTAAGCGTGTAGAAGTTTTCAGGAGCTCTCAATTTACAAATAACTATTAATGGTTATTCCATACTGGAGGAAGAATTTTGAAGTTCAATTTTGAGTGATTTTTTCTCTTTGCTTGCTTCTTGTTGATTTTTTTTCTTTGGTTTTTACATAAAAAATAAAAAAAAAAGTCAAAGTGTGCATACATTCTGAAGCAATAAGTTTTGGAGCACAGTGTATACAGAGTTTTCCCATTAAAACCTAAAGACAAACATCTGTGTCCAATAAGTACTGAATCTGTTCTACAAATGTGGTAAATTGAGGCACTGAGAAGTTAAATGGTTTGATCAAAATGGCAGTAATGACAAGTAAATGATGATTTAGATATAAATGTTGTCGTATGCCTCAGTGCATACAACACTCTAGCCTTTGCTGCTAGAATATTCTGCCAAAATATATAGACATAGAGAAATAGATATCTGAACTACACTAAATTGTTTCAAGATACTAAGTGGGTTCAAATATATCATGAAATCAATATATATTTTATTTAAACATATTCATTCATTCTTAGCTGAAACGTAAGTTGGTAAAACATCTCATCTGATATGACCATAACCTGTAAAATAGTAAAGCTGAGGTTTATATTCTATAGTTTCAGAAAAAAAAGTCTCCCATACTTTTTGGATAGTGGTCAATAAATTTATTACAACAAGAAATTACAAATGGCTCTGAATGTGATTATGACATAGATGAAACAAAATATAACAGAAATATGGATAATAGAACATTTCATCTGATATTTCACAATAGTTATCATGTTGGAGGAAACTGTGAAGCTTGATTGAACAGAAGATAAAGTTAATATTACCTAATAAGTACAGACCATTATAGATCAGTGAAACTGCAAAACAGAATTATATGACAAGGGGCAAGCCACATTATCTAAATTAACATTTTTCCAGCATGAACAAAAAGGGCCACTGTAGGAAAACGAGAGCTAAATAGTGTGGCCTGCATTTAGTCAACCTGAAGTAATTATTAATTTATGGTTGTCTGTGATTTTAATGAAAATGAAAGCTGAGAGGAAAGAATTGAGAGAGATAATGTGCCGTGAAATTGAGTTTCGTTTATTTGGGGCCATTTTTTTCTTTTCTTTCTTTTTCTTTTCTCATTTTTGTTCTTGCTAAAATAAAATAACTTAATGCAAAATGTCAACATTAAAATTTCACGAAGATTATGTAACTGCGTAGTTAAGTACTTCCATTGCTCTAACAACCAAAGATTAAAAATGACCAGAGACTGAGCTGTTTTGTCCTGCTGCTAGCTGCTATGATCAAAGACAGCTTCTTTTTAATTTTTTTTTTCAGAATTATCACTTTTAAAAGCCAGTATTGTGCAGTTGAAATTTTATGCCATCAGTATTCCAGACTTTCCTAATAATATTTACATTTGCTGGAAATGTTGTAATCACAGGCAATCCCTTGAAAAACTCTGGAACTCAAAAATATAGACAAAATCATAGATGATGAAACATAAATAGCCAAACTACAGTAGCTGTCTTTTAGTTGAAATATCTCTTTATTCTCTCCTTTCCCCCTCAAAAATACTTGATATTAAACAGGTTCTGTTCTGAAAGCAGATAAGTCACACATTTCGTTTTAAAATGGATTAAGATTTGGTTAAGAGTAATCTTGAGAATCACAGGAAAGGCATTCTGATGATCTGCAACACCCAGTTCATTTTTTTTACTCTTTCCAATAGATTAAATTATAGCTCTTGGACTTAAACTTCTATAAGTATCTATTTACTTTCTGGTTTGGCATATAAAGTGGAAACCTACTCACCTTGAAGAGAGTTATATGGAAAAATGCTAAAGACAACTGAGTTTCCATTGGAGTAAACAGGGAAAAAAATGTTGAGTTACCTAAGCATAAGTTTCTGGTGACATTTGAAAATCTCTAAACTCCTCTGATGACACAGTAGAATCATATTCTGAGTCATTCCCCCATAAAAAATGTGGTCAGCATATATCTTTAGTCTCCTATTAATTCCTGCATTAATGGCTTTCTTTAAAATGCCAGCACATTGTTATTTTGTCTTAGTAAATCTTTGCAGATTACAGTTTGTTTGTATCCAGAGATGTATTGTTTCCACATTTCATCAGGTTACATCTTCCCAAATAGTTAAGAATATCTAATCCTTTAAAAAGCTTGTGTTTTGTAGCTAAAACATCACCATTGTGCAGTTAGATTTATTTGAGAGAAATAGCAGCTTGACTAAGGTGCTCACCTTGTGCTTATTTCTTTGATTACCTAACAAGCAGTCCTGCTAAGTCAAAGTTTAAAATCTCAGTTTAAAATCACAGTCATGAACATCCATAAATGATGGTTTTCATCACTTTAGCAAGTAATTTGGTGCAACAAGAGCAAATTAGTATGTCAAAGGAATTAAAGCTGAAAAAACTGCATTTACAGAATTCTCAAACTTTTGCTTCAGAGTGTGGTTTGAAGCTATCACCATGAATGCATTTTGAAGCTGTCCGAGGAATCAATTTTTGTGTTGAATTCTCATTTCTATTGGTGTCACTAAAGGAGTGCCTTTGGTCTACATGAAAAACAGTTTCAATTTTAATTTTCCTCACAAAGATTGTAATCTTACTCATCTAATACAAAATCACACCTTGAACCAAAACAATGTGCATCAATTTGGGATGATCAGAACATAAAGATCTCTGAGGTCCTTTTCAACCCAGGCCTTTCTATGTTTCTATGATTCTATGATAAATGGATTTCTGCAATGACATCACTGCTGATGTTGATAGGCATGCTAGAAACACATGGGTTGGGTTACTACATTGACTGAAAACCTTTCAATTCTTCGGTTACATTGTATTTGTATATTAACACAGTCACTAGCTTTCCAGGTAAAAATAGACCAAAAATCTCATAGGCATTATTATCTGTCACTTTCTCATTAGCTGCTACACTTCCTGACTAATATTGACCTGCAATTCCTTCATTCTGTCAAAGAATTAAATGAAATATGAACAGCACACAATGTATGCCATCTGTTGAATATGTTGACTCTTGTTGAACTGTCAATGGTTTCTGGGCTGGTTCGGCCCGGTTCTCTGACAGTTGGTGCATGGGACCCACAGACCCACGCCCCGGGAAAGGGGAAGGGGGAAAGGAAAAAAGGAAAAGGGAGATTGGCCTAAAAACAAAACAGCAGCAACAAACTGAGGAGGAAAGCTAATTTAATAAATAAGATATCAGAAAGCAAAACAACACAATATAATACAATATAACTAGAATTAAAGCCAATAAATCAAAGAAAATGAGCAAAAGAGTGTCTGATAAACCAAAGGCCTTACGCTAAACACCGAAGGTGAGATGGCAGCGAGCACCCACTGCTGGGTCAAACCCCAAAGAAAAGAGAGTGTCTCATCACACACGAACAGTTTTTACCTTTCCCTCTGAGAGGAAAAATGTAAAAATTCAAAGCAACACAATGTCCTCTGGGGAACATAGTTCTTCTGTTCTGAGACAGGTATACCCATAACTACTGATGATCCATGAAGCTGAAGCATTAACTCTTTAATTCTCAGTGCACTACATGATATTATGATGTGGAATACCAATACCAAAAATCATAAAACCATGACATGAATTTAATATAAGTCCAAACTACTCACAAACATGACATTTCATACTTCACACAGGTGTGAGAAATTTGCTTGTTTGTTATTTCTTCTGCTTTGTCCAAATAAACTTAATTTTTCAAATAAAAGTTTTAGAAAGTTTATTCACAAATGATCTCTATCCTGCCAGAATAGTTTACTCTTGGTCTGCTTCACCTAATCTGTTCAGAAATACTTAATTATTGATCTTTTAATTTTTCAAGTAATTTTCTACGGTTTTCTGCTTTCTAGATTATATAAAATGTTTTTCAGGTAAACTACTTCACATGTCACTGGATAGAAATTCATTTCTGGGCAAAATCTGGGATTTAATTGTTCTTAGAATACTACTAACAACAAATGTTAGTTTATTCTATGGTATTTACCTCTGGGATTTAAAACAAACTTTTTTCTTTTGTGTTTCTTCTTCCTAAAGTCTTCATTTATTTCGACACACTCATTCTTATTTATGATTCTTTATTTTTACTTGTCTTCATATATATTTCACTCGATTATTAATTCATCAATAATACAATTCAGTTCATTCTGATATCAGTTATTTGCCACTGTTTGTTTTTTATTTCTGATCTTATTTCAGCCTGCTGATTTGTTTAAAGTATTCTACAAGAGCTTTATGTACCAATATGCCTTACTTAGCCTTTTGACACTAGTTTGACTAATATACAGAGCATATGTTGATAAAACAGATAAAAACAAGTTTCTTCCCTTAACAATTATTTAATGCAGCTCTCCAGCTACTTCCAATTTTCCTTGAAAATTTTTGAATTCTTTTCCTCTCCTTTGGAACTTCTTCATCTTCCTCTTTTCAATTTTGCCTTCACATAGTCATAGAATGGTTTGGGTTGGAAGGGACCTTTAAGATCATCTAGTTCCAGTCTCCTTGCTATAGACAGGAAGACCTCCTCCTAGACCAAGTTGTTCAAAGCCCCATCCAACCTGGCCTTGAATGCTTCCAAGGAGGGGGCATCCACGAAATCTACCCTCTTCCAGTTTAAAACCATTTCCCCTCTCCCTCTCACTACCTGCCCTTATAAAAAGTCTCTTCCCAGCATTCCTGTAGGGCCCCTTTAGGTACAGGAAGGCTGCTGTAAGATCACCCTGGGGCTTTCTCTAGTTAAATGAGCCCTAACTCTCTCAGTCTGTCCTCATACGGGACATGCTCCAGCCCTCTGATAATCTTCGTGGCCCTCCTCTCTACCCACTCTGACAGCTCATGCTGGGAAACTCATAACTAGATACAGTACTTCAAGTGAGATCTCACCAGCACATAGTAAAGGGGCAGAATTGCTGCCTTTGACCTGCTGTCCATGCTTCCTTTGATACAGCCCATGATCAGGTTGACCTACAGGGCTGCAAGCACCTTGATGGGTAGTTTTCTGCTTTGAATTATAGCTTCTAAGTGTAGATGCCTACATGTAAATATCTAGATATGAACTAAATGTCTAAGCTTGCTATGAAAGAAAAATGCAGCAGGCCTATAAGGGTTAAAGATATGTTCCTCAGATGCACACTAGAATCCAATCAAATGAAAAGTTTTCTTGTCTCCCTGTGCTGGCTCAGTAAATATTCATTTGCCTACAACTGAGACTTTCAAGGAAAAGCTGGATCAGGCCCTGGGCAACCTGATTTAGCTGTGATGTCCCTGCTCATTGCAGGGGAGTTGTTAAAGTTGGACTAGATGAGCTTTAAAGGTCCTTTTGAATTCTAAGGATTCTATGATTCTGTAACTGATTCTTCAGTATATAACTCATATGAACTTACAAGAATTTGAGCATGTTAGCGTGGGGCTGGATTGAAGTTTATGTTCTCAGTTCAGTTCCCCTCATATAGATGACCATGGACATTTGAAATAAAAATAAAAAAAAAAGCATTTGGACTCCATCTGCTTTTGTAGAGTTCAGTTTTGTGTCATATCTCAAAGCCTCACGGTGTTAACTTAGATCATAAGTCATCTTAATTAGAAGTATGTACCTATTTTGGAAAAACTGATTCAGACCCTTTGTTCTTTATCTAAAAAAAGCTTCTAATCATTCACCTTTATTTTCAAGATGAGTTGTCATTCCATTACAATCTTCATTATTTTGTCAGGTTCAGGCTTAAAATGCACATTTATGTTTTTGTTTTTGTTTTTTTTTATTTCTTATTTTTTAATATATTTTCTTTCCAGTTTTCTTCACGTGTGTATGTGGAGACAAAAGGCTTAATAGGCTTGGCACTGAACAGGAAGTTAGTACTGAAAATACCTGGGATTTTGCATCCCTTCAAATACAATGAACTGTTTCCAAAATTCTCTGGGCTGATGTACAGGAGTTCCATCTCCCTCTGAAGTCAAGAATGTTAGGTTCCTTGTTGAAAAATCATCAGTTTTGGGGGGGAAAGGAAGTTTTTCTTTTTAGATTTTTTTTTTTATTTTCAATACTTTTAAATATTTCAAGTATGTTCTTGAGCTAGAAATAAAATAAAATTAACAACTGGAACACAAGCAAAATTCATGTGTTCATAACCAAAACCCTGTTCATGTCAATCATGTATGCCAGATAATTTCAACTTTTCTCTGCTTCTTCTTCTGAGCTCCTTCGTGTTGCACTTCATTATGTTATGGAATTGCTTTCCTCTTGCTAGAATAGATCACATGGTCTTCTCAAAAATAGCCTTTATTGAGACAGAAAATAGTATTCTCCTATCCTTGTTCTCTTAATGGAGTTAGTGCAGTGCATGGTCTCAGAACATAGCAAATGCAATGACAGAACTGGCTGATTTCCAAGAATACATTTCATATTTTTTTGAAAAGAAACAACGATGTGATTTGCAGCCAATAAAACATAGGTAACTACAATTCAGATTATAAAAACCTAAACTTTAGTTTTTCAATATCTAAACTAGAACTTGAAATCAAAGAAAGACACCTAGTTAGTAAGTGGGCCATTCTGATGTTCTTTCAAGAAAATTCTTAAAAAAAAATACTACAGTGCATCCTAGAGTGTACATGAACTTTTCTCATAAACGTTCTTCCTGCGAGGCAGTGCAGGTAGAAGTGCAAGGATGAATTAGAGTTTTTGGAAGTACTGACTGTGATATAAAATTGTGTGTTGAAGATAGTCAAGAAGTGTGAGAGTGCAGTGTTCATGTCATTACTTGTGTGATAGCAAAAAGACAGTCTTTAGGATCAAGATAAGGAACACAGGGGTGGTATTTGATGCACACACTTGTGGTACATCCTGTAGAGCATAAGTCTTTCTAGACAGTACAGAAATATTGCTGTATGTATCCTAAGGAAGGTACTAGGAATTCCTGTAATATTCCAGAAAAGCCATCCTACACTGCTTTTATAATGTAGGATATATATTCCTGGGGTATTGTGTTTCTTGTCAGCTTTGTGGATGCCACTGATGCTAAGATTGCAAAAGATTAACTATATTCTCCCTTTTTCACGATCATTTCTGATTTTTTTCAAAAGTCTGCATTGTATGTGTGCATTAATTTGAAATGGTATGTTCTCAATTCACTTTTTTTGAAAGTAAGTAGCAAGTCATCAAATTGAATAAAGTTCACTGACAGTGTTTTATGTGTTAGCATGATATGTACAGTTACACTGGTAGACTTTGAACAGCTAGAAATGAAGAAAACTTGTTTTCTAATGTAACACTCCTTCAGGCTCTATGACTGCTTTTCTTTATTGCTTAGCAATCATGTGATCATTAACACCCTTTTAAGTACTCAATCCTCAATTGTTATGTGCATATCTTTTTCATATAGTTTACATTTTTTTGAAAAACTGATCTTTTTGCTTAGTTTTAGAAGAGAGCAAATTTGGGATGGAGTTGTTTTTCTCTGTATCAGAGATTTAATGCCAGTCTTTCCATTAACATATGTAAGAAATTTCATTCAACCCCTTTAAAAATTAGGAATGTATTCATTTGTTTACACATTGATTTCTACTGAAAACAACCTGAAATAACTTCCTGGAAATTATTGTCATATGATGTTCATTTACATGTGAAATTACCATAATCTGAAAGGATTATCAAAGGATAATCTACAGGATGTTCAGTGATGCACTATTTTTTGACAGCAGTTAACAAAAACGTCAAAAAACTGTATTTATAATGGGAACACAATATGTAACAGGAATGTTACCTATGACACTACAATATTGACTGTCATGATATGTATCTAATATTGCAAAAGGCTTGAACAGATTTTGCCACCATATCAGTTTAACACTTCATCAATATTTTCAACATCATCTAAGTGGGATTATTCTAAACACTGGACAATATAACTAAAAAATTCAATACAGAGAATCTGACATATATGCATTGCTTGTTCATAGAGTTGAAGTTAGAATACTTTTTAGCACCTGAAATACTATTACTGAATTGAAAGACATAATTTACAATTTGGTGTTTTTCCTGCCTGATTTAAATAATTTCTAGAATAAAGTACACAGTTCTGTGATATGTATCTGAACAAGCGTTAATATGACTCATCGAGTACATATATAGAGAGCTTTGATACTAAGTTATGATTCTAACATTTCAGTAAGTGTGTCTGAGTAGCAGGAGTCTGTATTTGGTTAGCTAAAGAATTCTGTGTGAATTGAACAAACACATTCAGTACATTTCATGGCTAAAATGGCAGTAACCGTCTAGGTCACCAGAGATGGTTTGGATTTATCTATGTAATGTGGCTGCTCTGCTAGCTATCTGAGTTTGAAAGAGATCAAAAAGCATATAATGAATACTGCAAAACGATGCTCAGAAAACACCAATGGGGAATCTAGATGAAGTTGTTCTATTTCTGTTAGTTGGAAGAAAATAAACCATGTCACATGGTTTCTTTCAAGTCTTATTTATTACATATTCTTCATATAAGAAGGCAAAATGATCTTCAGTCTGTATAATTACTTGTACAACTGTGAGCCAGCTGTGGTCATGAAGACTTACACTTAAACTAGCATAGAACAGAACCTAAGCTATGAAGGTAAGAGAGGTAAAGAAAACATGGTTGACTACATCTCTGTCTTAGCTACAGATACTTTTTAAACATTGTTATGTATTCTTTATACTTTTTTTCCAGTGTAGATATGAATGGTATTATGCCATATTTGTTTATTATACTCATTTACACAAAAATGTGTCAAAAATATTCCATATCACTTGAGCTACACATCAGGATTTTTCTAGGAATTACTTATCAGAGAGCACAGGAATTTGTGTAATATTACAGGAGTGAGAATAGCCTGGAGCTTAGGCATATGAGAGTGAAAAGATATTTAGATATAGGTTTGCTAATGGTCATTTTCATTGTAGGCTTTTTTTCTATAAATACCAGCTTGCTCCTTCCAGAATCTGAACTCTCTTTGCTGTCTGACTCAAGATATTTAGATATTAATTTCAACAATGCAGATGATATTGTGAAATATTATTATCATGAAAAATTTTGCCACATTAAGAGATTTTTTTAATTAAAACTAAGATTTCTAATTTTTTTTTTTTTAATTGTGAATCCCTTTCTTATCCTTTCTCAGAAAAAAAAAATAAAATTCTTCACCTTTCAGATAGTGGCACTGCAATAATATCCTGTAAAATATTAGTCAGGAAAAGATGTCAAGAATTAAGGAGATCTGACAAAAGCTTCTGGTTGGATTCTAAAGGACTTCATGTTTTCCAAATTGACAGGTCATCCCTGAAAATTTCCTGTTAGCCTAGTATCTGTTCTGATATCTCTTTAAATATTTTAAATATACTTTTGTATGTATTCCTTTTTTTCCTCTACAGCTGCATTTCACTTCATTCTTGATAAAAAATAGTCTGTCTTTTCAAGCCTATAAGTAATTTCTTTTGAAGTTCTGAATGTTGGTCTGAAGGAAGTATTACAGTTTCCCTTTATGTGTATGAACAATGGTGAAGTGAGATATCCACTACAGATAAAACAGTCCATTTATAACAATAATACAGAGCACTTATATGAGACTTACTATCTGCAAAGCAATTTACAAACAATAACCAATTAATCTTCTCTAGTTGCTCAGTGTAATCCATTCATCACCTAATGGATCCCAGATCTTTAATGCAATATCAAACTTTCTAGCAATGTACCTGGACCTACCGTTTGCAGCTGAAACTGCTGATCAGAAAGGTGTCTGGACAGTTGCTTGGAGTTATACTCTGTGAAGCTCTCCTTCAGTAACTTCAACCCCTAGAGCAACAGGTACCTGATCCTGACTGACTGTAGTTCTAATCATAACTGAAAAATTATTCATAATGAAAGCAAAGGTATTCTACGAAGTGAAACTTGGGGGTAATTCAGGGAACTATAATTATTTTATACTTCTCAACATCCTTATAAAAATAAAATGTTCTTTGATACCTAGACATTACAAGTCAGTACTAAGTTAGAAGATTTAAAAAAAATTCCATGGAATCCCAGTTACAAAGACTATAACTGTATTCTTGTGATTTCATGGTGTTTCTAACATCATAGGACCCAAATATTAATGAACAGTTCTATGTAGACCGTTCCAAAATTAGTGTCTCAAATTTATTTCTAAGGAAAATGCAATAGATGAAAAATGGCACAATATCACTATTTGATAGAGAATATTCTCCGGTCAAAGCACTCTTTTTCTAAATAGTCACTACCATTAACTATGCATTTTTGCCATTGCATGCTGCACTTATAATGATGTCCATGGCTGTCCAGAATGTGGCTAGTCTTTCACACTGGAAATAGCACCCATCACCTCACTGTGCTCACATCCACTGTTTGGTCTCCATAAACATTCTTCAAGCATCAATGAATGTCAGTGGGTGCCATTTTTTCCACACAGAGGAATTCAATGACAATTGAATTCAATTCCTGTCTCCATATGCGCTTCCATGTTAGACATCATTTACTCCAACTGCCTCTCTGTTGCTATTTGTTGCATGGCAACAAAATGTAATAGAATACTGGCAAGAATGGTCAGCCTCTGCTGTCATCCCACCAACATTCACCTTTGATGTTGTGAGCCAACATAATAAAACAGGAGGCATTACTTTCAGAACATGCCTTTTATAATGAACTTACTCTAAAGTAAGCCAAGGGAAATTAACTCTATAAATGCCATTCTTGGTAATGTCTGCAGCCTTCTGTTCCTAAGAAATGCAAGTGGTTTGTGGCAATGTCTTCTGACAAGAGATGAGGAATATGGAAAAATAGTTCTACTTCTTAACTTTAGCTTTCTGCATTGGGAAGTTTATATCTCAATTAGCCCTCTTGTAGACAATTCAATGTAAAAATCTATCCAGAATTCAGATGCCCAAAGAAAAGTTCATTGTGACGCCATCTGTGTTGTCTGCAAGAGGGCAAAGATATCGTATAGGACTTACAGAACATCTGCAGCACCTCCTTAGAGCAGCAGATGGGGCCTGGATGAAATATCTTCTCAGCCTTTATAATGGCAGTTCTCTTTGTTTAGAAAAGCAAATGCTTTACGTTATTGTGCCTTCTGTCAGGAGTGTCTGGTGAACCGCTTGTGCATCAAGGAGGCAGAAAAATGCTTTTGCATGCACAGTCATGAGACTTCGATTTTCATATAAATTTTCTAGCACTTAAGAAGCAGTAGTTGATCCTCTTACTATGCACTGATCACAGCTGCACATACATTATCTTCATTTTCATTTTTTAGATTCCTTGACTAATATTTGGCTCAAAATATTTCCCTTTTATTATTATTATTATTATTATTATTATTATTATTATTATTACTGCTAAACATTTTTTGTGATTCTTATAAGCAAGTATAAATCAATTCATTTTTCTAGTTGTGGGAATGTGTGTCATCTTGTGATACAATGTCTCCACATGCAGTGATCTCATCTTTTATTCTCTTATACAATTCTTTCCAATGACTTCAACTACTCCACCCATCTGTCAATGCATTCCCTCAGTCCTGCAAGAAAAAAACATCCAACTCAAAGGCTTCCTCATTGTCCTGCAAAGCTATTCCTTTAGCTAGAGCTTTTTATAGGAAGAGAGCAATGTATTCCTTAGCTACATTCCTCAGTTTGTGTTCATTATCACTTGGAGCCAGACTTCATGTCTTAGAATACTCAGCATTCTTTGCTCAGATCAACAAAAAAATTTAAGCTAAGCAGCTAACAGCTAAAAGGCCATGTCTCATTGCATGAAATAGTTCAGACTTGAGAGGGGAAAAAAATCTGAGGCATATTCAGCATACTTCTGTTTACTTGATTAGCACAAAAAAGTACAGATTCTCACTGTTAACTGTCATGAATAAATTGCCTGACTTCCAAAAGACACAATTTAAAATACACTTCAGATGAAATACATGAAAAACTCTGAAGTTAAGGGTTATTAGTTTGCTGAATTACTGCAGCTAAGGACCTTGCTATCAAAAGAAGAGAGTATTTCGCACCAACTCACTTTTCGTAGCAACATAAAGTAAATATTAAGAAAAAATATATGCTAAAGGCCTGTACACCTTCTGGATTTCACACTGAATCACTTTGTTGACAGATTATTTAGCACTTTTATCAGATTACAAATGCATTTAATTTTACTATCTACTCAAAGTTTTATCCTATGTCAATTTGATGAAAGAGTTTCTAAAAGACTTGCTATCCAATTTTTTTTGCTTGATTGTTTGTTTGTTTGTTTTCATTTTTTGCTTTGGTATTGTTTTTGTTTTTGCCTAGGAGATTCTGAAAATTAAAAAAACTAATAAGAAGGTCAATGATAGATGATATGTAATATGATAATGATATATATAATCATATATAATGATATATATAACTATATAATATGATAATGATATATGGCTGTTTGTGATTAGCAAGATTCACACTGATTTCATTTTGTGTATGAATTTTAAAACAAATACCCAGTGACAAAATGTAATATGATGCCATACAACACAGTAAAAAAATTAGTCCTGGTAGTAAGAATGAAGGCCCTTGACCTGTCCCTTAAATCCAGGTAGCTTACTCACACAAGTATTTCTGACCTGTAGATTTCTTAGCCTTGAGTGAACAATTTAGTCATGTTGAATATGATTTATCTACATTTTTTGGTATTTATTACAAAAAGTATTGCTTTAAAACAATTGAAAAGTATTTCTGGCTCAGTATTGTCTTCCATCTTCCTTCTCAGTTGCTGTTGAATTGTATCCTACATTCCTTATGCATGAATATCTTCCATTTCCCTTTAGATGATGCATACAAAGAAGTTCCCAAATTCTTTGGAAGAGTGCTAAAGAATACCAGTGTATTCTATGTATTTTACAATGTTTATAGAAATAACTGAAAGATGTTTCACTTAGCATAGAATGACAGCCATTGGATAGGTGTACAAAACTGTCTTTCACAACATATACCTCTCCCAGGGTGTACTAGTAACATCTGGGATTCAGTTCAGTTGCCCAAACTAGGACAGCGACTGAAATACTCTAGGTATTATAGTCATCTATACAAGATGACAGATATAACACAAGATCTATGGGAAGTGTATGTGCTTTGGACTAGTTACTGGAATCCAGTAGGAATTAACTAAGGGTCCCCAAAAGTTGTAAGTGTCTTTATTGGACAGCTGAGGTGGGACTCCATTTAGCATAAGACATTCAAGATATTAGATGTCTCAGTCTCAAATACTTTTCCATCTTTAGTGCTAACTTTCATTATGTAGTACAGAGATGCTGGAGAGAGACTGGATCCTCATTTTATCCTGCTGCTGGGATAAAGTATATGAACCAAGTGTCAAATTGGTTTTGCTTAGAGATTGATAAGAGGCCACAGCTGTCTAGGCTATGGAAAGTTTTTTTTTCCCTTCCTGTGAACTCTTAATGAATTACAGGTGTATAACCTGATTCATAAAATTTTAATGTGTTATGAGACTGGTAGTTTTTAATACTGCTTAGCTGTTGACACTCTATACACTCAATGCCTCTGCTTTGACCAAGAATACAAGCTTGATCAGACCAATATTACATTTCCCTTTGTTCACTCTGAGATGCTGATAGGTCTTTCAATCACTATGTTGCCATTGGTTCCTGCTTTGTCATCTGCTATATTCCTCTACCATCACTTATACCCTTGAGGTCTTATTGATTTATGTTCATCTAATTATAATATAGTTTACTGTCTATAGATTGACCTCTACTCTTTATGTAGTCTGTATGAACAGAATTAGAATCTGGATTGACTGTATGTTACAAGTTATTATTTGACATTTTTGCAATTCTATCCAGCAGACAACTAAGAACCACACGTCCATTTTCTGCCTATCTCACAGAAGGGTGGGGGAGATGGATGAACCAGGTAAACATGAAAGAACACATTAGTTGAGAGAAGGGCAGTTTAATAAGACAAAAGAGTAATTTTTTTTTAAATAAAATTGTCAAAAGACAATAATGATAATTATAATAACAAAAACAGTAATAATAATAACATGTAAAATGCTCACCACTAGCCATCAGATGCCCAATCAGTCCTTGAGCAAAGGCAGCCCCCCCAGCCAGCTTTCCCAGTTTTACTGTTCAGTACAATGCCACATGACAGGGAATATCCTATTGGTCGGTTTGGGTCCATTGTTCTGGTTGTCTCCTCCCAGTTTCCAGAGCACCCCAAGAATCCTCTCTGTCAGGAAAGCATAAAAAGTGCCTGACTTAGTGTAAGTACTGTTCAGCAAAAGCTGTTGTGTGTTATCAGTATTATTTTTGTCCTAAATCTAAAACACAACATCATACCCGAAACTGAAGAAAATAACTATTCCAGCAGAAACCAGAAACATAGATTCATAGATTCATTGATTCATTGATTCATTGATTCATTAGGTTGGAAAGGACCTACAAGATCATCTAGTCCAACCATCCTCACACCACCATCCCTACCCACCAAGCTACTAAATCAAATCCCTTAGCACCTCATCTAAACGCTTCTTGAACAGTGCTAGGGACGGTGCCTCAACCACCTCCCTAGGCAGGCCATTCCAGTGCCTGACCACTCTTTCAGAGAAAAATTTTTTCCTCAAATCTAATCTAAATCTTCCCCGGCGCAACTTGTGGCCATTCCCTCTCGTCCTGTCATTAGTTACCTGGGAGAAGAGGCCGACCCCCTCCTCACCACAGCCTCCCTTCAGGAAGTGGCAGAGTGCAATGAGGTCTCCTCTGAGCCTCCTTTTCTCCAGACTAAACAATCCCAGCTGCCTCAGCCACTCCTCGTAAGACTTGTGCACCAGACCCCTCACCAGCTTTGTTTCCCTTCTCTGAACGTGCTCCAGGGCCTCGATGTCTCTCTTGTAGTGAGGGGCCCAAAACTGAACACAGTACTCGAGGTGCGGCTGCACCAGAGCTGAGTACAGGGGGATGATCACCTCCCTGCTCCTGCTGGCTACACTATTCCTAATACAGACCAGGATGCCATTGGCCTTCTTGGCCACCTGGGCACACTGCTGGCTCATGTTGAGCAGAGCGTCAACCAACACCCCCAGGTCCTTTTCCTCTATACAGTCTTCAAGCCATTCTGCCCCAAGCCTGTAGCATTGCATGGGGTTATTGTGGCCAAAGCGCAGGACCCGGCACTTGGCCTTATTGATCCTCATCCCATTGACCTCAGCCCAGCTATTCAGCCTATCCAGATCCCTCTGTAGGGCCTCCCTACCCTCAGACAGATCGACACATCCTCCTAACTTGGTGCCATCTGCAAACTTACTGAGGGTGCACTCAATCCCCTCATCTAGGTCATCAGTAAAGATATTAAACAAGATGGACCCCAATACTGACCCTTGGGAGACACCACTTGTAACAGGACGCCAGCTGAACTTAACTCCATTAACCACTACCCGCTGGGCACGGCCCTCTAGTCAATTCTGAACCCAAAGAAGAGTGAACCTGTCCACACCACGGGCTGCCAGTTTCCCCAGGAGAATACTGTGGGAGACCATGTCAAAGGCTTTGCTGAAGTCCAGGTAGATTACATTAACAGCCTTTCCCTCATCTACCAGTCTGGTCACCCAGTTGTAGAAGGAGATGAGGTTGGACAAGCACGACCTGCTCTTTGTGAACCCGTGCTGGCTGGGTCTTATCCCCTGATTGCCATGCACATGCCGTGTGATCTCCCTCAAGTTCAATTGCTCCATAACTTTCCCTGATACCGAGGTCAGGCTGACAGGCCTGTAGCTCCCCGGGTCTTCCTTACGGCCTTTCTTGTAGATGGGAGTCACATTTGCAAGCCTCCAGTCTTGTGGGACCTCTCCAGATGACCAGGAATGCTGATAGATGGCAGAAAGCGGCTTGGCAATCACCTCTGCCAGCTCCCTCAGCACCCTTGGGTGGATCCCATCCGGTTCCATGGACCTGTGGCAGTTCAGATGGAGGAGCAGGTCTCTGACTGTCTCAACTAGGATCACAGGCGGTGTATTATGCACTTCATCCCAGACTTCCAGGTCAGGGCGAAAAGTATCCTGAGGATAACTGATCTTTCTATTAAAGACAGATGTGAAGAAGGCATTGAGAACTTTTCCTTTTCCTTATCCTCTGTGGTTACATTTCCTGCCACATCAAGCAAAGTAGGGAAATTATCCTTAGTTCTTCTTTTAGTGTTAATATATTTGTAAAAGGATTTTTTGCTCTCCTTTACTGCAGTAGCCAGTCTAAGTTCAAGCTGGACTTTTGCATTTCTAACTTACTGCCTGCAAATCTTGGCAAGTTCTCTGTAATCTCCCCAAGTAGCCTGTCCCATCTTCCAGAGGACATAGACTCACTTTTTCTCCCGGAGAAAAAGAGACACCTTCAATGAATGTGAAATCTCTAATTTTATCTTTCTCTGTATTAGTGATTTCATTATCTTTAATTATGCATGCCAAAAGAGACTTTAGTTTGTTGTTTTTATGTCTATTTTCAAAACAAATAAGTCATTTGATATTCCCGTATCCATCTGAATCCAGAACTGCATTTGAAACAAGTAAATATACTTGTCTACACATGTACTTCCTGGATTTCAGACCTTCATATTTTTAACAAGCCAGCATGAAATCTTTTGCTAAGTGAAAATATTTCTACCATTCCCTTTATCCTCCCCTTTCCCATTTCCCTTTCCCTTTCCTTATTTGCTTTTTTTCATGTCATTTCTCAGATCTCTCAAATTAAACTTCAAATTCAAGAACATTGCAGGCTATTCACCCAGATTTCAGATTCCTGGAGTAATCTGAAATTACTGGCAACTCCACACAGGAAGGACAATCGATTTGGAAAGAATGCTTGAGATACTCTAACTAAACCAAAATATATAACCATCAAGTTAGAAAGCTAGCCTGGTATAATACAGAGTTACCTACCCTGAATAAACACAAAACCAAACATTTTTCTGAGGGCCGCAACTTTATTTTTAAAACTGTCAGAGAAAAGTAAGGAAAATGAATGTTCCCAAAATAAATTGCCGAGTAACTTTTGTAAAACAGAACAGTTTCAGTAATGTTGCCATTTTTTGCAGGGCAAAACATTTTGACCAGTTCTTATTTAAATCAAAGTTGTGCTCTTCAACTAGTTTTAATTTAAAGTTCCCAGCAGTGTTCTCTGATTTTACTTGTTTCCTCAAATATAAACATAAGAACCAGTTTATGGTTGCTGGGAGTTTGACTTGCAGCTTAAGATGTATTTTCATCTGTAAGTTGACTAGATTTTCAAGTCTCTTAGAAACATTTCCAACACTTTTATACAGTGAATGAGAATGGCCTAGAAATTTGCAACTTGGGAGCTCTACCACTGAAACGGTAGCACAGTTTCAGAAGCTGTAAAGAGATCAGCAGATTTAGTTATTTGATAGCCTTATCAAAATGGTACTAATAGAAAATATTTTGAGAACATCTTCTGTTGATGTAATTTTAAATGTACATATATTGTTTCTGAAAAAAAAAAATCAGAATTTTCTCTAGTCTTTTTTTTTTCTCACAGATTAATACTTTAATGAAGCTACTAATGCTTGTACCAAGACAGAAAAAAATATTTCATGCTTCATCACAATTTTCAGATGCGCCTTCTAAATCAAGAAGAATTTTTTTAAAGGGGGGGAAAACCATGCATGATGATTTTTATATAAAGTGATGTCAAGAGAAAACTCAACTTGGCTGAAACTACTCTTTAAAGTACCACAGTATTTACTTTTTTGTTCTTTTTTCCCCATAATAATACTGTCAAAGATTTTTTCATGGTTGTTTTATGTAGGCAGCTATTTATGCCAAAGCTTTTTTACCATTCAAGTCAAAGACAGAATCTCTTTTCTAATATGGAAAAAATATATGTGAAAATTTGGACCATTTTAAGTTATCTGGAGATTTTCCATTACTGTTATATTTAATTACGATATGAAATTAAATACAATTACTCTAAAATGCTGTTATACAGCAGTAGATAAAAATATATAAAGTAAGTGAGCAGGGGAATCAGTGTGCCCCTAGTTTGTGTTTTGACTGTAACAACTGTTGTTCAGAGATGGATCTCACAAGTGTGAGAGAGGTTGCATATATCAAGAGAAACACAGCATGCAAGCTAAAGATATAACCTGATAGGATTAGTTGGTGTTCACCAACATGACAATCTATTTTTAATGGAACACCTAGATTAGGAAATGTAATTTGCTTGGGTTTATGTACTTCTTGACAGAATATGACTGTCTTACCTGAAAGATGTAATTGTTTTTGTTGCTTTCTGTTTCATGCTTGATAGAATTTTCAAGCAGAAAAGGAATAAGGTGAAAACATATTAAGTTTTTCTACATTAAAAATGCACACTAGAGACACACTTTTCAGTTCTTAACATGGTGAAAACAAAATGCGTATTGTGCATAACAACAATGAACACCTATATGCACTAATTCACATAATTAACTCCAGCATTACAGTGCTTCACATGTATTTGTATGTATATTTGTGTCAAGTGCATACCTATAAGTACAGTAAATGTATATATTGTAGTCATACATAGTAAAATAATCAAATTATATTCCCTTGGGGAATCATTCTGATGATAGGCATAGAAATACATATTCTTACTTTTCATACCCATAGCCGTTATTTCACGAACAAACAAGCAGAAAGATACAGAGAGTAAACTTTCTGATTCCACATAATTATATCATGACAACCAATCACCTTTTATGCATCTGCTGCTGCTAATGAAACAGATTAGTGAAAGACAATTATCAAAACGGTGCTTTGAGCAGAAGCTGCTCTACCAAATATCACTGACAGTCTTCAGGAATTCCGTTGCATGGGGAAAAAATATATATTTTACCAAAGGTGGGGATGTGTAGGATCAAATAATGTTCACTGTACTGCATTTATAACAGATGAAAATACACAAAATATCTGTTTATGAATACATTAAAAATTCAAAATGAATGCTGCTAATTCTTAGATCTACTGTCTACAGAAAATCACTCTTACACCAATTTAAAAATGAAATACACAATTATTAAAAGAAATAATCTGTAATCATAATGTAACTCAAAACCAATATGTGTGCAAAAAGGAAGAGGGCTGTTTTTCCTCAAAAGTACATTCTTAAATAAGAAAGAGTTGGAAATAAAAGGGAAACTGCACCTTGAAGTGAAAGAACAGGAGCAGATGTCCTTTAGCTGTGTGTTTTATTGATTTATAAACACTCAGTCAGGCTACCTCATCTCTGCAGAGTAATTTAGATATGGGAAAATATCTGTGAAATATATTGATTGCATTATTGATTGAAAAGCCAATTGCTGTTGCACTCCTGTTTTACCATTTAAGTCCTGACACATTTTGACATATGAGCCAGCTGCGACTATTGCCTCGGTACTGCAATGAGATAATGTGAAAGCTGTCATAACCACTTCTGTGTCAGCCTCAAGAATTTACAGTGTACTACTGCTGCTATTTAGCTTGTTTCTTAACCACCTGAATAATTAGGGTTTGTTAAAGCTTTTGCAGTTGCACATTTGGTTTATATATGAGCTGTTTTTATGTTTCTTTTCACACTAGATTGATACATCAGGAACAAAAGAAATGTAGAAACCAGTGTGTTATTATTCAAAGCTTATACACGTGGGGATGATTGTTTCTGCTCAAATATTTTTCTCCTCTCCATGAGGAATTTGGATTTTAGAACATTTCGCTAGGGAATACTCACTTGTTTCCAGATCAGTTTACACTCAGCAGCAATAAATCAGCGGAGGACAGGAAAAAATCCTCTACAGCCTATTAACACTGTTATTTGTTTTGAAATTTAAACTGGGTAAAATGCAACAAAAACTTAAAGCAACATATGTACATTTAATATCATATTAAAAATGCTTTCTATTTATTTATCCGCCTGTGGTTGAAATTAAAATGGATGAAGTTTTTTTGAATCCTACTGCTGTAAATTAAAGTATCATAAAATACGTCATTGGAGAACAAAAGAAAAAATTTACTTTACAAGCTCAGCAGTTCAGCACGACACCGACTGAACCAAACAGGTTTATCTCCTGCATTCCTGCTCTTGTGAGTGAAATGATTGAAATGAAACTTTATGACAGTTTTAATCCATTTCTCCAATGATGTAGTTTATATACTTCTTTTTTTTTTTCCAAAGGAAGATGATTGTGTAGTTTATTCATGACATCTCTTGTTCATTTTCAGCTGCTTTTTTCATATTTTTTGACCATATCCAGACCTTCAAGTGTAATCCATGTTAGACTTCCCCTCTGCCCTATAGAATGGCATTGACTTAGATGAATTCACGCTCTATATTGCACCTCTGTAGATATCACAGTAGGATTGGACTATAGCTTACATATTTTGCAACAGAATACATGTATTTATCTTCAGAATACAGGATGAACTGTCAACAGTCTCTAGACATGCTATTCAGAGGGACTTCTGTTCTTTTTTTGATGTAAGTGCTTATTTCTGGTAGTAAGGTTTGACCAAAGTGATATTCCACCTTTTCCTTAGATGAAACGTGCAATATATGCGGATTTTTCTTACTTCATTTAAACATCAAATGAAAATGCCTTAACAGACTAGAACTATATTGATTAGTTAGCATCTGGAAATGGCCCATATGATGAGTCTGCAGAGGAAGTTTCTTGTGCTTTCATTAGATTATTGTGTTATGTGATGGATGGCCATGTGTTGCATGCTGTAGAATAGATTTATTGAAAATATCTTTTAAAAGCAATGCAAACCTAAATAATAGTCATAATTACTGGGTGAATTGTTTTTGTTTCATTGACTGATTGTATTTTCCTGTGTTAAATGATAATTCTGTGTTATCTATAGTTGTAGTATTTTCATATTGAAGCAAAATAGAACTACAATAGGCAGTGGAAACACAAAGATTTCCATTAATTACAATTTGACATTGCTATTCAAAATACAGTTTCAGCTCGGAATTAAACATGACCAAAAAAATAGTAGGAAATCTACATCCAGTTTTTGGTTTCTTTTTCTTTGATTTTCAAGGAACAGTTTCTCTATATAAGAACAGTTATTAATTTTCATTACAAAATTCACCATTTTTCTTTGTCATCTTATTTTAGGTATTTTAGGTTTGATACTGTTTTGCAATATGGTGGCTTGAAATCAACCAGTAGTTAAACATCCACCCTAACTCTCACTCTTTCCTGTCTACTATGACATAGAGAGAAATAGAAGAAAGGCTAGTAAATGCACAGATGAGGATTATGACTATATAATAGGAAAAGCAAACGCTGCATACACAAGCAAGACTAAGGAAGGAATTCACTCATTACATCTTATCAGCACACAGATGTCCAACCACATTCTGTGAAGCAGGTTCTCAGTACATGTAGAAGATGCTTGGGAAATCTATAACAGTGACTGTCTCTCCCTTCCTCCTTGAGTTATTTCTGAGCAGTATGTCAAACAGTGTGGAATATCAGTTTTGGTCTACCACCTATGTGCACTCCCAGATTCTTGTCCAACTCCAGCCTGCATGCTTTTGGGTAGGAGAGGAGGGATTGGCCTTGTTACAGTGCGTAGACCTCATCAACAGCCAAAATGGTGGTTTGTTATAACACTGCTTTGACTACAAATGCAAAGCACTTGACCATACAGGCTGCTATGAAGAAAGTCAACTCCATCCCAGCCAGGCATAGTGTATGCAATAAGATTTTTCTCATGGGGTGGTTGATAGGTGCAGTAATGAAAAGGGAAGCATCTATAGCATCTGTAAGATGTTATGTTTAATTATCAAACTGTAACAAATGATGCCTGATAAGAAATTTTACTAGAAACAGTTATAACATGATTAAACAGCAGGTGATCTGGTGCTGTTTGGAGCTGACTTGATACTGGTATCCCAAATGCTGACAGGCTATGAAAAAGGGTAAGTCACTGAACTTGGGGGTACTGGTAGATGATAAGCTAGAAATGAGCCAGCAATGTGACCTCACAACCCAGAAAGCCAACTGGATCCTGAGATGCATTACAAGAAGCGCTGTTTGCAGGATGAGGGAGGTGATCCTGCCCCTCTACTCCATGCTGGTGAAATCTCACCTCGAGTACTGCATCCAAGTATGGAGTCCTTAGTACAATAGAGACACGGTCTTGTTAAGAGGACATTGCTTCCAGCCCCGCCTAGAAGCATCTTTCACAGAGCACATAGCAACCCTCTGAGCTAAGGACACTCATGGTCTATAATATGAGCAAACTGCCATTTCTTCTACTAGATAGAATTTGGTCAAAAAATATAATGCTCTTAGCAACAACTTGCATCCATCTTATATTGCTTTCTAACTGACCATCATGTTGTCCTTTTTAGAAAGTCTAGCCCAGACCCATATTAAGATATATCTTTAATGTGAAGTACATATTGTGGACCACAATAATCTTAACTACATTAACCCCTCAATATTGTAAGAAAAATATTTCAGTATTTTCCTTAATGAAATGCAGCTCCAAAAAGCAAATTAGATGTTACACGGAAAAAAACTGTGTTTCTGAAGGTTACATTTTCTCTTTCCATATCTCCTTTAGCAATATAAACAGTCTAACATAGCTTTATTCCTACGTTAAATAATTAACTTGTGTGGCAGAAATTCAGACTCACATGTCCACAACTGCTAGAAGTTTGATAACAAATGTTTGTTGTAGGGAATTGGATGCTGAACACTGAGAATAAGAAAAGTCCCTTGACAAGTTGAATTCATGTTGGAACAAGGAGACGATTGTACTTCAGAGGTGTATATCTAAGGCATTCTACCTCTTGGGAAGTTACAGCCTACATACTATCTTTTGCTGAAGGCTGTGCCTAGAGGCACAATGAAGTCCTGAGAGAACATAATCTGAATTACAACAATCATAGCCTGACTCTCATAGCGTTTGTACGAACCATATTGCTTTTAGTGGATTATATCAGAAAAATATGAATAAAAATTTGTCATTGGAGTAAAACTTAATAAATATTACTTATTGTCACTGTGCAATTATTTGATAACTGATACTAGAATTATGATAATTCCTAAAAATATGTATTTTTAAAGCCTGAAATCTTTTAAAAATACTTCTTTCAATATCCAAGAAATATAATTAGGCAAATAGAGGATGTGCATTAACATATATGTAATAAATAATACGATGTCAAAATCATTGAGAATATATATGCACAGATAATTTGGTTAGATAATATCAATTCATTTGATTATCTTAAGGAATATTAGTGCAGGATGAAATATTGCTTCTCTGGGGATTTGTACACAGAGTAATACAATGTATTTCAAAAGTGATTGCAATGGAACTTGAAATATTATTACAATAGTCCATGCAGATGGATGATGAAGGCCCAATGTCTACATCTATTTAAAATAGGATTGATCAAGAATACCCAAGGAAAACATGACACCTCTTTTTTATCTTTTGAGAAGAGTTAATCTAGAACAACCAGAAGTCAGTGATCAATTGAAAGCCACCAATGTCATGTCCTGTTTTAAACAGTATGTCATGTAATGTACTACTAACTGTACGTATACCCAATGGGTTTTGTTATGAAGATGAAATACTTATGAATTCATTAGACTTTTTCAATGGGATGTAAGTTAATTTATTGTCATTTGTAATTTCAACGTTCTGAAGAAAATTTCTCCAAATGGTTCCTGTTACTTTTGAAAGTTGACACTTGAATTCTGTGATTGGAAAGTCATGAAAAACTTGTTTCCATACAATAACAGTCAAGGATCTATTTACTAGGATTCACAGTTAATCCTAACAGGAACAGAAAAACTGAACTGATAGGATATTTTCTAAAAAACAAAATTTACTATGTAATAGAATCATAGAATCATAGAAAGGTTGATCAAAGGACCTCATAGATCACCTACTTTCACCCCCCTTGCTGTGGGCAGGGTCACCAGCCATTAGACCAGGCTGCCCAGGGCTACATCCAGCCTTGCCTTGAATGCCTCCATGGATGGAGCATCCACAACCTCTCTAGGCAGTGTGTTCCAGTGCGTCACCAACCTCTGAGTGAAAAACTTCCTCCTAACATCTAACCTAAACCTTCCCTGTCTTAGTTTAAAACTGTTACCCCTTGACCTATCACCATATGTAAAATACGTATAAATATGTATTATTAAAATATATTTGGAACTCATATATTCACACTTATGTAAAGGTCAATAGATATCCATATGAATTTAACTACAGCACTATGGAGTATAAGCTCCTGTATGTTTAAAATCAGCAAATGGTATCTAGGTTACATGAACTACATTAATGAATGCAGTAGGAAAAAAGGCTACAGAAACTGCAAGAAACTGTTTTTTGAAGTCTTTCCAACTAAGTCTTATTCTCCTGTGACAGTAAATGTAAAAAAATGTCCTTTGTTGATGTAATTGCCTTGCTCTTCAAGAATCATTTTAATTCAGTTCATAAACATGATATTTTAATTTTGGAATCATGAAAATTTAAAAAGTTTTGTGTTTGTTAGAATTAAATGTAGTACAACAGATATAACCAAAAGACATCAACATCCAGAACTATGTACAGAATAGATGTTTCACTGTAAAGTAAAAATGACCAAGTCTTTTATAATTGAAAACCTGCATTTGCAGGAAGGATTAGAGTTTGTTTCACCAAGCTCCTAGTAAGAAATTTTATGACACT